>CM029781.1:26107096-27435848 GCA_017562165.1 Ectropis grisescens | reverse complement strand
GGTACCTGATCTAATATATCATCAGTTCGTTTCATTTTACGCGGCAATACAAACACCCACAGATTTCTGAAACAATTTAGAAATCTGTGCAAACACCCTATTAATTAGAATAGTGTAATTTGGCTCCATTCTATTTATGTAACTCAACATTATAGCAAGTTTATAGACTACGTCACCAGGTGAACTCAAGGGGCACAACTATTCAATAAAACAATTCAGTAGCCCTAGCGCTAACGCACACATTCACGCGTGTACGAACGACATCTGCGTAGTTGTGTGAAGAGTAGGCAACTCCACAGCGGCGGTTGTATGGAGTTTTAGTGGAGTGTCCGGGGTGTGACATGGGATTACAAAGTTAGTTATTTATTTAGTTAGTTAATGCATCTGGAAAACTGGACCGAATAACTATTGAAAAATTAGTTTAGAAGTTTAGTTTTTCCTTGATTTATACACTAAACACTAACTATATTCTCATTTACCTGATCCTTGTTATCAATGCGATATCCTTATTTGAAAATTGTTTTCTCGGATGAATAAACTTAAGTTCAATTATACGTTATTTTCTTACAAAAGTATTATATCTTAAAAAAGTATTTGTAAGATACGTATTTTGTATCTAGTATTTCAGATACCTTTTTAGAAAAGTATTTGTATCTGGTATCTGAAATACTTTTTTCTTAAGTATCTTGCATCTTGTATTTCAGATACTTTGTATAGGGTATCTTATACATCTCTGATTACCATAATGATGTTTTTTGATTAAAGTAGCCTTTAGACTTAGACAATGGGCGTGACGACAGGTCTTGCAATTATATTATATGATTTGATATAATGACAGCATTTAATGAGAATATAACATGTACCAATTTTAATTTAGATATTTTTTAGTGTAACGTACTTTATGATCATTCCAAGCTGGCTGTGCAAGTCCATTTTATAAGTACGAAATTATCAGAAAATGTATTTACCGTTGGATAACCCATTCAATTTCAAGTGACTTTTGTTAAAAAACTAGATTCCTAAACGTAATATTTAATATAGGTACGATACAAACTTTACGCGTGACGCACAGAAAATACGACACTGTGACGTCACGCTTCTTTAGTGTTTTTGTATGAAGCGGGAAGTTTTTAAGATAACAAAGTAATTCTTTCACCTATGTTTCAGTCATTGAGTAGCCTTTTGATGACACATTTTATCAAAAATGAGTTGTCATGCCTATTGGTGGATTAGTACAAAATCGCTAAATTTTAAAATCTTGAGTCGGTAGTAGGTTTATGAATTAAATTTTATAAACAGATGCACGAGAATATCATCACCACTGGTTACTGGTTATAAAACATTGTGAGGCAACCAGTGTGCTCCAAGAAAAATGTCTTTCGAGAACATAATATCATCCACCAACCCACTACTGAGTATTGACCAGTGATATTAATTAAAGCTTTAACTCGGACATTGCCAAAGTAGCCTCCGAGGTATCATAAACTGACCACTGTGCTGAACTATGAAGTGGGCTACTTACGTGCTTATGCTACCAGGTATTAGGCTATTAACCATCAACGTATCAACAAAGGCAAATGGATAATTTTGTGAAATGTTCAAATTTAATTAGTCAGATACTCACCCACACAAGCACATTAGCTTAACAAAGGAGTTAATAAAGACAATAGATTTCATTGAAAAATTTAAATCGAAGAATCGAATATAAAATAAAAACTTCTCAGTATTAACTACCCCATGGTCCCCAATCCCCATGGCACATCACTAGTTCCGGCATCCGCCATTTTTGTCCCGCACAGAAAGTTGTGCGTTTTGTCTTGGTGAGTAAATTTTTTAAATCAGGAATAATTGGTTCAATCTGAAATTCTACAGTTTTTTTGATTCATTGTTTATGTTGACTAATAATCCGCAGAATGAAAGTCCCGATTATTTTACGGATATGTGTGTATTATGTAGGTGACTTAACAAACTCATATTATTTTTCAGTCCTTAAATTTCTACGAAGTCCCTACACCACTCAGCAAGATGGGTAGGGAGGACAAGGCTACCTGGAAGTCCAACTACTTCGTCAAAATCATTGTAAGTACATAAGGAACTGTTTGTCCACGTATCTAACCTATAATTTAACCATCTGGATGTAAGTTTTGGTTAAACTCTCTGGCTAAAACATAAATGATATATTTAGTTATTTAGATCCTAGAAAATCAATGTGTAGGTATCTGATAGTCTTTGTAATAAGTACTTGGACTGTTATCCTAAGGCAGGGCAAAGAGATAATTTTGTTTGTTCGTCTGTCTGTCTGTGATGTGTCCGGCTGTTATTTTGATTTGAAAGATTATTCAGACTCATTCTATTAAAACTATATGGTTACCTACACGCCGCGTTAAGTACAAGTGCCTTGCTTACCATCAGGTTATCGTTTGAGAGTTTTTAGAAATTCTTATGTAAATTCGTAACTCGCTGTACCCTGCCACGCTTCGTTGTGGCACATTGTGATGCAAAAAATAGGTACCTAAAAACCTTGATGCGGATTATATATCATTTAAAATTTCAGCTCGATCGGTGGAGAACTTTTTGAGTTTTTTGAAACAGTACACAAACCAACATAACATTTTATATATAGAGATTTCATGTTTGGTGCTGAGTCAATCTTTTAGTCTATTTAGGTACCTATCATATGTTTTTACTTATTAGATACTTACAGGATTTTGGGAAAGAAATTATTTAAACTTTCCATACACATTTTTATTTAATTTAGAAAGTTGACTACATGTTTGATTGATGCTCCACAGCAACTCTTGGACGAGTACCCAAAATGTTTCATTGTGGGTGCAGACAATGTGGGCTCGACCCAGATGCAGCAGATCCGTATCTCGCTGCGAGGCTCCAGCATCGTGCTCATGGGCAAGAACACCATGATGCGCAAGGCCATCAAGGACCATTTGAGACTAACCCCAACTTAGAGAAGCTGTTGCCACACATCAAAGGCAACGTGGGCTTCGTGTTCACCCGCGGAGACCTCGTAGAGGTGCGCGACAAGCTGCTGGAGAACAAGGTCCGCGCCCCGGCCCGTCCCGGAGCTATCGCCCCGTTGTCCGTCGTCATCCCGGCACACAACACTGGTCTGGGTCCTGAGAAGACTTCCTTCTTCCAGGCTCTGTCCATCCCCACAAAAATTTCCAAGGGTAAGAAACATTTCAAACTGTTTTATTATGTGATCCAAGAGTTGTAGTAACAAAGTACAACATTTAAATAAATTAAACATTATCAACAAGTAACAGCATTCTGGCTAGTTCCTGTTCCTGCTATTTTCAAGGTTAAAAAGTATCATATTTGTTATTCCAAGCTGTTCTAACATGTTCCAAATTTCAACCTGATCCATGTTGTCATTTTGATGTGATTGAGCAACAAACATTCTAACTTTGACATTGGTAATATTAGTAGGAAGTATGATTACAAGAACCAACAAAGTAAAAAGGCAGCTCTGCTGCAATATCTTGTCTGTTCTAATACCTTGGAGTGTAATGTTAACTCCATGGCTTCGCTTTCAGACTACATAAAGACCTTCAAATTTATCCTAGTGTGATAATTACCATGAAAATATTGCACTGGCATTTTGGAGGAACACAAATATTAAGATATTTTTTTCAAATCATGCCCTAGTAATAATAGTAATAAATGGGGAATATATAGTAAATCAAAATGCATAAACCTGTTTCTTACTGGATTCAATTGCTACCCACAGCTAATATTATTGCAGTGAACATGTGCTTGCGTCAATTGCTTGAAGCATTTGTATTTTTAACCTACCACTACTGCCTTTAGGGAGATTGTGTATCTTATAGTTCTACTTCTGATCATCAGGTACTATTGAAATCATCAATGATGTCCACATTTTGAAGCCCGGAGACAAGGTGGGAGCCTCCGAGGCCACTCTCCTCAACATGTTGAACATTTCTCCATTCTCATACGGTCTTGTTGTGAAGCAGGTGTGTATACATTATTTTATTATTATACTAGTTTAGTTTATTCTTGTAAGCTTTAGAAGAATAATTCCTGTAGAGTTAAGCATCAACTTGCTAACTTACACACTAAAGGTACTAGTAATAATATTCATTGGATGTTTCCAATGACTGCTGCCAATAAACATGACTGGGATACCAAAGTGTTGAGTACAGATTGCTTTCACTAAGCTTTCTGATAATTTATCTTTGGGAAATAATTTGCCATGGTCATTAAATGTTTTAGTGTTTTGTCACTGAATTTAAGTGGATTATGGCAAACATTTCCAACGATTCTCAAATAAGTTTTAATAAAACATTTTTGTATTATTTATATTACAATGTATTAAATCTCCATAGGTATATGATTCTGGTACCATCTTCACCCGGCCATCCTTGACATCAAGCCTGAAGACCTCCATTGAGAAGTTCATGGCTGGAGTGGCCAACGTGGCAGCTCTGTCCTTGACCATTGGGTACCCTACCCTGGCTTCCGCTCCTCACTCTATTGCCAACGGTTTCAAGAACCTGTTGGCGATTGCTGCTGCTACCGAGGTCGAATTCAAGGAGGCCACTACTATCAAGGAGTTCATCAAGGTAAACATGATTTCATATTTAATTAATATGTCTAATGCATACTGATACATATTAATCCATCAATGAGGTCTTCTCTGCTGTAATTTTGTCTGTTCTAATACCATGGTGTGTAATATTAATGCCATGGCCTCGCTTTCAGACAATATAAAACTATTCAAATTTATCCTAGTGTACTAGTTTCTATCTTGAACATTGCACTGGCATTTTGAAGAGACAGTTATTTACATGAAATCTTAAGTGATGAAATATTAGACAAGTCTATGTATAAAAATATTTTAGCACAAACATTGTAATTATCATTTTATAGACAGTCAAACCAATGAGACAAATCAATCGCGCGAAACTTCTAAATTTAAGTGATCTAATAATGTTATATGATTGTTATTTGTAGGACCCGTCCAAGTTCGTCGCTGCGGCCGCCGTTGCCGCGCCCGCTGCCGCTCCAGCCGCGGACAAGAAGGAAGAGAAGAAGGTCGAGGAGGAAGAAGAGGCCAGCGACGACGACATGGGCTTCGGTCTCTTCGACTAAGCCGCTTAACATCGGAAAAGGGGCACACTGTAGCCCGCGCCGGGCCCCGGGCAACTAACACCTGTCAGCGTGCGTCTGAGAGCCCCGTAGCCGCGTTCTGCACCCGCATGTTACGCTGGCTAGCGCCGCCGGGTCGGACAGCCCACATGGCGGCCGGTCGCTATCGAAACATTGCGTGTGTTTGAATAAATGCTACTTTACATACATTCCTGGTTTTATTAGTGATACTTTTACAATCCCAGTAGTTGCTCTTGTGGCGTACAGTATGTCGCCTCTGCGAGACCAAATCATAAAATAACAACTTATTATTTCTTATTAAAACCGTTACCGTTTATAGCATACAGCGCGCCTCTACTCCGTTGGGTTCGCAGGGTGACATACAGATCGCGCATGCGATGAGCTCGCGACAGTCTCTTCCACTCTGACGTCTTGCGCATCTCGCCGTCAACACGTAAAATTTCCCTAAATCCACTAAGATCCATTACAAAAATCCATTGATGGATCTTTTTACACTTTTATGTCCACTTTAATCCTCGATCCTAGAATATTCCCAAAATGGATTTTTTAGAACCAACGTGTGTATTAAAATCTATTATAAAGCCACATCTACAGTACCCAGAATTGAAGGCTGAATCATTCAAACAAGAAGTATGTATTGCAATTGTCGACTATCAATCAGTTGTCATAGGTCAAATTGCAACGCTATTTGACTTATGACAATTGTCTTGTGACAAGCGTCACAAGCAACAATTATTTATTTTCATTTTCCGTCATGGAAACATCCGATTTTCAATATATTAAAAATAAAAAAGGGATATTATATGATGGATTTAAATATCATAAGAAGACGACATACAAGCAGGGTGCAGTACTATGGAGATGTCGTTTTTGGAAATCCAAACATTGTTCAGGAACTATAACAATCTATGAGGTATTTTTTGTCATTTTTTCATGTTAAGTATATTATTATACATTATTGAATTTGATTATCTCAAAAGTATAACGCAACATCTAGCTCATTATAATTTTCTAACGTTTTTTTTTTTAGGATAAAATAATAAAGCATCATCAGCATTCAGACGTTTGCAATCCCGACCATGCACATAATGAAATATTGTTGGCGATGGATAAATGCAGAGAAAATGTGATATCTTCTGAAAATCAGCCTATTCCGTCTATTTATAAAAAGTTCGCATGTTCCGTAAAAAGCAAAGGTTTAAATTTAGTTACCAGACTACCGCCATACGAATCTGTAAAGAGCGGTTTGTATAAACAACGTAATTAAAAACTAGGCGTTAATAAAACGTCATTTGACCGTGCCTGCGAGGTTGAAATACCCAACTCATTTTCGGATTTCCTATTAGCTGACTATAACTCTGGTGATACACGAATCATCGTTTTATGCTTAAAAGAAACTCGGGAGGTGATTCCAATAATCAAACATGTATTTGCTGATGGCACATTCAAAAGTACGCCCACACCTTTCCTTCAGATATATGGATGCTGATAAGCAATAATGTGTCAACCCACAAAAAGTCAAATTCAGAGGTTTTGATATATTTTGATAAAGCATCACGTGTTTAACATTCTACAAAAGTGTTTCAAGTCATAAAAAACATAAAAGTGCGTAAAAAATGGATTTTATCAAAAATAAATCTCAAGTCACGTATACAATATTCACATCTTAAGACGCCATTTTCTCAAAAACAAGTTAATGCGGGTTAACACATTATTGCTTATCAGCATCCATATAGTGTTCACGGGGATTTGGGGAGTACCCTTACCACTAATAGAGTCGTACCTGTAATTTATGCTCTCATGACGGACCGGAAATACGAGTCGTATAATGCTTTGTTCCAAATTATAAAATCACAGGTTCCAGATTTTCAACCTACAACATTTACTTTGGACTTTGAATTACCGGCCATTAAAGCCGTTATTGAGAATTTTCCAGACGCGAATATTAATGGTTGCTTATACCATTTTCAAAATAGTATCCGAAAAAAGAGTAAGGCTTTTGGTCTCTTGAAAACTAAATTAAATCGAAGGGTAGTTGATTTGTGTGCAGCGTTGCCGCATTTACCATCCACAATGCTTGAAGAAGGATGGTCTTATGTAAATGAAATAATGGTGAGCGATGTAACATATACAAAGTTAAGAAACTACATGGAACGGTACTGGTTTAAAAATAAATATATCAAGGACATTTGGACCGTATTTGGAGAACGCCACCGCACAAATAACTGCGTGGAATCTTGGCATTCCAGCCTCAATAAAGCAGTTGGTAGAAAAAAACCGAATTTAATTTATTTATTAAACAAGTTAAAAGACGAAGCAAACTATAGTTCAATACGGTCAATAAATGAAGGCTGCAACAAAAGAACAAAAGCTCAAATAAAATACGATGCTTTTATTCAAGATTGTGGGATGGAACTTATAAATGGAGAGATATCGGTGGCGCACTATCTGGAAAAAATTAAATAAAAAAATTGAGAAGAGAGGTTATAAATAGTTCAAATTTGTTTAAACTTTATTATTTGTACTATTTGTTCTGGCTACTGTAGATGTGGCTTTATAATAGATTTTAATACACACATTGGTTCTAAAAAATCCATTTTGGGAATATTCTAGGATCGAGGATTAAAGTGGACATAAAAGTTTAAAAAGATCCATCAATGGATTTTTGTAATAGATCTTAGTGGATTTAGGGTAAAATTTTAGCACACTAGCCACAACGGCTCATTCGCATATCAGATTCTCGAAATAGCAGATTCTCAAATCAATTGAAATCGGACATTCAACGTGAAAAATGTATTTGGCGACTTCAAGCATATATCACTACCAAAGCACATGTTTGAGAGCATTCAAAAATTCAAAATTAATTTAATTCAGGTAACTTAACCCATATACATTAAATAGCACACAATATAAATCATCATAATTTTTCAGTCATAATCAGTAGTCAGGGAAACAAAATATATCAAACATTACAATTTAAAATGTCAAAAAACGAACAACTACTCGTAAATTACAAAATAAAAATAATAATAAATGTCAAATAAAATTATCAAGTCCTAGATATAGTAGTCAGTACCTCCGATCGGGCATCGGCACAGACACATGCCTGTTACGGCAATGTCCGAGGAAAGCACAGTCCAATCGAGCCGCTACCATTTTTAAGACTGTTGGAGCTAGCTGCCCCGCACTCTGCGCACCAACGATGCAGCTCGCAACCGCATGGTCGTGTGAAAACAGGCCACGCGCGCGTCCGCGAACATACCTGAAGCGCTGCAGAACCGGGGCAGCCCCAACAACATCCTGAAGGCGTTGTTGTACAGGACACGGAGGTCACTGTATCTCCCCTTGGTGTAGTCGGCCCACAAGCTACACGTGTACAGCGACGTACAATACGCTCTGAAAAGCGTAACTTTGACCTCAGCTGAACAACGTGCAAACCTGCGGGCGATCATGTTTGCTCTGATTGACAGAGACCTCCGCTCCCTCTCAATGTCCTCGTTGTCCCTGAGGTCGGCGGTGAGTACATGCCCCAAATACGTAAATTTCTCAACTCGCTCTAAGGGAACACTGTTCAATAAAACGGAGAGTATGCTCTGTACACCTTCCACCCACCTCAAAGACCATCCACTGGCTCTTTTTTGCATTATATCGTAAACCGTGAGCACAGGCATATTCCTCGCAAACCGCATACCGACGCACTCAAAAGAACCATGTCGTCGGCATAACTTAGATTGTTGACACAAACTCCATCAATATGACAGCCGACATGGTGACCACTGAGCGCCACAATAAGGCCATTCAGGTACAGGTTAAATAAAGTCGGGGAAGTTAACCCACCTTGCCTTACACCACACTCAAGCTGATAAGGCTCTGACATTGTCCCCGCCCACCTAACGTAGTTCGTTTGGTGAATGTACCAATATTTAAAAATTCTAATGAGCATTGCTTGAACTTGCCCTTTTTAACCCCCGACCAAAAAAAGGGGTGTTATAAGGTTGACCACACCCCGGACACTCCACTAAAAGTCCATACAGGCGCCGCTGTGGACAGTGTTTCCATAATGAGGGAAACTTCCCCTTTTGAGGGGAAATTAGAGTCCAGAGGGGAACAAAAAGGGGAAAGAGATGTAAAGGGGAAATCATGCCTAATCAAACAAATACAAAAACTTCGTCATATTGAGGAAATTTTCGTATAATTGGTCCATACAGATACCAGTTCCAATTTTTTTTTCAATAAGGCGATGTTTCTTATAATATTATTATGGTTTTCGATGAGGCAGAGGCATGAAAGCTTAAATATTATTGAGATTAGTTGCAATTTTAAAATTTGAATCTCTTCTGAGGGGGGTGCCAAAACTATACTATAATATTTGAGGGGGAAAAAGGGGAAATCTTAATTGACGCGAGGGAAAAGGAAATTATAAGAATGGAAAAACACGGGCTGTGGAGAACACTACTACCTACTCTTCACACAACTACGCAGATATCGTTCGTACACACGCGTGAATGTGTGCGTTAGCGCTAGGGCTACTGAATTACTTTATTGAATAGTTGTGCCCCGTGAGTTCACCTGGTGACGTAAAGTAGTTTAAAAACTTGCTATAATGTTGAGTTACATAAATAGAATGGAGCCAAATTATACTATTCTAATTAAAAGGGTGTATGTATTGCCGCGTAAAATCAAACGAAACCGATGATCGATAGGTACCTAGATATCTATTTTTGTTAGTAGGTACACATTCGCATATTATTTTACATTTACCCAAGAAGGAAACTTTATTCTGTCACTATAATTATTCCTCCAGGCATTATCAATCCGTGCCTAAAACTGGCTGTGTAAGTTACTAACTTTGAGTTAAATATTACTACGTTATTATAAAGCTTTTAATCTTCCGTTATTTTATCCTTAGGATATTAAATAAAGCTTTTAATCTTTTCCCGTTTAGTTGACGGACAGCCGTAAACAGCACAACAACCCACCATGATGATATTTCTATTCTATGGTTTGACGTCGATGTCTGTCTGTGGCACCGTAGAGCTCAATCGGATGAGCCGATTTCAATGCGGTTTTTTTTTATTTGAAAGTTAATATCCGTGCGAATGTTCTTAGCTATGTTTGGTTAATATCGATTCAAGATGGCCGCCTTCACAAAATGGCGGACAAAATATTTCTTTACAACCCACCTCAATAAATATGGGTATCAAATGAAAGGGCTTGACTAGTAGAACACTATACACTATAAAAAAAAACAAATCCAAGATGGCCGCCACCACAAAATGGCGAATTATATTATTTTATTATACTACTTCAATATGGGTATCAAACGAAAGGGCTTGACTAGTAGAATACATTGCACCATAACAAATTTCAAATCCAAGATGTTTTTTCACAACTCCCCTTAAAATATGGGTATCAAATGAAAGGGCTTGACTAGTAGAATGTTGTACAGATAACAAATCTAAGGTAGTCGGGGGTTAGTCAAAGTTTTTAATGTTGTTCTTGTTTCTATCGTACTTCTCGTAACTCGAAGAGGTGGCACCGTTTCATGGTGGATATTCCAAAGACACTGACGAAGAGGTTTGACTCGACGTTTGTGATAAGAACCTCTAGGCTCTGGAATGAGTTGCCTGAGTGGGATTTTCCCGATAGTTATAATCTTGGTGTCTTCAAATCGAGAGTGAATCGGTTTCTTTTAGGTAAACACGCTGCATCGTAGACCGCATCGAAGCTTAACATCAGGCGAGATGGCGGTCAAGTGTAAACCTATAAAAGTAAAAAAATAGCATGCTTCAGAAATCTAGACCACCTAGGTACCTATCACAGTTCTATAAACGACATTGACTTTATTAATAATGCATTTCTTTGTAAATAAGCTAATGTAGAAATATTTATCACATAAAAGCGGAAATAATACGCCATATATGACAATGTTTGAAAAATATACCTATAATTTTAATAATATAAAAGTGATTTAAATTTAACAAGAAGGTATAAAAATTCCGATTTGTTTCATTTTCATAATAATTTAATACAGAATTTTGTATTAGAATTTAAAATGTTTTTTGTTTCATAATGAAATTCACAAACAACGATTTGACACTGCACAGTTGTCCTTGTCCATTGATTACACACATTTACATATTTACACAGTTAAAGGAAATATAGAGCATAGAGTGAAAAATCATTTTTTTAAGTAGGTAAACGTGGATTATGTTTTTAACAGACTTCAAAAAAGGAGGAGGTTCTCAATTCGGTAGCACATTTTTGACGTGACAACGTCTTATAAATTGGTTTGCCGGGTGACACTTCAAGAAACTGCGTTACGCTCCGCTCACGTTATGCGCTCACAACGAGAGCGAGTGAGAGGCACGCGTCCCTTCCACTCGGGCATGGTTAGCCCGCCTAAGAGCGAGAAAGACAGACATAAAAAGTGAAAGGCACGCGTCCCTTCCGTAAAATTATTTTACCACTCAAAGTCGTTGTCACGTAAAACTTTCGCCGGTATACCGACTTTACAGGCAACCAATTTTTTTTGAAGTGAATACTTCTTTTGGAGGATCATACACAGATTTTTCGTGGGCTGTGAATGATGTCATTAAGCAACGTTACAATTGATAGAATGGAATCGGTGTTACTTTAAAAGTACCTACCATCACCGTAAATAGAGATTACATCGTCACGCTCGGAAATAAAAGTAATGTCATAGAATAGATAATATAGATAGAACGGACACTCCCCAACCCCCGCCAATTTCAAGCTTCCTCACCCCTCAGGCCGTTTCGAGCACGCTAGGAGCACTCAACGAAGGACTGGTAACGAACATCTCATTCCTAACGAAATATCATCATGGTGGGTTGTTGTGCTGTTTACGGCTGTCCGTCAACTATTTACAATTTAGGGACAAAATTAAAAGCTTTAATTTCCTAAGGATAAAATAACGTAAGATTAGAAACTTATTTTTCATTTTTTGAAATAAGAAATGACGAGACGAGCAGGACATGTGCCTGATGGTAAGCAACATGCCTGCCACATAACAGCACAGTAACACGCTAATGGAACATGAAGTCCAAATCATTACCTAGCAATGCACTGCGCTCATCACCCAGAGATCTAAGATGTTATATCTCTAAGTCCAGTAATTTCTCTGGAAACATTGCCCTTCAAATCGGAACACAGTGATGTTTTCACATTAGATACTGCTTGGCGGTAGAATAACTAGCAAAGGTGTGGTACTTCCCCAGGCGGACTCTGCTAGGAGTCCTACCACTACAAAACTGTAAATAACGTTGCTTTATAATAACGTAGTAATTTTTAACTCAAAGTTCGTAACTTACACATCCAGTTTTGGGCACGGATTGATAATGCCTGGAGGAATAATTAAAGTGACAGAATAAAGTTTCCTTCTTGGGTAAATGTAAAATAATATTCGAATGTGTACCTACTAACAGAAATAGATATCTAGGTACCTATCTATCATCGGTTTCGTTTGATTTTACGCGGCAATAGGTACATACACCCTTTTAATTAGAATAGTATAATTTGACACTATTCTATTTATGAAACTCAACATTATAGCAAGTTTATAGACTACTTTACGTCACCAGGTAAACTCACGGGGCACAACTATTGTTTATAACAAGTCACAGTCACAGTAGCCCTAGCTCTAACGCACACATTCACGCGTGTGTACGAACGATATCTGCGTAGTTGTGTGAAGAGTAGGTAACTCCACAGCGGCGGTTGTATGGAACTTTAGTGGAGTGTCCGGGGTGTGGTAATGTTCAGGGGGGACTCGAGACCACCGAGTGTGCTAGATTGAGAAAGAAACAGCAGCCGTGCATAGCCGCCATGCTATCACTGTAGTTTTTTTTAATTTACTATTGGTGGTATAGATATTAGATTATTAGACCTGCCGCATCTGCCACTGTCGTGTTGCTGTGTTTGATGTGTTAAATTTGTATATAATCCTTTTAATTAATTAATACAAGTTATTCAAAACTTTTATATAGTTATTCCTTTAGTTTTCACTTTTCCCGTGCGGTCTTACCTA
The DNA here is from genome assembly GCA_017562165.1 of Ectropis grisescens. Lineage (NCBI taxonomy): Eukaryota > Metazoa > Arthropoda > Insecta > Lepidoptera > Geometridae > Ectropis > Ectropis grisescens. The sequence goes on along the minus strand of CM029781.1, from coordinate 27,422,653 downwards.
ATCACACACATTTTTTATGTATAGCTCCGTAAATTGTGAATCAATTTACGTGGTTCTGTTTTTGTTTGCTCAGAGGAATAAAACTAAAAAAATAAATAATAATAAAGAATAGAGTGATGAGACGAGCAGGACAAGTGGCTGATGGTAAGCAACATGCTTGCCACATAACAGCACAACACCCAGCTATTGGAACACAACGAGTCCAAATAATTACCTAGCACTGTACTGCGCTCGTCACCCAGATATATAAGCTGTTTTACCTCTATGCCCTGTAATTTCACTGCAAACATTGCCCTTCAAACCGGAACAGAGTAATGTTTGCCCATTACTGCTGGCGGTAAAATAACTGGCAAAGGCGTGGTACTTCCCTAGAAGGACTCTGTAATGAGTCGTCCTACCACTACTAAAAATTTGGGACCATCCCATATACATTTTATCGAAATCAATGTGGGGTTTTTGAAATATGAACTAAAATTTACTTTCACATTATGATCAGGTGACTTACAAAAGTAGTTTTTTAATGTTGTCTAATGTCTAATTTAATTTTAAATTGAAGTTGTATGTTTTTTTCTTGAATAAAATGTATTTGTTTTAATTACTTGGAAACAAATCTAGAAATAAAAAATAATCATCAAAATTGGTTCATAAACGACGAAGTTAGGTATCCGCAAAACACACTTAAAATATATAATTATTTACGGTCGAATTGAGAAACCTCTTATTTTGAAGTCTGTTAAAAATTGTAAAATAATTTAATAGTTTTTTTCTTGATTGTACTTCTGATATATTGAGAATCTGATATTTCGAGAATCTGATATTTTGCGAATAAGCCGCCACAACCAGCCCCGTATCTGGGGGAGGCAAGACGGGGAAATAGAAATGTACGAAGATCAATATTTTTTGCGTCTTACCGACTGTTGCCACAGGAGCGATAGTGGCGCTCATTCATTTTCTACTCTTATGTCGCACTGTACAAATGGTAGTGATACTGAATCTTATTATTTTTAACCCCCGACCAAAAAATTGGGTGTTATAAGATTGACGTCGATGTCTGTCTATGTGTGTCTGTGGCACCGTAGAGCTCAAACGGATGAGCCGATTTCGATGCGGTTTTTTTTTATTTAAAAGTTAATATCCGTGCGGATGTTCTTAGCTATGTTTGGTTAATTTACGATTCAACATGGCCGCCGCCACAAAATGGCGGACAAAATATTTCTTCACAACCTACCTCAATATGGGTATCAAATGAAAGGGCTTGATTATTAGAATACTATATACACCATAAAAAAATCAAATTCAAGATAGCCGCCACGACAAAATGGTGAATTATATTATTTTTGTCACTACTACCTCAATATGGGTATCAAACGAAAGGGCTTGACTAGTAGAATACATTGCACTATGACAAATTTCAAATCCAAGATGGCCGCTTCCATAAAATGGTGAAATCCATTTCTTTTTTCACAATTCCATTAATATGGGTATCAAATGAAAGGGCTTGACTAGTAGAATGTTGTACATGTAACAAATCTGAGGTAGTCGGGGGTTGATCAAAATTTTTAATTTTGTTCTTGTATTAGGTACCGACTGCGCGACGGAAAGGAGTGGTAATGTGTTTATCAGTCTATAAGAAATATGTATGTATGATTCTTTGAAGCACTATACAGACCAAACCCCTGAACCGATTTTTATGATTCGCACGTCAAACGATTCCTCTTAGCTTCGCGAGTGACATTAACACAAAGACGTTGTACCTAACTACAGGTATATCGTCTTTGCATTAACACCAGTGTAAATTCAATATGGCGGCTACAAGGCGCCATATTGTCCAAATTAAAAAATATAAAATCAACAAACTATCAAGAGGGGTATCGTTGAATAGGTATTTAATAATAAATTTTAGTTTTCTTTCAACGTTTTTTTATTTGGCTGAACGTTTAGGATGTGTACCGATTTAGAGTTGCGTAACAACCATTCTCACATTTATAGGTTTTATGTACCTAGCAGAAAACTTCGTATAATTGTAGTGGTAGGAAGGACTCTTGGCAGGGTCCGCCTGGGAAGTCCCACGCCTTTGCCAGCTATTCTACCGCCAAGCAGTAATGTGCAAACATTACTGTGTTCCGGTTTGAAGGTCAATGTTTCCAGATAAATTGCAGGGCTTAGAGATGTTATATTTAAAATCTCTGGGTGACGAGCGCAGTGCAGTGCTAGGTAAAGATTTGGACGCTTCATGTTCCAATAGCTGCGTGTCACTGCTGTTATGTGGCAGGCATGCTTCCCATCAGGCACATATCGTGCTTGTCTCGTCACTCTTTATTTGAAAAAACTAGCTGTACATGTGAAAGTGGATAGGTATAAAATATATACAAAAGTATCTAGTAGGTATATTGGACAACCTATTTTCGTACGTGGAGGAAATGCATTTACGCATATCCTACCGCCCGGGGGACACGGACGGGTTATGTTGCACTCTACATATACCATGTATGGATATGATTTATCTACTAAAACCACCATGGGTTTTCAACTCTGCCGCTGGTGGTGGGAACACGGAATCGCGGATTACTCCGCCTCGGTCGCCCAACTCCGACTTCAAACGATTTAGTACTCGACTTCTGTCGAAAATCTATGATTATATAGGTACCTACTTACATAAAACTATAAAAAATACATACAGTAGAAACCCCTACATCTTATATTATTAGTAGAAACGAAGACATTTGGTTAATAACCAAAAGATGCATATTTTGTTGAGCATAATAATAACAACTGACTTTCAGCAAAATAACATTGTTCATAACTAAAAAGTATAAAATAAATATAATTTAAAAACTCAAAAAACCCGACTGCATAAAATGTGCACCAAACTACGCACTTACATACCTACTATAAAAACTGAAAAGAATAAAACAAGCACTTAGATTTATTTCTGGTGGTCTAGAATTCTATATGTTATTGAATTAAAACTATTGCAGAAAATAAATTATATTCTAGTAAAGGAACATATCAACTGAACAGTCGGGATCCATTGAACAATTAGATTGACTGTAACATAATAATGGGCGTTATGTACTAGAGGCTAGAGGCTCGGAGTTCGTTGTGTACTACCTACCTACTGGGCTCAACTCGCGTTTAACTTGTACTATAGTCAAAATCTCGTTTAGGATGAATGTTAAATCTTCGGTAATATAGTTCACAATAATTAACTACGAGTAATGTATTCAATAAATAAAAGAAGCTATAGTGGTTTTTAAGTACCTATGTGAAATCAGGGGGGCGCCAAAGAATAATTTGCCTACTCTCAAATTGGGCAGCACACAAAATAAGTTAGGGAACTCCTGATTATAGAACTAGGTGTTTTTTTTCTTGTTACCTAGTCATAGAACTAGTGTAGTATGACTTTCCCCTTGGAAAGTCTGCCTGCAGAGTGGTAAGGTTGTAGGTTCTGTTTCCACTTATATAGGACAAGTTTTTGCGTGATAAATTAAAATATTTGTCTGAGTGTTACTACCTATTTTTCTAATATAAACTAGAAGCGCCCCGCGTTATTTTCCCAAGATAAAAGTAGCCTGAGTGTTCTCCCAAACTATTCTGTGTTCCAAATATCAGCCCGATCCATTCACACATTATAAATACATTATTAGTATTCAAACATTGACCATTTATCATATTATTAGTTAGAATGTTTGTTGCTCAATCACTTCGAAAGGACTGAGCGAATTGAGTAATCGATTTGGAACAGACAGATAATAATGTCTGGAATAAAATATAGGCTACTTTTTATTGCGAGTAAAATCGCGGGGCGCTGCTAGTAGGTATATCGTAAGTATATTAACGATGTCATTAGCTAACTAGGTAGTTCCCACAATACCAACTTTGTTTAGTTTGAAGACTAAATAAGCGGGTCTAACTCGGTTGTGGTTATAACCTCTACACGTGTTTGTTTTGTATCTTACTCATTTGTGTTCTCTCTTTGTATATTATCTGATGAGTATTATATTTTATTGTAGGTAGTGATTAGTAGACAGGGGAAATGGAGTTCATTTCCTCTGTTCCGGTGTCCCCGGATCCGCCTAATAATATGGATACGAACTCCACAACTCGAAATACAACTAAAAGGAATAGAGAGTCAGTCATGCCAGTCGGTACATCTGTTAAAAAAATGATAACTCGGCATCGGCTTCAATTCAATCAGTATACATTCCCTTCCCTTACTATATTGTGCATTAAGCAGTATAAGGACACAGACACAGAATAAAAAAGTACCTAGGCTGTATTAGTCCGCTTTTTCGTACCTAGAAAATCCTATTTTGAAAACAAACAATTTTATGATGCAGTGATTCCAACTTTTAACGCAAAGAATGTAAAATTGTTTTAATGTAGTTAACACGTATGGAAATTGTTAAGGGAGTCCATGAGGACTGGTCTATGGACGATTATATATAGGTATATTGTTTACTCTCTCAAAATGTCAGGAAATTCTTATTAGGTAATAGGTATTTAAAAGCTAGGAGACTTTACAGAAAAACCATTGAAAATGTTATCAACTGGGTTCCAACTAAATCAGTGCTCCTCTCTTTCAGAGTCCATTAACTGCGAGATAAAGTTTACTCCTTTTATCACTGTAAGTGGAAGCCTACCAATTTCCCACTACCCAGTGTATGAACTGCTTAAGGTTTGGACACTTAGGTACAATGCTGCTCCCAACCTCGTTGTTACCGTTGTAGCCAGCCCCACAGTGGTGACGGCTCTGACATGCAGGGATCGCAAGGCTACATGCCTGAACCGTCTTGCTCATCACTACTTCACTAGTAGGATATGCCCTGAACAAGAACGTCAACGGAACATTAAATCACTGATGGCCCAGGAATATCTTAGCAAGAAGCTGGTGGTCAAATGCCTAAGATTACAAAATCATATAAACAAATTACAAAAGATACAACTGTTAGTCATGAACTGGAATCCCAACACATCCCTTCTTTTTCCTCTTACCACCCGAAACCTATGCTTATCAAATGATGCCGCTCCCATACTTACTCGCAGAGTCCTTCCTTCTCAAAATCCTAATTCTACAGTGGACCTGACCCTATGTTCTCCTGGCCTACTTCCCTCCTTATCCTGGCAACCATTTCCCCCATCCTTTTCCGTTTAGGCCTTCGTGTTTCTCACTCCCCTCCAAAAATGTAGATTGTCTGATGCTAAATTTTATTCATCTTGTTTCAACATCTAACTTGAAAATATTCCATTTCTCTCATTGCCTAACATTACCTACAGGATAGAATCCAATGGTATGCTACTCTAAATTAGATGCCATCTCAGCAACAGCACATGAATCCATCCCACTAAAGAAACCTAGAAATGACCTTCTCTTCATCTGGAATTATCTGGAAACAGATACGTCGATTCAGGGGTTCACATAATGCTCCCAATCCAACATCCAACGATCCATCTGCTAGATAGAAGACTTCGCTGACAAGTTAGCTGCCCGGTCCCCCTTTTGTCCACGAAAGTCTACCTACCCTACTACGAGGGTCAAACTGAAAGTTCTTAGAACTGGCCACTTATAAACAATATAATAAAAAAATAATTCTATAATTTGAAAATAGAACTCTTTGCCAATATTACTGAGTATATATTTCATTCATTTGTCATTTGTTTTACGATTTGGCGGCAAATTGAAAATTGTCTGTGTCACGTCAACATGAATTTAACACGAGAAAATTTTCGTGCAATGATTTTTTATGACTTTCGATGTCATTTAAGTCAACAAGAAAGTTATGATAGACTACGATTGGCCTTTCACGATGAAGCCCCATCTCGTGCGACTGTTTACAACTGGTTTAATGAGTTTAAACGTGGTCGCACTAATCTCACTGATGATTTACGTGAGGACGGCCTTCTACGGCGACGACTGAAGATAACATCCGTGTTGTGCGGCGTATGATAGAGACTGACAAAAGAGTGACCTATCAGCAGATTCGGACAAGCTTAGGCATCGGTATGAGTCAAGTGCACAAAATCCTACACGAACATTTAGCGGTCAGGAAGCTTTGCGCCCGGTGGATACCTCATAATTTGACTGAGGCTCAAAACTCCATCGTGGATTGGTGCCGTAAAATGATTGAAAGATTTAACGGAGATGACTCAAATGCTGTGTTCGACATACTAACAGGTGACGAAAGCTGGATTTACTGTTATGATCCTGAAACCAAAAGACAATCTGCTCAGTGGGTGTTTCCTTTCGAGGAGTTGCCAACTAAAGTGAAGAGAGATCGAAGTGCGGGGAAAAAATGGTGGCCTCGTTCTTTGGAAGGATAGGTCATTTCGCAACAATTGTGTTAGAGGATCAAAAACAGTTTCTGCAGAATGGTACACTACCAATTGTTTGCCACTTGTCTTGGAAAAAGTTCGAGAGAAACGACCTCGCAGTAGGATCCTCCTTCACCACGACAACGCCTCATCGCACACCGCCAAGCGAACGATCGACTATTTGGCGACATCAAACGTTGAATTACTGGGTCACCCGCCGTATAGCCCCGACCTCGCGCCTTGTGATTTTTATTTATTTTCAAAAATTAAAGAAAAACTTAAAGGAAAGCGGTTTATGAATGCTGAAGAAGCGGTGGCTGCGTATCGCGATGCCATTGAAGAGACCCCTAAGGACGAGTGGGCAAAGTGCTTTTCCCAGTGGTTCCATCGCATGCAGCGGTGTATTGACGGAAGTGCTTTTCCCAGTGGTTCCATCGCATGCAGCGGTGTATTGACGTGAATGGACAATATTTTGAAAAGATATAATAAAACTAATAACTGGCTAATGTAATCAGTTTTTGATTTTCTAAGAACTTTCAGTTTGACCCTCGTACTGTCTTTCTTCCCGATATTTTTACAAACAATTCCTCACATTTTGACTCTCTTTTTTCAATGGAAGAAATGCAGCTGGTCCTGGACGGGTTGACTGACTCCGCCCTGGAATTGATGGAATAGCTACCCTTCTCTTCCTTTACTAGAGCCACAATAAATTTGAAATAGTGTTTTCTTGAATTGGTTAACAGATTTTATGAATTAGGCTCTGTTTTTGAATCTTGGAAATATACCAGATCACTATCCATATCCTCAAACCTGGAAAAACCCCTTCTGATCCTAATTCCTCCCGTCCTATAGCATTATTATGTGTTCCTTTGAAAATAACTGAAATCCTCATCAACAAGAACAAAATTTAAAAAATTTACTAACCCCCGACTACCTCGGATTTGTTATCTGTAGGTATAACAATCTACTAGTCAAGCCCTTTAATTTGATACCCATATTGAGGTAGTTGTGAAAAAAGAAACGCATTACGCCATTTTGTGGTAGGGCTGGGCCATCTTGGATTTGAAATTTGTCATAGTGCATAGTATTCTACTAGTCAATCCCTTTCGTTTGATACCCATATTGAGATAGTAGTGAAAAAAAAAATCGCCATTTTGTGGTGGCGGCCATCTTGGATTCGTTTTTTTTTTAAGTGTAGGTATAGTATTTTACTAGTCAAGCCCTTTCATTTGATAACCATATCGAGGTAGGTTGTGGAGAAATATTTTGTACGCCATTTTGTGAAGGCGGCCATCTTGAATCGATATTAACCAAACATAGCTAAGAACATCCGCACGGTAATTAAATTTCAAATAAAAAAACCGCATCGAAATCGGCTTATCCGTTTGAGCTCTACGGTGCCACAGACAGACACACACATAGACAGACAGACAGACACACATCGACATCAAAGTTTTTTTCAAACACCCCTTTTTACGGTCGGGGGTTAAAAATAGACTTTAATGGTTTGTAGAGCGCAATAAATTACTTTCAGGTTCCCAGTTTGGCTTTAGAAAAGGAATGATCACCGTTGACAGTCTCAGTAGGTATCCTCACAACAGATATTCGCATCGGTGTAAAAAACAACAAGAACAAAATTTTGATTAACCCCCGACTACCTCGGATTTGTTATCTGTACAACATTCTACTAGTCAAGCCCTTTCATTTGATACCCATATTAAGGAGTTGTGAAAAAGAAATGTATTTCGCCATTTTGTGGTAGCGGCCATCTTAGATTTGAAATTTGTCATAGTGCAATGTATTCTACTAGTCAAGCCCTTTCGTTTGATACGCATGTTGAGGTAGTAGTGAAAAAATAATATAATTCGCCATTTTGTGGTTCGGCCATCTTGGATTAGTTTTTTATAGTGTATAGTATTTTACTAGTCAAGACCTTTCATTTGATACCCATATCGAGGTAGAGTTGTGAAGAAATATGTTGTCCGCCATTTTGTGGAAGCGGCCATCTTGATTCGATATTAACTAAACGTAGCTAAGAACATCCGCACGGATATTAACTTTCAAAAAAAAAACCGCATCGAAATCGACCCATCCGTTTGAGCCCAGTTTCGTCCCTGACGACAGACATCGACGTCAAACTTATTACACCCCTTTTTTTGGTCGGGGTTTAAAAAAATATGTTTGATAAAAAATTGCTGTGTTTAGATCTTGCATCTGCGTACGATAATGTCCATCTTACGATCCTCAGAAACAAGCTGTTACAGCTGAGCATCTACTTTTTATTGTTTGTATCTCCATTGACTGCTTTTTAATGGAGAGATTAATACTTATCAAAGACCAAAATGCAACTGCAACATCTAGAATGCTACAGAATGGATTGCCACAAGGCTCAGCCCTCAGCTCTTTCCTCTATAGCCTGTACACTTATGATTTGGAAAATGTAGTTACACCTTTCTGTCAATTCTGGAATATGCTTATTGATGACTTGGCCCTTTATGTCACCAGTGAAACATTTGAGGAAGCTGAATTGCAATTAAACTCTTCTCTAAAATATCTTGAGAACTATCTATATGATAACGGCTATGCTAATCTCTGCTGCCAAAAGTACCTAATTCTATTGTTTTCACCCAAAATACCTATTTTTATATAATTTAATTGTGCCCAATATTTCCTTAACATGTAATAACCAACTCATTCCCCAAAAGACCTCAACTAAATTTCTAGGCTTTTGGTTAGACACAAAGCTAACTGGTGTCCCCCACTCCTACTAAATGTGAAAAGAATATAAATATCCTCCGCTCTCTTTCTGGTGTATGGTGGGCTCCCATCCTTTTTCACAAATTTATTGTACAATTCCATTATAGTAGGTACCTACAGTCACATGGACTATCGAGCTTTCAGGATTTTGCCCTAGGTAATAAGTGCCCTCCACTAAGTTGTTTTTACTGGCGAGGCCACTGGCATCCTTGAAGACATTCAATATGTCTCCTCACACTCCATCAGCAAAACTCTCAACTTGACTGACTCTAAAAGTTGCTTACAGGCTTGTTTTAGCCTATCAGTTCAAGTGCAAAACTTAATTCCCAATCATACTTAAAATTAAAGATCTTTTGAAGGACCATGAATTAGAAACAAGCATGTTTCATGCTAAATAGCCTTTACTTTGGCTAATAAAGACCCCTACCATGTTTACTCCCATGACTTGCATGGCATGCTGCAGATAAGTTATTAAATATCAATATCAAAGTTAGAATTAAGTTCACTCTGGACTCTAACAAAGTCTATAATGGGCAAATTTTATGGTCAAGTACAGCCCACAATTCCCCATAAACCTGGTTTTTGAAATAAAAAGTATTCCCAAACACATTACTTCCAATAATTGCAGTTGGGTTTTGCCTACACTTTAGTGTTCCTCTTAAAATTAAGAAGTCAAGATAACTCTTTGTGATGTCTCCAATACTAGGTGAGTTATATCATGTTTGTGTACTGCAGTACCCTATACTGAACTTTAATGAGAAAACCACTTTCTACAGGTTTGCCATAGAATTGACCAATTAAATCAAGCAGTGAGGAGAGTCCTCAAATTTTGGAAAATGTGGGGATGAGCCTTATTAATAAAACCAAATAACAATTATTTGCTACACTTATATTAGTTAACATTCAATAAATTCACAATAAAGTGAGATCAATCAACTTATGTAAGTACAAAAAAATTAGATTATACTGGTTTCATCACCAGTTTGAAATTACCATCTTTATCTTTGTACTGAATAATTGTAACAGAATTGCCAGCAATCAACTGTTCTTTGGGATAAGTAAGGAATAACATGCCATTCATGAAACTGTTGGGTCTGTTGCTAGATAGTTCTGGAGCTGTCTCTGTCACACATATTTTATACCAACATAGAATTGCATTAGCATATCCATCCGTTATTACCTTGACTAACTTTTTAAGTTGCCTATTTGTACTTGCCATGTCTGACAATTCAATAGGTTTAGATATAGGAACGTATTTCAATGTGCTGAAGTCTATATCGAAGTTTTGAGAGACTTTGTACTTGTTAAGATGGGTTGCAATAGTATAGCCACTGACATTGGTGTCGTTCAATCTATTGTTTAAATCCAACCAATGGCTGCTGACCAATTGTGCAACCAGCATCACTTGATGGGGCAACCACAACCCCCCTTGTACCAGCTTTGTTTCTCTCATAGTTTGTATAGTTTGATCACGTTCGAGGCGCACATCCACATCTCCACACACCTCTAGACTATGATTGAATATTGCATGATAGGTCTCCTCTTCAAACACAGTCATTTCCCAATCATCACCTAATACTACCTTTACCTTTGTCACTGGTATTTCATTTTGTAGGAACACATTCAGTATGAATTGTTTCATTGGTTCACTTTTTGCTGAACAAATAAGAGACTTTGCTCCACGTTTCAGCATCAACAGACCAAATAACGGAAACGGGCATAGATCAACTATATTTAATTCCGAAATTTCTTTTATTTTAACCAGGTGTTGACAAGCTTCAGAGAAACAGTTTATTATTGCATTTATGTACTCCGTGTCATTTAAGAATCTAATAATTTCTGCAGACACTCTGGTTATTGCTCCTTCAGTAGTTGGGACCATTTTCAACTGGCCACCATTCATCAGAAATTTTAAGTTAATGGTTTCGTTTTCTTGAACTGTTTTTGGAACATCATCAAAGAATATAGCTTGCTGCCAAGCATTAGCCCTTTCAGGAGCTCTTGGGTCCGTTGTGATAGTTATTGACTCTGTCAAATGTAAATTGAACCATCCAACTAAAATGTTCATCATACCATTTTCCTTCACTAATAATTCTACTTCATAGGCATCGGACTTTTCAAGATTCTTTGCCACATCTTGTACATCATTGAAATTTATTTTCAAGACAGATTTAGGTTCTGACAAATATTTGATGTCTTTGATGAGGTGGACATCTTCACTGTCATATGTATCGCCTTGTGTAAAGGCATGTACATTCATGAATGGTATGTTAAGTAGAGATTTTGCTTCAACTCCCAACTTGTAATTTTTGCTGAGATGGTCACATTGTGCTGCCATGACAAAAAATTCTGCTGCATGCGGAAGTACCTCCGCACCAGCAGACATGAGGTTGGGCAGAGCATGAGACAACATTTGCAGAACATGCTCCCCAAACAGACCCGCATCAAACAACTCCGTTACCAGCTTGGAACATCTTCCACCTATTTCACTAACTGTCAAATCTGTGGACATTTTGTTTATTACTATTATATTATTTTTCTTATTGCTGCTAATAACATTATCAGCTATATTGCACATTACTTTGGAGCCATCACATCCAATAACTGAGGAAGGCCTGGCTTCATTAGCATAGATGGCCAGGAGGCCTGTTCCTGTGCCGACATCAAGAACTTTATCCTCCTGGGATATTGTGCGCAGAATAGCCTGTCTGTAGGATTCATTCCGTAGGTTATCATTCAACATTCGGAAATGCCACCTGTGCACAAGTATATTTTTCATTGAGTTAACATTTTTCTCACCTTCAACATAAGCTGGGTTCTTATGCATTATTTCTTGAAATTGATCCAAAGCTTCTTTGTGAAAGCCATATTTGTACAGATATTTGCCAATATCATTCAACAACAGGGGGTTATTAGGAAATATTTTAAGCGCTTTACTAAAATTGTTAAATATATCAGCCAAACGATTATGTTTGGATCCTGCAAGCATTAAATTGAGCATTAACAGTACTGAGCAGAATTCCTCCTCATATATTGGTATCAAGGATGGGATTCTTTCAAATGCTGCCAGCAATATATCAAAGGCTTTATCATACTTGTCTTCAATCACCATCAACCGTGCCTGCAGGATATATTCACAAGAATCATCAAAATCCATTGTGAATCTAAAAGCAAAAAACAATATTTCAATATCCTTTGTGTCATAATAAACAATTCAAAAAGTAATAAGATAGTATTTTGTATAATTTTGCACTACTTTTTCATCAGTACCTAATAAAAGAGCAAATTAATGGTCTTCCCTTCCTAATGGGGCAATAGTTACACCAAATATTTTTTTTACATAGGTAAGTATCGAAATTTTTAAAGGAAGGAAATTTTTGTATTAATTTTTGTAGCTTTAGGAAAGACGAAAACTAAAGCTAAACGAAAAAAAAACAATTAAAATTGGTAGAGCACTAGTTTTACTGTCGGTGATTATATTTATTCGCTTCTAAACGCACATACTAAATAAATTGATGAATTAACAACATTTTCTATGACGAAATACGACGACTATTTCATCTCCCTACACTTATAGAGAACGCACAAATAGGTATATTTTTTAAGTTTTGATGTATTACTAAAAGTAAAATAGGGGGATATTATGTATTACATAGTATAAATAAATATATCACAATTACCTGTTCACCCACAGTACACTACAGTAAACACAAAAACAAAAATCCCAAATTTTCAATTTTACCAATTACCACAGGCTAAGTAGCAGAGGGCAAGAGAGCACAGACTATAGTACCTACTCTGTTTTCACCATAAAGATGTTATTACACCACTCTTAAGAGCTTATAGACTAAGCGTTATTAAGCACTCGTTATTCAGACTGTCTTAGATGTCTCATTTTTCGGCTCGCTATTACACCACAGTCTGAAAAACGCGTGCTCTCGCGCTTATGCGACACAACTCTAGGACTTTTAATAGTACTTGTTTTTCTTTACTGCACGCTATTAGTGTATGTGTTGATTTAAATCAATGAAAATAATTTTAAGTATTTAAGATAAGTATAATAACAGCGAGATCAAAAATAAAATTATGGCATTCGAACTCCGAATACCCAAAACACAAAAAAAAGCAAAAATTACCGCAAATATTAATGAACCAATGAAATAATATTTTAAGACTATATGTCAATGTCATATATTTGTCGGTCTAACTGTATTAGTATTTGCCTTATTACACTACTCGTTATTCAGACTGTAAGCCAGTAAGACTCGTCGAACCCGATCTTGCTGTCTGAAGTCAGAGTCTAACCAGTCTGACGCTTATTACACCACGCTACTTAGACTAAGACTGTCTGAATAACGAGTGGTGTAACAACGCCTTTATCCAGACAGTCTTAGTCTAAGTAGCGTGGTGTAATAAGCGTCAGACTGGTTAGACTCAGAGCTCAGACAGCAAGATCGGGTTCGGCGAGTCTTACTAGCTTACAGTTTGAATAACGAGTAGTGTAATAAAACAAATACAGTTAGACGTTAGACCGACAAATATATGACACTGACATATAGTCTTAAAATATCATTTCATTGGTTCGTGATTGGTTCTTCGATATTCGCGGTAATTTTTGTTTTTGTGTTTTGGGTATTCGGAGTTCGAATGCCATAATTTTATTTTTGATCTCGCTGCTATTATATTTATCTTAAATACATGGACGTATTCATACGTCCATGCTTAAATACATAAAATTCTTTTCATTGATTTAAATGAATAAATACCATAATAGCGTGCAGTAAAGAAAAATAAGTACTTTTAAAAGTCCTAGAGTTGTATCGCGTAAGTGCGAAAGCACGCGTTTTTCAGACTAGTGTAATAGCGAGCTGAGACGTCAGGGTCAGACTAAAGGCTTGTTCGCATTAGGCTAGTATATTAGTCTAGTAGATAGTAATTTAGTAGCTAAAATACTCGCTACTATTCAAAAATCGTTCGCACCGTGCTTTAGTACACTAGTACAGTTCACAAGTGAGTAGCGTTTCGCAACATGAAGATCCTACAACGCATTTGTTTGAAGTTATTTTTTCTCTCCAGACTAATTCGACAAGTTCGAACCTGTTTAATCGGCGAGCCAATGAGCGCACCGCTCGCAACGAACGCGTGGTGGGGGGTGCTACTCGCCCGTTGAAAATAGAACAAAATGGATTGACTCGACTAAATCACTTCCTAAACTACTCGACTAAATTTTCAGGTCAAACTTTCATTCAATCATTGCGCAACCTAATAAACCCTTTAACGGTCACACATTTTGCACAATTCGCAATATTGCGCAAAATGATTGTATGTCTAGGGGCCTATAGACCAGGGTCGAAGCCTTTGAAAATAATAAAAAGTGAAAAGAAATAATAGTAGGATGAAACACATTAGAAAAGGAGGAGAATATTATAAAGGAACATGAAAGGAAAAATAATTTACGGGCGATCTGAGGCCCCACCTCGGTCGGTATGTATTCTGTTCGTTGAAATCTCTACTTTCCGATGGTGAAAGAAAATAAATTAGTGTCCGACCGAAAGTTCGGTTTCGGCCGAGTTTCTGCCAAAAATCAAGTTTCGGCCACAGTTTCGGTTTCGGCCAAAATCAGCCGAAACCTTTGCCGAAACCGAAACTTAACAAGTTCAAGCACGTTCACGATCGCCTAACTTTGTTTTCCGCGACAACGCTTTGACGGACACTGTCGGCCCTTTTCGGGAATTATCGTGCGCCGTTCGGATAGTTCTGTAGCAACCAGCGATGCCAACCGTACGAGATTTCTCGTACAAATACGAGATTTGTAGTCTTTCGTACGAGGTACGAGGACACTATTAATTAACCCTAGTTAGCTAACGTTCCTGAACTTCTATGATACTATGATAAGCTAACCATTCGACTTTTTGACGACCATTTTTTAAACGTGTTTTTATTAAAATTGTATATTATTTTAATCAGGTTTACTATATTCCTGGGCAATATGGGATATAAATAAAAGATAATTATTACATAAATGAATATTTATTTAACTTTTAGGTACTAAATCACAAATCTTAATGGGCACTTGTTTCTTTGAGATCAATAAGGCACTAAATCTTACAATGACTAAATTAGGAACAATTTTTTAAAAACTTTGTCTTTTCATTTTGGTATTATAAAGCTAAAAGCTTAAAATTAACCCTAAGTATAAAATTACTTAGATTTTTTTGGCACAAGTTGGGCAAAAGTCGACTGTATGTTCACCACAAATGGGAACTCTGCAACTATTACAGTGATTTTTCGTCATGCGCCTTTTCTTGTAAGAACACAAACTGCAGCTTTTCCTTTTCCTTGTTGGGGCATTTTCAGGTATCAGAGAACTTCCAGGTCCAGATTGCTCAAGAATTTGACCATGACCTTCAGCGCCTTCCTCATGGTTCAAACCTAATACATCTCTTATTTTGTCTTTGCTGTTTCGGGGCATTGTTGGTATTTCGAGGCGACGTTTTAGCCATGGTTCAACGAGATGTTCATGCAATTGTTTCATAAAACTTCTTCGTGACAGTGGTTTACCTCCAGACACCAAGACATTATGGCAATATAGGATGTAAGAGTTGATACTCGATATATTGAGCGTGCCATAAAACATGCACATGGGCCAACGGTTGGTCTTAAGATGACACGACATATTTGAGCACATCTGGTCAAATGTGTCTACGCCGATTTTTGTGGCATTGTAAAATTCTATAATGTGTGGTTTTTTCGATGTTGGGTTCACAGTTCCTTCTTCGTCACATGAGGACAACAAATACACAATTTTGCTTGGTTTCGGTTTGAATGATAGGAGAGTTAGGGGCCCATCATAACAAAACATGAAGGTGCCAAAGGTGCTATTCTTTATTTCTTCCGGTATTTCTCTTTTGTTGGCCCGCAATGTTCCGACTATTGTTAACTTGTAAGGTTGTTGTAGCAGTTGTTTGGCTAATGGAATGGATGTAAACCAATTGTCAGTCGTTACGTTTCTGTTTGAGCCATAAATACTCCGTGTTAGTTCCTTGACAACATATTCACCAAGGGGCACTCCTCCAGTATTTGTTCCTTTTCCAAGATAAGGCATGGCGTCAATCATGTATCTGGTCCCACTGTCACACATCATTTCAATTTTTAGACCGTACTTAGCAGGCTTGTTAGGGATGTACATTTTAAATGTACACCGACCACGAAATGCCAGCAATTGCTCATCGATGGTAACGTTAGTTCCAGGAACGTAATTGTTTCGACATTGAACCATCAGTAAGTCCCATATTTTTCGGATTGGTGTGAGTGGATCAGTCTGCAAGGTTCCTATTCTTATAGCCCTGTCATCAAACCTAAGGAATCTTATGAGGAAATCAAACCTTTCTCGACTCATACACGAAATGTATCGGGTTGCGCAGAAAGACGTGTTAAACAATTCAACACTTGTAAGATGGTTATCTTTCAACGCAGCTGCCAATAATAAGACACCGAAGAAAGCGCTGAGTTCCTCTTTGCATGCTTCATTTTGGGTTGATGTAATAGTCTCATAGCTTTGTTTCTTTATGGCTATTTCAGCATTGGTCCACTTCAAAATTTCCTCACATATTTCTTCTGTGATAAAAGAACCAAATAAAACGCAAGGATCTGTTATGTTTCTGACTGAACGGGCTGGTCCTCTAGACGTGCGTACGATATTTATCACAGAAGTTCGGGACGAAGTGTGTCTTTTATTAGTTGCCCATACGTGACGATTTTTGCCTCGAATATTGGCTTGAGTCAAGTGGACAATGTAGTCGGAAGTCAATGAAGAATTGTCACTGAGAGGAAGAGCATCGGAAAGTGAACTTGCTTGTTCCTCTTCAATATCTAAAGGTGGACTTACTTGTGTTTCTTCAGTGTCCGAAAGTTCGTCGTGAAAGTCACTTTCCACGTCATCAACCAACAAACCATCCTCATTTTCACTATCAGAAGAAACGTCATTCGTGTTGACATAATCGTCATCATTTAACGCACGAACTATATCGTCATCTGTGATAAACTTCGCAGTCATTATTCACCATGAACGATATAACTACAAAAAAACAAAACAATGATCAACACAAAGTACAGGTTTAAAAGTTACGCATACGCTAACCATTCGTCAAAATGACGAGTATGCAGTAGGTATCTCAAAAACAAAAGTACTTACCGGCTAAACGCGACCACCACGCGACGTAGTCTAGCCGTCACTAAGTTGGCTCGAATCAGCAAGTGTGTAGGTAAAACCATTAGAAAGGGATGGGGAGATATTTATTAGATGCTCGTCATTTTGACGAACGTTAGCTATCTAGGGTCTTCGTACAGATAAGTACGAGATTATAATATTGCTATTATACAATAGTATGTATTTAGAACTGAAGTAACCGAAATGTAAGTAGTACAACTGTCCTACTAATTGTGATCGGGGTATCTTTTTTAATTCTAAATATGTGATTTTTGATTACCTATGTTGAGACTGGAACTAGGCGAGATAGTAATCATTATTTTTATATAAGAGGTACCTAAAAGCGACTGATTATTCTACTAAGTAGAGATACAATCCAAAGTATTAAAGAGAAAGATCTCAAAATAAATACCAATACTTAGTATTTAATGAAACAGTAACAATTATTGATTTGATTTAGTTAGATGACTGATTTGACAGACAACTTAATTTGAAAAATTATTTAAAAATTTATTAATTTGTTTTTATTTTATATTCAATAAATGATTACAACAATCTTAATATATTGTGTTTCCATTTTTGCCCTAATTAAGGCAAAGTAATAGGTAAAATGCACCAAATTTCAGTATTTTAATAAATTATATACTTGACCACGTGAGTTTCGGTTTCGGCCGAAACTGAAGCCACGGCCGAACATTCCGTTTCGGTTTCGGCTGGAAAATCAGTTTCGGTCGGACACTAGAAAATACGTATATCGATTTTTTAATTATGGGAATATTTTAAAAATAGGCAGAACCGTTGACCAAGCCTACATCATCGGTTCTGCACCTCACATTACACTTATTCAGCACACGTCATGTGATCTACACACTTATCATGAGTAAATTTAGTTCTATATCAGAAAAGGTTTTAGCATTGAAAAGCACAGGAATAGACAGCAAACATTCTATTTATCAAAAAGCGTATAAACATTAATTCTTATTACGAATTACCCATCATATTTTAAGGGCACTTAATTTCTAAGGTTTTACCTAACAAGGATCTTACGTACAGTGTTATCTGCTCGAAGGCTGGCAACGAAGTGAGCCCTCAGCCCACTTCGATTGCCCCTTCCAACATTTACCAATATGGCGCCACTGGTCATTGAAAATCACATTGTCGCATTTTTAATTAGAATGACAAATACTTAAGTCTATGACGCTAAATTGGTGTTAAAACTTATACTGAAAGGTTCGAGTAAATTATTTTAAAGATCATTAGATAAGCAAGATTTTAAACTATTAACAATAATCAAATAAACTTACATTGAAAATACCACTGCGTTCGAGTCAAATCACCATTATATGAAATCACAAGTAAACTAATCACGTTCTTTGCACTTGATATGAACATTAAAATAATTGTAACGATTTATCGTTATAATTTTAAAGAATAATCAGCATATAATTAATTATTTCAATTCTAAATTTACGAAGATTGTCTGCGGCGACATATTGGCGAAATACATTTCTTTTTTCACAACTCCCGTAATATGGGTATCAATATAGTCGCTTGACTAGTAGAATGGTGTACAGATAACAAATCTGAGGTAGTCGGGGGTTAATCAAAATGTTTAATGTTGTTCTTGTGAGCTATTTATTAAAATTTACACTTTAATTACTCGAAAAACGTAAGATTATATGTTACATTGATAAAACAAATATTGTAAATCAAAATATACTACCATGATCAACAAACAAATAAGTTAATACAATTAATATTTAATAAGACATTTACAATATTTTGAGAAAATTCTTTTAATTATATGCGTATTATAGATGCCTATTTATAACTATTTTTAGATAACTTATATACCTGAGTGACCTACAAGTTTTTTTTTTCGATTTTTCCATTTTCTGAGAAGATTTACTACAGTAACATATTTTTTTTTTTCACCATCCGGAAGTAGAGATTTTAACGAACAGAATACATACCGACTTTTTGAAAAAAGCTGATATTTTGACGGGTCAATTTTCGATTGAAAATTAGGATGCTTTTCCGATATTAATTCAAAATAAGGTGCAAAAATAAATAAATTACAATTAAAATAAATTACAACGTATTTGGGACATAAAAAGAAAAGTTTTCACCAAATTTCGTGAAAAAAAAATTATTTGAAAAAGATAAAAATTAAAAACCTAAAACATGTTTTTTTGAAATTTTGAGGTTATATGAAAAAAGTGTCAATACAAAAGTTTTAGATCTTTTTATTACCTATAACTTTCCCATTTGACTTTTTTCCATAGGACTTTTAGTTTTGCCGGAAATCGATCGAGAAAACCCGTTTTTTAACCCCCGACCAAAAAAAAGGGGTGTTATAAGTTTGACGTCGATGTCTGTCTGCCTATCTGTCTGTCTGTGTGTGTGTCTGTCTGTGGCACCGTAGAGCTCAAACGGATGGGCATATTAACATAGTATTTTATTACTCAAGCCCTTTCATTTGTTACCCATATTTGAGCTGGTAGTAAAAAATAATGACATTCGCCATTTTGTGGTGGCGGCCATCTTGGATTTGAAATTTGTCTTAGTGCTTAGTATTTTATTAGTCAAGCCCTTTCATTTGTTACCTATATTGAGGTAGTAGTAACAAATATTGACAATCGCCATTTTGTGTTGGCGGCCATCTTGGATTTGAAATTTGTCATAGTGCGTAGTATTCTACTAGTCAAGCCCTTTTATTTGATACCCATATTGAGGAAGTAGTGAAAAAATAATTGTATCTCACCATTTTGTGGTGGCCGCCATCTTGGATTTGAAATTTGTCATTGTGCATAGTATTTTACTCGTCAAGTCCTTTCATTTGATACCCATATTGAGGGAGTAGTGAAAATGAAATGTATTTCGCCATTTTGTGGTGGCGGCCATTTTGGATTTGAAATTTGTCATCTAATATATAAAATTCTCGAGTCACAGTTTTCGTTGCCATACTCCTCCGAAACGGCTTGACCGATTTTGATGAAATTTTTGTGCTTATCCGGTATCTATGAGAATCGGCCAACATCTATTTTTCATCCCCTAAATGTTAGGGGTAGTCCACCCTAAATTTTATTATTTATTTTTAGACAAAATTTTAATTTCTATTTTTGTATGATACAACATACAAAAATACATACAATCCTCAATTTTCACCCTTCTACGATCAACCCTTATTTTTTAATAGCCATTTTAGTAATTTAATCATTTTTCCTCTCCGGTCGAAAACTGATCAATCGTCATTTAATTAGTTATCCCCGCCAGATGTCTACAGGTGTCACTTCTGACCCAGTAAACAGCACGATAATTTGGGGATCAAAAGTAGCCTATAGCATATATATAGTTTGAACACGCTAATATCGGGAACTACTGGACCGATTTAAAAAATCGTTCACCGTTCTTTCATATGTTCGTAATCCTTGAACGCTGTAGGTTATCTAATATATAAAATTCTCGTGTCACAGTTTTCGTTGCCATACTCCTCCGAAACGGCTTGACCGATTTTGATGAAATTTTTTGTGCTTATCCGGTATCTATGAGAATCGGCCAACATCTATTTTTCATCCCCCTAAATGCTAGGGGTAGTCCACCCCTAAATATATTTTTTTATTTTTTAGACAAAAATTTTAATTTCTATTTTTTTATGATACAACATACAAAAATACATACAATACAATCCTCAATTTTCACTCTTCTACGATCAACCCCTATTTTTTAATAGCCATTTTAGTAATTTAATCTTTTTCCTCTCTGGTCGAAAACTCCCCGCCGCTGGTCCCGCCAAATGTCTACAGGTGTCACTTCTGACCCAGTAAACAGCACGATAATTAGGGGATCAAAAGTAGCCTATAGCATATATATAGTTTGAACACGCTAATCTCGGGAACTACTGGACCGATTTAAAAAAATCGTTCACCGTTCTTTCATATGTTCGTAATCCTTGAACGCTGTAGGTTATATATATGTACCACGGGCGAAGCCGGGGCGGGCCGCTAGTAGTGTATAGTATTCTACTAGCTCTTTCATTAAATTTGGTACTACCCATATGAGGTAGATTATGATGGTAGATTATTTAGTCCACCATTTTGTGGAGGCGGCCATCTTGAATCGATATTAACCAAACATAGCTAAGAACCAATGCACAAAAATTAACCTTTAAATAAAAATGAAATTATACTAGTAATCAGATTTTTCAAATGCAAGAATAATTTATCGTAGCGTAACGGGACAACGAACGTAACGCGACAATAAGTCATCAATTTTCGTGCACGCAGCCAGCGTTCATCGATTTAGTAGACGTTGTCACGTCAGAAAATCTCATCAAAATTTTTAGTACACTGCCGTTACGGCTCAAGATCGTTCTGTCCGCCTAAACCCTAAACGCTCGAGCTGAATCGAACGGACGCACGCTGACAATGTTGCAGGATTTTACCTAAAGTCGAGCTCTGTCGTTTTGTGAGAGGGCTCATAAGTGTAAAGATAAAATATATAATTAATGAACAAGTTTCTTAATTTAAGGCATAGAATAGTTTTAATTGACATAAAAGGAGGAGGTTCTCAATTCGGTTGTATGTTGGAAAAATTTAAAAATACATTTAATATATCTAATATATCTGTATGACGTGATGATAAACTTAGCCAAAATCATTAAATTCTAGAATTCTAGTATCTGAAAGTTTGTTTTTTCGGAGAAAATTTAATTGTTTGTAAATAAAATAAAAATATCTATTTTTTTAGAGTCGTTTCAGTCTATTTTTTACTTGCATAACATTAGCCTAGATCCCATAAAACAGGTCACCATAGTGTGGGATCTAGTTCACACTAGCAAAACATGTTAAGTATTCATTCTTTGTACCTATTTATTGTCACATATATGTATTCTTTGTATTTATTGTCGCTTTGTATTTAACATCCGGGAGCGCGTGAAACTGTTTTTAATAACTTTAAGGCGTTAGACGCTAGTTTTTGTAGCGTTTCTTGTGATTTGGTTTTCGTTATTGAGATAATAAACATTTTTTTTTCATTTTCATTCCATTTAAATAAACAATAAAGAAAATTACCATTTGCAGTTTAGTTTTTTATCATCTTATCATATTTTGTACAACCCTAAGCACGTTTGGTCAGTGACGTAAGCAGACGACAAGCCACACGGGGCGCACGGTATTCTCAACTCTACGTGCTCGTGCAAAGGTGTATTTTTGCTTGCAAGTAACAGTAGGTAAGTAGTTTACGCAAGTTTAGGTTATTATCGTGTAGGTATTTGCGCTTTTGTATGGCAGTGATAGTTGCATCTGTTACGAAGTAACTATTTTCTGATCTGTGCCTACTTACCATGTGCCTACATAGCATCAATCTACAAACTTTTTGACCTGTCTGGCACCGACTTCAAATAGATGAGTGAGTAGCGCTTAAAATAATGATTTTAGTTTATTTTTCGATTTTGAGTTGAATGGAAACATCTCTTTGCATTTAGACAACAATGTCTAATACTAAATTATCTAAACTAATCATCATCATCATCAGCCGCAAGACGTCCACTGCTGAACATAGGCCTCCCCCCTAGATTTCCACAACGAACGGTAACTTCTGCGTTCTCGCCCTACATGTACTCCTTGTCAAGACGAGCAACAGACTGATAAATATTGTACACAAAAAAATTACACTCGCTCAAACTTTCATTCAATCATTGTGCAATCTTCAATTTTAACCCAACGGTCAATAATATTGTACAATTCGCAATATTGCGCAAAATGATTGATCATCTAGGGGCCGTCTTTTAGAAGACTTATAGACGATAATACTTTGAAGATTTATTCCAGACTAGCGGCCCGCCCCGGCTTCGCACGGGTACATACACACACACACCCTTTTTTTTGTATCGGGTTTATAAAAAAGTAAAATTATAAAGGGAGTTTGAATTTCAGGAGCTCCGACACGTGGGCCAACATACAGTTGGCCATGAGTGAAACATTCTTTTCGTAGGTCGATCCCTAATAATTCGAAGGTTTGGCCCTGGGACTTGTTAATAGTTAACGCGAAAGATGATTTCACCGGAAACTAAAGTCGTTTAAAAGGGATTGGCAGATCAGTTGGAATCATCGGTATCCTCGGTATATGAGCTAGTTGACCAGCTGCTGGGCCAGTGATAAAATTTTGTTCAGCAAGCCGCTGCGAACGCTCGATACTTGACTCTCTAGCACGCGATTGCGACGCGTATTCTCTCCGACTTGCAAGGCGATTTTCAGTTTCTGATGAAGATTCCTCATTACGCCGTATTTTTATTGCCCTCGCCTGGGAACTATGTTTTGAAAGTTGATATCTTGATCTTTTTGGCATTTTAGGGCATTATAAAATGAAAAATAGAAGGAAATAAATAATTAAACAGGTTTTTACTAAATTTTTGCTTATTGAACTATATGAAGTACTAAGCTGTTTGAATAATTAAAATATAATATTTATTATCAGGTAAGTAGTAGGTACTTATTGAAAGAAAATTAAAAATATGGGCGTAGAAAACTACCTTTTACTAAATTTTTGCTTAAATTTTGAACAGGAATTAATACCCATAAAATACTACTATAAGCAGTTTGAAAAGTTACATTAAAATATAATATTTATTATCATATACTTATTTACCTACGAAACGAATTTAAAGCGAATTCAAAATTTTTCAACCTAAAATCATACGATCACGCACACGACCGCTGCGTAGGGAGCCGATCGCGCGAGTGAGCCGCGCGGCACTTTATTTTATTACATTGACTCGCGACACTTTTTGTAGATAATGATGAGTTCTGCAAAGTCGTAGTAAATGATTTTGTTCTATCATCAATAGTTTTCGCAGCGCACGCGACGTAAAGAAATTTTCAGGTCTTTTTTACACCTTATGTTACATTATTGGAGTTTTAGTAAGGATTCCTAATTTTTTTCAAATATAATATAGCCTATGTTACTCGGGGATAATGTAGCTTTCAAAGGTGAAAGAATTTTGAAATCGGTCCAGTAGTTTCGAAGCCTATTCATTACAAATAAACAAACAAACAAATCTTTCCTCTTTATAATATTAGTATAGAAGTATAGACAAGCAACGATATTTAAACAACAGACAAGCAACACCGTCCGGTTTTACTCACGTAGTTTCCAAGGTGAAGTGGGTTAAAAATAAAAATTAACACATTTTTTTTTATTAAGTCAATTAGCTTAATCAGCTGTTCGAATAACATTAACAGCCTAGCCCGTTCGCTAAACAACGCCGTTTGACTAGCGCCCTAAATGAGGTTCAGCCATTTGATGTAACAGCTGGGCAAATAACTTGGATCATTGACATTAGTTACTTGCATACAATACAATAACTCTTTATTAAAAAGCCACAAAGCACAACAAATTATATCAACTAATACAAAACAGAAAAATATCTTAGCAATTTAATTAGCGGCCTTATCGCCTAGAACGATCTCAACCAGGCAACCGAGCAAGGACAGGAGATGGCGTACCTAAATCTATTCTAAACATTAAAAGTAAAACACATTTATAATAAAAAACATGTTATACCTACTATATACATTCAACATAAATATTATATGTTGATCTATAGACATACACATCTATAGATATATATAAATATACTTACATAAAAATATATCTACATAAGCTTAATATCTACCATAGTACCATAATAAACAAATATACTATTCATACTAATAATAATCATAGACCTCAGACAAATTATACATGGCTAAATACTCAAAGAACTTCTCTAATAAAACATTGGTGGAATGAGGAGTTTGAGAACTGAATATACCTGTCAGAGATAGGTCTGTCTCTCAGGGGGCGCCAAGTTTTCATTTTGTCAAAGAAATATCACAAAATGAAACATTGGCACAATTGTGAACTAGGTAACTATATTCTGGGTGTAGTCGGGAGAACGGCGACTGTCGATCCAGAGACCCAGGTTGAAAACCACGCGCACCATTTCGAAGTCATGTGCGTAATACCGCTAACTTAAAATGGTGAAAGAAAACATCGTGAGGAAACAGACATGTATCTACCTAGAATCGTTCGAAGTCATGTGTCATCCACCAAACTGCACACTGGGCCAGGGTGGTGGATTATGGCCTTGACTCTTTCCTTGCGAGAGAATACCTAGGAATGGTAACATTTAGTGGACTGTTTATCTTACTTACATATTTATATCAATTACGCGTCACATTGTTTGTCTGCGATGGACTCCTAAACTAGTAAACCGATATTAATCAAATTTACACACTGTGTGCAGTTTGAGCCAACTTGAAAGATAGTTCCTGTTTTTATTTCGATTAATAGTCTTTATGTGACAATATCCGAGCGAAGACGGAACTGGCGCTAGTATTACATATAACAGGTAATCTTAAACAGGTATATTTGCATTCTGAAAACACCTTGTAATAAAAAACAATCAACTAAAGTCATCAATATAAATCAAAAGTTGTGCCCTGAGCACCTTGAAATTGTTAACAAATTGTATCTGTGTGTAGAGCGAGTGGTTTATAACTACCATCTACTTGACCCCTAGAATTGCTTAGCGAGGTACGTTGCAGTTCTACTTATTTTGGTTGTTTACAACGCATAGCGATAGGTATAAACGTCCTGTGTTCACCGCTTCTTACAATCGACTAAAACAGAAAGACTGAGCTCACTCTTCTCAATGATAACATAATTCTGTGCACCTGAAGTTTGGGAGGGCACATCCATTGATATATATATCAATGACTAAAGTTACATAATTTATTGTTGTGGTTTCATTTATTTTAGCACATTTACTACTGTTGACCACGGTCCACACCGAACTTCAGAAGCATGTTCAAAAGAACAACACTTCTTAAAGTAGGGCACTGAAGGATATTCCTGTACTGAATGTCCAACCTGACCATATTTATTAATACCACTGGTCCAAATGCTGCCATCACATAATAAAATTGCTGAGTGTTTAGAGCCAGCAGCAATATCTTTGATATCAATATTTATTGTCGTACCATTTTCATCATAAATATCAACTAATGTGGGTAGTGGATAACTTTTCAGTGAATGATCTTCTGAATTTTCTTTGACACCTAACTGGCCAATATCATTCCAACCCCACACATAGAGATCACCATACTCGCTAAGTGCGATTGAATGCCACCCTCCAGCTGATATCTTAACAATTTTAATTCCAGCAAGAGCCTCAACTAAGGCTGGTGTATCTAAAGTGTTGACATCTCCATGGCCAAGTTGCAAACGCCTGAAACATGGTGTAATTCAATAAAAGTTTAACCAAAACAAAAGCCATGAAGAAGATGAGTTTAATAACAATATATTTTTAATAACATACATTCCATTGCCCCATGTGTACACTTTGCCAGTTGTTGTTAGTAGCATGTTATGTTCATTTCCACACTTTATATCAAATGGTAGTCCATCACAGCTACTTGTGTCTACAAGAGTAGGAAGCAACCCTTCATAAACCAAATGACTACTGGTCAACAGCATCAGTGTTTCATTTGTATTTGCACATTTTAAGATACCATTTCGATGTTCTTTCTTTGGCCTTTTAATTTTACTTTCTATTGGTACTTCTACAGTTAAATTCAAGTATTTTACCTCTTTATTTTCCAAATTCAGTATCCAACATTGGCACTGAGATTTATCTACTATGAGTAGCCTATAATCATTAGAAACTATGAGAAGGTTAGAAGTATCTGTGCAATCTTTGGGAAGATTTATTTCTTCGAGATGTCGTCCTGAATTTAGATAGTCTCCAGTGATGTAAAATTTGTTATTGCATTTTAGTATATTGTGTGACCATCCAATATATTCCAACATAGAATCTTGCACATCTAGTTCACAGGGAATTTCATCTTCTTCAGAAAAATTTATAAACTTATCTATAATTCTTTTTCCACATCCAATCCACTGTCCGAACAAATTACTACCAGTGATAAAATACATGACTTCTGTTCACGGCCTGAGAGACATCCAAACATCCGGCAATAGAATGAATTACAATGGGAACTTGAAAACAAATAAAAACTAATACTGATCGAATCAATGATTCAATCAAATAAAGAATTATTAAAGATAATTAGATAATGTTTTTGCATTAACCACTGTATTTGTATTTTTGTATGACAAATGTCACAGACTAAGTAGAGAGTAGAGAGTGACCAATAGAGGTGGGCGTTAATTCAACGAACTGTTTTATAACAGTTGAAGGATTAACAGGTTTGTACAAAACACATATACATTATTAGTATTTAGTGTTTCTGCTGACATTCACTTTAGCTAATATCAATGACTGTAGAGGTTCACATTAAAGTAAGCCAGATCGCTTGCATTACTATTACAAGAGCAAGAAAGGTAACTAACTAAAATAATAAAATATGAAAACGAAACGAAAAAAAAATTAATGACGGCAAAAAATAGTACCATGTAAAAATTAAAAATAAGCATTTTTACAGTAAAGAGTGGCGAGACGAGCAGGACATGTGCCTGATGGTAATCAATGCTTGCCTATAACTTCTTCTTCTTCGTGTCGATGATGTTGTCTTTTTTTTGTGTGTGTGTGTCTTTTAAATTTTTGCTGCCCAGTATTCCGCAACTGTGACTCCTGGTATCGAGGCCTCCATCAGGTCGGTTCTGGTGCAGCTGGTTGGACACCGCGGGCATGACAGCAGGTGCTGAATGGTCTGAGTGGCACCACAGTCGCACAGGATGTCATTTTCGTCAGAGTATCCCCATTTCGCCATATTAACTTTGCAGCGGCCCACTTGGGTCCGGAGCCGGTTTAGTGACTTCCACGTGGGCCACGCTAGGTTGCTACCTGGGGCCAGCTCTTCAGCTGGGGCCACATAATCTTGCGGGGGAGGACAGCTCTCGTTCCACTGTTTGCAGCGAGACTCTCTGAGTGGGTCAGGCAGTACCATCGAAGAACCGAGAAAGCTTTTGCGACTCTTGAGGCGTGTATTTGAGATATTTGCATTGTAGAGGGGGTGCCTATAACAACACAGTGACACGCAGCTATTGGAACATGAAGAGCCCAAACCATTACCAAGCACTGTATTGCGCTCGTCACTCAGAAACATAAGGTGTTTCATCGTTTTGCCCTATAATTTCACCGGAAACATTGCCTTTTAAACCGGAACACAGTGATGTTTTCCCATTAGGTACTGGTTGGTGGTAGAATAACCGGCAAAGTCATGGTACTTTACCACGTTAAAAATGTTTATTTCTAATGCTAAAGGTGTTAATGTTAAGTACTACATAATGTTAATGAGCCTACTAGATATTGAGAAACCTAAAAATTAAATTAACTGGTTTTTCAACCTGTTGACCATCGACGAAAAGCTGTTAAATTATGTTGACGGAAATACCGTCAACGACCCACCTCTAGTGACCAATGTCCATTGTCCAGTGTTCCTTGTTGACACCACAGACTAAGTAGAGAGATACGTTGACACAGAGCAAGTAATAAGGAATCACTACACTGCGTCTTGTTGACACAGATTATAGTTAGGTCAGTTACACAGACTAAGTAGTACACTGTTACACACACAGAACACTTATACTCTAAAGAGTTAATAACGCGTAGTTTAATAGGCGCTTAAGTAGAGAGATACTCCTTCTACACTATCGCCATATAATGATCTGCGTCGCCATCTAGTGCGTACTTTATAGTACATACTTTGGAACTAAAGCGCTTATTAGACTACGCGATACTAAGCACTCGTTATTCAGACTGTCTTAGAGTCTGACTTCTCAGCTCGCTATTACACTAAGTCTAATTTTTCGGCTCGCTATTACACCAGTCTGAAAAACGCGTACACTCGCGCTTACGCGATACAACTCTAGAAATTTAAAAAATACTTCTTTTTCTTTACTGTACGCTATTATGGTGTTTATTCATTTAAATCAATGGAAATAATTTTAAGTATTTAAGATAAGTCTAACCAGTCTGACGCTTATTACACATTACAGCACGCTACCACAGATCAGAAAATAGTTACTTCGCTACTTAGACTAAGACAAGTCTGTCTCTCTACTTAGTCTGTGAACGAGTGGTGTAATAACGCCATAGATTGCTCTACTTAGTCTGTGGAACTATTTTTGTCTCGTCTGGAAATGGAAACAAATCATTGAAAAAATTGAAAATGAAAAATGAAATTGAATTCTAATTCTAAATTAGCAGAGAAAAGCTATAAGATAATGAAAATATGTTTTGTCTCGTCAGAAAAAACCTCATTGAATAAATTGAAATACCTATTGAATTGTAAATTAGCAGAGAAAAGCTTTATGATTGTGAAAATATGTGTGATTACAAAGCATCACAATCGTCTAATTTAAATCACCATAAATTGATACATACTGGAGAAAGACCATTTGAATGTGATATGTGTGATTATAGAGCAATGACTAATTCTACATTAAAAAAACACAAATTAACACACACTACAGAAAAGCGTTATGAATGTGATATGTGTGATTATAGAGCATCACAATCATATTATTTAAATCGCCATAAATTGTCACATACTGTAGAAAAACCATTTGAATGTGATGTGTGTGATTATCGAGCAACATCAAAAGGAGCTTTAATAAAACACAAAGTAACTCACACTGGAGAAAAGCGTTATGAATGTAATATATGTGATTACAGAGCATCACAACCAGCCCATTTAAAATGCCATATATTAACACATACTGGAGAAAAGCCCTATGCATGTGATATGTGTGCTTATAAATCGTCACAATTATCTAATTTAAAACATCATAAATTAACACACACTGGAGAAAAGCCTTATAAATGTGATATGTGCGATTATAGAGCATCACTATTATCTTCTTTAAATATTCATAAATTAACTCATACTGGAGAGAAACCATTTGAATGTGACATGTGTCATTATCGAACAACAACTAATACATTATTAAAGAAACACAAATCAAGGCACACTGAAGAAAAGCCATACAAATGTGATACATGTGACTATAGAACCACACTAAAAGCTTATTTAAAATACCATAAATTAACACATACTGGAGAAAAGCCCTATGCATGTGAAATGTGTGATTATAGAGCATCACAAGCATATCGTTTAAATCGCCATAAATTAATACATACTGGAGAAAAACCATATGCATGTGATATGTGCGATTATAGAGCATCACAAACAACTTCTTTAAAAAACCATAAATTAAAACATACTGGAGAAAAACCACATGAATGTGATATGTGTGATTACAGAACATCAAAA
The DNA here is from genome assembly GCA_017562165.1 of Ectropis grisescens. Classification (NCBI taxonomy): domain Eukaryota; kingdom Metazoa; phylum Arthropoda; class Insecta; order Lepidoptera; family Geometridae; genus Ectropis; species Ectropis grisescens. The sequence continues at coordinate 27,392,095 of CM029781.1, read as the reverse complement.
ATATCTGATTTAAATTCCCATAAAGTAACACATACTAGAGAAAAAGTATATGAATGTGACATGTGTGATTATCGGGCATTAACAAATTCATCATTAGTAAAACACAAATCTGTACATACTGGTGAAAAACTACATGAATGTGATATGTGTGACTATCAAGCAATTACATATACATCATTAGAAAAACACAAATCAACACATACTGGAGAAAAGCCCTATGAATGTGATATGTGTGACTATAGAGCATCACGATCACATCATTTAAAAGATCATAAATTAACACATACTGGAGAAAAACCATTTCAATGTGATCTGTGTGATTATAGAACAAAAACAAATTCAATATTAAAGAAACACAAATCAAAGCATGCTGGAGAAAGGCCATATGAATGTAATATGTGTGATTATAGAGCAACAACATATGTATTGTTAAAAAAACACAAATTAACACATAAAGGAAGAAAGCCATTTCAATGTGATGTGTGTGACTATAGATCATCACAATCATCTTTTTTAAAACTCCATAGATTAACACACACTGGAGAAAAACCATTTGAATGTGATCTGTGTGATTATAAAACAACAACTAATATCAATTTAAAACATCACTTCAGAAAAAGGCATGTTATAAACTGATTAGAAGAGATGTAATGTTACACGCAGATTACCCAGTATCAGTATATAAGTCTGCCTGCGAATCCAAGGGTTGTAGGTTTGATTCCCACCCTGTGCAATTTTTGTGTGATGAATACAAATATTTGTAGTGCATCTGGGTGTGGTCTACATATAATAAGTATCTATTTAATCATATGAGTATTAAATCAGTGATCTCGCTTCCATGGTTCATTTTTTTGTTATTTTATTATATTCACGGTAGGTTAGGTTGTAGTCAGATGTTGTAAGATTTATAGACTGATTTTACAATATTACGGTGGCATATTACATGTTGTAGGCAACTTGCTTAATCACCATTTTTAATCAACAGGCTAGGCTTTTTACTAAACGGCGCCATTTTAGTAGCAGCCTCAATGATTTCAGCCTTTTAATCAAACAGCTAGGCAAATAAACTGAATTGTTGACATTTAATTGCTTGCCTGGGCTGTTATTTTCAATTTAATTTCACTTTTAAATTTAATAAATTGGACCTGGTATTAGTCCTGGTATTAGGTAGGTCCAGTCACTAGAACTTGTTTTTCTTAGCTATAATTAGAAGTAGTGAGCAGGGTTGGAAAAAAAGTTTTTTAAATTTTATAAAACAAACAGTTCAAAATGTTTTAAACAGTATTTTTTTTAGTTTAGTTTACATTAATTTCATATCAAATACACCAAAATAGATATTATATTCATTCATTGCTGGATAGGTATTTTCAAATTCGCCGTAAATTTTACAGAATCTAAATAAAAATACAATAAAAAACATTTACAGAAATCGATCCATGTTTGTTGGTTAAACATTTATTTTATGTTGCGTGCGTACCTATCTGCCTATATCTAATCCGTACTAGATACGCTTTACATTCATCCTATATAATCAAACTAACGTTCGTGTTAACAGGGGAAAACCAAATATTGAAATTTCATTTTACATTAGAATAAGGGGAATACCCAACTAGTCCATACGCTTACTTTCTTTCTACGGCCGACATAGGGACTTTCCGAGTGGGACCGGCGCGGCGGGCAATTACCTATGAATTCTATAAATAGTAGTGCCTTACGTTTTAATTTTGCATTTAATTATTAATTTGGTAAGTGATAAGAAGATAACAGTAATAATAACAGCTTCAGGGAAATCAGAAATGTCAACTCCAGAACGCAAAAAGCATAGTATTTGGGAACAATTTACGTTGATTCCCCAAGAAAATACGACATTGAAGACAAATAGGGTGCATTGCAGGAAATGTAAGAAAGAACTAGTTGTACTTGTGAAAAGAAAAGAGGCACACTACCAGCAATGTTGCACTACTAGTTCTAATACTGTTGGAAATAGGGAAGCGGTCGAAGACTTGGAGGAATTATTGATAATGAGTGGTGCAGGTTCTTCCCAATCTTCAGATAATTCTTCTGCCAGTACTGCCACACCCACACCTGTGACTACTCTTCAAAATAAGAGTGTCAGTACCACCAGCAGCGGCAGCGCAACGAGCGTGAACATTTCAATGAAAAAATTTACTATTGCCACAAGTCAAGAAGATAAGAAGAAACTTGATTTACAATTATCTCGCTATATATTTGTCTATTGGATTGCTTGCAGCTTAAAACATGTTTTCAAGGCTGGCATTCCAAAGACTCAAACGAAAAGATTGAGATCTATTTTCGTAAAGAGAATATGATAATGGCGTTGACTAGTTGGGTATTCTCTGAAGAATATAATCTTGAAGTTGCATCAAGTCGAAAATGAATCGGTTTCCTTTAGTTGAGCAAGTATCGTAGACCGCGACGTCGAGCAAATCCAGCAACTAAGTGCAGTGCTAGGTAATGATTTGGACTCTTCATGTTCGAAGAAGATGTTACTGAGAAAGTTAAATCAATAATGCGGTACTTCAAATACACGCACTTTGCATCTGCCAAATACAAAGAAGCTGGTGGAAAAGCAATCGTTATACCACAACAAGTACGGTGGAATACAATGGCTGATAGTTTAAAAGTTTTATTGGAAAATTGACATATAATGTCAGACATATGCTTAAATAATGCAACTGCAATAGATTTGTCAATTTCGTTGAAAATAAATGACATGACACTAAAGCAACAAGTCCAACTCTCTACAAAAAAACTGGAAAATATTGCAGTTACACTTGACATTTCCCAGAAAACATCCTGCTGTATTGGCGAAGTGACTGAAGCATGGATAGAGCTTAAAAACATGTTTGAGGTTGAGAATGTTCGACTGCGTGAAACCGAGTATTCACTGCATGATTTAAGTTCTATGCCCGATTTGAAATGGCAATGTCTCCAGCTCAATTTGCAGCTAACTTACTACATCCTAAGTACAGGGGCGAAAAACTCACCAGTGAAAATATTTCTGAAACTTTATCATATATAGATGTTTATCACAAAGATGCAATGTCCTATGTTGTAAAATACAGGGCAATGACAGATCCCTTTCATAACTTTCTATTTGACGGTCATGTAGTAAATCAAGTCGGACCTCTGGAATGGTGGTTGTCTTTAAAAAAACAAATTAATGGCCAAACAATGGACTTAGTGACCCAGCTTCACACTGCAGTGGCTTCAAGTGCTGGAATCGAACGACTGTTTTCAACATTTGGATTTATTCACTCTGACGTACGAAATAAACTGGGTACCGATAAAACTGCAAAACTTGTCACAGTTTTTAAATATTTAAATAAGAAAAACTAATTACTACTTAAATACCTACTTTTTCTTAAATATAAGTTGTTTTTTAATGAATTACACATATAGGTATGTCATAAAAGCAATTTGTATTATTTAATTACCATACCAAAATAATTACATAAGTTAAAAAAAATAAGTAAAACAAATAGCATAGACTCCACTGGTTTCAAATGTAAAACTATGTGGAATCCGAAAAGTTCTAAATACTAATTTATTTTCATTAATTTACTACAAAAACTTGTTTTAAACTTTGTTTTTAAAAACACGGTTTTATTTCAAACTGTTTTAAACATGTGTTTAAAACAACTTGTTTTAATCATGCCAACCCTGGTAGTGAGGGATAGTCTTGTGTGTGTAGGGAAAAAAGTTCCGGCTGGTCTAGTCTGGAGAACGGCGGGCGCCTGCCGATCCGGAGACCCCGGGTTCAAATCCCACACGCACCACTGTGTTTTCGAAGCCGTAAGAAGTGCGTAATGCCGCTAACGGTGACGGAAAACATCGTGAGGAAACCGACATGTATCTAGAATCTTTCGAAGTCATGTGTCATCCACCAACCCACACTGGGCCAGCGTGGTGGGTTATGGCCTTAACTCTCTCCTTGCTAGAGAAGGCCCCGAGTCCCAGCAGTGGGAACATTTAGTGGGCTGTTGATGATGAGGGATAGTATTACTAATTACCAAATTAACTTAAGCCTTGTTCACATTAGGCTAGTAATTTAGCCTCTTTTAATAGTAGCGAGTATTTTACACGCGCGAACAAGCCTAGGCTTGTTCGCATTATGCTAGTATATCAGAATAGTAGTGAGTCATTTAGTAGCTAAAATACTCGCTACTATTCAAAAATCGTTTGCACCGTGCTTTAGCACAGTTCACAAGTGAGTAATGAGCGCACCGCTCGCAACGAACGCGTGGTGGGGGGGGGGGGTGCTACTTGCCCGTTGAAAATAGAACAAAATGGATTGACTCGACTAAATCACTTCCTAAACTACTCGACTAAATTTGCGAGTTGAGTTTGCGATTTTTGAGTGCGAACAAGCCTTGCTTCAAGGCTTGTTCTTCAAGGCGAACAAGGCTTGTTCGCATTAGGCTAGTAATTTAGCCTAGTGGCGAGTAATTTAGCAACTAAACGTGTATGAACAGTGAAAACTTAGTCGAGTAGTTTAGGAAGTGATTAAGTCGAGTCAATCCATTTTGTTCTATTTTCAACGGGCGAGTAGCACCCCCACGCGTTCGTTGCGAGCGGTGCACTCATTGACTCGCCGATTAAACAGGTTCGAACTTGTCGAATTAGTCTGGAGAGAAAAATAGCTTCAAACAAATGCGTTGTAGGATCTTCATGTTGCGAAACGCTACTCACTTGTGAACTGTACTAAAGCACGGTGCGAACGATTTTTGAATAGTAGCGAGTATTTTAGCTACTAAATTACTCTCTACAAGACTAATTTGCTAGCCTTATGCGAACAAGCCTTTAAGTCTAGTAGCGAGTAATTTTGTGGCTAAACGTGTCTGAACACTGAAACTTTAGTCGAGTAGTTTAGTAAGTGATTTAGTCGAGTCAATCCATTTTGTTCTATTTTCAACGGGCAATTAGCACCCCCCACCACGCGTTCGTTTCGAGCGGTGCGCTCATTGGTTCGCCGACTAAACAGGTTCGAACTTGTCGAATTAGTCTGGAGAGAAAAATAACTACAAACAATTGTCCAAATACGAAATTGTCTGTGGAATAACTTATTTTATTGATCACACAAATTTCCTCATTCACCTCTTCTAAAATAGCCATTACGATTCGAAAAGATTAGCTTATTCATGCATTTATTTTATTGCGTTGTAGGCTCTTCATGTTGCAAAACGCTACTCACTTGTGAACTGTACTAAAGCACGGTGCGAACGATTTTTTAATAGTAGCGAGTATTTTAGCTACTAAGTTACTCTCTACTAGACTAATTTACTAGCCTAATGCGAACAAGCCTTCAGTCGCAGTATTTTGATATTTACTATTAATTTTATTGATTCTGACTCCTTTGTTATTTCTTTTAGTGTGGGTTTTTAATACTCCCTCAAATAGTTCTTAGTTTAATTATAGTGAAAAAAGCTAGCAAAGTTTTGCGACTTAGGGTGAAGCTCCACCAAAGCAAAGATGTGTGGTCTGAAGCGGAGACAATAAAAGACATAGCCACTGGAGCTAAGCGGAGATGAGATGTGGGAATAATGAAATTCTATTGGTTAGTTAGACGGGGCCTTTTCCGCACTTAGCCGCTCAATTGGGCCATTGTGCGTGGCTCATACTACCCTTCTAATCCAGCCATTCCAGGCTATCCCAGAAGGCAAGCAACCTATTCAGGTTGGTGAAGGCCTCCGAGAAGGGTGCTGGGGAGGGAGTAGAGGAATTGTGCCCATTGATCTGCCACGCTCCTGCATTCCAAAATCCCATGCTGTGGTGTTTCTTCCTCCTCCATGCATCCCCTGCATAGAGAGCTGTCTGTCACACATAAATGTAATAGTTTTTTATTACTTTTATACTTGACCTTACCTTTTTTTTACTTTTATATTTATTTTACACTTAACCGCCATCTCGGCTGATGTTATGGGACGATGCGGTCTATGATGGAGCGTGTTTACCTAGAAGTAACCGATTCACTATCGATTTGAAGACAAGATTATAACTATTGGGAAAAACCCACTCAGGCTCCTCATTCCACAGCCTAGAAGTTCTTATCACAAACGTAGAGAAAAACCTCTTCGTCCATGTCTTTGGAATATCCACCATGAAACGGTGCCGCATCTTCGAGTTACGAGAAGTAGGTACGATAGAAAACGAACGAATGGAAATGGACGGAATGTTACGTAACGTGTTGTAAGAAATACCCCCCCCCCCCTCCCCCCTGTAACGTATCGTAACGTTTTACGAGAAAATTGCGTTACGTAATACTTGAACGCTCCCTAAAACCGCGGGGCGCTGCTAGTGATATATTTATAACAAGAATAAAATTAAAAAAAATTGATTTACCCTCGACTACCACATCTGTACAACATTCTACTAATTTTGTATAATTGAGGGAGTAGTGAAAACAGAAATGTAATTCGCCATTTTGTGGTGGCGGGCGTGGCGAGCATATTGAATCGATATTAATCCATTCATCACCTTCCTAAAAAGTATCGACCTCACCCCCATGCCGCCATACATTAATAGTATTCGGCCCGCCCATCGGCGGTCATCTCAACAAAGTGCTCTAGGCCGCCCTTCGGCGTTTCCGGCGTTAGCCTATAGATTTTGACATGAGCTGTCTATCATGTATAATTTACACGGACTGCCGGCTTGTTAGAAGCGTTTATGTATTTATTTTCTTTAGTACCTACTTTTGGGAAAATTGTGTCATTTACAATAGTTATTACGGAATGGAGAGTCATAACTATCAAGGAATTGATTTAAGATGTAATTGGCTGTGAATTAAGTAAATTTATGATCATATTTATGTAAAAGTAACTAAAACAAAAAAGAGCTTTATTTTAGATATTTCATAAGAACCAGTAGTAGGTAGCATCGAACTCTTAAAAACGGCAGAAGCGGCAAACGCGCTTCTACTATGGCGATGCAAAATCAGGTGACGTCTCCTGATTTAGTCTCAGTCGCAACAAGGAGTTGTGTACGTTCGCTGGCAATTCAATTTTCAAATTTTTTCAAACAAATTTTCGCCACGTTATGTTGTCTTTAGATTATAAGCATACCTCATCTTCGTATCTTTAATTACATCGATGAGTAGTAGTGAACATTTATTTTAGCGAGACTACGTTCGACTTTTTTCATATGTCTATGACAGTTATAAATTATAAGCAAATTACACAAATTACTACAAGTGGAATTTGATAATTGGCCTTCTGGACGTTGTCAATTTTTTGTATCTAGCTGTAAGATTTCTTAACTTCATAAAATAAAACAATATCATAGTATACAGAAAAATACCATTTATTATGATTATTAGACTTACATTATTTATTTTTACACTTATTAGTAATATGTATCAAAATTTACGTGAAATAAACTGAATAAAGACTAATTTACTAAACTAAACGTAATCTAACTTTATTGTTAAGTAGGTACCTAGATTTTAGTGCAATATTTGTATGTGTTAGTGTCCCTAATTATACATACACAGTTTTAAGATATAATTGATAAGGTTTGATAGTTGATACATAAAGACAATTCATCTATTGCCCCTAGTTTTTGCAATAAAGCTATGATTGCGGATTAATTCCTTTTTTTAATTTGTGTTTTAATAATTTGTTTTTTTTGTTCCTCTATAATACCACAATGAAATAGTTTTTCTCCAGAATGTGTTAATTCATGGCGTTTTAAATTAAATGCTTGTGATGATTTATAGTCACACATGTCACATTCAAATGGTTTTTCTCCAGTATGCGTAAATTTATGTTTTTTTAATAATGAGTTTGTTGTTGCTCTATAATCACACATATCACATTTAATTAGTTTTTCTCGGAGTATGTGTTAATTTATGGCGTTTTAAAGAAGCTGCTTGTGATGCTCTATAATTACACAAATCACAATTATATATTTTTTCTCCAGTATGTCTTAATTTGTGTAGTTTTAAATAATTTGCTTTTAATGCTCTATAGTCACACATATCGCATTCAAATGGTTTTTCTCCAGTATGTCTCAATATATGAAATTTTAAATAACTTGCTTGTGATGCTCTATAATCACACATGTTACATTTAAATGGCTTTTCTCTGGTATGCGTTAATTTATGGAGTTTTACAGAAAATGCTCTTGATGCTCTATAATCACATATATCACATTTGTATGGTTTTTCTCCAGTATGTATTAATTTATGCTTTTTAATAATAATTGCTTTTGATGCTTTATATTCACACAAATCACATTCAAATGGTTTTTCTCCAGTATGTTTTAACTTATGGATTGATAAAGTACTTTCTTGTAATGCTCGATAATCACACATATCACATCCATATGGCTTTTCTCCAGTATGTGTTAATTTATGTATTTTTAGAGAAAATGCTCTAGATGCTCTATATTCACACATGTCACATTCAAATGGTTTTTCTCCGGTATGTCTTAATTTGTGGACTGTTAGTGTGCTTGTTTGTGATGCCCGATAATCACACATATCGCACTTATATGGCTTTTCTCCAGTATGGGTTAATTTATGGTGTTTCAAATTATCTGGTCGTGATGTTCTATAGTCACACATATCACATTGAAGTGGTTTTTCTCCAGAATGTTTAAATTTATGGCGTTTTAGATATTCAGCCTGTGATGCTCTATATTCACACATATCACATTCAAACGGTTTTTCTCCAGTATGTGTTAATTTATGGAGTTTTAAAGAACTTCTGTACGATGTTCTATAATCACACATCTCACATTTATATGCTTTTTCTCCTGTTTGTCCTAATTTATCACGGTGTTCTAAAGCAGTTGTCATTGTTGCTCTATAATCACTTATATGACAATTGTATGGCTTTTGTCCAGTATTTTTAATTTAGTGTTTTAAATGAACTGTTCGCGACCGTGATGTTCTAAAATCACACATATACCTAAATCAAACACGTGGTGTATGCGTTCCTGTCCTAATGTCATGGATTTACAGCTGCAGGTATAGGTATCCTTGTCTAAATCTATTGGCATCATCTTTTGTTAATTAATATAAACAAATGAGGGATGCCTCAATTCACATTCAAACGGTTTTCTCAGTATGTGTTAATTTATGGAGTTTTTCACACATTCCGTGATGTTCTAAAATCACACATATACCTAAATCAAACACGTGGTGTTTGCGTTCCTGTCCTAAAGTCATGGATTTACAGCTGCAGGTATCAGATATAGGTATCCTTGTCTAAATCTATTGGCATCATCTTTTGTTAATTAATATAAACAAATGAGGATGCCTCATCTTTTGTTAATTAATATAAACAAAAGAGGATGCCAATACGGTGAGGCACTTACAATTTTTTTCGATTGTGCAGGACGACGTAATTTCGAAATAAACTCGCGACTTTCCTACTCCGTTTCTGCTTCGATCGGTCGTTTCGTTTTAACGTCAAGCAATGTTCGAGCGGACGAAACGAAGTAGAACCGAAGTAAGTAGGAAAGTCGCGAGTTTATTTCGAAATAACATTTATCGTAAAAAGAGAGAAGACGTCCAATTCATCAGCAGTTGTCAAATATTTGATGGACGTTTTAACATTGAACGCAAATGGTAACTATATCGTTCCACCATATCGTTACCGTTGTCGTCCAAAGTGAAAACCCCCAACGATGTTTTAAACTCTTTCGATTGTTACATGCAGTAGGGATGCGGTCTGGGTCAAAAATAAACCATTTTAATTAGTCCGTCAGGTAGATCATAGAAAAAGAAGAATCGTATGTCCGCCCCGGCTTCGCCCGTGGTACATTATATAGCATAGCACTAATCCCGTAAGTCCTACGGGATCCCGATGAGTGCTATATAATGTACCTACGGCGTAGGTACATATCCAACGGTGAAATAATTTTTGAAATCGGTTGTCATTCCTGAGAATATCACTTTTAAATAAAAAACCTCTTTAGCTACCTGCTACGCCACCTGTCGGAAATTGGTCGTACCAACTCAGATTTAGAAACAAATTTGATTAGCAAAGGTTTATTTTCAATGACGCAATCTTAGACACATGCTGTCATGTCAAAACACGGTGCGAAAACTCTCAAAAAGGAATATTTTTTCCCGTTTTTGTTACATCCTTGATTCATGCTCCGCTTTTATTGATAGTAGCGTTACGTTCTATAGCAGTTCTTCGATAAATGGACTATAAAATAGAAAATGAATCTTTTAATTCGAACCAGTACTTCCCGAGATCCTAGCGTTAAAACAAACAAACTCTTCAGCTTAATAATATTAGTATAGATTAAAAATCAACAAAGTTCATCAAATTACTACGAGTGGGGAAGTGACGTCACTTGTGGGTAAAAATCGTACCTAAAAAAATGACGTCACTCGAAACTTTTTAGCGCTGTATCTTCGTAATGTTCTGTTTGTGAAACAAATGAAAAAATACGAGTGCCATATTTTTTAGCATTCTAATAGTCTAAGATCCCGCTATACAACGTATATCCGATATGTCGTTACAGAACTGATATTGAAAAGTGGAAATCATAACAAATACTACGTTTTGAAGTGATAACTTCTTTTGACGCACAACACACATATGTTTCATGGGCTTTGAATGAAGCTCATCATCACCCTCGTAAATGAAAGAAATCATACATGAATAACTCATATATCATAAACGGTAAGTTTTTTAGTTTAAGAGTTTACTGGAAACGAAAGATGCAATATTATATTTTCTACATAAATGACCTCCATGACTTTCGCCTTCAAAGGTAGTAATTTAAATTGGACCGGCAATTTAGTTCAAATATAATACTATAGACCATTTTAAATATGAAATACAAGATGGCTGCCACCACAAAGTGGCGAATTTTACAAGTATTCCGTGATCAAGAATTCGCCTCAGACGCCATAATGAAATAACGTTTTAGCTGATATCTCGAAAACTATGCACTTTAGGGCAAAAATTATTGAAATCATTATTGTAGAAAATATAATTTTACATCTTTTGTTCTTTCCAATTTTTTCCATAACTCACCGTTTACGATTTATTGCTTATTTAATAAACCAGATTTTCTCTCGCAGCCGAAATCTCTTAAAATATCAGTTAAATTGTTTCGTTGAATAGAGAACAAAATATGTAAAATGTTGTTTTCTACGATAATGCTTTCTATGACTTTCGCCTTAAAAGGTATAGTTTCCGAGATATCGGTTCCGCGTACATCCGAAGTCTTCTTGCATTTACGAGCGTGAGGATGAGCTTCGTTCATAGCTCACGAAAAATCTGTGTGTGGTGCATCAAAAGATGTTATCACTTCAAAAAGTAGTATGTGTTATGATTTCCACTATTCAACATCAGTTCTGTAACGACATAATATTTCGGAAATAATTACATATTAGCTAAATTATGGTTAAATGACAATATGATGATGATGACGCGATGAAAATATCGAGATGTCGATAGTTTTTGGAACAGTCTCATCCATCTCTAGCGCAACTCCATTTTTACCTACCCACGATAGAAAATACTGTCTGGTGTGTCACCGCATATTATGCGAATGAGCCAAAACAACGACATCTATTATAAATTATACGAACTACGTGAGTGCCGCGTTGCAAATTTAGACGACGCGACGTAACATTCTAAAGATAGCATTCGGATCAAGACCACCGCGACGAGAGACCACGACCCGAGACCGCGACCGGCAATCGGTCGCAGGTCGCAGGGCGACAGCTACCTACGAATCTACGCGACACGAGTCGTGCGACCCATACGAAACTCAGTATGCTTGCAGTTACTAAACTAAACGGTTGTATTCCATCAAGACGCGTTTTAACCACAGATCAGAAAATAGTTACTTCGTAACAGATGCATCACTGCCATACAAAAGTGCAAATACTTTGTCGCACGGTTGGCCCGGTCCTTACGCTGTAATATTTAAGTCAATGGGCTTCCCAATTAGAATGATATAGGTACTATACTTACTCGACAAAAAAAATCAATTACAAGGATGCCACCACCAAAATGACGCACATTTTTTTTCATAAATATGTCCTCAATATGGTTATCAAATGAAAGGGCTTGGTCAGTAGATATTAGATATATAGGTAGGTACACTATAAAACATTTCAAATCTGAGATGGGACCTAAAAAAGTGTTGCCATAAATTGACATGATAATAATCAGAAAAAATAATGGAGTTAAGTTTTGTTGTTTACAGGAAATTTTATTTCTACAATGCTACCTTGACATATTCCATCAGGGATCTGGGGAATCTGCTGCTAGTATTGGACCCTATTTTATAGTATTTTGTGACATGGACAGCCCATTATTTATGATCCTAAGCTTTAGAAGCCATTAACCTGCCTCATCTGTTTGTCATACCAAAGGCTACTTTTGAACTACCCAGTTTTAGGTCTTATTATCAATCTTGTCAAACTAATTAAAAATCACACTCGAAGCAGTAGTCACAACAAAACTATGTTTACTTATGCTGTGATTGCATGATAAGTGTTTCAGTTATAATAGTCAATTTGGTATTTTAATCTTTTATTTTATAGATGTATGATTTACCTTATTAATAATAACAAGTTAAGAAAACTAAACCAGTGTTCTAAATTCTTTTAATAATTCTTTTAATATATTTTTGTGTAATCGGTATGTTAAGTGATGGGTATTTGTTTAAATACATAAAATATATATTTATATGTTGCATACATGGTTGCATAAAACATATTTCTATTTTATGTAGGTATGTATGTGTGGTTAATGGTGATGGTAAGTGGTTAAATTCCATAGGTAGGTAATATATTTTTTGCACTCCAAAGGTTGTCTAGACGAAATTGCTCTAGACAATATTGTTGGTACAAGAGCCAATTTGGTTAAACTAGCCAATATGATTTTTTGGTAGTTTTGACTTCATCGACTTAACTCCATCACAAGCAATAAATATGGATATTAATCTTCCACTCACTATTTCACTTACTTGAATAGTTTCTATAAAACCCCTAATTTACAGCATAATATGTTTTAATATAAATACCCGCCTCCTCAACAATTTGACATTTGCAAATTGACTATTTCACTATTGTACCGACGAAATGGCTGCCTTCACATTACATATTATAATTGTTAGTGCTATATTAAAGTATATATTTTCATTCAATATTTTAGTTTAGTTACCCTATTTTAGGACAGATAATACCTACCAAAAAGAATGTGATTTTGTTCCTGCATACACAATAATGTATGAATGTAAGTAAGGCACAAAGCCGTAACATATTTTTACCACATTACATGTAAGCATAGCAACTGTTTGTGGTTTGTACATCAGTATTATTGTTGACATCTATTACTCATGAGCTGAGGAACTTCCGAAAAAAATGCATTCATACCGTGATGACATAGACACTGTCGATGGTGTTGACATGAAATGTTGAGTGACGAAATAGGTACGTAGGTACAGTGCAAATTTTTATTCATATGAATCTTCAATAGTTTAGACAAGCATAACACCAGTACGCATGATGTATTATTATTGTACCTTTAATAGATATGTGAAGCAAAAACTTTGTACCAATTTTTACGAAAATTGCGCCTACGAAGGAGTATGAAATTTCACACACTTAGAGAAGAAGTGAACATGTAATAATGTATTAAAAATTCACAAAAATACCTACATAAATTCAATAACATTATAGACACTAATGTATTTAACACACAACCGCATGCATTTAGCTATAATCATTTGTTTATTTTAATTTTATTATGGTCAATTTAGTGAGTGAACTCACTAGTGGTTCACTAAAATAAAGTTAGCAAATAATGCATTATTTCTAACAAAAGTTTAGACAAGACTATGTCAACCTGCAACTGTAAATAGTAAATACACTAAATACTAAGGCCAGGAACACAATTACGATAACACAACACTTTCCACGGGAGATAGAAGATACCTCAGATGCAAGCACGTCAATAATATGCCGAGTACCTAACAAAATACAACTCACAGATCACTACTTCACTAGCGCATAGCGCAACCGCAACTGTGCCACACGCCACAGATCACTAATTCACTTTAACTGTGCAGCTGTCAGCTGTGCACTGTGCAACAGCGTTGCCGCTGCCCGATTTGCTAATTCCCCAAAATTTGAAGGAAAATTCCCCCAATTCGGGAAGCAACTTATGCCGATTCCCCACAAATTCCCCACATAATGAATTAAACGGAAAATTAACTACTTATTCATATTTATTGGGGCATTTGCCGTATCTTACAGTTTAACATTGTTTTGAGTGATAAAAACTTAACAATACCGTTCTGTATTTTAATGTTTGAGTATTTTTTACTTTTCCCAGCGTAAAATAAATGTCACTGAGGTTAATGTATAATTTATACTTTAAAAGGAATGAAAACAATCTAAAAACTAGAACATGGCCAAGTAAACATTAGTACAACAATTACTTTTCTTTTCAAAAATTCAAGAATTTTGACTTGTGGTAAAGTGTCTGCTCCAAGCGTTACTGTTACTGATGTTAAAAGTCAAACACAAATCGAAAATAAACGCAGTTTCAAACACACAAAAAAATCTGCTTCCTCAATTTGAAACAATAACTTTAAAAAAATTGTGTTTATTTTATTACTACGTTTTCTTATTTGACCAAGTATCCGTATCCATTCCTCCTTATTTGTCTTTCATTCACGCTGAGCTTCATTCACAGCCTACGAAAAATCTGTGTGTGGTACGTCAAAAGAAGTTTTCACTTCAAAAAGATTCTACCTACTCATTGAATCAAATTAGATTAATTATTTAGCTTGAAATCAGCGGGTTATTTTTAACTTTTTTGCATTTAGCCCAAACCATTCATACATTATTTAGATAAGATTTTAAAATTGTGAGTACTCAAAACTATTCTTGATGCATAATAAATTTACAAGCTAAGCATGGTGGTGCCATATTTATAATACACAAACTAGAGATGCGCTTTATTGTAGCTATGTTCGGTGACATGAGTAATAATTTACTGATAAAGTGACTGAAGTATCATAAATTGGTAGTGCAGTATAAGCATCAATACGAAATTGAAATTCCCCACGTTTTCCCCACACAGAACCAATCCCCACACCATTCCCCAATCGAGTTCGATTTCCCCGTAATTTGGGGAATTCCCCACAAATCGGCAACGCTGCTGTGCAACCAATCCAGTGCTGTCACAAGTCCATCTCAATTTTCCCCCAAAATGTTCTTTTTCTGGAAAAAAGCCCCCGAAGTAAATTCTAAATTATACATTCGTTTACCCCTAAAATACAATTTCGCGCTGACGACCAACTCAATCCATATCCATACTAATATTATAAATGCGAAAGTAACTCTGTCTGTCTGTCTGTCTGTCTGTCTGTCTGTCTGTCTGTCTGTCTGTCTGTCTGTCTGTCTGTCTGTCCGTCTTTACCGCCTAAACCAACCAACAGATTTTGATGAAATTTGATATATAGATAAAATAGATCCCGAGAAAGGACATAAGCTACTTTTTGTTCCGAAAAAAGGGTTGAAAGGGTTAAAATAAGGGATGAAAGTTTATATGGAAAACTTCGTCATTGTTGAAGAACTATGAAACTTTACGTCTAGATATTTAACACGAAACCATAAAATGTATGTTTTAGCAGTTTTGTAGTTTCGAATTGTACCTACGGGGGTGGAATTGGGGTTTTCTTTTTTATTATTTATGATTATTTCTTGGGTCAAATTTAGTAATTCAAATTTCACCCTCTTCCTGTCAACCGATTAATCTGAAATTTTGTATACACTTTGGATTTTGGTGACAATACAATTATGTTTATTCATTATCATTATAAATTCAAGATGGCTACCGCTACAAAATGGCGGATAATTTATGTTTTAATAATCCCATCAATATGGGTATCAAATGAAAGGGCTCAACAAGCAGAATACAATATACTATAAAAAATTGAAATCCAAGATGGCGGCCGCTACAAAATGGCGGATAACGTAGGTTTTATCAATCCCATCAACATGGGTATCAAATGAAATGGCTCAACAAGCAGAATACAATATACTATAAAAAAATTAAATCCAAGATGGCGGCCGCTACACAATGGCGGATAACGTAGGTTTTATCAATCCCATCAATATGGGTATCAAATGAAAGTGCTCAACCAGTAGAATGCAATGTATTATATAAAATTAAAATCCAAGATGGCGGCCTCTACACAATGGCGGATAACTTAGGTTTTATGAACCCCATCAACATGGGTATCAAATAAAAGGGCTTGACAAGAAGAATATAGTGCACTATACAACCTCAATACTTAAGTTGGGCGCAGCCACTAAATGGCGTATCAGACTATCAGACAGAATTTTTGATAGTCGACGAGATTTCCATGGTGTCTTATCAAATGTTATGCATGATGGACGCTCGATTAAGGCAAATTAAGAACTGTAAAATGAGTTTTTGGAGGAGTAAACGTATTACTTTTCGGTAACCTTTACAACTGCCTCCTATAAAATGATCAGGAACACCTGTTTTCAATTCTCATATGAAATTATATATATGAAAGTAACTCTCTCTGTCCGTTGCCGTCTAACGCCTAAGCCACTTAAAGAGTTTGTTACAATTTGGTGCACAGATAGACTACCTAGACTTAGGAAAGGACAACGGCGACTTTTTATCACAGAAAAGAGTTGAAAAGAGTGGAAATGAGGAGTAAAAGTGTGCATGGAAGGATCTTGGCACTCTTTGTATGCTATTTTAACCGACTTCAAAAAGGAGGAGGTTATCAATCCAGTTGTATTTCAATTGTGAATCAATTTAGATGGTTATTTTTTTGGTTGGTAGATTATAGTTCAGAGGTGGTCATATAAATTTTATCGAAATCAGTGGGGCGGTTTTTGAAATATGAACAACAAACTAAAATTTGCGTTCATGTAATCAGACGATATATCTACTAACATCTACTAATAGACTCTAATAAAATTTGGTGGACCGTCCCAATATGATTTTAAATTAAAGTCTGTTTTTGATAAATTTTTTGAGAACATAGTTTCTTTGTAATTTGTCGTGTAAATTGTACATTTATTACTAAATATAAAACTTTGACTTAGACCGATTTTGATTAGGAAACGTGAATTTGTATGGTAGTAGACATACGAGTAGGTACTGCCTCAATTACTTTAATAAATATGTGGCGCGGACGAAGTCGCGGGTAAAAGCTAGTGTAATATAATAAAAACTTCATTTTATCGTTATATATTATATTAACGTTAAATGACTATTGTGTTTATCAACCGGTTAGGTAAGTACCTAATATGAACGAAATACTTTATGTGATGACAACCAGGTCGGTCAACGATGTCTTTTGTGGACAAAAATATATACGTGGTGAAGGAAAATATCGTGAGGAAAGCAACATGGACTCTTTATATCTTCATAGAATCTTTCTAAGTCATGTGTTATCCAACAACCCGCACTAGGTCAGTGTAGTGGATTATGGGCTTGAATCTCATCTTGCGAACGAAGTCCCCGAGTCCCAGCAGTGGGAACATATAGTGGGCTGTGTATGTTTATTGACATAAAAAATTAAAGGTTTTTTTACAGAAACTCACAACTAACTTGGGGAATTTAAAAACTCTTGTTGGCTACACTATTTGTCGTTCGAAATTGCGTAGTACTAAACTACTAAATTGTTTTTTGTCTTATTTTGTGTTCTCCTCGTTCTGTATATGTACTTGAATTGAGTTACAAACATTATCTATACTAATGTTATAAAGAGGAAAGATTTGTATTTTTGTATATTACGAATAAACTCAAACAGTACTGGACCGATTTCAAAAAAAATTTGCCAGTAGTAAGCTACATTATCACAAAATAACATAGGCTATGTTTATCACGAAAAAAATGAGACTTTCTAAGAATTTTTTACTAAAACCAACGCAAGGTATAAAAAAAACAGTCATAAAATGGCTTTCATCGCATACGCTGCGGAAAGTACTAATGATAGACCAAAACAATGTTCTACAATATTATAGACCGTATTAAAATCTACAAAAAACTTTACGAGACCATATGTCTAACTACAGTATTTACGTCGCTACAACTACTTTTTTTACATTTTAAAAGTAGATAAAAATGCCTATCAAATTCAGACCAAGTTATCCATACATTAAATTTGTATTAATTCTTATCCAAATTATTTTTTATTCAAGACTCTTTTAATAGATAGCTATTACTTTTTGAATTATTAAAGTCGGACATTCAATTCAAAAGATATAACGAAAATAAAAATTTCAATCCTATCAAAATGCGGCGCGGAGCGGCGCAACTTCGATAGAGGGGATAGGGGATACCGAGGTACGGGAGAGAGGTGTTCGCAGCTATGAAATAGGTAGTACGCAGTGTTTCCACAATGAGGGGAACTTCCTCTTTTGAGGGGAAATTATAGGGTCCAGAGGGGAATAAAAAGGGGAAAGAGATGTAAAGGGGAAATCATGCCTAATCAAACAAATACAAACACTTCATCATATTGAGGAAAATTTTTCTATATTTAGTCCATACCGATATCATTTAAAATTTGACTCTCTGCTGAGAGATTCAATCTCCTCTAGCAGAATAATTTTTGAGGGGGAAAAACCGCGCGCGCGTCTACTAATTCGCGCGGTCGCCTCGCTACGTAGTGGACGCAAACGATATTAAATATTAATATTTGTTCGTACATTTGTTCGTAACACTTTTTTATGTTCCAATCAAAATGTTCTTTTCAGAATTACTTTTATAGAAGTTTATTCTACCTTTACTGTTATTGTTCAACTTTTCAACTTTCTACATAGTATAACAATAAAGTTATTCAATTTCTGTGTCCTCACGATGTTTTCTTTCACCGTTTTAAATTGGAGGCATTACGGACATGCCTTCGAAAAAACAGTGATGCGCGTGTAATTTGAGCTGGGGGATAGGATAAGATATAGGTCATCCCCAACGGTCCCCTTTATCCTACCTACTAAAGTAGAATAAAACGGAGCATTAAGGACTGCGATGATGAGACGATCAGTAATCTAGCTGTGTCAATAGATTCAATAAGCAGCCCACTAAATATTCCTACTACTGGGACTCGGGGCCCTCTCTCGCCAGGAGAGAGTCTAGTCCATAATCCACCACGCTGGCCCAGTGCGGGTTGGTGGATGACACATGATCTCAAAAGATTCTAAGTACATGGCGATTTCTTCACGATGTTTTCCTTCACCGTTTTAAGTTAGCGGTATTACGCATATTACTCGATACAAATACTTTTCTAAAAAGACAGTGGTGCCTGGTGCACGTGGGATTTAAAACGTTGATAAGGGGCTCCAGATCGGCCGCCGCCGTTCTCCCGACTAGACCAGCCATAACTATTTAGTACGTAATTAGAACTAATAGACTTTAGTACCTACATAAAACATTGCACAACCATAAACTACATCGTAGGTGGCATTAGCAGATTTTAACACTAAATTACAACCATTCAATATTTACTGATTTGATTTTTGATTTGCGTAAAAAGTAAAGGGGAATAACAACGACTAAAACATTACGGAATCAGACACGCCTACAAATAAAACGTGCGCATGTAGCAATTTAAGTAGACATAACGTTTTAGAACTAATGATAATATACCATAGTGTAAGATTTTATAATTTAATTCCAAATAATGTGCTGGACTTAAACGAAAATCAATTCAAAAATTTATTAAGAAAAGACTAACTCAAAATGCATATTACAGGCATTCGGATTATTTGACCGACAACTAACCTTACTCGTGCTAGGACTGTCGTGACCCTCTATAGCTGAAGTTTGTTTATTTCTGCTAATGGTTTTAATACTTTTTTTTATGTACAAAGCCGCATAACAGTCTTAATTTAAGCCCTATCTAATTTTTTTTATAAATAAAGCATAGCACTGCACTGCGCTCGTCACCCAGAGGTCTAAGATTTTTGCCACCATTATAGCCTAAACATAACAGTTTTTTTAGCACTGCTTTTTTAAAAGTTTATTTTAGTAAAAGTATCTTACGGAAAAAAGTATCTTCAAAATACTAAGATAACCGGAAAATGTATCTAAATAAAAGATACAAAATAGAAAAAATAAAAAGTATTTGAAATACAAGATGTAAATACGTACTGTTTAAAGGTTTTCGCATATTTTTGCCACCATTATATAGCCTAAACATAACTTAGCATACTGTTTAAAGGCACACATTGAGAGAAGCATAACAAATACCTAAACATAAAAATTGGCCCTATTATAGTCTATCACTGGAGTTCGACTCCGGGTGGGCTCCCGGAGCCAGAAGCTCTATGGCCCTGAGTGTAACTTCTCCATACTCGACATACGTTCCGCTACGGAGGTCGCCGGCGTCTACGCTTGGCCTCGCTCCTCTGACCGGCCTTGAGCTTCTGGCTCCCGCATTTTTTTTATAAAGTAATAAAGTAGGCAAAAAAACATGCGTTTTAAATGATAAACAGATTATTGGGATTGTTTCCTTAGTCTTGGCCGTATGACATAAGCATGGCAAGTCTGCCAAGAGTGTGTTAAAATTTGTAAGTCTAATAATTTTGTTTTATACTTATTTTCCATAATACCCATGCGAAGCCGGGGCGCTCTGCTAGTGAAATTATAATTTGGTGTAATCAGCAATGACTGTTTAACATGAAATCGCGAAAGCGTTGTGTTTTGGACTGTGAATCAACCAACCGCATGCTTCGTCTTATAGACATTCCAAACAACGACAACTTGGGGAAATTGTGACTCTCCTTTCAATACTCGTGAATGTCGAATTCAGTGGCCTAACAATATAACAATTAGTAATTATATATATCGTATGATTATACGAGTTTGCTAATAATATATCGATCTACCACTTCATAATACCAAAGCTACTGATCAGGCACCCGACTCGTCTATTCATTGTCATTTTATTTTCTAATAAATTACTAAGAAAGAAATAAAATATTGTAAATGAATATGTTGTTTTTTTTAAGTGAAAAACTTCTTTGGGCGCGCCTAGGACAGAATTTTCGTGGGCTGTGAATTGAAATGAACTGTCACGTTCGGGTATGATAATAGCCTTTCGGGTAAACTCGGGATGCTAGAGCAAGAAACAAAATACATTGAACAAGCGCGTAAGAGCGAGAAAGATAAAATAGTCCCTGTGTACCCTGTGTCAGTGCATCCTCACTCGCTCAAGGTCGTGCGGTTTTAGCCAACAGCAAGACCGTTCCTCGCACGGAACAAGTGCCAGGCGGTTGTCGAACACGACGTATAACGTAAGTAGTGATTAACTTCCTCTATGGTCGAACACACGGCTGAGAGCTCGCGCAACACGTTTCCCGATCAAAATGACGTCGCGTGCATATTGTACTGTAAATGGATGCACGGGTCAAAAAACAAACAAAGAATTGTCATTTTTTGTATTGCCTAAGGACGAAGAAAGGTAAGTTATTTGATTGATGTACATCAGTTATTGAAGTGAAACTTCTTTATCGGCGTTGGAAAAAAAATTACCGTCACATTTTTCGGTTACGCGTCACATTTTTCCGTTACGCGCCATCTTTTTCTTGCCCCTACCACGGTTGGTTCAGACGAAGAGTACTTTCACTTTCTCCAACGGAGCAGGGATAGCATGTCGCTTAAGCGAAATAACAAAAATGAAAAAATGTAGTTTAAATGTAATTTATTGTAGAAATGCTGTAATAATCTTAGTAGCAAAAAGGTAAAGTGAAATAATTGTATTATTTGTATTCATGTCTATGATAATAAAATCCTTTTGTTTAAACTTTATCTAATTTAACTTTATTTAACCAATTTCTAGAAAGTTGCATGTTGATCATTTTTCGAAAAATAAGGCCATAATGAAGTTTCACTTCTTACGTGTGTACACTAGTACACGCACACATTTTTTTTCTGTAGGTACATATTGAAGTTATGCCTTTTATAGGTGTGATTTCATGTGCGTACAGCATGATCCGTTCAGGCGTTACGACGTGATTGAGCAACAAACATCCAAACAGAAAGGTAAATTTAATTCTTTATTAGATATGTTGACAACCCTTTCGATGCGCATCATCCGCGCCAGACAGCGACAGAGTTACGCGTTAGAAGAGAGCGCAAATGTTTAGGTGAAAATCGCGATAGGCATTGAGCGCTAATGTGAGCTTGCTGGGACGCACTTTGTTGCGTTCCAGCAAGAGTCGCTATTTATATAAAAATTTTCGCTAAGTGAGGGTTCTGTAGTAATATTTATTCTGTGCTCCGGTACACCCGCGTAGCACAGACTAAGTAGAGAGATACACTCCGCATAGTTTCCAAAGTGAGCTATCAAATTTCGAGTTATTTTTTATTAGTTTTCACTTCTATCGGTAGTCCCTAAGACTGCCATGTTTTTTTTCAGCATATTTATTAATTTTTCTGCTTTGACGAGGAAATAATTGTTTAAAATATCGTTGTTTTTCTGTAACATCAGCACTTTTATATAGGTATGGTGTTGGGTTTCAATCACAGTTCAATATTGTCTATCACAGAGGAAGTAATCACTATCGTCTATGTCATTTCTGATCTGTGATCTGTACCCAGTGTTTCCACTTTTATTATTTTTTCCCTATTTTAGGGAAAAATAACTGAAATTGAGCTTGCGTAGGGATTATTTTAAGGAGACTGGGACTAAGGATATTTTCGGAAAAATCAAAAACTATGAAACCACCGGCCTGTATTAGCAACCTTATTGTTTTAATAGTAGATTTTGCTGTTTTCAAATCGATTCCCCTATATTATAGATTATTCCTAATATATGTGGTGTTATTAATTTGTTTTCAGTGCCACCTATTGCACTACGCAATTATTGTACTTTTATTTCTGCATTTTATATTACAATGCTATGAGATTAAATGACAGTATTACTCATGTCAAATTAGAGGGAATTCCCTGATTGCCAATTTAGTCACATTATAGTAGGTAGACATCGATACCTACAGACCTATAATACCATTATAGTATTGGACATCAATACTTACGTTATGCCACACCCCGGACACTTCACTAAAACTCCATACAAATGCCGCTGTAGAGTTACCTACTCTTCACACAACTACGCAGATGTCGTTCATGCACACGTGAATGTGTGCGTTAGAGCTAGGGCTACTGAATTGTTTTATTGAATATTTGTGCCCCTTGAGTTCACCTGGTGACGTAAAGTAGTTTAAAAACTTGCTATAATGTTGAGTTATATGAATAGAATGGAGCCAAATTATACTTTTCTAATTAAATGGGTGTTTGTATTGCCGCGTAAAATCAAACGAAACCGATGATAGATAGGTACCTAGATATCTATTTATGTTAGTAGGTACACATTCGCATCTGGAGGTACGGTGGTGCCCCCGCCATGTCGAGCGCGAAACAAACACTGCCGTACCATCCTTTACTGGAACCATTTCGCTGCATTTTCAGGCCCCTATTTGAGAACCTCTGGATAAGATCAGATCGCTCAAATTTTTGTCATCTAGTGAGCTATAATCACTTACTTAAAATCCAAAATTTCATGACGTACAGACTACATCATTTAGTTCCGAAGTTAAGCGAAAGCAAAGTTTCGAATTTACGACACTCATTCACTAACTCATGATCATGACAATAGAACTAGTACTTCCCATAAACTCAGAGAGCTGAAATTTGGTACAGACTTAGGGTTTATTGGCCACATAAAGGGAAAACTATAAAAACTAGGAATATCGAAAATCTGGAGTACTTGGTGCCCCTTATTTGAAAACACAAGAGCCCAACCAAACTATTAAAGATCGCCATACCGCCTTAATAAAAAATATTCATCATTGTTTGCCTCTTCATTTGATGTCAAAAATCGAAGGTCTGAAGTATCTGATGAAGAACCCTCAGCTTGTCGCAGCTGAGTTAGAGATATCGTAATGCCCCATTCTACTATTAGTACATATATGTATTGCATACATGTTATGTTATGCATACATGTTTGCAATGACAGTCGATAAAAATCGACTGTCATTGCAAAAATCCAGCATAGTGGGACACATCTTCTAATTTAATATCATAAGACGACGATGAACTTAGTGGCTACCAAGTAGTTGGTATGCCCAAAGACGGGTCTTTTCTCTTTCATTCAATATATTTCTTGGTGTATGCTAGAACTGACTCAAGTTGCAGTATCAGATCTGCTATAGTTGCATACGTTGCTGAACATCAGATCACAACACGAGCGTCCACCATAACGTTTCTACGAAGTGTTTAGTTGGGATAACAATACATGGTCAGTGTCAAAATTTTAATACGCATATATGTATGTAAATAAAATTAAAGGAAAACTCTGGATAAGGCTAGACTGGCTTTTATTTATTTGCAGTCTGCTTCCAATTTTCTAAAGTTCTTAGCCTATTATAGAGAGTCCACTTAAATAATGAACGCGAATGGGCAATACGAAACTGTTGCTACTGTACAAGAATCAGAACCGGAAAAAAAGAAAAGAAAGATTTGTGATTATAAAAAAGTTTAAGACGCTGGATTGGGCTGGACGTGGCATACATATAAATGGCGAGTACATCTCGCACCTCCGATTTGCTGATGACATCGTCATAATGGCTGAATCGTTGGAGGACTTACAGTCGATGCTGAATGGCCTAGTTGATGCTTCTCAACACATAGGTCTCCGGATGAACGTGGATAAAACCAAGATCATGGTTAACGAGCGTGTAACTCCGGGACCGGTTGCTATAAATGGCGTCCCCTCTAGAAATTGTTCAGAAATATGTGTACCTAGGGCAGACGCTCGAAGTAGGGAAGCACAATTTCGAAAGTGAGGCCATGAGAAAGATTCAGCTGGGCTGGGCAGCATTTGGCAAACTACGTCGTGTCTTCTCGTCGTCTATTCCACAATGTCTAAAGACAAAAGTCTTTAATCAGTGTGTCCTACATTGAATGGCTACTGAAGTCCTGCAAATAGCACGCAGGCGACAAAACAAGCAATGGCGGGCCTGTATAGACGATTTAACAAAAACTTTTTGAAAATTTGGCAGCTGATAATTTAGATATTGGATTTAAATTGACCACGACATATCAAAGCCAATTTTTTGATAATGAGTCCAAAATAACCGGCAATCACAAAGGAACAACCCAGAATTATAGAAAGGAATGAGCTGCCAGAGTTTATGCCATTTTTGACTCACTCCTTAAATCTCGTTGGTGTTCATTCTGCTTCATTGTGCCAAGAAGCTACTAGCCTATTTGAACTGATTCAAAAATTATATTGTTTTATTAACATCTTGCTTTGGTGGCATCTTGTTGCGTGATAGCCCTGGCCGGGGAGAGAGCTACTACTCGCGCTCTTCTCCCTTTTGAGCAGTGTGTGTAGACTGTAGAGGCAGAAGAAAGTGGCAGGAAGATTTGGAAAAGTAACTCAGCTGATACTCTAATGTATTTCATTAGCAGTGTGCGTGAGGGAGATAATCAGCTGTAGTATCGATAACGACATAAACACACAACCCGTTATGCCTCTCCAGCGCCTGGTGGTCATGAGTTGAAGAATGATAGCTTCAATTAAATAAAATAAAGAGTGGGCAGGGGCGGCATTTTTAGATTTTGCCCCGCCTAAAAAAAATTGAAGATCCGGGGCTGAAAAAATAGTATGTTTTACGTCACTTAGGGAATTTTAGGGACAAATGAAAATTCAGTCATCAACACTAGCTGGACCTGTAAAACAGCGAAAAAAAATAAAATGGCTTGGTTTCGGGGTCTCAAATAATGCCGGTTGAAATGTTGAAAAGTGCTCAATAAAACTATCGTTTACTTTCTTGTTAACAATTGTAATTAAAAGTACAATATACGAAACTGTCCTAAATTATCGTACAAAAATAATAATCTACGACATTATTTAGCAGTTTACGTATGTTTCACGGAAATGAAGTCTTTTGGGAACAATAACTGGAAATCAATATGGCCCTCAAACTCGGAAAATGCAGATTATGTCTCAAGCTTGGGGATTTCTATTCAATTTTTACGGTGGACAATGCCGTACAACTTGCAGAAATGGTTATGGATTGTGCAAGGATAAAAGTAAGTATAAAGTAATCAAATAAACCTGAGCGTAAAGCATTTAAGTTATCACTGAGATTCGCTGCGAGTATGTTTTCTCATCTAGGCTTATCAGTGATTCAGGTATAAATATATTCAGGATATTGTACATCCAAGACATCTGACCTAATCTATGATGGAGCAGGTTTACCTTGAAGAAACCAATTTAATCTTGTTTAGTAGAAAATGGAACCTCTAGGTCTGTTCACAAAAAATATTTACTAAATATGTAAAGGTTATAATTTTGTTTGAATATTCTTATTGCTTGGTACTATTCATCTGATTACAGAAAAATAATATTGTCTTTTATAACACACTTCACTCGGGTTGAACTTTGAAACACAGTTTACATACTGGAATAACACATACAGTACTCTTTATTGGGCAACTTTTTATTGGGAACACACTGGCATTGGGCACAATCCTAAGATGTTATATTTAGGTTTTAATTTTTACCTAGGCCGGTTTCTATAAGAACTATTTATATTAAGTGAAAAATTACAGCCTAGAGCTGAGTCGACCAGAAGATTGAGAAATAGCCCCTCATTAACTAAAACATATCAACATCTA
Organism: Ectropis grisescens; assembly: GCA_017562165.1. NCBI lineage: Eukaryota > Metazoa > Arthropoda > Insecta > Lepidoptera > Geometridae > Ectropis > Ectropis grisescens. The sequence goes on along the minus strand of CM029781.1, from coordinate 27,365,411 downwards.
CTGTTTGGTTTCTTTTATTGGTGGGGGAAGAAATATGTTGTTTAGAAATCTATTTAGACCACATCTTGTATGACAGTATTCTATGATTCTACATATTACAATTTGGAGCAAGTGTTGATTTTCATATAAATGGTTTGAATACCATTTAATATGTGAAAGGTCTTGTTCGCCTTGTACATATTTTGCAGAACATAGGTATGACAGGCATCAATTTCCATTGAACTCTAGAACTCAGCTAACAAATTTCCTGCAATCTTGTAATTGCTCATTACTGATCATGATAATTGTGATATCGAATTTAATTGTTCATCGAAATGAGACCCAAAACGATTTTGGGGCAATATCAAAGCAGTATGTTTGTGTTTCCTAGGAGTTATTATTTGCTCCACTCTGTTATACGCACTTCTACCAAAAGCATCTGTAGCTATAAACTATGCATGGAGATTATGTTGCTTAAAGTATTGTATAGAAGACCACAAAACTTGGATATAGAAGATTTTCATCTGGCCTCCATCAACCATCATGTTTATCACTGGTTTTACCAAAAGATATAAAGTTGAAACTTTTCAAGCTCGAGAATCTTCACCTGATCCAGAATATTTAACGTAATATGAATATGGTAGGATCACTATACTTACAGTTAGAAGCACATTATCTATATATACTACTAGCTGTTACCCGCGACTTCGTACGCGTGAAACGTTATATGTTATTACAGCAATCGTAATTTGAATCATCGGATAATACATTCACTATCTACATCAGGAGGATAAATTGTGTAGGAAATTTATTGTATACAATTATGTAAAAAAAATTGGGTAGAAAGGATGATGAAATCTAAACACGCTCCATCGTAGACCGCATCGTTGCTTATCATAGGCGAGATGGCGGTCAAGTGTAAACAACCCACAAAAGTTTATAAAACATCTTTGATCTCTATGGCTCGAACTTGACCAGCCATTGAAATATTGCCATAAAGCAAAAAGACAAAGATGAAAATAAACATGCCCCATCGCCAGGTATTTCTACCACTCTGCATTCTATTTGTAATCCTTCGACGACGATAGTTATAGTTTCACCGTCCATTATTCAAACAAAAGCAAGTTCAATAAAAAAAAAACTATAAGTACTTGTGTGAAATGAAACTTTGAAACTTATTTTTAAATTACCTAAATACTAAAAGAATTGTAAGTTCAAATGAGTTGGTATATTAATGCAAAGAACTAAAATAATCTGAAAAAGCGAACATCAATCAATAAAGTAGCATTGAGCAGATAATTTCAAATAGTACACTCGACACGTGCGACAATGACGCCTGCCCTCACGTGACTGCCCGTTCGGGTAGCTATACCTAACCATGTGCCGTCCCTCTCACCCCTCTCACACCTGAATAAAATGGTTTCTTCGCATTTTGTTTGTATTAAGATAGCAATACATTTGGATCATCCGTTTCAAAAACGTACCTACTACCTACGTATGTGAATTAATTCTAATAACATTTCTGCTGTGAAAGTCACATTAAAATCAATTCAGCCATTTAGGAGACGTAGGTGCTCCTCAGTAGACTTCCAGTAACCATGATATTTTTTATCTGTTGACTAAGATCATAAATTGAACTTTTCAAGCTTCTACGAACAGACGGATGGACTTCACATAAAACTTCAACCCTTATTTTACCCTCAGGGAGGGTGGATTTCCAAATATCATGATACACCATTTTATTTCTCATTAACCAAAAATGTGAAGACAAAATTTCATGCTTGAAATAAGACCAATTGTCAAACAACTGTTCACCCCCTGTTTCACCCCCTTAGGGGATGAATTTCACAAAATCCCGTCTTACCTAGTGCCTACGTGCTAAAAGGGACCTCTATGCAAAATTTCAGATTCCTAGCATTTGTAGTTTCTGAGATTCCTTGATGAGTGACCTTTCACTTTTATATATATAGATTATACTAGAATATACTAGAAGTGATTTTGATACCACCAGAAGCTGATAGTCTTATTAATTTATGCTGCTCAGTTAGTGCATATTATACTGATCATGACTGGGTAATAAGTCATAATCAGGGAATCTGATTCTAAATTCTATGTACATAAGAAGAGGTGCTTGCTTATTTATAATAAAATATAAATATTGGTGGACAATTCACACACAACACCATCTGACCCCAAACTAAGGAAAGCTTGTACTATGGAAGCCAGATAGTTGATATAATACTTATATATAGTTTTATTACTGCAGTTACATTGATATGGACCTGGATCTGCTCCAAGTATGGACTAGCTTAAGTATTCATGTCTGAAGATTAAGTATTCAATAAATAATAAATAAGTCAGTAGCACGACAAATAAAAAAGTAAAATACTGTATTGGTTTGGCTTTTTCTTTGATATAGTTTGGTAGGTGTTTTTGAAAATACAAAGAAAAAGAATATTGTTTTTAACTTTTATGTATAAGCTCTTATTCTCGTAGCATTGAAGTAGCGTATTTACCTCGCCTAACCGAGACGAGATCTGTATCGAATCTAGGAGCCCTATGTTCAGAAGTGCACGTCTTGCGGCTGATGATGATGATGATGATGCCTTGTTTTATGACTTGACTATGACTATGTGACCCCCCTTTCTGGATAGTCTAGAAAAGAAAAATCATAAATAAATACTTGTGTGTAAAAATAAGTGAAATGCTTAAGTATTATAAACATAAAATAAACAAAGCCATCTATCTATCTATTCAATTACATTTTTGGCATATAGCAAAAAACAAGAACTTTTGATTAAGCCACTTCAGTTCTAAAGGATTTTCACTTTCGGAACTTGTCTAAAATGAAGTTGAATGTCTGTTTCTTCCCGTAGGTATATGAAGGAGATGGATTGCCCGATAAAGTGTGTGCAGAATGCATACAAAAGCTCAGCAGTGCTTATATATTCAAGCAACAATGCGAGCGAGCTGACCAGGAGCTCCGCAGGAACTATGTCCCTCCACCAGGTGTGACTTCTGTATAATTACTGTATGATATTAGATATTTAAACCTATCCTGCTCTGATATTTTTGTGTGTACTATATATTACAAGTAGAATTAAAGAGTACACACAGTAAGGCTCACATGGATAAATTATATTTAAACATGAAAAACATGTTTTCTTTTCACTTAACATTTACAAAAGTTTATTAAAAAAAAATACATAATTTATGTGCTATCTCATTGTAGGTTTCAGTATCAGTCCACCACCCGCAAATAGACAAAGTAGTGACTCTGCATTTTCAACACACACGGACAGCTCCAACTTGAAATCCTCCTTCGTAGAGAGCAAAGTCACACCAGTAAAGAGGGGTAGAAAAAGAAGCGTCGAAAGCGATGTCGCGTCTGAAGCGAGCCGGACGCAGGACTATGGCCAGCCCAGCAGTTCGAAGCGCGTCGAAGAACTCCGAAAAACACAGAAAAGACCGCGTATTTCCGCCAATGTCTCCACATTCTCGAACAATTCTCAGTGCGATTCCGATTACGAAGACAACGGAGGCTCCAGCTACGTACCGGAGACGGACAACGATTCCGACGAACCTATCATCAAGCCCGAACAGAACAAGTGCGAATATTGCAGTAAAACTTTCCGATGGAAGAAATCTTTGAAGATGCACATGAAAAACATCCACGGGAAGGACAGCTTCGACTCCATAGGCGCAAGCGAGGCCGTCTCCGCCGCCAGCACGCCCAGACGCGCCGGCGACACGTCGCTCGACGACGACGAGAAGATGACGTGCTCCCTGTGCGACAAGACCTTCAAACTAAAAATCATGCTAAAGCGACACATGGAATCGTGCACGGGGAAAACTCCCGTCAAACCGCCTGTGCTAACACCAAAAGAGCTGTACATATCCTTGGAACCAATCGACGCCGTACATAAGATTACGGTAAAGAAGCCCACTTGCGAGTACTGCACGGCCAAATTTAAAACTGTGGACAATTTGGAGAAACACCTGAGGGTGGTGCACGCGGCCGTTCTGAAGAAGGAGATCGAGGCCAAGGCGGCGAAGGCTGGCCCGCAACCGGTGCTCAAGTTCAAGGACTCCAACATGTTAAACATCCCCTGCATCTACTGCCAGAAGCCATTCGACGACTATTACGTTTACCAGGCTCACGTCAATTCTTGTCCGAAAAAAGATTCCCGGTCGGGTTTCGAGTGTCCAGTCTGTCATAAAGTCTCGAGTAGGAAGAACGGCTACTTTATACACATAAAGAACTTGCACTTCGAACCACGGGCGGCCAAACACGAAGACTCGGCAGAGACTTCCTTCGAATGTCGGATTTGCAGCAAGAAACTACCCTCGCAAGAAATGCTAGTCACGCATTTGGCAGCTCATGCTTCTAACATAGACAATGATAATGATGACACCGTGCACGACGACGGCGATTCTAGGTAAAGTTCCTTTTTGTTTGTTCCTAAAGAACTTTGCCATGTCAAATTTTATGGAAAATGATGTTAAAATGTGTTCCAAATGTTTCAGACACAGCATGTTTGACGAGTCAGCGTCGATGCATTCCGTTCAGAGCACGGCGAATGCTTCGTTGCATTCTGCTCAGAGCACGCCTGCGCCTGGGGGGCTCGCTGAAATGCCACGTGTGCGATAAAGAGTTCAAATACCGCAAGTCTCTCATGACGCACGCGGCCAAGCACACGGAAGACGAGTTGCGAGTGAAGAACGAGCCGCCCGACAAGGCCTCGATGAGTCTGCTCAGCGAGACACACCGCGACTCCGACTTCGAATCTAGTCAAGACGACGACGACACGGATCTCACTTGCGATATTTGCGAGAAAATGTTCTCTTACAAGCGCCTCCTCGAACACCACAAGAGAACGAAACACAACATGTCCTCTGGGACCAAGCGCGCGAAAATAAACCTTAAAGATTGCTCGGTAAGGTGCCTGCTCTGTGACCTGGAGATGAAAGTGAGCGCTATAAACGAGCACAACCAAAAACATATCTCGGTAAACATCAAGCCGAGGAATATATATACTTGTGCAGAGTGCAACCAGAAGTTTAAGAGCTGTAGCAACCTAGCAAATCATATTAAACTGGTTCACAGGTAAGGTTCGTTTTGGAATATAGTTTACTCAACCCTTGCAAGTTTTTTCGTTAAATACAACTTGAGTAAATTTACATTAGAGACTACAGTGCCATTATCATTTATTAATCTTTCCTAAGGAATTATAGGTCATAAAGATAAATCGTCTTATATCTTTTGGTGACGAGCTCAGTGTAGATCACTGTCTTTTCGAAGCCACATGCGTAATGTTGCTAACTTAAAGCGGTGCAGGAAATGATCCATGACGAAACCGACATGAACCTAGATTTTTCGAAGTCACGTGTCATCCACCAACTCGCACTGGGGCAGCGTGATGGTCTTGACTTGCGAGAGAAGGCTCCAATAGTGCTAATATTTAAAGGGCTGCCGAGGCAGACTCTTTGCAGAGTTTGCCTAAGGAAGTACCATACCTTTCCCAGTTATTCTGCTGCCAAGTAATAATGTGGAAACATCACTGTGTTCCAGTTTGAAGGGAAATGTTTCCAGTGAAATTACAGGGCATAGAAATAAAACATCTTCCATCTTATATCTCTGGGTGACGACTCAACTCGTCTATAAGAAGTTTACTGACAAGTGAAGTGCTAGTTAATGTTTTGGACACCATGTTCCAATAGCTGCATGTCATTGTGCTATTATGGACGCCTGTCCATATTGCTCACCATCAGGCACAGTCATGACCTGCTTGTATCATCACTATACTATATGTACACTTTACATTAGTTATTGTACATAATTATTATGCAAGTATAAGCAAATTACTGTATCCATGAGTAGTGGAACGTTCCTAACACGATGATGTTTCCGTGGAGCAGGTTGAAGCAGACGCAGGAGCAGGTTCCGCGGCAGTTTATCGGCGCGGATCTGGCGGATTTTTGTGAGGTCGTTGTGACGAAGGCGGAACCCCTGGACACCATCCAGAGTCACAACGGCTTTGGCGAGGTTCCGCCGCAGGTACCCTTCTATCAAACTTTAATTGTACATACCTTCTACTTTTACACCTATCAAACTTTAATTTAATTACTGCATTCTACTTCACTCTTCTATCAAGCATTAATTGAGTTACTTACCTTTCCATCAAATCTTTAATTTGATTACTGGTTTCTAGTTATACTCTTCTATCAAACTTTAATTACAGCTTTTTACTTTTACCCATCTATCAATCTTTTATTTAATTACTGCTTTCTATTATTACCCGTCTATCAAACTTTTTACCGCTTTCTACTTTAATTACTGCTTTCTACTTTTACTCTTCTTACAAACTTTAATTTAAAGATTGATGAAATGAAATGAAAATTTGTAATTAAAATCGATTGACTGGAGTAACCTTACAATAGCACTCAATATTGTCATTCGATAATTTGTCATCGTTTGGTGCAGGCGGCCCCCACGGTGGACCTGAACGGGTTCACGTGTCCCATCTGTGGTAAGAAGATGCCCACTCTCATCTCGTTGAAGCGCCACGTCAACTGGCACTCGTACGTCGGCGCCAATCTCGAGAAGAAACACGAGTGCTTCGTCTGTAAAGAGGTGAGCTTATTGAACGACCATTTTTGTAGTTGCTAGTAAAGCATTGTATGTGAAGTGAGGAGTGGGAGATCAACAGTCCTGTAGCTAGGTGTGGGCGATATGGGTCCGCGGCTACGGCCTCGCACTTAAAGAGGCCTCTAATAAATATATGCCACACTTATTCTGAACCTGAAATAACAACAAAACATAACTCATAATAGATAGTTTATTTATAGTCATAGAGTTTTACCTCCTATATAGTCTTACAGGTAAGTCTTACAGATGCGACTTTGTCCACGCTCCACGCCACTGGAGATCAAGCAAACATTTCTTTTCCAGACATTCAAGTTCCAATGCCACTTCAAGATCCACATGCGCGAGCACTACAATGACACCAACCTGGACCCGGCGCTCCTCACCTGCACCATCTGCGGGCGCAAGAGCAAGCACCTCCGTGCAGCGCAGGCGCACAACAACTGGCACAAGCAGACGCGCTTCCAGAACAAAGACTACCAGTGCTCCATATGCAAGCGCGTCTTCCAATTCAGAAAAGTCTATCTGTCCCACATGGCCATCCATTACAAGAAGGGCGAGAGCGCCATGAACACCGTCGTCGGAGACATGTCGTGCGCCAACCAAGCCACCGACGGAACGGGGAGCTGCCACCTCTGTGGCAAGGTCTGCCTTTCCGAAACGTCGCTGAAGCATCACCTTATCTGGCACAAATCCAAGACTTTGCTCTACGGAGCGAGACACGAGTGTCAGATGTGTCAACTTCAGTTCACGAACAAGAGACACCTCGAGTTGCACATCCGGGCGCATTACGAAGACGAGAACGGCCCGTTCAAGTGTAACATCTGCGGGAAGGGGTACATCGACGAGGAGTACATGCGGCGGCACGTGAAGGGGCACAACTTCGACCACTCCTCGCACAAGAAGCGCTTGGAGAAACTGCGGAAGGATAAAGTGAAGTGTCCGATTTGTAACCGCTACTACCCGGACTTGGTGCATCTGATCCGACATCTGCGACGCACGCATCCCGAATCTAAGATGATCAAGGAGGACCCGGACGCCCCACCGCCGGCCTACTTCTCCTGCAAGCTCTGCGCCAAGGTCTTCCTGGACGAGGCTCGGCTGAAGAAACACGAGGAGATGCACTTACGGAAGCCGAACTTCTTCCGCTGCAAGTTCTGCGGGAAGAAGACGATTTCTCTGAAGGGTCACAACGTGCACATCAAGGGGCACCTGACGCGGAAGCACGTGGATAATCCGTTGAAGTGTCCGAAGTGCGATGAGAAGTTTATTTGGGGATACGCGTTGCACCACCACCTGCGAGACGTGCATGGGGTGAACGAGACTTGGATAGCGGAGCGCGCGGACGCGCCTCTGGAGGGCCCGCTGAAGGAACTGCAGTGTTCCGTGTGCCTCAAGATATTGGCCAGCAAGGGGAACTTCGAGAGGCATCTGGACTACCACAACTCGCTTCGCTGCAACTACTGTTTCGACTACTTCAGCGGCCTGCGCTTCCTGGAGGGCCACCTCGCCTTCAGTTGCGAGAAGAAGCGCCTCATCGGCGACACCGAGGTGCATACCCGGAGGATCAAGTGCGAGCTCTGCTACAAGGCCTTCCATCTGCAGGTAAACACCACTTGCTCGATATTTTACAAAGCTGATCTGATAGATCTATATAGTGAAAATAAATTTTGAATAACATATTTCTCAGGTTGACTGGTGAGGGGATAACGATAATCGAGGACGTGATAGGAATTGATTGATTTATTTATTGGGAAAATTACTAGAAAACTAAACACCTATTTTTACTACATAATTAAACGTGAATTGAGTAGTTCTCCTAGTCTTCCGAGTGCTCCTCAATATCGAAGATGTCTCATGAGTCATGCTGTATATGGGGAAAAATTAAATTGTTGAAATTCATAAATATATGAAGCAATGGGTAAATTGTGATAAACAGTCTCAAATTTTGTACTGAGTAACACATTTTGCGATACATTTTTTTATGTAGCTAGTTTAAATATTTTGGGCCTACTCATTTTTTTTATCAGAACGAAATAATGTTCCAAAGTGAGATTAGAATGAATGAATGGACGGTATACAGTGTGTGGTAACGTGTAACTGTGTCAGGTGAAGCTGGACTGCCACCTGCGCACGAGGCACGGCGTGGCGGTGGAGCGGCGCGCCGGCGCGGCCAGCGAGGACACGGTGTGCGACTTCTGCTTCCGCACCTTCGAGAACGAGTGCGCGCTCGCCGGCCACCGCGCCTACCACCGCTCCGTCGGCTACTACGGCTGCCGCTACTGCGCGCGCAAGTTCAACACGCGCCAGGCCTACAACCGGCACAAGACCACGCACCTCTACACGCTCAACCCCGACGAGCCCACCGCCTGCGACCACTGCGACCGCACCTTCGTCGCCTTCCGCGACATGATCGACCACATGAAGGACGACCACGGCGACGACTCCGAGTGGATCATCGAGCCTAAAGAATCCGTCGAGGAACGCTGCCCGATCTGCAACAAAATGTTCTACAACCTGCCCCGCCACATCCAGTACCACGAGGAAAACAAGTGCAAGAAGTGCAACGAGTACTTCTACTCGCGCCTCGACTGCGACAACCACCTGTGCGCGATCGAGAGCGACGCCGAGGACGCGCCCGGCGCCGGCGGCGCGCCCGCGCGCGCCTACGAGGAGTGCACCTTCTGCTTCAAACCGATCACCAAGAAAGACTCGAAGAAGAAGCACGACATCCTCCACCGCACGTCGGGCGCGATCTCCTGCCGCTTCTGCCACCTCAAGTTCAAAACGATCGACGCGTTCAACATCCACGCGTTCTCGCACCGCAGCCGCAAGTACGTGAAGCTGCCGATCAAGTGCCGCGTCTGCAAAGAGCGCTTCGTCAAGTACGGCCCGTTCATGAAGCACATGAAGGTGGTCCACAAGTCGGCGAAGAAGATGCACTACCGAGCCACGGTGAAGGCGGAGCGCTGCGTCGTGTGCGGCGAGAGCTTGCCCAACCTGCACAACCACTACCGCGCGCACCTCGCCAACCGCTGCCCGCACTGCCTCAAGTACTTCGCGTCCTCGCGGCTGTTCGCGCGCCACGACTGCGCCAAGGAAGACGCGGACCCGCTCAAGGTGTTCACGTCGAGCGCGGACCTGCCCGCGCTCATCGCCTCCTACGCGCCCAAAGACGAGAAGGATGACGAGAAGTTCTACGGGTACACCGACGACGAGGAGGAGACGCCGGAGGAAGTCACACCGGAGCCGGAAAGAGCGAAGCTGCCGTCGCCGGCCAAGCCTAAAGTGTTGAAGACGTACTCGAAGGCAAAGGCGAAGCCGTCACGGCCGGCGCCGATCATGGAGCTTCCGCGCGCTCAACCCATCGACAGCCAGCTGGAAGAGGACGAGCGCAATCTCCACATGATGGTGCAGTCGCCGATCATCTCCGACGTGCTGTCGCTCTACCAGAAGCAGGAGCTGGACGGCGACTCCAGGAGCCAGTGCGACGAGGTGGTGGACCTCAGCGACGACTCGCTCTCGGCCACGGACCTGCAGGCGGCCGTCGTCGTCATCGATGACGACGACTAGTCGTCTGCGGAAATGTACTGCTTTGACGTGCCACAGATTATACACTGCGAAGAATTTTCTAATTTCGGATACGACTCTGATTGGAGAAGAACACTTTCCTTTTCCAGCACAGCATTTGAGGAGTATAGTTGGACGAAAAGATTTTACAGAATAGTTTGATTCCTGGATTGAGGATTATTTATGATAGTCATAGGTTTAAAATGTAGTGTATGTATATGTAATTGTTAGGTAGTTTTTCCTATCTTTCACGGTTAAAACCAGCTACTATACCGCCATTTGTAATATAGAACTGTATGCTCTGTGTTATATAAAACTTAGTGGTGTTTAATGTGAGATTTATTAAAATTAAAATGTTTGAAAATACAACTCATAAAATAACATAACACATAGATATAATTAAAATTCACTTGATTATAATATTCCTGTTGGGAAATCTATAAGTCTTTGTTTTTTACTTGATTTAGTTTTTATAACTTTTCTTGAATCAATACAAATCAGCCCAACTTTATTGTTATGATAATATTAGATGTTATAGTAAGTGTTTAATTTGCGTATGTGATGTGTGTGTACTGTGGTATATACTATTGGTTTACGCAAAATATGTGTATAAAAATAAATGGCCCGCTTTGACATTAAAGACAGACAATAGAATGTTACTTTGAACGAAACTGATGAAAAAAAAAATAACGTAAAGTAGTCAGAAATAATTAAACAATATTATTGAAAATTAAATAATTATATTTACAGATGACCATAGTTCAACCAACAACAAAAACAAATTGACGAATGAAAATTCAATCACAAATACTCCTATAGTTTCATTAAATTTATAGTGTAATAATACTACACAATATCAAAAAGGGTCTTATTTTTTACTACTGTAATTTTGATGTAATGTGTGTATGTAAGTAACATTATGACAAAGATCTGGTTTCTTATAGTTCACTTGTTTGACTACACTTGTAGATAATGTAAATATTTAAAAAGTATTATAAGATAATTTTATCCTCTTTAAGTCCTATACGAAAATGTCATGAAAGGCTAATTCAGTCAGTTTTCTTTCTCTGTTACATATTGTAATTTGTAATGCTTTACGAGTTGACTACAAATTTTGAGTACATTGTGTATTATACCTATAACAAGAATACAAATTACACAATTATGGGTAAGGTATGAGGGTACTTGAGGCCAACTGTCATAGGTCCCATGAGAAAAAAAATTGGCAGTCAGGAACTGCTGATAGAAGTGTCAACTTATAACTCAGAATTTCGTAGCTTACTTTGGAAACTACGCGGGCAAAACCGGAGGGTGTGGCCATAGCCAATTTCGTAGCTTACTTTGGAAACTACGCGGGCAAAACCGGAGGGTGTGGCCATAGCCAATTTCGTAGCTTACTTTGGAAACTACGCGGGTGAAACCGGAGGGTGTGGCCATAGCCAATTACGTAGCTTACTTTGGAAACTACGCGGGCAAAACCGGAGGGTGTGGCCATAGCCAATTTCGTAGCTTACTTTGGAAACTACGCGGGTGAAACCAGAGGGTGTGGCCATAGCCAATTTCGTAGCTTACTTTGGAAACTACGCGGGTGAAACCGGAGGGTGTGGCCATGGCCATGGTCCCGAGTTTACCCGAAGATTTCTTATCATTCCTAAGCGTGACGATAGAATTCAATTCACACTTCACGAAAAATCTGTCTGGCGCGCGAAAAGAAGTATTCACTTCAAAAAGATTTACTCATGTTCGTCTATATTAATACAGCGCAAACCGCGTCATGCCAAAACTAAGTACATAGGTACCTATGTTCTTGTGGAAAAAAAAAACAATTAGCAAGAAGAAAAAGGCAATATATTGTCTCGTCTCGTAGGTCACAAAGAACGTTACCTAATGAGTATCATTGTTTTTTAGGAAGCTGTTGAATAAAATTATGTCAAGTCTTATGTAATAGATTTAACACAGTCGTCTTGCAAAAATTTAATTTCGATCCAAATATGATCTTTACCAAATATCGATTCTAGTATGATTTTTCTATTCAAATTTATTGTGTAACATTTATTTGTGCCATAGTTAAATTTTTGTAAGACGTTTGTAATTTTGTTACCGATTGTCGCTGCAGAAGAATTTTCCTAATTGTATTTAATGACTACAGTGAGTCCGATTATAAAATTCTCCAAAGCACAATGTATGTCAGAGAGACGGATTGACTGGACTAGCCTACTAAGTAAGTGACAAATCTCCCTAGTGAGAATAGCAAGTTGTTGCCACTCTACTCCTAGGAATAGAGTATTATAAGAATAATCTAAGGTTACTACTATTAGCAAGATATCTAGTTTGCTTTCCAGAATGTTACGTTAAGTGTGTGTGTGAACTTGAATATGTTTTGGGTGTGTCGAATCAATCCAGAATTTCACAAAATGCTTGTACTCTAAACCCAAAGGATATGAAGCGTTGTACTCGTAATTTATGACCCCGCAAAGTTGCTTCATTGTCGATTTTTATCGGATATATTTCGGGGAGTGTGCACCAGTACCCTGAGTCACAACGCAATCGGAATGATCTCGACCAAGAATCAAACATCTCGATCTTTGTCTTATCCGTTTAGAAAGACAGAGACGAGGATTGTCATTCAGAATTTGAAGTGTTCGAATTGCGTTTTGAATCAGTACCCAGATCTTTTTTATATCGGATATGCTGAAACGCGAAAAAGAGCCACTAGTTTATGGTTGACTTAGCAAAAAGTAGAATGAAGTGGTTTGATTTTACTTTCATTACACGAAAAGCCAAGCTAGGGGATATAGTGCTAATTTACTAACATGTAGAGTTTGGTCAAATCGAGTTTATTTTTGGTGGAAGCTCAATTTTAACCGCATCATCGCTTTACACGGAGGTCAAGAGGTGATGGTTTAAAATAAACCTAATACTATGATGTATTTCAACAGTGCAAATATACCTGTCAATCGTAGCGAAATGCGGCTATTAACAATTTCTTCAATTTCACAAAAGGCGGCGCCAATGTTTAATAATTTATAAAGATAAAGATTTGTCAATGTAATTTGATTTAATTATATTTAGACCCATTTATCCTGCCCCAGTCTTGAAATTGCGAAGAAAAATCTACTGTTCCTTAAAGTTGTGCTAAACGAGCAGCGGCCACGCGCGCCTTGAAAAAGCCCGAAAGTATTTTTTTTTACTATTATACTTAGGTGTACACTTGACCGCCACCTCGCCTAATATTAAGCGTTGAAGCGGTCTACGAAGCGTGTTTACCTAGAAAAAACCGATTCACTCGATTTGGAGATACAAAGATTGTAACCATCGGGGAAAACCCAATCAGGCATCATATTTCATATTGGATTGACTATGTCATACGTGACCGACCCGTTCTGTTCTGAACTGAAAATCTGTTCCACACAAAACACTATATTTCCCGCGATCTTAGACTAGTCTCTCGTCATAATACGGGTGTTCTGTGTAACTACGTATATTTAGTTGTGAGTGCAGTTCCATCTGTTGTCCTGGGGATTATGTAATTGTCTATACAAATTACTTTATTGAAACGTATACATTTAACAAGATCAATTGGAACCCATCAGTTCCGGACTATATCGTTGATGTTGCTCTCTTTTGTTTTGATCTTACCTACCATTTTTCGTTTCGAATTGAAATGGGACTGATTCGGATTGAGAACAGCAGATTTTTTACGATTTTCGTTTTGGCCTGTTAGTAAAAGTTCGCAATGTTGCGTACAACGCGGCCCTTTGTCCTAGTGCAAATGTTTTTGAAGTGAAACCTTCTTTTGGCGCGACACAGACACATCTTTCGTTGGCTGTGAATTTAATTCTAGGGTCACGCTCGGCAATGATAAGAAATCTTCGGGTAAACTCGGGACCATAGCCATTGGCCACCTAGAAATGCGTCAGCATTTCCCATTGGCTGATGCATTTCTAGATGGCCATGCTCATAGCCACGCCTTCCTGTTTCACCCGCGTAGTTTCCAAAGTAAGCTATCAAATTCTGAATTATAAGTTTTCACTTCTATCGGCAGTTCCTATGACTGCTATTTTTTTTGTAAAGAGCGACGAGTCGACCATGGCAGGACATGTGCCTGATGGTAAGCAACACTTATGCACAATACCACAATTAGCTGTTTTACGTAACACTCCAAAACACGTTAAGTGTTCCTACGCCGTTGCAAGGTACTTGCTTTAAAACAGTTTCAACATTCATAGTTTCAACACCGCGCTATTACTTAGAATTAATTACTAGTCGGATTTGTAATTATTGATAACCCAATAGGCATTTAAAAGTAATAAGGTATTTTATAACGAGGCAGGACAAGCTGTGGGCGCTAGTATAAGATTAAATATAATATAGAGGTCATGGAAGTCTTACTAAAATAAAAACTGTGTCACTAGAGTCTGCCACATTTTCACGTGTGCATTGTCAGGTTGTCTTTGATAGGCATTTGACACGCACACATAAACACAAGTTTGCGCGTGTAAGGACTACTGATGTGTGCGTGTCAGCCTGTATGTGACAGCGCACACTTGCATAATGTGGCCGACTCTATTGACACAGTTTTTGTTTTAGCGAGACTACGTCCGACTTTTTTTAAAACATGATAGAGGTATAGATAGATAACTCTGCTGTCGTAAGATGCACTGTAGTGACATTTAGGAGTAAAGTTCGGTAGGTAGTTCAGGGTCCAGGCCACTTGAGCCAGACTTACCTTAGGTCCCTTAAACAAGAATAAATAATTGACACTTAGATTTAAATGATTCGAATGTGGCGAGTGTACTTTGATAATGTATGGAGTAGTAAGTTTTATAAACCAATACTACTATTAGTGATATGTATTATGATGTAGCTACTTTATTCTTGTCAACATTTTTAGAACACTTATGAGAGACGCAAAAATAGTTCGTGTCGTGTTAATTTTAGATATCTTTTGCAGAATATAATTTTGTGGTGGATGTTTGGACCCTTCAAATTTAACTTCATTAAGAATTTTTGAAATAAATGTTTCGATTTTTTATAAAACTTTTTTCCAAATCAAATCTTGTAACAATGACACAAATATTAATGTTTAAATAATACCCGTACATATTTACGGAGTTGTGTGGTTTGTGGAGGTGTCAATGTACTTCAGTAGATTTTATTATTATTTCTTTGTATTTAAAATAATTGTACGCATTTATTTGTTCATGAATGGCTGTTTTTTTTATGTCAAATTCCTGTGACATATGTAGGTATTACTTTAAATTCAATAATGGTAAAATTGTTATTGAGTAAATAAAGAGGTAATTTTAATTCATAATTTTTATTTTTCATTTAGTCAACATGCACGGTTTTACTTGGTGATCCCTTTTATTCTACAGAAATTTAACTATGTTTTATCTAATAATAATTGATGTCACATGAATCGTTAGATACATAGAAATACACGTTATGATTGGATGTTAAAAAAAAAAAATTACAATTATCTTATTCAAAATTGTGACTATTACAAGTATGTAGTAAGTTATATGATGGTTGACGATATGGATGGCCTCATGTCCAGGCTTTGGTTTTTGTTCACACGAATGAATAAAGGAGTTTATAGTGCGATGCATTACTATTTTCAACAGACTTCAAAAAAGGAGTTTCTCAAAGATTTGTTACCCTTCAATTGGGTGAACCAATGTTGATATTTTAATGATTCTTTTTTGTTGCTGTTGCGTTTTGAGGAGTACACTTGGATTTTCCGAATTCGGAATGAACAGTTATCCATTTCATTACGATACAAGCCGTCCTGATTATAGTAGGACCGTATTAGGTTAGGTTACGCATTTTCATCCATTCATTGCGATGCGCCGTGAAAACGTTATTAGGTCCGAGCGCACTGCTAAGTAAAGCGCCGAGGTCCGCCAATGACAGACAAGTTACGTGTAGCCTGTCTTTTCGTCATAAGGGACATTATCGACGATGCAGCTGCCAAACCGGTCGATTGCGATAGGTCGAAACATCACGAGGACGCAAACTGCCAGTGAATTCTCCAAATCTGTGAGATAAACCGGTATTTTTTTATAAAACCGCCGTCGCGTAGAAGTCACCTTAGCCATACAACCGCTTTAAATATAGCTAGAGAACCAGAGGCAATCATCCAAGACGTCTTTTTCACCCTTGGACATGTTCTAAGTTTAATACATCAATGGCAGCTGCGCCTACGAACATCTACAGAAGGGATCACCATTGTAATCTCGACAAAATATTACAGTTGGTAGATAACAAATGTTACATAGATGGCGATTCCGTAAATTATAAGTAATCACATAACAATATAAAATATTAGGTTCATTATGCTAATATTATAAAAATAGCTCACCGCTTTAAGTTATCCTAGTCTACATTTATGTATTTAAAATATACTGTAGCGTATATTATACTTAGGTATACGTACACAAAAAAAGAAAATAATAAATTATTATTTATTATTGCTCTACAGAAGGATAACACCACTTATATATACAGAGTAATCGGCTTTTATCAGATATAATAACTGAAATATACCTACACACAATATTACATCTTGTTTCTCTATAGAGAGATAAATGAATTATCATTAACTACGTGTATTTTGATATAGTGTAAAGAGTACCCGATAATTCGAAGCGGTTTCGTGCACAATTTTCACGTGTTTGTCCATACCCGTGGATACGGTGAGTGAATCTTGCGATACGTAATTAATAATAAACAGTGTTGTTAATAATCGTGAATTTATTAAAACATTTTTGGTAAATTGTTTTAAACTATTGCGGAAGTTAAAGGTTACATTGCTTTCACTTATCTACTATTATATAAATCACCTTTAAGATAATTTATATTTCAAAGTGAAATAACCTCGCACTTTACATCTTTAAGACAACACTTGTGGTGGAACTGAAACACTTCCCTATTTATTGAGTAACTAAGATATAAAAGCTGGGTGAGTTTGAGCGAGAAAGAAAAGAGAAAAAATATCTGCTGAGTTATTTGTTTGAATAAATGTAGTGATGTTGGAAGGGATAATTCAGGATTTCGACTATAGAGTGTTTGTGATTAGAGGTTAAATCTTTAGGAATATGTCGATTAGTTATTATTCGCAAACAGCATAAGAAAACTTAAGCTATTGGATAAAGATTTAAATGTTCCATTAAGTCCGCAATGTATTGTTGGACAAGCTTGGTGGAAAAAACATAAAACATCACAAAGAGTAAAGCAGTATATGGATGAACTAGGATATGAATGAATTAACCGATGCAAATTTCACGATTACTACAAATCATAGGTCATAAGTTTTCAATTCCAAAAGGCTGTATCATACATTTTGAACAAAGAAAAGTTGAGGAAACGCTGATGTGAATATTAAATTTATTACTAACTACACGTATCTACATTTGTTACCTATGAACCTATGATGAGCAAGACAGGAGCGCGGACGTAAGTGAAAAACTAAATACATTAATTTACAGGGGTGAGACTAACTCTTATAATGAAGAACAAGGCAAACTTTACATAGCAACGATTAGTGAACCTTATGAATAAGGCACGTAAGGTTAGTTTGCGATGCGCTAATATACACCAAAGTATCCTTGCTCTTTGCCAATCACTCTTAGCGACGAACACACATCAAAGTTACGAAATAAAAATTTCGGTTATGACAAGCCAATTCCGATTATAACTTTTTTTTATATTGCACGTGGTTCAAACTAGCTACAATAATGGAGACTTATTGAAAAAAATGTAAATTCAAAATTGCGGATACATAGATTTGAGAACCAATCAAAACAAAATCTTGCTTTGGACATCAGCTTTGTCAGCTAAACTGTGGAACATTAGCTTCGTCCTATTTTTTTTATTTTCATGAAATTAGCTGTTAACTCGCGCCTTTTTCGAACACCACAAATACAGTAAATTTCTTAAAATAAGGCTCTCATAGACATTACCTATTTGGTTTTCGTATTTCTAAAATAACAAACAAGAATTTTCTTTAATTTGGAAAATTAGATTTTTCATTTAGTTTTGTGATCGAATTGTAGTTCAGAATCACACATATTATGAGTCACACATAGCTGAAAAACTATGTCAAATTATTAGAATGAACGTTGTCAAATTTCACTAATAAAATAAACCTAACACCGGCTTCCTATAATCACTATCTACAAAAGAACGACACAACAAATGTAAAAATAAAAACTCCTATGTTTAGTGCTCATGTGTTTAACATACCTGACTTTAAGTATTTCAAGAATTTGATGTGCGTTCGTCTTTAAATACCCTCCGACTCTCTATTGAACTTACATTAATATATTTTACACAAGTTTACAAGTTAGTACAATTAAATATTTAAAACTACCTAAGAATTAAGGGACTTGTAGCTAATAATCACCATAACATTACGTGTTCAGTCAGTTGTCTTGAACAATGAATACAATATACATGCGTAAGTAGAATCACATTAAGTTACATATAACTATCCTTTGCCTAATTTCTAGTGTAAATTGATGTCGGGACGCTCAGAAAAGGTATTCTAAATCAAAGGAAACATTAAATTAATTGTTAGTTATAACTGAATGGGCTAAGTTTGACTAAGCCTTACCAGGTACAAATACCACGGGATATAGAAAAGGTCTAAGGTACGACACGTTTGCCCAAAGATATTACTGCTGTTTGTATAAAGGTTCCAAGATTTTAGGCTTGGAAACATATTAATGTTTCCACGCATAATTTGTAAATTGTTCATGGTAACAATTATGTTACTATTATGAACAAATGTTATATTCCTAAAATTTTGAAAGAATATTAGAATCTATAAAACTTTAAACATGAGTGATCATTTTGTACTGAATTAATAATTTATTTTTAATTTTACAAATCAGATTTAACTAGTTCAGGTTGGTGTGGGTACCACGCCTATTTCAAATTAGAGCAACTTTTCTGATTAATATCCCAAAAGAAAATCACTTCGACAGAACTGGAAAATGTTGGATATGTGTGTAATTGAAAATTGAGTTCTATCAACATCGGTCTAAAGTCAATAATGGCTTGGCTACAAACGGAACTACCTACTTTAAGTATATGAGTTATCGATTTTATCGTTTTAAGATTGAGTTTTTAGAAAACAGTTTTTAATGTAAGCAATGAAATACAAAAACACAGGTCATGTCCGCGAAATAAAATATGTTAAAGTTAATATGTACCGAAGTCTTTCTAGAGTGCCATAAGACATTAAAAATATAGAAATCTATAAATACAAATATCTGTATCTTAACTTATAAATAAGCAATTAACACTGAAGTATTTTAAAATGAAATATCTGATGTTACTTATACATTTATACATACATCAACAAATAATTATAAATTAAGCTATTTTAACAATTAAATTTGATTCCTGTCTCTCTTCAGTTTCGTCGTACTTATGTTTAATTATGTCTGTGTTTGTTTGTATCAAGTTGACTAAATTTCTTTATGAACAATTTATAAGATATAAATAAACGCCAATGTGGTGGAGCCATATTCGTAAAGAACTTCAAAATCTGGAGTTTTCATACAATAGTTCTCAATCACACCATAGGCGGGGCCTGTTTCATTTGTTAGAGAAATTTCACATAATGATATATTGGCACCACACTTAGGGAAATTGAGAAATATCTGTGACGTATATTTGTACTGTGAATACGCCCTATTTTGAAATACTGTTGGCAAGTGTCACTTTCCAACAATTAATAGTCGCATATCTAAACGCACATATACACGAATAGAATTCGTACGTGATATACGTGTATGCTGAACACAAGTAGGTTCTAAAACGAATTTAACACGGATATCGTCTTTAAAGTCCTGAACAGACCACGTTAGTAATTTACCCGAATCGAGTAAAACATATTCGTTGCTGACCCAAAATGTTTGGAATTAAAACATTTCACACCACAATTAACAATTAATTCCAGTACAACGTTTTCAATATAGGTCAAAATTGCATTAGAGTCGAATACAGAACGCAAAAAATACTTGTAGCCAAGCACGTAACCTATTCGAAGTCGGTAAGTGTATTGTAGTCGATCAAGTTGCCGTTATCGGCCGAGCAGCTAAAGAACTAGACCAGACTATACCTAGAAAGATATTTAAGGTTTCGTCTTATTATTTAGTCAATAAACATAAAAAAGTGATGCGTATTTATCGACTAAAGTAATAAAATAAAATAGATCGACTCGATTCGTTCATTCGCGCCAGTACTCCATTACATTGTTTCTTCCGTTTCCTGAAATTGTAGTTAGATACACTAACGTAGTCTGAACAAGGATTAAGTTTTCTTTTTCTATGTTAAGGATAAAGAGTCGAGTTGGTATTACACATGTCTTACGAAATAATAACATTTTTATCAATGACTAGTTCTCGCGGTTGAATAATTTCACTCATTTAACATATGACATGCGCTAGACGTATGACACATGACTAGCATATGACATACACTAGTTATGACATGCGCTAGGCACTGATTTGTTCGTCATTGGCACGATAATCACTCGCCACTCTTTGCAGCACTATCGCAGTTCTATCATTTTTACACAACACATTGTAAATATAATATTTGTTTAAAATTACGTGCAAAATATCATTTTACTAGCTGTATAACAAATAATGCATACTCATAAAGCTAAAATACAATCATAACTTTTTTTCTTCTAAAGATTTTTCTTATTTCTTGGTCATTTAGATGCAAGCGACTGAGGGATTAAAACTCGGTCACAAGTTACAGTCTTGGTCAAAACAAAGTCAAGTAAGTCGTAGTCAAGTTTGGCAACGCAGTTTGAGCGGAAGGCATACAACGTTGTAGTCGTATCGTCAAAGAAAACTTTTGAAAATTCATGTCCTCACACTTTCGCAGACTATGGTGTGGTGATGACAGGATACGACTTTACAACGTCTTTGGCGAGAATTTATGTAGTCATTGTCTAACTCACAGATCGTGGCTACGTCCGGGCATAGACTAAAGTTATTTTATTTTGTCTCTAGACTCAACATTTGCTATAATGATACCGCAATATCGTGACAACTTTAATGACATCGGTAGAAAATTATAGAGCGTCGAGAATCCGGTATCCGGTACATTTTGAATGATTTTTGGGGTATTATTTTCTATAGGTATACAATTTTAATTAAACTCAGAACTATGTGTACGTTAAAGCTTAGCCTTCATTCATTTGATACTTATTTAGATATGAAAGAATTCCCTTTATGTTTACATAGAGTTCGTTAGCTATACTCGAATGACATAAATTAGTAATACTAACCGCAGAGAGTGGGTCAGTCGGTGGTCTATACTTATTATATCACAGACACTTATTGCAAGAACACCGAATGGTCTACTCCGTGGGAGCAATACCACTTTTATAGTCATTACAGATTGAACAAAGATTAGCTAACGAACAGTGCGAGTTAGAGACACGTTGTTGCGTGCTGAAACGCACGTTGCACATTAATACGTTGTGGCCATCGCTGTCGCAAATCGTAGCACGCTGCAGTGCGTGTCCAAACGCACGGCGATGTGTTTTGAGACGCATGGAGATTGCCAATTGAGACGCACGGTGTTGCATGCCTAGATACACGGCACTGTGTTACGAAGCGCACGGTGTTGTGTGTTGAGACGCACGGAGTTTGCGATTTGAGACGCAGGGTGTTTCGTGTCGAGACGCACTGTGTTGTATCGAGACGTACGGCATTGTGTTTAGAAGCAAACGGCGTTGCGTGTTGAGACGCACAGTGTTGCGTGTCGAGACGCACATAGCGTGTCGCGTCGCGTTCAGTCCCAGTCGTCGTCGTTGGACTCGTCGGAGTGGTCGTCGTCGTCGCTGGAGTCCTGGATGGCGCGGTTCCGCTCGTCCAGCGCGCGCTTGAGCAGCCCCGCGAGCCCGTGCTCGAGCCCGCCGCCGCCCGCGCCCCCCGCCGCCTCCGCGCCGCGCCCCGCGCTGCCCGTGTTGCTCGTCGAACGACTCACCTGCACACATACAATACTACATTATGGTGCAAGTGTATAATGTTCGTGATTACCGCTGAAATGACATTGAAACCCGAGCCATTAGGCGAGGGTCATAAGAGAGCGATAACGGTTATCTATAAAACATACATATATCATACGTCGTTTTTCAACACACTTATGTAGAAAATAATAAAAAATCATTTGGATCTATTGAACACGATGTTTTTTGTTTTAAAAGTTTTTGAGAACAATACAACTCCACCAATAATAATAATATACAATAAAAACTCTATAACACACTCTATAGTATAAAACAAACTTACAGCTTTGAGTTTGGTCCCCTGCCGGATCTCGCTGAGCAGATTGCTTCGGCTGTCGTCTACTGCCGCCGGCCGGTTCGGCTCCACTCGCTGCAAATCAATTGTTTCTATTCATTACAACGATCTTAAACGTAACTACAGTAATCCAGATAGTAGTTTATTTATTGTTGCGTTATTGTTGCAGTAAAGTTAAAGCTAAAAAAGCTAAGCCATACTTGCCAGAACTCAAAATACTAACGGTACCGTCCATCCTAAAATAATTATGAATTAGTAGTGGTAGGAGTCTTGGCAGAGTCCGCCTGGGGAAGTACTACACCTTTGCCAGTTATTCTACCGCCAAGCTGTAATGTGCAAACTTTACTGGGTTCCGGTTTGCAGGGCAATGTTTTCAGAGAAATTACAGGGCTTAGAGATATAACATCTTAGATCTCAGGGTGATGAGCGCAGTGCAGTTTGACTCTTCATGTTCCAATAGCTGCGTGTCGCTATGCTGTTATGTAATGCAGGCATGTTGCTTACCATCAGGCACATGACCTGCTCGTCTCGTCACTCTTTATTTAAAAAAAATAATATCCTGTATGTATATGGGTATTTCAAAAAATGTGGATATCATGTGATCAGAGTACGTGGAGACACTCATGCGCTCGCAAAATCTGCGGAGTGGGTTTTACCAGGACTTTGAGTTCTGTTTCCATGTTACATTATATTATGGATTTTGAGTTATAGTCGTGTTACATAACTGACTTTTAGCTGTTCTCATGAGCCGTTGTACCTTTGTATTATTACTGACTTTTAGCTATACTCATGTTACATTAGCTAGAAATAGCTAAAAGTCAGTAATGTAGCTAAAGTACAATTATATTATAACAGGGATACAGCTAAAAGGAAGCTAATGTAACATGAGTATGGCTAAAAGTCAGTAATAATACAAGGGTACATCTATTTCTAGCTAAAAGTCAGTAATGTAGCTAAAGTACAGTATGTAGCTATTGACTTTTGATTGTTATTGACTTTGATATATACTCGTTATATTATTCATCTGGCCGCCATAGTAGAAGCTTTGCTTAGTTTGGGGCAGATGGTGTTGTGTGTGAATTCTCCACCATATTTGTTTATTACTGACCGTCAGGTATAACCATGTAAGATTACTGACCTTGAGCGTCTTGTTCCCGCTGCGTATGCTCTCCATGAGCGCGGCGCGAGCGTCGGGCTCCACGGCCGTGTCGGCGGGCAGCGGCAGCGGCGGCGGCGGCGGCGCGGCGGGCGCGGGCGGCGGCGGCGGCGGCGGCGCGGCGCCCGGCGGCGGCGGCGGCGGCACCGACGGCGGTGCCGACGACGGAGCTGCAATACGACACACACATTAACATGAGTCATTTTTTAGGGTTCCGTAGTCAAATGGCAAAATACGGGACCCTTATAGATTCGTCATGTCTATCTGCCTGTCCGTCCGTATGTCACAGCCACTTTTCTCCAAATCTATAAAAGCTATACTATTGAAACTTGGTAAGTAGATGTAATCTACTTTTAGAACCGCATTAAGATTTTGATACAAAAAATTTTAGGGGTGTCCCATACATAGAACTGAAACTCAACATTTTTTTTGATCAATACCTTACGTGTGGGTTATCTTAGGTCATAAAAAATGATATTGAGGTTTCTAACATATTTTTTTCCTAAGCTGAATAGTTTGCGCGAGGGGCTCTTCCAAAGTGGTAAAAAGTGTCCCCCCCCCTTTTAAAATAAGATAATGGCAAAAATAAAAAAGTGTATGATGTATGTTACCATGTAAACTAAAAAATTGGTTTGAACGAGATCTAGTAAGTAGTTTTATTTTAATACGTCATAAATTGACTATTGTTAAAAACCTGATTAAAGTAACAACAAAGTACAAGAACTTTTGTATTATGTTACTTGCTGCTACGGAAGCCTTCATGGGCGAGCCCGACTCGCACTTGACCACTTTTATTCAAGTGATAACTTCTTTTGCCGCACACGGATTTTTTTGTATGCTGTAAAGGCTGATCCGTCAGATGAAAGACTCGATGATTATTTTCGTGCAGTGAAATGTTCATTTCAAACTTTGAAAATGTGTACTATTTTTATGCTCTTTTTTCTCACTCATCGACGTTTAAATTGTAGATTGAAGAAAGAACTTCGAGATATGATACGTACGTTGCGAGGGTCTGGGCGGCGGCGGGTTGCGGGGTGCGGGCGGCGCGGGCGGCGGCGGCACGGCGCGCGACGGCGGCGGCGGCGGCGCGCGGGACGCTGACAAACACACACTACTATACACACTCATTACACAACATATAAGGGAAATACACACTCACACACACGCAACACTAGCGGTGCTGTCGACACGGTAGCCCAGAAGATATTTTAAGATGATAGTACAGCAATACCACAACCCTACTCGTATGGTGCAGCCCTATCGCCATAGACACAAAACAGCCCATACAATACGTCATGTCCGCTTAAGTAGATCATTTTGTTAAAACAATATATTTAGTATCACGCTTGTTAATCAATATTTGTTTTAAATAAAACGATGATAAAGACTCATTCTGTTTTGTTAATTTTAATCACCCATATATAATGTTTTTCTTGGAACACGATAGTTACCACACGATGTTTTCCTTCACTGTTCTAGCCGCTCGTGAAATGGTGGCTAGAACTGTCTCAATTTACAATTGTGAGCTCGTAACTTCGATTGGCAATTCATTTACAAACAGACAGATTACATTTTACATTCCGAGAGCTAGCAGCAAATTTTGGGTAGGTATTAGAAGCAAGTTGAAAACTAGTTACATATGACAAGATGAGATGAGATGCAGATCAGAGGTATGCCTCTCCCATTAGACCCCAACATGGAGGTGACGACTTCGCTGATGGGTAACGGAGCAAAACAATATAAGTGGATGCGACTTGTGAGATTCATTTTTGGTGACTTGGGCTTTGTACACTCTTGCATAGTTTTACTACGAGTACAAGTCAGCAGTAAAATTGAACTTATAACTCGTACAGTAGCCGTGTGTTAATTTTCAAACATGTATGGATGAGGAGACTTTAGAACTTTCGAAATTCACAGTAAGTTTCGATCAATTTACTATTTTTCACCAGTTTTTTTACAAATGACAAAACTAGATTGATAAAATTATGTTAAATATTTGATATTATATACGACATTGTATTTATTTGCATAGTTAAGTGTAAGTACTTACGGGGGGCGGGCGGGTGCGCGGGCGCGGGGCTGCGCGCGGGCACGGGCGGCGCCGCGACCGTCGGCGCCGGTAGCGGCCGGCTCACACCTGATGCAAAACACGTACCAATTGACACAACGGTAAGGTTCATTTTCCTTTGCGAAAATCTCAAATATACGCAAGAAAAGTATATTTTTACATTACAATACCCATCTGTGAAATTATACAATTAGGTGAGATATACAAATTATAATTTTTTTTTTTCGAGAAAATCAATACTGGGAGCCTTTTATCTGTAGGCATCTAAGTATACTTAGTGTTTAAACCGAGCGCAGCTGGTCACCGTGGTGCGTTTTATATTATAGATATCCGATAGTTTCGGTTCCGGTGCTCCATAGCATCCCCGGTTGGTACGCACTCTTGGCAGGTTTGTAGAGGTCCTCCTTGACGGCGTCGAGCCCGCCGTGCGAGTCGATGAACCCGTAGATGAACTCGCGCGTGTCCTCGTCTTCCAGCTGCGTCTCCGACACGCCGGCCTTCGAGAAGAACGAGCGCAGCTCGTCGTTCGGCAGCTTGTCCACGTCGAAACCTGCGCCGGAAACGGTGGCCAACGTTACACTAGCATTTCATAAGCGATGCATAAATAATTAAAATAAGACATTTTAACTGTTTATACTTTTAGTTTACTTTTAAAGTCAGGTACAGCGAATTTTTAGAGAGTGATGGTAAACTTATGTTTAAATTGTAAAACAAGAACAAAATTAAAAATTTTACCTCGGATTTGTAATTTGTACAACATTCTACTAGTTTTTCATTTGATTCCCATAGTGAGGAAGTTGTGAAAAAAGAAATATAGTTCGCCATTTTGTGGTGGCAGCCATCTTGGATTTGAAAATTGTCATAGTGCATAGTATTCTACCAGTTAAGCCCTTTCATTTAATACCCATATTGAGGAAGTAGTGAAAAATATATTATAATTCGCCATTTTGTCGTGGCGGTCATCTTGGATTTGAAATTTGTTATAGTGTATAGTATTTTACTAGTCAAGCCCTTTCATTTGATACCCATATTGAGGTAGGTTGTGAAAAATTATTTTGTCCGCCATTTTGTGGAGGCGGCCATCTTGAATCGATATTTGCCAGTTATAGCTAAGAACATCCGCACGGTAACTAACATTCAAACAAAAAAAAACTGCATCGAAATCGGCCCATTCGTTTGAGCTCTACGTTGCCACAGACAGACACACACACAGACAGACAGACAGACATCGACGTCAAACCTATAACACCCCTTTTTTGGTCGGGGGTTAAAAATAGCATCGTTCATTACAATTGCAATAAACAAATGTATGCTTAATACTTATCTGTTTGACATTATTAATGTATAATGAAATATTAATTTGAAACTTTGAAATGTATACAATTTGTATGCTCTTTCTTTTGTTTTTTAAATTAATTGACATACAAAATGCAAATTTTAATTTATGCATAAAAAACTTTGAATCTCAAGTTTGAGAATGGGATGAGATGTTTATGAAATATTATACTATCATTTAATTCCCTCACTGAACTAACGATAGATAGTAGTCAATATAAAAGTAACGTATTTTTATCAAACCCCGACGCAAAAACAACGGTGTGTTAAAGTTAGGGTGTGTGTGAGAGGGTGGGTGCATGAGTGTGTGAGAGAGAAAGGGTGGGGGTGTGTGTTTTAAAGATGAATTAGTCTTCTTCGGGAGTGTTCTTAGACATGGCCTTAAAACTGATGAACCAATTTTGTACATCAAAATTGGTTCAGCCGTTTTAAAGTTATCAGTTCTTTTGTTAGCTGTGGTAGACATTTTTTTTTTATTATTATTTTTTTTTAAATAAAGAGTGACGAGACGATCAGGACATGGGCCTGATGGTAAGCAACATGCCTGACACATAACAGCGCAGTGACACGCAGCTGTTGGAACATGAAGAGTCCAAATCATTACGTAGCACTGCACTGCGCTCGTCACCCAGAGATCTAAGATCTTATATCTCTAAGCCCTGTAATTTCTCTGGAAACATTGCCCTTCAAACCGGAACACAGTAATGTTTGCACATCTTAAACGCATAATGAGTATTTGCTTTACTTGCAAACATAGTGACCTCTGAAACAAGCTCGTTGGGGAAAAATAAATTTAATTTATATAAAACAAAGTGACGAGTATCGTGACTCGGCGACATAAAGTACTAGTATTAAGTAGTACGCTTTCTAATACTTTTAAGCCGATCTTACAATTTGACGTCATCTACGAGACAAATATTTCATCTCTTGTATTTCTTAACAGTAATTCTACTCCTAAATCCTATATTTGGATGTTTATTGCACAATCACGTCGGAACGTCAGAACGGACCAGATTGAAAATTGGAATACAGTTAAATTATAGGCTGGAATAGCACATAGGCTACTTTTCATGGCGGAAACCTACGGAAAAAGGAACTATGTAGGTAAAACTTAGGGCGCTCCCTTCAGTTTTAAAAATCTAGGATAGCGGTAAGTACCTTTGTGTTGGTCCCAGCCTACGTGCGAGATATGTTTGAAGTCCTGCGGTAGTCCGATGTCTGCTTTCGTGAGCTTCGGCCGCCCCTTCGACTTCTTCGAACCCTTCAGCGTGTACGTGCTACCCGCTGAAAACAATATTTTCTAATTATTGGTTTTATTCTTTTATTAATGCAATATTTTTTTTAATCCACCGCAAAGAGCCTACGATATAAGTACACTATATCTGGGTATAAGTACACGGAAGCATAATCAGCCCGCCAAATGTTTTCACTGTTGGGACTCGGGTCCATCTCTACCAAGGAGAGTGTCCTAACACTACATAATTACATTAAAAGTAACTTTAGTTTTAATAATCAAAATGTTAAGTCTCATTTTCATGTAATTCGGTAAATCGATACTAATTGATGAATATAAATAAACCTAAAAAAAAATTAAAAATCTCTTTATTTGAACAGTTTACAAGACATCGTAATACAGTAATTATGTTTAGTATAAGCTATTCAGTTACTTAGATGTGAACTCTGTATCCCACACTAGGTTAGCTGTGTCGTGGAACACAGCTACTAAACTGGGAAACTGCCTCTCTCATTGCGAGAGACAGCCCAGGAACGTTTAGTAGGCTGCTTATGCTTATGTGCATAGGAATTGTGTGCGGTGTGAGAGTCATTTTTTTTTAATTTCATAGATTTACACTTGACAGCCATCTCGCCTGATGTGAAGAGACGAAGCGGTCTACGATGGGGCGGACATACCTAGTAGTCACTGTCGATTTGAAGACACCAAGATTGTAACCATCGGGAAAAGCCCACTCAGGCAACGCATGCCCCAGCCTAGACATTATTATCGTCAAAGTAGCGTCAAACCTCTTCGTTCGAGTCTTTGAAACATCAGCCTTGAAACTATCTACCCTTTTATCTACGGGCAGTCCGGTAGAAAAAAGGGCAACTAAGCTTTAGGTTTACTTTTTGTTCCGTGGGAGCGGTCGCCGGCAGTGATCCGTTTGGGCACCGAAGCCCTTCGTGCGGAGTTTCGTTTGTTTGTGCAGAGGAACAGTATCGTCGTTGGCGTCGGGCGAGGTGGGGCGACCGCCAACGGCGCTGGATGTAAAGGGGCGCCGCGCCGGAAGCGCAGATGCTCTTATATTCGATCAGTAACAAGGCTTCGATCATTGAGCGGTCAAGTGTATGCCTACATACATTTTTTTTTAATTGCAACTCAGAATTTGATAGATTACTTTGGAAACTACGTAAACCGGAGAGCGTGGCCATGAGAATGGTCATCTAGAAATGCGTCAGTATAATGGGAAATTTTGACGCATTTCTAGATGGCCATTGGCCATGGTCCCGATATTACCCGAAGATTATATATAATATAATATATAGATTATATATAATATAATATATAGATTATATATAATATAATATATAGATTATATATTATTATATAAATAATAATATTTATTATTATTTCTTATCATTCCCGCATGATGCTAGAATTCAATTCACAGCCCACGAAAAATCTGTCTCTTCCGCGCCAAAAAAAAGATTTCACTTCAAAAACTGTCGTCCACGGAGCTGGTAGTGCTAAAACCGGCATTGCATAGGAAGCTGTGTGAACGGTTACCGGTCATAGGCTGCGCTTTGGGCGGCAGCAGCGGCGCGGGCGCGGCGGCGGGCGCGGGCGCGGGCGCGGGCGCGGGCGGCGGCGCGCCGTTCTGCCGCGCCGAGCTCACGCTGTTGGCGCGCTGGGCCAGCAACGCGCGCTGGCGCTTCTCTGCAACAACACATACTGGGATCAACAATGTTGCCATCTATTGCGGTATTGGTTGAAATTAGGAACACAGATTATAGTCTAGAAAAATACATCATCATCATCAACAGCCCACTAGATGTTCTCACTGCTGGGACTCTCACAAGGAGACAGGGGTCCCAGCCTCTGGAGGGGGTCACCAGGAGAGGTTCACAAGTAGACATACAATAAATCATAATACTAGTAGTCCCCCACCACGCTGGCCCAGTGCGGGTTGGTGGATGATACGTGACTTCGAAAGAGCCATCTAGATACAGTGCGGGTTGGTGGATCGGTTTACACATCGGTTTCCTCACGATGTTTTCCTTCACCGTTTTAAGTTAGCGACATTACGCATATGACTTCGAAAAGACAGTGGTGCGTGTGGGGTTTGAACCCGGGATCTCTGGAACAGCAGGCGCCGTTCTTCCGACTAGACCAGCCATAACTTCTAGAAAAATACATACGCATACTTTATCCCGGGCGAACAACGAGAACGAGAACTACGGCGCTAAAACCACCGTAAAAAATATTTTATTTTTGCGCAGGAAATATTAGTACCTATTTTTTTTTAAATAACATCTGAACTGTATTTTGATGTCTCAGTTTGAAATTAGAACAAAAAAAATATTTCGTCAGCTTTCTATACCCCGTAATTTACTGGCTATTTTATAAAGGCATTTAGCAGCGATAAATAGCAGTTGCCGTCAGGTGGCCTCTACTGCCTACATCATGGGCTACCGTCGAAGGTGCAAGGTCCTATACAATAAACCGGCGTGTTTCAAGATCTTTCGAAAACACAGGTCACAATCGTTAGCTGAATTTAGAGTTTATTCTAAGCGTAAAAACCAGTAACAAATTGTACTGTTTCTCTCTTGCTCTCTCTCTCTCTCTCTTTGGGTGTGCGTTGAGGTAAGAAACAATCCAGGTGATTTGCTCAGCGTATGGCCTTAAATGGGCTGAAAATGTTTTGCAGTCGATCCCCACACAACAGAAGTTGCGTCTCCCCACTTCAACACTACCCCCTTGCACAACTAGCGCCGGTTATTTTTCACGCGCCTTTCACTTTCGCAAGGCTTCGTGTTCTCATCGACATGAGTGATTCATAATGACGTCACCGCATAATGTCTGTCCTTTAATAAATAAGTGCGTAAGTATAGATATTTCTTTTTCTATCACGTCGTAGTCGGGAGAGCAAATACTTTTTAAAACGGGAACGCCAATAATAATGCGGGAATATGCATGCATTTTTTATATTTTTAATTCACTTTTTACATTATTATAACACAATAAAAAATATAAATACTCTTTTAAATTAACAAATTGATTTTTAAAATAATACTAGCTGACCCGGCGAACTTCGTACCGCCTAACAGTCAATGAATGTCGTGTTACTTTTTAGCTGAACTAATTTAGACTTTGATGAACGTAAAACGATGATACAAAATAATATACAGTATAAACTCCACGTAACGTCCATCTATTTAACGGCAAACTCCCTAAAGCCTCGAAATCAATTGGCTTTGGTTGGTTTACCTTGTCTTCCATACAATAATACACTCTACATAGCATTACATCCAGTCGTCATAACGACCACAACTGAGTAATAAAAAGTACCTTTTAAGTTGCTAAAATTAGTAAAAACTGCGCATCTGTGTACGTTCTTTTGTCGCTTTATTATCCTAGCCTGCAATAAATTCGACTGTCAGCATCATGTAACAACTTTCTAAGAAATTCGTTCTTTTGTTTACAAATTGGGATTGCTTGCACGTGTAGATTGTTATTGACCATGACTAATAAGTAGGAGTTATCTTTACGTTATCATATTCTTAGTAGCTTACAAACTTTTAAACTGCAAACATGGCTACTAAAGGAATATCACTGTGTAATAAAGAAAAAGTTTGACTGATACGCGCAATAGAGACGGGAGAGAAGATAAATGAAAGCAGCTAAATTATTGGAAAATTATTTCCTTTATCGCCAAGATGGCTGAATATTGCAAGATATTAATAAAATAAGTAAAAAAGTACAAAATAACTAATGGTACAGCAAAAGACGTCCGATAAAAACAACAGACTATCCGCAATAGCGTTCAAATAAGATTATTTTTTATATACGTAACTACCTATTTTTAACACAATTTTCCAATAAACTTTTCTTTTCCTAATTCTGATTTTTCTTACTCCATTTAACGACAGTTCTCTATAACGCCATAAAATGGACAGTCCCTTCAGTGTCGTTATATAGAGTTTATTTATATAGATAGAAACAAAAAAGTATTTTATTATAATGAATGATGATGAAAACATAAAAAATGATTGAAAAGTATGTTGTGCAGATTGGGAATAAAAAAACTCGGATTAATTCATTAATAGGATTTTCATTCAAGCACTTTGTGTGTAAACGACATTCTTTGTTTTTTTGGTCAGGCGCAAGAACAAATAAAGCGGATGGTTTGCCACTAAGGCAGCACAAACCAGGCGTTTCACCAGCAAACTTCAATGCTCTACAATGCTGGCAAACAACGTCCATTGGACCAATGCAAACTAAACGATGCAAGCTGTAGTCGATGGTGCAATCATACAGAAACGCTGCTCGATTCAAATCAATACTTGAACCATTTCTTCTTGCACTTCGAGGATTATTCATCTGTACGATAAGCTCGAGGATTTCTCGTTTCTAACCTAGCCGTTTCTCGGGCTGCCTCTCTTTGCTTTTGTGTTTGAGAAGCACGAATTAAGGCCCTTCTTTGCTCCATACTAACGCGGCGCTGTTCTCGTGCAATGTCTCGTTCTCCATCAGATAATTGACTCGCGATATTCCGTTTCCTAATTGCATTACGGCTTCGCTGGGAAAGATTAGATCTTCTAGGACGCGGCATTGTTATTAAAATGTGCACCGCGCATAAAACCACCAAATATAATAATAGTGCCTGAACTTTCGAGACATAGACAATAGCTCAAAGAGTATATAACCACTACGTATGAATAGTTTATCAATAAAATCATAGACAACCTTTAAAAAGACATTTGATTTATTTCCTTAATCTTATAACCTTTACCTACTGATTTTTATTCCTAAATTCCGTTCCTTTCCGATGATTTTATGTTTTACTGTAGAATAAATCTTAGGTATTATTTTCGGGAATTAAAATTAAATAATAAATACATAATTTTCGAAAATTAATGTCTAAAACAAACAAATATAACAGTACCTGAACTTTGTAGACCTTTTTTAAAAAATAAATTTCTGAACGCACACATGATGTCTTCAGAAAAAAAAAATAAAGTTGTGGCTTAAAGGTCTCAGCAACCAGGCCATAAGCTCAAAAAAAAAAGTTGTTACACTATTTGACAGGATTGGACAACAAATGTTTGACATGTAATAAATAAATCAGCATCTATTGAAATGATTAAGTATTCATTACACATATCGAGATTTCATTGTTTTAAGATGTATTCTGTTATTCGGGACGGAAACAAATCCAACAAATCTAAAACCATGGCAATCGGTCCAGCCGTTCTCGAGTTATAAGTGTTGTAACAAACACGACTTTCTTTTATATATTTAGATTTAAAATATCGATATAATTTGTCCAGTTTAAACGCCGCCATCTTTCCCGCGCCTGGCATGACGTCACAGGCCACGACCTGTGTTTGTTTACTACAAGTGTTGCAGTTACTTTGTACCGATTTTTGAGTTGTGCTAGCTAATCAAACGATGGAGAACACGACTTTTCTCTCTAACACTACTAGCTCAGTACGAATATCGACACCGTTAAAGCAGAAAACATGTCATGTGACGTCACATTTGGTTTCGACCAATAGTGATGCGTTTCGCAAACTTGAATTTCCCGCGCCTATTTTGCACTTTTTAAATAATATTTTTATAATTAATAACTAACTAAATAATAAAATAATTGTTTTGGCATAATGGCGGGACATTAAGGATTCTACGAAAAAAAAAACAAGCCAATTTAAACCACATGCATATTCCCTATTACGCGGGACATGCCGCGGGGCGCTGACTAAATAAATCGTAAATATACAATAAATCAATACAATTGATAAGCATATATATTATTTTAATCATTGCATTCAGCGTGGTAATGCCGGCAGCATGCTGGGTACGCTTCCGATTGGTAGTGGCCTTGAATATCTTGATTATCTGTAGACCTACAGTGGTTTATGGTTAATTCAGGTGTGCTTAGTGTAAGTACCTAGTTAGGTAGGTTTGTAGTGTAGTGTATTCTCATTATATTTTATTTTTGTTCATAAATCTTAATATACAACATAAATTACGCGTCACGTTTTTTGTCTCCGATGAACTCCTAACTCCTTAATCAATTTTAATCAAATTTGCACACCGTGTGCAGTTTGATTCAACTTGAAAGATAGGATAACTTTTATTTCGATTAATTATCTTTATGTGAAAATATCCGAGCGAAGCCGGAACGGACCCCTAGTTGAGTTTAAAATATAATCTAGTACACTAATCGGTAATCTAAAACAAAAGGACAGAGGAATAAATAAACACAAACAATAAACTGTGTGTCATGTTGGTGGACATTGAATTCCACGCAAGGGTGACCTGTGTCGTGGGAATTCAGGCTCTTCCTTTAACAAAACAGAACCTAATATAAAAATAATGTTTTCCTAATTTTACGACACTTATTTTAGATGCTGCTTCTCGAAGCTAGCGGTGGTTGCCAGGTACAACAAGGACTGCAATATTTCAAAGATATTTGAGATTTAGCATTGGGTT
Organism: Ectropis grisescens; assembly: GCA_017562165.1. Classification (NCBI taxonomy): domain Eukaryota; kingdom Metazoa; phylum Arthropoda; class Insecta; order Lepidoptera; family Geometridae; genus Ectropis; species Ectropis grisescens. Next base: position 27,330,611 of record CM029781.1, on the reverse strand, counting down.
GATCTATATTGTTCTGTGTCTGGGTGTTTCTATGTAGAGCTAATAATAAGTATATATTTACAATTACTTATACATAAAATAGAGTAAGATCCCAGGGCCGCCAGACGTCACGTATTTTCTGATGGATGAAAAAAATGTGGAAAGTGTTTAGTATGTACTAGTAGAAGCTACCCGCTTCATTTACCATTTTGCATATGGGTCCAAAGATATCATACGAGATAACTGATTTTCACAAACACTCATATACAGACACTTTCCGTCGCCCGTTTTGCTTAACAGACGCTTTAAAACTCGGTGTTTTAAAGCGTCTGTTTACAAAACAGTTGAAAGTGTCTGTGTATGGGGGCTTATTTTTAAAGATATTGCCAATAACATACGTGAACATCAGTTATCATAAAATTAATCGAGGTAAGTAATATATCTTAAATTGGTGTTTCTCATAAATTGAAGAACGTTAGTTACAATTGGTAATGCCGGCAGCATGCTGGGTACGCTTCCGATTGGTAGTGGCCTGAATATCTTGATTATCTGTAGAAAAACATTGGTTTATGGTTAATTAAGATGTTGTTAAGTACCTAGTTAGGTAGGTTTGTTGTAGTGAGTATTCTCATTATATTTTATTTTTGTTTGCAAATCTTAATATACAACATAAATTACGCGTCACGTTTTTAGTCTCGATGAACTCCTAACTCTTAATCAATTTTAATCAAATTTGCACCAGTGTGCAGTTTGATTCAACTTGAAAGATAGGAGTAACTTTTTATTTCGATTAATTATCTTTATGTGAAAATATCCGAGCGAAGCCGGAACGGAAGTTGAGTTTAAAATATAAACTAGTACACTAATCGGTAATCTAAAACAAAAGGACAGAGGAATAAATAAACACAAAAATAACTGTGTGTCATGTTGGTGGACATTGAATTCCACGCAAGGGTGACCTTTGTCGTGGGAATTCAGGCCACAGTTTTACAGAACCTAATATAAAAAATGTTTTCCTAATTTTACGACACTTATTTTAGATGCTGCTTCTCGAATAGCGGTGGTTGTAACAACAAGGACTCAATATTTCAAAGATATTTGAGATTTAGCATTGGGTTGATCTATATTGTTCTTTGTCTGGGTGTTTTATGTAGAGCTAATAATAAGTATATATTTACAATTACTTATACATAATAGAGTAAGATCCCAGGGCCGCCAGACGTCACGTATTTTCTGATGGATGAAATGTGGACGATTGAGTAGAGTTAGTATGTACTCAGAACACACGCTTACCCGCTAAAATAACGCTTATTTGAGATATGGGGTCCAAAAGATACATTACTTACTTCACGTATTTTCTGATAACTGATTTTCACATAAATGTGTTGCAGATATATATTAGCAGACGCATTTTTCGTACGTTTACATTAACAGACGCTTTAAAACTCGGTGTTTTAAAGCGTCTGTTTAGCAAAACTTGTTAACGGAAAGTGTCATAAGCGGCCAATAACATACGTGAACATCAGTTATCAGAAATTACGTGAGGTAAGTAATATATCTTTCGGACCCCATTTTCCATGTGTTCTTAGTACGTATTATACATTCAATCGTCCACACTCTACGTGACTGCGGCTCTGGGATCTTGGACTATAAGTATTAATATTATATCAGCTATCTAGCTTCCATCGCATCGTACAAGCTTTGCTTAGTTTGGGGTCAGATGGTGTTGTGTGAAATGTCAACCAATATGTATATTTTACTATTTTTACCCTGCGACTTCGTCCGCGCCACATATTTATTAAAGTAATTGAGGCAGTACCACTGTACGTGTATACCTACCATACAAATTCACGTTTCCTAATCAAAATCGGTCTAAGTCAAAGTTTTATATTTATTAATAAATGTACAATTTACACGACAAATTACATTTACACGACAAATTACAAAAAAAAAAACTATGTTCTCAAAAATTTATCAAAACAGACTTTAATTTAAAATCATATTGGGACGGTCCACCAAATTTTATTAGAGTCTATTAGTAGATGTTAGTAGATATATCGTCTGATTACATGAACGCAAATTTTAGTTTGTTGTTCATATTTCAAAACCGCCCCACTGATTTTAGTTTATATGACCACCTCTGAACTATAATCTACCAACCAAAAAATAACCATCTATTGATTCACAATTGGAAATACAAAACCGTCCTTTTAAAATAGCCATTTGAAAAAAGAGTGAACTATAATCTACCAACCAAAAATAACCATCTAAATTGATTCACAATTGAAATACAACTGTTGATAACTTTTTGAAGTCGGTTAAAATAGCATACAAAGAGTGCAAAGATCCTTCCATGCACACTTTTACTCCTCATTTCCACTCTTTTCAACTCTTTTTGTGTGATAAAAGTCGCCGTTGTCCTTTCCTAAGTCTAGTCTATCTGTGCACCAAATTGTAACAAACTCTTTAAGTGGCTTAGGCGTTAGACGGCAACGGACAGAGAGAGCTACTTTCATATATAAAATTTCGTATTAGAATTGAAAACAGGTCTTCCTGATCATTTTATAGGGGCAGTTGTAAAAGATTACCGAAAAGTAATACGTTTACTCCTCCAAAAACTTATTTTCGCAGTTCTTAATTTGTTTTAATCGAGCGTCCATCATGCATAACATTTGATAAGACACCATGGAAATCTCGTCGACTATCAAAAATTCTGTCTGGTACGCCATTTAGTGGCTGCGCCCATCTTAAATATTGAGGTTGTATAGTGCACTGTATTCTTCTTGTCAAGCCCTTTTATTTGATACCCATGTTGATGGGATTGATAAAACCTAAGTTATCCGCCATTGTGTAGAGGCCGCCATCTTGGATTTTAATTTTATATAGTACGTTGTATTCTACTGGTTGAGCACTTTCATTTGATACCCATTTTGATGGGATTGATAAAACCTACGTTATCCGCCATTTTGTAGCGGCCGCCATCTTGGATTTAAATTTTTTATAGTATATTGTATTCTGCTTATTGAGCCCTTTCATTTGATACCCATGTTGATGGGATTGATAAAACCTACGTTATCCGCCATTTTGTAGCGGCCGCCATCTTAGATTTCATTTTTTTATAGTATATTGTATTCTGCTTATTGAGCTCTTTCATTTGATACCCATATTGATGGGATTAAATAAAACATAAATTATCCGCCATTTTGTAGCGGCGGCCATCTTGAATTTATTTAAGTACATTAATTATAAATAAATGATACCGCTAGAAGCGTCTTGAAACGCTCTTGGGAGTAAATGGCTCAAACGGGTAAAAGTAAGGTGGCACTTCATATGCCGAAACATAAACACCGCACTTATGTAACCTGACACCCGTTTTCCCGCCAAATTTGTAAAACGCGAAAAGGTCCAAGCGGTTATATAAGTATCCCCGTATAGTTAGAAATTATAAAATTGCTGGAACAAACGTTTATCGACTCCATTTCAAGTGTCTAGATACAAAGTTTCATGGTTTTATCTTCAATAATATTGAACTTCCAGACTTTCACCCCCAATTCCACCCCTGTAGGTACAGTTCGAAACTACAAAACTGCTTAAATATACATTTTATGGTTTCGTGTTAAATATCTAGACGTAAAGTTTCATAGTTCTTCAACAATGACGAAGTTTTCCATATAAACTTTCATCCCTTATTTTAACCCTTTTTTCGGAACAAAAAGTAGCCTATGTCCTTTCTCGGGATCTATTCTATCTATGTATCAAATTTCATCAAAATCTGTTGGTTGGTTTAGGCGGTAAAGACGGACAGACAGACGGACAGACAGACAGACAGACAGACAGACAGACAGACAGACAGACAGACAGACAGACAGACAGAGTTACTTTCGCATTTATAATATTAGTATGGATTGTTGCCGTCTATAATACTCTCTGGTTACACTACATATCTGGGTGTATTTGGTTAGGTTACGTTTGATTTGCACTCTTCGTGTTACAATAGCTGCGTGACTCAGTGATGTTATGGGAAGGCGTGTAGCTTACCATCAGACGCATGCGCTACTCGTACCGTCACTCAATAGCTCTATACGATTACATTTGTTTCTATCGGACCGCTCGTAGCTCGAATAAGCGACATCGTTTCATGATTGATGTTCTAAAGACTGGAAGGAAGGGGGTTGAGTCTAGTTTTGTGTTAAGAACTAGGCCTGAGTGGATTTTTTCAGATGATTACAATCTTGGTATCTCCAAATCGGCAAATAAGTCACGCACAATGGGCCAACTAAAGAGGCTAAGTGCGGAAAAGGCCCCGCCTAACTAACTATCTCCAAATCGATAGTGAATTGATTTCTAAGTAAGCACGCCCCATCGTCACTTCGTCAGTCGAAATGGAGGTCAAGTGTACACTTATAAAAGTAAAAAAAAACTGCGTTCGTAAAAATACTCAAGACGGCATTCGAACCCGCGATCTCACGCTGTGTAGTCGGACGTCCTCGACACTAGGTCACCAAGGCTAACATTTACTTGAAATGGATAAAGGTGCATAACAGTATTGTAATTCTCGCCTGATGCCCTGGGTATTATGTAAAGAGACCGTATTGTTTTCGTAACGCGTTCATTATTCGACGCGCGTGTTAGTAAATACGGGTGCTCTAGTCGTCTCTAATGTCTTTTTGCATTCACCTGAATATCCTGTGTTATTATAAAACTCGGCCAAACATCATAGAGGTCAGTTTGCATAAACATTTCGATGACGACGACGTTAAAGGTTAAATTCTTCATTCCAACAGTTTAATTTCAGTAATAAATCTTCATTGGACTTTTTCAGTGTCTCAAACACGAAATGAATAATAACGTGAAACTGTTTTTGTTTCACGGGACGAACTAGATAATATGCACCTGACGGAAAAGACATCTACCCATAACTTTGAAGCACTGCACAGCGCTCGTCTCGCAGAAATATAGATTGGTATTTTTGCACTGTATTTTAACTGGAATCATGGCCCTTCAAATGGGAATACAGTAATTTTTTTGGGCATTACTGTTCGGCGGTAAGTATCACTAGCGAAGATACCCCAATGCTGAGTCTACAACGAGTCCTACTATTACTAAAGTTAGCAAAAAGTGACACTATGGTGACAATATTAAATAAATATAACGCCGCATATTCGTATATTAATGAACAGCACGGAATCCCACGATTATTATCTAACAATTACCCAGTGTGGGAGACAGAGCTCCCAAACGTGAGGTCACACCAACTCACACACATCTATTATTATTATTAACATTTCGTAATTCCGTATAATAATTCATATCATAAATGCGAAAGTAGCTCTGCCTGTTGCGCTTTCACGCCTTAACTATTGAACCGATTTAAATGAACTTAAGTAGTTATTTGGTACATAAATAGTCTATAACCTCAGAAAGGACATACATAGGCTACTTTTTAATGCGAAAAACGGGTTGTAAAGGATGGATAAAGGAATGCAGTTTTGTAATTTTGAAAGCCAGGAACTTAAAACTTATGTTTTGTTTAAACTAGCAACCAGTTCCGGCTTCGCTTGGATACTGTCATATAAAAACCATTAATAAAAATAAAAAACTGTTATCTCTCAAGTTACATACAAGCCAACTTTCGTGAATATTGGTTGGCTTGGAGTTCACTGGGATCAAACAACAGGACACTGTATTTTTATTATTGGTTGGCATTTCACACACAACACCATCTGACCCGTAAAGTAAAGCTTGTACTATGGCAGCCAGGCAGCTGATATAATACTAGTAAGATATACTCGTATTATATACTTAGACTATTACTGGGTCATTGTTAATAATCAGTCAGCATCATTTTAAGGGTATATTCTGTATATTTTATGCCCGATGGACTTGTGCCAGTCACACGCAACACGCTTGCCCATAGCATCACAGAGTCACGCAGCTATTACATAACAAAGAGTTCAAATCATTACCTAGCACTGCACTGCACTCGACACCCAGAGATATAAGATGATTTAAACTAGAGATGCGCCGAGTAACACTTTTGCCGAGTAACGAGTATCGAGTTACTTTTTTACGAGTACTTGATTTCAAATTCCATTTTAACCAAGTACATAAACAATAAACAGTACTCTGGCCGAGTATCTTGATTCAATCAGTAATTACGTAACTCTTTCGTGCCCCGCGTAACCAAGTACATAAACAACGTTCAAATTACACGCGCATTACTATAATAATAAGCTTAAAACGCCGTAGGAAAACATTGTGAGGAAAACCGATATGCACCTAGAATCATTCACCAACACGCATTAGGCCAGCGTAATGCATTATGGCCTTGACTCTCTCCTTGCGAGAGAAGACCCAGATTCCCAGTCGTGGGAACATTTAGTAGCCTAGATACTTATACTTATGCAGTGCCCCAGCAGAACTCTATGGGTTAATACAGGGATTAATGACTTTATTTACCTTCTCGTTTAACTTTCCTCAGTTCTATTTTCTCGATGAGTATCGTCCGGAGAAGTCGCGCCTCTTCTTCGTTCGCGAAGTTGAACGCAGTCATGTACTCCTGGGAACGGAAACAAATTCGCAAGTTTAGAATCGAATTAGCTTAAACGAAAATTAACAAAACTACTCGTAGTTTCGTACATCGAACGGCATAAAAAAACATTTATTTATAACTTATAACTCATAGTTTTAAAAATCTTTTAGTCCAGAGAAGGAAAAACATACAAAAATAACAAAACATAAAATAAGTAGAATAAAGGAAAAAATGCCAAACCAACTAATATCATAAAACATGAAAGTTTGTTCATTTGGAAGTTTAACTGTTGCTCAACCACGGAATGTATGAACGGATGGAGTTGACATTTGGAACACATTTAGACTATAGTCTGGAACAATACTATTTATAGCGGGAACGCATGGTTCCAACGTGATCGAGCAACAAACATCCAAATTTTCACATGTATAAATCACGTAGGACTACCAAAAAAGAAGAATTTTGGATTAAGCCACTTCAATTCTAAAGGTGCGAGATATAGAACTGAATACAACTTGCAGCCAGTATAATTGGAGCTACGAATCCGTAGAACATCAGTGACTCTTAGGGTCAGATTATACAGGAAACCAGACAAGTTTTATTATTGACTGTTGGGAATTTAGAAATACGGTTGATTGTTTTCACAAAGCGCTTGTTTACGTGATCTGTGAAGGAAAATTAAGCAGATCACTCTGACGCAACTAGTACTAGGATGTATGTACGTCCAACGGAGTATGCACGAACAATACGTTTTTTTTATAACCCTGTTACGAAATACTTTGCAAAACACCTAAGCATGTGCCGCAAGTTTTTTTCTTTTTCAATATATATATATTATAAATAGAGGAGACGAGCAGGACGTTTGCCTGATTGCACATAACAGCCCAGTGTCACGCAGCTGTTGTAATTGTAGATACATTATTATTTTACGTCCCCATATATTTTTAAACCCCGCCCCCGATGTAAAACCGACGACGTGTTAAGTTTGACGTGTCTGTGTGTGCGTGTGTTGTCTTTGGTATCGTAGCTCCCGCACGGATCAACAGATTTAGATATTGTTTTTTTAAGCCCCAACCAAAGAAAGCGTAATTTTTTTAAACTTTATTTACTCGCTACGAAAGAGGATAACTTAGAAATTCAAATGTTTCAAATGTTGTTGAAAACCTACCCATAACCCATAAGTATTCCCCTTAACCTTAACACATTCGAAAAAAATATTTGGTGGCGTATAATATAAGTATAAATATAACATCTAATCGTGTGTCTTTGGAGATTAGTTAAGGATAACTTAGAAAATTATCTCCAAAAGGCAAAGTTAGTAAATTATTATACGACATCAATATTTTTTTCGAATGTTTTAAGACTTGTGGGTTATTGGTAGGTTTTCAACAACATTTCATGGTTGACGTTCCAAAGGACTCGAACAAAATTTGACTCCACTTTTGTGATAAGAACGCCTAGGGCCTAGGCTGTGGAATGTGCTGGCTGAGAAGGGGTTTTCCGTGGGTTAAAATTTTGGGGTCTTCAAGTCGAGGATGAATCGATATTTTTCATGTTTTATGTTTCATCGCAGACCGCATCGTTGCTTTAACATCGGGCGAGACGGTGGTCAAGTGCAAACGTATAATAAAAAAAAATGAATAAGTTAAAAGAAGAAAATAACGATCTGATTAGTTCAGTTTACTTGACTACACATGACTTAGCTGTGGACCCGGCCTATGTAACTCGGTGTCCCAGTGTCGGTTCAGGAACCTGCCTGAGTTACAATCGAGCCGACAAGATTATAGAACGAGTTTAAAGTGTGTATGTTCATTATACGAGTACGACACAGAAAGACATATCGGAAGTATTAGCTGATAACATACTTAGACTTTATAAAGACCATACTTATAACAGTTTTGCTTAAGATGTTTTCAGGTTTCTTCATGCACGTGTAACAATAAAGGTGCCTGGTAGAAATCATGGTCCATTAATCACGTAATGTTTTAAGCAACTGTTTCAGCTCCCCATGGTGAGCGTGAGATTGTTGACTACCTCTCCTCCTACTCAAAATCCGCTCTTAGATTTGAAATGCTAGGTTTAAAGAGAAAATAAATACACTATCTGTAACGGTTACAGTGTCGCAAGTTCGATTGTTTTTTCTCAACTCAAAAAGTCAAATTTAGTAAGTTCAACGGGGGCGTTCGACAGTGAAAGGTCGTGTGAGGCGAGGAGAAAGAGGAGACTCTCGCTCATCCGCGGAGGCGGACAAGGAGGCGTGGCCGAAGAAACGATTTAATTCACACCCCGTCTCCACACGGGAAGGTTTGAGGTGTCGGACCCTTAGGATCGTCCGGCACCCTACGTAGTGATAGCCCTCTGGGTTCCTTTCCACTCGATTATGAACGCAAACCGAACGGCTCAAATTCTGAATGACAATCCTTGTCTCTGTCATCCTAAACGTATAAGACAAAGAGCGAGAGGTTTGATTCCCTGTCGAGACCGACTCGACTGGTTCAGAATCGTTACGCTGATGCGACGCGCCGCTAGGCTAGTTCCGGAGTTCCGGCGAGTCACTTTAAACTTTTAAATCCCAGTGTTATTTCTACACGTCATTTACAATTAGTTGCGTAATTATCGGGATAAACGACAGCGTGGTCGGTGTGTAGGTCGCATGACACACTGTTGTTATTTAGTTGTATTGTCCTGGCGGGCGCGGCGATCAGTTCCGCACGCTGTGATTCATATATTGCTGTCTGGGACATTGGACGTCAAGTACTTTCTAGTTAGTCAATATCCGCGATTTTGGACGTTTGAATATCTTGAACTTGGTAAATACCCGTCCAAACTGACACTATTTTTTTATGTTAATAATAAGTCTTGTAGTGGTAAGAATCTTAGCAGAGTCCGCCTGGGGAAGTACCACACCTTTGCCAGTTATTCTACCGCCAAGCAGTAATATGGAAACATTACCACAGAATAAAACATTACTGTGTTCCGGTGAGCAGGGCAATGTTTCCAGACAAATTACAGGGCTTAGAGATATAGCATCTTAGATCTCTGGGTGACGAGCGCAGTGCGGTGGTAAAGATAATGATTTGGACTCTTCATGTTCCAATAGCTGCGTGTCACTGTTCTGTTATGTGGCAGATATGTTGCTCACCATCAGGCACAAGTCCTGCTCGTTTCGTCACTCTTTATTTAAAAAAAGTGCATACCGCACTTGACCGTCATCTCGCCTGATGTTAAGCGACAAAACAGCGTTTAATAAAAATGGAGGGTAGGGGTAGATGGATTAAAAACAATATACGAACTATTCCCTTACCCACCAAATATACCTAAACTAATTAATTAAACCCTTCAGAGGGCTATGGCCACACACATCGTGTCATGACATTTTAAATTGTTATAAGTTTACTAGCTTCTCCCCGTGGTTTTATCAGCGTACTTCCCGTTCCTGTAACTTTTCCGTGATAAAAAGTAGCATTTGTACGGTTCCAGACTATAATTTAGATTTAGTTATATTATCTCGTGATTCAGCAACAAATAAACATTAGATACTCATTTAAAATATTAGATTATTTAAGATACATTTGAAATGCAAGGACTTCATGAAACCCATTTCTGCTGAGGTTATAGAGCATGACTTTTTTAACTTTTACAGGTTTACTCTTAACCGCCATCTCGCTTGATCCGACGATTTAGCGTTATAGATGCCCTGAGAATTCTGAAATTGGTTACAAACTGCGCCTGTGTGTGTAGCGGAGTTATTTACAATCCACCAATATACTTGACCCCTAGATCGCTAGCGGCGAGGTATGCTGTGGTTCTACTTATTTTGGTTGTTGACAACGAATAGTGATAGGTAAAAACGTCCGGCGTTCACCGCTTCCTGTAACCGACTAGAACGGAAAGAGTGAGCTGACTCTTCCCAAGGATGACATAATTGCGTGCACCTTGAAGTTTGGGAGGGCACATCGCCATTTGTCTAAACATATGGCTTGATGTTAAGCGACGTTGCGATCTAATATGGAGCATGAAAGGAGGAACAGATTTAATCTCGATTTGAAGACATCAAGATCGTAACCATCGGGAAAACCCCACTCAGGCAACGCATTCCACAGCCTAGACATTCTCAACATAAAACTACACAATCTCTTCGACACCATCGCATTCAATGCCCATAATTAATACCGTCTACTTTGAGTATGTACATAGTTTAGTTAATGATTATTATTGATAGCTGTAATTTCGTAAGTGGAATTTTATGACGATGCCCGTGGCCCCAAATTGTCTGCGCTACTCCAGTTTGGAATACAATGAACTTTGTTTTATAACCTGCCGGTTTAACTTTAAGAATGTTATAGAAGTACATGAGAAAGCTAGTTTTCTTCCCTTTGATTCGCGGAAGCGCAGAAAGAAATGTTAGTTCAACATGTTTACAAAACATTACGGTTACTCAAGGACAATTTGTTTTTCGAGTTTTCTCGGCGTCACAAATTCATTTGTTGCTCGGTTTAACTTTACTCAAACATTTGAGTTGAGAGCTTTTCGGCTCCTGTAAGCGTTGAATAAATGTTCTGAGTACGTCAGAGTGCTAGTGTATGATGCGTGTATTGACGCAGCTGATCTAAAGCTAAACGACAGTAGGTACCATTGGCAAAGATGACGAGTTTAATCTTAAACCCCCACAGGACAAGGAAAACCATTAAGTTTGTTAATTAAACAGTTCTAAGGTAAGATTTTGATCAAATATTATACCATATTACATATCCTTATTTAATATAATAATATGATCTATTGACAGAGTCATGGTACTCGTAGTTTAAGAGGTACGGGCAATCGGTTTTAGAGGAAGTCATTCAGAAACCTCTCGATAGATACATCATATGAGAAATATAATCAGCACCTTGTGTTGGCAAACCGGACTAATAAACCTCTTAATGCTTCGCAATCTTCTATCAAATTTTCTTCTATAAATATAAAAATGATGTCTCTCTGTACTCTGTATGTCCTTTACAGAATCGTATTACATGCATTTGATCATGTGACGATCTTTAGCAAAGTTTATTTATTTATTGTTGTGTATAAGCCAAAGAAGGTTTCTGAGTTGGTACGACGAATTTTTGACAGGTGGCGTAGCAACGCGCGCAAGGTACAACTAGTTACTGAATATAGGGTTACTCCTGGTCTCATATTGAAAACATTATACAGGACTTAAACGCTTCTTCTTCTTGCAAGGGCTTCTTGGTGTCTTCAAATCGAGAGGGAATCAGTTTCTTCTAGGTAAGCACGCTCCATCGTAGATTGCATAATCACTTAACATCAGGCGAGATGGCAGTCAAGTGCGAACATATCATAGTTACAAAAAAAACGCAATCTAAATTATTATTACTAGATATTATTAATTTTCAGTCGGAGTTCAAGTTTAAATCGTGAAAGTTTAAGATCAATATTTTATATTTACTCGTACTCTTGGCCGTTTTCTGATTTCGTTTTAAACGTCCTCAGTGCGACTAGTGATTCTCTCCAGGTTTCCCATCCCTAGAAAGAATCCAAGATATTGAAATAATAACACCTAGTCAAAGTTTGTTCTGGGGGCGGGCAAAGACGTGTTTATAGGGTTGGCACTGGGGACCATCCACTCTGTCCCTCTCTTTTCGCCTATTTGTGTATAAGGGCATATATTTACCCGTATTAGAGTGAAGTAACAGGAAAATAATTACCTCCGCTTCAAAGGTATGTAAAAAAGGGCGTGGGCTCTTGTACTCAATCTGGAGGTAGACTTCGTGCTCCCACACCAAGAGCTTCCGGTAGAGGCAGTAGATTCTGAAGAAGTATGACCGTTTGCCGTTGTCCTTTATAAGGCACAGGACGCCAGTGTCTCGCTTCCTCCATTCCGCGTGCGCCGGGCCTTCGGTCGTGAACAGCTGGACCACTGCCGTCGCTAGGCTCTGGAACACAAGGGATGGGAAATGGATTTATTGATAAGAAGCAGCATAAGCTGATTACCTTATGATTGGCCTGGTGGTTTAGTTGGTAGTAAGTCTGCCTGTGAAGCCGAAGGTTGTGGGTTTGATTCCCACTCAGTGCAAATATTTGTGTGATGAATTCAAATATTTGTACTGTGTTTGACCCTGACCCTGCCACTGTCCTTGTGGACCTACCCCCGCATTCGGCTCTAGTGACGCACCGGAAATCAGCGGCGCGTCACCTCCTCGAAGGCCTATCCCTAGGTGGGGTGTCAGACGGTGCATTTGACCCTGTTCCTACTTCCCCAATTAGAGAACTGAAAGTCCTGCTACTATATTATGGGTAAATTAAAGAACTACTGATTTTATAAATAAAAAAATGGATTTACATTTTGATTAGATGAAAATTAGTCATAAAGTGACTCATATCCTCTCTGACGTGTCTATAGGTATGGTCAAATTAAAAAAAATAACCAGTTGTTCCACTGCCGGGCAAAGATCTGAAGGCTATGTTTAAGGACTATAATTTATAAATTTCCACTGTCACAATATTAAGAGCATATAAAAATTAGAAACTTCAGTATGATTTAAAATTATAAGATAAACAAAACATGATTACATTTAAAATATACTTCTAACCATTGCATGCCATTTATTTTTTTTCAGGACAAAAAGTGGCCAATGTCACTGCTAATACCTCCAAGAACATGTGTACAAAGTTTCATGATGATTGGTTACGCAGTTTTCGCGCGAAAGCGTAACAAACTTACTTTCATGTTTATGATATCAGCAGGCTAGGATAGCTAGAAAAGTGAATTAAACTTTCCTTTCCACAGAGCTGCAGCTGCACTAATATGGGGTCCAGATTTATAGCACTTTCACCCCGTACAAGCACTAAGAGAAATCATTCTGCCTGCAATAAGGCTGAGACTACACTGTCAATTCGACTCATTCATTTTTCCATTCAAAATACCCACACCCTTAGTTTTACAAGCAGTCCAATTAGAACACATGTTTTTTAATCTCAACATATCAGATACAGGTAACCTATTCATTACAGTTTATTAATTGTAGTTTTAAGTTTTTAACCGACTTCCAAAAAAAGGAGGAGGTTATCAATTCGACCCATTTTTTTTTTTTTTAATGTATGTTACCTAATTTCTCGAGAACCTCTGCACCGATTTAAAAATTTCTTTTTGTCTTCGGATGGGTATGCTTCCCGAATGGTCCCATATAAATCTTATCGAAATCGGTCAAGTGGTTTTTGAGACGATCTTCTTAGCATTCCATGGATTCACCGTGCGGGTGCCGGGTCCATCGTGTGGCAGAGAGAGAAAAACTCGAGTAGTTCCCGAGACTTGTGACTCGGGCGTAGGTTTAAGGGGCCCCTTTCTGACGTACATCAACACTCACCTTCACCACTCGTCTTTCTCTCCTGCCCAGCCAAATCTGATATGAGCCTACTAGTGCAGCTTTAGATACACGTTCTAGTATAGAACTTACAGCACTTCTGGATAAGCCAAGGTCTTTCAGTAGGTTATAGAGAGATTTTGCTGGTATACCTCTCGCTCCCACTTCTACAGCGTATAAACTAACTACATAGCCGTTTTTGTTAATTCGTTTAGGAGGTCGTAATACTTATTTTGTTTCATCGCGTGGTCTTTAGGTATATTAGTTTCCCACGGTACGGTAAGTTCTACAAGGACTATGCGTTTCGTAGCTCTAGAAAAAAGGAAAATGTCCGGTCTGGATGACGAAACACCCACATCCTCTGGGATTTTGTAGTGCTTTTCATACGTGTCCATTAAAATAGTCCAATCAGGTGCTGTACCCAGGATTGAGTAAGGCTTGTTCCTGGAGTTTGAAGTTGAGCCTTCTTTACAAAGTTAATTTGTCTGTTGTTTGTCGTCAATCCCTTTTGGGCTCTAGCTACCGAAAGGCTCATGGCTTCACGTATGATTTCAAGTACTCTGTCATGACGCCGTGAGTAATGACCCCATTAAGGAGCACCTTGCATCCCACCAATATGTGCCTTGCTGTACATATCGCCTCTCCACAAGTATAGCAACATTTTTCAGAGGCTTTTCCCCACCTTACCAAGTTACTCTGGTCAGGGAGGGTCATTTGGAATGCATTTAGATAAAATTTTAATAAGGCAGGGGACCAGTCATAGATCAAGGTGCGCCATTTTAGAGCTAATGGGATACAGAACTCACCTATGGTTAACCACTCACTTTGCATTTCTAAATTCATAGCGTGCACTTTGTAACCGTCATTTTCGTCTTGTTGTAGAAAGGTTTTTACCATGTCTCGGTCTTCCCTTTTTTTTTCTCGCACCCAACCCAGCAGTATTTACTTGTGCACCTGCCATAAATTGTTTATGGAATTGAAGTCTAGATTCCAGGTCTGAAGCAATTTTGTCTTTTGGGAGAGATGTAATTAATTCGTCTTGCGACTTTCCCAAAACATGCGTTTTTGTAACTCTTAGGTGTTTGTAAAGTTCAGACGGTTTCTTTAGTTTCAGCCCAAAACTATTGTGATCCCTAAAAGAGTAGAGGATCAGCCGGATGTGCCAATCCGAACCATGACTTCAATATCTTTATGACATTGGCATCTAGCTTTGCCAGGAGAGTTTTACCGATGTCATATACTAGGAAAGGCCAAGTCAGACGTGATGTGAGGTAGTTGTCATATATCCATGCTTTTTGATATTGCTGATAGGCTGCTGGTCTACCTTATTGAGGTTGTTCATGAAATTTTCAACAACCACCTCTAATGATGGTGTACGTCCTTTGTGATCTATCTTTCTACCAAGAAATTTGAAAGGCACTGCCTCTGCAATTGTGGCAACTCCTTGGCCACTTATGGAGAGTCCCGGATCGTAAGACGATATTTGGTATTTCTTCTACCCAGACAAAGACAATGACATTTAGATGGTTTTGTCCTCATTCCCTCCGTCCATGTACAGAACTCATCGACTTCGTTCAACAATTCTTGACACTGTTTGGGATTACGTGTAAGTATTGCAAGGTCGTCCGCAAAGGCCAAGATTGACTCAGTGTACTTATTGTTGATTTTAAACCGGTAGCCC
The DNA here is from genome assembly GCA_017562165.1 of Ectropis grisescens. Taxonomy (NCBI): domain Eukaryota; kingdom Metazoa; phylum Arthropoda; class Insecta; order Lepidoptera; family Geometridae; genus Ectropis; species Ectropis grisescens. The sequence goes on along the minus strand of CM029781.1, from coordinate 27,315,058 downwards.
CATTTCTTTTCACGGGATATTAATTTGTCTACTAAAATATTTATAACTATATTAAATGCTATTGGTGATAAGCAGCACCCTTGGAATAGTCCTACATTGTATTCAAGTGGTTTTGTGTATTCCTTGTTTACTGCTATGACGAATTTTAAGTGGCAATAATAAGAATTAATTATGTCAATAATTTCAGCAGGAAAGTTATACCATTTTAGGGCAAATATCATAAGTTCATGCTGGACAGAACCAAACGCGTTCTCTAGGTCTATCCAGCAGACTGTAATTTGCCTCTCATGTGTTCTGGCATCTTTCAAACTTTCTGCTAGTAATGTATTGTGTTCCAGGCATCCAGAAATACCAGGCAAGAACCCTTTCTGGTGATTGGGCCTGAAATACCTATTGCTGGTCATAAATGTGGTCATTTTGTTTGCAAAATACTGAAAAAGATTTTAGAAATTGTATTGGTTAGGGCTATCGGTCTGGTGTCTTTGGGATGAGTTACTTCCTGCTTTTTAGGGATGAGGACAAAATTGCTCTTCCAAATGCTACTGGGACTTGCTTTCTTGACCAGATCTTAATGAATATATTCAAGATATGTTTACGAACTGATGGACACTTTTTATACACTATGTAAGGAATGCCATCTGGGCCAGGAGCTGATTTAGTAGTTTTCTTTTTAATTTGATAGTTTACTTCCTCTTCACTAGGTGGGGTGCCTTGAAAGCCTGTCAGAGGATCATTAGGTCTTTGGATGTTTGGTTCTACGTACGAGCTCCCGCGTTTAGGCACTTCGTATGTGCTTTTAAAGTGATCGTAAATTTGCGCGTTAGTCAAGATAAGCTTTCCATTTTGCTCCCTGAAAATATTTTTGGAGTATTGAAAAGGGTTTTATCAAAGTCTACTTCGTGTTTAGCTCTGTTAAAATTATCACGATTTTTACTAATTTGAAGCGATATTCCTTGTATTAATTTAAGGATTGATCTTAGAGCCCTGGACAGTTGGTGACTTAGATGGTTATCGCCCATGGTTTTAGCTACACGAAGACGTTTCATTAACTCTCTTTTCTTCCTCCGCAATTTCATTTTGAACATATTTTCCTTGCTATTTTGAGCATAACAAGTTGATGGTGGGTAATGTTCCGAGAAGTATGTATATATGGTGTCCTGGAAAGTTTCTACTTGGCTGTTTAGGTCTTGTTTTGGCCCAGGATGTTCCAATAAGATCGCCAAGTTTTCGTCATGAACTTTCCAGGTAGAGTTTTTAAACTGGGAATGCCAAGACGTGTCCTGATGACAATGGACTCCTGGTAGTTTTCACTCGATGGTTCACCTTTGGGATATATGAGGTCAACTCTATCCATAGTGTTTGTCGAAGTACTGACCGACGGCTGTCGTGCTTCAACACCATCATGTGTCTTTAAATGCTTTTGGTACCAGGCTCGTCTCTTGTAAATTTTCCCGCACACAGGGCATCTCAAGTCCGTATTCGCGCCAGGGTCGTCATTACTATCACACGGTGGACAGATCTTCCGCCCCGCCTCTCGGACTGTCCCAGGGGTATTATTCTTATTTGGACTTTTAGCGATTAAATTCCCGGGCTTGGCTTGCTAGGCCTTCACCCTCGGCTGTCTTTCCAACAGTCAGATGTCTTTCCATCCGTCAGATGTCTTTTCCACCAGCCATCTGTCTTTCCAGCGTCATCCCGTCTCTCCGGGCTGTCATTTTTGTTTGAGACGATCTTCTTAGCATTCCATGGATTCACCGTGCGGGTGCCGGGTCCATCGTGTGGCAGAGAGAGAAAAACTCGAGTAGTTCCCGAGACTTGTGACTCGGGCGTAGGTTTAAGGGGCCCCTTTCTGACGTACATCAACACTCACCTTCACCACTCGTCTTTCTCTCCCTGCCCAGCCAAATCTGATATGAGCCTACTAGTGCAGCTTTAGATACACGTTCTAGTATAGAACTTACAGCACTTCTGGATAAGCCAAGGTCTTTCAGTAGGTTATAGAGAGATTTTGCTGGTATACCTCTCGCTCCCACTTCTACAGCGAAAAACTAAAATTTGCGTACAATTTTCTGGATGACATAGTTGTAGATTTCATAAAAGTTATGAAGCTCGACCCTGTCAATACAAAGTTTTGTAAATGCTTTAATAAAAACTTGTTTTTAGCCCCCGACCAAAAATGATGTCGGTGTTATAAGTGATGTCGATGTCTGTTTGTCTGTCTGTCTGCTGTGGCACCGTAGTAGAGCTCAAACTGATGGGCCGATTTCGATGTGTTTTTTATTAATTCAAGGTTAATACCCTAGCGGATGTTCTTAGCTACGTCTGGTTAATGTCGATTCAAGATGGCCGCTTTCACAAAATGGCGGACAAAATATTTCTTCACAACCTAACTCAATATGGGTATCAAATGAAAGGGCTTGACTAGTAGAACACTTTGCACTATGACAAATTCATATCCAAGATGGCCACTACCACACAAAATGCCAAAATAATTTTTTTTGTTCACAACTCCCTTAATATGGGTATCAAATGAAAGAGCTTGACTAGTAGAATGTTGTACAGATAACAAATCCAAGGTAGTCGGGGGTTATTCAAAATTTTTAATTTTGTTCTTTTACACTAAAAAAGGTAAAATAAACTATTTTCGGACAAAAATTAAACCGACTTCAAAACCACAAATAGGCACTCAAAAGCGAAAAATAAACTAAAATCATTATTATAAGCGCTACTCACTCATCCATTTGAAGTCGGTGCCAGTCAGGTCAAAAAGTTAGTAGATTGATGCTATGTAGGCACAAGGTAAGTAGGCACAGGTAAGTAGTATCTATCCACTACCTGTTAGATTTGGCTGCCACCGACTTCAAATGGATGAGTGAGTAGCGCTTATAATAATGATTTTAGTTTATTTTTCGCTTTTGAGTGCCTATTTGTAGTTTTGAAGTCAGTTTAATTTTTGTCCGAAAATAGTTTAATATTGTTCATTATGTACCAACACTCCTTAAATTTCGTTCCACATGTGCTTTTGATAGTGTTTTTAGTGAGTTTGAAAGTGTTTTCATGCTTGTATTATTATAGCAGTCTGAGTGGGTATTCCCCTGATTGATATAAATGGGTGGCTTCAAATCAAGAGTTAATTAGATATTTCTGGGTAAAAGCATTCTACTATACCAATAGATCACATTAATACTTAACATCAGCCAAGATAGCAAGGGCATAGAGGTATTGTTTACTCAAAAAAGAGAAAGTTATTTTATCTCAGCCTATATATTGTCCCAATACAGAGCAAAGGCCTCTCTCCCCTTCCTCCACTTTTCCTTTTCTTGGTCCAGACCACTATTCTTCCAATTTATTCTGTAAAAACTTATCTTCTGTTTGAAAACTAAAATTGTAGATCATAAACTTAATTGATTATCTTTATTATGAAGTGAAACCAATTTTTAGTTGATACTAGCTGCAAAAATTGAGGTTTGAATGGAAAAATAAGAAAAAGAGATAGTTGTTCTACATTTTTCTAAGCATTTTCCTCTACAAAAGGACCTTTTTCTAACTTCATAGAACATTTTAAAAACTCTGCAATCGAAAACCCACACACACATTTTTGTTTCTAGAGATACTAGAGAAACAGTAAAAACATTTATCATTTCTTACTTCATAATCGATAATGTCATTTACAGTAATTATAAAATTGTACAAAAATCGACATTCATCCTTATAATTGTACTGAATAAAAATATAATATATTATAATGCTTGAAAGTTTTCTGTACGATGATTATAATACAGTGAAATGTTCATTTCAAACTTTGAAAATGTATACAATTTGTATGCTCTCTCTTTTGTTTTTATTTTATTAATCGACGTGTAATTTGTTCTTTTATGAATAACAAATTTTGACTACAAATCTATTCAATCAAAAACTGTACACAAATATTGGTACAAATCTGTGATTAAGGCTGTAAGGATCATAGGTTTCAAATTAGACAGATTAGAGAACAAAATAAGGCTTGAATTTTAAAACAATAAAATTTCAATTTGTTACCACTAAAGAAAAAAAAACTAGAATCTTAGATATTGTACTCAAATACTTAATATTTATTTGGTGTATGTTAGGGTCAGGCTGTTAGGTGCAATGGGTCCACATTAAATGTATGTCATGTATTTCATGCACCAAAACAGCTGATTTAGAACACTCAGCAATCAAAAACAAACAAGGAAACAATGTGTGTCCTCAATTTACTCTACCCAATCAGATATCTGAATAGCTCTTAGAATCAAGGTTTAACAAGCGTTATCGTGCTGCTATCGACTGATAATTTGTAGATACAGCGTTCGATACGTAATCTGCGGCCTGAATCACGCGGAATACCAATGAGCCTCGACCCATAAGTCCTTACCTGGCATTTCGGTCCTATCATGCTGAAAACCATCTCGTTCTCGTCTCTCGATAGCAACACACTCGGTCGATGCTCCCCTCTCGGCATTTTGATATTTAAAACCAACACAGGTACACAAAATCACATAAAATTTGCAAAATACGTAGAGTCAGTCACCTCCACTTTCCCACATTTCAACACTGATTTTCTAGTTGTTTGACACTCGCGACAGTCACAGTACGAAAATAATAGCATTTCTCACGATACGGAAATGTTCATTTCATAATCACTGTTGCGGTAAACTCGTAAATTAAGGAATTATTTGCAATTTACTTTCTCCACGACCGTCGACCACATCCGTTTGTGAATGAATAACCATAGAACTGTCAATGTGTCAACTGTCTAAATTGTTTTATATCACTGTCATTTAATTTACAACTTTTTTTTATTTTTGGCGTTACTGTACATTATGTAGTATTTTAGAACATGCGTGATGTAGGTACAGTAGGTAGGTATGTATTTTATAGGCACTTTAGCACCGGAGGTATAAAATTAAACAACAAGATTGAGAGATTGACCTGATTGGCATCGAGAAGAGCTCAAGTGTTGTTTTCAACCATTTCGCGTCACTATATAATTATCTTTATCCCTCGAAAAGTAGTAGGTACATTTTTAATACTCAAAATTAATGTTTATATAAATATATTTTAGCTTAAGAGTTACAGTTATAAGTAGCCCGCTAAATGTTCCCCCTGCTGCAAAGCAGACCTTTTCTCACAAGGATCAATAGACTACAGGCCCGTTAACAAAATTCATGGGTCAACGCGCCAAACGCGTCGGCGTTGTGGCGATTAGTCGGTAGGTATAGTGGCCGGCAAACAAGTTGACCCAAAAGTGACGTAGAAGGGGAAAGTTCGCGCATGTGCAGTGTGGACTTCCACCAAAGCTACCTTAAAAACCTTTTTGTGCAGCCATGCGCAGCTAACTTCATTGGGTCAACTTGTTTGCCGGCAACTATAATAATTAATCAGTGTGGTTACCGTGTCACTCAAGGGCCCAGGTTAATAAAACGATACACATATCATTTATTAAAGTGTTTTATTTCTCTTTATTACCATTGTTTGCTTTCCAACAAACTAGATACAAAAACGATACAAATCCTTTAATTCTAGATTACCTCAAACTAGCTTAGGTACAATGCTATTTTGCTATTTATGATTTTGTGCCGTTTCACACTGCGTATTGCTAAAGGTGTCAATTTCATAATTAACATAAAGATTAGAAAATTGGAACAGGGCCTCTAGCGGACGCTAAAGGTAGGTATGTGTTAAAAGATATCCTAGTTTTTATAATTCCCCTACCCCATGTTGTCATATTTTTCTATATCTATTGATGTTACATGGAGATTTCAACAACGAACTGTTGAACTATTTAACAAAATAATCTCTAAAGTTTTTCTGCTTGTAGATGAGTAAGTTTGTCATGTATATTGTCTATCTATGATTGTGCAATTTCCTCAATCCTCAGTATCCTTTGTAACTTGTTTTCAATTCACATATTTATTTTCATGCGATTTCAGGACAACTTTTTTATCGAAAACAGGAAAAATATCAACATAATTTGTTTCCCAGAGAAAATAACACTAATCTGATTTACTAATTAATACTGAAACGCTAAGCATAGGTTATTTGACTGCATCAACACCTATTTTGGAAGCATTCGCAATTTCCATTTGAAATTATGCATATTTTATCGATACGTTTTCTTGTCCTATTTACATGTTTCCATTCACGTTTTATAAACGTACAAAACCTACTATACGCCTAGACGAGTTCCGATACCGCAGGGTAGCACAGAACACCTGTACCTGTTTAACCAAAAGGGATCCGTTGTATTCATCACTACGTATAAAATTTAAAATGACTAATCTTGAGATCGCGAAAAAATAAATAATCGAATCAAAACCTTTTGTCGAACGTAAATTAATATATTTCGACAAATTATTTTTGGTGCCTATCAACTATTCATTTGGTTCATATCAAATCAACATTTGGTGCAGTCCACTAAAATCGTTTCTACTACCGGACCGGACCATTCGGACAGATGTGCCAAGGCCATAGATGAAAATAAATGGTCAAGGATCTGGATGACATTTGGTACCTACGCTATATGTGTAGGTTAATAGTTTAGAACAAAACATAATTTTGATCCCGGGAAAATAACGGGTTTGGGAACTTTCGTTCTCATACAGCTATTCTGAATTACCCTGTATAAAAAAATCTACTGACGACACTGAGGGCCCTAGCAAGACAACTATCAAGTTAAAAGTTACACGGTTTGCGAGAACCTACGAGGATACATACAATTTCAAGGATGATGCAACTTAAGAAATATTTATATTGTATGGTACTTATTATTAATAGCTGGATGTACATTATACGGTACGGTACACATTTAACAGAAATATTAATCATGTTGTTTATGAACGTCTAATAACAGCACCCCGAATCATAAATGAATAAATAGGTACACTCCACGTTTAGTGTTCCTAACATTCAAAACGAACAAGAATTAACTTTCGTAATAAGATGACCTTAATTTCCTAAACTGTGGAATACGTTGGCCGAGTCGTTATTCCCTGATGGATAAGCATAAGCTGGGTGTCTTCAAGTAGACAGCGAATCGGTATCTTCTAAGTAAGCACGCTTCAACCAAGACCGCATCAGTGGTTAAAATCAAACAAATATGGCGGTGAAGTGCAACCTATTATCGATTTAAAAAAACATTTAGAATTAAAATGTTGCCATTAGACGTTTATAAATAAATTAATATTTCCATTAATTAACAGGCATTGTGATTGAATTGAATCAAACATTGAGCCAGTTGAAGGCTGACAGATCTACAATTACTAAGAATATAGATAGCTTTTCAGCTCCAGAGTATCGTAATTTTTTTTTTGATATTACAAAGCACTATACAGCGTTACGCAGTAATAGTGAGCTAAGGTTAAGGGGAAGCGTAGTACTATCAACAGATTTACAATTGATTCAGAGATAACTGAGTAAGTCGGGAACAACAACACCAGTTCTATATTAAAATAAACATAGTCTTTTTTGGTAATCAAAAAAATTGATTAGGACAGCTAATTTCATTCTTGCGTAATCTTATTAACGGTAGCTATTATAGTACAATAATACTCGTAGTATAAGATATACCGACTTAAGACACACCAACGTAGTGTAGGTACATATTTTACAACAATTAATCTATAGAGATAAGTATAATACATTCATTTGGTAACAAAAAAAGTGCCTAAATTTTCCGGAAGTTTTGAAAATTAGGTTTATATGGATTTCAATGTCGGGACTATTTTCGAATTTAAATCTCGAGCCGCCATATTGGAGAAATTTCGCCTTTTCTATAGCAGTTTTTGACGACTTTCTGATTCTACGAAGAATTATTATTTTATTCATTACTTCACTCTATCTTCGTAATTTTTTGGTTGTGAAACAAAAGAAAAAAATACTTGTATAATATTTTTTTGCCATCTAACTAACAGCCTATAATTTTTGTTGTTACAACTTTTTTCGTAAATCAAATTCATCATAATGAGTCAGAAAGAAGACATCGTTAAAAGCTGCTAAGTATATGACGCCATTTTTTCAATATGGCGGCACAGCTGGCAGGCATGCGAAATGGCAAATTTAAAATACGCAAAGAGCCCATCAAAATCTATAAAATACCAAAATTACAGGAAAACTTTCCAGGTTTTTACCTACTATATATAATGACTGTACCTACTTATCAACGCATGAGTAAAGATTCCTATTTACTTTGAAAGATGACAGACAAGAATTGTCTAGTCTTGAATACTCGAATATATCTACAACACTGAATTAGATACTCTTCGATGTTCTAATAGACAAGGTAAGACGCTAAGGCAATACATGCGTTGCTTTGTTATCAAAACTAGAACTGAAAGAGAAAGAAAACATTTAAAAACTAGTAATTGTAACAATAATTGCTCATAAATAGACAAACAGTATCCTACAGCTGCCTCTCAGCTCATCAAAATTCTTATAAAACCAGCGCCTAAACGTTTGAGATTCATCTCATACAAAATAACTGCCTAACTATCTGGTTTTATCACATTTCTCATACCTAGAACATTTAAAATACTTTGGAATAATAACAAAAGTACTAAAATTGTTTTAGAACAATCACGTGAAATCGAAGACATTAATTGACGTATCATGATACGCTTTTCAAAATTATGTTTGCCGCGGCTAAACAACATGATATGCAATAACGGGTACAATACATAAATATAGCATTATAAAATAATTTTGCTAAAGGAACGTTTATGTTCTTTAAGCCTAACATACACGGCTCAAGAACATCAACGAAATGACTTATCAGTGATTTCACAAAACTTCTTATGAATTTTCGATAATATTAAAATTAATGTAAAGCCTCTGCTTATTATTCATTTAATAATAACATAATTATTACTTACTAATAAGTGAGAACTGTTTGAGGTCATCGTTACATATTTGGTGCATTATTTATCTTAGCAAAATAATTAGCTCAGTTACATGGAGGCAACTTTCACTTTCAATGTGGAAATGCAAGTGAACACTCCCAAATATATAAACCTAATTGGAACTCAGCTTGACTACTTTTTTCATCAATAACTTTGGAATTAAAGTGGAGTGAGATAACTATGTTTATGAAAAGTAAAGGAAGTGCGATCGCGGGCACGCACTTCTCTTGATAAAGACCGCCTAATGTGGGTTGAAACTCATTCACTCTATATTCCACTAATTAAATGCGTTAATAATTGTATCAGGCGATTCAATATTTATTGTGTAAAACAGAATGTGCATTTTTGATATCAAATTAAAAAAATATATATTATACACTGAAAAAAGTTGCCATCATGTAACAATTGCTTTAAATGAAGCTATGATATTGCACAGTGAAGGAAACAATTATAACAAAGCTACAGTACCAAAATCTCTGTGAGATTACGGTACTGAATGAAAAATATCACACAAAATCGCCACTTTCAAACCTCTGATCACAGTTTGCAGTTAAACAAATTGATCACTGATCAGGATTCTAAAAGCTGCGAATAAGTTAAAATAACAATCATAAGATTGTACATAAAATCGCACTAAGTAAATTAAAAACAGTCTGTTTTCGAGAGGTTTGTTTCATTGTTAAGAAAAAAGTGCGGCAAAGTAGCCACGCTTACATACATAACCTCTTCAACAACGGACAGTACTCCCGTGTACCTTTAAATTTTATACTCAAATATAACTAAAATAAATAAATTTCTAAGCGTAAAAGCACATTCTTATAATAAATTAAATATGTACACATATAACTACTGAACAGCTGCATAACCATAACACTCGTAAATTCATTCCCATTTAATACATCTGTTCGTACACACAGCGACGATTACAGAGAATTGGTAGTTGGAACTACACAATCAAGTTATTTACATTACGTACTGACGTAAAACTAGATTTGATTATTTAACGAACTTGCCGATGAAGTTATATCCTTTCTATAGCCAATTCTATTTGTACAGTGAACCCAAATATATATTGGAAGGATAATAACTCAGTACTACTAAAATTATATCAGTTCAATGCACAGACAGGTTAATAAATAGAATAACTTGATTTGTAGTATTCACTAGCAACACTAAAATATCTATATAAAATCTGTGTGTAAAACGTGTAATTTATATTTTATTTACTTATTGTTTAATAACATTGGTGTCAACGTTCCTACGTAAAGCTTGTTGGCTATACGCAGACATACTTTCTACAGTCAGTATTGTCTAATTACTTTTTACAATACAAAAACACATCCTAAAGTAAAACATTAGCTGCTTTTGATAAATCATTACAGTAAGTATTAATCTATATCTACAAAAGGCTTTGTTAACGACTGATCGATTCGCGGACAAAGCCCAGCCTAAACCGCTAGATATAAATATCTGGAGGGCAATTCGTTCGTTAATGCAGATCTAATAAGAAATGATTTTTCGAAATTTAAATCCTATGGGGTTAAAAAGAATTATGACTTTATCACTTTAGTTTAGACCACGTAGGCTACGCCACGGGGGTGAGCTAAATTAACTGTAAAACATAATATACGAATACAATTTGTTTAACGACACCATAAAACCACACATAGGCATTTTGAAATAAATAAAAAACAAATGTCTAGTTCGTGAAAAATCTGTATCAAATATATTTATCACATATTTGCGAAATAACGATCAATTTTTTCAACATTCACATCTTACGCGTAAAACTAAACGAAACAATTATATATTTGAGGTCTTTGAACAGGAACCGGGGGTCTTGGCCTTCGCTTTGATATTGCTCGCTCTTTTTTTACATTACCTTGAAATTATAGAGACAGCAATAGTCAAGCTATAGCCGTTTAAATTAGGCGGTCGGAGGTCCAGGAGTGCACGAAAATGTGCAACAACCGATTGCCCACTGACGTATTACGAGCAAAAGTGGGATCGCGTAAACTATAAAACATCTCCAACCTAGTAGACGAAGAACGACATCCTGATATATCTTCTACCCCCCTCGGGAGCAGTTAGCTGAGTGCATCTAAGCGCTAGCATCGAATTGTCACGCATTATTGGATTATGCTCTATTTTCTGGGGTTCGGCCAAACCCTAGTTAGCGGATAGACCTAATGGCTCACATTTATAACTAATAGACCATAACGATAGCGAATACCTTCTTCTACTGAGCTCTGATATTATTGCGGTAAGTGCTAACGAACATTGTGGTCTGACAAAATGAATTAACGTTTAGTTACTGCATGCCAGTGTCTAATTTCCGATAATTACACTGTTTTAATAAAAAAAACTGTATTTTCTAATAGTCACTTAAAACACTTCTTTTTTTTTCATTTCAACAACACAAATACCATAAAGCAGTCTGAGAACAGTCGATTCGACAATGTAGTAGAACCACATCACAAATATCAATAGGACAATAACATTTAAAAATAATAACTGTAACAAATCAACATGATGGCTAAAAATAGGTTATTTTAATTTTGCATAGCATTCTCTACCGTCTTCGTCTTTATGCAACTTTTGAAAACAATTTGAATCGTGACCGTGTCGGGACTATGCAAAACTGAAAACTGTAAATGCAACTTGTGAAGAATGTAATAGGTTAAATTTAACGTATTTTGAACCTTGTAAACTGTTATTATGAGCTACAGGTGCGATCACACAATTGAATCTCAGCTGATTACCCCCAAGAACAAGTTGAGATTCACCACCTCAATGCTTCAATTGAATCGAACATTAATCGCGATCGTAGTTTGTACAGGTTCTATTGAATAAATGTATTGTGGTCCAACTGCAATTTTGATCCGTATTTACATCCTTTTATCAAATTAAGCGCAGACGTAAGCTTTGCGGCGCAATTTTTACAAATCGATCGATTTTTAAATCGGACCACAAAGCTTGCGGCGGCCTTTACCCCTTGCACGAAACTTTGCATCATATAATGTCGAATCCCGCTGCAATACAAATTTCAAAAAACAAAATAAATTAGAAATCACTGTTAGCGTTTAATACCACGCTGACATAACATGTAGTTTCGTGCTAGGCGTATTTCATTCATAAGTTCCTTAGTGTTCATCTGTTTATCAGGTAATACTGCTTCATTAGACTAACAGGGGTGGCGCAGAGCGCACGTCCTATGACGTCTAGCGCTCTAACAGCTACAATCTGAATACTGGTCACCTAACCGCACCGCACCTCACTACGCTATGGCGGGGCACTACTCCGTAATACTATACCTGGCTGAGATTACTGTACTTTGGGCAAGTCCGCGGGGCCGCGACGGGCGAGGCAGCTCAACTGCACGTATCCTTCTTGCAGCCCGGCGGGTCGTCTACTTTCTTTAGGTCGGAGCTCGAAGGACCAGGTTGAGGGTGGTCCGAGTCTGGAAGCAAATTGGGACTTGATTACAATGAGGTTATTTTTAGTATGAAAACAAAAGTGGTTTTTATACATACTATTTAATTAGATACAGGTAACTTGCGTGTAATATGGTGACTTACGATACCTGCCATACGGTGCACTCTAGTTGAAAAAGGACGTCGGACGCGACTGAAACTTAAGTCGGACTGGACAGACCATATCACACATGAGTTATCCTTGAATTAATTAATTAGATTCTTTTTTTTAATCCAAGGGTCATCAAATCTGTAGATTGATGACCCTTGGAATGACAAGTTTATGTACATCATAGCTTATCTCGACATAGAGCAAAATGGCGTAAGCCTTATGTTCAACATAAAATATTTAGTGTCAAAAACTGTCAAAAAAAGCCCAAAACGGGAAGAGAATCCGTGCCTTTTTTTATCAACGAAGTGTTGAAGCTAGTTGTCGTTAGCTTAGGTTCGTAACTCGTAACGTTACTGTAAGCTTACGTCAGGAAAATATTTCGTTTCTGAAAACATCGCAAGATCGAAAGGAACGGAAGCAGTACACCGCAAACATTCTGTTTCCGCTTCAAATCATGCGCAGCTTTCCGTAGTCGATCACTTCATAGCGAATAGGTTTACATTATGAACGATAATTTTAACAATGATTAATGTTGGTATATATACGATTGTAAAATTTTATATTTGATATGTTTGTAATTGACGTTATAAATAATAATTTTCGCAAAACCGTTGTGAAATCGACGGTTCCGAAATTTGCTTATAAACACAGAGTTTCATAGGGTAATCCCTAAAACGTTAACTAAACTTCTAATTAAAAGTCACAACAAATGAGAAAGGATGACAACAATATTAAGCTGTTTTTTTTAAACTTTCGCGATTTGAACACGTAAATTAAACACAAATTTACAAGACTTAATCACGATCAAAACTATAATCTAATTAGCCTCGACATTTCGGCTGTAATTCGTAATAATAAGCTGTTACTATACGGCGCGGCGGTAGCAGATAACATCCTCGTTGGTGGTCATTTTTACTTCTTTGAAAATGTCACCATAATGTTTTTTACTGGTCGTAAAAACAGCATTTCCGATAATATCCCACTCAAATCAACATTCTCCACATAAAAGTGTACTTAAAAGTTGACTTTTTTACGAGTGTGACCTTTAGTTTCACATACGGGATTTCAAAGTTTTAAACAGTGTTTTGTTTCTCAATACAAAACATGTAACACTACTTATTTTATTACATATACAATATCCCAATGTTATTTACCTACTACTTATTACATTAGCAATGATATAAAAGTCCAGTAGTAGGATTAAATTATCATGTTGTACGTTGGATAGTTCCGCGATAAACTAGTACTTTCGCTCGGCGTCGATCCTGGCAGTTGAGTTCTTCGCTTTCTGAGCTCGCCTAAAGCACAGAATAGATGTTAAAGTTCGTTGAGCCTTTGATAAATTAACTATTTATACCTCTTAATTGAAAAGAAACAAAAAAATAATACATAAAAAAGTGGCAATAAAATTGAATTGTAAAGGTGACTGTGCCCAACTGTCATATTATATCCCATTGAGAAAAAAATCATTGAATGTTTGTGTCTTGCCTACTGCTCCGGAAGCTTCAAAATAAAGAAGAAAAATAAATGTATTTTCTTATATAAACATTATTAATAATAATCATTAATTCAATGAACCATAATACAAAGAAACGTTAATTTTTTCCATCATTACGCATACAGAAAAAACATTTTTCCGTTCCTTCGCTCCTTTATATTTATCTTATTGCTCTGTTTGATGTTTCAATGTTTGAATCTCAGTTCAATTGATTCAGCTTAGGTAAATATAATAACAAGCAAAAAACGGCCCGATTTATGCACAGCTGAGACTCGGGGGCTTTTTTCGTAACGAGAGTCAAGGCAATTTTTTACTATAGATGTTATATAGAGTGATAAGACGAGCAGGACATGTACCTGATGGTAAGCAACGTGTCTACCCATAACAGTACAGTGACACGCAGCTTTTGGAACATGAAGAGTCCAAATAATTACCTAAGACCGCACCGCGCTTTACCCAGAGATATAAGGTATTTTATCTCTTATACTAGTAATTTCTCTGAAAACATTACCCTTAAAACCGGAACACAGTAATGTTTACACAATACTGTTTTCATCATTGGATATGTACGTGATGCTTGAGTGCTATGTGCTATATTTGTACCACAGGCGAAGCTGGGACGAACCGCTAGTAATTTATAAACGCCAATTAATTCTGTCCGCTAAAGCCACACAAAACTACTCGTTACCGATTTATCATTGTACCTACTATTCGCAGAAAAAAGTATAATAGATAATTATACTTACTGATGTTTAACCATTTTAGTTATTACGCAGTTCAGTGGGCACACGCATATTTATAACATCACTGATGCATTAAACCATTTGTGTATCTTATGGCTGTTAGCGATTGGCGTATCGTCCGATAATGCTGAGATTTCTGGGTCATCGCGGCTGGCCGACAGACCACGCGCAGATACTACCGGCCGGATAAAAAGGCTTTTTATACTTGGCAAAATTTAGTCGATTGAATTTAGTCGCTACTGCATTCAGTGAAGTGTTATAGCATTCAGTAAGAGACGATTTTCTTAGCATTCCATGGATTCACCGTGCGGGTGCCGGGTCCATCGTGTGGCAGAGAGAGAAAACCCGAGTAGACCCCGAGACTTGTGAAAGTCAGAAAGGGGCCCCTTAAAGGTTTAAGGGGCCCCTTTCTGACGTACATCAACACTCACCTTCACTACTCGTCTTTCTCTCCCTGCCCAGCCAAATCTGATATGAGCCTACCAGTGCAGCTTTAGATACTCGTTCTAGTATAGAACTTACTGCACTTCTGGATAAGCCAAGGTCTTTCAGCAGGTTATAGAGAGATTTTGCTGGTATACCTCTCGCTCCCACTTCTACAGCGTATAAACTAACTACATAGCCGTTTTTGTTAATTCGTTTAGGAGGTCGTAATACTTATTTTGTTTCATCGCGTGGTCTTTAGGTATATTAGTTTCCCACGATATGGTAAGTTCTACAAGGACTATGCGTTTCGTAGCTCTAGAAAAAAAGGAACATGTCCGGTCTGAATGACGAAACACCCACATCCTCTGGGATCTTGTAGTGCCTTTCATACGTGTCCATTAAAATAGTCCAATCAGGTGCTGTACCCAGGATTGAGTAAGACTTGTTCATGGAGCTTGAAGTTGAGCCTTCTTTTACAAAGTTAATTTCTCTTTTTTTTGTCATTAATCCTTTTTGGGCTCTAGCTACTGAAAGGCACATGGCTTCACGTATGATTTCAAGTACTCTGTCATGGCGCCGCGAGTAATAACCCCCATTAAGGAGCACCTTGCATCCCACCAATATGTGCCTTGCTGTACATATTGCCTCTCCACAAGTATAGCAATATTTTTCTTTTCCCCACCTTACCAAGTTACTCTGGTCAGGGAGGGTCATTTGGAATGCATTTAGATAAAATTTTAATAAGGCAGGAGACCAGTCATAGATCAAGGTGCGCCACTTTAGAGCTAATGGGATACAGAACTCACCTATGGTTAACCACTCACTTTGCATTTCTAAATTCATAGCGTGCACTTTGTAACCGTCATTTTCGTCTTGTTGTAGAAATGTTTTACCATGCTAGTATACTAAAATCAGAATCGAGGATTGCTTGAAAATGAAAAAAACGTAGTATTACTGCAAAAACAGAAGACCTAAATTTGCTTGCTTCTACATTTGCTTCTGTATTCAGTCGTGTAACCTTGTCCTGAATTCAGTCACTAAAATTAGTGCTGTAAATAAGGCTTTATGCGAAGGTCTACCGGCTAATTAAAGCTGTTTTAGCTTTGATATTGCTCTCTTTTGTTTTCGCTTGAAATTATAGAGACAGCTACAACAAAGCCGATTTAAACCTTTCTTACATTTGGTTAAATTTAGTCAACTGAAATTAGTCGCTATTGAATTCAGTGAAGTGAAGAATACTAAATTTAGAAATAGGATTGCTTGCTTCTAAGTACTAGATCCGTATTTAGTCGACTAACCTTGCTACTAAACTTTCTTCTGAATTCAGCGACTAAATTTAGTCAAGTGTAATAAGGGCTTTAGTTAGGGGCGATAGAAATGCCGATCACAACAGCATCGATAGGGCGATCGATGCCGTCAGACGTTAATTAGTCGTAATGTACCGAGGTATTATCGTGAAAATCACTGTGCTACAGAATATGTAGTAGTGTGCTCCAGTCGATCACTGTTCCTAACTGATTTGTACCTATACTAATTACTCATTGTATTAGGTACTTAGTTTGTATTATGCCTTTGGTGTGTTATGCGAGACTATACGGCGAGGGCACTTTTTAGAACAATGAAATTTTGACATTATTTTTGTTTTTTTTTATTTTTCTGAATTGACAGCGAGCATACAGAAACACTTTATTTTTCACACCAGAAAAATAACATACAATTAATGCAATATATTCTAGTGCCATAAATGGCGGCTTTACCGCTAATAGCGATTTCTTCCAAGTTGCAGTATTTAAAGTTTTTTGTAATCAATCCTAATATTATTATAAATGTGAAAGTTTGAATGTTCGTTGCTCAATGACGTCGAACGACTGGCGGGTAATTAATAGCACATAGGCTACTTTTGATTGCGGGAATATAACGGGTATCATGGGTTCATGGGCCACATCATCATTTAACGTTAGGGGGAGATGGCGGTCAAGTGCAATGCCATATGTGTGTGAAATGTCGACCAATATTTATTAATTTCTATTTATTTATTTATATTATAAAATAAAACACATTTCCGTGGCGCACCTATTTTCTACTCTAAAAAAATGCTTTTGCCCTTCCATCGTCACAATAGCCATTTTATCAGGGCTTAGAGACGTAACATCTTAGATGTCTGGGTGACGAGTGCAGTGCAGTGGTAGGTAATGATTTGGACTCTTCGTGTTCCAATAGCTGCGTGTCACTGTGCTGTTATATATATATTTATATATATTATATATATATTTATTATATATTTTCCTACCTTATGTTAATCAGAACAACGTGTTGCCGAAGAATTTACGAATATCATTAAGCCATATTACATCATGAAACCACTAATTAGAATTTAATTCGCGATATTATCTAACACCGAGGTTTACTCTAGTTACCGAGTTCGAATATTTCCGCCCCGGAGGAATGTTTCGATTTAATTAATCCGCTTACTGTAATATTATAGAGCTACTTGTACCTACAGAGTACAGATAAGGAGAAATTGAAACGGCGAGATTATCTCTAAGGGGGTATAGAGCTCGAACGTTTGATTCTTGGTGATCTTTAAAGGAGCCTACTATATTTATGTTTCCACAGCTGGGACTCAGAGCCTATTCTCAAAGCAGTAGCAGCCCACGAAATATTCCCACTGCTGGGATTCGGGACCTTCTCTCGCAAGGAGTCAAGCCCATAATCCAACAAGCTTGCCCAGCGGGTTGGCGGATGACACATGTCTTCGAAAGATTCTACAACATATCGGTACCCTAACGTTGTTTTCATTGACCGTTTTTAAGTTAGCGGCCTCCTCTTGCAAGGCCACACTGACCAAGGGCGGTTTGCGGATGACGCATGACTTCGAAAGATTCTTGAACCAGATTTCCTCAAGATGTTTTCCATCACCGCTAAAACCGGTTGCGATAACAAACATACGCATCTGGAGTTAGAAAAATATATAGAAGTGCAGGCGAGACTCGAACCTATGATCCCAGGATTGTTAATTGTACTAGCCGCTATTCCACCAAGCCAGTGTTATGAATGATAATAATATAGTTTACTTGCAGTTCATCAACGGCGACACAACATCGTTCACGTGGTAATTTTTATCGTATCGGATATGCGTATATGTGCTATGTGGATAGCGCCTGAAGGACATATCAGTTGTAATGGGCAAGTTGATGACACGTTAAACTGTTGATAACGTGTAAAAACCCGAAACCATGGCCTGAGGTTACAACAAAAAGCACTCACATGCGATCGTTGTAACGTATCAAAGTAAATAAATATATCGGGGACACGTCCATGGAGCGACAAGGTCGCTTCGGAGACACCTTGGCTACTAATCTAATTGTGTAATTCTACTGATGACCAGCAGATCAACACAAATGGCATTTAATTTCTAAATTTTCTAATAACTCTTCCGCCTTAAAGTCGTTATTTACATTATAGCAGACAACATTATGTAGGGACGTGATTACAGCTTAATTCAATTTACTTCGTTATTATAATCCTACTAATATTATAAATGTCAAAGTTTCGATGTTTGTTGCTCAATCACGTCGTAAGGTCGGAATGGATCAGGTTGACATTTACATGCATGAAACAGTAGTATGTAGCAGCAACATCTGAATTTTCTCATTTATAATATTATTAGCAGCTCTTTATTCAGAAAGTAAATCAAAAAAGTAGGAATTGTAACATCGGTTATTATTTTATCAAGTTGAATAAAAAAATAATCACAAAACGTTACGCACGGTGCGCGACAAACTCACGCACGTATCTTTTTCGCTGTCTAACAAAACATTCCTAAACCCGTATCATTGAAAATATCACACGAAAATAGCAAAACTAATTTAGAGTGGAGAGATCAGGCAAGCCTAATTGCACCCGTGTTGCGTCCAATACCTACTGCTAATTAATCATGTCACGAAGCGCGTCAGAGGTAGATAACCCCGAGCTATCGCCGAATCACCACGCGGGACAGACGTCATAGCGCGATATGTATCTCGAATTATGCCCCGGCGTGACAGGTGGATCGAGATAACCCAATCGCCGATATAATTTACGAGTTTACGAGTCCGCTGTCGCGGCGGATTGCTCGACAATCTATTGGCGCTATAAATTTATACGAGTGCGACTAAATGTGTAATTTCCTTTGATACTGTTCCACTGCTCGGTTCAAATGAGCTGTACCTGTAGAATGTCATTTGTCTACCACCAGAGTTTATGGCTAGGGTATTTAAGTGACCCAAAACTTTTTTATTTATATAATAGATAAAATATGGTACTCCTTGATGTATTCGCCAACGGCAAACCCAGCTATGGACGGTTATGTTTTAAATTTCCTATCGCAGACGGACAATGCAATAGGCCAAGGGTAAGCAACAGGCGGACCGCGGTCCGTATCCGGACCGCGAAAGGTTGAAACTCGGACCGCCAAGCATGTGCTGGTCGATTGTCCCAGATTCATGGCCGCAAGGCATGAGCTCGAATCTGTGATCGACGGGAGGCTGGTTGTTTTGGATCTCCACAACATCTTAGCAGATCCAGAGAAAATACCACGGCTCCTGTCTGCCATAGAGGGCTCATTCGCACAGCGAGCGGCCAAGAAGAACTCTACACTTATACACGCCCCTTCGCCACCACATTCTACCCCGCTGTCCGTGGATGTCACGCGGAATGCAGCCCCCGCCCGAGGTAACTCCTCCAAAAACATCTTCATCCAACTGCTACTGGAGAGGTATGGATCCGTATCCGCGGAGTGGCTCTCTTCAAGGACAGCAACAAAGAAAGAATCGGAATAAGCTTTTGCTTCGCTTGGGAATGGAAACGCGGCCGTTTGTCACCTGGATTGTCATGCCTGCTCAATGGGAGTACCGCCAAAGTCACAATGAACCGAAAAACCTACGATGCTATGCCAGTGTGCTAGGTAGACGGCCACCGATTTCGGTTGGTGCAAGCGAAAAACAAAACGATTGCGCTAATAGAGTACGCCTCGAGTAGAGAGGTCGAACGCCTTTTACACAGGCAAGTACGCTGCTCGCATATCTGAACAGAAATGCAGGTGACAAGCCCCGGGTGATAAGCGTGGGTGCGATGGCAATCGAATACTCAAGAGCGAGAGTCGCAGACCAGCTGGGCTGCATTGAGGCCTCTAAACGCCATGAGGTTGTCGTATACGAAAATAGGGGAGAAAATCTGAGCTTCCCAAAAGCCCCTTCGCACGACCAAACAAATGCAACTGACATCTGGGAACATCCTGTTCCTAGTTCGACCAAACCAGCTCCGAAAGAGTACAGCCTAGGAAAAAGCCATAGCCAATCAAAGCGGCAGCAGAGCCTGACTGTCGACGACGTGACTGTCTTCAACGCTGCAGGAGAGAGCATACTCTGAATGTCATCCCATACATCACCCCCCTTGACGTCAAGGACCCCCAAAGCAGCTTCACAGCAACAAATGAGCCGAGCGAGAACCGACATGGGACAGGTTGAACCGCCCTCTATATCACGGCTTCGTAACCGCGGAGCCACGCACGTAATGCTTTCATCGAATTTATAGCCATACTGAGAGCGACATGACGAGTCAACCTCAAAACCTGCAAAAATATCATGCAGTCCTATAGGCTAGGAAGCGAAAGCCTGTTAAAGGCGAAACTCGTGGAGGCCGAAGCAGCCAGTTACAATAATATCCTTAACTTAAACTTCCCGAGTCATCAAGGGAACCATGACAGGACAGTATATGGCAGGTAACAGTGCAAAACAATGTTTCGTGATACTGAGTGAAAAGAAACAGAGCGCGGGAAGACATGTTTATACGACACCACCAAACGACCCAATTGTAGTTACTGCCCCCATGCACCAATATTATGATGATAAAATATGGCCAAGACTA
Organism: Ectropis grisescens; assembly: GCA_017562165.1. Taxonomy (NCBI): domain Eukaryota; kingdom Metazoa; phylum Arthropoda; class Insecta; order Lepidoptera; family Geometridae; genus Ectropis; species Ectropis grisescens. Next base: position 27,293,984 of record CM029781.1, on the reverse strand, counting down.
TAGAAGGGAACTCAAACGTCAAAGCGGGTTGGAAAAACTGGGAGGTACCGAGAATACAGTGGTCAACGAAGTTCCAGGATATGGAAAGACAACATGGGTGATTAGGCACTTCGACGTGGACAAGGACGCCATCATCATTACAACAACTGAGGCAGCAAAAGCAGATCTAAGAGAAAAACTGTTGCACCGTTTTGGAAACCTGGTCAAAACCTGAGTGCAAGCCTTGGCTTCTTTTCTGGTAAATTGCTCTGGTTTCGAAAAGAAACTATCAGTCGTTTCATGGTGTACGAAGCTCTCATGAACTACTTTGGAGCCATTGTGGCTGACTGACTGCCAATTGTTTAATTTGTCAAAGGTTTCACTTCAAATGGAAATAATTGATATTCAAGAAGATGCAAATGTATAAAACTTTATCTGAAGAATCTTGGGCCAAACACATCTCAGAAAAATATGGAAATTATAAAAAACTAGCTATCAACTTGTCTACTACGTTTGGTACGTACCTACGTACTCGATTTACGTACGTGAATCAACTATCTCAAAAGTTATTGTTTTGAAAAACAAATATCATTCAATATTAACCGACGCCAACGGCCACCTAGAAGACACAAGAAACACATCGAATTTACTGTTCTTCTCGAGATCCAAACATTTAAAGAACTGGCTCACGGATGGGCGTCTGTATATTTTTAACGCATTGATTTTAGGTCTTGTCTTTTTTCATTTAGTTTGAAACCTATAAATAAATAGTACTTAATTATTACCCAAAGGTTTTTTTCCGGACCTCGTTAAAATTTTCAAACAGCATCCGGACCGCACCTAAAACTACTTGCCGACCCCTGCAATAGGCCATTCAATTTGTAGGTGTAGGTAAGTCTTCGAATACCTCTCTGAGCCGACAACGGACCGGAGACACCCCTGGGTATTAATTGCAGTTCACCGTTTACCACCACACCGGCTATCTACTAGATAGATTATAAATTAAGATCAAGATCTACGTTAGAAGCAAAAGGTCAGCCGCGAGATCAAGACATCATGTTGACAGATCGATATCGATACGAGGGAATTCCAAAGGAAAAACTTATCCCCGGTTTATCGCAAGATAAATTATTACATCACTTCTATTTTTTCAATTCTATGTGACCACACCACAAGTGGTGCAATAAGATCACACGTGATGTCATAAAAGCCGGCGGAATGGCAAAACTTATGATAGCTCTATCATTGGCGGCAATGAACGCCAACAGAATGATAACATTAACGGCAACAAACAACTAACAAAGGAGATCTTCCTCTGATTAATACCATTTCAAAATATGTAGTCACGAGTCTGATCAATGAAACAAACTTGAAATGATCAATGACTTTGTTTTGAGAGACGGCAGACGATTATATATTTATGTACCGCTGGCTGGAAGTGAAACGAATCTTAAAAAATATTTTCTAAAATTGTACCTTATGCCGCTGAAATGGATGTTTGTAGTCTGCCAAACAGGGTGTTAATGAACTTAAAAGAATTTTAATACGATAATCCACCCAGAGATTCTGATCTAATTCTGTGTTGGTTGGGTGTTCCTACCTGTTCTTATATTAAACCCGTAACGGATCGAATTCTGTACATTGAATATTTATTTATTTTAATCAAGATTTTCCATAAGTAATCTGTATCAATACTGCATTTTTGAAGTGAAAGCTTTTTTTTGGTGCACCACACACTGATTTTTTTTGTAGGCTGTAAATGAATCTGATTGTCACGTTCGGAAGTGAAAGATTCGTTCGGTTGAACTCGGGACCGCCGAGTGTGCCCGAACGAGAAAGATACAGTCAGCTGCTGTTGTCTGTCAGCTGTCACCGTCGTGTCGGTGTGTTTCCTATGTAAGCTCTGACTTTGAATAGATTAATTAGTAGTGGATTCAGTATTACAGAATTTAATTCTACGTTTTTGTGTTTATTTAGGTTTTCAAAGGTACATTTCTCCAAATATTTATTTCTCCATTCGAAGTGTTCCTTTACACTATAGTGTACTTTTATAAACTATACGAAAACACTACTGAGCACCACACTGTGGTTTAACTAGTTTTTTTAGTATTTGCATTGCAAAATAATGGACCAGTAGGTACACTTCCTGGCAACATCCAGAATCATAATCTGCATTCTTTTCTGAGTCCAAACCGTAACCCAGTTTGGTCCTCATATCTTCACACTCAACTACACTCCGGCCCCGTCCTAAATCGATAATTTACAAGAGAACTTGGAATGTCACCGATGCTGGGGGGAGACCCTCAATAAAAGTCCTGCTCGTACTTATAATATAGCAAGTGGAAAAAAATATCAAGAAGATATAAATATTGACTTCGGCTCGAAATCCTGTGAGTTTGATCAAGCGCTGTATTTTGCAGACCCTCCACTCAGAACGAGGCGTAGTATGGGTACACACTACACAGCGTTTCTCCTCTATCAATTAATGTACAAGTCCGCGTGGACCATGGAGTTTGATAATATACTGTAGCTGAGGGCGGGGCTAGATTTGTTAATGGTGCTTTATTTTTTTATGTGTTAGTTATTTGGCTGTGTGAGTATGATCGGCAATGGATCGGTTAAGGTATGTTTTGTATGTAATAGTGCGGCTTTGCGCTAGTGTGCAACTTTCACCTCCCGCAAGAAATGACAGAAAGATTTGAACAATATTTTTCAGCTAAGGCTGCCCTTCCGTGCTTGTGCAGAAGATCGAGTTGCTCGATGGGGTACGCTCCCCAATCGTTTAGTTGCCGGCCCGGCCGCGGCCCGGATATGTGTCGATAGTCCAATATCCTTCCTGGCGTTGCTCAACTTTAGTCACCGGGTCCACCGGCAGCTAGATTATTTTTATTGCGCGATTATACGATTAGATAAGCAGATAAAACTTGACTAAATACGTCAATATTAATTTCAAGGATAAGATTATAGTGTTTGCAACGAGCCGCATGGAAACTTGTTATCATTGTGCGACTGACCTTTATCAGTCACTCGTCTTTTCATTGGAAACGACGATATCATCGTTCGAATACGACAATACCCTTAGTGCGATGTGTACACAAAGACAACGAGGCAACTTTGAATTCCTATAATTTTTTTATATAGAGTGACAAGACGAGCTTATCATGTGCCTGATGGTAAGCAACATGCCTGCCGCATAACAGCATAGCGACACGGAGTTATTGGATATCATTACGTAGCACTGCACTGCGCTCGTCACCCAGAGATCTAAGATATCTTATACCTTTAAACGACCAATTCTTGTATATATAGAATCTGAATCTCGGAAACGGCTCGAACGATTTTCATGACATGTTTCGGGGACGATAAATCGATCTAGCCAGGTTTTTTTTTTAGTTAAAAACACCGTTTTATGCGCGTTTTTAGACAATGAAAAATTGTTACATAAAGATTAGAATGCGACGGTAAATTTCGCGACGTCGCGCGACAGTATATTAGCTCAGTCGGGCGATCATAATATGGTAGGTCCGGGTTCGAATCCAGCCGGCCGCCTTTCTTTTTTCAAGTATTTTTTTTTTGAGAAAATCAGTATGTATTTAATTAACCGTCACCCAGGTACTTATATCTTTAAGCTCAGTAATTTCTTTAGAAACATTTGATGTTGATGGTACACAATTACATTTTTTCTTTTCATATCTATTCCACGGACTTCAGGTTACATTTGGAATGTTCGAAATGTTCGCGGGCATCATCGTACCTAGCTGGGTTCGCCGTTGACAAATACGTCAAGGATGACTATACCTCTATATACATTTGGAAGGCAGCAATAACTATAGACAGACGTATTTTTAACCGCCTTCAGAAAAGGAGTAAGTTCTCAATTCGATTGTATGTATTACACAATATATTATTATATTATGTTATACACAATTCTTGTCTCCAGGAAATTTTCTCTGGACTCAGAGCCACATCAGCGCCGCGTTGCGATCTTTTAGTGGATCTGGAATTTCCAGTCCCTGATGGCACTTATCGCAGTGCCCTTGATGCCGTTGATGTAATAGATAGATGAAGGCCCCAGTGTGCCGTTCCTCTAACAATTACGATGTTTATTTTCCTTAAATTAATCTGCACGGTCTTCGGGGTAAATGCCGTCTTTATTCGGGCTTACCTTGTGAATTGGCAATCAGGTAGACTCAAATAAATAATAAATCATCTGTCCGTATATCTAACCTATTTATGACTATTTTTTATAAAGCTTCCCCTACCTTAGAGCCTCTGTCACCACCGCATTTCGTTTTTTAAAGACTTACAAGTTGTAATCTTTAAATACCTGATGACACTCAGTGGCGCTACCAACGCTCGCAACACAAAACGACATAAATATCTGATCGCTTATATAGAACCATCGAAAACGCCGCTATTTTCGATCGCAGCACTATCGAAAAATCCATACAATATAACGAAAGCAAAGTTTGTTTCGTTCTATGGAACTCGCACTAAAGGTCACATGAATGCAGCGATTCGTGACCACATCGTCTTTGTGTATATGAAAGAAAATGTCACAGTGATGTGAAACATGGATGAAGGTGACGTCACTAGGGCAAAACATGTGTCCGTAGATAAACATCTCTTTGTACGCTCGTTGATCGTAGGTATTGGCCGAGATTCTTTCATACAATTTAAATTTTGATTTCATGAATCACGTCATACAGGCGAAATACGAATACAATCGTATCCGTGAACCTCAAAAAAGCTAACGAATGTTTGGAAAAAGTATAGGTACGTTTAAAAATTTCAAATGTTTGGTCACAAGTCACAAGTAAAGGTAACATACAAAATTTTCTCCAATAAAAACCGACTTAATTTGTTTTTTAATAAATAGGTAAAATATATAATGTAATATGTATAACTGTGGATCATGCAATAGCACCGCAAGTTCGCTAATATTCGGTAGAAGGTACCCACTTGATTGCCAACTGTGTAGCCCCGGAATTACAATGACAATTCTAATTAGAATTTACTCCCGAGAGTCGGGTTTCTGTTTGCTCTTAATAAAGAGTAATTTGCGTTCAGCTTCATTTGGAATTTAAGAGGTGCGAAGTTCAATTGATGTAGATTGACTTACATTAGACGATAAAACAAATCGTGCTGAAGTGAGGTCGTGCACGACTCTACAGGATGAAGGGTTTTAGATTATATGTCTATACTCATAGATAGATACAATTTATAACATCCTAATGCTTAAAAAACAGTGTATTGATGTGTGTTCCCCGTCACCAAGTCAACCATGAACATACATGACCATAAACGTACATGAAAGTTGCCATTTATGTGTATTTTTGTCCGACTTGAGAGATATGGTAGTTTTTATTTCGATTACTAATCTCTGTAACTTATCTAATAATAATTCCTTTAAACGAGCAATTCTTGTAAGTATGTACATATGTATTTATAAAATCCGAATTCTGAAAACGGCTCTAACGTTTTTCGTCAAATTTAATATGAATGGGGTCAGACATTTCGACCCCCTTTCTCAGTCTTATGTGAAAATATAGACCATGAAACTGCGACTAAGTATCCGGAACCTGCCCTACTACCGCCTAACTAAATCTGCTTTGGTTTTACTATTGCTGTCTCAATAATTTCAAGCGGAAAGAAAAGAGAGAACCGTATCAAAGCTTAAAGATAGTTTTAGTTAGGCGGTAGGCTCAGCCATATTATAGAAAAACAGTAAACTGTATGTATCTTCAATTGTACAAAGGCGGCGTGATAACAAAACTTTGGGAACCTATCTATACCTAGTAGTGGAGGACAAACCGACCGGTTTCGGACGATGCCAATGACGCCCAGACGACGAGTGTGGGAAAACGCAATCTTTATTAACGCTACAAGCGTTATACTTGTATACCTATCGATTACTTTAGTCTGCGGTTTCCAACGCTGTTTCTAAGGAAATGGTACATTTTTTTAAACAATGACCGATTCGTACTTGACCGCAATGTCGCATGAAGTTAAGCGACGGTGCGGTCTACCATGGAGCGTGCTAGCCTAGAAGAAACCGATCCATTCTCGCCATGCAAGACATCAAGATTATTACCATCAGAAAAACCCACTCAGGCAATACATTCCACAAACTTGACATTGGTTATTACGAAAGTGAAGTAGAACCTCTCGTTCGAGTCTTTGGCATGAACCATGAAATTGTGTCGCCTTTGTTGCGTTTACTTTGTCCTAGACCAAAAGTCACCCATGTTCCATTAACAGATCATTAAAACCAATATTTACCATCAAAACTTACTTACACTTACTTATAGGGTGACAAAAATTTTGTATAAAATTGTCTTTTCAGCCCGAACTTGTCGAGGTTGAAGAACTATTGCATTTTTTAAATAATAAAGGGACCTACGGGAATTGGATTAGGTAGCTTCTACTTTTTACCGAATACGAATTTTGGGTAGCGCAGAAGCAGGGCCCTACTAACCTCAACTAACTAGCCCTACTCTACCTACCTACACCTCGCACATACGTAGGGAATACCTGAATTTCTCCACTATTGCAACGTAGTTGTCTAACAATCACGAATTATTAAAATTGACAATAGGTCCAGTGGAGATTAGCTCAAACATATAAACAAACATTCTGATTTGGCGCTCCTTCTTACTGATAAATCCACAAAAATTTGTAATATTAGTTAAAATTTTATCAATATAAAATATAGGTTCGGACTTGACTGCCATCTCGTCCGAATTTAAACGACGACGTGGTCTACGATGGAGCGTGCTTACCAAGAAGAAACAGATTTAATCCTTGATCAATGTAATCTGAATGTCTGAAGACATTCAACAATGAATACCCATTAGGTATTCCACAATCTACGAATTACGAAAAGGAACAGAAGGATATGTTTGTGTTTTCTAGTTAACAAATAATGGCGAAGGCTAAAAATATTGACTTGCTTTTGACGATTATAATAGAAACAAAAGCGTCCAAACCGTTTGTTTTGGACGCACCGTCTTGCTTAGTGAGTCATGTATTTGAAGGTATATTTCTCCCTCGACCGGACTTTTAAAAACATCTGAACTCTTTCATATGTACGACGAAGCAACGCTGTTGATATTATACATCTATTACGCCCAGTGATATTGAAAACATGATTAGAAGTCTCGAGGAAAAATAATAACGTGTGAATTCTCTTATTGGGACACTGTCCGGGTTTTTCTTTTCAAATGAAAAAAACCCTTGTATTCTTCACTTTGTGAGCAAGTAAAAATTCAGGGTCGAGACGATTGAGTGATAATTTGTATGGCAAAACGAAGTTTGCGGGGTATGCTAGTTATTTCTAATAACATTAGCGACTCGTTTTAAAAACAGTAAACAGATTTATTCATGACAAACTTTGTTCTTTCCAAGCTGTCTTATTGCAATTATCAGACAAGTCGCGATCTAACGCATCTCACTTTAAAATTAAACTGCCTCGCACATAATTATAATTATAATTATGGTATGTGCCTAAAAATTCTTAATTGTAATCAAAAGACGAGACAAGCAAGTCATCTGCCTAATGATTAACAGCAACACACACAACAATAACAATGCCATATTACATTTTATTACACGTAGATGGCAATGACGCCGATCCGACCAGTGAGAGCGAAAATATGGTATATCCGTCTTGCTGCAGGGTGAAAGAGAAGCTTGCTTTGTCTTGTTTTGATTCAACATAATATTTACAATTAATTAATGTGCAAAATAATAGGCGAGAGCGAAATTCCCCAGGTATACTTTACGAAGAATTTCTGCTACTAGTCATCTCTGTTCATAGATGTCGAAGAACCGACGTGATATGAAGTTACGGCTGGTCTAATCGGCAGAACGGGGCTGCCGATCCGTAAGCCCCGGGTGGAACAATGGTGAGCGTGGGATTTGAAACAACGCACACCACGTCTTTTCGAAGTCATGTGTGTAATGCCGCTAAATTAAAAACGGTGAAGGAAAACATCGTGAAACCGACACGTACCTAGAATATTTCGAGGTCATGTTTCGTTCACCAACCCGCACTGGGCCAGCGTGATGGATCATAGCCTTGACTCTCTCCTTGCGAGAGAAGGCCCCGAGTCCCAGCAGTGCGAACGTTTAGTAGGCTGCTTATGCTTATGACGTGATATGACTTACCGGTGGTGACGAGCTGTTGCAGCCTGGAGGGCAGGTCAGCAGTGGTGACCTCGGCGCCCTGGGGGGTGCAGGATGTCAGGCATGGCGTTGCGGCGCCCCGTACGTCCCGTCTCGAGGAACTCCTTGGGTACCTCCTCACTATTCCTGTCCTGCATGATTGCCATCATTCTCACCACTGGAAACACACAGGATTCTTTGATAATCGATACTGCTGATCTAGATTCTTGTTATGGGGATATACCTATTTTAATCACCAATAACCATAAACGAGTCCACGATCTAGTTTAAAATCTTATGTCATTGCTATTGCTGTCTCGTTTTTCGATTTCAAAGTAAACAGGAAGAGCAAGGACATACGTTATTTTGATAGGTAGAGACGCGTTGTCTTTCCCAGTATAGCTTGGCTCCACGACTGGTTGCGATTCAGGCCAATCATAGTTCAAGTTATACAGGATTCATGCAGTTAATAAATACCTTCCAAAAATCTATAAATAGTTATAGTTCGGTTTTTTCTCACTCCGATCTGAATATCAAATCTGACAGATTCTAAATAAAATTCACCTATACACACGGCACGACACGCAGACACACGACGGACAGATGACGTCGTGTTAGTCTTTGTGTTGTGGTCTTAGGCGAAGGCTAGAAGTTCTGTGAATACTGCAGTCTGACACTGTAATAGTTACTGATACGGCTCAGGGGATCGACTAGAAATAACAGGCTAACTGTTCACGACCGGCGAAACAACTCCCTATTTGCTGAGGACACCCATATTGATGGGCCACATAATCCTCACATCCGTTGATACCACATATCCGTGGTTGATACAGCAAATTGCACGATCATTCAATGATAAAATAACGAAGTAATTTGATAAATTATTATTGAATAATTATATTTACTGAAAATCTAGTCTTCGCCTTAAATACGTTACAATATTTACACAATCGAGTGGACCAAAGTTTCACACAATCACAATCAAGTGGTTTTGATCGGGAATGAGCCGTCATTCAAAGAAAATATAGTTTCCAACAACATACATACTTCTTAGATGGCGTTAGTGAATTTACTTAGTACTATGAGTATCGCCATTCTATTTGCTTATTTGTGTGAAAAATACATATGTAAATTTCACGTAAAACAATGATGGTATGTTTTTTGTTATTAACGCCAATGGGTGACCATCACGGATAGGTATCTATGGTGGCAATCGAACCCACGACCTACGGCTTCGCAGGCCGACTTACTACCAACTAAGCCAGCCAAATAGGAACAACTGAAATGGGTAAGAGGAAAGGAAGAGGTGAGGACGAGAACTAAATTGGTGAGAACAGGAAGAGGGGATTAATGTTCAAATTATTTTGAGTTACGATTAGCTGAACAAGCAAATGTTTAAATTTTTTACGCGAAATTTGCGTGAGGTATTATTTTTTTATTGATACTTGTGGTTTCGACTGGGTGAACTTTGGTCGACGGTAATAACCGGCCAGATACCTTTAGGGATTGAATTTTCGAGTAATTACTTAATTGGGTATGTCATAAAGGGTGTGTTATTTGAATTCACGTGGGTAGTGTTTAGTGGTAGACTGTAAGCCAACTTTGTAATAGTACATTTTCAGTGAGACGATAATATAACGTTTTATCTACATATATTGTTAATATGTACATAAGATCAAATATCTTTTGAAGATTTCGAAATAAGTAACTGAGAGCAACGGAGTGAAGCTTTTCGAAACACGTCGTTGGTTACAGCAGCATTGGAGATCGAGACACGGGCAGATAGCGTGTGATCTATTTTTAGCAGAAAATCACTGACACGCGAATATGGTCACACTCACGTTCACCAACGAAACGCTGTCTGGCAACAGTAAAACATGCTAAATAACGGTGCAGTTATGTTCGCAGTTTCCGAAAAATGTCGTACGTCGTACTGGGGGGTCTACCGAACTAAAATGGTGTTAGAATTGATTTTACGCTTTCTTTATTTTTGCTTGAAATGATAGACAGAGCAATAGACATAACCGTATTAGCTAGACGGTTGGAAGACTGGTCTCTGAATTTCTGAGTCGCAACCGTGCCCTTGACGACAGCTCATACTATGGTCCCAAGATCCCATTGTAATATTTTGAGGGTTACCCGCTACACGAGTATCAATATTGGCATAACTATCCTAGGGAAAGGTCTTGGCGGGAATTTCCATCCCACTGATTATACGGGGACCCTTGTCGGGATAAACGACCTTAACGAACACCTCCCTTTGTTGGCCTTATTGGCCCTAATACGGCCAGAGATATATCTAACTCGGCCCTTATTTTCACGATGCGAGCGGCCATTTTAAAGCATAGGTATCCTACTAATATTTTAAATGCGAAAGTTTGGCTGTTTAGATGTCTGATGCTCAATCACGTCCGCATGTATGAATTGGATGTTTAGATGTCTGATGCTCAATCACGTCCGCATGTATGAATTGGATGTTTAGATGTCTGATGCTCAATCACGTCCGCATGTATGAATTGGATGTTTAGATGTCTGATGCTCAATCACGTCCGCATGTATGAATTGGATGTTTAGATGTCTGATGCTCAATCACGTCCGCATGTATGAACGAAACGGGTTGAAAATTTAGACACAGACAGAGTACAGTCTGGAATAACACAGGTTAGGGGGAAAATAACTGGAACGCAACTACACAGGTGATACCGCGGGGTACTGTTAGTTATTAAATATAACCGTATTACTCGTACAATTCACTTTGTCTAGCAGTGGGTCAGTTAAGCTAATAAGACATCCAATTCAATCTTTTCAACATTAAAAAAATATATACTTTGAAAGCTGCCACTGGAATCACAGCCTTAAACAAATCGCAGACGCGAAGGCACGCCGCCTACTCTTACGTACATATTTACAAGTTGATCACGTTCAATGAACCTTAAAAAAACTATTATCGCCTTATCTCTAGGCAGTTAAGTTCCCGGTTGAGTGCGATGGGCAATCAATTCTTTTAATTAATTTAATTTCGCAGCCAAGGTTGACAATGCCCCGTGGAACGGACGGCGGACAAGGCCGCGTCCGACGAAAAGAATCGATTTGAATAGTAAATGACCAATGAGTACAACAGGTCTACTATTACTTTGGATGGAGAGAAACTGGGACGAGTATAATATTACAGTAAGTATTCAAATCTAGGCCGAATATAAAAAATATAACGGGATATTCGAGCTTCCAGTGGAGGACCAAGGTCGACGGTATCGGAGATACGCTCTGTAGTCTACGTGGAAGTTTGACTCGGCAAACCAAAGACGATATCTTATGTTGTATGTGAGATGTCTGACCTACATTGTCCCTTCAGGAACTTAAGAATTGTGTCGATAAAACCATTTCTTTCGTTTTTTTATAGTATAGAGTGACGAAACGAGCAGGACATGTGCTTGATTGTAAACAACATGCCTGCCACATAACAGAACAGTGACACGCAGCTATTGGAACGTGAAGAGTCCAAATCATTACCTAGCACTGAACTGCGCTCGTCACCCAGAGATCTAAGATATTTTATCTCTAAGGCCTGCAATTTGTCCTGAAATATGTTTGTACATTACTGCTTGGTGGTAGAATAACTGGCAAAGGTGTGGTACTGCCCCAGGCGGACTCTGCCAAGAGTCCTACTACTAAAATAATGGGTAGAACTAGTTGTACCCTGCCACGCTTCGCTACTAAAAATTAGATAAAACAAATGGATTGTATATCATTGTAAAATTTCAGCTCGATCGGTAGAAAAGTTTTTATTATTTTATAAATAAATTGTATAATGGGTAACAAGCGAATTTCATTGCTATGACACCTATTTATGTACACTACACTATATTATTTGTAACTTCCGAAAAAGTACATCCCAAATATAACTTATATAATACTACACCTTACGCGAAAATGTAGACGCACGGTTAATATCAATTAACGCCATTATCGATGTTTATAAATATCCTGGGAGAACAAGAGTGGGTGGCCACACTACCCACTCAAATGCAGGTAAACACGAGACGTTTCGCACGTGCCTGTGGACCTTTCTGGGGGCTTATGGCAATGTTATTGACGTTCTAAATTGGCCGAAAATAGACCGAGGCATGGCATCGCGAGCAATCGACGTTCTACGTTCTACGTGATACGTCACTAACGAGGTGACAAGCGATGTGTGAATACGGAGAACAATGATATACATATAATGCCCGAACAAGGGGTCCCTCTCAAAAGCCCGCTGAAAAGTGCTCTTAAAAGCAATCAAGTTGCATCGTTGTGGCCATGTAAATGGACCTTTTCAATGGGTGATATTGCAACTGGTTTTAAATGGGTGATTGCAACTGCTGTTAAATGGGAGATTTTGCAAGTGGCTTTAAACGGGTAATTGCAGTTGCTTTTAAATGGGCGATTGCAACTGCTTTTAAATGGGCGATTGCAACTGTTTTAAAATGTGTGAATTCTCAATGTTTAAAAGCCTATACGCTAAGTCTATTAGATTGTCAAGAGTGGAATTATGAGTGGATTTAGGTTTTACAACTACTAATGCCAATAAATTGTAATCAAACATTATAATCAGATAAGATATAGTAAAGCTAACACTATTTTATAACTAGGTTTCCCAGCAGCTTCACTTGTTTCAACTTAAATCATATTTTATTTTTGGATAAAAATCCTGCTATACTGTCCGGATAGGACAGGATAGCAGGATTATTATTGCTTGTATATGCTTTCTAATAAACTTATAAATGTAGGGATGTTTGTTCCTCAATCACGTCGTAACGTACGAATGGATCGGTCTGAAATTTGGAACACAGGTAGATTATAGTCTGGAATAACACATAGGCTACTTACTATCCCGTAGAAATAAGCGGAACGGAAACTACGCGGGTAAAACTGCGAGACACTGGTTTGTCATCTAATGATATAAAAGACATTAGGTTAATTTTATCTAGATTACCAAATAACTCATCCATCTACTTTTCGGAAATGTTTGTATATTCTACATGTAACATAACTAGAGATGTGCCGATTATGACTTTGGCTGACTAGCCGATTAGTCGGTTGTGAAAAGGCCGACTAGTCAGCCAAGCCGGTTATGGTTTCAGGCATTTTCGTGACGCTCCGTTTACAGTTGGCTGACGCGGTAGTTGAAACCCCGCCGCCTGTGAACGTGTCGGTGCATTAGTTTACCCATTTTTTTAATTTATAGGTTAAACTTGACCGCCATCTCGTCTGATTTTAAGCGCAGATACGATCTACGATGGAACGTAATTACAACGAAATACGTCGTAATTGCGTATTTCGATATGATATAATAAATAAGACGTGAATAGAAGATAACGAAACGCTCTCAATTTGAAGACACTAAGATTGTATCCGTCAGCAAAAACTCACATGGGCAACACATTCCCAAGCCTCTACGTTCTCATTACAAAAGTAGAGTAAAACCTCTTCGTTCGAGTCTTTGGACCATCAACCATAAAACGATGTTGTTTCTTCACGCTACGAGTAGCCAGATGGAAAAAAGGGCAAGGTGGTATTAGATCGTGTAGATCAGTTGAACACTCTCCGAAGTGTATCCGATAAAAACCCGATAAATAGCAAATTTTTCGATGATATTCAAGACCTTGAAGTATTCTTCAAATGAGGATGTCGCTGCCCATGAACCCTTTGGCGCGTCTTTCGATCGATTCACGAGCTTCCAGCTGGTACATAGACGATCCAAAGCAAAGGTGCCAACAGTAGGTACTTTATTCAAAAGCGAATCTGTGCTTGGTACAACAACGTTAGAAATTGTTCAGGCTTAAAGTACCTTCGCACCTTTGAGAGACATCTAGTTTTTTGGCAGCTACTTTAGCCTTGGCCTTATATAAGAGCCGAACTTTAGCGTAGACGACAAGTTAACGCTCAAAAACTCGAGATGATAATAACCGGAAAGAATACACCGTCGCATTATTTTTTGGTTTTGTTTATGCACACATCAGCGCGGTGTTTTTTATTTTTAAAAACATTTGAATGGTGTAAATGTAATACTGTAATTATTATGATTTATTAAAATAAATGATCAATCAAAACTTCATTTGCTAGTGACTCATTTAGAGTCGCAGCGGTCCGACTCTGGAATGAGCTCCCTCTGGGTATTCGTCAAGCTCCGTCCAAAGATACTTTCAAAAGGCATGTACGGGAGCACTATTTGAAGGAACCATCATCTTAGTTAGTTACTCATCTTTAATAAGCTATCTATACCTATGTTCTTTTTTAGTATGTTTATTTATATATATAATTATAGTTATATAAGTATATATTTTAAGTATAAATTATTATTAGTATTATTGACCAATATTTCTATGTGTTACGTATTAAATTTTTTTTTAATATAGTATTTAACAACGTGTACATATAGTATTTTAAAACTTTTCACAGATTATTTTATTTCAAAATTATTTTAGTTTCTACTGTTTATATTTGCCTACATAGATAGCATTTAAATGTCCTACTCAGCGGGTAGCTGGTAGAAAATGCGCCCTAGCATTTAGCTTTCCGTTTGTCCATTATTTTTGTTACTGTGCAATAAATATTAAATAAATAAATAAAATTTAAACACATCTAAAAAGAAAGTCTGTCAGTCGTTTGTGTGAATGTTATATGAACAATTGGACGTGATATGACAATTAAGATACCATTTTTGTTTTAAAAATGTAGTCGATATTGTTTTCTTTCCGATAAAGTAGTTTAAACTGATTATGAAAGGTGAAGTAGCTTTACTACATATTTAAATATATTTTTCATTAATCATTGCTATGTTTATAAAAATACATGGTTTTTATTAAAAGTAATATTCCTTACGTATTGAGAAAAACATCCGAAGTCAAAAGCCGGATAGTCGGCGTATTTTACCGATTAGTCGCCTACTACGATAATGGCCGATTAGTCGCCTTCACAGACTAGTCGCCGACGAATCGGAACATCACTAAACATAACATATTTTGCTACACTTTCATTCACTTTATTTTGTTTTGACTCGTACGATAAAAAAGTATTTTATTTGTACTATTAGTCAAAATCTCTTCAGAGACGTGCCCTCGACGCCGTCGTGAGGACAAGACGTGTTTTTTTTAATTTACTCGTACTATTCAGATCAAGTTCTAACTAGTGTTCATTA
Organism: Ectropis grisescens; assembly: GCA_017562165.1. Lineage (NCBI taxonomy): Eukaryota > Metazoa > Arthropoda > Insecta > Lepidoptera > Geometridae > Ectropis > Ectropis grisescens. The sequence goes on along the minus strand of CM029781.1, from coordinate 27,278,659 downwards.
TTTTCCGAAATTATTAAAACTTTGTGAAATTTTGTCTTACATAGAAGTTAACTACTTGGTAGTAAAATGCGTTCCAGCATTAAACTATCCATTTGTACAATATATGGGTTTTAGAGAAAGATATATTAAGTCACAATAATATAAAATAAAGCCGAAATATTGTGGGATTGTGTATGTGTATGTTTGTTCCTAAATTATCAGGTTAATGGCTGATCGATTTTGAATGAAATCTATTATATAGTAAGTACATTATCTGGACTATTAATATTATTAAAACATAGGTTTTTTTATCCTGTTAAAATGTGTAGTTATAGTATTATACTGCACAGCGCGGCTAATTCTACTAATTTTTAACCCACGACCAAAAAAGGGGTGTTATAAGTTTGACGTCGATGTCTGTCTGTCTGTGGCACCGTAGAGCTCAAACGGATGATTTCGATGCGGTTTTTTTTTATTTGAAAGTTATTATCCGTGCGGATGTTCTTAGCTATGTTTGGTTAATATCGATACAAGATGGCCGCCGCCACAAAATGGTGGACAAAATATTTCTTCACAACCTACCTCAATATGGGTATCAAATGAAAGGGCTTGACTAGTAGAATACTATACACTATAAAAAAATTCAAATCCAAAATGGCCGCCACCACAAAATGGCGAATTATATTTTTTTTTCACTACTACCTCGATATGGGTATCAAAACGAAAAAAACGAAAGGGTTTGACTAGTAGAATACATTGCACTATGACAAATTTAAAATGCAAGATGGCCGCTTCCACAAAATGGCGAAATTTCTTTTCTCACAGCTCCCCTAATATGGGTACTAAATGAAAGGGCTTGACTAGTAGAATGTTGTACAGATAACAAATCTGAGGTAATCGGGGGTTAGTCAAAATTTTAAATTTTGTTTTAAACTTTATGCAAAAGTTTGTAAAAGTATGGATGTCCGTTACTCTTTCAAGCAAAAAACGCTAAAGGTATCTGGATGAAATTTGGTAGATAGATAATAATAGACTGGAATAAAAAAGAGTACTTTTTATCCCAGGAAAATAACGGGATTGGAAACTACACAAGTAAAACCGTGGGATGCTACCACAAAATAAATAGAAATGAGACCAGTCCACAGCTCTCTGTTGAGTTTGTTAGGAATGTTGGTGGCTAATGTGTTACGTGCTAGTAGTAAAATGAACTTCATTGTTATTATGATAATGAATCTAGCCAGATGGCACATAGCCTTCACTTGAGCACCTCGTCTTTACAAAACTTGTACATTTTACTTTGAATTGCATTGGTAAAATTAAAACTGTTGACTGTGACAAGGGAGTGGCAAACAGACTGTAGAATGGAATGGCTTTTCAACAAGACACTATTACTGAGAGGCATTGGACGTAGACAGATTACAGAGTAGTTCAACTATTCAGGGTTATACAATTTTTCCAATATTAAGCCCAAAGGGTCTTGTTCTTGTTATTTGTCTTCTAAATAAACATGTGATTGTAAAAATCTACTGTTTTTTTTAATGAAATTTTATTGATGTATAAAAATCGGTGGGTCTAAGGATATGTTTTTAAATATTTTTATACTCCTAGGTGATAAGGGTGACCTATCCAAGTTCTACAGTCTTCAAAAATTTTTTTTTTTACGTATTTTTCCCATACAAAATAAAAACGTGTTTTATCCCGGTCTAAAAACATAGAACTCTTCGTAACATGAGGCTATGTGTGGAAAAGGACCCGCCAAAACTAACTATGTACGACATCTACGTAATCCCTGGGTGGCATTAATATTTGTGTATTTATTATGTACTACGGGTGAAGCCAGGCGGACCGATAGTATTATAATAAAATCGCGAAGGTTTCTGTATTTATAAGTGTACCCGTTTATTTCCCACGTATTTTTGTAACGGCTAAACGAACTTGAATGAAATTAAATATATAGTACATGTATGTATACTCATTAGATTAAGATATGCTACTCTTTATCTTGTTAAACTTAGTGGCTTAGTGGTAGTGGTCAGGCCGTGGGTTAAACCGCGGGGAGCAATAAATTGCTGCTCTTTCAATTCAGCACAGATATTCTGTGTAACCCTGAATACTAGGGCATTCTACGTAACCTTGTATAATGAGATGAATATGAATCATACTGCGACACGACAATGAATATGAAGCTAAACACTCTTAAATACAAGATTTTATTATTCAAAGATCCAACAGTCCTGAAGTTAGTCACTCTCATTGATGAAACTCTAAATGTGGTTAAAAAAATCATTTTTTCTTTTAAAAGCTTTAAAAATAATATATTTTCTCCGAAAAAATACAAACCAACTTCAATTAAAATTAAATTCAGACACTCAACCAAATATCATAAGAAGCTATCACACTGCGTGCGTCGCGACGTCCCGTCCAGATAATTGAAAGCAAAATTTGTTTTTTGTTGATAATTCAACAATCGCTACACTGCTTTCAATAAAATATATAAAATATGGGACCCCCTCTGACCTAACACATACACATATATAAACACTCCACTAAATGTTCCCACTGCTGGGACTCAGGGCCTTCTCTCTTCTCTCGCAAGAACAGAGTCAAGGCCATAATACATCACTCTGGCCCAGACACATGACTTCGAAACATTCAAGGTACAAGTCGGTTTCCTCACGATGTTTTCTTTCACCGTTTTAAGTTTAGCATTACGCATATGACTTCGAAAAGGAAGTGGCGCGCGTGAGATTTGAACCCGGGGCTTTCGAATCGGCAGTCGCCGTTCTCCCGATTAGACCAGCCGTAATTATGACTTTCCAAACAAAAAATGAACCATCAACATCTATTCAGAATTGGCGGTACTATTGCATAAAACACATACAAAAAAAAACAACCGAATTGAGAACCCTCCTCATTTTTGAAGTCGGTTAAAAATTCAGTACTTAATCTACAGTGAGGTTTCATACATTTTTTTTAATGTTAGATTTGATCTGACACCCTACTATTATTATAGTAAACTAACTGTACCCTGCTACACCTCTCTGTGGCACATTGTGATGCAAAAATTAGATACAAACAATCCTTGATGCAGATTATATATCATTCTAAAAATTCACCTCGATCGGTGCACAACTTTTTGAGTTTTTGAAGTGTACACAAACCAACATAATGGTTTTACATGCATAATTTACCTGCATATTTCCCATTCCCTGTATATTTTGGCAAAATTCCTGTATTATTTAATTTTAGCACTAAATATTTAAAAAGTAACCTATATGCTATTCCAGACTGAGATCTGTGTTCCAAAAAAAGTATAAGACAAACATATTTGCTGCACCATTTATCCGTGTTGTCAATTAATCAAGTTTGGCCAAACAGTATTGTTTTATTTTTAATTAAATGACTCTAATACTTCATTGGATGAAATATTTGACAACTTATCTCAGGGTTATTCAGATTTCATATGGATAACCTTTAACCACTTGAGATAATGGTTTCTGTGAAGGCAATTACAGACTGCAATATTTTAATAAAATAATACTGAAAGCTCTCAACCAGCTTAAGGTTTTCACTACAAGTTTAGATCAAAGGACAAATGCTTCAAACAGAACAACTAGCCCCTAATAGCATGGGATCTGAGGACTATGATCTAGTGCAGGGGTTCCCAAACATATTTTGTCTGCTGCCATTTTGAGAATAAATTATTTTTTAGCGACCCCATTTTTTCACATACTTAAAAACCACTATAACTTCAAGATAAAATTATTGATTATTGTGAGCTATATTAGCAGAGACTTTTACTATAACCTGCAAGGGTTAACTTGAGAGAGAATATTAGCAGAGATTTTTACTATAACCCGCAAGGGTTAACTTGAGAGACCTGAGCCCAGTAGGGAGTACAAAACAGACTCCAAGCCCCACATAACGCCCCATTTCTTTTCTAGGCTTCTTACCCAGCCTTTGGGCCTGCAGCACTCACAACCCACCAGGTGGCATTATGGCCCACTTTGGGAAAGGCTGATCTAGGGTTAGGTTTTGATGTTTTATTTACAAGAATGTAATAAACAAGTGGACGTGAAGTATGTAATGGGAGTGGTTATTTTTTTTTTTTCTTTCAGGAAGGGACACATAGCAGCTGGCCTCAGCAGGACAGTATTGCTTGACAATGTGTTTATTCATCAAACTCTGTTCTTTACTCCAGCTCAGGTCTTCAACATTAACACAGATAACAAAGTATCATACAATTAAAATTTTATCAAATAAATAAAACTAAAGTGTGTGAATCCTCATGCACCCGAATATCAAACACTACAAGGTGCATAAAAACGCATGCAAAGTGCCTTAAAATTAAATGAAATACTAAAATTATAAACAATTAAGTTTGATGATGGAATTATTGTTTTTTTTGTAAGTTGATAATACATAGTTGAAATGTTTTCTTAGCTTAGAGCTTGTTTAACTTATAACTGACTTAACTTATAACTGATTGTATTAAATAAGTTTAAGTAAAACCATAGATATACAAAAACAAAAGTACTGCTTCATAAAAATATAAGTAGGTACTCTAAACAGATATATTTAAAGCAAAACAAGCTCTATTTCAACAAGAAAAAGATATAAAGTCAACTTATTGACCCAGAGTAAATAATAATGATAGTGAAGATGTATGTACCATTTCATCCCAAAGAATCCTCCTCCGTTGGTGACTTATAGCCGAGCTAAGCAACCGTCAGGCTAATCATGCACCTCACAGTCCTGCAGTAATGCAATGTTATTGTTAGTACATCCACAACACTTCCACTTGTCATCCAAGCTAAACTGAGCTCAGTAACACAAAGTAACAACCACAGTTCAGAAAAAAAGATATATCTTGACAGAAGCTACTTTTTAACTTCATCCATGTAAAAACTAAATTTATTTGACACTCATTTTAGAAATTACACCAACTTTACTGATAAGATTACAACTTCATCTTAAGTTTCGCTGGAATAGAGATAGGGTGCTCTAGAGAGATGAACTTTTCAAATGTTTAGTAAAATTAAACTAGGCAAACGTTACGTGAAAATATGAATATCAGTTGGAGAAGAAAGCAAACTAGTGGAAATAATACCCAGAAGCGGTTATTCAGCCTCTTTCTACTCTAGTTCGTGCATTTTACAGCATACCTGAGCGACTTTTAACATCTCTCCGATGTTTGGAAACGCGACCTGCTATTAATCCGGACATTTCCAAACTGTAACTATTTACACAGAACCGAATGTAATGTTATACAATAGTTCTATTGATTCGTAAAGTCCAAAGCCGTACTCACGATCACCATTCTTTTATTTGTTTGACCGACACAAGACGCAAATTGAAGAAATTCAAAACTACAATTATTTAGCAAGAAATATTAAATTATTCTATATTACAAATCGGCTCAATTTTTATCACTTCTATACAAGCGTCCACAGAAATCACAGTTTTATCACAAGTGAAAAACTAGAAAGAGAAAATTTTACAAAATTGTAACATGTCCACTTCCAACAGAGGCCATGACAGAAATCAAATCACAAGAAGATTATTTGCCAGCTGCAGTTTTAAATTTCCTCGGAACACATGATTACATGACATTATTTGCTATCACCAAAAAGATTTTAAACTCGCAGTGATAAAACCATAACAGTTTCTCTACTTTATGGTGAATTTGTACAACGTACAACTTAGAACTAGACACACTCAAAGTCGTTGTGAACTCATGAAAGGTTTTACGTGGATACGTGGTATTCGTAAATTAATTCCATTATGAAATGAAAATATGAAAACCATACCTATATAGCTTATACACTTTGCGTTACATTTTGACAAACTCTTTCCATAATCTTTAATTTTTTTTGGTCGTTATTTTAATAGATATTCTTTCTTACCCATAATATTCGTAGTTTGTTTTTTCTAGCAACATTTTTCATGATCACTTTTTTAACGTCATTTTGTTATGTTGTCATAGCCAATTTTCTTAAGTTTTCACTGTCATTGATGTCACTTGTTAGAGCGTCAATGTCAAAAAGCAGCTGATTTAAAAAAAATTGCTCACGGTGTTATTTATGTAATTTTCCCATTTTTATCGGGTTTACATCTCATTCGAGGTGAGAAATACAATTTTAATACATACAGCTCATGTTTTTAAAGTGATACATTGCTAATATTCCAAATTTTTTTTCTGTTATAGATGATTCGTAAAGTGGTGATAGGTTCGATCGGCATAGCGACTCTGGTGCCTACAGTAGGCGCTGCCACACCACTGCCCGATCCTCCGAAAACGCCGGGATGTCCGCCACCGATGAGACCGTCTGAACTGCCAATATACGAAGCGCCCCACGCTGAATTCGCCGAGTAAGTAACCAGGGGTTTACTAAGTCAATTTCATTTCTCTTTTAATTTCTAAAATAAGTAATTAATACATGATATACAATTCTTAAATATATATTTATAGTTATACTTATACTATAGGAAATGACTGTAATTGCATATGTCAAGGTCAAGTTTATCTTACTGATAAAGTAGATTTTGTAAGAAAGTGATAAGAACTCCTTTTTTCCCTGTAGATTGGAAAATGAAAACGCAAAGAAAAAGAAGCCTAGCTACATAAGGGAAACACTCTTAGTACCAGTGCAGGCGATTAGGGAAAAAGTTGAAGTGGCAGTCGAGCACACTGACTTGTTAAAACATCAAGTAGAAGACAAATATCATGAACTACAGGACAAGAGTGAATGTAAGTGAAACATATCCAGGCTTGTTTTAATACCTATAGTACCTTAGAAGTCTGTTACAGGAGTCTTTCTTTATAGTATAGAGAGAGACGAGTAGGGCATGTGCTTGATGGTAAGCGACACGCCTGCCACAAAATAGCACTGCAGTGGAGTGCTAGGTAATATGGTCCCATAGATATAAGATGTTTTATCTCTATGCCCTGTAATTTCATTGGAAATATTGCCTTAATTTGAATTGAAACTGAAACACAGTAATGTTGCTTAGGTGTTGATTAATTAATAAAGCTAATATACTCGTAGTTAGTCGTTAGCTATGATATTTAATTACTGGATATCTGAGAACATGATGCATTATCTGGCTCCCATAGTACAAACTTTGCTTAGTTTGAGGTCAGATGGTGAGGTGTATGAAATGTCCACCAATAAGCTATTGCATAGCTTTTATCACGGGCCTGGGGACCGAATTTTAGTGATTGTGCATCTCTTTCTTATGTTCACAAGAAAGAGGGATGGAAGACCATAACGCCGTCCTCCCCACTCGGTCATTCGACTTTGAATCTTATTTGTATTAGCTTTACAGCCTAAATGCTCTTAGCTGTCAAAGACTGACTAGATTGTATACTTCTCTGCATTTTTTTTTATGGTAAACAAATGTCACTCTTTCAAATAAAAGCAATTCCGAAAAATTGTTAACATCCCTATTGCTTATGTTGATAAAAATGCATGCAACATGCAATAGCTTTACTGCGGCAGTCCCCGAGTGCCACACTTTTTTTTAAATTACTTATGCAGCTATTATCCCATATTTCATGAAATAGTCCAACCCTAACTTTACATTTATTCACCAACTAGGTATTAACTGCATTTCATTAGTAAATTGAGTAATGTTTTATTTACACGGTATTGTTGTGTCTTTTGTTGATGATGAATCAACTGATCCATTACCTAGTTTGGGATATTAGAGATACACATGTAAAATATACTGATTACTGAAATGAAGAACAAAAGTTATTTCATTGTCTACTATATACATTTACATTTTATTTGATTAACAATGTGTACTACATACATTTCATTGTTTACTCAGTAATGTAAGCAAAATCCTTTACCAATGAAAGAGACTTAGACCAGGGGGTCTACCGCCGAATGAAAACTGTCTTTGATGTTTCTCTCTCTCTTCTTTCAGCTTGAAATGATAGAGACCGCAATAGCAAAGCGAAAGCAGATTTAGTTAGAAGGTAGAAGGGCAGCTCCAAATCACAGCCAATTTACTGTGTCGCTAGGGACTACCCATAACTCTTCCATACGTTATCATACTATTATTTGGAAGGTGAAAGTTTGTGAAAAAGAATAAATAATGGACATTCTTCACACAACACTATCTAGTCTCAAACTAAAAAAAGCTTATACGAGGGTCAAACTGAAAGTTCTTAGAACTGGCCACTTATAAACAATATAATAAAAAAATAATTCTATAATTTGAAAGTAGAACTCTTTGCCGATATTACTGAGTATATACTTCATTCATTTGTCATTTGTTTTACGATTTGGCGGCAAATTGAAAATTGTCTGTGTCACGTCAACATGAATTTAACACGAGAAAATTTTCGTGCAATGATTTTTATGACTTTCGATGTCATTTAAGTCAACAAGAAAGTTATAATAGACTACGATTGGCCTTTCACGATGAAGCCCCATCTCGTGCGACTGTTTACAACTGGTTTAATGAGTCGTTAAACGTGGTCGCACTAATCTCACTGATGATTTACGTGAGGGACGGCCTTCTACGGCGACGACTGAAGATAACATCTGTGTTGTGCGGCGTATGATAGAGACTGACAAAGAGTGACCTATCAGCAGATTCGGACAAGCTTAGGCATCGGTATGAGTCAAGTGCACAAAATCCTACACGAACATTTAGCGGTCAGGAAGCTTTGCGCCGGTGGATACCTCATAATTTGACTGAGGCTTAAAAACTCCATCGTGTGGATTGGTGCCGTAAAATGATTGAAAGATTTAACGGAGGTGACTCAAATGCTGTGTTCGACATACTAACAGGTGACGAAAGCTGGATTTACTGTTATGATCCTGAAACCAAAAGACAATCTGCTCAGTGGGTGTTTCCTTTCGAGGAGTTGCCAACCTAAAGTGAAGAGAGATCGAAGTGCGGGGAAAAAATGGTGGCCTCGTTCTTTGGAAGGATAGGTCATTTCGCAACAATTGTGTTAGAGGATCAAAAACAGTTTCTGCAGAATGGTACACTACCAATTGTTTGCCACTTGTCTTGGAAAAAGTTCGAGAGAAACGACCTCGCAGTAGGATCCTCCTTTACCACGACAACGCCTCATCGCACACCGCCAAGCGAACGATCGACTATTTGGCGACATCAAACGTTGAATTACTGGGTCACCCGCCGTATAGCCCCGACCTCGCGCCTTGTGATTTTATTTATTTTCAAAAATTAAAGAAAAACTTGAAGGAAAGCTGTTTATGAATGCTGAAGAAGCGGTGGCTGCGTATCGCGATGCCATTGAAGAGACCCTAAGGACGAGTGGGCAAACTGCTTTTCCCAGTGGTTCCATCGCATGCAGCGGTGTATTGACGTGAATAGACAATATTTTGAAAAAATATAATAAAACTAATAACTGGCTAATGTAATCAGTTTTTGATTTTCTAAGAACTTTCAGTTTGACCCTCGTACTATGGAAGCTGATACAATATACATACTAATACATCCAGACACAGAACAATCAAGATTTTGGTTTACCTCTCATGTCAAAGTATTTGAATTACTTTGATGGTTCAAACATCCGCATAAAATATAGATACTTTTTGTTGTTCAAATGGTATAGCAGGAGACAAATCCATGGGACGTAGTGATACACATTGAGCAGTTTTTGATAGAGGAAAATCTTACGAGTTCATTTCATTGACATGTGTAACAATTGTGCATCTGTATCTATACAGGTGATGTATTATTTTATTTTTTTGTATATGGAAAACAAATAGCAATACACAATCAAAAAAAATTGAGATGAGTAAAAACACTAAAGCCAAATACAGTTTTCAACAAGAACAAAATTAAAAATTTTGACTAACCCCCGACTACCTTGGATTTGTTATCTGTACAACATTCTACTAATCAAGTCCTTTCATTTGATAACTATATTGAGGTAGTAGTGAAAAAAAATTATGCAATTCGCCATTTTGTGGTGGCGGCCATCTGAGATTTGAAATTTGTTATAGTATATAGTATTCTACTAGTCAAGCCCTTTTATTTGATACCCATATTGAGGTAGGTTGTGAAGAAATATTTTGTCCGTCATTTTGCGGAGGCGGCCATCCTGAATCAATATTAACCAAACATAGCTAAGAACATCCGCACGAATGATTAACCTTCAAATAAAAAAACAGCATCAAAATCGGCCCCTCCATTTGAGCTCTACAGTGCCACAGACAGACAGACAGACAGACAGACATCGACGTCAAACTAATAACACCCCTTTTTTGGGTGGGGGTTAAAAAAACATAGCATAACTCACGACGCGTTTGACGCCCGCGGATGCGCGGGCTGCGGTTGCCCGTAGACTCGGCGGCGTGGCGGCTGCGGAACCGCGAAAATAAGCGGTCTCCTGAGTTTTTAAATAAAACTGAAGTTAGGCAACCGCGACGGTCGCGGGTGAAAATCGCTCCATGAGTTCTTAGCCTTAATAAAGTCTTATGGTTTATGGAAAATTGCTTACAATATGTTCTTTCTTATGCAGGGATTGTTCATTACCTCCGTGAAGAAGAGAATAAAGAGGTGAGGTATGGTGCAGTCGCCATGGGAGGTCTCACCGGATTCATATTTGGATTAAGAGGAGGTTTTATCAGGGTATGTATATAGAAACTAATATAAAAATTTCGTATTTATATTATTAGAAAGGATTGATTATAATTTTTATTTTAGGTTTTTGGGCATTTTGTTCAAGTAGGCAACTAAATGTTCCATTTGCTAGGTCTTCCAGTTGGTTAGTGGGTGACGCATGATCTCGAAAGATTCTGGGTAAATGTCGGGTTCCTCACAATGTTTTCTTTCGCCTTAAGTTAGGTATATTACGAACATGACTTCGAAAAGACTGGCGCGCGGGAAATTCGAACTAGTGGCTCCGAATCGGCTGTTGCCGTTCTCCCGACTAGACCAGCTGTACATTTTTAAATAAATAATTGTTACGAACTTAAAACCCGTTATAAATGTTAATTTCAGAGGGTGTTCTACGCCGGCCTGGGCTCCACAGGCATGGGTTTTGTTTGCTTCCCCGAAGATACGAAGGAGATCATGAAAAGCAATACCGACTTGGCCAAGCAGTACATCAATATTGCATATAACTTCTTCTACGGAGGTAATTATAATAAACATGATATATTTTTTTACGATTCAATAGCCATGACTAAAAAAAATAGACTAAAAATAATAATTAGTCCGCCAGATTATTAAAAAATATTGACCACATATTTTTTCTTTTGTTTCACAAACAAAAAATATTAAGATATAGTCCTTAGAAGTTTCGAGTGATGTCACGTCTATGTACGATTTTTATGCAGACGTGATGTCACATACCCTAACTCCGGACATTTAATGATCTATTTTTTTTTGACAATTTTTTGTTTCTTGGAAAAACAAAAAGTACGTGTCTTATAATGTTCCATAATATAATCTACCTGATGGACTAATTAGAATAGTATATAGTATATTTTAGACCCAGTCATCCTAATTTACCAATGAAGCAACTTGTAAATTAAATATTCGCAATGTTCTACACCAGTCAAACCAGGTGACCCACAACTGGAGGTGAAATTCCCTGAGCTGACGCTCCCGAAAACATTCTCCGAGTTTGTGGAGTTAGCAGTATCAGTTGCTTCGTCAGTGAAGCAGGCTGTCATGCCTCCGCCCTCTAAGGAAGAGGTGGTCACCAAACCGGCCGAGAAGACGGAATAGGTAGATAGATGTGGTGATGGGTTGTTGCATGTCTAATTGTCTACCTATCAACTTAATGTTTGAAGTTGCGAGGTTTTCGTTTGCTTATAGAATGCCTTCTGTTTTTCTTCATTTCATAGTAAAAGAATAGCTTTTTGCAAGTTTTCTGTACAGGAATTCGGTTGCTCTTGGCATGGCTTATGTTTCTGCACTTTTCTTCAATTTTTTTAACAGGGCTGAAAGGTTGAAACTGGCTATTTTTTCAAAACACAACCTCCAAAGGGGTGAAATAAGGGATGAAAGTTTGTTTGAAACTTTTTATTGTTTAAAAATATTTGCATGAGATTTCGTAAGCACTGAGTAAAGCCAAAATAATAAGTTATGTTTTATAGTTTTTTCTAAAATTCGATCAATTTAAGTGAAATATTTAAAAAAATAATTTTTAATTGTTAATTAATCATATTCTGGACTGAATTTTTTTAGGCAACCCATTTGCAATATATTTGTTGACATATTAAATTACATATAAAACACTTTTCATCCAATAAATAGCTTGGCGAAGGTCGTTGTATAGCGGGATCTTAGACTATTAGTTTCAAATAGTGAGACACAGATATAAATAATTTTGGGATACTTTATAGATACTTAGAAGTTGCGGTATTGCCCTGACTTACTCGGCCAATAGGTACTTACCTACAGGCGGGGGCACTTCTAAGCAGTAGTGTAATACAATTATACTCTAGATACTGTTTTATTTACATAATTAATTATACTTTGGATTTTATCAAGCTCTGTGTCTGTGATGATTAAATTTGTTGCATTATAATAAGCTATTACTTCTTTTATCTTTCGTTACTAGCGTCATATTTGTTGTGAACATAACAATAAATAAGGGAGTTGCATCGCGCAAATCTTTTTTGAGCTCTCGGATATAAGCGCTAACGGCTCCGTGGTACCTACTACCTACGTAGGAACGTACAAGTGGGTACGTCGGCCCGTCTCTGCACGTCGCCCTTCCGAGCCACACCACGCCTCCGCTCACGTCTTGGCAGAGCCGTGTACCTGTTAGTGTAAGCGCTATAATTTATAACACACAGAAGCCCACAATTATACTGGTGGTATTCGATTTTGTTACGTGCCTTACTTCCGAGAGGTCATAAAGTTTTGTGATTACAGCATAGTCATAAACATGCTTAACTATCCAAACTAACCACGTATACACGAAAATTCTAAATTTAGAAAGTGCTTCCTTTTTGTGGCTTTTGGTATACCTAACCTAGATTAAAATAATAATCTTTTATATTGTTTTCAGATTTCACAGATGATGGATATGACGACAATTAAAGAAAAAACAAGTAGGTAAGCTATGATCATTTGTAATTCCATTTCAGTTTTACAGAACTGTACAATACTCGTGTATTAGGTCCTTACATATGAAATTGGTGTTTTATAGTAAGTACTGGCCACTTTCATCTCAAATATCTCCTCTTTGGTTAGGAATTCCAATTTTTAATGTATACAGCTATTTACTCATACTTTTGTGTTTTGAAAAACATAATTATATTGTACCATTTCTCTGAACACCAATTCTTTTCTTTGCAGGCAATATACCAACATCAACCTCCGGATGCAACTGATGAATCAAGTCAGGTCATCAAGTGTTACATACTTATTTATTGTTAGCTAGTCTGATAAAGTGCTATTAAACCACTATACAAATAAATGAATTATATTTTTACTACCTTTTCTCATTCATTTGCAAATAACAAACCAAATTGACAATCTAATTTTTTATTATTCAGTAAAACAAAGTTAAATGATTACGTTATTAATTCTTAAGCAAATATCATTTCCTCTCTTCTTTTCTTGGTCACGACAGTGCCAGGTTTATGCTGGGCTTCTGGGTGGTTCATCAGTTCCGGTGGGCAAGTTGAGACTGAGCTTTGGAGGAGTACTTGCTTCAAGTCATAGAACAACATGGAGTCTTCTTTAGTGACAAACGATATGGCTTTACCAGTCTTGCCCGCACGACCAGTACGACCGATACGATGCGTGTAGTCTTCGATAGACTTCGCCATGTCGTAGTTGATGACGATACTGACGTCCTTGATGTCGATACCTCGACCGGCGACGTCGGTCGCCACCAGGATGTCCTTTGAGCCGTTTTTGAGGCTGGCCAATGCGAAATCTCGCTGTTCCTGCCCTTTGCCGCCATGCAATGTGCAAGCATTGAATCCCAACTTTTCCAAACCTTTTGCCAGAACATCAGCTCCTTTCTTCTGGTTGACGAAGATTATGATAGGCGGCTCGACACCGCGTTGTAGGATCTCAGTCAACTTTCTACGTTTCTCGTTCTCGCCCACCATGAAGACGACTTGTTCTGTTCTGTCGACAGGTTTGCCTACAGATCCAATGTAGACAATGGCCGGGCGCCTGAGATAACTCCGAGCCAAGCGCTCCACTGCCGGAGGCATAGTCGCCGTAAACATCACAGTTTGCCTGTACTTCTTCTTTGTATGGTAGTTTGCCAAAAGATATGACGCGTCTTCGGCAGCATCGGAGTCTGGTTTAATATTAGTCACTGGCATGTATTCTAAAATTTTCTGCACATCTGGTTCAAAACCCATGTCTATCATGCGATCGGCTTCATCAAGTACCACATAAGTGCAGCGATTCAGGACCAAATACCGGTTCTCTAACACATCAATAAGACGACCAGGTGTAGCTATTACAATTTCACATCCCAACCTCAACTTAAACCCTTGTTCTTCTCTTGAAAGTCCTCCCACAACAACAACAGATGTTATGCCTAAAGGAATCCCAAATTTATTTGTTTCTTCTTCAATTTGCTGAGCCAACTCACGAGTTGGAGCCAAAATAATAGCATAAGGTCCCTGATCTGCATCTTCCATTCTCTCTGTTTTCGGAAGTGATTGAATCCAAGTCAGAAGTGGTATGAGGAAAGCCAATGTTTTACCAGAACCAGTTTCAGCCACACCAATAATATCTCTGTTTTGCAAACCAATAGGAATGGCTTGCCTTTGAATTGGAGTAGGACTTTTATAACCAACTTTTTGGATAATATCCATGATGTCGTTATGGAAGGTGGCTTCCTTCCAGTTACGTATTGGGTTAGGTATTTTACCACCTTTGATGGTGATATTGTAATCTTCTCTGAATATTCTCCAATCCCTCTCTGTCATCTCATCATGATCCTTTTCTGACCAGTGCCTGTCATCCCATTTTTGTTTATCCTCCTTCTTCTTGACTTTCTTGAGACGTAATTTCTCTTGTTCTTTTTCCAACTCTGTTCTCCTTTTTTCCAAAAGATTGCCATAGAACTTACTGTGGTCCTTCTTTTGAGATTTAATGTCAATACCTGCAATGTGTCCTCGCCCAAAGAACTGTACTTGGTGACGTTCTTTATACAAAGCATTGTAGTCATTAGAAGTATCTTCCGAGGCATCCCAATCAAAGACAAATTTCCTATCATTCAATCGTCTGACTCTCCGTTTTCTTTTGATTATACCAAGGTATCTTGCTTTGATTGCCTCTTCTTCTCGTTCCTTATCTTTAGTTTTAGAAACATCATCATTCTTGTCTTTTTTATCATCACCTCTGCGGTCATTCATGGCTTTCCTCTCTTCATACTTGCGTTCCCTCTCTCTCTCCCTCTCTTCTCGTCTTTCTCGTTCTTTTTCCATTCGTTCCTCTCTGTGCCTTTTTTCGTCATCCTTCTTAGAAACTGTAAGATCAATAGTTGGAATAGCTGGTCTTTCTACATTTGCTTTCATGGCTTCTACTTGTTCTCGCCTGCGCTCTAGAGCCAATACTGCTCTCTGCTCTTTGGTAAGGAAGACAGGTTTACTTCTGGCTTCTTCTTCTGCCTTTTTCTTGGCTAATAACTCTTCGAGCGACAGAGGTTCTCGTTTGACCGGTTTTGGTTCTTCTTCCATTGTTTCCTCTTCTTTCTTATCTTCCTCCTTCTTCTTGATTTTATCCTTTTCATCATAGCGTCTATCTTTACCGTCACGTTTTTTGGGACTACGAGAACGTCCGCGCTCTTTTCTATTGGGACTTCTGGTACGATCGTTATCCTTTCGCGGGCTTCTGTCTCGGTCTTTGCGTGGGCTCCGGGCTCTGTCAGACTCCTTCCTAGTAGGACTGCGAGACCTGTCGCGCTCTTTTCTGGGGCTCCTAGACCTATCGCGGCGCTTAGCCTTGTCTCGATGAGATTCACGCTCGTCATGACGCTCACGGTCTCTTTTTTCACGTGATCGAGATCTTCGTCTCTCGGGACTTCTATCTCTTGCCATAGTCGTATATTTCTACGGCGTTCCAGATATATTTTTAAAGAAATTATTGTTTGTGAGAAATGAGAATAACATGAAAACCAGACCTCCCGACTCCCGAAATGACAATGACTTATGACATTATATATTCAAAAGAAATTGACAAACATAAATGGCTAAAAGGCTTATTACACTTCGCTAAAAGTCGAGATTAGCAGCAAGCAGTAGGGTATTTATGCACTCTATGCTAATAATATCTAAAATTGTGTAATATTTTCTTTGACGAAGAAATAAAAGGACAGCAGTGGTTTTCTGATTTTACTTATCGCAGTCGCTTGTGGGCGCTGGACCTCTTTAGAGTATAAGTTCTGTGCGTATGAGCGCTGCTGGAGCGCTGGACTCACTTGACTGCTTGACTCGCTTGTCCCTATTGTAGTATTTTACATATCTCAACGGTTAGAGCGAGTTTTGTTAAGTGTGAGGAAGAAAGATGCATAGATATATTTAACGCGTTCGGTTCTTGACCACAGACTAAATGGTTATAGTACACTGGTATGACAGAGTATCTCTCTACTTAGTCTGTGGTTGTGGTTTAATCTGTGCTTGTCATTTAGTGATCTGTGGCGCTTGCCGCGTTTGTCAATTGTCAGTACTTGTCGTTGGAAGTTGGAAGTAGGGATGTTAGATTGATGGAAAATAATCGATTAATTAAAAATCGATTTTTCTTTATTCAAAATTAATCGATTTGTTAAAAATCGATTATATTTAAAAAAAAATTGATTTTTGCGAAAAAAATCGATTTTTTTGTATTAGTCATAGTCAATCCTTCTCATATTAAAATTACATATAAATAGATAAATACTGGTGAACAATTCACACACATCACCATCTGAACCCAAACTAGGCAAAGCTTGTACTACGGCAGACATCATCATCATCATCAGCCCACTAAATGTTCCCACTGCTGGGACTCGGGCCTTCTCTCACAAGGAGCGAGTTAAGGCAATAATCTACCACGATGGCCCAGTGCGGGTTGGTGGATGACATATGACTTTGAAAGGTTCTAGGTACATGTCGGTTTCCTTACGATGTTTTCCTTCGCCGTTTTAAGCTGGCGGCATTACGCACATGACTTCGAAAAAACAGTGGTGTCCGTGGTTTTGAACCTGGGGTCTCCGGATCGGCAGACACCGTTCTCCCGACTAGACCAGTCGTAAATTAGCAACTATGGCATACAAATAGCGTAATTTGTAATATTTATATACTCGTAGTTGTAAAAACATACTTATTATACATAGAAACACCCATACATATTACAAATATTTGTATTCAACACACCAATATTTGCACGAGGTGGGAATCGAACCCACGACCCTCGGCTTCGCAGGCAGAGTTACCACCCACTAACATCACATTAGTAGTTAGTATTAAAATAAAATACCTACTCAAAATGATCTTTAAAAATCTTTAACAACTATGTAAGTAGTATGGTCTCAAAAAGTATAATATAAAATACTCTTTTGTTATTCTTCAAGTTTAGATAACAGTAAAATTACAAATAATTAATGCCACAAAACCACAAATGTCTTATGTTACAGTTCACTAGTATTAAAATAAATACTTAAAACGAGAATTAAATAACTAAACGACTACGTTGTTCAAAAAACTAGAATTTTCAGCAACTTTTTCATGTTTTTTCAAAAATCGATTTAAATGCGTAATTTTTATAATCGATTTATAAAAAATCGATTTTTGTCACTTTAAAAATCGACACAAAAAAATCGATTATTATAAATAAAAATCGATTAAAATAAAAATCGATTAATTTTTAACATCCCTAGTTGGAAGTAGAAGAAGAAGTGTAATGACGTGTGCTTTGTTTACTTGTTGTTTATAGTTGTGTGTAATGTAATTATCAAATAATAATATAATTATAATAACAGCCATCTACCTCCTTTTAAGTTTTTAAGATTACTTCAAATTACAGTGTCATGTATGGTGCCTGTATGTTCAAGTGATTCATCGTAAAACGAAATTATTACACATTATTCGTAAACAGATATATGTATTGTGAAAAATAAATTTATAAGTGATCTAAAATGACTGTGTTTTCTAAAGTTCAAATTTATCTCACAACCACAGCATTTGTGTTAACTTGTGCTTATGCTGTGTTCTCTGTTTACAAAAAATATAAAACAAGTTTAAAAATGAATATTAACGTAGTATCCAGCGCTGAACAATGCGAACCACTTATTTATGAACTTCGAAGGTGAGGAGCAACAATTTTTTTAAACTTTATTATTACTTTATAAAACAGTATATACATTATTAAAATGTGGTACTAAAATCGATAAATAAAATAAGTTGGTGTGTAAGTTGTATTGCATTATGTTACATAAGTAAACCAATGTAACAAATCTACCCATTAAAAAGAGTTTGTAAGCTTAAATGAATAAATAAGTATTCTAATAGAATTTCCTAGAAAAATGTGAGATAAGTATTTTTGTCTCCCATTTATCCCACCTTAATTTACATACATACATAAATAACTTGTGTCAACAGAAGAAGTATGGACCACAATGCTGTTGGTTTTGATTGCGAGTGGGTTACAGAAGGATCGAAGCGCAACCCCGTAGCATTACTACAGCTGGCTACTTATGACGGCTTCTGTGTTCTAATCAGGTTGAATCTTCTAGAACAGCCTTTGCCTCCATCACTAATTGTAAGTAGATAATAAGAACTGAATGTGTAACAGCTTTATTGTAAGTGTTATATGTAACAAATTAGTTTAATTTTTGTGTTGCTATCTCACAAAGATTAATATCAAGATGTAGCTTTGTGGTTAAATTTATATTTAAATTTACTGTGGTAAAAATAAAAAATCTGTTGGTCCATTAAAAAATTAGAGGATAGAGTATACCATGTTAAAAATCTGCTTTATTTGAAAATAAGTAAAGTTCAAATCACTTAATTTATTTCCACACACTAAAGTAATAAAGATAAAAAATAAAGAAGCGTGCAAAAGTTTTTTTTTCTGGAAACTTATGTTGCTTTGGAAGACCAAAACTTTGGGTTTGGCAGCCATTGTGAAGAATTTTAATATGTACATAAAAGTTCTAAGTAAATCATTTTAATTGCATATTATTGTCATGGAAATACAAAAAAGCATAAAACTTAATTATAGTAATACAAAAACATCAAAAAAACTTAAAATATGTGAATCAACAAATAAATATAAATGTGGGTTTACAGGCTTTATTGGAAGACTCAAGCATTTACAAAGTAGGCCTGACACCACTCAATGATGCACATTATTTGTCACTAGACTATGGCATTGACACCGTGTCGACAGTGGATTTGAGATATTTTGCCGAGTTGTGTGGATACCAAGTTGGAGGCCTGGCGCATCTAGCAGACACTCTGCTAGGTGTTAAGCTGAACAAGGGATTACATGTGAGAAATAATTATTTTTAATTTAATTTAGTAAACAAATATAAAATGAACTAAATTCCTTCCATGTAAGTACATCAACTTAAACCTCAGTCAATCTTTGCAGTAGGCAAGATAGCTAATTAAGTTTATGTTAAAATATGTTTGGCCAGTAATTTTTTTACCATTTTTTTTTTATTGAGGTTAATGATCAGGTTACTTTAAAAATATGTATTAGTATTGTTTCAACTGGGAACTCCCATAGCACAAACTTTGCTAAATGTAGGGCCACACGGTGTTGTTTAACTATTTCATCATTTGAACCTATGTTACAGTAAAATAGCTGACTCTAATATGGTGCAATGTAATGCTACCATTACACAATGCTTATATCATGTTCATAGTTTCCTGTTTATCACTCACCACTGTTTTCCCCTTCTTAGAAGCAATAAGCCATTGAATATTAATTTGCTGTGTGTTTGCCCAATTATGAAGGAAAACGAAAACATGGTGAGGAAACTGACATATGTGCCTAGAATCTTTCAAGGTGTGTCATCCACCTACCTGCTCTGGGCCAGTGTGGTGGATTATGGCCTTGACTCTCTTCTTGCGAGAGAAGGTCCCAAAGAGAATCCCAACAGTGGGAACATATAGTGGGCTGCTAATGCTGTAGCCAATCATAAACTTTGTAAATTAAGCTACCTGTCCTTGAAAGTTTCATAGATGTCCTATATAGATTGAATTGAGATTATATTGAAAAAACAAATCAATGGAGAAAATTATATAAAAACTGGCCTGTGGCCTCAAAAGATTCATACATTACATACATAGTATATCAGCTAACTGGTTCTCATAGTTTGGAGCTAAGTTGTGTTATGTGAGAAATATCCAATCCAATCCAATATTTTTTACAAAAGATATTTATTGGATTTTTTAAGTTGCAGGAAAATAACTTTGAACGATTTTTGTTCAAATGTAAATTGAATGTACTTAGTGAATGTAATTGAAATTTCTTTAAAAACTCTGTGTAATTATCTCTTTGTGAAATCAATTGGATGGATGGATGGATGGATACATTAGCAGCGCCCCACGGTTTTCCCGCGCAGTATCCATTCCCATAAATTTATTTTAAAGTTATAAAAACTAGCCTATGTACTCGTATGTGCAATTAAATTGAAATTATGTAACAATTTTACTTTAGCATTTATAATTAAAATAGTGATCGCCAGGTCCGATGCAGCGACTGGGACGCGGAGACGCTGACCGTTGCACAGCTGCAGTACGCAGCGGCGGACGCACACTCCGCGATCTGCATCTTCGTGAAGCTGGTCGACCGGCTCGATGAGCCCGGCCTCCGCGCCGCGTGGAGCCCCCCGGGCTGCGACGACAGCGTGTGGGATATGTTGGACTACGTGTGCGGCCAGTACGCGGACTTTAACTACAAGCAGACGAACTCGCCTCAACAGGTTTCGTGAGTACGGATTTATTGTTTACAGCTAGACATTTTTTAACCCTCGACCAAAACAAGAACAAAATTAAAAATTTTGATTAACCCCGACTACCTCGGATCTCGGATTTGTAATTTTACAACCCCGACCATAAAAATCTTGGATTGAAATTTATTATTATGGTGTTATAAGTTTGACGCCGATGTCGATATTGTCGGATATCAATGTTCGAATAAAAAAAACCGCATTGAAATCGGTCCATGTGTGTCTGTCTGTGGCACCGTAGACAGACTCAGACAGACGGATGGGCAGACAGACATCGATTTCAAGTCGGTTAAAAGGGGTTTATATTTGAAGGTTAACCCGTGCGGATGTTATTTTAGCTATGTTTGGTTAATATCGATTCGAGATGGCCGCCGCCACAAAATGGCGGATAAAATATTTATTCACAACCTGCCTCAATATGGGTATCAAATGAAAGGGCTTGACTAGTAGAATACTATACACTATAAAAAAATCAAATCCAAGATGGCTGCCACCACAAAATGGCGAATTATATAATTTTTTTCACTACTACCTCAATATGGGTGTCAAACGAAAGGGCTTGACTATTAGAACGTTATACAGATAATCCGAGATCCGAGGTAGTCAAAATTTATAATTTTGTTCTTGTTACTAAACACGCTTTTATTTATTTAGCATATATGAATCTAAGTGACGGAATCTTCGAACGAGATTTTCACCACTTTCTAAACAAGGGATTGATATGAAACTTTGTACACTTATCAAGGATCGATGACAATCGCTTTTAGTTGGATTTTCTGTAAAAGCGTGTTTTGTAGGTTTTTTAACCTATTAACTATTGTGATATTTTTACTTGAAACACGAAGATACTTTTT
Source organism: Ectropis grisescens (assembly GCA_017562165.1). Taxonomy (NCBI): domain Eukaryota; kingdom Metazoa; phylum Arthropoda; class Insecta; order Lepidoptera; family Geometridae; genus Ectropis; species Ectropis grisescens. Next base: position 27,256,906 of record CM029781.1, on the reverse strand, counting down.
TTTCACTTGCGCGAAGAATTAGGCACACCCAACGCTTACAATGAACGTAAACTCAAAGCAGATTGCTACATTTATTCTCCTCTCCAACTAAGAATCCTACGATTCATTAGAGGCGACACACTACTAATTTCATGAGCTGTCCACTAAATGTTTCCACTCCTGGGACTCGGGATCTTATCTCGCAACGAGAGATTCAAGGCATAATTCATTATGCTGGCCCAGTGTTGGTTGGCAGATGACGCACAGGATCGCATTTTTGGAACAGGCAGGTTTCCACACGAAGTTTTCCTTCACCGTTAAAGCCAGTGGTGATGACAAACTTGCACATCTGCCATCTGCACTTGGAAAAATACTCAGAGATGCGGGATTCGAACCTACGATTTACGACTGTGAACACCATGTTTTTGTTTCGTTTTTTTAATTAGCAACTCGATAAAATGCGGGGTCCGTGACCTTTGTCATTGTTTTGTGAACCGCATGTTCTAAGCGGCACTAGGCTCAGGCGCGGTCCCAGCCTCGAATTTTGGAAGGGGTCACCAGTACACAGCCTCAGGTTTGTGGGGGTCACAAGTAGAAATACAATAAATCGAGCAAAATGCTTCACTAGTAGCGTCCCAAGATTTTACCCGCGTAGTTCCCGTTCTAGTTGTTTTCCCGCGTATGTTATAAAATAGCCTATGTAATATTAGATATTTATAATTTTCTTAGATTTTTGTTTAACGTATACGATTTTGGGAGGGATCATGTCCCCTGTGACCTCCTTCCCCTCGGACCGCGCATGACTAGGCCACATTGGCTTCCAATACCACTACTAACAGCTCAGAATTCGTGAAATTTACAAAACTTTTTTTTTTATTTTTATCGGCAGGACAAAAAAGGTGAAGAGAGCGACACAGCACGAGGCGAAGAAGAAGCGCTACCCCCACATGAAGCGGTCCAAGCCTCTCTACGACAACTGCTTCTTGCAGGCTCCAGACGGAGAAGTCCTCAGCACCATCGACGGGAAGAAAGCTTTGTGGTAAATACTTATGCTAATATTATAAAGCTGAAAAGGTTTTTTGTTTGAATGCGGTAGTCTCGGGAACTACTGGACCGATACATTATAAACAACTAACGACCCGTTCCAGTTTTGTACGGATATCCTACTAATATTATTAGGGTAAGGCTTGAAACTGCGTTACGCGGACGCCCGCTCGCTTCCATACGAGTCTCCGCGGCCTCCTAACGCAGTTTCAAGCTTCAATGTTTGGATGTTTGTTGCTCAATCACGTCGTAACATCTCAATTATAGGCTGAATTTGGAAAACAGTTATATTAGAGGCTGGAAGTATAAAAAATAGTAAATTAAAAAAAAACAAAATAAACTCAAGAGTATGTGGAAAGTCGAAGTCAAAGTTTTCTTTGACTTCGAAGTTTCGCTAATGGCGCCAGCTATTGTGTCTCAACATTTCTTTGAAATTTCTATCTGCTGACTCACTTAGCACGGTTATTCCGGTTGCTGACGTGTAGGTACAATATTTATTGACTGTAGGTACATGATGTATTTTTTCCGGTACTTTGCTGATAAATGTGCAGGACTGTGATACGATAAGTAATTTCCAACACTCGACCAGCGTTGTTTGTATCATGACGTACGCAGATAAGGGATTCCATATTGGAATAAGAAGTCAAGTTGTATATTGTTGTTGTTGTATTATAAGTACGGTCATCACCTTAGTCTCATAGTAAAGTGCAAACATTACTGGCTTCCGGCCTGAAGAGCAATGTTTCCAGAGAGACATTGAGATAAATCGTGTTGTATCTCTGGTGACGAACCCAGTGCAGTGGCCAAACAACGATTTAGACTCTTCATGTTCCAATAGCTGCGTGTCATGGTGGTGTTATGAGCAGACACGTTGCTTACCATCAGGGGCACGTCCTGCTCGTCACGTCACTCCAGAACTAATTTACTTTAGAAAAAATCTTAGTAAAATAAATTAGTATAAATATATACAATCACGCCGGAACAACTAAACGCATCAGGTTGAAATTAACATTACAATTAAGTAGATTAAATATAACTTGTACATAGGGTACTCTTTATCGCGGGAAAATTACCACGCTACGCGGGAAAACCGCGGGGCACGGTAGTATTACAAATTTAATATTAATTGTTATGATTTCCTCTAGGTCAAAGTCAACGAGACCCGATCTCATCATCGGAAGCCCATATTGATTGGATAATTTAAATGACATTCTTAGTCCGCTTCTCGGTATACATAGGTACATAAATATGTCAATATTATTCGTAATGCATCATATCATGCATTGCCGGTAGCTTGATAAATACTAAGAGCAACTCCTTAATATGCCACAAAAATACTCTGATTTATTTCAAACATCTACAGACAGCACAAGGACACGGACACCTGGGTCTGTGATTTTAGCTAACGCATCATCATCATCATTATCGTTCACTACTAAACATAGGTCTCTTCTACACTTCGCCATTCATCCCGGTCCTTGGTTTCTTTGTTTCCAACTGCCATTAGCTGTCTTTCGTAAATCTTCATTCCAACTAGTTAGGTCCTATCCGTACTACTACGTTTACCGATTCGTGGTCTCCGCTCCATGACCCATCTACCACAATAGTTATCGGTTTTGAGGCAGATGTGACCAAACCACTGCCATTTCTGGAGTTATCTCGGTGAAAAATATTACATTAAACGATTCATGGACCTCTTCTACGAGTATAAGTAGGGATCATCTTAAGAGCTCTATAGTAATTCTGTCGTCGCCAGCGGCTTTTCCGTTTTTAACTAACAATTTTGATACTATGTAGATGTTGCAAAGATTTTCTTTAAATTGAAATTTATTTATTGTACACTTAAAACATAAATGTCAAAGAATATATGATTTTTCTGAACTCGCATTTATATCGAGGAAATATTTGTCGGTGTACGGCAAACGAAGATTAATTGTGACCAGAACTTCGACCTGTGCGCGTTAGATCTGTTGTTTCTGTTTAAAAAACGTTTTTCGTAATGGTAGTCGATACAAAATTCTTATTGTTCTGTAAAATTATGAGGCAACAATAGCAAAACTTCCAGTTATCAGAAAAGATATTGTTTTTGAAATGGAATTGTTTTGTTTTCGTTTCATGTGATTCCCGAAATCATAGAGGTCTAGTTACGCTGGCCGGCCTTGACTTTCTCCTTTCCTAGTATTTAATATGGCTTAGTGACTGGCCTCATGGCTTAGTGGGTAGTAACTCTGCCTGCGAAGCCGAGGGTTCGATTCCCACGCAGTGCAAATATTTGTGTAATGAATTCAAATATTTGTACTGTGTCTGGATGTGTTCTATGTATATAATTAGTACCTATTTATTTAAAACTATATGAGTATTATGTCAGCTATCTGACTTCCATAGTACAAGCTTTGCTTAGTTTGGAGTCAAGATGGTGTTGTGCGTGAATTGTACACCAATATTTATTTATTTACTCGTCAGGTACGTGGAGAAGGGTCTGGCGGACCGCGTGTGCGAGGACCCGCTGACGGTGCGGCTGCGGTTCGAGCCCGCGGGCCGCTCCGTCGGCGAGGTCGGCCTCTACTACACGCTCGAGAAGGAGAACCAGTGCGTCGTCTGCGGGGAGAAACACTCCTACATCAGGAAGAACGTCGTGCCCAGGGAATACAGGAAATACTTTCCAGGTAAATGTTATAGAAAACAACATTGGCAGTCATAGGACTACCGATAAAAATGAAAACTTATAATTTTTGAGCCACTATACAAAATGCCTAAGTCTTGTTTAACGGTGTTAATTGAGCAGACACAGAACGCTGTATTTCTGGGGTTCGAGATTGATCGTTGCATAACATGGGAATACCACATCGACAAGATGTATGCTAAAGTAAGCAGTGCGTTCTTTATACTAACAAAGGGATTCCGAGTGCAGTCTTTCAAAGAGCGAGTGAAGATATAGTCTGACAAATGCCCATTGCGACACAACAACGATTTTGGACACGAACGGCACGTTTTTGGGCGCGAATGCACGCTCCCAGTCGACAGCGCGGACGTATAGTTCGCGGCCGTACTGGAATTGAGAATACACTGTGGCAAAGTAATATGCACGCGACACTTCCGCAGACTCCACTCGGATTACCCGTGTTAGTGGAAGGCACGCATTGCTTACTTTAGCACATATCTTGGCGATGTACCTAATGATCGACCAGTATGTATAAGTCACACACCTGTCACACATATCGGTGGCTGTATACGTCAGAAACTCAGAAATAATCTAGATTCATACAGCACGCGAAGAGAGAGACATTCATGCAACATACGCAACGCTGACAAGCTAGATGTTATATCAAAGTGTCACACGAGGTCACCGAAGCTACATTATTATATACATTATGAAACCGAAAGATTATAACATTCTTCCTAAAATAGTCAAAACGGCCCCAAGTTTCGGCAGCTTCAAAACCAAATTAAAATGTTAGCTTATCGATGAAACTCTTTATAGTTAGCGAGTTTTTAGAGAGTGGTGGTGAAGTTACGATAAGATTGTAAAAAATGTGTGTATCGTTCCGTTCCGTTTCGTAGACACGATGAAGGACCACTCGTCGCACGACATCGTGCTGCTGTGCGCGCGCTGCCACCAGCGCAGCAACATGCGCGACCAGCACACGCGCGCGCAGCTCGCCGCGCGCTGCGCCGCGCCGCTGCCCGCCGCGGAGCCCGCGCGCGCCACGGAGGACGCGCGCTACAAGTCAGTACCTCGCGTCACACGCGCACTGACGCTACATATAATTGAAGCTAAAACTTCTTTTGACACACCATATACAGATTTTCCGTGGGCTGTGAATTGAACTCAAGCGTCACGTTCGTTAATCAAAGAAATCTTCGGGTAAACTCGGATGATCTAGATGACCATGGTTATGACCACGCCCTCCGATTTCAACCGCGTAGTTTCCAAAAAAGAGCTCTCAAATTTTGTGTTATTAATTGTCACTTCTATCGGTAGTCCCTATGACTGCCAATATTTTATTATTAATTTTGAGAGCCTGAAATGTTTCAATGCTGGGCAAAGCCTCTTTACCCTCTTTCCACTTGTCTCTGTCCTAGTTTGTTAGTGTGGGGAAATGCGCATGCATTTACGTACCGTCCGCCGTGCGGACGTGGTGGGCGTGTCGGAGTCGACTCCACTAAAAGTAGTGGACTAAAACCACCACTGGTTTCTCCGGAATGGCCTGGGCTCAGAGTCGCGGAGTCATTTCTCGCACTTACGCAAAGACCTTGACCCACTTGCCCTCGCCCTTGCGCGTGGCGTCCGAATACCTGCATTTGAATCCAGTGATGCGCCGGAAAACAGTAGTGCGTCACCTCTTCGAGAAGGGCTATCCTTAGGTGATGAAATGGCTTTCAATCTCGATTCTCCGCTTTATACGACCTTAGACTGTCGAGGGTCTTGGCTAAGATGGTTGGCAGCGAGAGGTCCACCCTCACGACCTTGCGCCTCAAGCTTTACAAGATTTGCTTAGTTTGTGGTTGGATGGTGTTGTGTGTTAAATGTCTACCAATATTTATTTAATGAGATACACATTACAGCGTTTTACCAAATGTATACTCTTCAGAGGGTAAAATCAACAATTTATTGGGAACAAACGTCATTATTTTCACTGGATTTTTATATATCGAGATTATTTGACGGATTCTTGCCAATCTAGAAATTATGTTTGGCCCAGTCATCATCTTAAATCAAAAGTGTATCAATTAAATTTTTCTTTATACATTGATTGCAGAAAAATCCGCATGGCTGCGCGAGCGCTGAGTAACAACAAACTCGGCAAGTGCTCGCTGCCCGAGGAGAGGCGGAAGGCTCTAGAAGATCAGGTGCTGAGCTACTACACCGACCACACGGAGGTCACGGATGACCTGCTCAAACAGGCCGGGGAGCTAACAGTTGTGTGAGTATCATTCTCGATAGATTTCCTTACAGCACTGGATTTGAGGCGGTTACAGCCCTGAGGCCTCCACAATACTGGAGCTCTAACATAGAGACTAATGAGAAAGTTGTTTTAAGTACTGACAAGTAAACATAGTTTCTTTTAATATTTCTCACTGTTTTACCAATAAAACATGCAATACAGTGAGGATTATTCATACAGAACTCGGTTTATAGATAGATAGATAGAAGTTCAATCATTGAAGTACAGAGAAGCTGTTTATCTATGATCCTCAAACGAGGAAAACCCTGTATCTTGGGTTCATGTACGAGTTTACTAGTTGAGGTACAAAATAATGATAGGGAACAGATGCATACAAATTGTCTAGGTAATCCATGATGGGTACTTTTTGTACACCGTTATTTTTGTACATTAATATAATTTTATCAGCGTTATCTACTGCAACTACGGAACACAATAAAACTGAAAAAAAAATCTGGTTAAAAAAATATCTCGAAAATTATGCAATGAATGGCAGGGATAGTCTTGTGTGATAGTCGTAAAAAGTAGGTATCTGGGGTTTGGCTTGAAAGAATGCGCTTGTAGAAGAAAGAAATATTTGTTCAAAAGAGATGTTTCTTATTGTCCAGTGTGAAGAACGAGTCCGGTAACCAGGAGAGCCACGGGCGGGGCGTGGTGCGCCACTTCCTGGCGCAGGAGACGGGCGGCTTGCTGGCGCTGGAGCAGCTCTGGAGGGAACACTTCCTGGAGGCCATGCGGCCGCGACACATGCCGCGCCTCTGGTCGCCCACTCACACGCTGGACAGGTGACGTCACCGCTCCACTCTACAGAACGCGGCCGGTAACCAGGACGCCACCGGTGCGGCGTGGTGCGCGGTTGTTTCGTTGGCTGTGAATGAGACTGATCTTCACGTTCGGATGTGAAAGATCCCGTTCCCGTTATATTTTTGAATTAAAAAGTAACCCTTAGTTAAAGTAAAAAAAACCAATGTATTCCGCCAGATTTTACCTAAATGTGTTCCTAATTTCAGCCCGATCCGTTCATACGTTCCGACGTGATAGAGCAACAAACATCCAAAGATTACATTTATAATATTAATAGGTTTATTAAAATAATCAAAAGTACTTAATAGTTCTGAAAACTGTGTTTCGCTTTAATGTTTTCATTCATCTCAGATTATTCATTGTGTTATGCTGTTTGTTTACAATAAAATAAAATTCATTTGCAGGCTGCGCGTGAAATGGAACGAAGGGCGCTTGTCCGAAGAAGATTTACAAGCTATTGGCAACGTTCGATGGTTATTCGATAAGGATACATAATCCTGAAGTAATTGTACAAATATTTATGCAAGGGTATAAAAACCGGTCTGAAGTCGAAACAGGCATACTATACTCAAAGGCACAATTAACCGTCCAAAAAATCGAATCAAATTAAAAAAATCGTTAATATTAAAGAAACGATGGGAGGTACATTAAGCGTTATTATCATTAAGCAATAAAAACAACAAACAATATAAAAAGTTGATTTTTATATTGTTTGTAAGTTATAAATTTACACTAAGATAAGAATCTCACTAAATCGATTTTGTTAAAAAGACTAGAGTGGCAATATTGTGCCTGTGACTGCATACCCACCGAATAATTTTTACTCAGGCACCCAACTCTGAAAGCAGGAAAAAAATAGTTCAAAGATTATTTTTTATCAATCACGGTTATTAATTAAAATGAAGTAGTGGTGCCCCGCGATTTTACCTGCGTAGTTCCCATTCCAGTTATTTTTTCGGGATAAAATGAGACAGGATACAGAAGTATTCATGATTACTGGATATTTACCGATTGCCATAGCGGTTACCTACTGAAAATGGTCTATGAAATAAAAATCCGCGAGTCCCTCCGCGCGGACACTTTTCACTCTCGCTCCGTCTCTTTCTGTTCCCCCTTCCCCTCAACAGTGCTATTGTACCCCTTCATGGCAACCTTGTTGGAAGTCGCATAAGAAGTTGAACTTCATTCAATAAATGGTAAATATCCTATAATTCATTATACTAGTGTATAAGAGCAGTTGTTACTACAAATTAAAATACACTATGGTCTCAACAAAATATATGTAAACTGTGCCATTTAGTAAAAGTTATTCATAATGATGAATACCGCCATCCTTATCTACAAAAAAAATATTGATGTATGTACTCGGAGTTTTGTATTTATTTATATGAATTGAGTAATGTACAGAAAATATAAATATAATATATATAATATAAAATTTAAATATTAATAAATGATGATTTTCTACCTTTGTATTTTTCTGTGTTCACCTATTCCCTTAAATCTTACAGGTATGGCCGCCGAAACTGAATAATATTTATAGTTTTTTTTTAGATTTTAATGGGTTTACACTTGACCACCATTTTGCCGAATAGCAAGCGACGAAGCTCACGAAGTTGTCTATGATAGAGCATGCTTACACATAAAAAAACCGATTAACTCTCGACTTACAAGACATCAAGATTGTCACCATCGGAAAACCACGTTCTGTGGGAAAACCCCACTCAGGAAATGCATGCCACAGCTCAGACGTTCTTATCAGTACCACAGTATAAAGAAAAACTACCAGTAGGACTATCTATACCTTTGAACTTGCGGTAGAGATTTACTACGATAATATGACCCTACCTCCAGATATCAAAACATTTGAAAGTATTTGTGAAAGTATGTACAACGCACCACCATTCTACATTCTAGAATTGTGCATGTTTGTTCAAAACAACAAACAAATATATGTTAATGACAAATCGACTCGTTCAGATAATCTATGCACCAAACACAAATATAATTTGTGTGTAAGTACATCAAATTAACAACACAGTGTACGAAAAAAAGTGCATTTGCAAGTGCCATTAAGATCTACAATCACTTACCACTAAACTTGAAAACTAACTGGCAATGCATTTAAAAACAGCCTTAAGAGCCCTCTGACAAAACGACAGAACTCAACTTTAGGTAAAATCCTGCAACATTGTCAGCGTGCGTCCGTTCGATTCAGCTCGAGCGTTTAGGCGGACAGAACGATCTTGAGCCGTAACGGCAGTGTACTAAAAATTTTGATGAGATTTTCTGACGTGACTTTGACTAAATCGATGAACGCTGGCTGCGTGCACGAAAATTGATGACTTATTGTCCCGTTACGTTCGTTGTCCCGTTACGTTACGATAAATTATTCTTGCATTTCAAAAATCTGATAACTAGTAAAATTTCTTTTTTATTTTAAGGGTAATTTTTGTGCATTGGTTCTTAGCTATGTTTGGTTAATATCGATTCAAGATGGCCGCCTCCACAAAATGGTGGACTAAATATTTCTTCATAATCTACCTCAATATGGGTATCAAATTTAATGAAAAAGCTTCACCAGTAGAATACTATGCACTATGACAAATTTCAAATCCAAGATGGCCGCCACCACAAAATGGCGAAATAAATAATAAATAAATATTGGTGGACAATTCACACACAACACCATCTGACCCCAAACTAAGCAAAGCTTGTGTGATGGCAGCCAGATAGCTGATATAATAATTATATAGTTTTAAATACATACTTATTATACATAGAAACACCCAGACACAGTGCAAACATTTGAATTCATCACACAAATATTTGCACGTCGACACGTATGAATGAATCGGGCTGAAATGTGCTGCTAGTATATATGTAAATGAGATATATAACAAATTATATTTCTACTAGCTGTACCCTGCCCAGCTTCACTGTGGCACATTGTGATGCAAAAATTAGATAAAGTTAAAGTCAAAGTTATTTATTGGTAAATGTAACATACATTTCTTTTTTCCCTACTTCCTCAATATGGGTATCAAATAAAAAGACTTGACGAGTAAAATACTATGCACAATGACAAATTTCAAATCCAAGATGGCCGCCACCACAAAATGGTGAGATACATTTTTTTTCACTACCTCCTCAATACGGGTATCAAATAAAAGGGCTTGACTAGTAGAACACTACGCACTATGACAAATGTCAAATCCAAGATGGCCGCCACCACAAAATGGCGATTGTCATTATTTTTTACTACTACCTCAATATGGGTAACAAATGAAAGAGCTTGACTAATAAAATACTATGCACTATGACAAATTTCAAATCCAAGATGGCCGCCACCACAAAATGGCGACTGTCATTATTTTTACTACCACCTCAATATGGGTAATAAATGAAAGAGCTTGATTAGTAGAATACTATGCACTGTCACAAATTTCAAATCCAAGATGGCCGCCACCACAAAATTGTGAATGTCTTTATTTTTTACTACAACCTCAATATGGGTAACAAATGAAAGGGCTTGACTAGTAGAATACTATGCACTATGACAAATTTCAAATCCAAGATGGCCGCCACCACAAAATGGCGACTGACATTATTTTTCACTACTTTTCAAAATGGATATCAAATGAAAGGGATTGACTAGTAAAAACAACGCACTATGACAAATTTCAAATCCAAGATGGCCGCCACCACAAAATGGCGAATGTCATTATTTTTTGCTACGACCTCAATATGGATAACAAATGAAAGGACTTGACTAGTAGCATACTATGCACTATGACAAATTTCAAATCCAAGATGGCCGCCACCACAAAATGACGAATGTCATTATTTTTTATTTTTCACTAGGTACTTCTCAACATAGGTATCAAATGCAAGGGCTTGACTAGTATAATACTACGCACTATGACAAATTTCAAATCCAAGATGGCCGCCACCACAAAAAAAAACTTAAACCTGCTCGGGCACTAACTCTATAAAACTAAAATACCTAGGTACTTATATTTTAGATGTTATCGCACGAAATAATTATATTTACAGATGTTTGTACCGCGCTGAACCTGCATCAATCGCTAACAAAATGATTTTGCGTTGCCCGCGTGCCCATCCCTAGTAATCCCCAACGTACATATCTATGTAGCTATACATCATCTGCCTACGACGCGCACTGGGCGTCTAGTGTGGTGTTAGCACTCTATACTTTCGTTATTTGTCATCTATGATTTTTAGCTAAGACAGCTCTCCCTTCCGTGCTTGCGCGGAAGATCGCGTTACTCGATGAGTCAAACCCTTCCAGTTGGATATGAAATTTGTCATAGTGCATAGTATTCTACTAGTCAAGCCCTTTCATTTGTTACCCATACTGAGGTAGTAGTAAAAAATAATGACATTCGCAATTTTGTGGTGGCGGCCATCTTGGATTTGAAATTTGTGGCAGTGCATAGTATTTTACTAGTCAAGCCCTTTCATTTGTTACCCATATTGAGTTGGTAGTAAATAATAATGTCAGTAGCCATTTTGTGGTAGCGGCCATCTTGGATTTGAAATTTGTCATAGTGCGTAGTATTTAACTAGTCAAGCCCTTGCTTTTGATACCTATATTGTGAAGTAGTGAAAAATAATGACCTTCACAATTTTGTGGTGGCGGCCATCTTGGATTTGAAATTTCTGACAGTGCATAGTATTCTACTAGATAAGTCCTTTCATTTGTTACCCATATTGAGGTAGTAGTAAAAATAATGACATTCGCCATTTTGTGGTGGCGGCCATCTTGGATTTGAAATTTGTGGCAGTGCATAATATTTTACTAGTCAAGCCCTTTCATTTGTTACCCATATTAAGTTGGTAGTAAAAAATAATGTCAGTAGCTATTTTGTGGTAGCGACCATCTTGGATTTGAAATTTGTCATAGTGCGTAGTATTTTACTAGTCAAGCCCTTGCTTTTGATACCTATATTGTGAAGTAGTGAAAATAATGACCTTCACAATTTTGTGGTGGCGGCCATCTTGGATTTGAAATTTCTGACAGTGCATAGTATTCTACTAGATAAGTCCTTTCATTTGTTACCCATATTGAGGTAGTAGTAAAAAATAATGACATTCGCCATTTTGTGGTGGCGGCCATCTTGGATTTGATATTTGTGACAGTGCATAGTATTCTACTAGTCAAGCCCTTTCATTTGTTACCCATATTGAGTTGGTAGTAAAAAATAATGTCAGTAGCCATTTTGTGGTAGCGGCCATCTTGGATTTGAAATTTGTCATAGTGCGTAGTATTTTACTAGTCAAGCCCTTGCATTTGATACCTATATTGTGAAGTAGTGAAAAATAATGACAGTCGCCATTTTGTGATGGCGGCCATCTTGGATTTGAAATTTGTCATAGTGCATAGTATGCTACTAGTCAAGTCCTTTCATTTGTTATCCATATTGAGGTCGTAGCAAAAAATAATGACATTCGCCTTTTTGTGGTGGCGGCCATCTTGGATTTGAAATTTGTCATAGTGCATAGTATTCTACTAGTCAAGCCCTTTCATTTGTTACCCATATTGAGGTGGTAGAAAAAATAATGACATTCGCGATTTTGGGGTGGCGGCCATCTTGGATTTGAAATTTATCATAGTGCGTAGTATTCTACTAGTCAAGCCCTTTCATTTGTTATCCATATTGAGGTGGTAGTAAAAAATAATGACAGTCGCCATTTTGTGGTGGCGGCCATCTTGGATTTGAAATTTGTCATAGTGCATAGTCAAGCCCTTTAAATTGATACCTATATTGAGGTAGTAGTAAAAATGAATGATGATTAATTAATATTGGAAGTTCGTTGCTCAAACACGTCGGAACAGTCATTGGTCATGGCCATTGCTCATGGTCATTGGTCATATCCGTTCCTCATGGTCATGGTCTTTGGTCATGGTATAGAGGTAGTAGTGAAAAATATAAAATTAAAATTTTGTGGTCGCACTATAATTATTCTAGTTTATGTCATAAACGCGCGAAATATTACGTAACCGACTCCCACGCTAACTGACGCAGGTCCTCCCCCGACGGCCGCTCGCGGCATACTAAATTGTAGGCTTGGGCAAAAAATATCGATATATCAAAATATCGATTTTATTTTCGAAAATAATCGATATATATCGACGATTTTTTTCTTTTCGATATATCGATTTTCGATATATATCGACGATTTTTTTCTTTTCGATATATCGATTTTCGATATTTATTTTCGGATATCGAAAACGATATATTTTGCCTCGAATTTTCAAGCATATATCCACTTTAATTCTCCAATTGCAGTATCAAATGCTATATGAAACACAAGCAACTATATTCGCTCAAAATATTCTTCAGTGTCAAATTTATTCAGAACAACGTTCTTTAGATGTAAGGCCTGACCGAGCAACATCAGCAAAAGCAAAATAAATGAAATATCTATCTGGTGCAGACGTGAGCAGCTTTTAAATCTGAAAACAGCTACGCCAGAGATTCCGAGCTCTGGATCTGTCCCCAATAAGCTTAACCAATAAGCTTAATTTGATTTGATTAACTTATTTCATTAATTCATATTCTGTTTGTAATCAATTTAACATTCCAAAAATGTTTTGTAGGAAATGTTTTAAATCTCAAATTGCTAACAATGGCAGATTATAATTTTTAACAATCTTATCTTAAATAATAGTATTTTATTGCCTAATTATTATTTGCATGAAATTTATCATGAAAACTAACGTGGTTATTACACATTTTACATAAATACATGGGTAACTCACGTATAATGTAGTCAGTCCAGTCCGACTCAAGTTTCGAACGCGTCCGGCGATCTTTTTCAAGGAGAGTGCGCGCGCGGGTTCGCAGCTCGTTTAGCACTGCGGGCAGCCGCACGGCGCGCACGCAAGCTCAACGGTTGTTGCGGGGGTGCAGGTGAGGGGGTGCGGGAGGGCTGCGCCGGTGTACTCTGGAACTCGTCGTCGCTGGTGAGCTGCGCGTCGGGAATATTGCAGCACACTGAGCTCACTGTGTCCTCACCACTAGTCTGAACACACTGCTGAGCCTTTTGGAGGCAAGGTTTCCAAGCGGGTGCCACATGCCATCCACCATCTCTGTTAAACGTCGGACGCTTACCGATTTCAATGGCCTCCCTGACTTTACGGGGTATAAAAGACTTCTCCCTAGCCAGGACCTCCGCCTTATCAAATCGAATGAAGTGTTGAGCGTCCGAACAGAGAGCATGCTCCATTCGACCCTACCAACCGGGTCACAAACGGTCTCAATAACATCTTAAAGACCCTGCCGGACGACCTACATAAGAGCTTGCGCCCGTTGAACCCTACAGCACCGAAGATTTACGGGCTACCTAAAATACACAAGCTTGAGTGGCCTCTTCGTCCTATTGTAAGCCAAATAGACTCACCTACTTACAAAACAGCGCGCTTCTTGTCGGATATGCTTGTTCCATTCGTCGGGAAAACAACAAGCTTTGTCAGAGACTCAACGCATTTTGTACAGTTATTGGAAGAGATACAGCTCTGTGAGGACGAAGAGCTTGTGAGTTTCGATGTCGTTTCGCTTTTCACGAATGTACCGATAGAGGACACCATTGAAATTATTACGGAACTAATTCAGTGCATTGAAATACCTATCGAGTACATAAAGCTGATGCGATTCGTGCTCACCAAAGGCTATTTCGTGTGGAAGGGAGACCACTACATACAAGTTGGAGGTGTGGCTATGGGGTGTCCTATTGCCCCGGTCGTGGCTAATATCTTCATGGAGTGGTTCGAAGAGGAGGCAATCTTGAGTTCGCCATATAAACCAAGACATTGGTGGCGGTATGTTGACGATGTGTTCGCTATTGTACGCAGAGACCAGATTGATCCGTTACTGACACATTTAAACAGTGTTCATCCGAATATTGCGGTAACGTTGGAACGTGAACGAGATGCCAGTCTGCCTTTTCTGGATGTGTTGGTGATGCGAGATTCTACCGGACGATTATCGCACACGGTCTACCGTAAGCCGACACACACAGATATGTATCTAAGGGCCGATTCACACCACCATCCCGCACATCTAGCCTCAGTACCACGCACGCTTATTAATAGAGCGTTGAGACTATGTGGTCCAGAACACTTAGACACTGAATTAAAGCACTTGGAAGGCGTGCTCAAACGTAACGGATATAACTGGAAACAGGGATGGCGGGTGGCGAATGCATCGTCGAGGACACATCCAGCTTCGGTGGAGAGGGCGGCCGCTTACCTGCCGTATATTAAAGGAGTGACGGATAACATTGGACACTTGTTACGCCGAAGTTATTGCATCAAGACAATATTTCGTCCACTCAGGCAGTTAAGGCAAGTGGTACGCTCCCCTAAGGACAAAGACCCTTTGGGTGTGCCTGGGGTGTACATGATTCCCTGTGATTGTGGTAAGAGCTATGTGGGTGAAACACGTCGGAATGTGTCCACGAGGCTTACGGAACACATACGCGCGATCAAGAATTTGGATGGCAACAGCTCTGCGGTGGCGGAGCATGCTCTGTTCGGACGCTCAACACTTCATTCGATTTGATAAGGCGGAGGTCCTGGCTAGGGAGAAGTCTTTTATACCCCGTAAAGTCAGGGAGGCCATTGAAATCGGTAAGCGTCCGACGTTTAACAGAGATGGTGGATGGCATGTGGCACCCGCTTGGAAACCTTGCCTCCAAAAGGCTCAGCAGTGTGTTCAGACTAGTGGTGAGGACACAGTGAGCTCAGTGTGCTGCAATATTCCCGACGCGCAGCTCACCAGCGACGACGAGTTCCAGAGTACACCGGCGCAGCCCTCCCGCACCCCCTCACCTGCACCCCCGCAACAACCGTTGAGCTTGCGTGCGCGCCGTGCGGCTGCCCGCAGTGCTAAACGAGCTGCGAACCCGCGCGCACTCTCCTTGAAAAAGATCGCCGGACGCGATCGAAACTTGAGTCGGACTGGACTGACTACATTATACGTGAGTTACCCGTGTATTTATGTAAAATGAAATTTATCTTTGTCATTAAATTATCTTCGCAAATTGTGGCACCTAGTCGTCAGCACTTTCTAAAACTGGAAATGTTTTGTAAACCTGGAGAGGCGTCCAAGTCACAGGCTTAGCCTAGTTTGGAGCCCACGGAAATACCTATTTTTGTATATGTTTACTTCTTGCTAAATTACCGTCATATTACATAGTGTTGTAATCAAATTTTTGGAAAATAAATTACTATTACTAAAAAAACTGGACCAACCTAGACCAACTTTTTTAGAGGAATTCAGATATTTTTGAATGAATTGTCAAATTTTTACGCTGGTTCTTTCGGAAATCGCTCTATCTAATATTATGTCAAGCTTTATCGGTATAATCCGAAAGGGTAGCTTCAGTCGTTAATTTAACAGTGCCAGATAATAGGAGCAGATTGACAGGTAGGCACGTTAAAGAAAGAGTGCTGCTGATGTCTATATCAGACTATTGTATATGTAGGTCGGAGCAGAGCTAGTGACAACACGGTGGTTAAATGCGCAGTAATACACCTACATAACGCAGACGAATACTGGTTTCAGTGATGGTTAATTTTGAACAGTAAAATATGCACGAATTATGAATAAATAATAAAATTGGTTGTCTGTAAAGTCGGTTGGCTTACAAACGATAATTTAACGTGACAACGTCATAACAAAACACTGATATATGCGGCGCAAGCGTACAATGAGCGTAACGGGACACTTTTTCTGTTCATCGATTTATTAGACTTTGTCACGTCAATATTATGCCAGATATTTTGTATTTTCATTTTTAATTATCTAATCAATAAGTGCTTAATATGTAAGTAACCTTCTCTTGAAAAAAAATCGATATATCGGAATATCTATATTTTTTGAAAATATATATATCGATACATTTGGAAAGTATCGATACGATTTATATCGATATATTTTGTTGATTTGCCCATCCCTACTAAATTGCGCAGCGTAATTTATTGTAATTTAGACTGCTGGTAATTTATATTTTTTGAAATATTGACAACTATGATTTGAAAAGTAACTATAGAATTGGATTTTACAAAGAACAAAGTATTATCGTGTCTAATTTTTATTTTGCAATTATTGTGTATTTCACACAGAGACAACGCTAAAACTGCAATGTAAAACTTAAAATTGGCTCATGATTTTGTTTTTTACTAATAAATGGGACCAAAATTCAGATATATGTAACATGTCTGAATTAATAAAATATGTGTATGATGTTCCCCATATTTTTTTAAGTACCTATAAATTTTGAGTATCACTTGTAGTTTTAAAAGTCTGAAACTGACACGGCGGCGACTTTTCGGCGAAATGGTCATGGGAGATCGTTCCCTACGACCAAAGGAATTATTATTAGGAAAATTGAAACAAGGAAACGTCAACAAGAAAGATCGGCCTATTTTTTGAACGTAATTATCTTTTTCTAGATAATACTAAAGATGAAAAATTCGGAACACAAACTTTTTGAATTTCGTGCGACGACGTGAGAGGGCTCTTAAGAAATGGTTGATCTCTGAAGCATATTATGATCTCAAAGAATATTTCAATAAGTAACGTAAATATCGTATTCAAATAGTAAATATACAATCACTCTTTGTGCCATGCTGTTTTAATTTGTGTTATAATGTTAATTAACCCTCCGCCCGTCGTGCGGTTTTTAATAACGCGGTTCGTCGCGTGGGGTCCCTGAAAACCTCGAAGATCAACCGCCTATAAAACCTCTTATAACTTGTATATTTTAACCTATCTTAATGGTTTATTATTAAGTGTTTCAATAACAATAAAATACAAAAAGTAAATCAAATATATTAAGTAATTTATTTACTGCTTTAATTTACTAATCTATAATTAGGTAGGTACATAAATTGTATCATATCACAAAAATAAAGTTTTTTTTCTTACAATATAGCTAAACTTTCAATTTTATTATATCTATATGAGATCGCATTGAATCACAACACTTTATTATAGTAATATTGAATCGCAATACCCAAAAAAAATATAAACTTTTGCCAAACTAATTCGGACTAATTTTCCGTTTCAACACAGTCAGTACAATACCACTTTAGTATGTGTTGGGCATATGTTACCCTTACAAAAGTGCAGATAGATTTGAATTTTCTATCGATTTGCTTCGGTCAATGAATGAAATGCTGCCTCATTGGGATAGTTGCGCATCGATCAGGTTGTATATCCTGAAGCGGAAGAATGAAACACCTTATAGTAGGATAGAACAAAATCTTCGCATTCTTGCTCTGAATCCGTGTTTTGGTCACTCCTTTCATCTGGGCATGTTACATCGTCTTCCTCTTTAGGACTGTCCTTGTGGCTTAGTGGGTAGTAACCTTCCTGTGAAACCGAAGTTCGTGGGTTCGATTCCGATTCACAGTGCAAATATTTGTGTGATGAATTCAAATATTTGTACTGTATCTGGATGTTTCTATACATAATAAGTATGGATTTACAACTATATACGTATTATATCAATTATCCGCCACAATACAACTTTTGCTTAGTTTAGGGTCAGATGGTAGTGTGTGTGAATTGTCCACCACCAATATTTATTCGTCGCCACCGTAAATGTCATCACATTCTTCTTCTAACCAACGTAATATACGTTATTGTTATTCTTCTCCGATATTAGAAGTAAGTGTTGTTCTAAAACAATAGAAAAATAAATAAAATACATGTTAAAAAAGCAATCAAACATAAAATTATGAATTCAGTTTTACTTACGCGGGTCGTCGCGTGGGGTCTTTCACAGCCCGGGCGCTGAAAACACGTCCATATCTCACTGCGTAGGCACGCGAGCTGAAATTAGCTGTTATACACGCCGACTATAATTCAACTTCGGAGGGTACCTAAAGTATAGAAACGCGGGCATGATTTTAAACATATGAATTTTATGTATTTGTAACACCTAGGCTTTCAAAGACCCCACGCGACGGGCGGAGGGTTAAGAATTTAAAATGTTGCATTATTTGTTGTACCTAATGTTAATTGAATTTAAAATGTTAGATTAATTATTATTTTTAAAATGGTCAATAATATTGTATGTTCGAAATGGACAAAACTGTTGGAACTCATCATCGAACTCTTAAAAACGACAGAAGCGGCAAACGCGCTTCTACTATGGCGATGCAAAATCAGGTGACGTCTCCTGATTTAGTCTCAGTCGCAACAAGGAGTTGTGTACGTTCGCTGACAATTGTGTACGTTCACTGACAATTCAATTTTAAATTTTTCAAACAAATTTTCGCCACATTATGTTGTCTTTAGATTCTAGTATACCTCATCTTCGTTTCTTTAATTATATCGATGGAACTCATAGAAATTGTAATATCTTGTACTCTGTACACAGTTAATACAATAAAGCATATTCTATTCTATTCACGCATGTTGCGTACTGCTACTACTGAAGATGAATAATTACAATTACATACAAACTCTTTTGTAAGGATGTGACTACACACATTAAAACAGTAATTTGGCACACCACACGCAGTAAAAATAGCTCCACTTGTTTTCACGTTTTGGCGTTGTCGGTTAAAAAAAATTAAACATCTGATTCTCATATTTATTTTAATCTTTCAATTGTCACTGTCTTTAAATTAAAAAAAAATGTGTTCCAATTTACTCCATTATACAAAGTGTTGGCTAAATATTAAATTATCAATTCTTTGATCATTGTTTGCGAAATAAATATCGATGATACCTTGAAATGTTGACTTATAATAAACAGAGATATTTTTCAGCCAATGTATTTTGTACATAAAATGGTAGGTACACATCAGAAACACTTTTATGCTGGAACTTAAATTTAAATCTCAGTGTTGGCTGTTTACTATGTTTATCATACTAGTAGACTTCGGAACAATTATAACCTAAACAAGAACCGTTTGCATTTGAATTGAAAATAAAGTGATTATTTTGAAATAAAGTAATAAAGATTCACCAACAATAATTGAAATATGCTAAGTTTAGGATTTTAATTACAAAGAAATTCTAAAGTTATAATGCCATATATAAAGCAGACGAAGATAACTAAGTTATTTCAAAGAGGTTCGATTATTGTTATATTTTACCTTTTTGATTTCTATACTTTTGTTACATACTTTAATTTGCTTATATTATGATTAGCACCTCGATTACCCGAGGAAGACTGCGATGATTTACAAGAGGAAGTTTCTAAACTGGAGCAAACTCTAAAAGAGAAGCAAGATCTCTTGTTCCAACTTCAGAGAAGTAAGCTGAAGTGTCCAAGGGCGCCACCGAAAAAAAAATCTGAATTATTTGTGGGACCTCAGGTAAATAAAATATTAAGTACATTATATTATCAATTAAATGTAACCTTCACCTTTCAGCTTCCTTGTTCCATTAACGTGAAAGTAAATGTTACACTGGCACCTAATAATCTAGTTGAAATGGGTGCTACTTTTAAAATATTAATTAGTGACTAGGGACAATGAATTTATATGAGTAACAACTGATAAATAATCATCCTTAGATTTCATGAGGAGAGTGTTTTTTTTTTCTAATTAACATGGGAGCAACTCAGGTATAATCAATTTGAATAGCTATGAAAAAATATTCATATCGCCTTTGCCTTAGAGGCCTTCTATGACCAACTGCAATCAAAACAACCTCATCAGTCTGAAAAAGTATGTTACTTTCGAGGATGGAACATACACAGTAAGTAATAATATTCTAGTAACTCTTTACTTATTCTACAAATTGTAGAAACTGATGCTTACAACCTCGGTGGATGCACTGAAACGGGAGATAGAACTCATGTCTATGCTGTCCGGAGTGGAGGTACAGTCGTATGTGACGGATGAACATTGTTCCATCATTTACCACATGCAGCACCACTCGGACCATGAGATCAAACACGGACTGAAGATTACTATGAAAAATGGTATGTTTCTTTATAATCACTTTTAGTATGAAAATTACAAATGTTTACTGCACATTTTTAATTAATTCACAACTGGACTTGGCTGAAATTTGGGTTGGGCTAGACCAGCCATGTCACATGAGAGTTACCTGTGAATTATTAAATAAATACCATTAATTTCTTTCAAAAACATTAAAATAAATAAAAACAACAAATTAAGCTGGAAACATGTATTACTCACTGATAATGTAGAATTTGATTGTGTGTGTAAGACTTTTTAAAATCAGATAGGTAGTTTTTCAGTTTATTATAATTTTTATTTATTTAAAAATGGATTTCCTTACAATTGAAGGTGCAAATGAAGTGTCAGAAAGCTCTTTGCCATTGGGATTCAACCTGTCAGCGGTGTTGGAGAGCTTCGACAAGGTGATGCAGCCAGAATGTCTGCTTTCCGTCAGGAAAGCACTGGTTGCATTCTATGATAGATTGGACCAGTATGACAAGCTGGAGGTAAGATGCACATTGATTATTAGAGATTGTATCTAAGGTTTTACTTAATTTAAAAAATAGAAGAAAGTTTTATTACTTGAGGCATATAAATTGGGTCTTCAAATTGAGCAGCACGTTGTTGCTTAATATCGGACAAGGTGCAGATCTAACAATAAAAATTAAAAAACTCAATATTAGATTATGAGGATTTTCAATAGTTTTGGGTTGAAACTAAAGAAACCGTCTGAACTTTACAAACACCTAAGAGTTACAAAAACGCATGTTTTGGGAAAGTCGCAAGACAAATTAAATACATCTCTCTCAAAAGACAAAAATGCTTCAGTCCTGGAATCTAGACTTCAATTCCATAAACAATTTATGGCAGGTGCACAAATAAATACTGCTGGGTTGGGTGCGAGAAAGAAAAGGGAAGACAGAGACATGGTAAAAACCTTTCTACAACAAGACGAAAATGACGGTTACAAAGTGCACGCCAGGCGCGGATCCAGGGGGAGGTCATGGGGGTCATGACTCCCCCTGGGCTGGGTCCAGTACCTACTTATCGTGTACCGACACTATCGTACTTATTGATATGTACTTATCGTAGACCGGCAGCGATCGCCGTATGGTAAGAGGCACGCTGAATCTTGAAAGGCCATGTCTAATGAGGTCCACGCTCTGACCAAATTATGCTCAAATCTAAAATTTCGTTAACTTTCAACTCCAACTTCAAAATCACTTCGAATCCCTATATGAGTGAGTAACAGCGGACGAATTAAACGACAGGTTAGTGGAAACTGTTCATGCAGTTGGCAGAAAATATATATTATAAGAGCCGACGCGATCTCATGGCGGCTAGGCGAGGTAAATATGAGGTTGCAGTCTTCACTCGATATGACGGTCCACTGACGGCTCAATAGACAGATCTCTACTTGTGTGTGACGCGACATACGCTACTTCAGTACTACGAGTATTGAAGAAGCGATCAAGGAGGACAGAAACGCAGCCGTAGTGGATGCTCTGCGCCGGGAGGAGGCGGCATAAGCAAAAGACGCTGTCGAGTCGATTACTATCGGAAATCGGAATCCCAACCGGTAGTGATACTAGTGATCGGCTCAACAGATGCAATCGGACTGACTAGTATTAGAATTAAATGTTCACAACCCCCTCCTATTTTCCTTTTCTTTTCCTAATACAAGAATAATGTAAAAAAAGATAATTGTAATGACAAAGGTCACGGACCCCAGAGTCTGTGGAGTAAAAAATTACAATTAAACAAAATTAAACAAATAAAAAAAAGCGATAAAGCGGAACAAAGGCTCGAAAGTGTTTGCAAACAATCTGTCTCTTGGGCAAAGTCAACTGACTAAACTGAAGACTAATAGTGGTAACGTCGAAGCCCGAGATTTGGACGAGATCTATGAACAGTAATAGTTATACACCTCTACGCAAGGGCAACCTGTCCTGACAATGACCTGAACGGACCTGACCTGACCCGACACTTTAACGAAGATATCCCGAAAGTCAGCCTGTATGAGACTAGGATGGTCAAACAAGTTAAAAACAACAAGGCACCTGGCGACGACGGAATTACGACTGAGCTTCTGAGAGCAGGTGGACAACCGGTACTTAAAGTCCTCCAGAAGCTATTCGACACCGTCATACTTGATGGTAATACGCCAGAAGCCTGGGGTAGAAGTGTGGTGGTGCTCTTCTTCAAAAAAGGTGACATCACATTGTTGAAGAATTACAAACTTATATCACTTCTCAACCACGCTTATAAGTTGTTTTCGAGGATAATCACAAATCGTCCCACACGCCGGCTTGACGACTCCCAGCCACCAGAACAAGCCGGTTTACAAAATTACGAAAGCACTAAAGACCACATCCATACGCTTCGGTAGATTTTACAGAAAACCGAGGAGTATAATAATCGGCCACAATGTATAGCGTAGGTATGTAGACTATGAGAAGAAAGCCTTCGATTCTATCAAGACTTGAGTAATGCTTTGATCTTTCCAATGATGCCGCATCGACTATTGCTATATCGAAGTATTGAAGTGTATTTACAGCAAAGCCACAATATATGCCCGATTACATGACCGGTACACAAAACATATCCGGCCATATGGGTAGAATCCAAACAAATATACAACAATACTTGACAAAGAGGTCCAGCGAAGGACCCAACTCGGATGGGCAGGGTTCGGGAAACTTCGGCACATCTTTGAGTCCATAATACGCCACTGCTTAAAGACCAAACTCTTTTATCAGTGTGTGCTATTAGTGATGGCTTATGGAACTGAGACGTGGTCCTTAAATGTGGGCCTTATAATAAAGCTCAAAGTCGCACAGCGAGCTATGGAGAGAGATATATTCGGAGTCTCTTTTCGCGACAGAATCCGTAATGAGAATATTCGCAAAAGAACGAAAGTAGCCAATATAGCTCAAATAGTAAGCAAGCTGAAGTGACTGATAACTGACAACCGATGGGGAAGTAAGGCTCTCGAGTCGCTACCACGAACTCGAAGACACCGTGTTGGACTGCCTCCCACTAGCTGGACAGATGACCTCATAAAGGTTGCTGGAAACCGCTGGTTGTGGAAATCTAGGAGGCCTATGTTCAGCAGTGGACGTCTTGCGGCTGATGATGATGATGCCCTACTTATCGCACAGTTTTATGACTTGACTACGGTGTTACTCCCCCCCCCCCACCTCCCTCTCTGGAGGCATGTGACCCCTCCTTGGAGCCAAAGCTGGATCCGCCCTTGGTGCACGCTATGAATTTAGAAATGCAAAGTGAGTGGTTAACTATAGGTGAGTTCTGTATCCCATTAGCTCTAAAGTGGCGCACCTTGATCTATGACTGGTCTCCTGCCTTATTAAAATTTTATCTAAATGCATTCCAAATGTCCCTCCCTGACCAGAGTAACTTGGTAAGGTGGGGAAAAGCCTCTGAAAATGTTGCTATACTTGTGGAGAGGCGATATGTACAGCAAGGCACATATTGGTGGGATGCAAGGTGCTCCTTAATGGGGGTCATTACTCACGGCGCCATGACAGGGTACTTGAAATCA
Source organism: Ectropis grisescens (assembly GCA_017562165.1). NCBI lineage: Eukaryota > Metazoa > Arthropoda > Insecta > Lepidoptera > Geometridae > Ectropis > Ectropis grisescens. Next base: position 27,232,614 of record CM029781.1, on the reverse strand, counting down.
TACGTGAAGCCATGAGCCTTTCAGTAGCTAGAGCCCAAAAAGGATTGACAACAAACAAAAGACAAATTAACTTTGTAAAGAAGGCTCAACTGCAAACTCCAGAAACAAGCCTTACTCAATCCTGGGTACAGCACCTGATTGGACTATTTTAATGGACACGTATGAAAAGCACTACAAAATCCCAGAGGATGTGGGTGTTTCGTCATCCAGACCGGACATTTTCCTTTTTCTAGAGCTACAAAACGCATAGTCCTTGTAGAACTTACCGTACCGTGGGAAACTAATATACCTAAAGACCACGCGATGAAACAAAATAAGTATTACGACCTCCTAAACGAATTAACAAAAAACGGCTATGTAGTTAGTTTATACGCTGTAGAAGTGGGAGCGAGAGGTATACCAGCAAAATCTCTCTATAACCTGCTGAAAGACCTTGGACTTTGGCTTATCCAGAAGTGCAGTAAGTTCTATACTAGAACGAGTATCTAAAGCTGCACTAGTAGGCTCCTATCAGATTTGGCTGGGCAGGGAGAGAAAAACGAGTAGTGAAGGTGAGTGTTGATGTACGTCAGACCCTTAAACCTACGCCCGAGTCACAAGGCTCGGGATCTACTCGAGTTTTCTCTCTCTGCCACACGATGGACCCGGCACCCGCACGGTGAATCCATGGAATGCTAAGAAGATCGTCTCTTCCATCCCATTCATCCGATTTGATTTCAGAAACTAGTAAACATGGAGGCTCAACTTTTCAAGATGTTGGACGGCTCTCACATACAAGTTACATTTCTAGTCCGAAACGAAATGGAGGAGGAACCTAGAGTCATTGAAGTAACTCTTAAGCTGGAGTACCGGATCTATGATATCAGACCCAAGCAGTACTCTTTCATTATTGATATAGGTAATGTTTAACTCTCACTACTTATATTCGAAATATGTACTAAAGCCTTATTTAAACCAAAAATCTTTTAAATGTTATGTTTTTGTGACATCAAACAGTCAAAAGGACAAAACAGTGCTTAACTGATAACTGAAATGTTTTGTCAAAGGAATGTAGGAGGTAATTTTGCAAGTTAGAATTCAAAAAAATATCTCCCATAAAGCATTTTCCTATCTGTAAGTTATCTTATGGTATCTATAGTTTTTTATTTATTTAAGCCTTAAACCGATACATCTTATTTCATATCTTATAAACTTATTTGTTAGTTTTATTAGTACTTATCCTTATTAATAAGTTTCATTAGTTTCTTCTTTTTTGTATGGTCACTTTTCGGGTATAGGCCTCCTCCAACTCTTTCCACCTTTTCTTCCTTTATAGTTACCAAGCGCAAAAACGCTCTTGTATAGAGTACCTTTGGAGGGGTGAGCTGAGTGAACCAGCTGGTGCCTCCTAAATCGATAGAGATCTGCCAAAACGCTCATAGGTAACGCCACCCTTGTTCGAAAAATACACCAAAATCTTGAACATCACCTAAAATTTTCTAGCTTAATGTTTCTTATTGGATATATTACATAGTCCAGGTAATCTGCATGATATGATACCACCTTGCCGTTTTTTTCTATCGAACTACGAGTACTTGCAGCTCGACAAAGCCATTACACGGTTGACGTGATGTCAAACCTATCAGTTAAAAAAAAGGTGTTTTTCTCATTCACCAACTTAGTAACTTACTCTTTTGCATCAAAGAGGATAAATATACGTAAACTTTATCTAAGCTTTGCATTCATTTAAATATTTGTCTACAGATAATAATGAAGAAATAGCTGAACTACTTAAAAACCAGAGTGCAATCTTCAAAAAGAAGCCATTGTATCAGGCATTCAAACATGTCTTCATTGATGGAGATGGGCCTTTCACTATGGTGCCGCGGGTGCGTAGAAAGCAATTATTATAACATAATTATATGTATAGGAGAAGACAAAAGACAAGACAACAACAAATGTGACCTGACCCCAACTTTGTTCATGAAGTCTCATGAAAAAAACAACAACTTTATAAATATCAAAAAGGCCTATGTTCAGCTGTAAACAAATACAGGCTGATAATGACAACTGCCAAAGACAGGCAGGGTTATATGAATGGGGGAGATGTTGTCACCAAAATGAGCACGTCTCTCTCATCTCGTTGCACCATACGTCACCTGTTTACTACAATACGTAACGTGTATGCTGCATGTCGGTGACGTAAACTCTCAATATTACAGCCGTCTAAGCGCAGGACGTGTACTCTTTTTCTACGAAAAACGTAATTTCGAAATAAACTCGCGACTTTCCTACTCCGGTTCTACTTCGTTTCCCATCGAAGATTGTTTGACGTTGAAATGTTCTAAGCCTACTCTAATTAGAGTACACTTAGAGCATTTGAAGAAACGGAGTATTAAAGTCGCGAGTTAATTTCGAAATTACGTTTTTCGTAGAGAGCAGACGTCCAGGTCGCGCTCCGCTGCCGTCCGAAATAGGGTATCGGATTGGGTAAAAAATACACCTTTCTAATTAGTCCGTCAGCTGGATCATGGAAAAATATGGGGCACGTTTTATTTTGATATAGATCATCAAACTTCCGGAGTGGGGGGTCGTGACGTCACTTGTGGGTAAAATCGTACCCACGAGTGACGTCACGTGAAACTTCTTACCACTGTATCTTCGTAATTTTTAAGCTATTGCATAGCTTTTATCGCGGGCCTGGGTACCGAATTTTAGTGATCGTGCATCTCTTTCTTATGTTCACAAGAAAGAGGGATGGAAGACCGTAACGCCGTCCTCCCCACTCGGTCATTCGAATTTGAATCTTATTTGTATTAGCTTTACAAACTAAATGCTCTTAGCAGTGTTGCCAACTTAACGGATTTCCCGTGATATTTTTTAAGGTAAACAAATGTCACTCTTCAAAATAAAAGCAATTCCGAAAAATTGTTAACATCCCTATTGCTTATGTTGATAAAAATGCATGCAACATGCAATAGCTTTACCGCGGCAGTCCCCGAGTGCCAAACTTCTTTTTGTATATGAATCAAAAGAAAAAAATACGTGTACAATATTTTTTATCAATCTAACTGACGGACTGTAGTGTAAAATGTATCCGAATAATAATAATAATATTTATGCATTGATTTCGGACATGAATGAATATTATAAGAAGTTAACCAGAAACGCTAAATCTGTATATTACACTCGTGCATTATGTAAGAGTAATAATCAGTCCAAGTCTGTATGGGCCATCGTGAACAAAGAAAGGGAAAATATAATTCCCCTTTCCTAGACTTTACTGACGTCCTTAAGGACTCTAGCTGACAGAAGTTCCTGTATAAAAAGGCAGCTTTAAATGTAATGAATACACGATTCGTGCGGGCGGCGGCCATTAGAATTTATTTTATATTATTAATTCATTTAATATAAGTATTCTTTTCTTATTATTAATAAACGATTATGCTATATATTAGTTACTGTATAATATGTTGCAGTAGGTACAATTGTATCTATATAATACACATTATTGTATAGCATTAAATAATGTTTCTGACTTGTAACATATATTATTAATAAATGATTATTATTAGCATGTTGTTGACGCTGAACTATAAGATAAACATATTTCCCTTACCTACCTGCTACTAAGGTGTTTAAGAAATTTTCTAGTACGCGGTTAAAGCAGTTTTCACCGCAATAACTTGTTTGTGACTGCAGGTGGGGAACTTGCCCGCGGTAGAGCGCAGGCGCCGCCGGCACAAGCCCGTCCGCCCGCCGCAGCCGCACAACGACGACACCTTCCGCCCGGAGGACTGCTCCGAGAGCGACGATGACGATGCCGAGGAAAACTAACTTATATGCTAAATTCTTCGATTTTGTTAAAGAATTAGTTACACGTTGGACAACCTGATAAGCAAAGGATGTGACCAAATGGAACTTCATAAGGTTATACCTAGATCTGAAAAGTTGCTAATGATGTCAAATAAGTGAAGCCATTCTTGTCATTGACATTATTATATCCTATCTGGTAAAAAAAATCTGTGTTTGGAATACCAGTGAAATACTATGTAAATCTTAAATATAGGATTTAGATGGAAAGAATGAGGAGCTCGAAATCGAAACTTCAAATAAAGTATTAATAAAATTTATTTTTCACAAAAATAAAAAATGATTTTTACACCTTAAATTGTTTACATTTTAGAAAACATTGATGACTTTTTTAACATTAAAGATCTTAACGAATGTCATGAGTTTCACACAACTTCCTTTACAAGCAGCTAGCTACATACCCTACGGATTTTGTGAGAAAACATATTATTTGTGCGCTTAGTTTTAAACACTATACAGATGTAGACATACTCAAGGACTCCGCTGTGTTACATCTAATCTTATACATATGATTAAATTTATCAACATTTGGAAACAACATTCACTTCAGTCTCAAATCAGTGACCCTATTCACGATGACCTTTATATGTCACAATAATTTGATCTTAGAATTGCAGCAATCTGTTTTTGTGTTTCATTTGTTGGTCATCGTAAATAAGGCCTCTGGTAAGAAGTAATATAAAAATGTTAACACACGCTGGTAAATGCTCATGCATAATTATACAATCTACATCAAAGACAGCCTAAGAGCGCAAAATAAAGGAAAACTTGTCCATTAGACCCACTCAACATAAATTTGCCGTAAGTTTAGCAACCAAGTGAATTGTTTTGATAACAATAGATTTTCACTGTAAGCAAATTTAATGTTTGTTTTATGTTGCTCCTTTGTTGAAAGTGGGATATTTTCACTACTTCATCCACTCAAGAAGGTGAGTGTTTTCATAAATTAGGGGTGAAGTTGTTGGAGATTAATAAATAACTCATCCACACAAACGTGTTATTTATACATCATGGAAATAAAAATCATAATAAAACATATAAAATACTCTCATTCTAAACATTGCACTTTTTACATATTATCTAAAGGATAAGTTACACAGCTTTGTGACCAATCGCATATAGATCCGACGCGGCAACAAATCCATTCCGAATAAAAAAAAACAACTAACTGTCCATTCGTTTCTGTATAATGTTTAACATTAGGTTGAATGGAGCCTGACGTGATATCCTAGAAATAGAGTTGGATATGGTGTCGCGCTGATGTAATGTGCGATGATATCAATTAACATTTAGCACATTTGAGTTATTTTTTGTGAAACCGTACTATATAAACCTATATTCAAATTATATTAATTTTCTAACCGCAGTCTAATCAAAGGAAGGCTGAAAATGTTCACTCACAGAGAAAGCCGAGCACACATTCATAATGGAATTAGTTATTTTTTCCCTACTTATGATAAGTTCTTTTATCGCCGTTCATACCCTGATCAATACTTCGTCCCTTTAAAAGTAGCCTGATGTAATTTATGTAGTAAATTTCATAACATTTCATTTACAGAGAACAGATTAATTTAATATTTATTTTTAAAAACATATTTTCTGCAAATGTTAGTATTAGTTCACAATGCTTAGCACATCATTATGCCATTGTAAGTAACCATGTATTTGAAGTTCCTTCTCATATTGGTTGCGTTTTATTGCTTCTATAGGGTCGCGGCGGGGAGAGAGCGGGGGTGGAAGGGGCGCGGCATCGATCAGTGCGACATCTCTCATACGCCTCGATTCGGGAGCGGTTTCACCTGAAATACATGCTTAATTTAGAAATTGAATGGACTAATTGTAATGGATCTTAGCTGTCATCTACTGCCTTTATTAGGCTAGCACAGAAAGTGATGGGTCCAATTATTTTTTGTGAAATGAAATGAAATTTATTTCACACTCAGAAAACAACAAAACATATACAAACATAAATTCCGTAGTCTAACATTACAAATATTAGAACCATATGCGTGGGTACAATAGTTACAATCAATGTAAACGCATATAAGTTATCAACAGGTTTGAGTAAACATGTAAAATATGTAAATCTCAATGTATGAGGTAACGAGATTTTTAACTGCATAATATGTACGAGGAAATTTCTTGTACGGTTGGCAACCCTGTGAATATTGTGTCGCGAGCAGCGCACTGCGCAGTAGGGCGTAGGGCTCACCTTGTAGATGCGCACGAGCCAGTGCTCGGTGGTGTAGGCCTCCTCCAACACGTCCAAGTTGAAGTCCTTGTTCCCGATCTCCGCGCCGCGCACGCGGTCGAACCCGGGCGGACGACCTGCACACGTTATGACTTATTACTTGGATTTGTGAAACAATAAATATTACAGTAAAACCATTGATCTTATCGACAAATTATTTTCCATCCTAATAGATGAACTTTAAAACAAACGAGACATTGTGGCGAGCTCACTATTAAAAATGATCTCTTGCAGCCAATATTTAGGCGCACCAAAAGTGCAATTCTTGTTGTTTTGGCGTGATTCAATATAAGTATTTATCTAAAACTCTGAATTGCAAAACACACCACAGCCCTGCTTCTTCTTTTTCTGAAGTTCCAAAAATTAATAACCATGACAAAAATTGTGCAACTATTAGAATTTTATATATATATTGTATAGCTCCAGATAATTATGCATGTCGGTGACGCGTACTCACTAGATTTCACTCGTCCAAAAATTGTTTGCCGTTACATTGGCAAGTCAGCCACCCGTACCCGTAGCATTTCCTCGTGCCTAAAAGTGTTTCACTTAAACGCGACTAAAGTTGTCACTTTATAGAGTACTGACCGCCCTCGGTGTAGACGAGCCCGAACTTGTAGTAGCTCATCTTGTACATGAGGCAGTTGAGTAGAGTGGAGGAGCCGTCCGAGTCGACGCGGAACTCGCCGGCCGGCGTGTAGTAGTCCGCCTCCTTGATGTGGGCGCCGCGGTCCGTGCTGCCGCCGATGCGCACCATCCACAGGAACTTGTTTATATCTGGGGATAATAAACACAGAGAGATGATTCCAAAAATAAATAATTTAACACATACCTAAATACATTCAATAAAATACAACGAGAAAAATAAGACTATAAAATAAGAAATAAGTTTGGATAATTGTCTCGCCGTCGGATTAGTAGCCGACCAGTCCACCGAATATGACGAGCATATAGTTGACGTCGAGCTCGCTTCCTATGAATGTATGTTTCTTACTCTTCTCACGCAAAAACTACTGAAGGGATTTGGAAATTTGTTACCTAAATAAATGATGGTCTGGACCGCGAGGCGTTGCTAATTATCTGTAATGTATGTGTTGACGATCGTGTCACAATCGCAGGAGTAGCCGAATATGAGGAGCACATAGTCGAAGTGGTACATGGATTATAATGAAAGCGTGGATGATCGTCTCACCGTCGGAAGAGTAGCCGACCAGTCCGCCGAATATGACGAGCACGTAGTCGACGTCGAGCTCGCGCATGATCTCGTAGGCGCGGTCCTCGGTGGAGGCCATGGCCTGGCCGACGCGCGAGATGTGCGTGTTGTTCCACGTGTTGTTGTCCACTATCACCGTCCGGTTCGCCATTGCCGTTATCTGGTAGCCGTAGTCCCACCACGACATCACCTTCGCGTCCTGCAAGTTTACAATGACGTAAGTAAGATGCTAAAACGCGGAGCTCGAACAACATTAAACTCACACATCTTATGACGCAGTCATAGGTCATGACGATTATTCAAAAGTTATTTTAAGGAACATTCAGAAAGGGTGGATATTATGTCGCAGCCAATTAGCTTAATCAGCCGTGGAATCAAAAGCCTAGCCTCTTTACTAAGACACGCCGTTTAATTTGCTTTCTGTAAAGAAAAATATGCTTTGTTCACCCCTACGTAATGGTGTCAAGCAGTCTACATTATGACAGTAAATTCCTACCTATCTATTATCTCAATACAGTAGAACCTCAATAACTCAAACTTGGTAACTTAAAAACCTCTATAACTTCAAAAAATAATATGTTCCCTTCCCATCAGAGCCCAAAACCAAAACCCTTGATAACTTAAAATATTTTTGTTTCCCTTGGACTTTAACTTATGAAGGTTCTACTGTACATATAAATTACGGGTCACGTTGTCCGCGATGGACATCTTAACTACTTAATCGATTTTAATCAAATTTGTACACATTGTGAAATTTGATCCAACTTAAAAGATAGGATAGTTTTTAAATCGATTAATATTAATATAAAACATTTCTTTCATTTACGAGCGGTGACGCTTGAGTTCAATTCACAGCCCACGAAAAATCTGTGTGTGGTGCGTCAAAATAAGTTTTCACTTCAATGAGTGGTAGGTGGTAATGAGTGGGTAGGAAGGTTCGTTACCTCGTCCGTGTTCATCTTGAGCCAGGTGTAGGCCTCGCGGAAGTCGTCGAAGATGATGCGCGCGCCGTCGTGCGCGCGCGCGGACAGCACGATGGACGGCGAGCTGTACGCCTCCGACGTCACCCACGTGCAGTGGAACACGTACGACACGAGCAGGCAGCCCAGCACGCCCACGAACAGCGCGCCCACCTGACACACGTACAACCATGCTCTTCAAATACTACACAGATATATAAATATCGGTGGACATTACATACACAACACCAACTACCTACTACTACTAGCCACGAACTAAGTAAAGCTTGTACTATGAATTAGAATGTCATATAAATAACATTAACATATATAATTACAGAAATTAAGTAGTATGAATGCTAATTGAAATGATAATTGAAAATCTCAGAACGGAATTTGCGGTGGGGTTTGATAATATCCCGACAAAAGTGTTGAAGGAAACAAGACATGTCATTGCTCCAGCTATTGCCCACATTGTGAACCTTAGTTTTGGCTCTGGTTTATTCTCCCAACATTATTCATAAGTGTTCTCATAAAACCGATTCGCAAAGGTGGCGCCAACGATAATATTGGAAATTATCGTTGCATACGTCATTATCCAAAGTGGTGGAATGTAACAAGGACAAAAGGATGACATCTTATTTTGACAAATACAATCTATTATCTAAAAAACAATTTGGATTCATAACAGGGAGATCTACCGAGCAGGCGAAGGAAACAAAGGGTAAAAGTGAGAGAAAAGATGAGGTTAGTGATGATGATACTGCTGCATATGGAGTTCCTCAGGGTAGTGTGTTGGGCCCTACATTATTTCTGATTTTCGTTAATGATCTTTGTGATTTAAATCTAACTGGTGGAAGGGTGATAGCATTCGCAGATGATACCACCTTCTCTTTTCTCTACTAACCTGAGATGAAACAAAATTAATGGCGGAAACAGATTTAAAACTTATTATGACATAGTTCACACTTCACAGGCAATATTCTGACGCTTAACTTAACTGACAAAATACTTAACTTTCTCGAAGTCTGCAATTGGTCCGCCAAAACCAGAAAATATCCAAATTAGGGTGTACATTTGCTTTAATCAAAATATATATAAAACATTGTTTATGTCTCTGGCTTGAAAGAGTGAAAGTTATTAAATATTTAGGGGTAACGGGCGACGATATACTTTCTTGGAGGTACCATATCCATAATGTATACCTGAACATTATTGGTAATGTGTAGTTCAGCAACGTGTCTCAGCTTTTTGAAAACTGTTATAAGTTTTCGAATTCGTTCCACTAATATTTGGATATGGTACCTCCAAGAAAGTATTTCGTCGTCGTCCTTTGTCATTCTTTAAGTACGTACTTACTATGGTCTAATCTGGGGCGGTACATACAAAACTTACATGTGGCGTGTTGATGTTGCCCAAAGATCAATATTTAAGGTTAATTAGCCTATTAGATATCCAACGGAAATCCTATATCAAAAATTTAAAATGTTAAGACAGGTTTTTATTTTAAAGGCTATATTACATACCCACGCCACAGTTATTACAATACATAAACTAGAAAATCACGCAGGGAACAGAGGCCTATTAAGGCTCATCCTTTTAAAACACATGTGGAGAGACAATAATGTTTGTTTTTATGGGACCTTTTCTCTATAACAAAATCAATCAACACCAAGAATCCATTATCATCACTCAATAATAAATTATTATGTAAACAAGCTATTTCAAACTGCCTTACTAACGCTACTAATATTATAAACTAGCAGTGATAATATTATAAACTCGCGATGTTACCCGCGATGTTCCCGTTAATTTTCCCGAGATAAAAAGTAGCCTATGTGTTTTTCCAGACTATGATCTAACTGTGTTCCAAATTTCAGTTCGATTCGTTCATGGGTTACGACTTGATTGAGCAACAAACATACGTTTTAACGAGAAACATTCGAATACAAATTGATTCGCTTCGATTGTCATGTTACGTAAAAACAACGGTTTACGTGACCGAGTGAGCGTCGGCGGTGGGAATCTTTGCAGCTGTAACACAGGAGGCCCAACCTAGCATGGCTGCTAATGGACTACTAACATAAATCAAGTATTTGTTTAGAGTTAGTAATTAGGAAATTTGATGATTTTTCAAGCCAAATGTTAGTAGGTAGCCAGGTCAACTAGTAACAAAATGTGTACATTCAAAGAACCGCTTTCAACACTGTTTGGGTAAAAGTAAGTGTTTTTTCTTTGTGATGTTGACTGTAATTTATACTATCGTAAATTTGGACTTACCTCAGCACGGAACACCAAGTTGTTTTCATGCTTCTTCTTTTTCTCATGCTTTTCGACTTTCGGCTCAATGTCTTTAACGTGAAGGCTCAAAAGACTGGACGCTGCTACTCCCGATACGATACACATGACCGGAGCCAGGACCAGCATGAGACGGACCATCACACCCTGTTGACGAGACGTACAGGAAGGTCAGATTGTGGTGGTCACTGAAAGGTGTAGTTGGTTGAATTGCGGGTAGTCAGCGATCAAAGTGTAAAGGTCACAGCACGGAGACAATAGAGACGAAAGGGCCTCAACGTCGCTACGACGCGCTCAAGCTTCAGTGTTTCATCATATGAGAAGTCGTTGCCTCTTTAGAGTTCCCGTATTAGTGATCAGTTATAACAAATATCAGTACTAACTGTACCTAAAGCAATGTCACAAGAATCATACAACAAAATAATAGGAAAACGTGGGGTCAGTGCGTTAAAGCACACGTAATCACGATCACGAGGTCAGGCCGTGTGCTGACTCTGGCGCTAGGCCAGATGACTCATGGCATGGCATGACATGGCCATGTAATCTAGATGGCCAGATTCCGAGTTCTCCTGAAGATTTGTTTCATTTACGAGCGTGACGCTTGAGCTCAATTCACAGCCCACGAAAAATCTGTATGTGGTTCGCCAAAAGAAGTTTTCACTTCAAAAATAGGAATGAGAAATAATACAAGAACAAAAATTGTTTTTATTAACCCCCGACTACCTCGGATTTGTTATCTGTACAACATTCTACTAGTCAATCCCTTTCATTTGATACGCATATAAAAAAAAGGGTTCTGAAAAAAGAAATATATTGCGCCATTTTGTGGGAGCGGCCATCTTGAATTTGAAATTTGTCATAATGCAAAGTATTCTACTAGTCAATCCCTTTCATTTGATACCCATATTAAGGTAGGTTGTGAAGAAATATTTTGTCCGCCATTTTGTGGAGGCGTCCATTTTGAATCGATATTAACCAAACGTAATAATCATAATCATAAGATATTAACGTTCAAATAAAAGAAACCGCATCGAAATCGGCCCATCCGTTTGAGCTCCACGGTGCCACAGACAGACAGACATCGACGTCAAACTTAAAACACCCCTTTTTTTTGGTCGGGGTTAAAAACAGTTGTAATATAAGACTCACAGCGAAGTATATGCTGAGCACGCCATACAGTATGATGAAGATATTCGCGTCGGTGAGCTTGCTGAAGCAGAAGTAGAGGCCGGCGGGGAAGAGGAACACCAGCACCTGCAGGTCGAAGTAGAACGACGACCACGACGTCGGCTGGTGCTCGGACACCGACGCTGTGGGGAACGTACACACTTCACATTTTAGCTTTGGAGCATTCAAGTATTACGTAGTCTTACAACAGATTGTTACTACAAATAAAGCCGCTGTTTATGGCTCTAGATATAAATAACTAGATGTCCGCCCCGGCTTCGCCCGTGGTATATTATATAGCACTCATCAGGATTCCGTGAAAGAATGACTGAAATCGGTTCATAATTCCTGAGAATATCGCTTTCAAACAAAACACCTCTTCAGCTACCTGCTACGCCACCTGTCAGAAATTGGTCGAACCAACTCAGATTTAGATTAGCAAAGGGAGGTGTTTAATCTGTGAGCAAAGGTGAGGTATGTAATCTATGGCAAAGGTTTATATTCAATGACGCAATCTTAGACACATGCTGTCATGTGTCATGTCAAAGCACGAAACGTTCGAAATCTCTCAAAAAGGAATATTTTTCCCCGATTTTGTTATATTCTTGATTCATGCTCCGCTTCTATTAATAGTAGCGTTATGTTCTATAGCTTATAGCCTTCCTCGGACTTTGACTGATGACTTTCAATTTGGACCAGTACTTCCCAAGATCCTAGCGTTCAAACAAACAAACAAACTCTTCAGCTTTATAATATTAGTATAGAAGTATAGATTATTCGTATAGTATCAACAGCCCACTAAATGTTCCCACTGCTGGAACTCGGGCCTTCTCTAGCAAGGAGAAAGTTAAGGTCATAATCCACCATGCTGTCCCAGTGCGTGTTGGTGGATGACACATGACTTCGAAAGGTTCTAGGTACATGTCTGTTTCCTCACGATGTTTTCCTTCACCGTTTTAAGTTAGCGGTATTACGGACATAACTTCGAAAAGACAGTGGTGTGTGTGGGTTTTGCAACCAGAGGACTCCGGATCGGCAGGCGCCGTTCTTCCTAGACCACCCGTAACTTTTTACTCAGTAATACATTATTATTCTTAAAGTGGTGATTCCAGACTTGTACATGAAAAATATACTCAGAAGAGCAGTGGGATTAGAGCCGACAACCTGGCGATTGTGAAATCGAACATTCTAGGTACTAAGCCACTACAGATTATTGTTTGTATACTCACCAATAATAGGAATATGGTTCTTAGCATAGGACGGGTCGAGCAGAGAGTAGAACCTTCCAGTCCAGGGCGAGATTTTACCTGAAAATTACGAGTTATTGGTAAACATGAACACATAAAACAAAGTTACTGCTTTACAAAACAATTAAAAAAAATTGCGAATTACATTGAATTTTAACCCCCCATGCAAAAACAATGGTGCGTTTAAAGTTTGCTCTTGATCTCTGTGGTATCGCTTTTGCTGCAACATGGTGGATTATATTCGACTCTATCAATTGCAAGGGCTGGCTAGTGGAATACACTATGATAAATTACAAATCCAAGATGGTGGCTACCACATAATAGCGAGTTACATTATTTTTCTCACTATCATTTCAATATATATTATATGGATACCAAATCAAAGGGCTTGACTAGTAGAATACTATACACTATGTTTGGCAAACTACTACAAAATGTTGGCTGTTGTGAAAAAATTTAAAAAACACTTATTGAAAATTTTAAATTTTTTGTTTAGGTTCTAATATTGCGTGGATTGAAGGCACTGATTTTAGCTCAGGGCGCCGATTCTGAACGCAATCCCAACAACTAAATCCTAGTCTGTCATTCTAAACGGATGAGACGAAGACCTAGAGGTATGATTCCGTGTCGAGGTCAATCCGCCAGGGATCAGAATCGCTGATGATAACAGTCAGTTGTGGTTACCGGTGACGGTGAGAGCGACCACGAAGGTCCCCAGCGTGGCGAGCAGCGTGGTGAGGAGAGCTTTGAACAGCAGCTCGAAGTTGGCCGGAGAGAGACGCTCGCGCAGGTACTGGGCGAACGCGTACAGCTGGCACAGACCGAACGTGCCCAGCGCCTGCGAACGTTCAAACATTATATAACAGACATCCCTAAGGAGGCGACTTAAGGTACCAAAGAGTTTACATGTACTACGTATAGAATTGGAACAAACGCTTTACACCGAAAGCACGGGGCTGATCGCTCTTGGGTTGTCACTCTTGTGGAAGTGTCATACTTTTGTTGCGGCATATCACTCTGTTGCCATAAGCAAGTATGCACGTCATCTGCTTACGATTGGTACAAAGGAACCGTGTGGAAAATCATGATCTATACTTGTTCTCTATATACGTAAAGTACAATTCCAAGACGAACCGCGGGCCGCAAACTGCACCTGTAGTAGGCTGCAAGCGACACTACTAGTTAATGAAATTGATTCCAAGCAAGTCAGCATTGCGGCGCGAAGCAACCCCCGGATGCAACACCAGTGGTGTCGCGACCACAGAGAGGTTCAAAATAAAATAAACATATTAAATTAACAAGCATTGTCTATTATTCTGTCTTGCACAAATGTACAGTCCGCAAGGCGTAAGCTGAGCTTTGCATTTGTGTGAGTGTACATAGATAGTGTAGGTGTGATTACCGGCCTGAGCCCCGGTGCATCCTTTGCTTGGTTTAAACTGCTTTTTAGGCAACCGGCCCGAGGCGCGGTGTGTGACGTGTCCCTCGCGCGTGTGATTGGTGATCACTCACCCAAATGCAAAGCTTAGCTTAGTTTAGGCCTCGCGGACCGCGGACGGTATAGATAGTTTAACTCAGTTGTGCGCGCGGCGCTATTTGTGCGTGGGCTTGTAAATATACACCTTTCATTCGTGTGGCAGTCGTCGTCCGACTGTCGCGTCACTACAAGCCCACGCACACATAGGGCCGCGCGCACAACTCAGTTGAATTATCTATACTGTAGTGACTGATATATTCCCTATGCAGCTGCGCTTGGAAATAGAAGCAGCAGCGACCGCAGGCAGCACTACGCCAGCCGCAATGTCGCCTGTGGTTGCAGTCTGCAGTTCATCTTGGACTCACACCTTTAGATAATAACAAAAGATGATTTCGAGCTCCACAGACGAAATCTAACTAATGTGTATATACATATATATAGCTGACAATGTGAAAGTGACTGCTGACAGATTGCACAGAGAAATAAAACTTGTCACGGATCTAGTGCCCAAAAGAATAGCTGTCGGTAACCCATCCACCAAGCTCACAATGGGTATTGGTATATTGCGAAATGCATAGGCATGATGCATTATATTGGTTTTTCATGGCTCCACTCACCAGCATGTGCTCCGAGCTCTGCACGGGCTGGAAGCCCACGAACGAGATCTGCATGGAGAGCACGGTGCCCACGCAGTAGAGCGTGCTGTACGCCACGTAGACGCGCGCGGAGAACCGGCCCAGCAGCATCAGAGCTAGCACGTGCAGCGGGATCAGGTTGATCAGGAACACATAGCCTCCCCACGATGACACCTGACACAATATTCACATTATACACCTAGCTACATAATACAGAAGGAATTTAATGTTAGTTATCAATAACACAACTCTTTCTATTATGGATAGCTGACCTCAGGAGGCATCTATTGCCTACCAAACATTAAAGCTATACAAGCATTATTTGCAAAAAAAAAACTAGAGAATTAAATCACTCAAGTTGGCAACTTTTGTGGTGACTTTTAGCTAAAAATTGTTACTTGGATAGGTATATATTTTGGGAGAGGTGCAAAAAACGTTACGGTGCATTACAAAGGGGAGAGGGAGGGTATAAAATCTTCGAAAATTGCGTTTTAGAGAACATTTTATTCTACAGAAATACTAGTATAACATTGAAGTTCGGTAGGCCACCAGAGGGCTCTTCAGACCATTTTTGTCAACAAGAAGGTATAATCAAAATGAATATTTGTATCATGGTATATGTATGAAAGTGCAAAAACCAACAAGCCACTTAGGCCAGCTGACGTGAAGCTTTCACCTAGTTGATCTATGATTGACTGGCCAGAGCACCATATTGATTACAGATTTCTGAGCAAGTTGTAAACTCACTGAAACGGTAAGTCAATCAATGACGTCTAAAAAGCGCATTTATCATTACGACTTGAACGCGTGGTTTAAACTCCTTTTCCATAGTATTGATAACCCTGCGCCCTGCATACATTCTGTAACTTGAATTTACTTGATAATAATTATTTATCAAGGTAATAAAAAGTCAAACTCTTCATATGAACTATGGTTAAATTATTTGTATGTTGTTCAAACAAAAATAATGTACTTACTCTCAATTCAAATTTATTAAGGCATCACATTAAAACAAACAATTTTTTTTTTAAACTATGGAAACAATATAAAATAGATAAAATATTTGGTACATAAAAAATAAATAAACAATAATTAGTTTACATGGCATAGCAGCAAACCTAAAACATGTCTTACAAGCTGGATGTATATTTAGCATGGAGATTTCTTTGATTGCCAAAGCAAAGGTTACCTGGAAGAGTTCACTTAGCGATAAGGCCGCTTATTTTTGGTATGATAAATGAAGAATATCTATCAAGCAATGCTCATTTGTTCAATCATTGTTGTCGTATTATGCAAGGTAGTTACCATGTAGAAGTAAGCGAGCGCGGTGAGGGTGGCCCACAGCACGGTGCCGGTGTTGACGGCCTTCACCCAGCAGTAGTAGGTGAGCAGCATGCAGAAGATGGCGATGCCCTCGTTGTCGTAGCTGCCGGCCACGGAGCGGCTGATGTAGCCCGGCACGATGGCGATCATGGTAGCAGCTACCAGACCCGCACCCTCGTCCTGCAATACATTTATTGAAGTGAAAACTTCTTTTGCCGCACCACACACAGATTTTTTTGTGGGCTGTGAATGAAGCTCAGCATCACGATCGGAAATGAATGAATTGTTGGGGTGAACTCGGGACAGTCGAGTGTGCCAGAGCGAGAAAGATAGTCAGATACTTCTGTCTGTTTGCTGTCACTCTTTTTTTTTTTTATTTATATTAGTCCTTCGTGTACTACTAGACCACTCTGTCGTGTCACTGTGTTTACTATATTCAATTTACATGTAATCGTTTTTATTAAAATTTCAATAATTAAAACTAAAAACATTATGTAAATAGTTCTTAATAGTTATTTTCCTTTTTTACTGTACACTTCTGCTGTGCTGTCTTAAGAGTATACACATATTTTTTGGGTACCAGTATCTCTCCAAGACAGAGTTTAGAAAAGGACTTTTCGTAAGAGCTAGGAGATCTACATTATTTTTCGGCTGCGCCGTAGGACAGTGCAATCGGTATTATTTTTTCAGTTTGCTTCTGATAAGTTCCTGCTGCGCTCCTAATGCTTGATTCCAAACCATACGTACCTACATGCCACGTACGTATGTACATGAAACGTCTGTTAAGTTATAAAAACATCGCGCTATTTTTTTTTTTGTAGCGCACGACCGTAAGTCCTATCAATACATAGTATTACTCTAGCTAGGGTACCTATAGTTTCTAAAAACACAAGGGCGCAGAAAATACTATTTACGACAATGTTTTTCGGATGCAAAATGACACAGAAATTTGGCAAACAGACAATAGGCTGTAATAGCACATAGGCATATTTATTGTGAGGAAATTACAGGCTACGAGTGTAAAACCGTGGGGTTCTGCTTGCTGTTAAA
Source organism: Ectropis grisescens (assembly GCA_017562165.1). Taxonomy (NCBI): domain Eukaryota; kingdom Metazoa; phylum Arthropoda; class Insecta; order Lepidoptera; family Geometridae; genus Ectropis; species Ectropis grisescens. Next base: position 27,215,142 of record CM029781.1, on the reverse strand, counting down.
TAAAGAGGCCATTTCATGTGATGTTACTTAATCAGCTTTATGCCTGGATCAGATATAGCGACAACTTTAAACTAGAATGGTTTGTTTTTCAACCAATCAAAGTGCCTTTCGTTTGTTTTGTTACTGGTTATCTGTTTCATTGCACTTGTTGCCATTATCACCATAAAGAAAAGATTGACATCATTAAGATCAGATAAACAGGTTAGGTTAGTACAATTTAATCAGTCCACTTCACTTTCCCACTACTGGGACTTGAAGCTTCACACAAGGTGAGAGTCAAGGGCATCTATCATGCTGGCCAAGTGCAGGTTGGCGGATGTTTGGTGGTGGTTGGTGATGATCTCGAAAGATGTCTTGGATCACGCACATTTCGGGGAGCGAGGGTGAAAATCGCTGCATGAGTTCTTAGCCTTAGTTGTTCCGATGTGATTGTTCAATAAACCAAGGAAACAAATAGACACGGAACAGAAATCCAAATTCATCATGCAATATTTTGTTTTGTTTGTCCTGATAGGAATTGAAATGTTGGTAGAGATTTACTACGATAACATGGCCCGCTCCTCCAAATTACTGTTTTAATGTGTGTAGTCACATCTTTACGAAAGAGTTTGTATGTAGTTGTGTAATTATTTGTCTGCAGAAGCAGTACGCACACATGCGTGGTGGTGCGTTGTACATACTTTCACCAATACTTTCAAACGTTTTGAATTCTGGAGACGGTCATGTTATCGTAGTAAATCTCTATGCTCCTTAGTCATTACCTAGTGAGCCTCAGAGAAACAATAAATCCAGTCAAATTATACATTGTATTTATTATTATAAGGGGTTGACCCTTTCTTTTTTAAGTGAGGGAAATACATTTACATATCGTGCACAGATCTGCTTCCATGGACATAACAACGCCCAAGTAAAATCGTGGTGAGGGGCTGACCCTAAAGCCCTAAACCAATCTTATCAAAATATGCTCTATTTAATTTATCATCTCACCAAACATGGAAGGGAAGTCAACTGATAACTTCGCTTAATTTAGGCAGTTGTCAAGCAGAAAATAAAAAATATGATGAAAGTACCTTCAGTTCCTTAGTAAGTAGATATGTGACAATGGTGGTGAGTGATGAGAAGAATGGAGCCAGGAACACACACACATTCCGGATGTCAATAGTGATGTTCAAGAACTGCATGATATTGTAGAGAGTGGCCGATGTCACCATCAGACCAGGGTAGATTGTACCTGAAAGGGCAACATGGTATCACACATCACACTCGGTAACCTGTTCAACTTTGGCTATTTCATTGAATCCAAGGCTAAATTAGCTGCCAAAAACCTGTAGAGCTTTCTTGTTAGAAATGATGTTGTTTACAAGTTGGGAGTGAATTAGTTTCTTCTAGGAAAGTACAATTTATTGTCACTTAACCACACCACGGACACTCCACTAAAATTCCATACAAACGCCGCTGTGGAGTTGCCTACTCTTCACACAACTACGCAGATGTCGTTCGTACACACATGTGAATGTGTGCGTTAGAGCTAGGGCTACTGAATGGTTTTATTGAATAGTTGTGCCCCTTGAATTCACCTGGTGACGTAGTCTATAAACTTGCTATGTTGAGTTACATAAATAGAATGGACCCAAATTATACTATTCTAATTAAAAGGGTGTTTGCACAGATTTCTAAATTGTTTCAGAAATTTGTGGGTGTTTGTATTGCCGCGTAAAATGAAACGAAACCCATTATAGATTAGATCAGGTACCTAGATATCTATTTCTGTTCGTAGGTACACATTCGCATTCTATTTTACACTTACCCATGTAGGAAACTTTATTCTGTCACTATAATTATTCCTCCAGGCATTATCAATCCGTGATTGGGCACATAAGTTACTGGCTGTGTGAGTTACGAACTTTGAGTTAAAAATGACTTCGTTATTATAAATAAATAAATATTGGTAGACAATTCACACACAACACCATCTGACCCCAAACTAAACAAAGCTTGTAATATTATAAAGCAACGTTATTAAAAAGTTTGTAATCTTACGTTATTTTATCAGAAATTATAGGAAATTAAATAAAGCTTTTAATCTTGTCCCGTTCAGTTGACGGACAGCCGTAAACAGCACAACAACCCACCATGATGATATTTCGTTAGGAATTAGGTGTTCGATACCAGTCCTTCGTTGAGTGCTCCTAGCGTATCCGAAACGGCCTGAGGGGTGAGGAAGCTTGAAATTGGCGGGGGGTTGGGAGTGTCCGTTCTATCTATATTATCTATTCTATGACTTAACACCAAGTACAAACCTTAAAGTTTTTATAGAAATATTGTATATTTGGCAGACATTTTCAGGACTTCATTTTAGTCAGGGAATAAACAATTCAAATAATTATTTTCATGAGCCTACTGTTAAAATCATGAAAATAAAACAACTGTTTCAGAATTTTACACACATTCATAAAGGGAACCTTTTGCACTAGGACCAGTGCAGGGTGGGTTATTAGGGATTCAAGGCTTTCAAAATGTTACCACTATGCAAAAATTAAGCTGTAATTCTTAAAATTAGCTTTTTAGGTCATGATGACAAAAATTTCCCAATGATGATTATTTATACATATTTTAAGGACATCAGATTCAGGACTCAGTAACCCCTGCAGTAGACAAGCTCTAGAGTGGAGATCTCAAAATGGTGCCCTAAGAGGAGTCACAATGTGAAGAAGGCTGCTGGGGCAGGTATTGAAACTGTAAGACCAAGGTTAGGGCTGAGTGGAGGAATATGGGGAAGTATTTGTCCGGCAGTGGACTAGTATATGTTGATAATGATAATATATCACTCATAGTAATATTTAAGTACCTGGGTGACCGTGCTTTGCTTGGTTATTTAGATACTCAAAAAAAATTAACATGAAAAAAGAATGGCAGCCAGTTGGATTCGAACCCGGACCTACCATATTATGGCCACCCATCTTCCCGACTGAGCTAATATACTGTCGCGCGACGTCGCAAAATTTAACGTAGCATTCTAATCTATAAGTAACAGTTTTTCCTAAAAACGCGCAGAAAACGGCGTTTTTTTTAAATAAAACCTGGCTAGATCGATTTATTGTTCCTGAAGCCCCCTGTAAACATAATTTCATGAAAATCATTCAAGCCATTTCCGAGATTCAGATTCTATATATATACATATATACCTACAAGAATTGCTCGTTTAAAGGTATAAGATAATCTAGCATTGTACCTACAGAATACAGTGATCTCAAATCATGTAAGACTCCGATGTGTATACTCACCACCAATGATACGGCCCAAGGGATACCATGCTCGGTCATCAAACCAGTTGTGGAAGTTGTAAAAACCTTCCTCAGTGAGATACCGAGTGGTTCTGTAGTTAAAGTAAGGGTCGAACTCATGGATAACACTCTCAAAGCGAAGTACGGAGAACAGCCGCGTTGCAAATGCTGAAATCATTGAAAGAAAAATCAAATATTTATTTGTTCAATGGTAGCTTGCAGGCAAAATGTTATTTTCTTTATTTATGTAATTTTATACAAATGAATTGGTTCAAAATGCAATCATGTATTCTTGTTTATTGGAAATGAAGGAAAAACAGAATAGTTAGAATAGTTAATAGAAGTTGAAAATAACTGGTAAGTGAGAATATAAAGCAATGCTATAAATGTTTAACTGTATTGTTAGACTGCAGGCCCGTGAACAAAATTGATGGGTCAAATGAGCCAGCACAAGACCTATGTAGGATGATAGATGGGTATAAAATAATAAGATTCAGCACTATGCCGTCACTTGTAAGCTGTCCAACTGAGTGCAGATGAGCATTCAAAAGCGCAAGTAGAGTGGTAAATTTTGGTCATTTGTTTTTGTACGGCATTTTTACCATCAAATAGATCCATAGAAAATAATGAGAAAACGCGTAGTGCCGTACAAAAATAGTGGTCCACCAAATCGGAAACATGTTTGATATTTCGGAAATTTTCAGGGAAAATTTGGTCATTTGATAGTGTACGGCATGGGTTCCATACAGTTGCAATAGCTCGTCTAACCCATTATTCCGCAACGCCGTACAAAAATAATGCGACAAGAGGAAAATATCGAGGGATCAATCTCCTCTTTTCAGTGATCCAAGGAGGTGATTTGATACAGTACGGCATCGGTTCCAAAACATTATCTAGCAGTCAAACGTACAGTTAAAAATAATGCCGTACAAAAATGACTGTTCATTTTAATATGTTTTTCGATAATTACCTTAATTTCAACGTATACTTTATTTGTAAAGGTGGTAGGTCATTTGATACTGTACGGCACCTTATTTTTCTAAATGACATTGCTAAAAACTATTGTTGTATAGTAACGCCGTACAAAAAAACGTGTTCTAAAAAAAATTACAGAGGAATACAAAACATGCAAATTTTCATTTATTTCAATAAGCATAGATTAATGAAACATAGCAATTTTTAACATGTTATCGTTGCTTTAAATAGTATTCAGGTAATTAAATTAGGAAAAAATAATGCCGTACATTTTAACCCTTAATCGAACAAAATGTGTATCACTTAGTTAGAAACTCTCGAAACTATGTACTTTAGGGCAAAAATAATGAAGGTCATTATTGTCGAAAATAGTATTTTACACTTTTTGTTTTCAAAAAACTTTTTTGTGAAACGTACCGTTTACGATTTACGACTCATTTAATGATACAGTTTTTCTATCGCAGCCGATAACTTTTGAAATATTAGGTAAATCAATAGAACGCATCTATTCATTTTTAAAGGTCAGTTTATTTTCTTTAACTTTTACCTTCACCTTTTTTCTCTAAAGTCCATACGTTTTGATTTATAAGACGTTTAAATTCTGTTATTCTGCCAAAAATAATAAAAATTTAAGAATTGTATTAAAATAAACAATTGTTTTGTTAGTGGTGGGTTATTAGACGATGGAAACTCTGTATTTGTGAGACAAAAACGAAAACTTCTTAGACACGCCTGTCGATCCTTCTTGATCGAATCGGTTAGTGAAATATAGGAATTTTCAACATAGTTTCGTTGCTTTAAATAGTATTCAGGTGAATAAATAATGCCGTATATTTTAACCCTCAATCAAACAAAACATGTTCACCTAGTTAGGGACTATAGGCCCGTGTACGAAATTGATGGGTTATTTAAACCACTAACATACCTATGTAGGTCAAAGATAAAAGGGTACCTGTAAAATAATAAGATTCAGCACTATGCCTTCACTTGTTACCTGCCCAACTGAGTGCAGGTGAAGAGAGGGTGTTGCAGCCCTTTATCTGTTCTTCTTGTCGTATGATTTTTATACGGCGTTGCGGAATAAAGGATTAGAACAGGTATTTAAACTGTATGGATCCGATGCCATACATTATCAAATGACCGAATTTACCCTGAAAATAGCCTGATAAAAAAATCCAACAGTAAAAATAATTAAAATTTACAACTTTTACAATTTCAATACATTTTCTAGTCAATTATTTCGCAATGCCGTATAAAAAATATGCAATATGGGGAAAAGCCCGAGGGTTGCAACATCCTTTCTTCACCTGCACTCAGTTGGACAGCTAACAACTGACGGCATAGTGTTGAATATTATTATTTTATCTATATATTTACTTTTATCATAAATGTGAGGTTAAAATAACAACGTCGTACGGGGAAGGATTTCCCTTTATAAGCGGAGGGTTAATCTGAATCAACCACTGAGTCGTCATTGGAATCAACGTCTTCATCGATGTCAGAATTATCTTGTCTATCATCTTCTGAAATATGAAGAATGTTTTCAACATCACATCTGACGTACAAATTTAAAACATGCAAGAGTTTTTTTTACCTTTACGTATTTTTTACGGGATATATGTAAACTCTTCGGAGTCTAATGAAAGCCAGTATTAGATGAGACGAGAGTGAATATGAAAGCATGTTAAAAGAGTTGAAAACTAACTTACTCGAGTACATACTTCAATCCTTCCATCAATCTATTCTTACATAAGTATGGATGGAGAGAAGGATGTTTGTAACTCTTTCACTTAAAAACTACAGAAGGGATTTCGATGAAACTTAGTGCATAGATAGATCACGCATAGATAGTTTTAGGCAACAAAAGGTGTAAAATTTTATTTTCTACACTAATTAGTTCAATTATTTTGGCCACAAAGTGCATAGTTTCCGAGATATAGGCCAAAACATTTTTTCAAGATGGGCTCCTCCTGAATCTGTCAGTATTTTGTGGTTTTATGATCAGTAAGAGATCCTACACCTCAAAAAAAGAAATTTGTGTCGGAAATTTATGGCAAAGCTAAATTATAATCTTTACTGGCCTATGATATGAACTTTCAGATTTGTACAGCATTGACTTTTCTTAGACATGTATTAAATTCAAATAAATTATCTGAATGTCGTTTAAAAATTGTACTAAATATCACCTTATAGTAAATTTAGTCACATAGTATTTTCTTGAGTTTTTGGCATTTACTGACTCTTGGACTAACAAAAATGTACGGCACGTGTAATTTTTTTTATCTTTGCACTAAATGCTTTCGAATAAATTAATTTTACGTTGTATCAAATCACCTCTCTGAATCACTGAAAAGAGGAGATTGATCCCTCGATATTTTCCTCTTGTCGCATTATTTTTGTACGGCGTTGCGGAATAATGGGTTAGACGAGCTATTGCAACTGCATGGAACCAATGCCGTACAGTATCAAATGACCAAATTTTTCCTGAAATTTTGCGAAATATCAAACATGTTTCCGATTTGGTGGCCCACTATTTTTGTACGGCACTACGCGTTTTCTCATTATTTTCTATGGATCTATTTGATGGTAAGAATGCCGTACAAAAACAAATGACCAAAATTTACCACTCTACTTGCGCTTTTGAATGCTCATCTGCACTCAGTTGGACAGCTTACAAGTGACGGCATAGTGCTGAATCTTATTATTTAATACCCATCTATCATCCTACATAGGTCTCATGCTGGCTCATTTGACCCATCAATTTTGTTCACGGGCCTGCAGTCTATATCAGAATCTTTTTAATGACAAAACTACTTGGGAACATCTGTTATCTTTAGTTAATTTTGATGCAAAATTTATAGAGTAACAGTTATCAAGTGTAGTCACCATGAATACATATCAAAGAGAACGATCAATATATAACATGTAATATTGGTTTTTAGGGCCGTTTTAAACTCTGCATAACGCCTATGACGTTTATCAATAACAGAGAACCACGTAAGGTACATCATTGTAGATATGGCAAAATCAATTTAAACTCTGATTCTATAATTCTATTTGATAATTTTCTATTGTTCTGGTATATTTAGTGTTTTCGAGATGAAGAAAATTACCAAGAAATACTCACATAATATCGCGGCCAATGATAAAACAGCGAGTTTGAGAAACGTTAGTTGTTTTTCAGACGACATCGGAAGTAGCCTCGTCTTACTTTGCACCTCCACGGTCATGTTGGAAAGTGTTATTTTACACTTCTAACATTAAATTGGATGAAAACCAAACGAATTTCCAGAGTAATATAATTTTAATTCACCGGCAACCTATCTAGAAATTTTCACAGCGTTTTTCGGTGACGCAAAATGACATTTCATTAGCGGCGTGGCAGCAATTTATTGCCATGTTCGTAGCAAACGACTAGAGCTACAAACACAAATACGAACACAAATTTGTCCAACAAATTTAAATTTTTTATTCTATAAATAAGATAAATAAATCTCAGACCAACTAATCTTAGGGGACGAGGCTTGTTCTACCATACCCCTCTCGTGCCCATATCAATATCAAGTGAGCAAGTGAGCATTATTGTCAAACATGGTCAATTGGTCAACCGCGGTTTATTATGCTTCATGTGCTAATTAAAAATTTAACAAATTTAGTTCGAATAAACTCGTCGGCTCATCTAAACGTATTGTAGTTTTAATTTAATTTTAAATAAATCGTTTTTAACAACAGTTTCTCACGCCCCCCAAAGTTGACTACCTACAAAATATATTTTTAAATGTAATATTATTTTAATTGTATGTATACTGATTCAATGAATGGTTTTCAGAAGCTAAATTTCGAATTTCAGTGTCACATTTCTGCTTATTTACAGTAGTCACATAAGATACAAGTATGTGCACGGTTGCCTGGAAAAGATCGCTATAAGCGATGAGGAATTGAGGATTGAAGACGCCAATGAGGCGTTTTCCGACGAGACACGAGACTAAAACAATTCCAACGTTCTCACTAGATGACGATAGTATAGATTCAGCAAGGTCTGTGGCTACCATAGACTCTCAAAAGTATAGTAGTCACTATGAAGCCGGGAGGGGATTCAAAGTGTGATTATCAGGGTAAAAGTATAATCTAACTTATTTGTGACAACTTAACATTTTGGAGGCTGTGTTTGCGAAACCTCCAAAATTTTAAGTTATTTATATTAAGTTATTATGTATTAAATTTAAAAAATATATTATGTTACTATTTTTAATAACTTTAATATTTAAAATTTACAGAAAATTACAATATGTCTAAATGAGCCGCAGAGTTCATTCGAACTAAATTTTCTCAATGCATTAAGGCTTATTTATAACTTATAGTCTAGACGCAACGCTGCATTTCTGAGTGACATGGCGTGATGCCACCTAATACTGCGTAGGTGCGGAGACTAGGTCAGCAACTTACGGAGGTTTGCGGAAACATAACGATGTCCATCTTGTGTATCATTTAAAATACGTATTGAAAACTTCAATAAATAAATTAAGCTCTTTGAGGATTTAACTACAGGAGGACGATTTTTACGACAATTATTTTAGATAAATTATAATTTTGTTCTCAGCTCAGCTGATGTGTTTGGTAGTACCTTCTTTAAGCCCTAAATAAGAACCTACACGAAGAAACTTCATACTAAAACAAATTTTCTTCTTATTTTTTAGAGTTAAAATATTGGGAATAAAAATAGTCATATAGGTTGATAATGCAATAAAAAATCGTTACTCATAACAAACGATTTAAAAAAAAAAATAAGAAAAATAAAGAAGTCTACTTTATCACTAGCACAGCAGAAAACCTTTACTAATTAAATCAATATTAGGGATACTATCTAGCGAGCTGACCATTTTTTTTTCATCAGCATAATTATCTATGTTGGTTCAGCTACCGATAGAGAGTTATTAGAAAGAAGTAGCATATTAAATAGACTAATTTATAGTGATGAAAGAATCAATGAGTTGAGGGATCAATGGTCAGAACATATTCATGCAAAGAGTTTACGTATACCACGTATAGAGTTAGTGTTAACGCTGTACACCGAAAGCACGGGTAGCATTTTTCTTGCCTTGTCGCTCTTGTGCAAGTGTCATACTTTTGTCGCGGCACATCACTCTGTGGCCATAGAAAATATGAACGTCATCTGCTTACGATTGACACAATGGAACCGTGCGGAAAATCTAACTCTATACATAATATGTGAAAACTGATTTTATTTAGAAAGAAATTATCAGCTTTTGTCACCCAATATTTTTTTTGTTTTCATTAACACAAAACAATCTCTATTTTAAGTAACCATCACAACCTTTACTATAATTAAGTACCTCGTAGGAGACATTAGGAAGGAGAGACAGGTCATTTATAAAGAAAACTATGTTAACTCCAACAGCCAACTCTACGGCTATGACGTTATTGTACATAAATTGGCAGCAAACGTATCGCTGCCCAAATATATACATTCACTAGCGGTCTGCCTCGGCTTCGCCCGTAGTATACATAAATTTATATATATTTATAAATTGTCTTTTTTTTAATTATTTGAATCGTATTGTAGTCTTTAATTAGTTAAGTATTTCTTGTTTTAGTTTTCACTTCTGCCGTGGGTTCTTAAGCGCACACATTTTTTTAGAATTAGTATTAGAAGTTGTATTTTGTTTCATAATTAACCACTGAGTTTAAATATTTACTGGTAATGGAGCGTTTTCAAGAGACAAAAACAGTTCCCAATTTCACCGTAGGTGGCGCCACTGTTTTATTTTGTTAGATAAATTTAACAAAAACCAACAGTGGTGCCACCATTGGCAATATTTAGAACTATCTTTGACAAGTCATTTTGCGTCTGGAAAACGCCTCATTACCTAACATGATTTTGTTTACAAATCAAATCAATGCCTCATGGTCTCAAAGAAAACATTACAAATACAAAGCGCTAGTTCAACTTGCCAAAGTTGTCAAAGTTATTTTGACTTTGATAACTGTCTCTTAATATCGCACTAGTGATTCAATCCGGCGTAATTTTCAACCCGGCCGGATCCGACTGAATTGCCGTCGATCAGCTAACAGCTGGTTTATCAAATCGGGATAATTTTCGTTTTTCGGTTCAAAATTAACTGTTAGTAAGTTAGCCAAGTGTAAGTATATAAGGTATAATAAAGGTGGGTTATAAAAATTAAAAATCACGAGTAAATCAAGTTTGATTTTGATCGTATAATTATTATTTATTGCTTTTAAATTTAATGATTACAAAAAAAAATTGTAAGTCATAGTAACGCATTTCAAGATGGCCAATGGAATATGTTGACGCATTTCTAGATGGCCCAATGGCCATGGTCCCGAGTTACTTCTTTTCCCCGAATTTTTTATCATTCCTGAGCGTGACGCTAGAATTCAATTCACAGCCCACGAAAAACAGTCTGTGCCACGCCAAAAGAAGTTTTCACTTCAAAAGACGGTGATAGGAGCTAAACAGCAGCAGCAGCAGCAGCTGATTGTTTGTTTCTCGCTCGCTCTGGATTACCAGAATATTTCTTTCATTAACGGGCGTGACGATGCTTCACAGCTCACAAAAAATCTTTGCGTGGTTCGCCCAAAGAAATTTTCACTTCAAACATAAACTCCTTATTCCCGATCCACCGGAATATCAGACTCGTTTTGCCGGATGGCAATCCTTATTTGACACAATACGTAGGTACTTGGAATTGAAGTATAATAAATAATTGTTTATATATTGCTTTTTCGAGTATTACCGTCCCTTAATTGACAAAATCATGATGTACTTCCTGAAAATATGATATATCATCTCATTTTAACTTTTATGTTGTAAGTTTTGCACGATATTACGATGCGAGACACCACTAATGGGTACTCCCCAATGCGGCCGGTAGGTAGCAAAGTCACACAACTATTGACGTAAAATTCTAAAATTGCCTGGCGTGTGGCGTTTGGCGGTTATTGAGCGCCTGAGCGGTGCCCTCTTTGCACGCTGACCTAAAATCCCTGTTGTATAAATATCGTTAATAGCGATCAAGAAATTTAGTGACAATGAAATTTAGTGATCTAATAAATGACATTTTAATTATATTCTGTTGGCTAATTTTTACATAAGCGGCAACACTGACATCTAGTGTATATTTACACTTGTACTTCTCTGGCCATCAGCACTTCATGGTTCATGGACATCCGTAGGGATGTTCCGATACTATTAAAGTATCAATACCTACTTATATCAGTAGTCTTAAATCAATAATCGATGCTATAGTCTGGCTAACGAAAGTAGATACTGGATTTTATGCAAACTTTTTACGTGACAACACTTAAGTGTTTCTACAATCGGGCATTTTCCCTACGAATTGGGATATTTTAAACAGAAAGTACATAGGGACACTTGATTCCAAAAAGGCATTATTAGCTGTTACCCGTGACTTCGTACGCGTGAAACGTTATATGTTATTACAGCAATCGTAATTTGAATCATCGGATGATACATTTACTATCTACATCAGGAGGACGAATTGGTTTTTTTAAGGTACCTAAACATGCTCCATCGTAGACCGCATCGTTACTTAACATAGGCGAGATGGCGGTCAAGTGTAAACAACCCACAAAAGTTTATAAAATACTTAAAGAATCGTAAGTTCAAATGAGTTGGTATATTAATGCAAAGAACTTAAATAATCTGAAAAAGTGAACATCAATCAATAAAGTAGCATTGAGCAGAGAAATTCAAACAGTACACTCGACACGTGCGACGTGCGACAACGACGCCTGCCCTCACGTGACTACCCGTTCGGGTAGCCAGTAGCTATACCTAACCATGTCCCATCCCTCTCACTCCGCGTTTTGCGTGCAGCTGACTTCAGATATTATTGCTGCATAGCGCCATAGCGGGCGTCGTGCTATTGAAACAATAAGTCTGTGAACAAAATGGTTTCTTCGCATTTTGTTTGTAATAAGATAGCAATACATTTGGAGCAACCGTTTCAAAAACGTACCTACTACCTACGTACGTGAATTAATTCTAATAACATTTCTGCTGTGAAAGTCACATTAAAATCAGTTCAGCCATTTTGGAGACGTAGGTGCTCCTCAGTAGACTTCCAGAAACCATGATATGTTTTATATGTTGACTAAGATCATGAATTGAACTTTTCAAGCTTCTACGAACGGACGGACGGACTTCACATAAAACTTCAACCCTTATTTTACCCTCAGCGAGGGTGGATTTCCAAATATCATACACAATTTTATTTCTCATTAACTAAAAACGTGAAGCACAAGATTTCATGCTTCAAATAGGACCAATTTTCATACAACCGGTCACCCCCTGTTCCTAGCATTTGTAGTTTCTAAGATTCCTTGATACCTTTCGCTTTTATATTTATAGATAAGTTTAAAAATTCGTACGTGTTCCAAAATGTTATTCCTCAAAAATAAGTACGACGTATGTACGTTGGCGTTGGCGATCATTTCAAGAGCAACACTAAGTCTTAATTTGGCCTAGTAAATAGATTCATTAATTACGCTATTTAATGGGGAACAACTTGTGCAATTTCATTTTTAAAAATACATTTTTAAAACATTTGGTAGAATCAGTTTATGGTATCCCTATTTCTGACGCAACAAAATGGGGTGTTTTTTTAAGTTTCGTAGTGGCTGGCTCGTGTATATTTTTGGCGAGATTTTTAGTTTAGGGATGTCATGCTGGTTTACTTTAATTTTGCCACGCTTTGTCAGTATCAACTTCCGTTAGCCAGACTCTACCTCTACTCATATATACTCTTAAAGTATCGATACTTATTTCGATAATTAACAATTTTTAAGCTATTGCATAGCTTTTATCGCGGGCTTGGGGACCGAATTTTAGTGATCGTGCATCTCGTTCTTATGTTCACAAGAAAGAGGGATGGAAGACCGTAACGCCGTCCTCCCCACTCGGTCATTCGACTTTGAATCTTATTTGTATTAGCTTTACAGACTAAATGCTCTTAGCAGTGTTGGCAACTTAACGGATTTCCCGTGATATTTTTTAAGGTAAACAAATGTCACTCTTTAAAATAAAAGCAATTCCGTAAAATTGTTAACATCCCTATTGCTTATGTTGATAAAAATGCATGCAACATGCAATAGCTTTACCGCGGCAGACCCCGAGTGCCACACTTCTTTTTTTTTAACGTAAGGTCGCAAATGTTAGAAGAAAATAATTTCGTGAGGGTTAAAATTAAAAGTACCTACATATGGTTATTAGGTATTTTTTATTTGAATGACAAAAAAAAATGTTATAAAACAATTTATTACCATATTAAGTTTTATACTATATATATAAAATCTTTAGCATCACGATTGCTCAAAAATAGTATCTGCTCTAGGTATTTTGGAGACAATCTGATCCTTGTTTGCGATATTGTTGCACCATCTTTGGAAAATAAGCACTGGCTGAGAACCGATGTTGCGACTACAATAATTAAATATTGTTGTGCATATTTGTACAGACAAGGAAATACAAATTTCACATCCTCCCATGCTGCAAATGAATTGCTTTTATGGAAAACTTTGTCAAAAAGCCCTGATGAGATTTCTTTTTCTTCTAGCGTCCGTGTGCTAACTCCTCATGATGTTTCCAAAAATCATATTCATATTCTAGTTGTGCAGTAGAGGAGGCATCATCTTCTGACTAACTAGGGCTACTTAGTTGTACGACAAAAGTTTGTTTAAAATAAGTCTGATTCGATACCAAGTACTTTTATTTCGATACCGAGTAAGTATTGCAAGATTGATGCGATGCTTTAGTTTTCGATATCGAAATGAAAAGTATTTATTATTTATCTACTTGTATTTACTAGTATCGGAATGTCCCTATCCCTACACATCCGACATCCGACACATCGAACGAACCATCAAATATCAAACATCTGATCTGAAACATCAAATCGGTTCTTTTATCTTCGTTACATTACATATCAATATAAATTCATCATCACGTTCACAAACAGTTTCAGTTTCGTTCAAGTTTTAAATTAAGTCCACCGTTTATGTAATTTATAGCCTGCACTTCGGTCCTTAATATTCATATTATTCATCCCCAGATCCCCACGGTTTTGAGATAAATCATTGGGTAATTGAGTGATTCTTATTTTAGTGACGAATAGTGGAGAGAAGTTTTCAGTCTCTGAAGGAATCTGTTGGTCATGACCGTTGTGAAAGTGGATTAGTGTTAATCTTATGTGATGTCCGACGGCTCCCCTTCTCTGGAAGAAGATGTTCCGAAAGCCCTTCTGGCAAGGCCGGAAGAAAATGTGTTTACGCCAAAGCTGTCTACACCTCTTTACACCGGAGGAGTAAAGATCCCACACCGAAGATCCGACGCGGGTGAAACTGAATCCTTCCTATCGGATGCCCAGAGAAATGATCTCGCGTTTCAACAGCTATTCCAAAATGGAGATGGAGACAGTGACTTCCACGAGGTAATTATACACTAGTTGAATAAAAATATTTTTGTTTATAATTCTGGACCAAAATAGATTAGTATTTATTAACTATATGATTTAATCATTCAAATGTGATTGTAAGTGATATCATCATGACTATTTAAGTAGAGTTGAAGAGAAGCCGAGGAGAGGACTAAGTAGTGTGTCAAGGGACAGTCCTATATGTAGCAATGGACTACCATAATATTGATGATGATAAAGAGTAATTGTATGCCTTTATATTCATAATTATTATATTTTTCTGTAACTAAAATTTACACAAGAAAACAGCTTGTTCAATTTTATTAAAACCTTTAGCAGCCACCAGCCTAAACCAGCATTTTGTTTTCCTCCAGTTGACTCCCAAATGTCTTGTCCAAGCCTGAGGTTGTAACAATTTCATTACAATTAGTAGTGAAATAGGGTTAAAATAATACCCTTCACGTTTGTGAATGGAAATTTAGAATTAGTCATCAACTTTGGTCTTAGTTGCACATAAAACATCTCAAGATAAAGCAGAGCACTCAAGCTTCTATTATTCCCAACTATTCCAAGATATTAAATGCATTCAAGAGAGCTTTCTATGTAGCTTGATTTCTGTCCATTGAGATATTTATGCTATTGTAGTGAAAGTGAATATAATTAGTTACAATAAAATAAAATATTGCTACAGTTCTCACACATTATTTAGCCCCAAACTCAGCACAGTTTGTACTATACTTGTCAACAGTTATATTGTACATCTCTTATTAGGACTGATTGTAAACTAGCTTTCACTCACTAATACCAATTTAAAGCTTTCTAGTATTTCTAACAGTATTTATTTTTGGGTTTACAACTAATATCCTTGTGTATCTGCGACTTTCTCTACATAGAATTGAAGGGTTGTAACATTGTAAGTCCAAAGTACAAGTTCCAAAAAATCAAGATCAGCATTTTTACTTAAATGTAATCCAAGCACCAAGCCTGATAATATCCCCAGGGATCCAAATACCTCTTTCTTGTAAAATGTTCAATCCATACTAATATTATAAATGCGAAAGTAACTCTGTCTGTCTGTCTGTCTGTCTGTCTGTCTGTCTGTCTGTCCGTCTTTACCGCCTAAACCAACCAACAGATTTTGATGAAATTTGATACATAGATAGAATAGATCCCGAGAAAGGACATAGGCTACTTTTGTTCCGAAAAAAAAAGGGTTAAAAGGGTTAAAATAAGGGATGAAAGTTTATATGGAAAACTTCGTCATTGTTGAAGAACTATGACATTTCAAAAGCATTTAAAGACACATGATGGTGTTGAAGCACGACAGCCGTCGGTCAGTACTTCGACAAACACTATGGATAGAGTTGACCCTCATATATCCCAAGGTGAACCATCGAGTGAAAACTACCAGGAGTCCATTGTCATCAGGACACGTCTTGGCATTCCCAGTTTAAAAAACTCTACCTGGAAAGTTCATGACGAAAACTTGGCGATCTTATTAGAACATCCTGGGCCAAAACAAGACCTAAACAGCCAAGTAGAAACTTTCCAGGACACCATATATACATACTTCTCGGAACATTACCCACCATCAACTTGTTATGCTCAAAATAGCAAGGAAAATATGTTCAAAATGAAATTGCGGAGGAAGAAAAGAGAGTTAATAAAACGTCTTCGTGTAGCTAAAACCATGGGCGATAACCATCTAAGTCACCAACTGTCCAGGGCTCTAAGATCAATCCTTAAATTAATACAAGGAATATCGCTTCAAATTAGTAAAAATCGTGATAATTTTAACAGAGCTAAACACATTAAGTAGACTTTGATAAAACCCTTTTCAATACTCCAAAAATATTTTCAGGGAGCAAATGGAAAGCTTATCTTGACTAACGCGCAAATTTACGATCACTTTAAAAGCACATACGAAGTGCCTAAACGCGGGAGCTCGTACGTAGAACCAAACATCCAAAGACCTAATGATCCTCTGACAGGCTTTCAAGGCACCCCACCTAGTGAAGAGGAAGTAAACTATCAAATTAAAAAGAAAACTACTAAATCAGCTCCTGGCCCAGATGGCATTCCTTACATAGTGTATAAAAAGTGTCCATCAGTTCGTAAACATATCTTGAATATATTCATTAAGATCTGGTCAAGAAAGCAAGTCCCAGTAGCATTTGGAAGAGCAATTTTTTGTCCTCATCCCTAAAAAGCAGGAAGTAACTCATCCCAAAGACACCAGACCGATAGCCCTAACCAATACAATTTCTAAAATCTTTTTCAGTATTTTGCAAACAAAAAATGACCACATTTATGACTAGCAATAGGTATTTCAGGCCCAATCACCAGAAAGGGTTCTTGCCTGGTATTTCTGGATGCCTGGAACACAATACATTACTAGCAGAAAGTTTGAAAGATGCCAGAACACATGAGAGGCAAATTACAGTCTGCTGGATAGACCTAGAGAACGCGTTTGGTTCTGTCCAGCATGAACTTATGATATTTGCCCTAAAATGGTATAACTTTCCTGCTGAAATTATTGACATAATTAATTCTTATTCAATAATAAATAATAATAATAATCACTTAAAATTCGTCATAGCAGTAAACAAGGAATACACAAAACCACTTGAATACAATGTAGGACTATTCCAAGGGTGCTGCTTATCACCAATAGCATTTAATATAGTTATAAATATTTTAGTAGACAAATTAATATCCCGTGAAAAGAAATGGGGCTATCGGTTTAAAATCAACAATAAGTACACTGAGTCAATCTTGGCCTTTGCGGACGACCTTGCAATACTTACACGTAATCCCAAACAGTGTCAAGAATTGTTGAACGAAGTCGATGAGTTCTGTACATGGACGGAGGGAATGAGGACTAAACCATCTAAATGTCATTGTCTTTGTCTGGGTAGAAGAAATACCAAATATACGTCTTACGATCCGGGACTCTCCATAAGTGGCCAAGGAGTTGCCACAATTGCAGAGGCAGTGCCTTTCAAATTTCTTGGTAGAAAGATAGATCACAAAGGACGTACACCATCATTAGAGGTGGTTGTTGAAAATTTCATGAACAACCTCAATAAGGTAGACCAGCAGCCTATCAGCAATATCAAAAAGCATGGATATATGACAACTACCTCACATCACGTCTCACTTGGCCTTTCCTAGTATATGACATCGGTAAAACTCTCCTGGCAAAGCTAGATGCCAATGTCATAAAGATATTGAAGTCATGGTTCGGATTGGCACATCCGGCTGATCCTCTACTCTTTTTAGGGATCACAATAGTTTTGGGCTGAAACTAAAGAAACCGTCTGAACTTTACAAACACCTAAGAGTTACAAAAACGCATGTTTTGGGAAAGTCGCAAGACGAATTAATTACATCTCTCCCAAAAGACAAAACTGCTTCAGACCTGAATCTAGACTTCAATTCCATAAACAATTTATGGCAGGTGCACAAGTAAATACTGCTGGGTTAAAAGCGAAAAAAAAAGGGAAGACCGAGACATGGTAAAAACCTTTCTACAACAAGACGAAAATGACGGTTACAAAGTGCACGCTATGAATTTAGAAATGCAAAGTGAGTGGTTAACCATAGGTGAGTTCTGTATCCCATTAGCTCTAAAATGGCGCACCTTGATCTATGACTGGTCCCCTGCCTTATTAAAATTTTATCTAAATGCATTCCAAATGACCCTCCTGACCAGAGTAACTTGGTAAGGTGGGGAAAAGCCTCTGAAAAATGTTGCTATACTTGTGGAGAGGCGATATGTACAGCAAGGCACATATTGGTGGGATGCAAGGTGCTCCTTAATGGGGTCATTACTCACGGCGTCATGACAGAGTACTTGAAATCATACGTGAAGCCATGAGCCTTTCGGTAGCTAGAGCCCAAAAGGATTGACGACAAACAACAGACAAATTAACTTTGTAAAGAAGGCTCAACTTCAAACTCCAGGAACAAGCCTTACTCAATCCTGGGTACAGCACCTGATTGGACTATTTTAATGGACACGTATGAAAAGCACTACAAAATCCCAGAGGATGTGGGTGTTTCGTCATCCAGACCGGACATTTTCCTTTTTCTAGAGCTACGAAACGCATAGTCCTTGTAGAACTTACCGTACCGTGGGAAACTAATATACCTAAAGACCACGCGATGAAACAAAATAAGTATTACGACCTCCTAAACGAATTAACAAAAAACGGCTATGTAGTTAGTTTATACGCTGTAGAAGTGGGAGCGAGAGGTATACCAGCAAAATCTCTATAACCTACTGAAAGACCTTGGCTTATCCAGAAGTGCTGTAAGTTCTATACTAGAACGTGTATCTAAAGCTGCACTAGTAGGCTCATATCAGATTTGGCTGGGCAGGGAGAGAAAAACGAGTGGTGAAGGTGAGTGTTGATGTACGTCAGAAAGGGGCCCTTAAACCTACGCCTGAGTCACAAGTCTCGGGAACTACTCGTGTTTTTCTCTCTCTGCCACACGATGGACCCGGCACCCGCACGGTGAATCCATGGAATGCTAAGAAGATCGTCTCTGTCTCTTTACGTCTAGATATTTAACACGAAACCATAAAATGTATATTTAAGCAGTTTTGTAGTTTCGAACTGTACCTACGGAATTGGGGGTGAAAGTCTGGAAGTTCAATATTATTGAAGATAAAACCATGAAACTTTGTATCTAGACACTTGAAATGGAGTCGATAAACGTTTGTTCCAGCAATTTTATAATTTCTAACTATACAGGGATACTTATATAACCGCTTGATACACTGGCCGCTTTTCGCGTTTTACAAATTTGGCGGGAAAACGGGAGTCAGGTTACATAAGTGCGGTGTTTATGTTTCGGCATATGAAGTGCCACCTTACTTTTACCCGTTTGAGCCATTTACTCTCAAGAGCGTTTCAAGACGCTTCTAGCGGTATCATTTATTTATAATTAATGTACTTAAATAAATTCAAGATGGCCGCCGCTACAAAATGGCGGATAATTTATGTTTTATTAATCCCATCAATTTGGGTATCAAATGAAAGGGCTCAACAAGCAGAATACAATATACTATAAAAAATTGAAATCCAAGATGGCGGCCGCTACAAAATGGCGGATAACGTAGGTTTTATCAATCCCATCTACATGGGTATCAAATGAAAGGGCTCAACAATCAGAATACAATATACTATAAAAAAATTGAAATCAAAGATGGCGGCCGCTACAAAATGGCGGATAACGTAGGTTTTATCAATCCCATCAATATGGGTATCAAATGAAAGTGCTCAACCAGTAGAATACAACGTACTATATAAAATTAAAATCCAAGATGGCGGCCTCTACACAATGGCGGATAACTTAGGTTTTATCAATCCCATCAACATGGGTATCAAATAAAAGGGCTTGACAAGAAGAATACAGTGCACTATACAACCTCAATATTTAAGATGGGCGCAGCCACTAAATGGCGTATCAGACAGAATTTTTGATAGCCGACGAGATTTCCATGGTGTCTTATCAAATGTTATGCATGATGGACGCTCGATTAAGGCAAATTAAGAACTGCGAAAATGAGTTTTTTGGAGGAGTAAACGTATTACTTTTCGGTAATCTTTTACAACTGCCTCCTATAAAATGATCAGGAACACCTGTTTTCAATTCTAATATGAAATTATATATTTGAAAGTAACTCTCTCTGTCCGTTACCACCTAACGCCTAAGCCACTTAAAGAGTTTGTTACAATTTGGTGCACAGATAGACTAGACTTAGGAAAGGACAACGGCGACTTTTTATCACAGAAAAAAGAGTTGAAAAGAGTGGAAATGAGGAGTAAAAGTGTGCATGGAAGGATCTTTGCACTCTTTGTATGCTATTTTTAACCGACTTCAAAAAAGGAGGAGGTTATCAATCCAGTTGTATTTCCAATTGTGAATCATTTTAGATGGTTATTTTTTTGGTTGGTAGATTATAGTTCAGAGGTGGTCATATAAATTTTATCGAAATCAGTGGGGCGGTTTTTGAAATATGAACAACAAACTAAAATTTGCGTTTATGTAATCAGACGATATATCTACTAATATCTACTAATAGACTCTAATAAAATTTGGTGGACCGTCCCAATATGATTTTAAATAAAAGTCTGTTTTTGATTAATTTTTTGAGAACATAGTTTTTTTTGTAATTTGTCGTGTAAATTGTACATTTATTAATAAATGTAAAACTTTGACTTAGACCGATTTTGATTAGGAAACGAATTTGTATGGTAGTAGACATACGAGTAGGTACTGCCTCAATTACTTTAATAAATATGTGGCGCGGACGAAGTCGCGGGTAAAAGCTAGTATATAATATATATCCACACAAAGTTGTGGCGGGTCTACATGTGGACCTACACTCACTTGAAAGATTTTTATTATTTCTCTAGAAATTTAAATTGGCACATGGACCCTTCAGATTTACCACCCTTTAATTTAGAAAAAGACTATTCTTAGAGTAACTACATTTTTCGTGGGTAAAAAGTGGTATAATTATGTTATGGTTATAAGTGTATATGCTATTTCAGACTAATCTCTCCAAGTTCTAAATTTGAAATGTACCATTCTTACTTAATCTGACTAAGCAACAAGTACAAAAAGATCTAAACATCCAAACTTAAATTTTTTTTTATATGTATATTTATTCAGGTATGCAAAACGGATTACAGTTAAAACTTAAATATATAACATGGTACAATTTCGATCCAAACTATATTCCTTACTGTGAATACACAATATGAGTGACAGAGTGGTTACGTCTTAGTGATTACGTTGTTACGTTATTTATAATATTGGCAGGATTATTAGGACATTAGCAGGTCTTCTGTTGAACACCTGTTAATCTGAAAGGGACATTGGATATCACCATCTATACAAATAAATATTAAATAAATATATTTACAAATAAATAAAAATAAAATTGAAGTGTCTGAATGTCTGAGTGCCTATTTTTAAAACACTATTTATTATTTTTTTGTCTGTCTGTTTGTTTTGGCTAATCTTCACAATGGCTGGACCGATTTTGACGGGACTTTCACTACCAGATAGATGATCTTCTAAGGCATAACATAGGCTACTGTTTCTTGGAAAAAATATTTAGGGCTCCGTGAAAAAAAAAACCCTTAAAACGTGGGTAAAACCACAAGCACAGCTAGTTATAAAAAAACACACTAAGGTAAATGTAACAATTATGGGAAAAAAATGACTGTTGTTTTGTATAAAAGTGTGCCTACACATGTGGCTATAATGCTGGCATTTTTTTGCCATGCCATTTCAATGTATGAACTTTGGCTATGAGCACAATAATACTTACCACCAGCATACATTTCCAACCGGTAGTGGGCTTGATAATTTTAAACTTATCGGTCTACCTTGGTCTATGATCTAGATTTTCATTGGTCTATGGATAAATAATTTAGATGTGCTTAGTATAATATACTTAAGTTGTTAGGTATGTAGTGTGGTGTTATGACTGCTCTACTCTTCTCTTTGTAATTTACTTTAATTAAGGCTCTTCTCAGTATAAAAAATGAGTCCCTCAAACTCAAATTAATTCATAATTTCTTTATTTGTGCAAACAAGTACAAAAGGATCTTAAAATAAGGATCCAAAATGCAAAACACCACATTCAATATTTCCATATGCAATTTTGAGAAAATGTACAAAACATATTCAAAATATTGAAGGTATCTATCAGTATATATGATAGCTAGCACAGCACTGAGCGCGTCACCCGGAGATACAAGATGATTTCGTAGTATTTGTAGAATAACTGGCAAAAGTGTAGGACTTCCCCAGACGGAGTCTGCCAAGAGACAAAAATAATGAAATGATAAAAAATCTCACAGACTCTTAGTCTACTACAACAACCTTATAGGGACTTGTCTAACTTGACTTGTCTTTTATGGAAATCTTTCCAAGAACTTGATTGAGCTTTCTTAACAATCATTTAGTATTTGACAATAAGTTGATTTACTATGACTCACAACTTTACCTACTTTGTTGTATGTTGCATTGCTTTATATTACAAGAGGACTTAATTTATTAATGGAAATAGAATGTTCCCAGAAATAAATATAAGTACCTAATAAATATAACTTTGTGCTTGTGCTTAATTTGTGCTACACAAAACTAAACTGTAACACAAGTCGAGAAGGTTGAAAGTAAGGAAATAAATATTCAGTATGCTCTCCTTAGATATTAGCACATTGAGTATTTACAAAACATAATACTGTATTACATTACACAGAATTGCTCTATAACACATTACAGCAAGGTTCAAACTAGCTTGTAGCTTTGTTTTGTCCCCTTCACAAATTATATTTCCAAGGGGACAAGTTTGCACTGTAACACAAGGCAGTAAGGCTCTGTTCCGAATAGGATATTGTTCTTCAGTCTCCCTTCATAATGTGTTTGTATCCTGCTGTGGTATCTGATTAGAACTCCATTATCCTTACTTAGATTTGTTGTTACAACAATAAGTATATGTACAGTGACAGATAAAAATAAATATCTGGAAGACCTCATCATGCTCAGTTTTTGTTTGTTAAATTGTGTATTTTGGGAATCATACTTTTCTCACAAAAAAAAAAGAAAATATATAATACATAAATGAAAAAATCATCTAGACTCAATTTTCAAATTCATTCAAATCAGAAGATTCAAATATAATTTTCTAAATTATTCATTAATTCATTGCATTTAATTTTAATAGTTTTAATTACTTTTCTGGAGAGAACCTTAAATATTTTTTAAATATTTATATTGCATTTACATAACATTAACGTAATTCAAAATTTTATTAAATTGAGCCAAGTTAACAATACGAACGTCAACGTAACCCAAACGATTGAAAAACTTTAATATTTTAATGTATACATAATACATGAAGCAAAATCTTTGTACCAGTTTTTACGTAAACTGCGCGGACGGAGAGTATGAAATTTCGACACTTATTTAAAACACTTCTATGCACTGATATTATAAAGAGGGAAGATTTAATTTATTCTTTGTTTGCATCGAATAGGCTCCGAAATTACTCGACCGATTAGGAAAACTCTTTCACCATTATAATCCTATATTATTTGTGGTTAACATAAGTTATAGAATATTTTCAAAAAAAGTTAGAAATAAGTTTGAAAACTTCGTTAATGAAACCCTTCCAAGGTGTCGAAAAAAACCTAAATAAAAAAAGTCGGAAATCCGTATATGAAAACTTCGATAACGAAACCCAAGGTGTGGAAAAAATTAAAACGAATAATTATATATTCTGCGGAAACTATTGACATCAGAACATTTTGTAGTACAAACAAATAATATATAGCTGCTATTTTGCTTGTCGCTGACACGAACTCAAGATTTCACCCATCCAAAAACCGTCTACCTCGCACGTTGCGCTCCACCGGCGCCGTCGCCGCCGCCCCACATTAGCATGTTGGTGACACGAAACCATATTTTCTCCTATCAAAAACTCTCAGACCGGCTAAAGAAGTTTCCACTTCAAAAATATGTAGGCGGTGGAGGCTTTGACAAATTAACTTTCATAGAATCGGCTGGCTATATTTAATTACCGGCCGCGTGATGGGTGCCCGTTTGGCACGTTGAAAAAGGCCGCCGGACGCGGCCGAAACACGAGACGGATTGTACCGACCATATCAAACGTGAGTTACCCGTTACCTAACAACCACGTTAATTTTAATACTAAAATCGGCGGCCTAGTTCGCGGTTTTGGGCGAGTTCGGAAACACCTTGAATTTATGCCCCTATGATCTCAATTCTACGTTCGAATAACAAAACATGTGCACAGTGTTGCGTTTGAATAATTTGTCATGTCTTAGAATGAAGAGGAAAATCGATCTTTTTGACCTTGTAAAGATTGCATTTAAAGTAAATACTACCTATGGATAATATTAGGAGTAGGTAACTACGGACTTACGGATAAAATTATTACAGGGTTACAGGCTATAAGGTTATATCTTTCTATATTTAGAATAGACATATCATTTAAAAACTCTGGGTAACGAGCGCAATGTGCTGCTAGGTAATGGTTTGGACTCTTCATGTTCCGTGAAACTGTGCTGTTATGGGCAGAGGACCATCAGGCACATGCCCTGGTCGTCACGTCACTATAGTCTATACTGTAAAAAGGTTATAAGCTCTTAGACGGCCATATTTAATTAGCGTGTGTGACAAATTGTCACATAGACTTGTACACTGCTAATCCCTGAGGATTGTGCCAATAGAGATAAGTGGTTTAACTTATTATTGAGTCTTGTACACACTTGCGAATGTGACTATTTTTTTATTTTAAATTATTGATGCGACATTTTGTCTGATGTTAAGCGACGATGCGGTTTACGGTGGAGTTTACCTAAAAGATACGTCGTGACGTGTAAATTGTACATTTATCCATAAAGAACTTTGACTTTTGATATCGATTATATCTCGCCTCGAAGACACCAAGATTGAATCCTGTTGAATTAATTAGTATCGTGCAAATACATCGTTTACCTACGCTTACCCCACTTTATGTGGGGTGGGTACATGACATGTCTTGATTCTGTAATAGTACATATTATTATGCTACTTTTTCATTGTGAAAAAATAATGGAACGGGAACTAAGCGGGTGAAACCGCTGCTAGTTGTTTTACATAACAAATAGCAGCGTGACCGTCTGTCCCGGCTTCGCCCATGATACATAATGTAGCAGGTAGCAGGGATCACGTACGTATCCAACGGTGAAAGAATTTTTGAATTCGGTCCGGTAGTTCCTGAAATTAGTGAGTCCAAACAAAAAATCTCTTCAGCTTTATACTCGTAATATTCGTATAGATACTGTAGTTATACAAATAAATAAAAATAAATAGAATGTCTTTATTTGCGAAAATGGGTAATTACAATAAGATCTTAAATGTTTACATTGAGAACTCTATAATCAACCTTACGGCATGCAAATATTAGGTTGTCTATGACAATTTGACGAAAAACCTTTATAATTCATCACTCGAAGCTGCCTATTCAAGAATTTTACTCACAGCATATTTCATCGGAAACATAAGTGATTTTTAGTAGTTACACGACGCGACGTTTGATTCTCTCGTACTTTTCTACCTCGTTGCAGGAAATGAGATAATGATGCGAACTGCATGAAAGTGGCAGCGACTCGATTCGACTGTGCTTGCCTCGGATATTACTGTAATACTCGTAGACACGTGCCTGTAAATTGTCATAGAACTTTCTATATTATTCGAAGGAACTTGGTTCCTACCTGGTGTCCCGTGACACATCTTTTTTGTGTTTGTTATTTTGCCCATATTAATTCCCTGTATGAAATTGATTTGTGTGTTAAAATATTATTTTGTTGTACGTTTTTTAAGATTCGAAATCGTAATTTTGGACATGTTGTGCTTCACTGATTTGATTTATGACATGAAAAAATATTTTTTGTAAATGGATTGTGTCACCTAAAATAAATAAATTTTGATTAGTTTTTCTAAGTATTACAAACAACGTTTTAAATATGGAATCTTGAAGCTTGAAGCATCATCCATGTTAAATAAGTTAAACGGCGGTTATGAAATATCATCTCATGAGTCGTCTTCTTGTTTTTGACTCTTTCTGGTAATAAATGAAAATAAATTAAGTTAATACGATCTAGCTGAATGTTTGTTGTAAGCGATGAGCTAACTGAGCGATTTGTAATTCTTATTTTTAACTGGGGTCTGAAAAGGAGGAAGTTGTATTCGATTGTTTTGTTGTATAGTGGTCATGTTCCATGTATTTATCGTCAACTGTGAAACTAATTCATGATACTCGTTATTAATCTATACATCTTGGTGTCTTCAAATCGAGAGTGAATCGGTTTTTCTCTAGGTAAGCACGCTCCGTCTTTGACCGCTTCATCGCGTAATATCGGGCGAGATGGCAGTCCAGTGTAAACCTGATCTGATCAGATGATGTGTGAAACATGTCCACCAATATTTATTTATTTTGGAAGTAAGTAAGTACCTACAAATTTATGCGGTAACGTTGTGATGGAATAATTCCAGGATGGATTTCCGCTCAACGACGAACTTGAATCAGAAGGGGTATATTTGCCGTAACATTGTCATTAGGCGAGTTATTGGTCTAACGCGGTCCTATGTGCCAATAGATAAAAATTGGGACAGTATTTTAAGAGATGCTCATGTTCAGATGTAGACTAAACTCTAAAGTCAAATGATTTTCATCTATACCTCTAAGAGCATACAACAATTTTTCTACCGAGTGATGAATTTTCTAGAAGTTGTAGTCAGTGTTTGTATTTAGTATGGTAATGATTGTATTGCATTACAAGTGGTTCTATGTTTGTCCAATGGCTGAATGCCTATAGACGTCATATGCCCGTCTGCTAAACAAATAGCATGTCAGTCAGGTTAAGATAGACCTTACAATTGAGCGCTTACAAATTATAATCAACTAAGATTACTAAAATTATAGTCAGAATGTCTGTTTGTCTTAAGATTTTTTAAAATGGTCTTGGGCAGATGAATAAAGGCACAAGTTCGCGCTGAGACCGCGACAGGAGACCGCGACCGGAGACCGCGACAGGCACTTGACTCTATAGAGTTGTATGGGCGCCAGTTCGCGCCGAGACCGCGACACATGTCTCGCGACACGTGTCTCGGTCTCCGGTCGCGGTCTCCGGGCGAACCGCTACCTTAAGGCAAGTTACGTTCTGCATATAAAATTGGTAACTACCTCCCTAGATAATAAAATAAATACATGTACCTGCTAACCTGCATGCTATAATGCTACTCTTTTGTTTCTGCCAATGTTCTTTTGTTTACTTCCCATAGTTGGCTGGATTCCCAACGTGGGTATATAAAATGTGTTTGAGTACGTTTTTCGCATCGCGTCGTTGTTCGAAAAGTCGCAACATGTTGATATCGCGTGTTGAACTGTTTCGCCCGCACGTTAAACACCGTTCATTATCGAAATGTTTTAGTTGTTCAGTTTATTTTATAACAAGCGAACGTCTCCCTCGAAATTAGAAATTAGTAAACATTTCTTATCAGTACGTACCTACTGAAAGTGCCTGGCTGTTACTCAATTTTAGATTGATAATGGAACTCGGATGAATCAGTGTAAGAAGTACGGACACAGGCCAAGGTCGGTTCTCGGTACGTAATACCAATTTTCTTGCAGTTTTAGTGAGACTAGTGTCGAGAATGATGGGCAAGTGTATAGTGGAAGTGATCTGTTACTTGATGTACGACGCGGCGTTGTGGAGGGCCGACCTTTACTGCCGAGATGGTGGGAGACGTAAAAACCAACGTGATTACTAATTCTTTGTTATCTGTTAATGCTCACTTCCCGCGGTAATTAGTTTACTTGGTTAACTGCAGTCGTAAACTGAGCCTTGTTGTATTTGCTTTTTAGCGTTTGTTCTGTTAAATGATTCATGACGAAATGAGATCACGCATACCATAAGAAACATAATACCAATTCGTCTGAATAGAATTTGAATTCATTTATACGAGTCACAATAAACAGAAATTTTGCGAAGTTAACCTTCGACAGACCCAACAACATAAATAAATTAAAAACAAACGAGGGACATTTTTCACACAGCACTATCTAGCCCTAAATACAATGCTTCTACTGAGGTACTGAAGAAGCCAGCCAGCTGTTAAACTTTGGATTTTAAATCCATATGTGTGTAATTTGAAATCCACACTTCCAATACATAAAACATCAAGACACAAAATAAATATGCGCGTTAATGTCGATCCTGTTATATATATTTATCTAGTGGGTTCTATTCCCATCGATCCCACGAGCTATGGGTCAGTGAGAAGTCTCGTGTTAGTAATATTATAAGTACAAGACATAATAATACGTCCTGTCACTATACTATAAAAAAAAAGTATTA
Organism: Ectropis grisescens; assembly: GCA_017562165.1. Classification (NCBI taxonomy): domain Eukaryota; kingdom Metazoa; phylum Arthropoda; class Insecta; order Lepidoptera; family Geometridae; genus Ectropis; species Ectropis grisescens. The sequence goes on along the minus strand of CM029781.1, from coordinate 27,186,456 downwards.
CGTTAACTAATATAATACTTTCTAGAACCTCAAAAACTGACCGCCCGCCCCGGATTTTATGATTACGACTGCAGTGTCTTCCTTTGGAAATGTGGAATGAATTACTAAGTGGTATTTTTGTGGTGTTAATAATTGAAGTGTCTAAAGTGGCGGTTCTAAGATGAGGAATCAATAATGGTATCTGAAATGATATTTCCACCAGCTTATGATCTGGGTGTTTTCAAACAAGTGTGTTTGGTAGTGGTAGGACTCTTGCCAGAGTCTGCCTGGGGGAAGTACCACACCTTTGCCAGTTATTCTACCGCCAAGCTGTAATATGCAAACATTAAATCTTAGAGATATAATATCTTAGATCTCTGGGAGATGAGCGCAGTCCAGTGCTAGGTAATGATTTGGACTGTTCCTAAAGCGGCGTGTCACTGTTGTTATGTGGCGGGCATGTTGCTTACCATCAGACACATGTCCAGCTCGTCTCGTCACTCTATACAATAAAAAAAAAAAAAAAAGAAAAGTTTTGTTTTGGGCATCTCATTGCAGACTTGAACCATAAATATCTATAAGATGATATTATGAGGTCAGAAGTAAGCCTATTATGAAAAGCTTTCATTATCTAAACTAAATAACAATGAGAACACACTATACTATATACCTAACTACTTACACTAAGTACTGAATTATTTATCAATAGACGTATGGAGCTCTATTACCAGTCGGAAGCGTGCCAAGCATGCTGTTGGGATTACCAAGCTCTGAATGGCAATGCTTATAATTGGGTCAATATAATGAGAAAAAGATGAGATTTCTGTAACGAGGATGTCTAAAGTGGTGTGTCTAGTGATAGTAAATTCCGTAACTAAGGTGTCTGAAGTGGTGTTTTCCGCGACAGGCGGAGAGGGAGGCGCAGGAACAAGCCGGCGGCGGCGGCGATCTGCACGCCATGTCCGTCCTCAGCAACTATCACGACAACCTGTCGCAAGAAATGAACACCGACCGGTGAGTGGCTTACCCACAACAAAGCACAACCTTACGTTTGAAATTAATTGCACCTAAACGAACCTTCCCATACTGGGAATACAGTACGGTTGCTTTTGGATTGAACATTTTTCAGTTTTCATTGATTCCAGTTTTGTGGAAGTAACCATTTAAGAATATTTTAATGACAAATATCTGTATAAATTTCATCCTAAAACAGCTGAACTGTGTAAGTTGTGAGGAAATTTTGTTCGTAACGTCGGCGCCGTTAGCAGACTTGGCCATTAGTAAAACGGTTTTGCCATTTACGGGAGACTACTCTCGGGCGAATATTAGCTACATTTGCATGCTGCGTAATCAGTTACGTACAACCATAAATGCTATTCCGAAAACGGCTAAACCATAATGAGCGTCGTAAAAGCTACTAGTCTGATTTGTCAATGAAGACGGCTACTTCACTTCACGGGTGATCAGATTGAATCGGCAAACCACAATAACCAGGTTAAAATATCTGTTATCTGACTAAGCTTGCATACGATTATGGTTTTAGGCATTTTTGTCGTAGTGCTTCGATCCCATGACTTCATCTAGTTTTGAATTATTTCACGTAAATTGTGTGAAGCGGTTGTATTAGGTGGCTTCCCAAAGTAGTTGCCATGATACATCTACAATCTTGAAGCCACATATTCTTTTACAGATTTTGAAGCCACTAAAGTCATTCTACATCCTACTAATCAATATGAATTGCTTTTATTATTAGACCAAAATTAAAGGATTCAAATTAATGTGAAATTATGAGACGATCTTGGCTTTTGGTACATTGAAGTATTGTTCTAAGTACGAGTAACATTGTATGCTGAAATTTTAAATTAAATACTTAAAAATATTTTAAGCGGTCACGGTGGTCCACTACTAATACTGTAGTATCATTCATTACGAGGTATTTACCGCGGTTATATGTTGGAGAGGGTTTATAGTTGTATCCAGGCCATTTCTTGTCAATTTGTTTTTGAGGGCACGCTAATTCCCGAAAGTTGTGGGTCTGAAATTTGTTGAAGAACTGGGTGTTCTACCGGTACGCATTTGCTCGTGCCTCCACAAAAATTAGCCTGGTTGTATCAATACAGTTTCATCTCTGTTAACCTGTAAATATGGTGCATGAAACTACATCGAAATATCGGGAATTCGCTCCACCAAATAACCTTTGTAAATAAAATTAATGATACTAGTATAAATTAATAATCAGTGAACTGAATTAGTGGTTCTCAAGTTTAGATGCATGCGTGGATGTGTCCTAGTATTTATGAATAGAAGCCTTATTTATATTGTAATCAAATATTATGTTACTTAATCTTAGTACCTACTAACATTACCTACATTTAGATCGGCTTGAAATGGAGTCAATTGTCTATGTTATAAATATTAACGTTATAAGACAAACCTGAAAGTGTGTCAGTTTCATATGAAATAAATTATGCTTTGGGAGTGCCACAGGGTGGCGTAGTTTGACCTAAATGTTTCATCGATTCTAACGTGAATTATGAATTTTAATTTAATGCTTTGTTTTTGTAGTGTCCCTTACATATCAGTTATATACATACACCTAATCTACTTATAAAATTCACATTTGTATGTCGGTGTGATACGCTTACGGATCAAAGTCATGGGAATATGACCCGTATGGCTATTTATGTTTGTGTTGGGTTGCGATTAGATTTTTTTAACTAATGGTCATTATGGTGCGTTTTTGTAGATATGACTGGAATCAGTGCCATGGGCGATAAACTAATTGATTATATTAACCGAACGGTCTATGTTTGTGCGAGTACAACAAAAAAAACGGAATTTAATGGACTGTATGAATTTTGATTTGAAATATGTTAAACGCGATGTGTTGGCCAATACGAAACGAAATTTTTAGAACTAAATAGGAAATGAGCGGCTAGATTAGTTCTTACTAGGAAATGGATGGATGCACAATAAATACCTTATTTCATCTGTTGGAGTTCTTGAGTTTCAACCTTCCAACTCACACCGAGTTTAGGTCCGTTATCCAGTCCAAGCGAACAAACTAATTTGAGTTTGGTAATATGCACATCACAGTCTTCACACACGAACGTTTGATTGTAGAAAGCAATTGGCTATAATCGACGACACAAATTATAGGTTTAAAGCGAATATATCCGAAAAGGTGATTGGATATCTACAAGTTTTTCACAGCGAACAAAATCTATCGAGAGAACGCGCAGCCATCATTTTTTCTATTGTTCCAAAAACTGCCACGACGATATTGCTTTCCTTCTCACTCATGTGTCTCATTTATTGTGCGGAAAAGGATGGAAGAATGGAAGCATCGAATTAGCCAACATGCAATTTATTTTGCCAAAGTGTTTTTTTGCTCCGAAACATTATTTTGGCGCGAACATTCTCCCCGGCTTGAAGGGTTTCCTTCAAAAAAGATAATAAAATACTATGTATGCAATGAATAATAAGCTACTGATAATAAAACTAATTACTAACCTAAATAATAGTTCTAACCTAAGCGCGAAATCTACCGAGTCTACTGATTAGGCAAGGGACAGAGACGTACAATCGGGCGTAGATACGATCCGGTAGCGGTCTTAACACGAACGATACGAGTTACGTTTAATCCCTAGAGGCCAATGAAGTGGTGAAGCATTTTCGGCAGTAAGTATCACTACCGGTCCGACAGTAACTGGGTTAACAGGGGTGTTCCATTTTTTCAAGAGACTGCAACGTGTGTAGATATTCTGTCCTCCAACGCTTCCAAAATGACTGAACGAGCTTGTCTAACAGGTCATGTCTTGGAAGTAAATGGAGTCTATCCTGTCAAATCTCTTTCGAGGGAAAATTTTTCAGAGGAGTTAGAGTAAGAAAATGCGCTGGAGTTAACGCGAGTGGTTCCGCTCGGTCGCTAGAAAGCGTACGACACAACAGACGAGTATTCATTACCGCTTCAATTTGGGCTAGAATAGTGCTCAATTCCTCAAATGATAAGATTTGATCTCCTATAACGCGATTTAATTGAGAAACTTGTAAAGAATCTTTAGGCGAAAACCGAAACAAAATGCGTTGAAATCTACGATAATACTCGCGAATACCAATGCACAAAAGCATTTGACGTCTATCAGCCGACAGTGCTACACGAAAAAAGCGAAAATTATTAAAAATTTGGTACACGTTGCCTTGTAGATTTTGGCTATTATAAAGAATGTCATTAAGCGAGACGGACGTGCTAGTGCTGGCACTGCCATCTAGCACGACGCGCTACTTCGATGTGACCTTATCTTCTCGAATTACCCCGTGATGTGGGATAATATATGATTATAATTCTATGGTTTTGTCTGTTTCTGGTGGCGCGACCAATATATAATCTTTATTTAAATATTCATCGTAAGCTTGCTTTAAATTAGGGAGTGCTGCCTTTTCCGTTCCAGACAAAGAAAGTGCCTCTCGGCATTTCGACGAGAATCTCCGAGGGCTTGGACATCGCCTTTGAAAGGAGGGCCACTGTGTAGCGCCCGTCTTCGTCGCGAGTGGTAGTGCGAACATAAAACTCTTCGCACTCGTTTTTATCTGAGCTGAAAATAGTCGGAACGCTGACTTCTTTCAGCTCCCCGAACTTACGGACAACGGATTCTATAGGATCAACGACGCAACAGAAGGAAAATGTCGAATAGGCATTATCAAATCGGGCGGGTACGGCACCAACGATAACATAACCGAGCACGGTTTCTAAAGCACATGGCGATGGCGACGCGGAGTTTGAGCTACCTTGCACTCTGCCAGGCAACAGAAGATGTGGAAATAATGAAGCTCCAATCAACATTTCAATATTTCCAGGAACAGCGTAAGTATTGTCTGCCAATGGCAAGTTATTAAAGCTACCGAGCGTGGATGTGTCAACCGAAATCGTAGGTAGACTTTCGGTGACCTTGTCTACAATCAATGACTCCATATCATAATATGTATTTCGATCGAAACGCGAGAAGAATCTAACATTTTTCGAACCTTGAATAGTCTTACTAGACCCTCCTATTCCTTTAACAACTGTACAAGAAGCCTTCTGAGTATTGAATTTGAGACGATTACAACACTCGCGAGTAATAAAATTACTTTGTGATGCACTATCTAAAAGCGCGCGAACACTGTGTTCCTTTCCGTGAGCGTCAATAATAATTACTTTTGCCGTAGCGAGTAAGACAGTAGTAGGCACATTTGATACCGAGCTATTGAATGTACAAAGCGAGACCTTTTCGGTAGGCAAAGTAGCGGGCGCGGGCGAAGCGAAAGAAGAAACCGAAAGATGTGCGGCGGCAAGTGAAGACGGCAACAACGGCGGAACAGTCACCGCGAGCGACGAAGGTTTGCTCACATTGGATGCGGCATTATTATTTTCAAAGTGAAGCATTGTATGATGCCTATTTTGGCATTTATGGCAACGACTATTTGAGCGGCAGGCCGAGACACGATGCCATTTACCTAAACAATTAATGCAAAGATTGTTAATCTTCACAAAATCATAACGTTCATTGGAATTAAGCCTTTGAAATCCTTGACATTTAAACACATTATCATGTTCCGATTGACATAGTGAGCACGCGGATTGCAGATTCGATCTTTCCGATGAAGTTGCGATATTAACGTAAGTATGTGTTGATTTATCGAACTTCGATGCCACCTCCGGTCGACGGTAGGCAGCCTTCTTAGTAGCTTCTTGGTTTCCGAACGACGACGTACGCTGTAATATTTTAATGTGATCGCGAACAAACGATTCTAAACTTTTGAAGGATGGAATATCAGTGCCACGATTATCCATTTCAAAAGCGCGTGCGGTTTCTGGATCTAATCTTTTTAGTGCGAGATACAAAAATAAAAATCGTCTAGACTACTGAGCTTGAGATTTTGAGCGCGGACACTGAAGTAGCGAATTTGTCGAGAAATAATTCCAAGTTGTGTGTGCTGGCACTAGTTAATGGTTTCAAATCGAATATTTGATCTAAATACGAAGTAGCCAGTAGCCGCTTGTCCTCAAATTTACTAATAAGTGTATCAAAAGAAGCATGTAATTTTCAGCGGTCGGATTAATACCAGCACAGACCGTTCTTGCCTTACCAGATAATTTACCGATCAAATAGTATAATCTTTCCGAGTCAGTAAGCGACGTGTTGTTATGCACCATGGTTTGAAAATTAGCATAAAATATCGGCCAGGCTTTAATGTCACCATCAAACTCTGGAATTTGGATGGGAGGCAACCGAGGGCGATCGCTCCTTTGTTGTTGGCCTCCTGGTTTTATGTCGGAAGCGGGGGTGAACAATGACCTTGACACACGCTTGATACGACCAAACAAATCATCAAAGGAATCGAGTGCCTGATAATTTACCACGAACTTGGGATTTAATTCTAATTCGAGTGAGTTTATTTTATCCAAAACATTTTCAAAATTAATGCGTAATTTATCAATAGTTTCGATTTCGTCCAGGAAAGTTTCTTTAGTAACGTCCCTTGAAAGATCATTTGTACGATCAGCAATCGCTTGGATGCGAGCGAACATCGCATCCCTCTTACCATATAATGTAATTTTAATTGCGCCTCACTCATTTTGAATTTCAATTAAACTAGCAGCAAGCAAGCGAAATTACCAAAATATTACTGTAAATGTATTGAGTTGGAGAACAGAACTACAGAATAATAAGAACGTACGTTATGTATACCTACTCACGCAGGTGCAAGCGCAACAACGAGATAAAGTTATTGACGAAACTAGTACGTATACAAATTATCTACCTAACCAATTAACTAGTTTTGCGGGTTTATGAAAGAAAGTACCTAGTTAGTGTTACGCCCACTAAGTATACTAAAATATCCACCGAATGAATTTAAGCGAGTAAGCGCGACTGTGCGAAACTATAACGAGAGATTATTTACTACCTACAATCAGGCGAGTAAATAATGTGCGATGTGAGAAATCAAAGAAACAAAATACCACGATAACTATATAAGTACCTACCTGCAATAGGAGTTACATAAGCGAAATTAGGTACCTATTTGAGATTGTGCGAAATATGCTATTTAAGTATCCAACTACCATAGGCAAACTACTTATGCGGGGTTATACGAAATAGCACGATAGCTATATAAGCATTTACCTATAGCGGTCAGTTTACTTATGTGAATTATGAACAACGAATACAACCTACAATGCACCTACATTGATGTAGGTGCCTATAACGGTACGCTTACGTTTTGATTTGACATTTATAAGTAAATACCTACCTAACCGTAATAACGTTTTGCAATTAGCGATTACCAGGTACTTATCCGGCTCGAAGGACCAAATAATGTTTGTGCGAGTACAACAAAAAAAACGGAATTTAATGGACTGTATGAATTTTGATTTGATTTGAAATATGTTAAACGCGATGTGTTGGCCAATACGAAACGAAATTTTTAGAACTAAATAGGAAATGAGCGGCTAGATTAGTTCTTACTAGGAAATGGATGGATGCACAATAAATACCTTATTTCATCTGTTGGAGTTCTTGAGTTTCAACCTTCCAACTCGCACCGAGTTTAGGTCCGTTATCCAGTCCAAGCGAACAAACTAATTTGAGTTTGGTAATATGCACATCACAGTCTTCACACACGAACGTTTGATTGTAGAAAGCAATTGGCTATAATCGACGACACAAATTATAGGTTTAAAGCGAATATATCCGAAAAGGTGATTGGATATCTACAAGTTTTTCACAGCGAACAAAATCTATCGAGAGAACGCGCAGCCATCATTTTTTCTATTGTTCCAAAAACTGCCACGACGATATTGCTTTCCTTCTCACTCATGTGTCTCATTTATTGTGCGGAAAAGGATGGAAGAATGGAAGCATCGAATTAGCCAACATGCAATTTATTTTGCCAAAGTGTTTTTTGCTCCGAAACATTATTTTGGCGCGAACAGTCTATTTGAATTAATAATTAATAAACGAACTGAGTGTACTAATAATAATAGATTAATAGAGTTATGTTGCATCGTCTGAGTTAATGTTTTTAACTACAGTATGTGCTTTATTCATATTTAATTATACGACAAAGAGTTATTTACGAATGTGGAGTGCAATACACATTCGTTTATTCGACATTCAACATACAAACATTTAATCATCCATCCACATAGAATTACGGTTAATTAATTAATAATATTGAATAATTTAAATTAAGAAATACGGTTATGAAATGATAGGGAATAGGATTACAAATAAATCACAAACAGCATGCGGCAAAATAAAAATGCTGTTTCTTTTAAATATTAGCGAAATAGCAATAGTAATGTTGTATAGATCCTATACAATGTTAGTTTTAGATAAGAAATATAATATTCTGTAACCATAAAGTATGATGAACTTCTATTTATAAAGGGTTACTGAACAGGTAAACATAGTTCATAGATTGTGACGGTAATACCTATTTGGGTGCGTGTATTATTGCTTGTTTTAGATATATATAGGGTTTTACAATAATAATTTCCTCGACCTTCCTTTATTAGCTTCAAATGGTGACATCACGCGTGTGTAAGTCTGTAAGTCCTTGTTCTAGCTGATCACAATTGACCAATTGATTTGATATCGCGCCAATATAGTACCTATGTATATTTTATGTATAGTAATTATGGGTTTATTGGTAGGCTTTTGGGTACTAGACATTATTCGTCGATTCGAGAATGGCCTTGGATTTCGTTCTATTATAGGTACTTAGTAGGTAGATATTATCTTAATGCTATTCACGCCTTTCTCAGCACAATGCACATATCGCTTATTGCTGTTTGCACGACCAAAATATTACATGCATGCTTTAATTATAAACATAAATGTACCTACGCTACTTTGCGATGTAAGAAGATATGCCGTATGATAAGCTTGGCAATGTATATTATGGCATTATTATTGACCTATTTAACCAAACAAGATAATTATAGAATGCTTTTTAGTAGACAAAGTATTACACAGATTTAGATTAAGCCATTATCTATTCCTAGCGCTCACGTAGTAAGCAACACAACAGTCATAGGTAATACCTACATTTTTCCGCGCACTTGGATCTTATATAATGTATACGTACCATATAAATACTCTGTACATAGTCCTGACGATGTAAACCATATACATAATGACATACGTTCATCGAAGTTATTAACTTTTACTTCCTGAGACTGACGCCTTGGTCCTGGGAGATAAGAATTAAGAACCACTTTACATTGGAACCTAGGACAGTGACCTGTTGCAGGTAGCTCATACCCTGAAGAATTTCAACAATATCTCGGGGACCAGATACTGCCAGACAGAGTCCAGCTACACCCCCTCGATTTTTCCAATGGAAACGGTTTATTCTTACAAATGTTTATGTAAGTTTCGTCCGACCTGGTGTGAAGAGGGTGGTATATGTGCTTACAGAAAATCCAGATCTAAATCTTCTACATTTTCTTATAAAAACCTCTGTCCTGTCTATGTTCGTGACGTCAGTTTATAAAGATTGTTGTGTTGCATGTGTACTTTGCACTTTAATTTTCCTCGCTTTGCGTTAACTTTGTTTAAATGAATCCTTGTGCTATACGATGATTTTACTCCTGACCTTCAAAGTCTTACTGAGTCATCGATGTATCTAACTCAAGTGTATTGAACGCTATTGTGAGAACTATTTTGAAATCAGTGAAATGTTTAGTTGTGAAGTGTTGTTCGATAGCGCGAGTACTTTCAGGGACAACGGTAGCGAAGCCTCCACCCGACCCGCCGAGGAGTGCGGCTGCGGAGTACCCGATGGGGGCGTCAACCCCAGTGGCAATGGCAAACCGCCCGACAACCATTGCTCGTGAGTAACGGACGCACTATCGACATGTCATACATTGCAACCAATGCATATCAAACAAACATTTATCGTAAATGGCACAATGTAAACTATCTTATAATATAAGTTTGTTACTTAAGATTTCATAAATACATCTATTTATTTATCCTACGTTTATCGCTAGCTTCTGCTTGTTTGGCGCTGTACATTATATTTACATATGTTATCACCTTGATTTGCTTAAGTGGTACTTGACCTCAAATTATTATTGATACTTTACTTTCATATCTTTATTAGTCCGTTAAACCTAGGTATTTATAGATTTAAGGTAGACAATTACAACAAGTTATACGATTAATTCAAATTTGAGTGTAATTTAGACAGCCAATTATGTATTAAGTAGGTAAGGTCGAACAGATTTTTACGAGAAACATTGACTTCTACTTTAAAATCATACCTCGTAACCAAGGCCATGTATGATTGTAACATTTTTAAATTTTAATGGACTCTGGCATGGATTTTACTAATATGCATAAAGGCATGGGTATGTCACTTAACAGGTAACCTTTCTCATGTGCACTATCGGTCAATACTCAGTAATTATGTTGATAACAAAACTTCTTCCGTTGGTTATCTTAAGGGCCTCTTCAGTTCAAGTATTTCTTCAAGTACATACTCTCAACACAAACTTGGTTAAGATTACGCTGTCGGTAGTAAAATACCCGTTTTGATACTATAATTATGTATCAGATGCTAATAGCAGATCCGTTTTATACGTCATGTGTCGACTCTGGCCACTGTTTTGCATATTTAATGTTTTGCGGATGACTGTACATTTTGAATTAGATTTGCCGTATCGGCGACCGAGTAAGCTAACCTCAACCATGTGATTTAATATTTTTTTGGCGTATAAATTGCGACAGGTTATGATGTAACCCATTTACCTCAATATTGCCAACTTGTTGAACCGGTATAAACAAAAATATCTTGTAGGAATTGGTAATGTTTTCCAATTTAGCGGACTGCTGTCGTGGGTTGGGAAGAGTGAAGTCTCGATGAGACATTGAATCGCGTTTCTCGTGACGTTGCAAGTCATGAATGAATCATACAAAGTTCGATGAAACCTTGGTCGCATCGCATCCTTTTCGTCTGACAGAAGCCACGGCATTGATGACACGTAATTAACAAACATTTTTCTCACAACTATCTTTTGTGGTGTTGAGATAGGGAGATACTGTCCTTTGCCAAGTTTTTGCCTTTGTTTTTCCACAGAATATAATACACATATTAGACGAGGAGCGTCACATATTTATGTAATCATTTGTACCATACTATGATGAGTTAGCGTATTGATATAGGTAATCCAACTTTTAGCTCATTCAAGGGTGAGTTGTTTTAACCTAAATAATCTAGACAATTGTGACAATTGACAAATAGATGCACTTTATGGTGTATACAATTTAAAATCCCTAAGTAGTAAGTTGTGTATAGTAGGTAATAATACAATGGGTACTGAAGGTGTCACAATTGATCAAATATGACGTATGTAGACGGCTAGACGTTGTTTGTTCTTTAGAATGGTAGGTAGTAGAGGTCATATTATAAGATCAACTGCTCCATGAGTATCTTTAAAAAGAAAATAAAAAGTTTACTATTTTGTATTAAATCGTTGGTAAAAGAACATCTTTTTAACCCTATGGTCTATGGCGGTAGCCTAGATATATTGTTTTACTAACGACCTGATTTATTCAGTGATTGTGTATTTGCCTTATAATCCGAAAGTCTCCAGTTTGGTTCTACCGGCTCACTAAACTAGTCTACTCCCTAAATGATCTTGGCATTGATGGTGTCTTTTATTAAGTTGAAATTTAAAAGAGAGTAATAACAAAGCAAGAACCGTTTCAGTATGGTCATATTGCCGGCTGGCAGATGTTTGAGTCATGAATTAAAATCTCTGCCTACCTAGGTACCTACTGTTTATTATACATATCGTGGTCTTTGTTTTTTGACATCCTTGAAGCAGACTTTCTTAACAGGCAACTAAACGAAACGTCATTTATATATACGGAGTCTATGATGCTGGCCCTCAAAGCAAATAGTTTTAAACACCGGCGCCAGCGCTCGCTTGTCGACAACTCGTTTTTATGTAATGAATCTTTACAAGTGATCAATCCGTACGTCTAGATTATGGAAAGTATTGGGACACGTATTCTTTGCTTTATCAAAATATGTATTATAAATCAACAAAGATGACGTCACTTCTTAGTAACAAGCGTAAGTGACGCCACGCGAAACTTCTAAGCACGGTATATTCGTATTTTTTAATGAAACAAAATAACAAATTCGTATAGGTACTATATTTTTTAGTAATATTATAAACGGAATAATTAGTTATTTTAGTCATCATGCCTATTGTAATTTATTGTTTTGGATTCAATGATCAACTGATTGTGACGTGTAAATTGGCTTTACTAAATACATTTACATGAATATTTCAATTTATAGCATAATAATGGGTGGCGTGTTGAACAACCCGTCGCTGACGTTCAATGACGGCGTGCGGTCGATCGACTACGTGCTGGTATGGGAAGGGAATAAGGAGGAGACGGGCAAGCCGGAGGCGCGGGCGGAGGCCATTCGTCGGAGACAGGTGTTCGAGGCCAACCTGGAGGCCGAGGGCTTGCAGCTCGAGAGGGAGCAGCCGGAACACCTCTACGGACTGAGTTTTGTTAAGGTACCTTACTTTTCTATCGACTGATAATATGGACTAAGTTCTGCGTCCCATTAGTCTGGTCTATCACGAGAGCTCAACCACTTTTACGTTTGCAGTGAAATTATATCATGGGTCTTATTAAATAGAAGGTCCTTTTTGATATTCGAGAAATAGCCTTATTCAGGTCAGGTATGTTTAAACACTATATACTGTACACTAAACACTATCACGGTTCTAAGTTGCATACTAAAACTTGGGCCGAAACTAAGACCTTGATTTTTTCAAGGGTTTGGTTTAAATCAACGGTACTGCTCATACATATATGTATGTTGAACCTACCTAACATTTCTATACAGGTAGGTACGCTCATTTGTTTTGTGGTTTTAAGGCACAGACATGCCAGTGAAACATCTTCCAAAATTCACCAAAAATTACCTACGTGGTATGGTTAGTCATAATGTGAACCAAATTTTGCCAGAAAATAAAGTCCTAAAGTGGCCTCTTTAGACCTTAATACTGTTATTTTGGCTACTGCTATATTTTATGTCTTTCAAAATAGTTATTGGATTATATTTACGCTACTTATTATCTAGTACTTAGATTTACGATTTACATGTTAATGTTTCAATGTATAATTATCAAAAACCAGCCATGCTTGCCGTAGCGTATCCGTTTACTACGGGTTTTGAAGTCAGGCATTAAAAAAAAAACGCAGATTTTCAGATAAAAGTTACTCTTTTGAATTTCAGATACACGCTCCTCTAATGGTGTTGAGAGACTACAGTGAGATCCTAAAGCTTCGAATGCCAATGAAGGTAAGCGCAACGTTCTTACAAGCTGTCTAGACTAGGCACTAATAGGACCCCTTGCGAGACTCGTGTTATGGCTTCATTAAATGGTTCGATAGTTCCCCAGGGCTTTCGCTTTTAATTAGATATCTAAAGTCCTTGTACATGACATTGGAACCTTTACTTGCGTGTCTGTCTGTGAGAGTTATGGCCCAGAGAGAGTAGGTAATGTTATTCGCAGTTATGTTGGATGGTTTTTAAATACCTGGGACATATTTTTAGTAATTTTTACGAAATCTTTTTAATTTTTTTTGTTAATTTAGTTCGAATTACCATGCTCCATTTTAGATCGCAACATCCTTCCGACATCAGGCGAGATGGTGGTCTAGTGGTAAACCTAAAATCGATAAAACGTAATATTATTCAGTATTCGATTATATCATACTCTTTATTCGAGTCATTTATCCTCGCTTAACATAAGGCGAGATGCCGGTCTAAGCGCAAGCGGCAAGCGTATTATCGATAAATAAAATGTTCTTGCCCACGTGTTATATCCACTGTCTGGCATCCATAGTACCAGCTGTGCCTAGTTTGGGGCTAGATGGTGTGAAAAAATATCAACTATCTGTGTTGATTTTTATCGAAGAATAATCAAAATATCGAAGAAACTCAGACTATGACACTAACTCTCGTAAACAGTGCTAATTAATGGTATAAGTGATGAACCATCTTAACCGATTCATACCCCACAAACGATTCACAGTCAAGTGGTCATTCACTTCGATTTGAAGTGGATAGTAAAGGGTATACTCCTAGATAGTAACTTGTTTTTAGATATCGATTCGAACTTTAATCGAACCATATGCACCAGCTAAACTGGTAATTCCATTCACACAAGTATGGGTTCTATTGTCATCAATAACTTACTTAAACATGGGTGTGTGTATTGATATATAACCCTTATAAGAAAAGAGGATAATTTTGTATTTAACATATTTTGCACACCTATGGGTATCATACTGTTTTTTAAGTAAGCAATCTACCTTCCAAAAGGAAAAAAATGTCCTGATCTAAATCAAAAAGCAGATAAAGATCTAGAATTCCAGAAGTACCTACCACGGACACGCTTCGATGTGTGAGTGCGACAACATTTTAGAAGAATGCCACGCATACATGTTACATGTTCACTTGTTGTACGTTGCACAGTAACAACGTGTGTGTTCGTAGGAATGCAGTAAAATAAGAAAAACTGGGCGGACGAATCGCATACTGAATGCCGCCATGTATATGTCTAAGGTAATGCACTGGTGAGAAGGCGCATGGCTCGCTTGGCTAAGCTAACTCGCAGTAACGGACACATTCCATGGCTTACGACATGACTACCCTCTTTTCTCTTTTTGAGTTAGATCCCAATATGCATACATCCTCCGAAGAATGAGTTTCTCTAAAAATATACGATGCAATGATAATAAAGTAAGTAAATATCGAACCTACCCTCAAATTCCTAAAATAACAAAAAAAAATGACATTCTCATAGTGTAAAATCTGTTGTTTTAACGATTTAGATTCCCCAACACTTACTATCTACTGTTTTTTGCCGTTGACGTTCATCCTCTTTCGTAGTGATTTTCCAAAATACTTTCATTGGGTAATTTAATGTCTTTTTCCTTCCAGTGATTCCACCCCTACCTTAACTTTTGATATTTCCCCCCTTGTCCTTCCCTAAGAAATAAAAAGAGAAAAGGATAGTTATGTAGGAAGCTACGAATGATTCGTAAAACATGCCCGTAGATGTCGCTTTAATACGGGGTCAGCTAGTGTTGTGAACTTTCAACTATAGATGTCGTGACTTCGATGTTCTAAATAAATCATAGAAAATATTTGCTTGCAAGAAATGTAATAATAATAAAGTTGCCAGGCTTTATGAATATCTAATATAATCGTTTGGATAAATATACCTATTATCGTTGATTCATATACGTACGATTTTCCAATAGCTATTTTTTATAGAAAATATAGTTTTCAAAATATTTGGATACGCGAGCCAAAATAATAGCATAGACATGCTTGATATTTGTGACGTCGAAAGACCTACACGACCTTGAAAAAAATAAAACTTAACAAAGTCAGGGTTTGTAATAAATTGTTAGTCTTTGTAAAGTTTAAGTAAAGTTTTTGTACCAAAATAAAATTGTACCGGTCATATCGCACGTTTATGAATAACGATATAGCATGGTTACAGGAAATGAAGTGCTAAGACAAAAATGATAATACGGACACCTTGACGCTATTCAGCGCCATTACGTACTCCTAATTCTAACAACTTCTATTATAAAATGACAAAGAAAGTAGAATAGACATTAGTAAAAAATATACATTCTATGTAAATTTACATTTAATATTTATAATTGACATTTAGGATTCATAATTGATATGTAGTATTAATAATTGACATTTAATATTGCTAAATAATTGACGAACTAATTCATAAATGTCTAATATGGATGTTTCAGTTTAAAATGCTTGTTTCGTTTTATCGGAAGGCGATACCTACGACACAAACCTTGAGAAATACTATTTTAACAGAAAAAATGTCTATTAGATGTTTTATGAATCAGGGAACAAACTCCATAACTTTTGCGTCACAACTTATTGGAAGTAATTTATATGAATGAGTACAATCAATTTTCTGGGGGGCTTGCAAAGGCCTTTTTAAGGATTAATCATTTGTCAAAATAGATTAAAAGTTCACCTTTATAATGTAGATGAAATTGCATTGGCCATTTTCGACAAATTATTACTAAATGGCATGTCAGTATGCCACCTTTAAAACGGCCTTTTACACCCATGTTACAGCACTGTTTCCATGTAATCTTTATGTTGTGATTTAAAACATTAATGTCGTTTTATCGTGCAAAATGAAACCTTTTGTTATCGTTGTTAATGACTAATTTCAATTGATTACTTTTTTACTAATTTTGGATTCCGTGTTTTATTATGATTGTGAATAATAAATAATTACGGTGCTTGGGCTAAGCAATACTAATACCCTCAACCTTCATTGAATTACCTATTTAAATATAATTTTTTTTTTATTTCGCATCTTTTTATTGCTATTGATGTTTTTCAAATTTAATGAACTCTTAATGCATTCATATTTTACTGTTATGTATGTGTGCTGTTAGGTTGTTGTTAAAAAACTAGAATAATTATTTATAAAAAAAACAGGGTAAAATTAAACTTACACTCTTACAAAAGAGTAAAAGCTTTTTTTATTTGGTTTACAAAAGATGAAAATTTATAATTTGTATTTTTGCATTGTATTTACGTTTTGTGATATCTCTTTATTAATTTTATGTAATGAAAACTATAAACTATTTCTAAGTATAAAGCAATGATTAAAAAATAAAAAGTAGACAATATTCAATGTTGATTCTGTTTGAATGAGATGTCAGAAGAAAATTACAAGTCCAAAACTACTAAATTAGATGGCGTTAGAACAACAACAATTACAACCACTAATTACATATTTATTATTGTGTTATAAATACATAAATTTCACGGGAACATCAAATTGCTGCATTACTTTAGCGTAGATATTAAGTGTGAATATTCATAACTTATGTTCAAAAATATGTAAAATATGTTCAAATCGCCATCTGTCATAACTTTTTTGAACGATTTTGATAAATTTGAAATAAACTTATTGCGAACAAAAATCAGACTACAAAACAATTAATTTAAGTATAGGTAACATTTACTTAAATATTTACCCAACTCGAGAAATCTAACTCAACATCTTAATCAATGCACAACACACAACATTACATAATCATAAGTGTAACTAATCCACATGAACCACTTCATAGCTTGAGCATTACAAACAAAACATAATAGTTCATAATAAATTCTGGGGAGTTCAGTAGCTTCATGTATCTGAGTATCTTTGTATTAAAATATGTACATATAGGGCTAAGCGACACACTTGTACTAAAACAAAAATGTCGCGTTGTACAACGTACAACCTTATAAATAGCTGATACCATAAAACAAGACCCTGAAGTCAAGAAGAAAAATTGTATGTTTCTTACTTTTTGAATCGGTTAACAGTGCCAAACGCTCTGGATGGACAACTTACAAAAGGCAGTTGGTGATATATATGTTTTAGTTTTTGTAACGACTGCCATTGGGATGTCTAATCTTTCTGAGCTGAATTTATACGACATTTATTACTAGTCAATCAGTGAACGACTATGAACTGATTTTAATGATGCATTTTCGCAAGTTCAAATGATTATTGTAATAAAATGTAGTCAATTTCATAACGGTGAGTATAGTACCCAGATTTTGGTTTAGTACTAGTGTCCTCCCCAGTATTTCACTTTAGCAAAATTGGGTAGGTCAGCACTTGTATAGGGGCATATATGGTGGCACAAAATGGGAAGGAATGCCTGTTTATGTTGGGCCATATTCGAGCCAAGACAAACTTCGCCTTTGTTATTTATGTATCTACACGTTCTTGGTTGAGAATCTACAAGAGAAGTACGTGGGGAAAGTATCAATCAGTCAATGAATCAATAGTTTATCATTACTTATACAAACCTGATAAAACTAGCTCAGGATTTCCCGTGTTAGGGCATCTCAATACATTTAACAATATGAATGGTACAAACACAAGTTAAGCTATTACTAAACCAGTGCCGTGAGAATGGGATATATTTATTTTTGGGTTTACATTTATTTTATACTGTTGTAACTTTTTTGTAGTCTGTTTCGATTTTCTAAAACATATTTTGGTTGGATATCATTAGGCAAACTGTTATATTCGGCACTTTTTTATACGATTTCTAGCTTCGGTAATTTTGCCACAGGTTGGCTTTGCTGTCGGGTATTTATCGAAAGAGAACAATCTTGATTGTTTCCACCGACCAATAATAACGCGAGTGCGGCTATGCTATTGGTAGACTCTTTTTTGCATGCAGCTGTCTCATGCGTCTTATGTGGTTACTTCATCTGATTTCTGTCTTATGGTCCTCTTCCAAGAGCGTGTTTGAATTACTTTCCGAGTTTGCGACAAAGCAGCTTTTATGCTCCTTAGCAGTTACCTACGTCACAAATTCAAGATATATCCAGGTGCGAATATGGTCCAATGAAGCTACTTACGAGTAAAATAAGAATGTCTTTATTTGTTGGTAAATAAATTGCTCTCGTAGCAGATAAATATCAAATTATACTTGCACATTAATATTAAAGTATTTGCATACAAAATTTACGAATATACGAATGTTAATTTTGCAACTTGAGGTCCCGGTGTGTCGCCCCAGTCGCATGCGTTATGCCCCACAATCATACTAGCTTATAATTAGACTTGCTCGATAGTTTTCAGCGCTAAAAGACGTTTCCGACAAGACGAATAGCCTGATGGATCAGATGGATGCCTGCTGGAACCGGTTCATGGCCAAAATACGAGTGGACCAGAACCTCTTCCCGGAGAGGAAGCATCGCTTGACTGCTATTTATTCTAAAGATAAGGAGTATTTGTGAGTATTTCACTAATTATAATTTGATCATTTGTGTGATACGAGTACCTATTAGGCATGATGACTGTTTTTATTAAGCCCGATATGCCCTAATGTTGGGCAAAGGCCTCCCTACTATCTTTCTACTTATCTTGTTTTCTGTCCATGATGATGTCTCTATTGATCCATAATGATGCATCGTCATGCATCAATACCAGTCATCACTGGTTTTGAAAAACTATTCTATAATGTTCGGAATTTATTTCTATATCCAAAAAGTATGCAGAAAATAAGCTTTTTAGAAAAATAAGCCATTTTAGTTTTTCATTTGAAATTAGCGCTAAAACGCTCGCTGGTGTCATGACGTCTGTTGTAACGTCACTTCTATTTAAGACTAAATCCAGGAGTCCTGTTTCACTAGATAAATACATATATTTTTGAAACTTAGTTTTGTCATCATGCCTATTATTTGGTCGCTTTATCTTGTACCTTATTTTTGGTACTGAGTGACTTGTCACAATGAATGCTGGAGGCTTGATATCTTTACCCCTACTACCCCATTATGACCCTACCCCACCGTTTAGGTACCTCGCCAACTGCCTTAGTTCATGCTGGTAGACGCGGTGTTGAAAGAAGTAGTGTTGGATAATGGACAGATGACCTCACAAACGTCGCTGGAAACCGCTGGTTGCAGGTTGCGCAGGAGCGTTCGTTGTGGAAATCTAGGGGTGAGGCCTATGTTCAGCAGTGGACGGCTGATGATGATCAAAAAGTGCACAACGAGGCTAAACAACTTTTCACTTCAGTTTCTAAAGTTAATATAATATTCGTATAGATTCGACACGACGGCGGAGTGTTTCTGGACGCCGTCGATCCGGTCTCGCATCGTGCAGTTCATCCTGGACCGCAAGAAGTTCAACACGTCCGCGTCCGACGACTTCGCCTTCGGGATCGCTCGACTGATCTCTGATGGCACCTACAGTGCTGCGTATCCGCTGCATGATGTGAGTATACGTACTCAAACTTACCTCAAGGATCAGCCCTTTCTCCTGGTTCACTAATTTTTCTCAACATTGTTTTGTTAAAATATCACTTAAAACCACCTATTCGTATCTATAAAAGTAATTTCAAAGAGCTCCAAGCTCCATATTCTTTCAGCATGCATAAGGTCGTCTTTCACCTATTAGACACCCTGGCCACATTGAGATAATGGATCTCCTATGACCATAATAAAGCATTATTTTGCTAAAATAGACCAAGAACGTAGATATGCAAATATTTATTAAAATAGATTGTATCTGAGTGACCGAGCTTTGCTCGGTTTAAACACTGAGTATTCTTAGATACCTACAGATAAAAGGCACCTAGTAATAGATTTTCTCAAAAAAAGTTTGTGTAACATGGAGTTACTAATTTGTGAACGCCTGAGCTGTTATATTGTCGCACAACGTCGCACAATTTACCGTCGTGTGCTAATGTTAATGTAACAGATTTTCATTGTCAAAAAACGTGCATATAATAACGTATTTTAAAAACTAAAACCTAGCTAGATCGATTTATCGTTCCCGAAACCCTGCGTTTCCAAGATTCAGATTCTATATAAATCTAGGTATAATATATAGGTAAGAATTGCGCGTTTAACGGTATAAGATAAACTTTATGTTTATTTCTGTATGCATTACAGTTATCCTGATTTTCAAGCGAGAGGAGAGTAGCTATCGATTATCGTAGTAATGGTAATGGACTAAGGACCAGAGGGCCTCAATAAAACGCGGGGCCCTGGGCACGTGCTCATTGTGCCCAGTGGAAAAGAAGAGTCAGGGCATGCAAATTAATAATTTTAAAACAATGTTTATAATTTTGATATAACATTGTTTTCCTTGCAGGGTGATCTCAAGACTCCAGGCTCAATGAGGCATTTATTGTACACGGAGTGGGCGGCCGTGTCCAAGTGTATCAAGTATCAGCCCCTCGACTATGTTAAGGATTACTTCGGTGTTAAGATAGGTAAGCGGATTCTCAGTATTTGCTTAATTTAAATATATCGATTTATCATTCTTCCGATTTCGGCTTACTCTAAACTTACAATCAGTCTTGCTGTACAGCCTCCAATCTCCAATAGTCTTAAATAATCTCATTCAGTCTTATTGTATTCACGTCATTTAAAAGTTTTAATAACGTACGGAGTAAAATATATTTAGTTTCGTTATTCATATGCCTCTGCATACTTCGTACCCAATCACCTCGAGTTATTGTACTTAGTCAATACTGTTATTATAATCTTAATATATATATGTATATAATTTACGCGTCACGTTGTTTGTCCACAATGGATTCCTAATCTACTTACCCGATTTTAATCTAATTTTCACACCGTGTGCAGTTTGAAGTTGAGAGATATAATAGTTTTTATTTCGATGAATAGTCTTTATATAATATGACAATATCCGAGCGAAGCTGGAACGCGCCGCTAGTATATTATTAAATGCTTGCACCCCGCGGTGTAACCAACTGACTTACAACCGCTAACTTTAATGGGATAAAAAATAGTCTTTCTGGCTGTTCAGTGTTAATCCAAGTAATGACTTGCCACGTATTTAATATCACCCAATACATACGTCTGTACGTATATATGTCTATACGTGGGAACAAACATACGTCACACATAAACACATAAACCTTCGTGATTACAATATTAGTATGATTGACATCATATGAAATTATTGATTTTATTATTTCCCCTGTAGTCTTATTTTCAGTCAGTTCAGTCTATTTTCACTGTAGTATAAAAATATATTTAAATTTGGACATTACAATTGCTACTATTGTTAGTAAACGTTTGTTGTAAACCATTTACCACGTCGTTATCCGTCGATAATAACAATATTACAACTATTACAATTGCTACTATTGTTAATAATCGTTTGTTGTAAACCATTTACCGCATCGTTCCTTCGATAAATACTATATTACAACTATTTTTAAACAATCGTCAACTACTATTGAAATTATTTTCCAGGATTTCGTAATAACTTATGATGGTCACACCGTAAATAAATACATTACCACTCCTTTGCGTCGCGCTATCGGGTAAAAATTATGGTGTTGATTTCAGCGCCCGAATAAACAAATATAAACTTGTTTCACAAAACTGCTATCATGTCACCTGTAACAGTTAATAATGACGTAATTTTCTAGAAGACTGCGTTATTCGTACTATCGTACGTGTACGATCCTAGCAAATGAGTTGATTTTGGAAGAAAAAAAAAACAAACAAATAGTTCCGTATTGCTTACTGGAGCTTTGCTAGCGGTTTATTAGGTTATTTTGTACTAGTATGCAACCCTCTATTCGATTTTTCATATTACTAGCTGACCCGGCGAACTTCGTACCACCATATTTTTTGTCGTTATAATGGCTATTAAAAAATAGGGGTTGGCGATAAAAGGGTAAAAATTGAGGGTTGTATGTATTTTTTAATGCGATATAAAAAATAAAGAAATTAAAAAAATGTCTAAAAATTAAAAAAAAAAATGTTAAGGGTGGACAACCCTTACCACTAAGGGGTATGAAAAATAGATGTTGGCCGATTCTTAGACCTACTCAATATGCTCTCAAAATTTCATGAGAATCGGTCAAGCCGTTTCCGAAGAGTACGGGAACGAACATTATAACACGAGAATTTTATATTTCATACTAGCGGCCCGCCCCGGCTTCGCCCGTGGTACATATATATAACCTACATCATTCAAGGATTACGTACATATGAAAGAACGGTGAATGATTTTTTTAAATCGGTCCGATAGTTCCCGAGATTACCGTGTACTAACTATATATATGCTATAGACTACTTTTGATCCCCAAATTATCGTGCTGTTTACTGGGTCAGAAGTGACACCTGTAGACAACTGGCAGGGATGACTAATTAAATGACGATTGATCAGTTTTCGACCGGAGAGGAAAAATGATTAAATTACTAAAATGGCTATTAAAAAATAAGGGTTGATCGTAGAATGGTAAAAATTGAGCATTGTATGTATTTTTGTATGTTGTATCATAAAATAATAGAAATTAAAAAATTTGTCTAAAAAATAAAATAAAAAATTTAGGGGTGGACTACCCCTAACATTTAGGGGGATGAAAAATAGATGTTGGCCGATTCTCATAGATACCGGATAAGTACAAAAAAATTCATCAAAATCGGTCAAGCCGTTTCGGAGGAGTATGGCAACAAAAACTGTGACACGAGAATTTTATATATTAGATTATGTATAACTAGATGCCCGCCCCGGCTTCGCCCGTGGTATATTATATAGCACTCATCGGGATCCCGTACATATCCAACGGTGAAAGAATGACTGAAATCGGTTCACTCATTCCTGAGAATATCGATTTCAAACAAAAAACCTCTTCAGCTACCTGCTACGCCACCTGTCGGAAATTAGTCGTACCAACACAGATTTAGAAAAAAAAAATAGCAAAGGTTTATATTCAATGCACAGATTACTGAAATTCAATGACGCAATCTTTGACACATGCTGTCATATGTCATGTCAAAGCACGAAACGTACGAAAACTCTCAAAAGGGGAATATTTTTTCCCGATTTTGTTACATTCTTGTTTCATGCTCCGCTTCGATTAATAGTAGAGTTATTTTCTATAGCCTAAAGCCTTCCTCGATAAATGGACTATCCAATAGAAAAAGAATCTTTCAATTCGGACCAGTACTTCCCGAGATCCTAGCGTTCAAGCAAACAAACAAACAAACAAACAAACAAACAAACAAACTCTTCAGCTTTATAATATTAGTATAGATATACATAAATGTTACGGGGAAAACAATAATATTAATAAATTAAACAATTGTTTTATGGAAACTAATCGAAAAAGTTGCACTAAGTGTACTGACAGCCATGTTTAAAAAAAGCACGCTCACAAGGTTACTTAAAGCTAGCATGGTCTGCAAATGCTTACATTTCTCAGCTATAAGTATCCTTGTTTAAAGCATGCATTATAAATAAGTATGCTCAAAGCAAATCTGCAATTTAGTATATATATATGCTCGCCCGCGCATCCTCTTCTACACGCGGCTCAGATAGCATGCTCGAAAATCAAATGTCGGTTGTTTTTTAAGCACGATCTAAATAATGCTCATTACTAGGAATGTGCTACACGTGCTACTAATGATAACTTTCTCAATAAAAACATGCAGTCGTGGAAAGAACACAAATGTTCGCATAATACAAATAAATTCAAGTTTAGTTTGTGGTGGCGCTGCAGTCGACACTCGAAGGCTCGATTAAGTCCTGTAAAATATTTCAATAGTATATATGTTACCGGAAATGTATGAAATCAAGGAATTGTATACAAATCCTAGGATATGTGTACAATTCAGATACTATTTAGGACATGTATAAAATATTGTTTGAAAAACTATTCATTGTCAAAAAACTTTATATAACATGCGATTTTAGGAATTACATTAATTTCCTAGGTATTGTATACAATGACGGATTACATACATTTTCGTTAACATATACCTCTCATAATATCGTATAATGCCTAATATTTGTACATTTTCAGGTTTATACTTTGCATGGCTCGGTTTCTATACGCACATGTTGATACCCGCATCGCTCGTAGGATTATTTTGCTTCATATATTCGGTCGCCACAGTTTACCAGAATCCGCCTAGGTGAGTCACACACACACACACACACACACACACACACACATATACATACGTACACATCGAGATTAAATTTCATTCAATTGTTTTCAAAATGGAAATAGAAGTATAAGTATCAGTAAGATAGTTATCAATTTCAATATAGGTGGCACCAATGTCACACCCCGGACACTCCACTAAAACTCCATACAACCGCCGCTGTGGAGTTGCCTACTCTTCACACAACTACGCAGATGTCGTTCGTACACACGCGTGAATGTGTGCGTTAGCGCTAGGGCTACTGAATTGTTTTATTGAATAGTTGTGCCCCTTGAGTTCACCTGGTGACGTAGTCTATAAACTTGCTATAATGTTGAGTTACATAAATAGAATGAAGCCAAATTATACAATTCTAATTAAAAGGGTGTTTGCACAGATTTCTAAATTGTTTCAGAAATCTGTCGGTGTTTGTATTGCCGCGTAAAATAAAAAGAAACCGATGATAGATTATATCAGGTACCTAGATATCTCTTTCTGTTAGTAGGTACACATTCGCATTTTATTTTACACTTACCCATGAAGGAAACTTTATTCTGTCACTATAATTATTCCTCCAGGCATTATCAATCCGTGCTTGGGCACGTAAATTACTGGCTGTGTGAGTTACGAACTTTGAGTTATTATAAATAAAAAATAGTTGATTCGTTATTATAAATAAATAAATATTGGTAGACAATTCACACACAACACCATCTGACCCCAAACTAAGCAAAGCTTGTAATATTATAAAGCAACGTTATTGTAAAGTTTCTAATCTTACGTTATTTTATCACTAGGAAATTAAATAAAGCTTTTAATCTTGTCCCGTTTAGTTGACGGACAGCCGTAAACAGCACAACAACCCACCATGATGTTATTTCGTTAGGAATTAGATGTTCGATACCAGCCCTTCGTTGAGTGCTCCTAGCGTATCCGAAACGGCCTGAGGGGTGAGGAAGCTTGAAATTGGCGGGGGGTTGGGAGTGTCCGTTCTATCTATATTATCTATTCTATGCCAATGTTTTATTTTGTTAGAGAAATTCACAAAATGAAACACTGGCTACACTTACCAAAATTCAGAAATATCTTTGACATATCAATTTGCATCTTGAAAACGCCTCATTAGTTTCCGACCAAACGTACTTTGGTATTAAGATTTTTAATTTGTCGTCGTCACGTGTGTAATGTCGTCATAACTACTAGTTTATAAGTTTGTTTATTTAAAAAGTTATGAAGTATTCTGTATTGTGTAAACGCGAAACCATTTTAGAGTTTACTTGAGAAAAGTTATGGTTTCAATTAACGCAACGAATTATTTTGTGTATGATAAATAAATGACAGTTTAATTAAGTAAAATTATTTCAAAATTGTAATTTCACGTGTTTAATATCTCGATAAATAAATATATTTGAATCATTGAAATCATAAGAAAATAATAAAACATGCAATTGTAACAAGATATAACGCTGTGCTCATGAGAGTTAAAGAAAATAATTTCTTCAACTATGTTTGTTCCAGTGAAGAGATCTGTAATTACAACTCGACAATAAAGATGTGTCCGCTGTGCGACTACCACTGCGACTACTGGGATCTGAAGGCTACGTGTCTGCAGTCTCGGCTGACGTATCTCTTCGACAACCCTACCACGCTGTTCTTCGCTGTCTTCATGAGTTTCTGGGGTATGTAAATCGCTCTTTTGCTTTGCGTCTTTCTTTCGATGGGGGTAATGCCGGTAACTTAAAAGTGGTAAAAATAATTAAATCGTGAGGAAACCTGCTCTAATAAATGAATAAAAAATTATTTTTAGAATTAGAATTTTTAGAATAAAAATAGACATTTTACACAATACCATCTGACCCCAAATCCAAACTAAGCAAAGCTTGTAGTGTGGGAGGTGATATAATACTTATGAAGTTGTAAATACATGCTGATTATTTATAAAACACCCAGACAGAACAAATATTTGTATTTATTAGACAAATATTTGCACTGGGTGGGAATCGAGTCAACGACTCACGGCTTCGCAGGTATTCTACTACCAACTAAGCCACCAAGCCAGCCACTTATAAAACTTATAAAGTTGAAAATACGTGATTACAGACACAGTATTGGTCTTTTAGCCATCAGGATAGGTGTCTTTAAGGTTATCACAGATGCTGGTTAAATTTTCTGGCATAGACGTCTAAGGCTATGTGTGCATGTGTTGATGCTCATAGTTAGGATGTGCTTCCAGCGGCGTGTTTCCTCGAGCTGTGGAAGCGGTATTCGTCCGAGATGACGCACCGCTGGGATCTCACCGGGTTCGACGTGTATGAAGAGCATCCGCGGCCGCAGTACTTAGCCAGGTTGGCGCACGTCAAACGCACACAGGTACGTATTTGTTTACGAGCATTTTAATCATTTCATTTAGCCCATGTTCGTCCTACTATACCGTTTTCTTCTCTCGTGATTTAGGAGATATAGGAAAGTTAAAGTTATTTAGATTTAGCTATATACTCGTAGATAGATATATATCCATAGTTCTAGACGTTAATTGGGTGCCGTTGGGAAGATTTTCATTTGACTCTGAATGAAAGAGTAACAAACAGCCCAGTCTCAGCCCTCACGCGAGACACGCGTCACTGCGTTGTCAGCATTTGTCACAAGTTAAAAGACTAGTAGATTTTCTTTATATATGTGTTCTCCAGTTGAACATGGTGACAGGGGAATGCGTACCCGTTGTCCCGTTCTGGCGTATGCGGCTGCCGGCCACGCTCATATCGCTCAACGAGTCGCGGTGCTGGTTCTCCTCGCACTGGTCGCTAGGATATTTTTTGTCTCGAAGAAATAGCGGAACTTTTTACGGCGAAAAGGCGTAAAACCGCTTTTAGTAAATCATACAGTCGTTCGACGAAGATATCTAGAGGTGACAATCGTGCCGTGCGAGACGCGGGAAGCGCGATCCCAATCTGCGAACACGACTATGTTAGCAGTTTGGAAGCGTGGTTCGGGGCTGACGTTAGACGTATGATTTGATTTTATTCATAACTATTGTTAATAATAAGAATTGTCCACATTACGATGATAATAATACATGAGTAAAAATTATCAATATTCATTTTTTTTATTTGTCTCAGTAAGTTCAAAGGCCGCCCTACTAGTAGTTTTTGTTTATAAAGTGGTACGTGTTCCCCAGTTGAACGTGGTGACGGGGGAGCGCGAGCCCATGGTCCCGTTCTGGCGCATGCGGCTTCCAGCCACGCTGATGTCGTTCAGCGTGGTCGCGCTGCTGGTTCTCCTCGCGTTGGCCGCCGTCCTCGGCGTGGTGCTGTACCGCATGTCGCTCGTCGGCGCCACCGTGCTGCGACAGAAGGACAACAAGCTGATCGCCGCCAGCCCCATCATGGTCATCACCGTCACCGCGGCTTGCATCAATCTCGTCTTCATTTGTATCTTCAATTATGTGAGTACACTTAGGTACTTTTTAACCTCTTCAGTGTCACCATTATTTTCTAATAGTTCCCAGCGATGCCGTTTAATACAAACGGAGAGCACGCCAGTAGTGCTCTGACACTGTACAATAAAATTACATGGACATGTCAGGCGTGTTCACCGGCCGGCACTGTTTATAGGTGAAATCATAAAAATACTATTGGCTAAAGAATGAAGTCACTTTTTTTCATCTATTCATAAAAAACAGCAAGCACGCCAGGCGTGCTCGCGGCATGGCGATTGACATTAGTAAGAACATGCTAGGCGTGTCGACGGCGTTTACTGACCACGTCAAAATTATTTGTGTCTTTGGTTTTTATTATGTCAAACCAATTAGCACTCTCTCCTTTGAGCCCACTATCTTTCAAGGAGCCGGTATCACTACCAGCTCCTTGAAAGACTGACCCAAACTAGATGTTACAAAATATTATCTCATCTAAACAAATTGTCATACAACATAGTTGTAAAATGACTGAATGAATGTTTTTTATTGTTTACACCATTAAAAGATCCCTGCCCCTTCCTTGTTACAGCTGGTCACATTTTTTTAACTTTAATAAATTTACACTTGCCCGCCATCTCGCCTGATGTTAAGCGACGATGCGGTCTACGATGGAGCGTTTGTGCGACATCCCAGACTCTACCTAGTGTAACTTTTAGCGATATCATCAGCCACATGTCTTGCTTGGCTCGTCACTATGTACTATAAACATAAATGGTTTTTCTGTTCCCAGATCTACCAGTACCTAGCCGAATGGCTGACAGAGAAGGAACTACTGCGCACTCAAACCGAGTTCGACGACTCCCTCACCCTCAAGATCTATTTACTGCAGTTCATTAACTACTACGCGTCGATATTTTACATCGCCTTCTTCAAGGGCAAGTGGGTGGGCCGGCCCGGGGCCTTCGTGCGGCTGTTCGGGCATAGGCAGGAAGAGGTATGTGCATTATCATATTCTTACGTTATTAAAAGAAGTCTGTGCCACGTGTGATGATTCCACCATTGCACCAATGATATAATAATATAATATACACAATATAGATTTATTTTTATAGTATAGAAGTGACATGGGTCTGATGGTAAGCAACATGCACATAACAGACACAGTCTCATGCAACTATTGGAGATACACGAATAGTCCAAATCGTTACCTAGCATAAAACTGCGCTCGTTACCTTGAGATATAGGATGATTTATGTCTATGACCCGTAATAGTTTCTCTGCAAGCGCCGTTCAAACCTAAACACAATGATGTTTTCACATTATTGCTTGGCTCTAGAATAGCTGGCAAAGGTGTACTTCCCCAAGCGGATTCGTCAAAGAGTCATACCACAACAAAATAGCAATAGCTGCGTGTCACCGTGCTGTTACGGGCAGGCGTGCTGCTTACCATCAGGCACATATCCTTCACGTCGTGTCACTCTATACTACAAAACAAAATATTTACCTACAACATTTCGTATTTAAAATATTAGCAGGACTATAATGTATGACACATAGTACTACAATTTTGTATAAATGTATGTATTTGCAACTATAAAAGTATTACATCATATATCTGGCTTCTGCAGTACAAACTTTGCTTAGTTTCTGGTCAAATGTACAAACATTACTGTGTTCCGGTTCGAAGGGCGATGTTTCCAGAGAAATTACAGGGCTTAGAGTTATAACATCTCTTGGTGACGAGCGCACTGCAGCGCTAGGTAATGATTTGGACTCTTCGTGTTCCAATAGCTGCGTTTCACTGTGCTGTTATGTGCCAGGCATGTTGCTTACCACAGGCACATGTCCTGCTCGTCTCGTCACTTTTCTGTGAAAGGTCCACCAACATATTCGTATGGATTGCAGTGTGCACCCGGTGGATGCCTCCTGGAGCTGTCCATCCAGCTGGCCATCATCATGGTGGGCAAGCAGTTCATCAACACCGTGGTGGAGATGATGATGCCCTACCTGCTGCGCTGGTGGAACATTCTGCGGACGGTGGGCAGGAAGAAAAAGTAAGTTTAATGTCGCAGCATAAACATAGCATAACCAGTACAATAAATGTTCCCAATGCTGGGACTCGGGGCCTTCTCTCGCAAGGTTAGAGTCACAGTCCAAGATCCCAGAGCCGCCAGACGTCACGTATTTTCTGATGGATGAAATGTGGACGATTGAGTAGAGTTAGTACGTACTAAGAACACATGCTTACCCGCTAACTTGCTTAGACGGCGAATTTTGAGATATGGGGTCCAGAAGATACATTACTTACTTCACGTATTTTCTGATAACTGATTTTCACGTATGTTATTGGCAATAACTTTTAAAATAAGGCCACAATACTCCCAGACACTTTCCCTCGGGCGTTTTGCTTAATAGACGCTTTAAAAGTCTATTATTTTGGGAGTTTTAAATCGTCTGTAAAGCAAAACGACCGACCGAAAGTGTCTGGGAGTACCGGGGCCTTATTTTTAAAGATGTTGTATCTTCTGGACTCCCATATCTCAAAATTGGCCGTCTAAGTAAGTTAGCGCGTAAGCATGTATTCTTAGTACGTACTAACTCAATCGTCATCATTTCATCTTACTCTATTAAGGCCATAATCCAACACGCTGGCACAGTGTGAGTTGGTGGATGACGTATGACTTCGAAAGATATGTCGGTTTACCCACGATTGGTTTTCTTTCACCGTTTTAAGTTAGTAGCATTACGCACATGACTTCGAACAGACAGTCAGAACAGTTATTAAAGAATCGTCTGTATAAGTGGACCAAAGTACTTTGACTTTTATGACCATTGTTATAATTAGTTTTGGACTAAGGACCTTGCGCTTTTATGGCCTTTGCAATTGAGTTGAAACTTTTATATTGATTTCAATGTTTCAGAATAAAAAGTCCGATGCAGTGGGTGAAGGACTTCAAGTTAGTTGATTTCGGCAACATGGGGCTGTTTCCCGAATACTTGGAAATGGGTGAGATATTTTCAGACGCTTCCATTTACGATGAATTTTGCTGTTTTATAGTTTACTTTTTTTGTATAATATCTCTTTGGCTAGTTATATTAGCTGGCATTGAATGAAAATTATTTATCATTATAATCTATACTAAGATCACAAGGAGCGAGATCATTGAATATTGTATATTTATTTGTTTATGTTGAAGATAATAATCATCGAAATAATACTAGACTTCAATATACAAAAAGCAATCGCAATCGGTTTGCTCGTTTTATTTTGGTAAAGGCCTGTCCAGACTTGAGCGTTATTTGCTAGGTACCGCGTGCTGTAGAGGTAAAAACTGATTGTGTGGTTTTATGAAACCACGATGAAAGGGAAACTATTCTCGCTTTGTAGACATAAAAAAAAAAAAATTTTGAAAAAAATATTCTATTTAAGTAAGTTAAGTCATTTAACTAATAACCCCGCCATGTTGGCCTAGGCTGCTCTGTCGAGCGCCTTTCGCTTTACCCCTACTCCGCGGCCGACCGTCACGCGACATGCAATAGATGGACGGAAAAGCTTGAGACGGTGTAAAAAATTTCAGAATTGGCGGAGCTATCGCATCACATACATAAAAAAAAATGGCAGTCATATAGAACTGCCGATAGAAGTGAAAACTTATAAACTCAGAATTTGATAGCTTACTTTGGAAACTACGGAAACCGGAGGGCGTGGCTATGAGCATGGCCATCTAGAAATGTGACCAATGGGAAATGCTGACGCATTTCTAGATGACCAGTGGCCATGGCCCCGAGTTTACACAAAGATTTCTTATCATTGTCGAGCGTGACACTAGAATTCAATTCACAACCCACGAAAAACCTGTATGTGCCGTGTCAAAAGAAGTTTTCACTTCAAAAACATACAACCGAATTCAAAACCTCCTTTTTAAAGTCGGTTAAAAATACTCATTGACGTATAAAAAGTGTTCGGTGTAACTGGAAACTGAAAGTGTCTACGTTTGCGCAGCTCCATAGTGTGTGTTGTCATTACCAGTGCTCCAGTACGGGTTCGTCACGATATTCGTGGCGGCGTTCCCTCTGGCCCCTCTCTTCGCGCTCATCAACAACGTGCTGGAGATGCGACTCGACGCGAAGAAGTTCCTCACGTGCTACCGCCGCCCGGTGCCGCAGCGGGTCAACGACATCGGCGTCTGGTACAGGATACTCGACTCTATCGGCAAGCTCAGCATCATCACTAATGTGAGTGTTTTGTCTACGCATTAACGTTGCTATTTGCTTTGTATTTAGAGGGAGATCAAAATATGTCTGGGGGGCGTAGTATACTAATATCACAGAATAAAAAACACTACTATTAGTTCATCGCTATTTCTACATGATTGTTGACTCCGTACATTTTTGTTTCGACCTTAGTTATAACATGATGACCATTTTTGTCTAAATCTGGAACGGACTTTAAGTTGACTACGTGAACCAATAGCAACACACTACGAGTAGTGATTTGGACACTTCATGTTCAATAAGCAGCGTAGCTCTGAAAACGTAGGTGTAACAGTCAGAGAGAGTTGCATACTGTTGCATTTATACTATTAATAGGGTTATTACCCTTTATAATGTGTCATTATTTCCCCCAGGGTTTCATAATAGCGTTCACGTCCGAATTCATCCCCCGCCTCGTGTACCAGTTCGCGCACAACAACGACTTGCGGGGGTACGTCAACCACACGCTGGCTGACTTCAACATCAGCATACTCGAGCACAAACCTGACAGCACCTATGATCAGGACACGTGCAGGTAGGAATGTCGACCTTATTCCAACGTAGTTACGACATAGAGCAATTTCAACGTCACTATACTGGAGCACAAACCTGACAGCGACTACGAGCAGGACAGGTGTTGGTACGATTATCGTCCTTATTTCAATGTAGTTACGACATATAGAGCAACTTCGACCTCACCATACTGGAGCACAAACCCGACAGTAACTACGACCAGCGGGTCTACCGCCTGACTAAATCTGCTTTGGCTTTGCTATTGCCGTCTCTATAATTTCAAGCGAAAAGAAAAGAGAGAGCAATGTCATAGCTAAGACAGTTTTAGTTAGGCGGTAGACTCCTTCAGGACATGTGCAGGTGCGATTATCTACCTTATTGAAACATAAAGCAAGATCCCATGATTGATAAACCTTCGTTATTTTATAAAAGCTAAAAGTTTTTCTGTGTGTGTTCCATACAGGTATTTATTAAGGTTGGATAGTGTGGTGGCATTGGCAGTTTAAGCGATAAGTATATTCGATGTTTTTGTTGGCAGCTACCCCGGGTACTGGTATTCCAACGCAGACGACACCTACGAGCACAGCAACTGGTACTGGCACATCATCGGGGCGAGGCTGGCGTTCGTTGTCGTCTTCGAGGTAACCTTCCTTTCTGTGTTCCCCTGGCGTCCTAATTACGGGAATTGAGAATAAATGCGACGCGTGCTTAACAGCTGAATAAGACTGATTTGTTCATTTAGACAACAGTATGACAACAACTTACAAAACCTACATTGTACAAATAAAATAAACTCCACTTTCAAAGTGGGTTGGGTTACGAATGGTAGAATATATTTTTCTGCTCCTGATATGATATCTGGCATATTTTGAGCAGTAAGAGACGTGTTCTAATGTATTGCAAAATTATGTATATTCAAATTTAAATTATCAAGAATAAGGTCAGGACTAAATATTTTCTTTGTTCTTAATATTTTTGTATTTTCAAATATTTGTTGAATTTAATCTCAAAATTGACAATATTTTAAATTTAAATTAATAGCGTCCAGTATTAAAGTCGAATGTAATATTGTGATTGTATCAGAACGTGGTGGCGCTGGTGATGATAATAATCCGGTGGGCGATCCCGGACATGTCCGGCGAGCTGCGCGACCGCATCCGGCGCGAGGCGTACGTCATCAACACCTTCATCTTGGAGGAGACGCGCGCGCGCTCCCGGGCCACGCCCACCCCACAGCCACAAGGTCAAGGTCTCCTCCTCACCCCCAACTGGGGGCGGGACCAGGGGAGCTCCGCCCCCGGACACTCTACCCCCGTGTAGTGTGGGCCTCGGTACGCAGCACGATGCTTCTATTCTTTTCTGTGTTCTGTTTTCTTTTACTAACATCGTTTGCGTTCACTGATCTATGCGAGTTTTACGGGTGGAGTACGTACAGGCGTCTCCGTTGCGTAAATGATAGCTAAGATGTGGAAATATAGTTCATTTTACGTTCGATACGGAGATGGTTAAATTTTTTCATACTTTGCTTCATTATTTGGTAGTTTTTACCTTGTAGGTAAAATTTACTTAACAGTTTTCTAAACCACATTCATCGCGATTACATACTATTTTCTAAACCACATTCATCGCGATTACATACTATCGTTGGCGTGTTATATTGGTATCTACGTATCATTCCGGATAATAAATACCCGGATAAATAATATATAATGCCTACAATTAACTAGTGGAAATGGAGTGATAAAGATTTAACAATGAAATTGAAGAATCATTTTGTTTTCGTAATACTTTTTATAAAATGTTCAATCCTATCCACTTATATAGATTGTGCTATAGACCAGTGAGCGACAGACGTTCAGAAGACTGTGTTTTGTGTGTTTGATACAATGACGAGTGTGTGAATACGATATAACATAAATTGTGACGTCCAAATGTATCAGTATCTGTCAGTGAGAATTTCTGTGAATACTGTAGAGTTTTGTGGTGCGTTGAAATTATGCTTATAAAATAACTCCCCGCTTAGCTTCAAAGATGTATTTTTACATCTTAATCCTGACGTAGAGGAATCCTTATAAATTATTTACTTACCTATTTATTGACATAAAATGGAGTAGATAATAGTGTAATAGTAGCTTTATAAATACTATTTATAATGGATAAGAATGTATCATACACGTATTATGCAGTCTTAATATCGTTTTGCAAAGAACGTTTTTATTTATGTTATGAAATAAAGATGTTTTTTTTGCAAAATCGATGCTCCTTTACTGAAAATGTGGCGTATCAGTGAAATGTTATATTAGGTGTCTTGTCTTGTTCGGCATCATGTGTGACTGTTCTGTTTGAAAGGAAGGTATCTGGGGTAGTTTATTTATTGAATAGAGGTGCATTCCGAGACTCCGTGCATTTCACGCCAACAGCCTTATATCGCGGTATAGACGTATCAATGTGGACATGAGATTCCGTGCACCAACTCGCGAAAAAATGGCTTCTTCACTTGTTCTTCAATTCGAATTTAATTTATGGACATACTAGCTGATTTCATTCAAGATTTTGAGGTTGATTTCATTTTGAGATAGGTAATGTTTTTGTAACCCTTTATAAAAGTGTGTAGAACATTCAAGACGGTTCACGTAATACCAGTCAATGGTAACGTTCCTATCAGCTTAAACTGTACCGATACTTTTATTTGAGATTTGGATTTTTTCCTCCAATGCTACACGGCTGTTGGCGTGATTCGGAAAGTGCATAAGTAGTGTATCCCCGGGAGTATCCATAGTTGCATGTAGTCGAGTGTTCAGACGACAGGTGAACTCGATGGCTGACTTGCTGCGGTCCTAAAAATAAATGCATGCGTCGTACACTTCAATGTTATGAACAATACGGTTTTTAGGTAACAATACAAAGGGTATTCAATTTGAACTTTAGATTTGGGATGTTTATCGTGTGGATCAGTCACACACTATCATTAAAAGCGGTCTTAAGGCTTGATGTTGTATCCCTCTTGGGTTTCGACATATTATTGATGAACGTGATGGTAAGTAGCACATCTCGCCTTGAAACAGAGTCACGAAACTTTTGTATTACTGATAGTTGAAACCACTAACCAATAAATGGGGGTCTAGTCGCTTTATGGGTTATCATGTAATGCGTCATCTGCACAAAATTGTCTAATAGTTTCGTTTTTATTACTAGTGCTATAAAATTAAAACTTCTATGACAAATGTGACAAATAAAAAAATCAACAACATAATTAACAAAACAATTCAACAAAGTTAGTCAACAAAGGCAATTATTATTCGAATAGACCAATGGAGTTTCAGCTGTGTTATGCTAGTTGCAATACTTTTAATAAGCTAAAAGATTTGGTCTGTTTTGATAGAATGTATGCATCAATGTGTCAACGCCTCATAGCGTTTTCTGACGACCCTATGCCCTGGGTTCGTTTCTTAAAAACTGTAACCAGCCTACTAGTGATGTCACTCCGATTATGAATATTGTTTACATGATTTGCAGAACAGGGGTGTAATACAATTTACTTGTCGTTCATTATGATATTTAAGGTAAAAGAGTTCACCTTGTCAACTGAAACCAGCTCCTACAATATTTTTACCCGTTTTACTGTTACGCCACGTGAAGTAAATAGAGTTTTCAGTTATTTCTTACTAAGGCGAGCTTTTTATTGACAAGTAATCGTAGAAAGTAAGGTGAGCAGGTTTCTCCGACCGGCCGACATGTAAGTCCTACCACAGTTGTTCAATAACCGCATGACGTTTGATGTTTGAAGGATATTAACCCAGCTTGAGTGCGGATGGCCTAACAAAAACATTATTTTATTTATAAAAATAGCTAAACATTACATTTTGAAGAAGTATTAACAAATAACTGATATCAGTTTAATACATCAGTCACGTTTCGCTTTTGGTGTCAGTAGGTTAGTTCACATTAGTGTGATGGTATTGAGAGAATGCACTAAATTCGTATATATTTTTAATTTAATAACGATTAACAGTAATAAGACTCCAGGGGTCATAACCGTGAGTTCTTATTGCTCTGAAAATAACGTTCAATCCACGCTCAACAGTTCGTGCGACGGTGAACCATATTTCGCAGGAATAAGGTACAAGGTCGCAGTATTAGAAATGTTCAGCGCGAATTGACTGGCAAACTCATCGCAATAAGATCTCGTGGCTCATGGTTCGGTAACACATTGCAAAAATAACACATACCGCTTAGTAGTCAGGTCCGTGTGAGGCACTAATCATCACTCAGATTTGAATCGTCCCATAATTTCAAGGAAAAGGTACAAATTCGGTTTCAGTCCAGTTTCAGGTAGTTCATGATTCTCCAAAATAATTCTACATACATTAAGTATGTCCTTTGTATCGAAATCTGTGAATAATTATATATATGGAACAGTAATTTCAAGTAAAACTAAAACAAGAAATTTCTACCTGCTGAAAAGTTCCTATCTGCTTATGAGCCAGGTCAATTTGAATCTGGCTAAGCTCAGCTTGTAATGTGAGGGTGGATCAATCATATTACAAACAAAAACATTTCACGACTCAAAAAAAAAACATATATTTAACAGTTTAATTTAAAAACATAATAATCGCTTACCGTGGCTGAACCTTGGTTTGGACAGAAATGTACTCGTAATAGCAAAAATTTCACATTATTAACCTTTCGTAAGTTATCTGAGGGCTGAAAATCAGTTTGTATATTTTCATTAAACGCACCCAATGGTAGGGGACGGAGATACAATCTTTTCTGTGCCTTGTTCTATCTTTTTCTGTCTACCTCTCTTGCCCTCCTTTCTCTTCCCCGTCCATTCCTGTCACTCACATTGTGGCCTTCTCTTTCAAAAAAAAAAATAATTGGCCAACACGTTTGATGCTAGAAGCTAGAACATTCATTTACATGACACATTTCATTACACACTAACATGTAAAACACATCATTACATTGCGCTCAGTATTTAGGCAGCTTTTATTGCGTCATCAGTAGTGTAGAGTAACGGGAAATCCGTGAATTTTGCGTGCATAATGTTGTTTTCTCATTAAAGGCTTGACTCACTAAACGAGAATAATAATACGATTATATAATTGTAACGTTTTGGATTACCCCATGTGTTGTTATTACTTAATTTTGTTTGTTTGAATTTCACTACAATCGCATAAAAAAAAATAATTTGTAATTGATGAAACATTTCTCATAAGAAATCCTCATAATATTAGATGATGATAACTTCATGATGTCACATAGCCATGTATCGTGTACTATTCGTTCAATTTAGTTCAATTTAAAACTCAGGATAAAAAAAAAAAAAGTTTGTTTTAGAGAGTCAACACCATTATTCACCACGCTTCCCCAGTACGGGGGAACATATGACACAAATCATATCCTTGAAAGATGTCTTTCTTAGAACGTGTCGGTTTCCTCACGACGTTTTCCTCCTCCGTTTTAACTAGTGGTAATGACAAATTCTAAAGAAAAAAATATTGAACTCTAACACTATTACTTGTTACCATTTTACACTGGTAATTGGCACAGGCAATGAAGCAAATTTTATTTAAAGATCATTAACTTAAGGAAAACGATAAGAATAATATTGATAAAGTTATAAGGTTAGTTGCCGAAACCCGCAAAGTTAATATTATTTGTCTATACCTAGTAAATTGGTAACATTTCGTAGGCTCGAGTACAATGTTGGAATATAACAAACTAATCAGGTAAAGTTGGAGAATGTTATAATTTAACACGAAACAAACATTGTTTTTTAAATATATCGTTTTGTCACTATTAGTATGGGGAACTAGGGTTATTTGGTGTGGTTACATGGAGCGTGCCCCTGATATTACGATGCAGTTGAATAAAAAAATATGACATTCTCTGCTGCAGAAGGTACAGAGCATTTTACGTCTGCTAGGGTGTAAAATGCTTTATCTGTACTCTGATTCACAATGCAATCGAAATGACCACGACACGGAATCCAACCATGCGCGGGGGGGGGGGGGTCACAGGGACATGACCCCCCCAAAATCGTATATGTTAAACTAAAAGTCTAAGAAATATCTAATAGTACATAGACTATTTTTTAACGCGGGAAAACAACTGGAACGGGAACTACGCGGGTGAAATCTTGGGGCGCTGCTAGTAAAGTATTTTTTGCTCGATTTATTGTGTTTCTACTTGTGACTCCCCCAAAGCTGAGGCTGCGTACTGGTGACCCCCTCCAAAATTCGAGGCTGGGACCGCGCCTGAATCCAACCTCTGTGTTTTGTCTTAAAATGACAGAGACTGGGGTTTTGTTATTCTGTGCCTGAATCGTCCCGATTGCCTTGTGAATCATCAGCCTGATTGGTCTTACATTTCCAAGCGTTGCAACGTTGACGGTAGACGTGTACACAACACAATGCCGTTTTGTCGAAGACTGCCAAAAGTGACTAGGTACTTTCTGTCAAGTGGTCAGTCCTTGTTTGTCATGTCAAAAGAAATGTTACATGTTATTTTGATACCAAAAATATTACACTTTCTTAAAAATACAACATATTATTAATTTCATTTATATCTAAAATATTAGGCTGTTTTAAATTATAACGTATCATTTTAATATCTAAAATATCAGGCTGTTTTAAATTATAACATATGCATTACGATACAGGTGACCCAACGGAGCCGAACTGGAACCACATCGCGTCGCTGTCGGGGTCCGACTTCGACCTGGCCGCTCACGGGGACCATCAGAACTTGCGCGACATCACCAAGCACGTCATCGCGGAACCGCCCAATGACCGCCCAGACCCCGCCTACGTCTAGAGGCACTGAGAGGATTGGTATAGAATAGATATTAATACATGTTGTAATTTTACCTCGCCCGTCAATCAAAGCTGCCTCTGCCAGGCGCCAGCTCTTCAGACTGCGCTTTGCCCAGGAGGGCAGTTTTTTTCTATCATCAATTCCTTTATAGTCCTGTGTTTGGGTTACACGGGATATTACACCGACATCGGTGTCGGTGTAATATCCCGTAAAATACCAAGCGGTGCCCGGGTGCCGCGCTGTTCCGTTTGACTTTAGACCTTATTTTCATAACTTTACAAACTACTTTAAAATGAATGTTAACCGATGAGTCACACGGAACACGTGGTCAGACACACGAGGCGCCCGGGCGCCGCTTGGTGCGCGCTGGTGTGGTTCATGCGCCCACATGAACCGCTGGGTGTTTTACCGGTAATACTACATGTTGAAAAGATTCTCGTTCGTCAATCGGGGCTTCCTGTTCCAGTAATTGACGCAGAGTTTTTAAGACTGCGCTTTGCCCGGGATACCCGTCCCAGGTGAATTTTTTCACCTTTTTTTCTAACATAAATCCCTCTACAGTCCTGGGTTTTGTGTGCGGGTGCGATATCGGTGTAAAATATCGTTAGAATCCGCTGTTTGTTAGACCTGCCCGAGTGTCGGAGGTGTGGTAATATGGGCGATGTTTGGTTCTCTACCAGAAATTGTATTACGTTGGCTGTACGCTATGGTAATCGTGATCGCTGAGTACAGATGGTTAGAGTGTGATGTATGACTCTCGCCATTAAAATGAAAGTTATCGAATAATGTATACATCAGAGGTAAAATTAGCAAGTACGAGTGAAACAACACGTTATTCTAAATTATTGACTTTGAAATGTTGTCAAAACTTAATCGTATTAAAATGGTAACGTATTTGGCAACCGATCATTTTATTGAATGAATGTCAATAAGCAGGATACTTGCCTTCGATGAATCTCAACCAATCTGAACTGAAGGCATGAATAGGCTTACTGAAGATTATTAGCCTATTATGTTACTAATGGATTATTGTGTCACTAAGTCGGAGTATTTATTAGGTGATAGGGAAACTTGTCTCCTTTGGACGGGGGCGTATTATGTGAATCCGTGGAGAAAGACGAGTCACTCATATTACCTTGCTTAATACCTCGTGATGCCAGTGCGAATGTATTTTGACAGTGTTAGGAATAAAGTTTGGTCGCATTTGAAAATATGTCTACTTTTCGGTTGTCTATAATATACGTCATCGAAATCAGGCATAAAATGAAATGGTGCATAAATTGTTATGTATACATATATACGTTTTACACAACAATATGTCAAGTCATTAATTTGGGATATTTTAATTAATTCAAAATAGGTATGTAGGTAATAAGTATGTTGGGAAATAAAAATATTTGTATTGAAAATATAAGTGATAATTTATATTTATGTCGTTTCGGCGCAGGCGAACAATTGAAGACCAAAGTTTATTGTTTTAATGAGGTCAGTGATTTAAGTTTGGTTCACATTACACTACAACACTAGCAGGGAATGGAGATCATATATATGTGGTTAACTGATGAACAGGAATTAATACAATAATTATTATAGTAATTAATGTAATAACTGTCTGAGTTAGTTTTAGAAGTGTAATGTAAACTAAACTCATTTCTAAACGCAAAGGGTCGTTTATGGAAGTACTTTGGAGCAATGCGGAAATGGATGCGCAGGAGATGTGCGTAACAAGCTAACTAAAGAGACTCCCCATCATCCCAATGTTTGCTCGTATGTAAATTTTAGACTATGCAAAGTTTTTTTTAAATAATGTTTCTTCAACATTTCATGTTTAACCATGGTTAGAAAATAAAAGATCTGAAATACAATGTAAATCATCATTTTATAAATTTTATATTTTCATCTGAAAAATGTCAATACGTACTTAAATATCATACGCACATAATCGTAGACCTCAATACCTATTATTTTAAGAAATCACACGTATTTGAGAAATATTTTTAAAACTATATTATAAGATTGAGCAAGAATCAGTCAAGTCCAGGATTCTTCATCCAATGTATTTTTGAGATTAATGATTTTCCGACTCTTTTTCAAAAAAATAAACCTATTTATGTACTTCCGTCATGTAAGTAATTTTAAATTTATATTTATATACCATTGTTATATTTTCGTGTAAGGCTAAATGGAATCTCACTTTGCTTTTTATACATTTTTTATTTATTGTTTTGGATTTTATAATTCTACATACATACTAGGTTACGCTGTAAACATGTATCTACTAAGCTCAAAAGGGATGCGACTACTATTTTAGCGAAAACTTTTCTACAGAACCAACCTATTTTAAAATAAATCAGTAATTCCATAAAAATGAAAAAAAACAAAAGTTGTTTTACTTTTCGATATTTCAGAACTGACGCCATAGTAAAAGTTATTTATAATGATTGCATACGACTCTTTTGGCTTAGTACTACAGTATCTACAGGGTAATCCAGCAAATTATTTATCCTTAATAATTTTTTTTTATTATATTGTTTTTTGGAATATTTTATTTGAAGCCATCAATAAAGAAAACAGTACCGCAACGAACGTGTATCTCCGTTTCTCTATTCTGGTGGTAAATCGTATCCAGTTTTGTTTCTGTCATGTATGTAATGAATATATCTACGGTGTGTTCAGTAGAATGATGTAGAGTTTAACTATGTAAGTATGGTTGCCTCCTTTACCTCGCTTTGTATACATTTAGCTTTTATATTCAATATATCCGTAATTTCGCGGAATCTAAATAGTATATATATAGTACGTACGTACAGTATATTATATAGTACGTGTATCGTGTATGATCAGTAGAGATGTACTCGTTTAAAGTATATGTATGCGAATGTTCAACGTTGTTTTTTTTTTAAAATTGAATAATGTATTATTACGTACTGGGTGTTATTCTGATGTTGCGAAGTATATGATTAAAATATTCCTGTACTTGTCACAGAGACAGCAACAATTAAAAATTGTTTTTAGTTTTTGAAAATACTCTTTGAATTTGGAATAGCGTATGAAACAGCTTGAAAATATTTTAAGTAATATGCAAAGTTTATGTGGAAGATTAAATTAAAACGCTGTGTTCACTGTTCATTTCAGTCAGTTCAATGGCGAGTAAAGGACGCCGTTGTTGGCGCCTAGTTAATGTGTTTTTCGTAACTTTTTATGTCATGTGTATGATGACGTAAGTTAATATTTAAAACTAAGCTAAAATGCCAATTACTACGTTAAAGTTCCGATATACACTGCCTGTTTGTAACAATAATTTTAAAAAGTTACTTCCATGCCTTCTATACACAACTGTTATAAATTGCGATGTAGTTTATTAAATATTTATGGCTTATTATACTAATTACATATACAAAGTATGTGTGTGTATGTACGCGCACAAGAAGTTATACTTCTTTATTTATTTTTAAGTACTTATTACTAACGATAACGCGCATCTAACGCTCACTCTCACTCTCACTAGCCCAAAGTTGACTAGGCAGTAGAGATCATTTTTTTAAGTCAACTGCCATAGGTCGCTTTAAAAAAACACAACTAACTTCAGTGTGTTGAATTTGGGTGTTGGTGTGCGCTCACATCGTACAAAATCACTCTGAAGAGACAGTTGTCAGCCAACTTCATCATGACATTTTGTGTGCGCGCGCATCGTTAAAAATTCACTCTGACTTTTCCCATGCGCGCTAAAAGAAGTATAACTTCAAAAACGTATAATATTTTGGTGCTGATACGATCTAATGATAGCTGTTTATAAAACTATTAATTTTATAGTTTTCCTTAAAACATGTTATTAATAACTCTTATTTATTTCGAACGTTGGAGTAAAGTTTTTTGTAATCCCAGGCTGTTTTGTAGTAAACTTAACTAGTCAAATAAGTTTCTCCTAAATTAAGCATTTTTAACGTAAATATTGAAGTGTAACCAAATTTTTATTGTTGTATGTTAATTTTTAATATTATCATGTGGAATAGATCAAATCTATTAAAAACTTCAATGCCATGTACCTGTATCCTTTTATGAACTGAATACGTTTGCAGTGACTACCCAAGTGAATATCTAGGAGAAGCAGACTGAGACAAATGGTTGTTTTCGGTGATGACAGCAATATAGAAATAAAAGAAAAATGTTATTTTCTGTCGATAGTTTGTTCAATGGAACCGTTTAGATACCATTTGTCTAAGTTTAATGACGTAAGTCTAAGCAATATTTACGATACGTTTTGGTATCGAAATCTATTGATGGGTTGTAGAGGTCATCTGAGGTCGACAGCCACAGGTTCTTTTATTAAAAAAAAAAAACAATGTCGCGATGTTGCTATTATACGACAGTATCTGCTTTTTCACGGGTTCTTTAGATTTTAGTCGTATCGATTAGTGAGTTAGCCTATCGGTGGCAAGCGAAACCAAACGGGAATAGTATTTAATTCGTCAGCTAGATTATATAAAAATATAGGATATGTACAATTTTTCGTTTTTTCGAGTGATTAAAAATCGACAAAGATAATGAGGAGTTTCCAGATTTACTTGTCAAAAATAGTTCAAGTTTTCGCCAAGTGTGGCGCCACTGTTTGTTTTTGAGAGATTTCGCAAACAAAATAAAACATTGGCGCCAATTATGGTGAAATTGGGAACTTTGGTCTTTGACAGATCTTTTTGCGTCT
Source organism: Ectropis grisescens (assembly GCA_017562165.1). NCBI lineage: Eukaryota > Metazoa > Arthropoda > Insecta > Lepidoptera > Geometridae > Ectropis > Ectropis grisescens. The sequence goes on along the minus strand of CM029781.1, from coordinate 27,142,192 downwards.
TGAAAACGCCCCAAATATATATAAAAAATAACCTATACTACAGATCAAAATTGTTGTGACGTCACTTGTTCGTAAATTCGTACTCTACACTATTAAGCGTTATATATTCGTATTTTTTTTTTTAAAGAAAAGGAAATATAATCGTATTCTATATTTTTACTTAACTAACTGACCGACTAATTAGTTGTTTTTAGTCGTCATCATGTCTATTGTCTCTTTGAGAGGTCTGGTCCATAGTTGTAAACACAAACGAGGAAAATTTCTGTACCGATTTTACCTACTCATACATTTTATAAGCTTTTGCTCGTAAGACATGAATGAATGTCTGGAATCAGGCTAGATCCTGTCCAAAGTCCTTTTAGTTATGTGTAATGTTTTACGATATGACTGAGAAAAACAAACACTGAGACGCCGTAGAATAACTTGACCTCTGATTGTGTAGAATGGCAGCGAGGCTAAGTGTCAAATAATACCGGCAAATACACGTGGTTGAATTAATTAAGTATTAGTCATGGTAAATAGTCCCGTCATCGTAATGAATGCTCAGATTTACGTCACTGCTACAGTTATTACAGAAAGAACAAAAAAATTTACCCTACAAATGAAACTTCCTTTTAGCCTTTTTCATAGGCAAAATTTAATGTAGTATGAATTAGTGAATTGTGAACATAAAATATACTTTGAAGTTTTTTTTTATATGGGCTGTGGTAACTCATTTAAGATCAGTGAAATTGTTTGATTCGCTTTGGTAGGGACGAGAAAAATATGATCAGTTAGTATAATATTAAAGTTAATTACGTCCAGCTGCCAGAAATAATTCAAAAAATATAATCAATTGTTTATTTGAAATGCTACAGAAGAAATTGTTCTGTTATTTTGTCTACAGTCCAACCATGAATACAAATGCTATTTAGCACAAATATGACGATAATGTTGAACAGATATATCTTGCGTCAGATACCAATCAAATGTCATTTTATCATACCTTTGACCATTGGTCAATACGTTCATAGCATACATAAATAGTGCTATGAACAGATATAGAACGTACGTCTATCGACTAATGGTCAAAGGCTTATGATAAAATGACATTTGATTGGTATCTGGACGCAAGATTTCTTTCAACAAATAGACCAAATTAAAAACAAAATTTACAACATTATCGTCATGTATTTGTGCTAAATTGGAATATTTGTACTCTATTCAGAAAAAAATGCTGTACCTATGTTGTATAACGCACAGTTGACGAAAACTTATTAAATTCTAGCTTTATCGCTTGCACTTTACTGCATCCTAAGGAAAAAAGATAGAATTTTTAAATATTCGTAAACGGTACGGTTAACTAACATCCGTCTATTTATTTGTTTTAAAATACGTTTTAGATAATGATAGAGATTGAAAAAAATATTTATTTTGTTCTGGTCACACAGTTACCGCTCGTAGTAGTGAATGTTGCCCGTGTTGGCTTCGATAGTTATAAGTTGTAGTGAAACGAAAGCTGTACGTCGTGAAGTGAGACGCTTCTATTGATAAACTTTATATATATTATATGGAAAGTTGCTAAATTTATAAACTTGTTTTATTTGTCAAGTCTGTCTGACTTGCAAAACCCAATATGCCAAAACATGGGTCACATTTTTTGAAACATTAAGCTTGCAATCATATCTATGGCTGACGCAAAAAGAGGAGTGTTTTTATATGCAGTTAGGCCAGTCAAAGATGAGTTCCCAATTTCAATTAGGTATGGAAAGGAAAGATTTCTGTATTATGTTTCTAACGAAAAAATTATGGATCTTCAAAAATTCCTTCCCTATTAGCATACCTACTTACATTATCCCAGCGTAGCCATGACGAGCCTCTATTATCTAGATATATCAACCGAAAAAGTGCAGAACTTTAGATAAAGAATAAGTAAATAGATCACAGGTTTTTCCGCACGGTTCTTTTGGGCTTATTCGCATAATGTCAAATTCTCAAAATATCAGTTTCTCGAAATATCAGATTCTCAATATAGCAGAAGTACAAACAAGAAAAAAACTATTACCTAAATTATTTTACAATTTTTAACAGACTTCGGAAAAAGAGGTTTCTCAATTCGACCGTATATATATATATACACACTTTATGTGTGTTTGCGGATACCTTCGTCGTTTATGAACCGATTTTGATGATTATTTTTTATTTTGTATCTATCCATCGTAAGCAGATGAGGTGTATGTTAGCTATGGCGACATAGTGATGTGCCGCGACAAACGTGTGACACTTCCACAAGAGCGACAAGACAAGAGCCATCAGACCCGTGCTTTCGGTGCAAGCTTCCGGCGGATCCAGCTTTGGCTCCAGAGGGGGTTATATAGACGTGGTCAAATCACAAAATTGTGCGATAGGTACATGCATGTTTTTTAATTAGTGGTTTTAGGTACTGGATCCGCGCCTGTTTTGTAAAGCGTTTGTTCTAACTCTATGCGTAGTAGGTATATATAAAACTCTTTATGGGGAAACCTTAGACAAATGGACTGAACGGCAAATACTAGAAGATACTCTGGGGTACTAGAAGGTACAGTCCGCGAGGTATAAGCTGAGCTTTGCATTAGTGTGAGTGATCACCAAAAGTACAGTCAGACAACAAACTCTTAAAAATTAATATCATTATATTTTAGGTAGGTACTTAAGGCATAACATAAGTCGGAGAAGTATTCTAGTATTAAAATAAAATAAAACTAAATTGATAAAATAAAGTCCAGCTGTGTATTTGACTGATGAGTACATATTATTGTGTGATTATTACTAAAAATTCAATTTGAAAGACAAAATAACTACACATCTTCTACACCAGACATTGCACCATAGTCACTTTCTTTATCACTCTCGTTATCATTTTCACTCTCGTCTGATGTGTCGTTTGTTTTAATAATGAATCTTTCCGTTATATTGTCAATAACGGCGTCGTATCCATGAAACTTTTTTTCTTCTGTTATTGCATGGTCACAAACATTTTTCCATTCCTGTACAGTGATACTTTCAATTTTTTCATTTGCTAACCTCATTATTGTATCCATATTCATTGACACGTTTTTTTTCGCGACGTATCCTTTTATCATTGCCCATATATTTTCAATCGGATTGAAATCTGGGTGATAGGGTGGTAGACGAAGGACGCTGTGACCATGTTCTCTTAATAAGGTGTCAATTTTATATTCAATAAATCGTTGTTTATTATGCAGTATCAATTGATAAAGTTGTGGTTTAAGCATGGATATTGAGTGATCGATATTGCGTAACTTGAGCCAGTCAATCATATCTTGTTTGCGACTATTTGAGTTGGGAGCGGGATTTTTTAACGAATTGTGGTAAGATGCGTTGTCAACTACAATAACGCTATTGGGCTTCAAATTGGGAATTAATTGCATTTGTAACCATTTTGTATAGTTTTCTGTATTCATATTGTTATGATAATCACCACTTTTTTGATTAGCTTTAAACATCAGCAGCGCATTTGGTATGAAACCGTCCTCGCCGCCGGCATGAACGATTATCAATCGATTTCCTTTAGAAATAGGTTTCTTCAAACCAGAAGTGCTGCCATCTGAATATGATTTTGATGAAGTGGTGTCAATATATGTTTCATCGGTATAAACGATAGGCCTGCCCTGAATACGGTATTTGGAAATTTTAAGTTAATAAGTTATACGTAGGTGACGGATTTTTAATGGAAAAGCATGAGTGTTTTTCCTGACTATAATATATGTTCTAAATTTCAGCGCGGATCTGTTCAGGCGTTACGACGTGATTGAGTAACAAACGTCCAAATATCCAAACGTTGACGTTTATAATATTAGTAGGTTACACTCCTACTTCGATGAAACTCTTTACTTACTTATATTTTTTTGTAGTTTCGTGTAACTTCTCGAATAACGAAAGTTTTTGTCAAACATTTTGAAAAACAATTTGACGTAGGTACGTCTATCGATGTTCTAAGGTTTTTGAAGCGACAAGTTCTTTAGCCGCGTTGTGCGCGTTTTGATAGGTGAACATGGATATAAACAAAAGTTGTGCTCTGAGCACCTTGAAATTGGTAATAAACTGCGTATCTGTGTGTAGCGTAAGTGGTTTACCAATCTACACGATCCATGGAATCGCTAGCGGCGAGATATGCCGTGGTTCTACTTATTTTGGTTGTTGACAACGAATAGTGATAGGTAAAAACGTCCGGCGTTCACAGCTTCCTGTAACCAATTAGAACGTAAAGAGTGAGCTCACTTTTCCCAACGATGACATAATTCATTCAAGCATTTTGAGCACAGATTTCGGTTTTTTTGATTCGACATGTTTGATTTCTAGCGCGTTTCTAGACGACCATGCTTAGAAGACTTATTTAGGTGACAATGTGTTGAAAATTTATTTCAGACTAGCGGCTCCCTCCGGTTTCACCCGCGTATTTTCCAAAGTGAACTATCAAAATCAGAGTTATAAGTTTTCACTTCAATCGGCAATCCTTATTTGTCTTTTTTTTTAATCTAAAGAGACACAATAGTGTGCCTCTTTACACAGTCCATCGTAAACATCCCCACTAATTGTTTCAGCTGTCGGTCAAATTCATATTGCCGCCTGCACATGTTGGTATTCGTTTAAAAATATAATAGATATAACTCTTTGTAGAGTCCGCTGTTCGTCAGTTGGAGAAGTCTCAAGGTATGCTACATTTCGCATTTCGCAGTTATTCTACCACAAACTAAGTACTTTTGAGATATTCTACCGCCAAGCAGTAAAGTGACATCACAAGGCAAATAGACATATCATTTCATTTCTCTGGTTGATGAATGCAGTGCTATGCAATAATTTGGACTCTTGAAGTCTTCCAAAAAAAGAATGCCCAAATAGTTGTTTTATAGGCAGGCCTGCTGCTTACTCGCGCTACGAGCAGTCCGATAGAAAAATGAGCAAGGTGGCAATAAATCATGCAAATCAGTTGCACATTCTCCGAAATGTATCCGATAAGAAACTTGATCGTTCCTGCAAATCGGTAGCTTTTGTAGGCTAAGTAACTACATAAGAATACTAATGTTAACCTCTAACTAAAGACCTCGTTTCCAAAATAAACTGATACCTACCTCTGTTCCCACTGCTGGGACTCGGGGCCTTCTCTCGCAAGAGGAGAGTCAAGGCCATAATCCACCACGCTGGCCAAGTGCGGGTTGGCGGAAGACACATGACCTTGAAAGATTAGGCACATGACGGTGCCTCACGATTTTTTCCTTCACAGTTTTTAAGTTAGCAGCGTTATGCACATGACTACGAAAATACATTGTTGCGCGCGAGATTTGAACCCGGGGCTTCGATCGGGGTGGGGATTGACAGTGGCCGTTCTCCCGACTAGAACCTCAGATCGCCGTTCCCAAATTACTCAAACACTACCTTCCGTATTTCCCTAATGAAAGAAAATGCTTACCAATACTGACTTAATCAGTTTTTGCGAATTCAGAAGCTTTGCGGTTGATTAAGTCAGTTTGAAATAATTTCCAAATCAAAATAATCCATTTTTTGTTTGTTAATTGTACAATTACAATTAATATTAAATTTTTTATTTAAGTGGATTCGTCAATGAATAACCCGCAGAAAATCTATAAAATATTAGAATGAATTTACGTCTTGCAGTCTTATACTTAGTTTGAAATAACACATAGGCCACCTTTTATCCTGAAAAAAAGCAGTGCTTCTTAGGGCCACAGCCTTTTTATAAATTTTACGTGACCAAATTCGCGGGCAGATTTTGGTAGCGTTAATGATGCCTCTAGTATTAAGTATGTACGCTCAATATACAATTCGCAGAATTGTGCTTATTATTCTGTTTGTCGGTTCCAAACTATCCTTAATACGATATTTTTCTTCAAGTTGGCTCCTTGGCTTTTACCTCAGTAGGTAACTGTCGAGGTAAGCCAGTGTTATTTCGATACCCTGGCGGAGAGCACGTCGCTACTTACACAGGAAAATCGTTCCGCAGACTGTTTACTGTTAACTTCGAAATAAGAAAACTTGTGAGGTTTACTTACTTTGTGTGTGGACTTTGGCAAGTGAACGGAGATTGCGGACTGACTTCGTCTTTGTGTAATGGGTACGTAGAAAGAATTGAATATAATAACAACAAAAGTTTGTTTGTATTTTTTCATTACAGTTACTAATTTCGCTAAAAATACTCGGAGAGTTTGATTGTGTGAAGGATTCATGATCTATGCTGTAGTTCTACCGTTTTTTATTCTTTAGAACTCTTACAAAGTGATATTCACATCTTACTCCTTCGTAACTTTTGCGCTAAACTTAATACCTACCTACCTATAGGTAGCTCTTAATCTAGACTCTTAATTTGTCAGTGATAGATACCTCGCTGTCACTTTAAGCTGCCGCCGGTGTCTAATACCAGACAACTATATTCTATGGCCCCTATCTCTTTGTTTGACGGCCTATCATTTAACGTGTTTTTGGCGGAATTGTGAGGATAATCCACAAAGAGCCATTCGTAAAAATAAAAAAAACTATATTCTATGTATAGGTATTGTATACTAATATTATATCTAAAGCTGAAGAGTTTATTTGTTTGAACGTAGTAATCTCAAGAACTACTGGACCGAATTAAAAAAATCACCGTTGGATATGTATGTGATCCCTGAGAGTATAGGCTATAATTATTTGAAATGTTACGAGCGAAGCGGTGACGGACACTAGTTTATTATAAACGTATAGTTCAGGTTTCAGATTTTCATCTGACGACTAAAGTTAGCGCAGTGTCGCTTACTCTAGGTCACTGGTTTCCAAACTTATTTTGTCTGCTAAACTTTGAGAATAAATAATTTTTACTGCCTCCGTTTTTTCTCATACTTGAAAACCACTATAGCTTCAAATCAAATTAATGTATTATTGACAGCTAAGTATATTAGCTGAGAATAATAAACATTTATTCTAAACGAGAGTTTTACTATAACCCGGAAGAGTTTAATTGACATCTGAACTCGGTAGTACACAATGAACTCAAAGACTTTACGTAACACCCTCATTTTTCTTTAGGCTTGCAGCGGCTACAATGGACCGTTATCGCCCACTTTGGGAAAGGCTGCTCTATGTAGACAGATGCTTTTTAGACAGTTGCGGTAAATGAATAGTTCAGGGTTCAGGATTTTCATCTGAAGACTTGAGTGTTAGCGCAGCGTCGCCTACTCCAGGTAGACAGATGCAGTCTCCAGTAGAAATACAATAAATAGAGTAAAAAAGGCTTTACTCGTAGAGTCCCACGATTTTACCCGCATAGTTCCCGTTCCAGTTGTTTTCCTGCTTTCCCTTGTTAAGAAATAAATACTTAGATTATTTTTTAGATAGATTAGATTTATAGATTTTTAGTTTACCGTATATGATTTTGGGAGGCACGTGTCATGTCCCCTATGCCCCCCCCCCCTATCCTTTGGATCGCGTCTGGGTCCTGGGTACTATGTATTATACATTATAAATATATAAATTCACACATGTATTATATGCTGCTGATAAATTCGAATATAAATTACTTACTTCAGTATTACATTAAATATGTTTCGCTCATCTGATACTTCAAGGTGCATTCTACTAACTACATACACTCCGCGAGGTATAGGCTGAGCTTTGCATTAGTGTGAGTGATCACCAATCAGGCAGGAGCGCGGCGAGACAGAATGGCGCCGCGCCTAAGGCCGGTTGTCACACCTACACTATCCATGTACACTCACACAAATGCAAAGCTCAGCTTATGCCTCGCGGAGTGTACCATCTTTACTTTCTTTCCTAACACGGGGGGAAAGTCCATCCCCTGTCAGCGCCCATTACCGGCATATCAATTAGTACATTGTCAATTACAGAAACACAAGCTATGGTTTCATTGTTGTGTTGGTATTGTTTTTTTTATAAGATGTCGCGAAGCTCGAGCGCATAGGTATATAGTTTAGAAGGGTTAAATAAACATTCATAACATTGAGTACATATAAGTACGTTGTTTGATCTCTATGATTCATAATAACTGAGATACCATACTCCGTACTAATAGCACAGTATAAAGATATACTAGGTACTAATAGACTGTGCTAACAGGTAGATAAGTTCTAACAGGCTACGGACCTAACATAAAGCACATCGAACTATGAATCGTGTTTACTTAGGTATTGTCAAAAGATTCTTAGCAACGTCTGATTCCAATATTACGCACATGAGTGTTCCTGTTAGACAATCCAGATAAATAAAAGTAAATATTACGCTTGTGTTATGAGTGCGTTTGACAACAATACGAACGAACGGGATATTGTTCGTAACTTTGCAGATCGTACTTACCTACAGATAACAATAAGTAGTTGCGCCCGTGACTAAAAATTTTACATCAAGTAAGTCTAGAAATGACACTTCACTACACTATCTACACTATTTACTTTGACACTGACCCTATATTTATTCTTTATTTGATTTATTAATTAAATTGCATATTATGACATTTTTTGTGAGCGGTTTACAGGTTAATTATTATAAGCAGCCCAATAAATGTTCCCACTGCTGGGACTCGGGGCCTTCTCTCGCAAGGAGAGAGTCAAGGTCATAATTTACCACGCTGGCCCTGTGTGGGTTGGTGAATGACACATGACCTCGAAAGATTATAGGTACATGTCGGTTTCCTCACGATATTTTCCCTTTACCGATTTAAGTAAGCGGCATTACGAACATATGACTTCGAAAAGACAGAGGTGCGGGTGGGATTTGAACCCGGGTGCTCCGGATCGGCAGTCGCCATTCTCAAGACAAGTGCGGACAGATGAGAATGAAATTTCGCACACCCATAGTTTATACAAGGAAAGAGTGAACAATGCATTTTTTTTTATTATGCGCATTTAATACTTTACGCATAATTACTGAGCCAGCGTCATTCATCGTGGTGGTTTATGGCCTTGACTCTCTCCTTGCGAGAGAAAGCCCCGAGTCCAAGTGGGAACATTTAGTGGGCTGTTTATGCTAATGCTATATGCTATTACAATAAATAAGCAATAAAATGTAACACATAATCTCATGTAAGTATTTGACACACGCAAAAATACTCTTTAGTTTATTGTGAAGGTGCCTACTTGTGTAGTCAAATTGAGAATAGCTTCTCTAATAATAAATATTTCTTTATGGTCGAATTTGGGCTACTTGGCGACCGCTAGTTATCATAAACATTTGCGATAGAGGTACTTTCAATTTTTTGTATTAAGCTGTAAGTTAACCAGATTTTGGTTTTGACCGCATTAGAAATGAGTATGTTTTGAAAATACAGTAAATCAAAGTTAACAAAAAATTACTAGAGCTCGCAAAGAAAACTGTGGATTATGTTAAAGGTGATAAGCGATTGAAATGAGTTAATGTAAAGTTTACGGTGTCAAGAATAACAAAATATTAGGGAACATTTCTCACGCAATACTGTGAAGCTCCAAACTAAGCAAGGTTTATACTATGGGTTGTATAACAATGATTTCAATATTATTACATCAGCTATCTTAAGCCGTTATGAGGCAAAAGTTTACTAATTCCGTTCTAGGTTCTAAAATCTTGTCTAAGTACGTAAATAGTTTTTGACTTAGAATCATTACAATATCTTCTTACCCAAATATATTTTCGTAGGGTTGCACCACCCTCACGCCTCCAAATTCCTATTTTATCACGTGAAGATATAGATAGCGGTTATTCCTGATGTCTGGTTAAACAGAGAAATGATGCATCGTACGAATAATGACATGTTTAAGACATCGAATAACATCTTTCTAGGACATGACATGTGATGTCCGCTAAACTCGCACTTGACAATATGGCAATAGCCTTGAACCTGTTTTTGTGAGCGGGTTAAAAGTGCGCTGTACCTACAGTATAGGTACCAGAGCTGTATAATAGGTGTTACTACAAAGCGTACAACTTTCAGATTGGCCATTAGGCTTAGGAAGTAGGATCAAATATTAATCAACTGAAGAAAGAATAATTATGTTGCGTCTGATAAAAAGGTAACCTACTTTGCGGACCTCTATATAAATATTAAAAAAGGAATAGGCATGTCGACTAATTTTTTTTAATGTGCCATCAGAAGGCTACTCATTAACTGAAACATAGGCGAAAGAAATACTTTGTTATCTTAAAAACTTCCCGTGATATCACGATTTTAAAATCACAATTTTGAACTCTATCAAAAACGCTTCAGACAAATCACTACAGAAATGTGACGTCACACTGTCGTATTTTCTATGCGTCGCGCGTAAAGTTTGTATGGTAGCTACATTAAATACTGCGTTTAGGACACTGGTTTCATAACAAAAGTAACTTGAAATTGAATGGGTTATCCAATTTCGTACTTTTAAAATGGACTTGCCCATCCAGCTATGAATGATCATAATGTTAAAATAAAAATATCAAAATTAAAATTGGTACATATTTTATTCTATTTAAATACTGTAATTATATCAAATAATTTAATATAATTGCAGGACCTGTCGTCACGCCTGTTGTCATTGGATATACTTTTTTTTTTATTTTTAATGAAGAGTGACGAGACGATCAGGACATGTGCCTGATGGTAAGCAACATGCCTGACACATAACAGCACAGTGACACACAGCTATTGGAACATGAAGAGTCCAAATCATTACCTAGCACTGCACTGCGCGCGTCACCCAGAGATCTAAGATCTTATATCTCTAAGCCCTGTAATTTCTCTGGAAACAATAGTAGGTATCTACATTAGTACCAATCAACCGACCTCATAATTATGAATATGAATAAGATCTACACCGTCATAAGTAGAGACAGATAACATCTTTATACGCTTTTCCACGAGTCCCTTTTCTCTCTCGGTTCTAGATTGGAGCCCTTGCAGGATTGAATTAACGAGAACAAATGAAGTTAATTAAGCATCACTTGTGCTTAACTCAGCTGCGTGTCACTTACAACGCCGTTCAACCCTTTTGTAGTACCATCGGGTACACCGGGGACCGAACCAAAAACATGAACATATTGTCCTAGCACCTAACATATTTATACTTATGAGATGATTTGATTTGAGTTAACTTTGACAAAAAGCCCATTGTCTGGGGGTTCGTCCGTTTGGAGCCCTAACCATCGGTAGCTTGGGTCTCGGCCACTGAGGACACTACCTACTCTAGGTTTACATGTTTCAACTGTTTTTACATCCCCATTATGAAAAGCTAAACCTACTACGCCTAAAGGCTTGTTCGCATTAGGCTAGCAAATTAGTCTAGTAGAGAGTAATTTAGTAGCTAAAATACTCGCTACTATTCAAAAATCGTTCGCACCGTGCTTTAGTACAGTTCACAAGTGAGTAGCGTTTCGCAACATGAAGATCCTACAACGCAATAAAATAAATGAATGAATAAGCTAATTTTATCGAATCGTAATGGCTATTTTAGAAGAGGTGAATGAGGAAATTTGTGTGATCAATAAAATAAGTTATTCCACAGACAATTTCGTATTTGGAAAATTGTTTGAAGTTATTTTTCTCTACAGACTAATTCGACAAGTTCGAACCTGTTTAATCGGCGAGCCAATGAGCGCACCGCTCGCAACGAACGCGTGGTGGGGGGTGCTACTCGCCCGTTGAAAATAGAACAAAATGGATTGACTCGACTAAATCACTTCCTAAACTACTCGACTAAATTTTCACTGTTCATACACGTTTAGTTGCTAAGTTACTCGCCACTAAGCTAAATTACTAGCCTAATGCGAACAAGCCTTAAAGGCCTTAAAGGCCCCCACCACGCGTTCGTTGCGAGCGGTGCGCTCATTGGCTCGCCGATTAAACAGGTTCGAACTTGTCGAATTAGTCTGGAGAGAAAAATAACTTCAAACAATTTTCCAAATACGAAATTGTCTGTGGAATAACTTATTTTATTGATCACACAAATTTCCTCATTCACCTCTTCTAAAATAGCCATTACGATTCGATAAGATTAGCTTATTCATTCATTTATTTTATTGCGTTGTAGGATCTTCATGTTGCGAAACGCTACTCACTTGTGAACTGTACTAAAGCACGGTGCGAACGATTTTTGAATAGTAGCGAGTATTTTAGCTACTAAATTACTCTCTACTAGACTAATTTGCTAGCCTAATGCGAACTAGCCTTAAGCGTTCCTAAGTAACCGCCGCAAGCGGCTAAGGTAATAGATAAATAAATATTGGTGCACAATTCACACACAACACCATCTGACCCCAAACTAAGCAAAGCTTGTACTATGGCGGCCAGATAGCTGATATAATACTTATATAGTTGTAAATATATGCACCGGGTCGGAATCGAACCCACGACCCTCGGCTTAGGAGGCAGAGTTACTACGCATTAAGCCACGAGGCCAGTCAAAAGGTGAAACCCCGTGTAGGTTTTAGTCGGTAGGAACAACATGTCCTTCTGTGGTGCTGAGTCTAATATAACACGATTGCCTCCCCTAAGCAGAGGTGTATTTTTTTTAAACTTTTATAGGTTTACACTTGACCGCCATTTCGCCTGATGTTAAGCGACGATGCGGTCTACGATGGAGCGTGTTTACCTAGAAGAAACCGATTCACTCTCGATTTGAAGACACCAAGATTAAACTATCGGGAAAAACCCACTCAGGCAACTCATTCCACAGCCTAGACGTTCTTATCTCAAACGTAGAGTCAAACCTCTTCGTCCGTGTCTTTGGAATATCCACCATGAAACGGTGCCGCTTCTTCGAGTTACGAGAAGTACGATAGAAAAAAGGGCAAGGAGGTATTAGATCATGGAGATCAGTTGCACACTATCCGAAGTGTATCCGATAAAAAACCGATAAGCTAGCAATCTGGCGGCGATGTTCAAGACTTTGAAGTTTTTTTTCGCGCTAGAATGTCTTTGCCTATGAGCCTTTTGGCACGCCTCTCAATCGATTTCAGAGCCTCAAGCTGATACTTAGCCGATCCGCCCCAAAGGTGCGAACAGTACTTCATACAAGAGCAAATCAGTGCTTTGTATAACAAAAGTAATTGTTCAGATTTGAAGTACTTTCGCACCTTTGAGAGGACACCTAGTTTTTTTGGCAGCTAATTTAGCCTTGGACTCGATATACGAGCCAAAGTTTAGCGTAGAAGTCAAGGTAACGACCATAAGCTCAAGATGATCAGTAACCGGCACGGATACACCTCGAAAAGTAGGAGTCAGTTGAAATGGACTCCTTTTTGCGGAGAACAGACACGCCTGCGTCTTTTCCTTGTTAAACTTGGCCAGATTGGTTTCACCCCATTCAGAGACTTCCTCAAGGGCCATGTTCAAACGCACGATCATACTCTCTCTCAGTACCTTAGTTTGCTGTCCACTGGCTCTCGCGCTAGATATGTAACTCTCTACAACGGTGCTATCATCTGCGTACCCAAAAATACCGGGCTTCAACAGATCGTTGATATGTAGCAGAAAAAGCGCCGCAGAGAGTACCGACCCTTGAGGGACTCCGGCATTGATAGCCATTCGATCCGACGAGCAGCCATCAATAGTCCGATATCCACGCTATAAACCCTGAAGACAAACTATAACTAGACAGCTTGCTATTAAAACATTCATGCCAAGTCAACAGCCAACACCCTGTCGAAAGCCTTCGAGATATCCAGAGAGGCTGCAAGTGCTTCCCCATGTTTCTCGATAGCTTCACTCCAGATGTGGGTGACATACGCTAGAATATCCCCAGTGGACCGGTTTCCGGTCACTGAGGAGGTCTAGGTACATCAGGACCCTGTGGTTTAGGACACGTTCCATAGTCTTGCAGAGTATGGACGTGACCGAGATGGGCCTGTAGTTGGCAGGGTCAGCACGACTACCTTTCTTGGGCACAGGTTGCACGTTAGCAAGCTTCCATGATTTCGGTACTTGTCCAGTATGGAGAGAGAGCCTAAACAGGCGCGTTAGTACAGGAGACAACTCAGGTGCAGAAGCTTTCAACACTAGGGCAGGAATTCCGTCCGGGCCACTGGCTTTGTTCACATCCAGATTTCGTAGCACTTTACGAACCTCTGTTTGGCGAATAATATGTATTTCCGGCTAGATGAGAACATTCCGCAAAATGAGATGCAAACAAGTTTGCCTTCTCCATTGCGGTGTAAGCCAGTGCCCCATCAGCTATCGCACCGAATCGGAAACCTGGTCAAAACCAGAGTGCAAACCATGGCTTCTGCTCTGGTAAATGGTTTCGGTAGAGAAAGTTTCAGTCGCCTCATGGTGGACGAAGCTCTCATAAACCATTTTGGAGCCATTGTGATGGCTTCAAGGCTGTCTGGTGTTGGTGAAATTGTCCTCATTGGAGACGTCAATCAGTTGCCTTATATCGACAGGGAAAGTCTCATCGAAATGAGGTATCATGGCCCGAACCTGGTAACAAAGATCAGCCAGGAGTTGCTCTGCACACATCGAAACCCAATGGACGTCGCATATGCACTGAGGGAAATATACTCCGGTATGTACTCCTCAGCGTCCCGTATAAAGTCCCTAGAGCAGAGAAGATATAAGGGAGCGCAAATACCCAACACCCTACCAAACACCCTCTTCTTAGTTCACACTCAAGAGGAGAAGGAGACCCTGACGGTCGGTTCGTGCGGCGAGCGTGGGCTGCATCACCGAAGACCATCCGCGATTTTAACCTACAGATGGCCATCAGGGACAGAAATGCGGCCGTTGTGGAGGCTCTGGGCCGGGAGGAGGCAGCTTAGGCAAATGGCAAAAGGCAATTAGGCAAACACTCGATGTCGAGTCGATTACTAGCGGAATCCCAACCGGTAGTAATCGGCTCTACAGACGAGCACTAGAGTTAGATTTTAAATGTACCCAACTCCCTCCTATTTTCCTCTTCTTCTTCTTATCCAAGATATGTGTAAAAGAAACGATAATCGTAATGACAAAGATCACGGACCCCGGAGTCTGTGGAGTAGCTAATTTAAATTTTAAAAAAGGCAGTGAGGAGCGGCAGAAGTTTGATTCGACCGATTTAGCTCGATTTATGCCTTAATACATTTTCTTCAAAAACAACTATAAGAATAGAGGTATGTACATTAATACTGTACTATTTTTTATTATTTTTTTAAATTTTATAGGTTTACACTTGACCGCCATCTCGCCTGATGTTAAACGATGATGCGGTCTACGATGAAGCGTGTTTACCTAGAAGAAACCGATTCACTCTCGATTTGAAGACACAAAGATTGTAACTATCGGGAAAAACCCTCTCAGGCAACGTATTCCACAGCCTAGACGTTCTTATCAAAAACGTGGTGTCAAATCTCTTCGTCGCGTTTTTGGAACTGTCACGTTAGTGAACATAAGAGGGAGTAGTATCCCACAGCAGTCCACAACATCAGTGGCTCGCCATGAGGGTTTAGTAGCCCTATATCAGCGGTACACCATGAGGGTTTAGTAGCCCTATTTTCACGTTGCACCTTTCAGGGTATCTTGTGATGCTTCTTCTTTGAAATCCAAATGTTGACTGCCCATCTCAGTTCCTAGCTTTTACAAGAAGACTTGGTATTCTAATAATGGTATTCAAATCTAAAATGAAAGACAGTTTATTTTATAATTAGCGGCCAGAGAGAATTAGACCTAAAAACTATTCAACCTTATGAAAATGATAGAGGTTGCTAAGCAATAGTGTATGTTTTGAAATATTATGACATGAAGTAAATAAATAAAATTTTCAGAAAAACGTAGTTTTCTACAGTTTAAAATAGAAATAATACATGAAGAATACTAATATTATGATCAGAAAAATATGCTTTATCGTGAGGACACGATAGAACAGATATTAGTTGTATGAAAATTCACTATGTAAGTACCTAAGTTTCTACATAGTCTCCAATGAATTATGATTTTAGTAGGAAATGTACGCTTACATATTGTTTAAAGCCAATATGTAACGTTACATTATTCTCCCCGACTGCGGAAATTTTACGCTTCGGTAAAATTTTGAAAGAAGTTCCAAAGGGTTTAAGAGAGGTATTGCCCTTACACAACCATAAATCCATTCAAGTAACCTTTCAAATCTTTTATTCATCACTTCCATTCTGTTTGGTGTAAGTTCACATTCAATGACGAACACTCAAAGCATACACTCTCGGCGATGGCAGGCTTATTTAAGGAGTCATCAACCGCTCCAATAGTCGGCTTATTTAAGGAGTTATCATCCGCTCCATGGAGAGAAGAAAATAAGAATGATAAAAAGGATGAACATAAGGGCTCGATAATAGTAGGCTTATTTAAAGAGTTATCATCCGCTCTTTATAAGGAGAAGAAGCATGAGCGGTAGGGCTCAAAAGCTAACATGAGCGGTAGGGTTTCAAAAGATATCTTGAACGGTAGGGTTCAAGATAAGAAGAATATGAGTTTAGGGCTCATAGTATAAAAATTCCAAGAGTTAAGACTCATTGGTTAAGATTGTTAATGAGTTTAGAGCTCATTAAACAATTAAGAAAAAGAAAAGACCATGAATAGTTGATGTAAATGTCCATGAAGGTTTAGATGAGGCGAGAAGAAATTAAGAAAAGAATGAGGATCATGAGGGTTTAGATGAAGAGAGACTATGAGGACCATTAGGGTTGAGGTGAGAGAGAAGTTATTAACCAAAGAGTGCCGAAAAGAAAAGATATATAAACTAGTGGTAGTATTATTTTAGAATTTAGAAGAGAATCAGGGATTGAGGGTCAGGGTTCTTTTTGAAAGGTTGGGCGCCAAATGTCACGTTAGTGAACATAAGAGGTTTGTAGGGAGGTTAGGGATCAGAGTGAAATAATAAAAGGTTAAGGAAACGAAGTATAATGAAAGTAAATGTAATATAAAAGTTAAAGGGATGTAAAAAAAAGGGGGTAAAGTAAATTAAAAAAGAAAGGGACAACATTTGGAAACCAGAAAACAGGAACTGAGAGGGTTTCTTGATCAGCAGCGGTAGTAGCCCACAGCAGTATCAGTAGCCCACGGTAGAGTTCAGTGGCTCGCAGCAGGGATCAACAGCGCACAGCAGGATCAGTATCACATTAGCAGCCCACAGCAGTCCACAACATCAACCTGGCTGCAGCAGGGAACGACAGCGCACAGCAGGATCTGGGTTTAGGTTCAGTAGTCCACAACATCAACCTGGCTGCAGCAGGGAACGACAGCGCACAGCAGGATCTGGGTTTAGGTTCAGTAGTCCTATATCAGCGGTACACCATGAGGGTTTAGTAGCCCTATTTTCACGTTGCACCTTTCAGGGTATCTTGTGATGCTTCTTCTTTGAAATCCAAATGTTGACTGCCCATCTCAGTTCCTAGCTTTTACAAGAAGACTTGGTATTCTAATAATGGTATTCAAATCTAAAATGAAAGACAGTTTATTTTATAATTAGCGGCCAGAGAGAATTAGACCTAAAAACTATTCAACCTTATGAAAATGATAGAGGTTGCTAAGCAATAGTGTATGTTTTGAAATATTATGACATGAAGTAAATAAATAAAATTTTCAGAAAAACGTAGTTTTCTACAGTTTAAAATAGAAATAATACATGAAGAATACTAATATTATGATCAGAAAAATATGCTTTATCGTGAGGACACGATAGAACAGATATTAGTTGTATGAAAATTCACTATGTAAGTACCTAAGTTTCTACATAGTCTCCAATGAATTATGATTTTAGTAGGAAATGTACGCTTACATATTGTTTAAAGCCAATATGTAACGTTACAGAACATCAACCATGAAACGATGTCGCCCTTTTGGGACGAGAAGTGCGATAGAAGAAAGGGCAAGGTGGTATTAGATCATGCAGATCAGTTGCACACTCTCCGAAGTGTATCCGATAAAAAACCGATAAGCTAGCGATTTTGCGGCGATGATCAAGACTTTGAAGTCTTTTACGCACAAGAGTGTCATTGCCTATGAGTCTTTTGGCACGTCTCTCAATAGATTCCAGAGTCCCCAGCTGATACTTAGCCGATCCATCCCAAAGGTGCGAACAGTACTCCATACAGGAGCGAATCTGTGCTTTGTATAACGTGAGCAACTGTTCAAAATTGAAGTATCTTCGCACCTTTGAGAGGACACCCAGTTTTTTGGCGGCTTATTTAGCCTTAGACTCAATATATGTGCCAAAGTTGAGAGTCGATGACAAAGTAACGCCCAACTGCTCGAGATGGTCGGATACCGGCACGGATACACCGCGAAAAGTAGGAGTCTATTGGAAATGACTCCTTTTTGCGGAGAACAGACACGCCTGCGTCTTTCCCTCGTTAAACCTGACCACATTGGCATCGCCCCATTTAGAGACTGCCTCAAGGGTCTAGTTTAAACGCTCGATCAAACTCTCTCTCAGTACCTGAGTTTGTTGCCTATTGGCTCTTGCGCTCGATATGTAGCTCTCTACGACGGTGCTATCATCTGCGTACCCAAAGCCGCTCTGAAAAAAAATCTGCGTACCGGGCTTCAACAGATCGTTGATATGTAGCAGAAAGAGTGTCGCAGAGAGCACCGACCCTTGAGGGACTCCGGCATTAATAGCCATTTGATCCGACGAGCAGCCATCAATGACCACTCGTATGGATCGATCCCTCAAAAAGTCCGATATCCACGTTATAAAACCTGGAGACAAACCATAAGCTGAAAGCTTGCTTAATAGGCCATCGTGCCAAACCCTGTCGAAAGCCTTCGAGATATCCAGGGAGACTGCAAGTGCTTCCCCGTGCTTCTCGATAGCTTCACTCCAGATGTGAGTGACGTACGCTAGAATATCCCCGGTGGACCGGTTTCGGCGAAACCCGTATTGTACTATCGATTGTTTTTATTACGACGTAGGTTTTGTACCACATTTACACAAATACGTACTATATATTGTATACCAAAACTAACTCTAAGAGAGCTCGTTAGAGGTGTGATGGGCACCTTTGTGCCGGGTACCATTAGGGGTCGGTCATGTGACTAATGAATTTATAGTTGATGTTATTTTTAATTGTGTTTTTTTATAATTAAAATTATTTAGTAGTTAAAAAAACTAACTTACAATGAAAATAAAGATCACACACCAAATTACCTACAGAATGCAATAACACCTTAATTATCCATATACTGGCAAATGTCTAGAAATAATTTAAGTACTACTAGGAAAATCAGCTGTTTCGTACAACTTGTCGAGTTTCAATAATAGTTTTGTTTTCATTAGGACATAGACGTAGACGATGTACCTAAGTTGAATGAATAATATTCGCTGAACAAGTTGCACATCGGCCCGCCCACGTGGCTGCTCGGCCGCGTCGATAGAGGTGTTTGTGTACCGACGCGACGGGGGACAACACTTCTAGCTATACTTAGTCGAAGCTTTCAAAACCAGTGACCATTATCGTGTAGATAACGCGTGATAGCCGATAACACTTGTTATTCGGGGACGAAACATTCGACGACAAATTTCCCCGGTCACAGTTAATTAGATATACGACATATACGTATCACAATACATTGTTTTATAGTAAATACTGACGGGACGAGCATTACATGTGTCCGATGGTTATATACTTCCCATAACAACACAGTAACACGCCATGATGAGTCCAATATATAGAAAACTAGCTGTACCCTACCACGCTTTGCTGTGGCACATTGTGTTTAGATAAAAACAATCCTTGATACGGATATTGTAAAATTGAGTTTCTGAAGCGTACACAAACCAACATAACATTTTTATATATAGAGATTTAATTAGATATATGACAAAACATAAATTTAATATATTTTTATACTTCTACACAAAAGGAAATGCAATAGCTATAGGAAAGCTTGACGAATCTGTATAAATATATATACATAAATGTCTTTGTAATGATGACACACGGCATAGTTACGTTCGTACCTACCTACTTCATCCACCTGCTATACTGTCATGACGTAGAATAATACGGAAGGAAAATAATAGCCGGGCAAACATTACTTCAAAGTGATTTACTTCGACCATTATGAGAAAATTCAATTTTTTGCAAGCTCTTCTAATAAAGATAAGTCACATGGAATGGCTCTGCCTTGTTGCCTCTACATACTGATTAGGTATATGCTTAAAAAAAAGAGGGCTTCGTTGAATAGTAACTAAAATTATATTTTTTTGCGCATTGGAAGTAAATAATGGAGAATAGATTGAGATGGGGGTTTTCACACTTTACAAAACAAAAAAAAAAAAATGTGTCTGGTACATTTTATGCTCTTTTGTTTGCTCCAGTCAGGTTTTGAAGTATGGAATATTACTAATTTTATATTTTACTTGGGTACCTTTTCCGCTATTCTGACCTCTAATTTTGGCTAATTATAAGCGATAAACTGAATGCATGTGTTTAAACCTTAATGTAATCCTGGCTGGGATGTGATAATTTCTGGGAATCCAAAAGAAAAGTATGCAACTGAGCTATCTATATGCACAAAAAGACCAAAAAATGTACACATACTTAATTACCATCGACATACGGTGAAACTTCGTAGCAGAGGCGTAGCGACCGCCGTATCAGCCGTATCAATGATACAGGGTCCCTGGGCTACAGAGGCCCCTAACGTGTGAAAGGAAAAAAAAACATATATACGGTCGAATTGAGAAACCTCCATTTTTGAAGTCGGTTAAAAATTAGTAAATGTTAGCCATAATCTTTATCTTTCATTTCGGTCCCTAAATAATTATTATCCACGGCACGCTATGCCACTGATTCGTATTTGCATTACCCAAATTCTTCGTCTTTCGTCGGGTAACTTGGGCAGTATTGACAGCCCTTCACTTCACAAGTGCTTCTTATAGGCATCTGGCTCACGTTGTCCACGCCTGGGCCTGGCTTTAGGTGTTAAGGGTGTGAAAGAGTTGTAAACAAATATACGAGGGCATTTAGCAGGCTGACAGATTTTGAACTGATTTAGCAAGCAAAAAAAAACTGTGATTTTATTTAGGAAATTGACTATTTCACGTAAAAGCAGATAAAAACAAAAAAAGGTATATGAACAGCTCCCTCTCAGTGACTCACGCGAGTTGTATTATTAAGTGCTTTAGTCAGAGTTATGGGCGTGTATAGTGATACTTACCTACCTTATATCTACTTATTATAATTATTACATACGCGTTATATTGCAAATCGGGATAAAAACTTCGATACCTATCAACTAAGTGAATATTAATGGGAAACTATTTTAATTTCTAAATATATTGGTATTTTATATCTTTTTCAGCATATTTTTACAATAATACCTAATACATCATAAGCAGTTATGAATGACTCATTTGAACACTCCATGGGTAGTGTATTTTGCTTTTGAAATGCTCCCTGATGAAAATTTAAGGTTGTGAATGTAATTAACAAAGTGCCTATGTCATAGGTATAGCACGGCTCTACATATATATGTAGATGGGTACTTTAAACTAACTAGGGGTAATGATATTGTTTAGGAGTAGTCCCAAGAGGAAGACAGCGTTGTACACGACTCAGGGACTGAGCTGCAAAGCTTTGCAGGTTGTGAGATGTGTATGAGTTTCAAGTCGAGATGGTATAGTTAGGAATTTGTTACCACAGAAGTTTCTCGGCGGAAACTAACTACTCACTCAATTACAACTCGTGACGTAAAGAAATCTATAACTGGAATATAGTGTACAAATACATATAATATATTATATTTGAACATTGTTTATCCCGTGTTTGTTGTACCTAGTTAGATTTTTTTAACAAACAGTAATAATGCAGTGAATAAAATTCGTATTATTAATGAAATTAATATATTTTGTGGTATTATTAATATATAGGTAGTCGCTTACGGCGCGGCGTGAACGCGGGGACGACGGTCTGACTTTCTTCAGCAAAGCCGCCTGATGTTATGAGTTTAGAGTGGACATCTATCTCTCATAAACAATAAACCATATTTGATGTTATTTTTGCTAGAAATCGGATGTCTGCGACTAAGGATGGTTATTAATCAGTTATGTCTTAATTTTTTCTATTTAATTCCTGTGATTGCGGTCGCTGTTGTCATCAGATTTACAGTATCGATCATTAGTGCGAGTGAGTCAGCACAAATAAAATACTCTACTCCTTTCCTTAGCGCCTTTGTTACCACGAGTGCCCTCACCAACACCATCGCAATCGCATGAACACAACTTGTAAAAAACTAGTATCTAATTTACTGTTTATACCTACCTAGATAAATAATGGTCGTTGATTTCTATTAAATAAGTGTAGATTTTGGAGTGATATTTTTGCTAAATATTACGTCAATTGTGTTTCTAAATACAGGAACTGAATTTTGTATATAGGTTTGAATATAGGTATATTTAAAACCGTATATGTGTGATTAAACATTACTCTTTACCTCCACCCTTCATTACTTAATCATTATTGACGCGGCAATAATATGTAATTAATAAGTCTCTAATATTTTGTAAAATTAGCAAAGAGAAAAAATCAATAAATGATATATAAAAATAATACCAGGATACACAATAACAAATAAAAACAGCATATTATTATTTAAATTACCTCATATACTCTATATGAGCTTGCACATTCAAACTAACACTCGCACTCAGGCACTGGCCTGGTTTTAAACATCGTTGTATGATGTTTTGTGGTATTAGGCCAGGCCTTTTTGACAATTGTTTTTTAAAGTCATAATTTATTGGAGAACTCTGTGTGCCACCGTTTCGTCTTTGAGGGCACTCAGTGCCACCGCATGCCCCCACATAAAAGTCCAGAACACTATGTCAATCTACAAGTGTACCTACTCGTAGATTTCGATTTTTTACGTCTTTGTGTATACTAGTACTGAAAAGCTGAATAGGTTTTTTGTTTGATCGCGCTAATTTCAAGAACTACTCGACCTTTTTTAGTATTGAGTGAGCGTTGAGTAGTTTATTTAAAACTAATGGACCGATTTCAAAAATTCTTTTATCGTGGTATATGTCCATGATCCGTGAGTACAATAGGCTATATATTACTAACCACAGACGAAGCCGGGACGGTCCGCTAGTGCATACATAAATAATAGCCTGTATCATGTTATCATCTATATTTTTAAATTAGATTTGGCTGCTAAAGTGTTTAATCCAACTGAAACTTATTTATACGAATTATACAATGGAGGGAGGTCTGAAACACCTACAGCTTCAAGGTAGTTCAAGTGAATTTGCAGATAAGTATAAAATCTGCACAGGGATTTAATGTACTGAAACACTAGAAATTACTCGTAGCTTCTAATTTTAGGCGGAAAAATTGCCCACGGAATATGGCAGCTAATCATGCTTTTTTATGAAAACGTTGAAGTTGAACGACGTTGAAGCAGTAAGCCATTAAAAATACTTGCTTTTGTTAGTTGGATAATCTCTTCGACAAAGTGTGCCATCAGTTTAGCATGTGGCGCCTCTGTCGTATTCCTATTGTTAGTGAAGACTACTCTATCTCTTAATTCACTCACTTGTTTAGTCAACTTTTCACGAAAGTTAGTTTTAGGTACAAGCTCATCGCCAGGACGTCTGCTGTGGCTGCCCATTAAGAAACCGTTTTGCCTGTAATTGCAGCTGTTACCATTGCAGTACCGCGGGAAGACTTCATTTGGAAACACAATAACTATGCTTTGTAATAATACTCGTAATAAGTGGCAACAATAGTTAAATTTAGAAAAATAACCAATATTTGCTGTCACTAACTTAAAGTAAAGTAATTATTATATTATATAATTATAATCCAAACTAAAGCCGTTTGCTATTTAGCTTAGTACCTAATGCCGCTAGCATGCTAGGCACGCGTCCCAATGGGCCTAATCATCTTTATTATTATCTTATTCAGACTTTCGTTGGTCTATGGAAAATTTGGATATACTTTGTGGATGTAGTCCCCACATAATTTTAGCGTAGTTCTCATAGTAAGTTAGTTTTGTTAATAAAGGATCTGCCCGTTGAAAAAAAACACAAAACTTGACTTTGAAGTTTAATTTTGTGCTCATGAACTTAAAGAGAAGTTCTGTTGAAGTCACAAATCGATACCTTAATTCGCAAAACGAATAACTCCATAGTAGCAAATTTCACAGGGGTCACACTAAATCACCACTACAATCTATTGCGTAACTGGTATTTTCATTATTTTAAATGTTTATTAGTTAATAAGAAACACAATTTCCAAAGGGATGTTTATTTTTTTCTTTTGATGCTTTAATTTTTTTTTATATTAAGTTTTTAGTGGCTCCTGTGAAATTTGTTACTATGGAGTTATTCGTTTTGCAAATTAAGGTATCGAAATGTAAGATTATTTATGTTTATACCGTTTTGATTTAGTATCCAAATGTGCACAGTTGAATTTTCGAGTAGGTACCTATGTCTTTCTCCTACCTATTAGATATCTATCTAAATTTCTAATCTCGTCTTAAGGTACCTCTCTCTTAAACCTCTTCTATACCCGTCGCGGAGTTGGTTCGTAAGCCACGTATATAAACAGTAAAGAAATGATCCTTCAGATTTGACAAAATGAAAAGACAACAAAGGGGATTAAGTACACAGATTTTTCTTTTTTATTTAATTTTAACAAGCAGGAAAATTCTCGTGGACTTTTTGTCACACCTATTTTACGTGGAAGAAATGCATTTACTTGCACCTTCCTCCTGGGGGAGTCTGAATGTTCAAATAGCTTTGTGGCACTGTGATGTCATTGGTAGGACTCTACTTATGCCTGATGGTAAGTATACCATCAGGCGCATTATGGCGTCTCCTCATTCTATATTAGTAAAAAAAACAATGGCCTTTTACCTGTTTATGAAACAACCTTTGTGTTATTGCGTGCCCTTGCAATAATACGACGTACCTATACCTACACTATAAAATACCTAGGTACGAAGGTACATGCAACACCACGTACACCTCACTTGTAGGTATTACGGAGCGACAGGATGAATGAACTTTAAACTACGTGTCTGTTTCACTTCATAGTCTCTTCTCGGCGGAAAGTATTAAGGTTATTAAAGTATTGTGTCGCAAGCCCCAGCCCTTTTGACCTACATAGGTATACGTGAACCAAACGGTTTCCTTTATCAAAATATTACTTGCTTGAGTGACGTTTTAATCTAATAAAAAGGTTTATGGACACGAAGCTTGCTTTCCTTCGCTAAGTGTACCGACTCTTGTTATTCTAGAACACGATTTGTGACTCAGTACCGCCACGGTAATATTATCTATTGTAGAGGTCAACTCACCAACGCCACTGTCACTGTTGTTTATCATGCTAGTATCTATTTAAATATTATAATTAGCTTAACCGTGAAAATGATGCATGAAACTGCACCGAAATATTGGGACTCCCTCGCCACATAAACACGGTAGAAATATCACGTATTTAATAATATCATCATCATTTCAGACGTCTTTTTGCTCACTGCAAACAACTCTCTCTTTCTCTCTTATGCCACTCATCCCGTACTTCTTCGGCCTAATTAAATTGTTCATCTCTTTTCAATCGGCTTCTCTCTCTTTCTCGCTAAAATATAGAAAGAACAATAGTAAAGTAACTTAAGTTAGGTGATAAAACTCAAGATTCATCGCTGATAATATTCAGGTGACCTCCGAACTTTTAAATTACATACGAAATCAAATTCATACATTTATAAGTCCGCCATAGTACCTACCTTAGATTGTAAAATAATTATGAGAAGGAACGTGTTTTAATAAAACATTAATATAAAAAAATATAAAACGTAGACACGAAATTTAAATCAAATAAAATCAATATATCTAAAATCCAATGAAAAATCGTACCAAGTAGTTTAATTTAATTATTTAGTTAAATATACGCCTACTATCTATGCCCGGTATTTAAGACCTCTCCATGATTGAACCCAAAACCTGTCCAAAGCAAATTCTAATAGGTATAGCAACTCGAAATTTAAATATAAATATGTGACGTCAATATAGCTACTCGTAGCAGACAAAATTGTGACTATAGTCCGTTCCACGAAGAGGTGAAGAAAATGTAAACAAATCAATGTCACTCTCAATATGACAGACCAGCATTTCTCAACCTTTGTTTTAGAAGATAGTTCGTTGTAAGCGTCTCTGTTTGCCCTTTTAGATTTTCGTCACATAACAAGGTTAAATATATTCCAATAAGTCCGTTTCCAACCTTTTGTCTTATTTCTAGTATTTTATAATTATACGTTTATTAAATATGTGGTGCGCATAAGTTTAAAACATTAATACAAAAATAACTTGGGTGGTTGGTTCATGGAACACAATAGTAACATATAAACAGTTTTTATTAATATTAATTATTAAGTACAGCTTTGTTTTGTTATGTAGCACTTAAATAAACTAAAATTTAATATATATTTACATAAGGGGTGGATGTAAATATATACTTATATATATATATATATATATATACTCAGATCCGTATCCGTGGATGTACTTTTTCACAATACAGCACATCACTAGTGTAGTTCTTACTATCTGTGTAGCTACCATTGCTATTATTTTGTCTTAATAAAAGTAGTGTACCTAAAGTGGTAACCTATATACTATTCCTTGCTATAATTATTGATCTACGTTTTATATTTAAACTAAAAAAAGCAATCAAGTCTGAATATATAGCTAACGTGGCCCTTAAACTTGATTCTGTAACAAACAAATAAGGTAAGTAAAATGACAAAACAAATGGTGGCACACAAAAATATATTGGTGGCACTATTACTACCCGTTCTGAGAAGATTCAAATAGTTTTAATATTTAAGTGCCCCATTGGGTATTTTTTTTAATAAGAGTGGTAGGTGTAATTCATTCAAAATGCAATTAATTTCTACTGCGTTAGATGCTGTTGCAATTAATTTTAAAACGTATCGAATACTGAGTAGTGCTTTCATCTATTCTAATATAAGATTTTACATCCAAACAAATTTGTTAATGAGCGTTCTGTTTTTACATTAAGCTTTTTACATTTATTATTTTAACATTAAGTTATTGCTCGGCTTAGGTGGTTTTGTCACGCCAATACGCAGATGCAGTGCCTGGTTCTAATCTCACGCGCACCTCTGCTTTTCAATTCATGAGCGTAATGCTTTAGCAGCATTACGCTCATGAAAGAAAACACCTTAAGCAAACTGGCATGCTAAAAATTTTCGAGGTCAGAGAGGTTTGTCATCCACCACCAACACGGAATAATTATAGCCCCAGCAAAGAACTTTTAGTGGGTCGCTTATGTGAGCAGCGTCCCGCAAATTTACCCGCTTAGATCCCTTTTCCGTAATTTTCCTCCATAAAATAAACTTATACCTATGCTATCCAGATCATAATCTAACCGTGTTCCCCGTTTAAACCTGAGCCGTTTAGCTGTTCCATCTTGATAGAGTTCGAGAACGTTCATCTAAACTTTTGCACTTATAATAAGGATTAGTAGATTTTCTTGCAAATAAATATACATTATTTAGTGGTTCATTAGGTAAACGTCTTATAATTTACGTGCAAAAAGTAATGGTATGATTTATCAGAAACATGCGTATACTTAAGTGAAGTGAGATCAAAGTTCAGTATTATGATATTATATGCCTTGTTTGTTGACTTCAACGACTAAAGAATAGAGATCTAAATGGTCTTAAATGGTCAGTTCTAAAATCTATTTATAATAACATAGACTAGTTTTAAATACTTAAAATATGATTTGTTTTTATAATTAATGATAATTATTAAAAGCAGTCTAACTTGGCTGGTTTTAATATCATAATATTGAACTTGTCTTTCACTTCACATTTATGTTTTGATGGGAATCGCAGTTTGAGAAACATAGATCAAATTGCCACTGTTTAAAACCGTATCTACCCTATTTATAACTTTCAAGATAAGTTAATAAATCGTTATTTGATCAATACAAATCCAAGAATGTTGTATTTAAGATCACAGTAAAGTCGAATCATATTTGTGAAAAATATTTTAAGACAGTTTTAGAAAAATACTAAGGTTAAACGATTTTTATGTTATGGTAGCACCTTTGTTTACATTTTCTACACGTCTTCGTGGAACGGACTATAGTGACTTTTTTAACATCCCGTGGTAAGTTATAAAAGATGCAAATTTTGGCCGTTTTCGACGTCCAGAAAGGCTTCCAGAATTGTTTATTAAATAATATTGTTTTTGTGGAGTAGAGACTGTGACATATTATATACATATTAACAAAAGTACAAAATACCTGTAAAAACTAACTAACCATGTTGATAGTCTAAAGTAGGCAATGTGTCCGGGATGCTGGTGGCATTACCTCGCTGAATGGCAATGCTTACATGTTGAGTTAAATTGTAGAGCCCACGCCAGAACCTCGGTCACGCCTCACGTCGATAAAGCGTTTTATTTGATTTAATTTTCGTTGGTGTGTAACCTTTTTTAACTACATTTTGTCGAGTGGGTTTAATTTTAAATTGAAGTCAGTCTGTCTTTTCAGAGCAAATTAAATTATCATAAATGAAGTGGGTGGAACACAATTTTTGATGGCAAGGTATATAAGGTACCTATAGACAATTCTTATTACCGTGCAAGTAATACCTCTTCACCCGGTCGCCGCCCTGGCGTATATGAAATTTGATATTCAGCGATAAAAGCACCTTGATTGATGTGCTCGCATCAGCTTCAATCACCCGGGGCCTGCCTTCAAATGTCTTTTATACTGTCAACCCATATTAAAATTGGTTATACATTTTTATATTTCTCGCAAGACGGGATAGAGGTCGTTGCTGGTGAAAGTTAGCTTTTTAAAACATAATTGGCTGTCAAGCAGTCTACCGATAGAGTCATACAGACTGCCGATAGAAGTAAAAAGGCTTAGTAACTTAGAATTGTAGAATTAAATAGCACTAATCTAGCACAATACCTGTATTATTACTTACTCTAGTTCGCGAGAATTACGTGAAATCACAAGATTTCACCAATCCAAAAAGCGTCTAACGCGCACGTCCCACACCGCTGCTCCGCCACCGATCCAACGCTACAATGTAACATTAGCGTGTTGGTAACACGAATTCTTCAGATTGAGAAAGAAGTTTTCTGAAGAAATGGCGCATGGCGCTGTGACTATGGGTTATGGGCAAGTCTGTTAATTACCATCAAGCGCATACGTTACTTATTCGTCCTATCACTCTACTTGGAAAAAATTGTTAACAAAAAACAAAAGTAAGCTTCAGTCAAGCAGGCGCGGTGCCAGCTTCGAGTTTTGGAGGGGGTCACCAGTATGCAGCATCAGATTTGGCCACCATCGGATTTGGTCATCAGTAGAAATACAATAAATCGAGTAAAAAGACTTTACTACTACGACGATTTTACCCGCATAGTTGCAGTCCAGTTGTTTCCTCGCCTTAAAAAATGTACTAATTTACCGGTTACTGTTTGGGTAATGAATATGAATGTCCCCTGTGACCCCCCCCCCCTTCGGACCGCGCCTGCAGTCAACTTTCATACGACAGTTGGATGATATATTGTTGTAGAGTGTATATGTATCCGTAAAATATTGTATACATGATAAATGTAGATACTTTATAACGTTTTTCCTTTTGTACAACCTAACAATCCTTGCTGAGTTTTGAACTTGATGGTGTTGTATCGACCAATGTTTATCTTTATTCATTTAACTAATGATTTAGTATTTATATGAGCTATAAAAACTAAGTTATTGTTGGTTAGGCAAAAAAGGTAACGTTCTTGCTTGACTATTTCTGTCGATCTAGGATCGATATGACCAAATCGACGAATTTTTATTAGTTCACGACGTTCAATTGTTTTTCACTGGCTGTTACACAAACAAATGATAGCATTTTTACTACATTTTTATGGTACAGACAATTTGGTAGATGTGGTCGAATCGAGTCGGTACTATAAAATACTTGTGTAGGTTTATTTTTTCGATTGTTTATTAGAGAAAAAAAAAACATTACAGAAATGTGTTTCAATGGAGAATGTAGGTACATAAATTTGAATGTTATGGGAGATTACGTTGGAATTGGAGTGGAATCTGTAGGTTTGTAAACTGCTCTGATAGGGACATGAAATCCGAGTTGGAATCAGACTCAGTGACGGAGATGAGATAGATGATTATTTATTGAAGTAATATAAAATTATTAGATTAGGATCATTCTATACTAACTAAAGTAAAATTGTGCACGCGATACCAGAATATCGTGGCTGACAGTTAATTTATTATTCCAATTATTTGATTTAATATTCTTTATAAACTTCGACTCTGAAGTTTCCCGAACAGAAAACAAAATCGGAGTTTTAAAATCAATCAAAAGGTTTCGACCTTTCGTAATCGGAGTCGAAGCTTCGTAACATTTATATAGTACATACTAGTACGTAGTAGCAACAGAACTTTGCAATAAAGTATAAAATATAGAGCTTACAAATTGTTTCAAAAAGGGCACCCTAACTGTGTTACCAGTTTCCACTCCAAGTATCTTTAGGAAGTCCTAACTTTTGTTGAGTGTGTCCGACATTTTTGCGTGAAATGAATCCGTATGAACTTAGAGTTTTTTGTCGGTTTTATCTGGTTTAGGTATTTATTTTTCTCATAACTAAATACCTAGTAGGCAGCTTAGTGTCTTTTTTTTTTAAAAGAGTTACGAGACGAGCAGGACATGTGCCTGATGGTAAGCAACATGTCTGTCACATAACAGCACAGTGACATGCAGCTATTGGAACATGAAGAGTCCAAATCATTTTACCTAGCACTGCACTGCGCTCGTCATCCAGAGATCTAAGATGTTATATCTCCAAGCTCTGTAATTTCTCTGAAAACATTGCCCTTCAAACAGGAACACAGTAATGTTTGCACATTGCTGCTTGGGGGTAGAAGAACTGGTCGTGGACTTCTCCAGGCGGACTCTGCCAAGAGTCCTATCACTACAAAGAATCCTACCACTACAAGAATCCTATCACTACAGTATCGTAGGGACTAAGCAACTTTAGGCTTAATTTATTATTATACGCACACACAGTACTGGAATTATTGTGACCTACCAACTAGTCTGTACGCAGTTTAATGATAAATTATTCTAATTGTGTCGAATTTACAAATAAAAGATAGGTAATTTACCTACAGTATATACTTACGTTAATTTTGTCGTATGAAAACTTAAGCTGTGACTTGAAAATAGATTTCAGAGATTGTAAAGTTCTCCTAATACACAACATTGTGTCATGAACGAATATTTAGGTTCAGCCTAGGAAAAAAAGAGTAAATTAAAGTCCCTTATTAATTAAGACAGGTTAATTACATTGATTAAACGTGACGGTGTCCTTTTATCGACATTTTGTATGCATCGACATCAGTTATAGTGACGGGCAGACTTCAGGGAGGTTTTCCACAATTCCAATACAATTTACGGCGGAGCGTCGAAGTCTGACATTGCTGATTTATCACCTCGGAGGCCACCTCATGTTTAATCAATCCCGCTCGGCGCATCGCAACGAAAAAACTGAGGCTAGTCACAACACAATACCATTGTCCGTTGGGAAGGAAAAATAGATGGAAAAGTTCAATTAATATCTATCATGTAGGTACAATACAATTTCGCCAATCTCAAAATAGTATTTTTTAATTGAAATCGCCGCTATATTTTATACCTTTAAACGAGCAATTCTGGTAGGTATATATATATATTGTATGTAGGTACATATATATAGAATCTGAATCTCGGAAACGGCTCGAACGATTTTCATGAAATTATGTATACAGGGGGTTTCGGGGACGATAAATCGATCTAGCTAGGTTTTATTTTTTTAAACATCATTTCATGCGCGTTTTTAGACAATGAAAAACTCCTACAATGTCATTAGAATACGATAATTTATTTCGCCACTGTTCTTTAAGTCTAAATGGCTCAGACGGAATATGCTCGCCCTCGGAGTCAACAGGCCGCGGTTCGAATCCTGATGATGGTTGCACTCGGGTCTTTTCTTTTTGTTCTTTTTTTTGTGAGAAAATCTTTTACTTAGAGCCCTTTATAAACGCAATTAAACCGAGCAAAGCTCGGTCAACCAGGTACTTTAGACTATATACGAGTAGCTATATGTATACCTCTAGATTAGATATATATATTATTAACTCTTTATGGCACTTCATTTAAAATAAACAAAAAAATATACAAATATCACAATATAAAGTGACCTTATCACTAAAAGTGATCTCTTCCAGGCAACCGCTGGATTGATTGAGATATGTGAGAATAAGGAGACGGGGAAGTACACGAAAGGAGCGGTAGCTACTTATAATACGTATGTGCATACTTCTGTAATAAAAAAACTGAAATACCAAAGAATATAATAATACAATAATATCTTATTAATTTTTTCAACGCGAAAGTCTGAATGTTTCATGTTTATTGCTCAATCACGTTGTAACGTATGAACGGATCTAGTAGAAATTTGTAACACAGATAGATGATCTGTATAATACATCATCATCAGCCGCAAGACGTCCACTGCTGAACATAGGCCTCTCCCCTAGATTTCCACGACGAACGGTCTTGCGCAACCTGCAACCAGCGGCCTTTGTGATGTCATCTGTCCATCTAGTGGGAGGCCGTCCAACACTGCGTCTTCCGGTTCGTGGTCGCCACTCGAGAACCTTTCTTTCCCATCGGTTGTCAGTTCTGCGAGCGATGTGGCCTGCCCATTGCCACTTCAGCTTGCTTACTCTTTGAGCTATGTCGGCCACTTTCGTTCTTTTGCGAATATCCTCATTACGGATTCTGTCACGCAAAGAGACTCCGAGCATAGCCCTCTCCATAGCTCGCTGTGTGACTTTGAGCTTCGTTATGAGGCCCACAGTGAAGGACCACGTCTCAGTTCCATAAGACATCACTGGCAACACGCACTGGTTAAAGACTTTCGTCTTTAGGTATAATACACGTGTATAGTTTAGTGCATAGATACATAGATAGAACTTCATTAGGACACACAAATAAACGCTTCCTATGTACTACAATCTAGATAATTGAATCAATTGAGGTATTTTTTTAAATAATGAGTGACGAGACGAGCAGGACATGTGTCTGATGGTAAGAGCAACATGTCTGCCACATAACAGCACATGAAGAGTCCAAATTATTATCTAGCACTGCACTGCGCTCGTCCTGGTCCAAGCCCTGTAATTTATCTGGAAACATTGCCCTTCAAACCGGAATACAGTAATGTTTGCATATTACTGCTTGGCGGCATAAGTAACAGGTTTTTGATTAATTTGTTTTATGGATTGCCGTTATCTCATTATTCCTAGATTACCGACGTCACGCTTAAGCTATTGTTTATTTTTTTGTGAAGTAGTGACATAAGCAGCATAAGCTCGGGGTAGATCCGTGCGTGCCTACAGGCGTGACGTCAGAGATACGCGGGTAATCGGCGCCGGATTCAGATATCGAGTAGATACAGATGATTAATAGCGATGAAATTAAAGAGAACCACGTAATTTGCATTATTCATAGCCCTGTGATTACGGCTACGTCACGTCATCGAAAAATTGGAGCAATGCTGCCTGATTGCGCTCAAGTTTACGGCCAGAAAGTTAGGACAAAACCGAGGTGACAGGATCCGGTGTCAGCGATAAGACCGCCATTTATTATTTATCTAATCTGCTAATATTATAAACGTAAAAGTTTGTAAGAATGTATGTTTGTTACTCTTTCACGTAAAAACTTTTGTAGCGATTTGGATGACATATGGTACATATGTAGATATATAATTAATTATATTGGTCTGGAATAACATGTAGTCTATTTTTAATAAATTACGCGATTGGAACCGCGTGGCGCTACTAGTCTATTACTAATTTAATTTTCTCCGAAAACTGAAAACTGGCTGGAAAACTGAAATTTTAAGATTTAATTTTACACAATGCGAGCAATAAATATATTCTTACTATATGTATAGGTATACCAGAAAAAAAAACAACCAAACCAAAAACCTCATCTTTTTTTAAACGATCTGTTAAAAAGTATTGTATAACAAACATCACTCTGCTGTAATACCCGCGTACCTAATTCCCATTCCCGTAATATCCTCGCGATGAGAAGTTGCCGAGCTAGGTATTTCTGGGTTCGTATCGAAATGACATATAAGCAGAACGCCCTAATAGCAGAAGGTCCTAAAAACAAAACGGCATATTAGCATAACGTCCTACTAGCAACATGACCTAGTAGCAAAACGGCCTAATATCAAAATGACATGGACATTCATGTACACAACAAATTGAACTTCTGACTAAAATCAATTAAGCAAGACCTCCTCCAAACGTTTCCCCTTTTTAATATTTAGTAGTAAGATCCTACTAATATGGTGTTGGTGGTGTCATTTCATTACTAATATATCAATAAGTCCTTACATTCCTGTATAGTGACCTAAATTGACTGCCCTAGTGGCTTAGTTGGTAGTAGCTCTGCCTGCGAAGCCGAGGGTCGTGGGTTCGATCCCCACCCAGTGCAAATATTTGTGTGATGAATTCAAATGTTTGCACTGTGTCTGGGTGTTTCTATGTATAATAACTTTGTATTTAAAACTATATAAGTATTATATCAGCTATCTGGCTGCCATCACACAAGCTTTGCTTAGTCAGATGGTGTTGTGTGTGAATTGTCCACCAATATTTATTTATTTATTTAAATAATTGAGGGATCTATTTTGTCCCGCTACTCACCACCTCCGTCCATAATAGGAAAGCTACGTGATAAGTTTTCAGCTTGCAATACCTACCCGAAATTGGCTACCAGCTTCCGGGATATTAAGTTCGCTACAGAAACGAGCACGCGTTCTCACGTTTCAGTTGTGAACTTCAGTGACATTAAATTAAAAAATGTCTGTCCCCGAAAACTACGACTTGACAGTTCGACGTTTCATTTCCTTTTGACCTGTGAAGTTTGCAGTCGGCTAAGGTCTATATTCCCTAATAGCCAATGGAACGCGTGTTGTATGTCAGGTATAACTCGACTTCAACAGTCGTGGTTGTTTTGCGTAATTACAGGTCGACGTATATCAGGGTGTGTTTGTATTTTATAATTACTGATCATCGATAATTGTGCCTCTGATCTACTAAATTTGCTTCTCTGAAATTAAATTTTCTTCTTGTCACTTTTTTTGTAATGTGTTTATTTTATATTATGCTTGGGTAATATGGTGAACTGCATAACTATAACCAAAACTGAGTTGCTCTGAAAAGAGAGGACTTATACCACAAAGTACATAGTTTTTACACTTAGACAACACTATTTAACATGAATTATTGAGTAACTCACCTGAAAAGAGAAACAACATTCAAAGTTATTGTTTAACCATTTCTTATTTCGGTATTAAATATTCAAATGACAGTCGTCCCTCGTTTAACCTTATTTACCCTCTATCTATATTGTTGTATCTGTCAAAGACAAGGAGACTGCTAGCTAGCTCCATAGATTTAAAAAGTACACAGATAAATTACACATCTAAATTTTACGCGACAAATTTCAAATTACAAACTAAATGAAGCACATGCTTTGTTTACACCTGTATTACGGTACAAAATTACCTATTTTCATCACAGTAATTACACATACACTATTACACCATATACATCATACTTATGATTTTTTGCGAATAGAATCCTGCTTTCACCTCTGATTATTTTTTCAAGTGCCTTTTGCCTTTAACACTGACTTCGACGATGAAACAAAATAACGTGTTCGTAAAAAGGAAAACTCCATGTTCATTCAAGGTAATTTATCATCTGCCCACTCGCACTAGGTGCATTGATTCGTTCCTTGTGAGAGGTCCGAATCCCAATAGTGAGAAGAACATTTAGTAGGTTGCTTATGCTTGTAGTAGAATAAGAAAATTTCAAAGAACTAAGTACATAACAATTTTTAGGGTTCCGTATCCAAATGGCAAAATACGGGACCCTTATAGATTCGTCTTGTCTGTCTGTCCGTCCGTATGTCACAGCCACTTTTCTCCGAAACTATAAAAACTATACTATTGAAACTTGGTAAGTAGATGTAATCTGTAAACCGCATTAAGATTTTGATACAAAAATAGAAAAAAAACAAAAATTTTTAGGGATGTGTCCCATACATAGTACAACATCCCACAAGTATGGTTTTGATCAAACATTTTTTTCATCAAAAGCATACTTGTGGGTTATCTATGGATAGGTCATCAAAAATGATATTGAGGTTTCTAACAATTATTTTTTTAAACTGAATAGTTTGTGAGAGAGATTCTTTCAAAGTGGTGAAAAGTGTGTCACCCCCCTGTAACTTCTAAAATAAGAGAATGTCAAAAATAAAAAATATTGTATGATGTACGTTACCATGTAAACTATCAACGAAAATTGGTTTGAATGAGATCCAGTAAGTAGTTTTATTTTAAGACGTAATAAATTGACTATTGTTCAACGAACTACGAGAACTTTTGTATTATGTTACTTGCTGCAACGAAAGCCTTCATGGGCGAGTCCGACTCGCACTTGACCACTTTTATTTAATTAACAATTTGTTAACTCGGAATTGCTTTTATTTTGAAGATTGACGTTTGTTTACCCTAAAATAAAAATATTTTATTTAAAAAATTGGTTTTTATTTAAAAATGTTAGTATTTACGACAAC
The DNA here is from genome assembly GCA_017562165.1 of Ectropis grisescens. NCBI lineage: Eukaryota > Metazoa > Arthropoda > Insecta > Lepidoptera > Geometridae > Ectropis > Ectropis grisescens. Next base: position 27,105,540 of record CM029781.1, on the reverse strand, counting down.
GACTTTGAGTGGTAAAAAAGTACAACGTGCCTAACTTTTTAATGTTTGAATTGTCTCACTAACGCAAACACGGCAAACTGATTTATAAGACGTTGACGTCATTTTCGATTTTAATATAATTTTTATATTATAAATTTAATAGTTTTTTTTCAATCGAAATTGTCGTCGCTAAGATCCCAAACTATAATAAAAATGCAGAGAAGCAAACTGTCTAGTCAGTCTCCGACAACATGTTTTGCGGTTAGTGACGTAATAAGCCATATTGGTGTATGCAGTCGCGTGACAACAGATAAAAAATATGGCATTTAAAATAATTTTATTTAGTTTATTTAAATTTATTTTATTTAGTTTAGTAAGTTAAGTTACCTATTTAGTTAACATCCCTATTCTATCCACGCATGTAGGTAGATAAAGCAACTCGCATTACACAGTTTGTGAGCGCGTCTCGTTAGTGTCTGCAGCGGTAGATGGTATCGCTTTTCACTAGACTGATATCGAAGCCGGTATGTTCACAGGAATTCTTTTCTCCAAATCCGTCGCATTTCACTGAAGAATGAATGGAATTGTTTTCGAGGAATTCGCTTTCACCTTTATGTAGTCTACAGAGAAGTTTAATAACCGAGATGAATCAGTGGACGCTGAAGTGGACGTTTTTAGAGGGAATGAAGACAATTCACGGCCTTAATTTAGTCTTATTAGATTTTTTCTTGTAAAGATTTATATTCTGTATCGTGATATCTTATGCACAAACAGTAAAAAAGATTTTCATTTCTCATACTCGGAAAGTAGTGTTGTTTTATTCTGATTATTGGGTGGTTATTGTAATTACTTCCCACTAAGGGCTAAGGAACTTAAAATAGAACTACTGTCAGCTGTGAAGAGTTTTATGTAAAAAAAAACTTTAAAAAAAAAACAGCATTTTTTTAAAGTTTTTAAATAGTGGCCATGTGAGTTTCTAAAAAGCCAGTGTGAACTTAGCGCAAACTTCTTGGAGCGGAATAAGCCGCCACAATTACGCGGCGAGTTCTATATTTAAAATTTAAAAAGTCGACATAAATAGGCGGGTTACTAATATGTTATGTATCTGTAATGGAATTAAAAAAAAATAGGTAATAATCACAGAATAAGCACCTTTAATAATCGTTTATGCTAAGATTTGAATATTAAAAATGGGTTCAAGCGATTCTGAAATGTTGACATTGACACCAGATCCAATTAAAGACGAGGCAAATTGTGTTATCGAAAATATTTTGCCAGAAATCTCAAAAGAAAGATAATATACTCGTATAACACATAAAATATAATGATTCAATGAAGTGGCGAGCAGAGAAGAATATGAAATTGTTTTCCGAAAGTGTATTTCTTCCATATTTTAATGGACTGTCTAGCAAACTACAGCCTTCTACGCTATGGAGCCGATATTCAATGCTCAAGATTAGCTTAGTGTAAAAATATATATTCTTTTATTTAAATCACAGTTAAACCTACTCGTATTCAAAGTTCTACATAGAGTTAATTCAGCAAGTTCGGAGCAGCCAGTTGCTTTAACATTCCCAAATCAAAAAAAAAAAAATAGAATTCAAGATTGTCTAGTACAAAAGATTTGCACTCGGTCGAACGAAACTTAGAAATAAAACAACAAAGACGAAATAGCATCACAAAGATCGCGCAAAGAAAAGTACAACTCACAAAATCACTTTGATCATTTCACAAATGGATTTTTATAACGCAAATGGAGTTGGATGGAAACCTAGAAAGGACCTGAAACTTTTTGCTAGTAGTCGCAAAACTTTGTAGAAGTCGCTTGGCATTTCAATTCGTTCGTTAATAATTCGTCGAAACTTTTAAAATTGTTTATAATTCAAGCGGGAGAGAGTGACTAGTTATATCCTACTAATACGAGTATTACAGCTGTCTGTGTATGGAACCTTATTGCTCAATCACGTCGTAACGTATGAACGGATCGGGTTAAAATACAGGTGGATTATAGTCTCGAAGACCACAGGCTACTTTTTATACCTGAAAAATAAAGGGAACGGGAACTACGCGGGTGACACCACAGGGCGTTGTTAGTAAATAATAATTATTTTTCTCAGAATAGCAAAACCATCGACTTCAATTTTAAAATAATAAACTGATGTATTATACGTGTTGTGTGTATTTTTACGTTACTAAAATCACTGCACCTATTTCAATAAAAATTGTACAGGTGATATAAAATACCTGTGTCCTTCACTGTGGTCCTCATAACGAAGCTCAAAGTCACACAGCGAGCTATGGAGAGAGCTATGCTCGGAGTCTCTTTGCGCGACAGAATCCGTAATGAAGATATTCGCAAAAGAACGAAAGTGGCCGACATAGCTCAAAGAGTAAGCAAGCTGAAGTGGCAATGGGCAGGTCACATCGCTCGCAGAACTGGCAACCGATGGGGAAGAAAGGTTCTCAAGTTGCGACCACGAACCGGAAGACGCAGTGTTGGACGGCCTCCTACTAGATGGACAGATGACCTCACAAAGGTCGCTGGAAACCGCTGGTTGCAGGTTGCGCAGGACCGTTCGTTGTGGAAATCTAGGGGGGAGGCCTATGTTCAGCAGTGGACGTATTGCGGCTGATGCTGATGATGATATAAAATAACTAGCAACACCCCGCAGTTTTACTTACGTAGTTACCGTTCTTTTATTTTCCCGCGTTAAAAAGCTGTATTTATAATTATTATTAATATTAATAATAATTTAGCTGTGTTCAAAATTTCAACCTGATCCATTCAGACGTTACGGCGTAATTGAGCAACAGACAAAAAAACGGGTAAAACAGCCAGACAGACAGACCAAAACACTTTATTATATACACCAGAAAAATAAAACACGATTAAACAATACGAACAATTACTTATATACTTATCAAGTGAATATAAACTGAAATGGTTACAATTTTTTTGTCGAATATTTCTTATACACATGAACTGATTTATTTTCTATTTGTGGATGTAAACGTTTTTGTAATAATCTCATTCCAAAACAGCTTACACGGAAATTGGGGAGTCGAGTTAATAAATCGCTTTAGGGTGAACTATCTGTAATGGATCATCTGATACTATGGGTCAGTGAAGTTTCACCTGCAATTTCTTTTAAAGATTCTCTACAGATAATTTAGATAATGCTCAAACAAATTATTAGAGAATGTAATGGAATATAGAAAATTATGGATAAAAATTTAAAATCAAAATGCAAATTTAATATAATACTTGATGTTAATATAAACATAATATGTTATGTTATCAGTTACCTATATAAAAATTAAACAAGAAAATTCATTCGAAACATTTACGTTTAGATCAAAATCTCAACCATAAATGATGTATAAATCATATATAGATAGAGAAATTTATATCAGAATTCATAATACCCTTTTTATTTTTAAAAGAAATGACCACTGATATTTTACTAAGAACACGTAGGCGCTACGATATGCCTACGTCTAGTCTACGAAAGATTTAATAAAATTGATCATCGAAATAGTACCTAGGTATGCAGTTTTTTGGAGCTCTTAAAGTCTTAAAAAAATGTTGGCTTTTTTTTCCAGTTTTCCTGTAATAGTAACTAAGATAAAAAATACTTTTACAATTCCTTTTCACAAGAACGATTTTTCACTTTAGATAGCAATTCCGGTCGGAATAAAAGGAACCATTCTAAAGAAACAAAGGGTTCGCGGGGCCACATATTTTCAGTAATGAAACTGGGCCCTGTCGGAAAACGTTACGGTCCGAGAATGGCTTTCCTTCGAGCCTATTCGTCACAGAATAGAATGTTGAAATATGCGGATTTTGCAAACTGCGGAGCAAACACGCGGTCTGGTATTAATAGTACTTATCACCAATTATAAAAACGAAACTGTGTAAATGTTTATGTATGTAATTGCTTGTAATATTGTTATTGGACTGGAAGAAACAGTTTTACATAAAATTTGTAAAATTCTCTTCCCGGAGTACAATTTAATAACGACGTTCCAAGTATTTGTTTTTTCGTCTCAAGAACTGTTATTATAAAAACTTTTAAATTCACCCAGATTTTACTTGTACTATATACCCAGATTGATTGATTTATTGAACATGTATTTTTTTTTAAAACAGAGCCTTTATTATCTAAAAAATTACATTAAAAATTACTCAGCATATTTAATTAACCACGGACATTAAGCGCATGTGAATAAACCGTAAACAGGTGAAGGTAAAAAATACTCAATTCAAATTAATGTATGTAATATGCAAAACACGGGTTGTAAGCAATTAATATTGTCACATTATGTATCTGAAGCTACGAGGGATCCCCATGGGTTTATCTGATGACACGCAAAAAATATAATTATCCATTCACAATTTTTCAGATGCTTTTGACATAATAAATTATATTACAATTAATTCAAATATGTTCTCATACAAATAGCGTTTTTACCGGTGTACTTTCAGTTCTCGTTATTTTGTCACGATAATAATAGCCTACCTACAAAGATCTCAATACAATATTGGTTAATATCGATGTCTACCTATATGTTATTCTACACTATAATACAAATTTCAACCTGATTCGTTCAGCTGTTCCAGCGGGAGTGTGCAGAAAACATCAAAACATACAAAATTTGGCATTTGTAGTATTACATTTAAAGATTGTACGTATATTTTAAACCTGCTACGCGGATCAAACTGGAGGGTGTGGCCATGAGCATGGCCATCTAGAAATGCGTCGGCATATCCAATGGGAAATACTAACGTATTTCTAGATGACCAATGACCCTGGTCCCGAGTTTACCCGAAGATTTCATATCATTCCCGAGCGTGACGCTAGAATTCAATTCACATCCCGCGAAAAATCTGGCTGTGGCGCGCCAAAAGAAGTTTTCATTTAAAAATTGACACACTAATAAATTAATTCGATCATAATATTGATGAAGGTCGGTTACTCCATAGAATAGGAGTGGACACCGGTCCATCCTCGACCGATGGTACTTCAATCAGTAAGTTCGCTAAACTAGAGTAAGTCGAGAGACGAGTGCCTCTCACTATCTTGAAATAAGCGGAATGTCTGCAAGAATGCAAGAGGCTGGAGAGAAGGCTCTCGATCCCCGAGTTGGAGTGGACTAGCCTACTTCTACCTTTAAAGCATTGCTCGGGGGATTATCCCGACTCTGCGAGTCCTGCAACTTTTAAAATACGAGGTAATTCAATTCAGTTGTGAAGACGAACGATTTATCATCTCTATATATAAAAATGTTATGTTGGTTTGTGTACGCTTCAAAAGCTCAAAAAGTTCTGCACCGATCGAGGTGAAATTTTAGAATGATATATAATCCGCATCAAGGATTGTTTTTATCTAATTTTTGCATCACAATGTGCTTGCTACAGCGAAGCGCGGCAGGGTACAGCTAGTTTAAAATATTTTTTTGAAGAAATGTGAACGTTAAGCATCTATATCTCACTAATATTATAAATATAAAAGTTTAGATTTTCGTTGCTCAATCACGTTGGAACGACGAACCGATCGCATCACGGATATCGGGGGATATGCCTTGAGGGCGTGGCAGTGTCTTCTCGATACGGTTAATATGACCGTATAACTTTGACATTCGTTCAGTCGCTCTGAAGCGCCTAGAGAGTACGTTGGCGCGTTAGTGATGGGGTAATGGAGTTTGCCGACGTGAAATTTTTCGAAAATTTATTCGGTAATTTACATGGACAATGTTCGTTTTTTTCATTTTTAATTAACTACCTATTTTTCCGGATTTTTTTATTTGTTTTATGATTATTATTAATAATATATAAAGAAATAAAATTAAAAATATCAATTAACAACTGTTTACTAAGTTGTGACAAATGAAAGTATGTACAGTACCTATACCTAAAAACTATTTAAAACTTTTTGTCTATCTTGTTTGTTCCACTAATTTACCAAACAGCTGGACAAATTTTATTTATTTTTTATTTTTCGCTTTCAGTACATTTCTGGTTTTTACCAAAATAATTATGACGGGACCGGGGAATCATGTTACTTCGCCACAGTGCATTCTCGGTTACAATACGGCGCTGAGTATACGCGCGCTGCCGACTGGGAGCGTGCGTTCCGCGCCCAAAAACGTGCCGTACGTGCTATCATTGGCGTATCCCAATGTACATCCGTTAGACCATACTTCAAAGAGCTTGGGATACTTACGTTACCTGTTATCTTGATATACCTACCAAGTGGCTGTGTATGTCAGAAATAATCTAGAATCGTACAACACACGAGGAGAGAGACATTCTCGTAACATACGCAACGCCGACAAGTTGGATGTTATACCACACTCTCTCACGACGTCACAGAAGTTGACTCACATCATGGGACCGGAAGTTTAAAACACTCTTCCGAATATAGTTATATCGGCCCCAAGTTTTGGCAGCTTCAAAAACAGATTAAAGTGCTGGCTTATCGATCAAGCTTTTTATAGTTAAAGCGAATTTTTAGAGAGTGATGGCAAAGTTCCCATAAAAATGTAAAGAAATAAATTTGACATGGCTCAGTACAATTGTATTAAAACCATATTATACATCGTATAATGCTTGACAGTTTTCTGTACAATATTTATTATAATACAGCAAAGTAGTCATTTCAAACTTTGAAAATGTATACAATTTGTATGCTCTTTCTTTTGTTTTTGTTTTTATTAATTGACGTGTAAATTGTACATTTATGAATAAAGTACTTTGACTTTGACTTTGGACTTTCACTACCAGACAGCTGATCGTCTAAGGCATAACTTTTTACGTTTTTTTAACGTGTACTTTTCTCTTGCTTGATGAAAATAAAATGTTAATATTATTACTAGCCTACATTGTCCCACTGCAGGGAAAATACCGCTCTTCCTTCCTTACAGAAAGTCCAATTCACGGCATTAGGATTTACGGCGTTCGACAGTCTGAGATATAATGTTTTACCTCCCTGTGATTTCTCTGGAAACATAGTCCTTCAAACCGGAATAAAGTGATGTTTATTTAATGTTTATTAAATAAACTATTTCATTAAAAGTCCCTTAAAATTAGTCCAGCAGTTTCAGAGATTACCCAGTACAAGCAGGAAAGCAAAAAAATTATAATGTTTTTTGTCATTGGTATCGTAAATCCTAGTACCTAATATTACAAATGCCAATGTTTGGACGTTTGGGTATTTGGATGTTTGTTGCTCAATCTCGTTTAAACGTATGAACGGATCGAGTTGTAATTTGAAATACAGTAAGATTATATTTTGGAAGAACACATAGGCTTAGGCTACTTTTATCTTGATAAAAGAATGGGAACGAGAACTACCGCAAACCCGCAAACCCGCGGAGCACTGCTAGTACTTTCGTATACATTAAACGTAAAAATGTTAATTTGAAAAATGTAAATAGATTCCTACTCCAACTTTATACATTTCTTTATAGTATACATGTCGTACAGGGTATCAATTTTTATATATTATAATTATATTTACGTATTTATGTATTAGTAAAACTTAATAAATGAAAATATAATAATACAACCCAAAATAAAATGTCGAATAAATTTTGCAATCACTCATTTCAATCCCTAGTGACATATTATGTGGGCGTTGAGTGACTCTTCTACGTAGACAAAATTATTTGTTCATACGGAAATGTTCCGCCCATTTTATGTATGTTGTGGGAGGAGACCGGAGACACCAAGTTTCGAACTAAATTCACAATCAAGGCATATCCACCGAATATCCGTGGATCGCATTGATATTTGAAACAGTTAGTGTCATATCCAATTTCAGACTATAATAGTTTGAAATATCATATAGGCTACTTTTTATTGCGGGGAAGCAACGGGGACTGGTAACACCGCTACTATTGAAGTTATAACTGTGAAATTTTTGACGATTGTTGTAATTTGGAATAGCATATAGCCAAAGGGATCACACAGAGAAAATTACCGCAACAGGAACTCTGCGGGTAAAACTACGGTGAAATGCTAGTTAATAATGATTATTTAAAATTAAATCCCGTTGCCGTAATTTTCTCTATAGTTCTCATTGTATTTTAGTTTTGTAAATAAAGGCTCTGTCCCCTTAAAAAATTAGAATGATATAAAAATAATTAATAATAATATAAAATATCCAAATTGATGTAAGTACGTCTGTAATATTTATCGATACTCAAATTTTACTGGAATATTCTTCGGTCATCGGACCGATGACCAAATACACAATTGATGTTCAAAAGGCAAGGACGAAGAGATTTGATGCTACTTTTGTAATAAGAACGTCTAGAATACCCTGATATTAGAAGGGTTTCTCTGATGGTTACAATATTTGTGTCTTCAAATCCAGAGTGAGTTAGCGTGTTTACCTAGAAGAAACCGCTTCTAGTTAAACACGCTCCATCGTAGACCGCATCGCCACTTAACATCAGGCGAGATGGCGGTCAAGTGTAAACCTATAAAAGTTAAAAAATACACGTCTGTAGATATCTTATAGATATGTTAATGCACCCTGTTGAATAGCTGTCATGTATGCACCTACGCTGGCTACTTGAGTATTTAAATATTGTAAGTTACGTAGAAACTAAAGTAACTTTTTTGTTTAGTATACCTACATACCTACTGCGGCTTATCACCGCTGTTTGATCAAATGGCTGATGTCAGCGGCCGCTAGTTAAACGGTGCTGTTTAGTATACAGGCTAGGTTGTTAATTAAACGGCTGATTAAGCTAGTTGGCTGCAACATATTTATGTATTTGATTAAGATCGTGGCTCAATGAATTTATTTCAGCTTTTATTTATTCTAATAATAATGACTGCCCGGACAAACAGGACATGCATCTGATGGCAAGCAAAATGCCTGCTCATTACGGCTCAGTGGCACTCAACACGGCACACAAGTAATGTGCTATTTTAACACGAAGGGTCCAAAACTCTGCCTAGCACCACACTACTCTCGGCACCCGGAGATTTAAGGTTATATTTTTTTTAAACACTGTTTTCCAAAGTTACCTACCGCTACAAGAGAATAACTGGAAAAGGTACGGTACTTCCCCAGGCCAACTTTGCATAGAGGGCTATCGCTACAAAACTAAAATATTGTGTGCATTGTGTAGTGAGAAAGTTACGGTTAGTCTAATAGTTTGGTCTAGTCGGAAGAACGACAACTTTTCGATCCGGACCCCCAGGTCCGAATCCTACGCGCACTACTGTATTTTCGAAGTAATGTTGGTAACTTACAAACAGTGAAGGAAAACATCGTGAGGACACCAATATGTTCCTAGAATTTTTCGAAGTCAAACGTCAACCACCAACCCTCACAGGGCCAGCGCGGGGGATTATGACCTTGACTCTCTCCTTACGAGAGAAGACCTCGAGTCCCAGCTGTGGGAACATGCAGTAGGATTTTGAATAACTTGTGCAAGCATCGGGCTCTTTACGAGTACGCTCGAGAGTTTTGTAAACCAGCCTGTCATTCACCTCTTAGCGTTGTAGGTACCTATAGTTCCAATTAAGTTTGTTAAATATAATGAGTAACTAGTTACAACTCCATCCCAAGTATGGTAATACAATAAAATGCGCCAATGAAGAACTGGGTGAAATCATTTCTTATGTGGCTGACACTCGCGTAGTTTCTGTAATTTACCCATGACACAGAGCCTATGTGCTATCCCAGACCTTTCTTCCAAATTTTACCGATTTGTTCAGACGTTCTGACGTGGTTAAGATGATTTTTTACTCTTTCACGCAAAAACTACTGAGGGATCTACATTTTCAAATTTGCTTTCATAGTATAAAACAAAGTCGCTTTCTCTGTCTCTATTTCCCTATGTATGCTTAGATCTTTAGAACTGCCAAACATATTTTGATGCGGGTTTTTAAATAGATAGCGTGATCAAGAGGAAGGTTTATATGTATATGTATAACTAACGGCCCATTTCGGCTTCGATCGGATAACAACCTAGATACCAACTGCAGCGCCATCTGCCGGGGTGATTTGTAAATCTAAACCATCCAGGGCCCTACCCAAACGTATACAAAAAACATCATTCAAATTGGTCGAGCCGTTTAGGAGGAGTTTACTTACAACGAAAAGTGGCATTGATTTATATATATATATATATGTGTATACAGCAGTAGAGAAACACTAATAATTTTAAAGGTTTCTAATGTTATATCATAAATAAACACATTTTTTTGCAAACGCTGGCTGGACCCTACAGGAGATGGATCAAAATAATGTGCGGATAGCCCACAAAAACCATTATTATTCGTATTTTTAGCATCAGTGTTGCAACCGTGCAAAGCCGGGACGGGTCGCTAGTAATTAATATAACAGCTAATTTTTTCCCGCGAAACAAACGCGATCTGGAATTACGTGGGTGAAAAGCGCGGGGCGCTGCTAGTCATACATGAAATTTTCCATAAAAATAAATCAGACGTTGTACGGCGAGTACAGACGTACTCTGACATACGATAATGTGTGATAAAATGGTCAATCAATATGTAACTATTGATTGAGGTGTAAGTGGAGCCACTCGTGGAGTAACAGCACGGGCCTTATGTTTGAACTTGACAACAAATCATAATCGTAAAAATATGTTTCGGACATAGAATACAACAATAGTGGTAATAGGTTTTGTAGTGGTAGGATTCCTAGCAGAGTCCGCCTGGGGAAGTACCACACCTTTGACAGTTATTCTACCGCTGAGCAGTAATGCGCAAACATTACTGTGTTCCGGTTTGAAGGGCAATGTTTCCAGAGAAATTACAGGTCTTCGAGACATAACATCTTAGATCACCGGGTGACTAGCGCAGTGCAGTGCTAGGTTATGATTTGGACTCTTCATGTTCCAATAGCTGCGTGTCACTGTGCTGTTATGTGGCATGTTGCTTACCATCAGGCACATGTCCTGCTCGTCTCGTCACTTTTTTTTTAAAAGCCACTTAATTGGTTGTTAAATCGAGTTAGTAGGCCTGCCGAGCCGTATATCGTGGGTTCGATTCCCCCAATGGAAATGTTTATGTGATAAATATAAATACTTATTTGTTACGTGCATCTATGTGTTGTTATGTATCATAGTTTTAAATTATATCAGCTATCTGGCTCTCATAGTAATTAGTGTTGTTTGAGAAATCTTCGCCAATATTTATTGATTTACTAATAAATGGGCTGAAACATTTTATTGTGTACACCAGGGGAGTTGACACAAAGTACACAGAAACGAACAGAAAATAATAATCTGAGGAAGATAAGTACATATACGACTGGCTCTACTGGCTCACTGGCTTTACTGCTCAGTTAGTAATGCGGCTGTCCATAGACCATAAGTGCCGGTTTGATTCCGGAACAGAATGAACAGAATAGATATTTTCGTCATGATGCCGATGTTTCTAAGTCAATCGTTAATTATCTTGTTTGAGAAATAGATGCTAATATATAAAAGAATCATGATTTCTTAGAATTTAATAATTGATCATTAAAGTACTAATTAATAGGCTAGTTTAGCTCTTGCGGTATTCTAAACATTTACTCGCGGGCGCGGTTTGAAACCGCTCCATGAAATCCTACCCTTAAGCGCGCCAAAGGATTGATCACAGACTAAGTAGAGAGAGATATTTATTTTGATAAAGCCAATTTTTTTGTAGTACCTAATAGGACTCTTTGCAGAGTCTGTCTGGGAAAATACCAAACCTTTACTAGTTATTCTACCGATAACCAGTAATGTGCAAACATTACTGTGTTGCGGTTTGAAGGGAATTGTTTCCCAGTGAAATTACAGGACATAAGAAATAAAACATCTTATATGGGTGACGAGCGCAGTGCTAGGTAATGATTTTAACTCTTAATGTTCCAACAGTTGCGTGTCACTGTGCTGTTATGTGGCAGGCATGTTGCTTACCATCAGGCACATGTCCTGCCTGTCTCATCAAGTTGTACATTTTCGATGTTTTTTACATCAAAATAACACAGAGATTAATTTATATTATCTCAAGCTTGGACTTAGGATGTAAGAAAAATATTTCAGTTTTAATTGCTACTCTACTGCAAATGTATGATTTGAAATAAAAAAATGAAAGCAATTTCGAAGAAAACAAAACGAACAAATTGGTTTATGTTCGAAAATATGTTCAAAGGCAACGATCAAATTATAGGGTTGTAACATATTTTTTTGCATATAAAAAGCAATGTAAATTTGCACTTCAGATGATCGCTGTATAATTTTTTGAGAGTCTTACAAGTTAGAACGAAATTGGAATCTGAATGGCAAGTTCAAGTAGTTCAAGTTTAGTAGGCAAGTAGTTCAATTTAAAAACATATTTTATATATGTATTTATTTGTGTGTTTACTCGTATTTACGTACTCGTAACTCTTTACTTACGTACTTACTGTACGAGACGAGCACATTGCTTAAATACTTCTATCGTGAGAACAACAGAACCACATGTGTCTAATACAGTTGTATCACGTAAGCACACGGTAACAGCTCGACAGCTCAATGTTTAGAAACCTCTTTAAGTAGGTAGGTACCTTTCAGCGCTACAGCTCTCGTCATGCCTGTCTACTGCCTCAGTCGAGCGCAAGCTTCCGCACGATACATACGCGTCGCTACGAAGCTAATATAATCACGTAGTTGAAGTTAATAAGTTTTTTTGCCAGAGCAAATTAATTTTCCCACCTTCGCTTAGTGATTCTTTAATCTCGATCATGGAGAAAAGTGAAAACTGTTGAAAGTTCAGTCCGTTTGAAAAAATAGATGTAATCAACTTCTAAAGTGCAAATGAGTTTTGTGGACGCTGGAAAAAGTTTCAGTGTTACTAAGTACTGATAAACTTAATGTGATCATGGAAGCAGCTTGAGGTGAGATTATTTTGTATGTTTACTTGAGTAAGTTACTGGTAATAGGTGAGTAAGTTGAGTTTGCTTATGTAGAGTTGAAATTTACATTTGTGTTGAGGAAAACAGGATAACTCGCGTAGCCCTGTTATTTAACTTCATTGAGTCGTGGTGAACTAAATTTCACATTGTGGTCATATTTTGATATCGGGTAAAGTTACTGTAAGGTCATTGTATCAAACGAATAGTCATTATACTTACTTATACTCGTTTAGTACCACATGAAGACAATAATGAAATAACCTCTAGATATACGAGTATTCCGGGAACTTGCCCCTATTTTAAATTTCAATAGTTAACTCGTAATAGTTAATCCATGTAAAAGTACAGTCTCAATTTAAACCAGAACAGGGTTGAACTTTTAAACATTTAAACTGCAGAATGTGTTGCTTGCATCGGTATTCCCCGATGAATATAATCAGGAATAAATAAATCGAGAGGGATCGCCTTTTTTAATATAAATGCGTATCTTTGCTTATTATGTACTTACGTAAGTTGGATTTTAAGAGATTTAAGTGAGTTTTGTTTTGTTGTATTGTTTTGTCGATAAAAATACGATAATATTTTTGACGTGACAACGTCTTATAAATTGGTTTGCCGGGTGACACTTTAAGAAACTGCGTTACGCTCCGCTCACGTTATGCGCTCACAACGAGAGCGAGTGAGAGGCACGCGTCCCTTCCACTCGGGCATGGTTAGCCCGCCTAAGAGCGAGAGAGACAGACATAAAAAGTGAAAGGCACGCGTCCCTTCCGTAAAATTATTTTACCACTCAAAGTCGTTGTCACGTGAAACTTTCGCCCGTATACCGACTTTACAGGCAATTTTTTTTTGCAACATTCATATTAATAGGCACCATTACTTGCGACTCAGGTTCATATAAAACGGATATTTCACCATTATAGCACGGTGACTAACTTGTTGAGTTGTGGTGAGAACATTCAGTTGGTTTTTGAAAATGTTATTATTTGTTACAAGAACAGAGACAATCTGTCACTGCAGGCTGATACTGTTGATATGACAATACTATGAGGGTCTAAAATGTGACCACTTGAGATGAACTGTTAAAAGCTGACCAGAAAAGTTTTAGAACAGATAATTTTTGTCAGATTATCCTTAATGCGGCTCATTAAAGATAAAAAACCTCTAAACATATTCGAGTGGATCACTTTGACTTAGTGTTTTTATGTTTTTCAGGATATAGATACGATATTATGGCCGTAATACTGTGATGTTTAGCATATTGTAATCACTACATTAATATAGAGGTGTACCTAAGTATGACTGAATGAGGAAATATTCGATAAGGAAGTAGGGGGAACAACAACTAATATCTATAGGTACTGGTATGTAAATATTTAGCTAAGTATGTATCTACACAGAATTAAATCGAGGATATTATGTAACAACTTTATTGATTGACACATTTTTCAAAATACTTCAATAATATTTAATCAAAGTTCAACTTAGTGGTAATGTCAGGAACTTAAAAAAATTAAACACATTTTATTTTTCGAGACACTTTACATCCTACTAATATTATATACTAGCTGTTACCCGCGACTTCGTTCGCGTAGAATTTAAAATGTAGTCTTTGTGAAAATTTACTGCTTTATCAAAATTTATCAAATTTTAATTCCTTTCATTCCATTGTGATCACTATTTAATTTGAGTTCTTTATGAAACTTTGCATTTTACAATAAACTTTGAAAATAACGAATGTTCATACAGCCAGTCATCCCTTGTTTCTCCCCTCTTATGGATAGAATTTTGCAAAAAGCCGTTTCAGCGAACGCCTAAGTGCTAAAATTAATAAATGGTGGACACTTCACACACAACACCATCTGACTCCAAACTAAGCAAAGCTTGTAATATGGCAGCCAGATAGCTGATATAATACTTATCTACAAATTAAACTTTCATTTGCTTAAATCCCGAAATTTCAAAAAAAATCTGTTGCCTCGTTAGAAATTGCCGACTCCAGCGAGCTTCCAAGAGCACTGATATGTTTTCCAAGTTCAGGGTTGGCCCTACAGTATTTTTTTAAGCAATAGTCATGAAAATTTGCACTAAAAGCTTATCCGTTACATTTCGTAATCGTGTGCAACTAATCTGCGTAATTTAATATCCTCTTTTTCATATCAGGCTGCTTGTAGAGCGAAAAAGCGACTTCTTTTTAACCCCCGACGTCTGTCTGTCTGTCTGTCTATCTGTCTGTCTGTCTGTCGGTCTGTCTGTCTGTCTGTCTGTCTGTCTGTCTGTGTGTGTGTCTGTCTGTGGCACTGTAGAGCTCAAACGGATGAGCCGATTTCGATGCGGTTTTTTTATTTGAAAGTTAATATCCGTGCGAATGTTCTTAGCTACGTTTGATTAATATCGATTCAAGATGGCCGCCTCCACAAAATGGCGGACAAAATATTTCTTTACAACCTACCTCAATATGGGTATCAAATGAAAGGGCTTGACTAGTAGAATACTATACACTATAAAACAATCCAAGATGGCCGCCACCACAAAATGGCGAAATATATTATTTTTTTTCACTACTACTTCAATATGGGTATCAAACGAAAGGGCTTGACTAGTAGAATACATTGTACTATAAAAAAATTCAAATTCAAGATGGCCGCTTCCACAAAATGGCGAAATACATTTATTTTTTCACAACTCCCTTAATATGGGTATCACATGAAAGGGCTTGACTAGTAGAATGTTGTACAGATAACAAATCTAAGGTAGTCGGGGGTTAGTCAAAATTTTTAATTTTGTTCTTGTTATGGTTGGTGTTCCAAACACTCGAACTATGTTTGTGTCAGTCCACGTTTGTGATAAGGACGTCTAGTCTATGGAATGCGTTGCCTGAGTTATATAGTTTTAATTCAATATTTTACAATCCATCAAGTCAAACAGTACAAAATATGGGATAGTAGCCTCGACTGGCTTCGTGGCTTAGTGGTTAGTAATGGGTAGAAACTCCGCCTGCGAAGCCGAGGGTCGTGGGTTGATTCCCACCCAGTGCAAATGTTTGTGTGATGGATTGTATTATGATGATGAATTAAAACTATATAAGTATCTATCTATCTAGCCGCCATAGTACAAGCTTCGCTTAGTTTGGGGTCAGATGGAGTTTGTTGTATGTGAATTGTCTACCAACATTTATTTAAATTTATTTATTTAGTTTAATCCACAATTTACATCATTGACAATCTTTTTAGTGATTTGCAATTACATATACAAGTATATGTATAGGTAATAGGCAAATAAGTAAAAATTTCATCTCTATCTACTTATTTATTTTATTTTAATTAATGCACGCTCACACAGGACACACTGTTGTAAGTTATTGGAATTATTGTAACCTACCAACCAGTTTGTAAACAATTTAACAATAAATTATTCTCATTGTAAACACGGAGTGTAGTTAGATGGCAACGCTTAGTGCTTAGTAACAAAATACAAAGACTACAAAAGAGGTGCGACATGGCGCATACCTATCTATTCAGAAAGCTTCCCCACAGAGTCCATTAGCTTCACTGTTCCGTAGAATGGCTGTGATGACGTTAGTGCATACAACCTTACAAACATTACCGGCACACAGTAGGAGGTATATTTTATATTTCCCATAGCCATATATTGATTATAAGCTTCCATTTCTGGGTATTTTTTTAAAATAAAAAGTGACGATACGAGCAGAACATGTGCCTGATACTAAGCGACATACCTGCCACATAATAGCACAGTGACACGCAGCTATTGGAACATGAAGAGTCAAAATCATTACCTAGCACTACTGCGCTGCGCTCGTCCCCCAGAGATCTAAGGTGTTATATCTCTAATCCCTGTAACTTCTCTGGAAACATTGCCCTTCAAACCAGAACACAGTAACGTTTGTACATTACTGCTTCGCGGTAGAACAACTGGCAAAGGTGTGGTACTTCTCCAGGCGGACTCTGCCAAGAATCCTACCACTACTAATGAGCGATGAGTGATGAGCGCAGTGCAGTACCTACTGGGCTTAACGATTAGGACGTAACGATTTGGACTCTTCATGTTCCAATAGCTGCGTGTCACTGTGCTGTTATGTGTCAGGCGTGTTGCTTACCATCAGGCACATGTCCTGCTCGTCTTGTCACTCGACGCAGACTACTAAGATTAACGTTGTCGACTAAAAAGCAACGACTACATAACAAAAGATAGATTAATGTTGCTTTAATGGTGAATTTTAATTACCATCAGTCATCATCATCATCAACATCATCAGTATGCTGCTCGTCTCGTCATACTAAAAAAATAACGATTCTAGAATAGTGCAAATTGTAGAACGTACGTACGTACGAGTGTAGTGGTAGGACTCTTCAGAGTCCGCCTGGGGTAGTACCACACCTTTGCCAGTTATTCTACCGCCAAGCAGTAATACGCAAACATTACTGTGTTCCGGTTTGAAGGGCAATGTTTCCAGAGAAATTACAGGGCTTAGAGATATAAGATCTTAGATCTCTGGGTGACGAGCGCAGTGCAGTGCTAGGTAATGATTTGGACTCTTCATGTTCCAATAGCTGCGTGTCACTGTGCTATTATGTGTCAGGCATGTTGCTTACCATTAGGCACATGTCCTGATCGTCTCGTCACTCTTTATTTGAACAAACAAACAAAGTATGTGTCAAACCAAACAGAAAACAGAACGCACTACACTTATGATTATGAACTGTTTTTAAGTAGAAGCCTCAAGTTGCGAAAAAATAAGGTATTTAACACATTTTGTTGTTAATTTTTGTTTGCTTAGATAAAGTATGAGTAAATTAAAACTCTTTGTTTGTATGTACTCGTAACATCTGTTTTTGTTTCTCGATTTCTAGAGGTAGTCTGATGAATATTATTCTCATTGATTCGACTCGTATCGTATTCGTAAAAATAACCGTGGTGGCCCAGCCGCTAAAACTTTCGATTTCAGAATCGTGACTGTAGTAGGTTCGAATCCCGCCGACTCCTCAGACTATTTTTTAAAATGCACAGGTATGAGTTTGTGATCACTACTGGCTTTTACGGTGAACGAAAGCATCGTGAGGAAACCAGCATGTTCCAAGAAAGATATCTTTCGAGGACATCATCATCGGGCAACCCACATTGGCCATCGTAGTGGTTTATAGCCTTGACTCTTTCCTTGTGAGAGAAGGCATGGAGTCTCAGCAGTGGAAACAGTGTGAAGTGGGAAGAGTCGGTTGCTTATATTTTGCAGCATAGTTGACAAGACGAGGGGGACATGCGCCTAATGGTATGTAACATGCCTTTCCACCGCCTTACGAAATCTGCTTTGGCTGTGCTATTTCTGTCTCGTTTCTAGCCAAAAGAAGAGAGAGAGAGAGAGGAATATCAAAGCTAAGACAGTTTTAGTTAGGCGGTGGTAGACTCTCGGAACATACCTAGTGATGTTTTCACATTACTGCTTGCCGGTAGAATAACTGGAAAACTGTGGTATTTCTTTAGGAGGACTCTGAAGAGTCCTACCACTACAAAATTATTGCTTAAATACTCGTATCATACTCGTATTTTGTGTTCTTAGCTATACTGTGACGGTTATACTTGTAACACAAGAACGTGCCACTGTAGATGTTATATAGCATTAAAATGAAACACCTACTGTGCGCCCACCGTCTTGTTGTGTGCGCTGCACTGTTATACCTATAGTGTTGTAGGTTCGTTTGTTGATTGGAGATAATATGGAAACCATTATAATTATTTTATAACTTTAATCAGCACTTCGTCACATTATTACAATTCCGCCATTTTTTTGCAAGAGTGAGATTACGGGCGTGGCAAAAACAGTATTGCCAACACGAAAAACATAAACTTATATTAATTGCCAACGTATGAAAACTAACACAACAAAAGATGCGTTCACAATCTTTTACACCTACCTAGTTAATGAGATTCACAGTTATGAGTGTATGCAATATGTAGGTATGCTGTATTCGAAGATGATATCATTTGCATGAGCTCAGAACGGTACAAACATATGCTGCAGTAGAATAGGAAAGATAGTAATGTAGAGGACATCTTTCCTATTCTAACCCTATTTTAACACTTTGTAGCATTTTTAAACCATGATACGTTAACCATGACACGATGTCGCTTAGTCAGGGTTACGGTATAGGTACAACCGTTTTTATGAAGGCCGTTGAAATCCCCAAAAACACAATTGCGTTGTGGCGTATTTCTGTTGAGCCGCAATCAACGCCTCAGCCAAATACTCCACGAGCCTAGTGGTTTCCCGATTTACACTGTGCGATCAATACAAGCATATATAATTTTCTCTGAGCCTGTGTTCATAGTTATCCAAAGAATAGAGAATCTCAGGTATTCAAGGATACGGACTGCAGATATCGTCAGACACGCACACTTAAATTTGTGACCCAGGGTGTAACCTGGATACGTTAGGTGCACCACGTCTAACGGACATCCGAGAGATACAGAAGTGACCGCTGGTCTATTTCTAGATGGTGATGGGCTGCCAAGACATTTGAGCGCAGCCCTCTGAAAGTTCACCTCGCAAAAGGTGCATTTTAGGAGACAAGGAGTGTAGCCGCTCTCTTTTTTTGTCTTACATTTTTAAATTGTATAATGTTCAGTGAGAAATCGGAAGTAGAACGAAGTAAAATACTGCTAGCCAATAGATACTCACGTACATATCAATGGGGAACTAGTCTGGAGACTGTGGAGACACCATAGGGATGTCTATCGGGCCTGTCGCCAACTGGCGAGTCCTAGTTTTGGTATAAGTATATAATATATATTACAATAGCCAAATTCTATTTTGATGGTACTTAAAATGACTATCTACATTTGTACAAATCGTATCAAATAGATAGAACGAGAGAGTTAAAACATGTTTGTCTGTCATCGCTACGATTTAAAATTTATACCTAATAGTATCTTAATAAGTATTTTATTGAAACTTTAACAAAAGCCTTTAATTTGCTAAATACCGCGGGCTTTTAATATAATTTGTTTACGGAGTACATACCTGCTTGATTATTTAACATTCATAATGTTAATAATTCGCTGGTATGATACAGTTTTTTCATTGATTGTGATGTATCTATTTTTTAAATCATTCATCATCATATAAAATAGACAACCGATAGCTTGAAACATTGTACTGCCATATTATATCTGCTCAATACTTATTCAGGAAATCTTACCAAATATCGAAACTATAAAAAGAAATATATACGAGAAAGCAATACATACGAGTATATTATAATACCTACTACATAAAGCAAAATAGAAAAGATCGGTACGCAAGTTTGGGCTAAAGAAGAAAATAAATATAAATATTGGACCGGAAACGTACCTGTCTACGTACATATCAAAGGGCACCTATCCGGCTTGATAAGCACCAGTGGTTTGTGAAGGGGTGCGAGATCGCAGTTTCCACTTGGAAAAAATACGCCAATCATCGCTAGATAGAAACAAAGAGTTGAATGTCGTTACATTCAATTTAATTTATTTTTTGAAATCATTGGACATAGGATACTACTATGACTAGGATACTATTTTATCACTTCACCGATGTAACATAATATTTTGTTTTTTTTGAAAACCAAAGAAAGTCGAAACAAACGGCCACAGGGCCATCTCCATTCGTAGAGTACGAGTATATGTATATTCAAGAATAAACTGCTTTATAGTAACTAAGAGAAATCTTATTTGAAAAAATGGCAGTAACAAGCCTGGGCAACTGACTGAAAGTAAAAAACTCTATCTTAAATAATTAGAAAATATGTTGTTGGATATTTCTCGGACTAATATGTTTGGTAGGTACGAGAATAGATCTTAGAGTATTGTCCACTCTCCAACTCGAATATTCAAGTAATTTAACCGCAGTTCATTGTCGTGAAATCAGTAACATGTGTCGCGTCATTTTAACTATCAATTGTTTTTTTTGCCTTTATTAACAAAATGAAATTACTAACAATTATACTATAGTACTTACATACCTGCCTACTTACACTAAATACAGCTGAATTATCCCAGAGAGCAATGAAGTTCTAAATATCATAAGGATTGCTAAGCCCACTACTAGAAGGAAGCTTGCCCAACATTTTTTTTTTTATAGTATGGGCATGTTGCTTATCACTGATAAGACGAGCAGGACATGTGCCTGATGATAAGCTACATGCATGCCCATAAAAGCTCAGTGACACGCAGCTATTGGACCATGAAGAGTCCATTACCTACCTAGCATTTCATAGCGGTTGTCACTCAGAGATATGAGGTGTTTTATTTTTTAGACGAGTAATTTCTCTGGAAGCATTGCCCTTCAAATCGGAATACAGTAATGTTTGCGCACTACTGCTTGGCAGCAGAATAACTGGCAAACTTTAAAACTATATAAGTATTATATCAGCTATCTGGCCGCCATAATACAAGCTTTGCTTAGTTTGGAGTCAGATGGTGTTGTGTAAAAAAAAAAAAAGGTGTGACAAATCAGTTGGCGGCATTACCACGTTGCGTTGTTAGGAAATTCGGGCGATTTTATTATTTATGTGGCAGAACAATTTATAAGGCACACAGATAAAGACTTCAAATTATGAATGCACATGCACAGAGTATGACCCAATATTATTAGCTACAAATAGTACACCAATACAGAATACCTATTTCAAAACGTTAGCTACACAGGAACATCGCAAGACTTGTTATACTTAGTTAGGTGAATAGTACAATGACTATTGTCTATCCCCTGGGTGGAACGAGACTGAAGGAAAACGTATATTTGGTATAGCTCATAGCAAGTTAATAGTTCTAACACATCAAGTAGGTATTTAGTTTTCAAGTTGAAGGCTAGTGAACTTGGTAAAGGAAGTAGATGCTCGCAAGTTTACTAATCTGTGACTAAGTACGCGTACGTTTAGCAATTTACAGGGCTACTTTGATTTTGATTTGAAAAATCGCGGGCGAGAACTGAATTGATTAAACAGATTTGGAATAAAAAACAATAATTATTTATTTTCTCCGAAAAAACAAAATCCGACTTCAATTTAAAATTCTATTTAGACATTCGACCAATTTCATAAGAAGCAATCACTAGTCATCAAGGTATTTATTTGCACGGAGGCTAATACAAAGCTTTGTGTTAGCTCCGTGGGTATTTGTAAGTAAATTTTAGTTTTTGTTCATATTTTAAAAACCACACTGATTTCAATAAAATAAATGAGACCACTTCTGAACTATGATCTACCACAACAAAACGGAGGTATCGCGTAACACACATACAAGAAAAAAAAAAAAAATAACTAAAAAAAAAAATAGTAGTGGTAGGACTCCTAGCACAGTCCGCCTAGGGAAGTACCACGTGTTTTGCCAGTTATTCTACCGCCAAGCAGTAATGTGAAAACATTACTGTGTTCCGGTTTGAAGGACAATGTTTCCAGAGAAATTACAGAGCTTAGAGATATCACATCTTAGATCTCTGGGTGATGAGCGCAGTGCAGTGCTAGGTAATGATTTGGACTCTTCACGTTCCAATAGCTGCGTGTCACTGTGCTGGTATGTGGCAGGCATGTTGCTTACCATCAGACACATGGCCTGCTCGTCTCGTCACTTCTTATTAAAAAAAACATACAACTGAATTGAGACTGTTTTTGAAGTCGGTTAAAAAATTAAGAAGAAATATTTATATTGTCATCTAGTTTATTAATCTAATATTGTCATATTAAAGTTAAATTAGTTACAAGATAATAAAAAAAAAATACACATATATATTAAAAACATTTATATATGACTAGCTGAACCCGCTACTTCGTTCGCGTAAGCAGATGTTACTGACTTATACATTAATTGCAAGTATCGTACGTCAAATATTTGGATAAGTAGTCATTGAAAAACCTTTGAGTTTGAGTGAATTTGTTTTTCCACACAAAAAATTATTTAATTTTATCATCTTAATTTTTCTTTTTTTAAACAAAATCAAACATACTTGGTAAGGTTTCGTAGTATCGAACATGGCTATGTTCGAGTTAGCAAGTGTTAAGATTGTAGGATTTTTATAAGATACATTATGAATAGTCTGAAGCTAATGTGCATGATCTGATACCTACTTACCTATTTCTTTTTATCCGCAAGCTGTTTTCTAGCTGTTACCCGCGACTTCGCCGGCGTAAAATTTTGAACGAAGCCTGTGTGGAATCAAAATAATTAAAATTTTGAGTTTTAATGATATTCAAGCAAGTTGAACCCGTAAATCTAAGGCAAGTCCTAGTGAAATGTTAAAGTATGAATTTAATTGTAGGTAACACCGAAAAAAATCAAGAACGAAAGAATCCAAATTTAGCATCATAATCCTTTTAGCAGCAAAAACTTATTAGTACAATTTAGAATACCAGTAACGCCACCTAGTGATGAAAGAAAAAATACATACCACAATAGCAAAACATCGATTTAAATGGCCTTTAGTGCTTTTAGATTTAAACTGGCATTAGCGCCGTCTAATGAGAATATT
Organism: Ectropis grisescens; assembly: GCA_017562165.1. Lineage (NCBI taxonomy): Eukaryota > Metazoa > Arthropoda > Insecta > Lepidoptera > Geometridae > Ectropis > Ectropis grisescens. The sequence continues at coordinate 27,082,134 of CM029781.1, read as the reverse complement.
GTGTTGCTTGTTATTTTGATTGTGAATGCAAATCATCTATATTATCTACGCCAAAACGGGTGCATATATTTTTCATTTTTTGGCTTTTACCTTACCATCACATCAAGTTCCTTACGAAAATATATGCTTATATTAATATGGAGCTAAATGAAAATGTAGACTTATTAGCCCATGTGAAATTTTAGACTCTAAACTATATGTGTTTCGTATGTCAACCCATATCGTTGTGCCGTTTTGACGTGATAGTTCATATTTGTTTCCTTAGGGCCCATGCTTCTTTTCATGTTGATAGGTAATAAATACATAAATGTGGTATTTCAGACTATGAGTTATTTTTGTTTCAATTTTCTACCAAATTTGCTTAGTCTTTCCTACGTCACAGTAACCTATAAGTAACCGATTTGCTATTTCTGAGTTCAAACTACGTGTGTTTCGAATTCCATCCAAATATGTTCAGCCGTTCCAACGTTGTCCTGTAAATATTATGAATGTCACTGTTTGGATGTTTGTTACGTAATACATAGAGTACTTATACATAGGCAATGTTTAGCCTATGTGTTCATCCAGACTGTAATCTAATTCTATTTCAAATTTCAAGCCGATCACTTGAAACGTTCCGCCATGATTAAAGCGGCAATAGAAATACATCATCTGCGCAAATTTCAACTGTCTAGCTATCACCGTTCTTGAGATACAGCCTGGTGACAGACGGACGGACGGTCGGACAGATAGCGAAGTCTCAGTAATAGGGTCCCGTTTTTACCCTTTGTGTACGGAACCCTAACAACGGTCTGCTTCGGTCACCGAAGCTTGTTGAACACTTCCTTTAAATTTTAAACAGTATTTGGATTGAAATAATACGTTTGCTAATAAATTACGGCTGGTCTAGTAAGTTACTACTGACCTAGTCGGGAGAACGGCGACTGTCGATCCGGAGACCCAGGGTTCAAAACCACGCACACCATACCTGTTCAGAGTCATGTTCGTAATGCCGGTAATTAAAACGGTGAAGGAAAACACCGTGAAGAAACCGAAATCTACCTATAATCTAAGTTCTAAGTCATATGTCATCCACCAACCGACACTGGGCCAGCGTGGTGTATTATAGCCTTGTCTCTCTCCTTGCGAGAGAAGGCCCCGACGCCCAGCAGTGGGAACATTTAATGAGTTGTTTTTGCTGCTACTTATTATGCTGATATGTTTTCTCCAAAATACAAAAATCTATTTCAATGACAGGTAATTTACTTCTGTCATTCGACAAAATTTTATAAGAAGGTATAACTATCTATGTCGTACAGATAAATCTAAGCTGATTTTAGTTTTTTGTTGATATTTCAAAAATTACCTCCCTGTTTTCGATATCTAAGATCACCTCTGAAGTATTTTCTACCAAACAAAAAAGGAATTATCAAAGTCAACTGACAATTAGCGGAGTTATCGCGTAAAATAAAACCAAATAAAAAAACATGCACCCCGATTGAGAACATCCTCCTTGTTTGAAGTCGATTATAACCGAATGATGTTTGTTTTTCCACACAAAAATATATTTTGACAATTATTTTATCATCCAAGACGACGCGACGTGATCACGTGGGCACTTTCTAGAATCTAGATATTCTGTGGATCGTCTGTGATACACAGAATACTTAGAAGTTAGTATGTATCGAACGCGCCGCGCGTGTCGTTATTATTTAATGTTTGTGTAATTTCCGAACCAACAGACCGATATTGTTCAAATTTTGACGGGACAATATAAAAAATGTGTTCTTTCTAACAAAAAAAGAACTAATGAAATTAAACAACGCAAACATGAGTTACAACCAAATACACATTCTGACTTTCACCCCCTCCCGCAAGAAAACCGATCAGAATTTGGGGATCAAAAGTAGCCTACAGCAATGTCCTTAGTATAAACTAAAATCTTGCCAAGTTTCAGCTGAATTGAATCAGTAGTTTCGGCGTGATGCGTGATCCCTATACAGAAAGACAGACAGACAGACAGACATGAAAGAAAAAAAATGCGGTTTGGCCATCAGTATCGAATATGGAGTGCCCCAAAAAAAAAAATTTCAAAATATCTTCAATGTACAGAATTCGACCCGTTACAGTTTTATTATAAGTATAGATATAGATTAAATAATCCCGCGATCGTCAACTCCGCGACCAAATGTTCCCATCAGGCTTGCCGCATTTTCATTGTCATCTTAGTTTCAAACATAATAATATATATCTACATAATTAGTTAAAATTTGCATGTGTTTATGCACGGACTCGCTATATGATTATTATAGTAGCTGATTATGGTTCAGTTGTAAATGTGCATTCATGATAGGCATGGCTGTTTTGATTTGATGAGCATATACATTTCCATATAATATTTATGTAAATAGATGGATGAATTACCAGCGTAGTGCCATCTGCGTTCTGTTCCAAATTTTTTCTACATACATATGTATATTTTTAGGGATGAAAACAAGTAGAATATTTTTGTCCCAAATTGTGCGGATTGTTGTATTTGTCATAACAAATTTGTCGTAAATTAATATTATATAAATATACCATAACAATTACAAAAAACATTACAAAATCACATAGCCTACCATGGGTTTATAATCTCACGCAATTTTACGGTGACATTTAGAAATAAGAAAAAGATTTCATTAGTTAGATTTATAGAAATTGTAAGTAAAACATGAAACTGATTGTTTATTCAAACATCAATTTATTCTGAACTTTCAGCTTCTATTTTATTCTAGTGGCGGTTTGTGGTCGTGTCTCGTGTCGACACAAGTAAAGTTGGAGTCTGTTACGTTCCAACTTTCCTCCCGAACATAAGGGAACGTGACGAGCATTTCCAAACAATGAAATAAACCAATTTTAAGCTCACATCTACTGTAGTTTACAATTTCACAATGGTAGGTACTGTGTAATAGTATAGATTAGAGGTAGATATGTAAAATTGAAAATACTTTATTTATCGCACATAACTAGGCAAGACAAAAGTCAAATTTGTATTTATTTTCGTCGAAAATTTTGGATTTCGTTCGATTCAATTTAGGATGACGAAATGTGAAAATAAAAAAAATTGGGCTATATTAAATACGGTGAACTTAAATATATGGGTTGAAACAATGTATTCAGCCAGTTTTACGTCACATTGTCAAGTGTGTTCAAGACTTTGTATCAAATATTCACATCTGCGAGTGTGGAAGGGACAGAACTGTCTGAAGTACGAAGCAGTTACAGAACGTCATAAGTGTATCCGCGTGCGTGCTTTATATCATTATTACTTGAAAAGTTATAAGTAAGCATTCAAGGTTACTGGCATTCTTATTTCGCAGTATTTGTTATTTACCTACGCAGTGAAACCAAGATGGCTGGAACATTCCGTTTCACCAAAAACATTCAGTAGACGAAATAAAAATGCCGATATAGGGCGCGTCATTAAACTAACAGACAAACAACGGACGGAGTAGGATTAGTGGCAAACAAATAAAAGGAAAAATATGATATTGACACTTAACTTTTATTACCCCGCCGAGCAACGCAAGCAATTCCTTAGGAAGCTACTTTTTACATAAATGGATGAGTGAGAAAGGAAAACCTCTGGTTTCAGTAATAGCAAGATAAATGGGCCACTTCTGTTGTTCTACTTAATTAAGTTTGTTCTCTGTGCTGTCCAATTAATAATGCGATTAACTTAAGCAGTGTAGTAACTATGGAACTTTCTCTTGTTCAGAGACTGTTTTTCTCAAAGATTTTTAAGAAATAAAATTATGTAAAAGTGAACTTAAGACATCTGAGATCAACATTTCACTTGTGTTCATCTATGTTTTAAGAATTTTGTTTGATAAATGTATTTATGATCAATGTGGCTGATTACGTTTTTGATGTTTCTTCCTTCAACAACCATTTAATCGATTTAATAAATCAATACAAAGAGGTTGGTATATTTTTGATATAAGTACATGTATACCGATTACGCTGAGATTTATGATTTACGTGATTCTTTTTAATCTGATGCGGAATAGTTCATATTTGGCCCCAAAAAATAACATAGGTATTTTGGGCCGGTAATTTTCATTTATATAAGGATTGTCAAACAAGCAAACTATGATTTAATTAAATAGTTAACGGTAACCATGGTCTACAACTCTCTTGGCCCGCTGTCAGTTCAGAGATAAATTTGAAAATGTTTTTTGAAGTGTCGATTATGAAGTCTTCTGAGCAGCTGAATTCCAGTGTGAGACTCAATTCTGCAAGATGTATAGATGACATTTCGTCGGTGTCGGGTAATGCCCGCGATGGATGGTGTGATGAAATAGAAACTGGATGCAGGTACAAAGTCAAATAGCACTTCAAAACATTCCAGCTCCGAATATAATTCATGTGGTCGCCTATGCAAATAACGCTCGCAGTAATTACCGTGAACCATTCCAGTGTATATTTAGCTTAGCTGAATGGGTTAACAGGAGCACTGTTAACGTTGACTTAAGATATAACGTTAATGTTTTCACGTGAGTCTCTGTCTGTCTGTCATGGTCATTGCGTCTCGATCGTGGGCTGCCTCCCGACCCTCCTCAAACATAATCCACCAGCTACACAGGCTTGCACGGAAAGAATGTAAGGCACGAACAATACACACTATTACGAGCCACTTTTACTATAAGAAGAACCTTGAAGCCACCAAAACGTTGATCGATACATTTTATGGAGTCCAATGAAATCTTTTGTATGCTAGTAAATGAACTTTACAAGATTTCAAGTAGACAGACACGATTTAGTAAAAACTGTATTTAATGATGGCTACAATTTAGTTTATTTTAAAAATGATGGATAATACAGATATTTCTCGTACTATAATTTAGCTCCAAACTAAGCAAAGTTCGCACTGTGGGAACCAGATAGCTGGTATGATACTTATATACTGTAAAAATATACTTATAATACATAGAAACATTTTTAATCTTTTCCCTGGCAACGAATCAAACACAACCTACGGCTTCGCAGGCAGTCTTACTACCAACTAAGCCTCTAGGCCAGTCAATTATGACAAATTTTGAAATTTTAGAAAAGTCTTCGTGTTCCAACAGCTGCGTGTCACTCTGCTTATAAAATATTGTTAAGTAGTCTATTCTGTTTGTTTATGTTTTTACACGACGTCACATTGTTATTATTTTTTGCACTCTATCCTCACTGTATTCTTATTGACATATTTTCCTGCTGTTAATGGTTGCCTGGAAGAGATCGCTTTTAGCGATAAGGCCGCCATTTATGGCACTAGATATTAAGTTATTGTTTTTTTTATTGTGTATGTGTTTGTAATTTTATAGTGTGCATAATAAAGAGTTTCTGTCTGTCTGTCTGTCTGTCATGTGGCAGGCATGTTGCTTACCATCAGGCACATGTCCTGCTCGTCTAGTCACTATTTAAAAAAAAATATGTTCTCGGCAACTACTATGAGTACAACGTACAACATAGCTTACATGATAGTACTCATACATAGTAGACATAATACATCACTTCCACCTAGTCTTTAGGTATATATAGATCGAGGCTTGCATGTTCATTGCTCATATCGTCCGTTCCTTGCGGCACACATGGCAGTCACGGGACGACCGTTGGCGTGTGATTGTGCTCTTACATCATATACTAACTTAGCTTTAATGATTAGTAAACCTGTGAGATGACGGACCCTGAATTAAAACCAATGATGTATATTATGTAATATGATTTTAAATCCATATTTGTTGGAATTTTGTAGTTGTAGTGTTTCGAATTTCAAACCAAACCGTTCAGCCATTTGGACGTGATTGAGCCAATTTTTTTCATTCTAAAGTATATTTTATTCGTAGGTTATAAAGCGTCAAACTGCTAATTTCGTTTTTTTTTAATTTTACTCCACAGACTCTGGGGGTCTGTAACCTTTGTCATTACAATTATCAATTATTTTATATCTTGGATTAGAGATGAAAAGGAGAGTAGGGGGAAGGGGTAGTGAACCAAAGAGTTTACATATTCAACGTTTAGAGTTGGCACAAACGCTTTACGCCGAAAGCACGGGTAGCATCTTTCTTGCCTTGTCGCTCTTGTAGAAGTGTCATACTTTTGTCGCGGCACATCACTCTGCCATAGAAAGTATACACGTCATCTGCTTACGATTGACACAAAGGAACTGTGTGGAAAATCTAACTCTATGCGTAGTATACGTAAACTTTTTGTTGTGAACATTTTAATCTTAATTCTAGTACTAGTCAGTCTCATCGGTTGAGCCGATCACTACCGGTTGGGATTCCGACAGTAATCAGTAGTAAGTTTACGTAAGCCACCTACTACGTACTACGTAGCTCCCACTACGGCGGCGTCTCTGTCCTTGATGGCCATCTGTAGATTTAACTCTCGGATGGTCTTCGGTATTGTAGCCCACGCTCGCCGCACGAACCGACCGATGGCGTCGTCGGTGTTGTCAGCGTAATACAGTGAATGTTCCCGTAATTGCCAATATCAATATCTGTTCACTGTGAACGTTAGTTGTGTGACATCAGCAGAACAGAAATATGCAAGTAAGAGCACATGGTGTTGCTGGTGTTGCTATTATATAATATCAGTAGGATATAGAGCACAAAAAATTTGCAATACAATGGAAACGGCGGCTGCGAGATTTGAAATTAGCATGGGATCCGATAGTTACGTATCGAAGAGAAGCATGTAATCCCTTTGATGAGTAGGTTTCCACGCTGAAATCAAGGCCGTTGGTCACGCAGCCTGTTTTATGTAACTCAAAATATAGGTACAATATGAGCATGAATAAGTAGATATATTATATTTACATACACTGTTTTGATTTACTTACGTGTATAAACAAAAAGTCTTAAACTTTGTAAGGAGTATCAATCGTGTTTGTATTTTCATTCAAAACTTGTTTCATCATGATGTTGATGAAAACACACGGTACTATGTTTATGTATTATAGGTGAATTTGGTGCATCGGAGTAATTGATGATCCCACGAACTTCCATTATTATATGAATCATTACATTCAAAGCCATATAGAGATAATTTAACAGGTAGTGTTAAATCAAATGAAAGAACTTATCTAATATTAATGGATGATAAAACGAACTTTTAAATAGAGTCCTTGGAATGAGATGAAAAAATATTGATTAGAACATAAATTAATAATATTAAACATGTCAATGTTTGGATCTTTCTCGCTCAATCAATCGTAATGTATGAACGGATTGGGTTGACATTTTTGACATTTGGAACACAGATTATTATAGTCTACTCTATCCTGGCAAAAAACGAGAAATACGCGGGTAAAACCGTGGGGTGCACCTAGTATCTGTACAAGCATATACTTATATACCGTAACCACAATAAAAATAACATACACATATTATATTGTACAAATATTGGTTTTTCATACTTGAGAATTCTTTAGACCTATTCAATTTTTTACAATACCATTTGGAATAAATAACACTTTTGGGTCAAATTCCAACTAAGTTTGTTTGAAACCCCTTTTCTTTTCTCAGAAAAAGGTCAGCATTGTTGGATGCGAATGAAGAGGCAAATTATGTTAATGTGTTTGTCGAAGTTCACATTTTCGTGGCTCATTTAATCATGCAAATCCGGCAGTTAACCCACTCGCTAAACAAGTATTTATAGATGAATGTAATCAGAATATTTTCATTATTTTGCTTTGTAAAATTCGCCTGGGGTAGTACAACATCTTCAACCACCAAGCAGTAATGTGGAAACATCACGGTGTGCCGGTTTGAAGGGCAATGTTACTAGAGGTATGACAGAGAATAGATTAAACCATCTCTGATGATCTCTGATGATTCAAACCATGCTAGATAATGATTTGAAAAATTATCCTGTAGCTCTGAGTGATAGGTAATGATTTGGAGTCTTCATGGTCAAATAACTGCGTGATACTATGTTGTTATGGGCAAATTTACCATCAGACGTACGTCGTGTCTCTTCTAATAGAAGATCCACAGCTATTCGCAATATAAATTTAATTTTGAGAATGCTTAAGTACATGTTATTGTTTTATTCATGAATAAAGCATAGCACTGGGAGCGACTGCATAGAACTATCAGTCCGCCGCAGAGCTTTCATTTAAATAACTTTGATTTTTTCTATCTTAGAATCTTAAAGTTGTTTTAAAATTCAAAATTACGGCCCACACGCCCTTAAATAACTTTGCTTAGAGTACGTCAGAACCACACTCAACTCGACTTGTCTAATGTGTAGTCTGAACAGATATTTAAGATTACGCAGATACGAGATTAAGGTTGTAATCTATAAAGCTGAAAAGGAACGTTCGTTTGAACGCGGTAATCTCTGGAACTACTGGACCAATTTCCAAAATTCTTTCACCGTTGGATATGTACGTGATCCTTGAGTCATCATCGTCGTCATCATAATCAGCCCACATTCGTCCACATTCCACATTCGTCCACATTTGTCGATCCTTGAGTGCTATTGGCTTATATCATACGACGTACCATGTACCACGGGCGAAGCCGGGATGGATCGCTAGTTGTAACTAAACAAGGATGCAATACTCACTGTTTAGAATAATTTATACTACTCGCACTAAAGCCTGATAAATAAAAAGTTATCATTTACAGATTTACAATTAAACATAACTAATGTTGTACAATACATCACCTGTATATTTCGTTGCTCCAACGCCGCTCCGACGCTACATTAGCATGTTGGTGACACGAATCCATAAGTTTAATCCTTGCGACAAAGTGCTCAACATAGCTGAAGTAATTTTCACTTATTTTTTAAACCGGCGACCTTTGTTAACATACGATACTATGAGAACTTACACTACGCTACATACCTAACTACTTACACTAAGCACAACTAAGTTATAATTGACTAATAAAGCACTAACAAGGAGATAACTAAAGGTGAAACACTTCCAAACTAAAGTTTTCACTTTGAAAATGTTGATCTGCACAAATATGTTCTTTGGACTCGACAAAACACATGCACAAGGACAAAAATGTCGAGACTTTCAAATTGACTCCAAACACCAGTTTAAAAGAAGAATGGACTTACTAGTTATAAAGTGGAGGTTACATTATTTTGTCACGATGCTACGAAGCTTTCGTAGCTGTCCCGTAGACGGTCCGCTCGTAGTGCACGTAGCAGTACTACAAGCTGTTAGTAACTTGTTATTCAATTACGATGTAACTGATGGCTGTTCAATATGAAGTCTACGCCACGGCTACAGCTTAATGGCGAAAATCTTGAACTAGACGTATTTAGTATATATCTATCTAGTATATCTCTATCTGCCTAGTATGTCTATCTGCCTAGTATATCTATATATCTAGTATCAGGAAGCCACAAAGAAATGGACAAGAATGATGATGAGATGATCACGACCTGAATATCCGTGATCACGACTCTAGTTCTAGTAGAGAAAATATGTTTAATGATTTTTTTTATTCTTTCCTATTTGTGACGTTATACATTAGCTATTAATAGCTTTGGTTATACTGTTTGCAGAGAGGGTTGTTTGTCATTGCTTCATCGAAAAAACATGGTAAAATATTACAAGGCGAAAGTAAACATACCTAAAGTACACAGGCCTAGGGGATACGATATTATTGTATATTTATTATTTACTTAATTCTACGTGACGTTTTAGTAAACCAAGTGTAACTTAAATCAAAAGTTTTCATTTAAGTAGATATGATTTCCGCAAAATCGTGGTGAAAGTGACAAAAACACAGCAATGATATTATTTTTTCACAAAACCATAGAATGCAAATAATTTGGACATTCATTATAATTTATACACTTATATTATTCACTCAGCAGTCTACGTCAATGCGATACAAAACTGTACGTCGAAATGTAATCAAAAACGAAATCGAATTATTTAATGAATTTATGTGGAAAAATATACAGTAAATTGCAAATCACGTGAATTTCTACAAAAAATCTTTGAGACTTTTAGTTTGAAAACATTTGTCCTCTTTGTCGGAAGTCGGTTAAATACTAAAACAGAAATAAAACGTACTCGATACAAACTGATACAACATCCGATTAAGTAGTAATAAATAACTTTTGATCGGGTTTTCGGTATTAGCATAACCAAACAAATCGTTCGAGTTATAATAGCTTTGGAGTTTCATGATTTTCGCAGAGTGAGTTCGACATCAATTGACAATCGATGCACGCAAATAAATGGATCGAATGAAAATACCTCATTATGCAGTTGTGACCTTTTCCTATGCGAATAGGTGAAAATCTGTCCAAACCATATATTGCCTACCATGCAAATATCAGAAGGTACACATACGAACCAGACAACATTAACATGATACATAAATATATGCACAGATGATATAGATCACTATTTCCCAATATTCCACAAACGATTTAAATCGAAAAAATCTTAACTACACGATTTACAAAATTTCTTGAATAGTTACGTCCCACTTTTGACAAATTCTAAAATTGATACTAAAATTTCTATGGATATATTTTTTAACTAATGCGGTGCTCAGATCCATGTGAATTAAAACTAAGCCTTACTTTCACATAATAGCTGTATTTTTTTTGTTATCATTTTTTTTTAGTTTTATGATTGTTCCTTCGCAAGGCGCTCTATCTGACTGGTATTGCCAAGAAGCGTGACTCGGTCACGTGACGACAGCGACGATATAGTGCCCCGTTATTGGCTTGGAACGGTTGCTACCTAAGCGATTTAAACAATTCAGAAATAATGATTATACAGTGCTACATCTAGCGTATTTAGTAGTACCTAAGACCTAGGCACCACTTTTTGACCTAGGTTAGTTAAGTACCTAGTTGGTAAAAAGACATTTTAAGACCAAGAATAAAAGAGGGTAAGGTATTTACGTAAACCTAACATTAAGGGCTCCACGTTCCTAGTGAATAGCCAATGTGACAATACGGCCAAAATTATGAGCCTCTTTCTATCGGGCACCGGTTTAGGTTATTTTGTTTGTTGACGTATCTTATGGTTGGTATTATTATGTTGGGTTGTAAAATATATTTAGTAAATTATTTAATTGTACGAGTATAAAATATAAATAATTTATTGTAAGTACATTTGGACAGGTACCGGTCTTTCTTTCTTTCTTTTTGACAATCTCATAGTAACGTGTTTAATATAACTGTAGATAGCTCAGTAGGTTTATAAGTTTCTAGATAGCAGAAATGTCCAAGTCATAAAATAAATTCAATTCCATATCTTGGTAGACCCTCCCATTCCATGTGACATGTTAAGTAAGTAGTAACGTTAAATTCAATCATGTAAGAGAGGCTATAAAAACTGAATCAAACATTCTTTGCCTCCAAACACGCATAAAAAGCTCCAAATGTATGGAGTGCCACATAAAAACTAATAGGCTGGGAGGTGTCTGAGAATGCAATTACTTGAATACGGCGTGAGAATGTGTCTTGACAGTTGTCACCTAGTTAAATATTTTTATTGAGTTGTACCAGTTATAACTTTTACCTGACAATTTAAAAAATACAATTGTGTGAGTAGTTACAAATCAAATCAAGACTACAACTAACAAGCTTTCCATAACGGCAAAACGAAAAAACACATTTTATCTAAAAATCGTATTGTATGTTATGATCTGCAGGTCTACTACGAAGTCCGATAAACGATATATCGGCCGAAGTTACGGACGTTTTATACCACGAAACACAAACGGTCGGTTGATCTGATCAGGCGTTTCGTTCATCCCGTCCGACGCTGATTTGACAGTTTTTGTGTCATCAACCGACCGATTGTTTTCGTGGTATAAAACGTCCATAACTTCGGCCGATATATCGTTTATCGGACTTCGTAGTAGACCTGCTGTGTTTGACGCGTCGTTTTTAGATTGTTAGATGGATCCTGAAACTTGTCAAAATATCTCAATTAATCTATTGGTGACAGCCGGTGATTAACGCCGTTTTAGTTATTAGATAAATTGCGTTTGAATGAATAGATAATTATTAATTAAAGATAAAATCACTGTTAAAATTGATTTTTCGTTTAGGTTTATGTCACTCTGAAAACGCCTCATTAACATGGACAAGAATTGATCAACTTTTTTTTTTTCTTATTCGACGTTTACAAATGATAGACAAGTTTGTCAATTAGCGTTATATCACATTTTTCACATTTCGAGCTATTGTAGTGGTTGAGCGTGTTGTCACTGCTTTATGAGGTCCAATCGAAATAGATTAATCAAACTAGTTCGTTTTAGAAGGACCAGTACTGTGAATTGTATTTACTTGTAGCTATGTTTATGTATGCAAAATTAGGTACGGTCCAAACATCTTAAGTCAAATTACACGCCCACGTTCATTTTCTATGTTTTAGCTCAGCAGTAAACCCTCAATTTCGGCAAACAAGCTTCTAAGCTTGTAAGTAATTAACCCCCACAACGACCCACAACCTAAAAGAATGAGACATAAAAAGTAGGAAGCAAATAAATGGGACAACCACTTTATGACATGAGATCATCACGGAGTGTGAGTTAAACTTTATTGCGGGTGTAAAAGTAACTTTATACTCTGCCCTCCAACTAAGATTAAAAATCCATATATTTTTAATCTTAGTTCGTTTTATCAACATTTTATCATTATTATTCATCAACATATTACATCAATATTTTTATCAACGTATCCATTGGATGATAACTTACTGTAGTATGTGTTTCCTATTTCTTTTAAAATAAGTATGAAATCCAATAATATGTATAATTCAGGTGTGCTTAGTATAAGTAGTTAGTTACGTAGGTATGTAGTGTAGTGTAGTTCTCATTGTATTTTAGTTTTGTTAACAAAGGCTCTGCCCACTCAAAAATAATATGTAATTTGATAATAATTATCCATGGGTTCAATAGATACTAGAGTATATTCACCATCCATCTCTTTTTCCAAAACCAGCAAGACATAAATAAATATTTACGTACATTGCATCAATACGCTAAATATTGTTTTTATACCTACAATGAACCAGGAGATTTGGGAAATAGAAAAACCTTAATTGAAAATAAATAAAACGAAAAGTCTTCTATCATTTGGACTCTATGACTTATGTATAATTTTGTGTTTTATGTTTCGGTAATATGAAATATAATGGCAAAAACTTTCACTAAGGGTTCACCAAAAAATAAATAGCCTTTAACCTCGCAAAAATTTTGAGTAAATGTTCGTAATACGACGGTGAGTGTTTCATACAAGCTTTGGCATAATTTAGTTAGTCATATTCGATACAAAATGAAATCTATCGCGTTCACCGCAGAGTGAGTCTCGAATTAGATTAAACGAGGAGATTGGTAAGGAAAGTCCATAAAGAACAGTCGGATATTGCTGCGTAATGCCGGGAGGAATGGAATGTACCTAACTTACTTACTGAGAAATACGCTATTCATATTTTACGATACGACAAAGAAAAGTGAAGTAACCGTTTTCTTGCTATCATCGTCATCAGCCTAAATCAGTCCACGACACGTACCTGGTAAGGGAGTGTTTGTTAAATGATGTGAGATGTTTTTAAAGATGGTCGACACTAAACTCACTTGAGTTTATTAATTACACTGTATAAAGAAGCTCACAAACAAACTTCACGGCAATTATTTCGTAAGAAATATACATATTCTCGTAATAAAATTGTCATAAAATACGATAATAAATCTTAAGCAGAAAATGTTTAACTATTAAAATCTAAAATATAGCTAAATATATTTATTATGATTGAAACATGTTTATATCAAAAACATGCATATTGAAAAACTGTTAAAGTCACATGCAACTAATCTTCCAATTTTATAAGTGGCAAAGTTTGGATATTTTCGGACAACCACGTCGCAACATATCTTGTTGAAATTTGGAACACAGGTAGTTTTTAGTCGAGATTAATCCTCAGGCTACTTTTCATCACGCAGTTCATATCGCTTATAATTTCATAAATTTCACCACTCGCCCAGAAATATTGCCAAATAACTTACCGCAATGTATGCCCCCAAACTGTACTAAGATGTTTTTAGGTATTTATCGTATCCAGATGCAGAAACTATACAATAAACACTGTAGCCAATTCAGCGTTTACGCCTTCTACGTCATCTGGTGGAATAGGTACCTAGTGATTTAATTATCCTCGTCGTACCGTAGTCTATAAAGTCGGCACAATATGCGTACAAGTCTGTTTGAACAGATGTCTCGTTACCACACGATTTCGCGTTATTTATGTATTTTATTCGACGCGCTGCTCCAAAACAATTTACTATGCAATATTGACATAGCTGTCGGAGTTAACAACAAACTTGAGACCCTGTCTGTTACATTGGTATCTCCAAGAAAACTAACGTGTTTGTACATTTTAATATTAGGAAAAAGGAAAACCCATGACACGTCACGTATAAGCATTCCTTTCGAAATAGACAACACAAATACGGTCAAAGCTAGTGAGAAAGGTGAACTAGAATAGAAATGAGTTTAAAAAGAGTGATTACAACGAATGATCTTTAATGAGAATTGGAAACAAACTCAAATTTATTGGCGTTCATATTTGAAGATAAATATGGGTAAAATTAATTTAATATTCGTAATGTCCATTATGTTTTCCTCTGTCGACGTAAACAAGGTAATTTGGTGAAAATAATATGGTTTATAACACACAATTCAACAAATCATACCAATATTCTACACTATTAAACTAATTCAGTAATATATCCTATAAATGTGAAAGTGGACATCTTTGGATGTTTGATTATTTTGATGTTTTCAATCACGTCGTGAGTTTAAAGCGATCAAGCTAACATTAGGATTCAAATATATCACAGACTGGAATAACAATTAGGCTTTTATCCAGAAGATAATATAGAGTTCCTTAGGACATAGTAATTATCTAAAATCTACACGAACGAAGTCGCTCGCATATTCAGTATGTCGTAGACGGGTAAGATACTTTACATTTAATCAAAGAAAGATTCAATTGATAGCAACGTATCAATCGTATGCACTTCACCTTGGGTTCATTTTTCCAATTGAGACCGTAATCTCGAATTTCGTGGATTACTTTTGTGAGAGTAAAGATGTAATCAGATCCCAATCAAGAGTTCGTAGAAATATGGAAGTATTGTTGCCTCATAGGTAGGTATTCTCTGGAACACAATACGATTGTCCATTTATCCTCTGATTGGATGACTTCAGGCTGTGTAAGTAATCTAGAAGTTTGCTCTTAATAATCTTTGCATCATTTTTACTCAATATTAACCTCCGACGCATAAATAACAATGTGTTATTATTTTTTTTTTTTTTAACTTTTTTGATTTGTTTTAAACGTTAATTAATCGGAAGTGTTAAGCTGTTTTAAAGGTTTTATTGGCTGCGGTAAGGACGTAAGAATCAAACGCGTGAGCTAAATTTGTAACGATTGCGTTAAAGAGTCTTTTATATTTAATGTTTATTTTGTAACTAATTTCCCGACTGCTCTATAACGTCTTGTCTTCTTTACTAGTTAAATGTTTACTTGGGGCTTGTATAGTAGGATCTTGAGTCCATTATTTTTTGTGTGTATTTTTTAAAAGTAAAACAAAGTTTTTCTATTTTTCGTTTGTTTTTTTTTTTTTGCATCTGTTGCAAATTTATTAACTGCAACTTTAGTTTAAATTCACTAATCTTTCCAGCGCTTGGTCAATCCAATGTTTGGTCTTGGTGTGGAAAGGAAATAAAATGACATTGTTGGTTATATTTCACATAAACAGCCCACTAAATATCCCCACTGTTAGGACTCGGGAGCTTCTCTCGCAAATAGAGAGTGAACAAAGCTATAATCCACCACGATGCCCCAGTGCAAGTCGACGGGTAACGCGTAACCTCGACATGTTCATGGAACTTGTTAGTTTCCTCCCTATTAAAACCGGTGATGATAACAAACTTGTACATCAGCACTTCAAAAAATACACAAAGGACGGACGGCAGAGGACGGAGGTACAGCGAGGAGACGAGACTCGAACATACGATCTGACAGTTGTGAATAACACATTCTGATATTTATCAAGAGATATTTGTTATTTATCAACCATGGTTGAAACGACTCCCGATATTTCGACACAGTTTCATGCACCAGTTTGCTTTTGAACATGTGCCCGAGTGCCTAATAATATTTTTAATACGTGGAGACACGACGCGTGTGTACTGAGTTCAAAGGATCGTAGGATTAAGATATTTCGGGTTAAATGATGCGGTATAAGATCTGACACATTCAAGTACTCTCGTGCTTAGGAATTACATTGGTTGTTGTGTATCATAGAAGATATACTATCATCATCGTCGCCAGCCGTAAAATATTGGTGGACATTTCACACACTTTACCATCTGACCCCAAACTAAGCAAAGCTTGTAATATGAGGTCAGATAGCTGATATAATACTTATATATCTTGAAATACATACTAATTATACATAGAAAACACCCAACCACAGTACAAATATTAGTATTCAGCAAACAAATATTTGCACTGGGTGGGGATCGAACCGAGCTACGGGTTCTAAGCAGACTTACCAACTATGCCACCGGGCCAACCAATTGTTTCCAAAGTTTTATTACTTTGTCATTATGAGTGAGTCAAATCATGTGTTCTTATTAACACTCAGCGACAAGTAACGAACTCTAATGAATTAGAGTTACAGGGGGTTATTGGTGTAACGAGAGAGAATTAGCCGGCGTAGCGGGGGACGAGGCGCCGACGGGCGGGAACTTTCCAGAACCTTCGTAATATCAAACTTTTCTTCACCGTCTAATACCAACTCTCACAAGGAGGTAAAAATGCAAGCCGTATTTGGGTAGACCAGTACCGAGTCAGGTGTACCAATGACATTTATTTTTTTAGTAAACATGAACAAAATGTCAGATTTTTTAAACATCTATTACTTAAATTAATTATACCTAGTACCTTTGGGTGATTAATAGAGTTTTAAATAGTTTTAATATTTTATTAATAGTAAACTTACATTCCTATCTAATTACACCATATTAGATACATACAAATTTTCACAACAAAAAAAATTACATGAAAAAAGAAAGGCGGCCGGTTGGATTCGAACTCGGAACTCGCGACCTATATATATATATATTCTCGATTTATCGTCCCTGATATATATATAATACATGAAAATTGCCGTTTCGTTTAAAGGTATAAGATAAGATTAAATATATTTTTTAAATTGACATAAAAATTTATTGTATTTATTTATTGGTATTTATTTATTTATTTAACCGTCTCCAAAATGTTTTTTTTTGTGTTTATGTCACGCGATAGTTTCGGCAATCCTGAATCAAATTGATGGTTTTTTTTTGTTTGTTTCAGAAGTGGCATGATACAAAATGTATGAAAATCGGTCTGGTGATTTTTGAAATATGAACAAATAACTAAAATAAAAAAAATAAAAACTAAAATTTACTTTCATTTACCTAGATTAATGTGACATGGATTCTTATGAAACTTGGTCGAGTGACTGAATTTAAGTTTAATTTGAATTCGGTTTTTGTTTTTCCCGACATATTACATTATTAAACCTTATTTCATATTTATATAGCTGCAAGTTATCCGCTATCCAACTTAACAGACTTTGATATTTAAAAGTTGTTCGTAAAATATAATTCTGTACATTCCATTAAGCGATTTTGTAGGTTCTTTGCACAAAACCGAAAAATGTATCTATTTGTGCCTACCTTTTTTGTTTCACACAATACCTCGTATATATAATCTTTATATATAAAAATGTTATGTTGGTTTGTGTATGCTTCAAAAACTCAAAAAGTTCTGCACCGATCGAGCTGAAATTTTACAATGTTATATAATCCGCATCAAGGATTGTTTTTATCTAATTTTTGCATTACAATGTGCCACAGAGAAGCGTGGCAGGGTACAGCTAGTTAATGATAAAATTGTAGTTAGTATCTATATATTCAAAATGTACAGCGGTACTCGGAAAGATAACACGGGATGACAATGTTTTATTATTTATTAATTTCACAAAACGCGCGCCTCTCGAGTCTTTTGATACGTGTAATCCTGTAAAAACAAGCGATGGGCATCAATGGCCTGAAGATTAGGCGTCTTTTGAAAGCGCAGTGGACACGAGTCGTCAGCAAAAACCCATTTCCATTCCGATGAGCTTCTCTTTGATGTGGATCACCCTCGATTAATGTTGTTACTTTTTTAGATGTCAACTTGAAAATATGTTTTTAAATTATGATAAATTAATAGCATCCCGCGGTTTTGTCCGCCTAGTTCACGTTTTTCTTTTTTAACTTTTATAGGATTACACTTGAACGCCATCTCGCATGATGTTAAGCGACGATGCAGTCTACGACGGAGCGTGTTTACCTAGAAGAATCCGATTCACTCTCGATTTAAAGACACAAAGATTGTAACCATCGGGAAAAACCCACTCAGGTAACGCATTCCACAGCCTAGTCGTTCTTATCACAAAGGTAGAGTCAAAAATCTTCGTTCGTGTCTTTGGAACATCAACCATGAAACGATGATTTCGTGATTTTCGGGTAGCCAATTATTTACTTTGTTATTTCAGATTAATTGTTAGGTATCTATGTACGAGTAGGTGTCGAAATTTATTGAGATCCCTTCAGTAGTTTTCGCTTGAAAGCGTTAAGCACAAACATTCGCTTTTATACTCGTAGAATAGGTAGGATGAGTCTGTTAGTACATGTACCTGCACAATTGTTTCTTAATTTTGCACCTTTATAACCTAAACGGTGAAAGTGTTCGTCTTGACCGTGTTTATCTCGAATGATTTACTACTTGAGTAAAAAAAGCTTATTACTGATTGTAAATTTTTTACAAGTATGTATGTAATATCCTTCGCGCATAGTTTATCAAAATAATTTATTGTTTTCCGCATTAGAAAAACACATACTTAAAAAAAATATCTGTCCAAATACGAATAAAATTATAACATAAACCACTAAAGCGTAGAATAGTTTCGAGGAAATCTAAATTCTTAGTATTGGCAGTTACTAAAGGATATCCGAAAACCGCTTTTAGTTTTACGGGATCAAACGAGCTATCAAATATCACAAGAGAATACTCTACTTTGAAATGATAAAATAACAGTAACCAGTACATTTAACTCTGTTATCGAAAGCAGGTTGATCATCTTGATTAAATCCATTGATCTATGAATAATTCAGACGTGTTTAGTGAAAAAACTGTGGTGGGTTTGTGGTGAGAATTACCAATTAGACGGTCGTGTGTTCGTAGGTTGAAATTATTCCTTATCGACTTATTATAGTGTACTGTATTGTATTGTACTCCTAGTGGAGATGGACATCCTGTCATCATTGGCTTAAATGGTGAAGGAAAACATGCAAAGAAACCGGGGTCTTTCTATAAAAAGATCTTAGATGTTATGTGCGAATTACTAACCCTCCCTTGATCAGTGATTAACGGCTGGTCTAGTCGGGAGAACGGCGACTGCCGATCCAGAGCCCCCAGGTTCAAATCCCACACGGACCACTGTATTTTCGATTCACTCAAGTAGTAGTGCGTAGTGCTGCTAACTTAAAGCGGTGAAGGAAAAGATCGTGAAGAAGCCGACGTGTACCTACAATCTTTCGAGATCATGTGTCATCCATCAACCCGCGCTGGGCCAGCGTGGTGGATTAAGGCCTTTCTCCTCGCGAGAGAAGATCCCGAGTGCCAGCAGTGGGAACAATTAATGGGCAGCTTATGTTTGATCTTGGCCAGCGCTGTATCTCTTCTTGTGAGTGAGATAAGTGAGATGATAATGAGAGTTGCTCGAACTCCCAACATTGGGCACATTGAGTGGGCTGCTTTTGCCTTTAAAGCACTTAATAATCGTCACCCAATCTCTACACACCTAATAAAAGTTTATTCAGTAAAATGTTACAATAAAATAATGTTAAGGTTTAATTTAACTTTACGAGCTTCGCTGAATGTGAGAGATGTGTAGGCCTGATGGACTCATCAGGCTTTATAATATCAAGAGCGAATGTGAGAACATTTTATGGTCTATAATTTAGACGTCTAGACGAGAGGAGGTGCTATGTAGTTACTAGAAGCGCCATGTTTAATTATATGGCGTCTTTAATGGCCAATACACGCTACTAGATTTATCACCCTGGACTGTGTAGTCAAAAGATACCTAATAATTGTATTTTTTTTTTGGTTGTTACGATTTCATGCGAGAAACGATCTATTCTATTCTAGAAGTTATATAGACAAGTTTTTATTTCAGGAAAGTGACGGGATCGGGTACTACGCGTGTGAAATCGTGGGGCACTGGTAGTATTCCTGTAAAAAAAATATTCTCTGACAAGGCTAATTCATTTGTGAAATGCTTTGCCGGTCTCTGTAAGACACTCACTGTCTCTAAACGTTTTTAGAACGATGTAAAAAAACGAATATAAAATATAACCAGCAACGTACCGTGGTTTTACTCGCGTAATTGACATTCCCATAATAATGTTGCAATAAAAATCATGTACTTATGTCTATTTGCTATTTTTGACAATAGTGTAACTGTGTTCTGAATTACATCCCGATCTGTTCAGTCGCTCCAACGTGATTGAATAACAACCATTCAAACATCAAACTTTCGGATTTTAAATATAAGTACCTAAGATTAGTTTACTACATTTCTTAATTTTAGTTAATGTTAGTTAATTAATTTTTATTTTGTACGAGTTTAAAAGATAAAACGAAAATTAATTTCATGACGAAATTTTTAAAACTATATAAAGAATTATGATATTATTTTTTAACAATTTTAAACTTAAGTGGCTGCATTACCATTTTGTTTTGATGTCAACGAGGCTCGATATAAACGTGAGCTCCATACCGAACGTTTTGTACCAAAATGGCAACCTCGGCCGTAATTTTCTATTGAATACTAGCTGGACCCGCGCTAAATATGTCCTACATAGCATAAGCAGTCCACTAAATGTCCCACTGCTGGGACTCGGCCTTCTCTCGCAGGAAGTCAAGGTCACAAGGCTGACCCAGAGCGGGTTGGTGGATGACTAAGGCTCGAAAGATTCTAGGTACATTTTACCGTTTTAAGTTAGCGGCATTACACACATGATTTCGAAAAGACAATGGCGCGGTTTGAACCCAGGGGCTCTGGATCGGCAGTTGCTGTTCTCCCAACTAGACTAGAAGTATTCGATATATCCTACGGCTTCTCTGAACTATTTGTAGGGATTTTAAACCTTTAAGGACTATTATTTTAACAAAAATTTAATGTTAGCTTTTATGTAATTACGCATATAAAATAAGTTTAAAACTTTTAACTTTCAAAACATGACGAAACTATCATCTACTTTTTCAACCTCAACGGAAATCTATTTATATGCGTAATTGCATAAAAGCTAACATTAAATTTTTGTTAAAATAATAGTCCTTAAAGGTTTAAAATCCCTACAAATAGTTCAGAGAAACCGTAGGATATATTGAATACGGCTATATAATATCGAATACGGTAGGATATATCGAATAAGCCGTAGGATATATCGAATAGCATTTAGAATATAGCTAAAAGTCGTGCAAAAATCTAACCACTACTTTGTTGGTAGTGACTTGTAGCCTCGAAACTAACTTTTCAAAATTAACATGCGGTTATAAGTTGTGTATTTTGCTCCATCCGAGTTGACATTGTAAGTAGTTAGTGAAGTTCCCCACAATTCCATTATGAAATTGGTCGCGCAATTTTGTAACTCATTGTTTTCGCAAACTAGTAAGTACTTACATGTAGGAACGACTTTGACTGCGTTTAATTAGGAACGAAGTAAGTAATAGAATAGTGCAAGTTAATTGCAAGAAAAAGACGACTAGATAGATATATCAGTTAATTTTGCACAAAAATTGCAACTTACCTATTGGTGGACATGTATGTATCAGTACAAACTATCTAGATGTAACTATCTTTGCTAACTCGAGTGATAAAACACGTAACTTTTCATTCCACCTCAGCGTGGAAATGACTAAATGCAAACTTTTAATTTTTTTCGCGCTAAAGCAATTTAAAAAAAAGTAAGTACACCAAGGAGGTCCCGAGTCTGAGTTTTTAACAAATAAAAAAAAAAGTATGATGCATTCGGAACCAAGGAGGTAGAAATAAATAGGTTGAATTATGTTTTGAATTCAAAACCTCAGTACACGCGATGTTCTAAATTCAAATTTACTTTAACCTCTAGAGGGTAAAAACGACTTTTGCGCCCTGATATCGAGGAGCAAAAGTACTCTTTCCGAGCTGGTGGGATGAAAATGTTTTTTTTTGTTCTAGTGCCAGAGAGCTGCGCTCAACATGCCGTCACCTGTGAGCAGAAAACAAGGTGAGCCACATAAAAAGGATGTATTAATTACCAGATTTAACTATAACCAAATAAGTAAACCTAAAAAAAAAAAACGGTCACATCTTACGAAATAGCGTTAATATGTAAAGAGATTACAGTTCAGTAGAAAAGGGTTTAGAAGAGTACAAACAAAATAATTACTTATGTACGAGTATGTCACAAAAACAAGCAGACACTACGCAAACTAAATGGTGTGGCAACAACAGGGCGTTATACAGCATCCACTACGTAAACAGGATAAAAAAGAGGTACCTATACCGACAAATTGCTAGAAAATATAGCGATGCGATAGAAATAACGATGAACGATTACGTAGAAAAAAGCCTTTGTATCAGAATAAACAGCTTTTGTAGCAAATAAACGCAAAGTGGGTAAGTGGTTGTGGTTAAGTAAGTGCGCTCAAATTTTATTCTTACAATTTATTGACTCGACTTACACCTACGCGTTACTTTCTTCAGGTGTTTTTAGTCTAATTTTTCACAATGTCTAACTGCTCCATTACTTCAGATGCACCAAAAACTGACAAATTTTGGAAGTATATTCGAAGTTTCGTAGTTAGCCCTGCATTCATTATAATTATGATAGAAAATAAATAGGTAGGGCTGTGATGAGTATATGTAATGTGAAGTATATTCGAAGTTTCGTAGTTAGCTCTGTATTAATTGTGATTATGATAGAAAATAAATAGGTAGGGCTGTGATGAGTGTACGTAATGTCTTGTGGGTTGTCAGATCGTTAGAGTCATTTGGTGTCAGGTTCTTTCGGTCGTTTGTTCCCAATTCACGTTCAAAATGTTTTACTAAGACTCTTAGTTAACAAATTTGGCAAATGCATTTGTTTTCTGCCTCCGTAACATCACGGTACATAATAGCACATTATTGCCGCGGCTCATAAACAGTGCGTTGCTAGTTGCTAGTCACGGAAATGATGGATGAAAGCGTACGTAGCCTTTACAGCGAAATTACCACTGCAGCTCTTATAGCAGCTGTATTAGTAGCTACTAAATGTTCCCTGTTTCCCTACAACTCCTGGGTCTCAGCGCCTTCTCTGTAAAATAATGGATTTACAAAGAAAATTACTGGCGTCTGGTCAAAAAGCGCGGCAACGCCGACTTTGTTAAAAATAGCGACCATGTCACAAGCATTTTTGAGAAAAAGTGAGTAGGTACATTAATACGGCATATTGTTAATTTTCATAATACTTGTAGATACTATAACTACATAGAATAAAGCGTTATAATATGACTGGGCATGATCGATTTTTTTAGATTCACATCTGTTCGTTCCGTGGCCCGATTTCAATAACTCTGCTTTGCAGCCTATATGAGGTTACCGTAGTTACTCCATAGTAGAGCTGTACTGTAATGTATATAAACACAGATGGTTACCCGAAAATAACAAACAATTAACTTGTTTGTGGGCTTTAGTTGAAGCGGATGTTGTAGAACAACATAGTGTATTCGATAGGATCATCATATTGTGCTACGCTCCGGAACTATTATATCTTTTATTTTACGTATTACAGGAGAGCAGGACAGGGAAAGAAAGAGAAGATGAATAATTGAATTAACAATTGACAAAGCGGTGATAGGGTAAAGGATATTCTATTTGAATGAATGAATATGGCTTTGAGTTATACACACATTTGCTTTACCAAAAACACTGCGTATATACTGTTTGTCTGTAAATAGGTCGCTTACACGGGCGCAACTAAAGAGACGATCTTCTTAGCATTCCATGGATTCACCGTGCGGGTGCCGGGTTCATCGTGTGGCAGAGAGAGAAAACCCGAGTAGATCCCGAGACTTGTGACTCAGGCGTAGGTTTAAGGGGCCCCTTTCTGACGTACATCGACACTCACCTTCACTACTCGTTTTTTCTCTCCCTGCCCAGCCAAATCTGATATGAGCCTACTAGTGCAGCTTTAGATACTCGTTCTAGTATAGAACTTACTGCAATTCTGGATAAGCCAAGGTCTTTCATCAGGTTATAGAGAGATTTTGCTGGTATACCTCTCGCTCCCACTTCTACAGCGTATAAACTAACTACATACAACATAGCCGTTTTTTGTTAATTCGTTTAGGAGGTCGTAATACTTATTTTGTTTGTCGCAAAAAAACACGTAAAAGTCAAGCAAGATATAAGTATGTATATGATAAGCCTTTAATTAATATTGAATCGAAATTTGTTTGTATAAAAACTAATCTTGTAGAAGATATACATGTGGTTCGAATAACAGTAAAATCAGCCAACTAATTGTTTCTATTGCAGGGACTGAGGGCCTTCTCTCGCATGAAGGGAGTAAAACCAGTATAATATGTGTCAGCTTATGGTTTGTCTCCAAGTATTATAACTTGGATATCGGACTTTTTGAGGTATCAATCCATACGAGTGGTCATTAATGGCTGCTCATCGGCTCAAATGGCTATTAATGCCGGAGTCCCTCAAGGGTCGGTGCTCTCTGCGACACTCTTTCTGCTACATATCAACGATCTGTTAAAGCCCGGCTTCTTTCTTTTTTTTTTTTTTCTTAAAATAAATATTGGTGGACAATTCACACACAACACCATCTGACCCCAAACTAAGCAAAGCTTGTGTGATGGCAGCCAGATAGCTGATATAATACGCACTGATCTTTGGGTACGCAGATGATAGCACCGTTGTAAAGAGCTACATATCGAGCGCGAGAGCCAATAGGCAGCAAACTCAGGTACTGATGAATAAAACTAGAGAGTTTGATCGAGCGTTTAAACTTGACCCTTGAGGCAGTCTCTAAATAGGGCGATGTCAATCTGGTCAGGTTTAACGAGGGAAAGACGCAGGCGTGTCTGTTCTCCGCAAAAAGGAGTCCTTTCCAACAGACTTCTACTTTTCGCGGTGTATCCGTGCCGGTATCCGACCATCTCGAGCTGTTGGGCGTTACTTTGTCATCTACTCTTAACTTTGGCTCGTATATTGAATTTAAGGCTGAATTAGCTGCCAAAAAACTAGGTGTCCTCTCAAAAGTGCGAAGGTAAGTACCTTCGCATCTTTCTTTTACCCTTTGTAACCTTTAAGTCTGAAAATTTACTCACGTTATACCAAGCACAGATTCGCTCCTGCTCGCACCTTTGGGATCGATCGGCTAAGTATCAGCTGGAGGCTCTGGAATCGATCAAGACATTCTCGTGCGAAAAAGACTGCAAAGTCTCGAACATCGCCGGAAAATTGCTAGCTTATCGGTTTTTATCGGATACACTTCGGAGAGTGTGCGACTGATTTGTACGATCTAATACCACCTTGCCCTTTTTTCTATCGGAATGCTCGTAGCTCGATAAAGCGACATCGTTTCATGGTTGATGTTCCAAAGACACGAGCGAAGAGATTTGACTCTACTTTTGTGATAAGAACGTCTAGGCTGTGGAATACGTTGCCTGAGAGGGGTTTTCCCGATAGTTACAATCTTTGTGTCTACAAATCGAGAGTGAATCGGTTTCTTCTAGGGAAACACGCTCCATCGTAGACCGCATCGTCGTTTAACATCAGGCGAGATGGCGGTCAAGTGTAAATCTATAAAAGTTAAAAAAAAAGGTACGCTGAGCCAGTGCAGGCTGGCGAGTGACGCATGACCTTGAAAGATTTTTGGAACGTGACGGTTTCTTCACGATATTTTTCTTCCCCGTTAACGCCTGGTGATGACAAATTTGTTTATCCGCACTTGAAAAAATACTCAGAGGTGTAGTGGGGTTTCGAACCTACGACGTCACGATTGTGATTCGCGTTTCCACTAACTCACTACGGCTTTCTAACAAAATCATTTAATTAAATTCGTATCGAAATCCACATTCCTTTGGAACCGATGGCGCTCCATTCAGAACCAGCGACCGCCACGCTGTGTCAAAAGACTTCACGAACCGAAGGTAATATCGTAAATATCTCTACTGAGTACCCGAGATATAATTCTATTATTAGCCTGCATTTTTATTTTACGGCCTTCCATTATTAAAGCTTTTATTGAGTAAACAGACAAACACCGTAAATATATCAAAGCAACTGTGCCAATATTATTTTGGTACGCGGATCGCAAATTATGGAGGCTGAAATATGTTTGTGTAGTTAGGGATGGAATATCAATAGATTGATTTGTTTTGCGTTTGTATTATGATAGAAATACGTGAACGTAAAACTTGTGAGCAGAGATGTTACGACGATGCGAACTGAATTCATGATCTTTGCCAATTGATTTTGACGATTTGCCCGTAAATCTGAATAGTGAGCGGAATATTGAATTATTTCGTTAGCCGCTGTCTGTCACTGCAGGGCCGAACGGATAGACGAAACTTTGTTGTAGGTACAATAAAACTTGAGTCTCCAAACGATGGCTTAGTTTATCGGAACGCTCAATTATCCGAACATTTGTGTGAATACCCTCTCTAAAATTGCGAATCAAAAAATACAATTAAAAGTGTTCAACTTTTTCAAGTGTTGAAAATACACATGTACAAAAATATTTCAACGTTAATATTGCAAATGTAATTTTGGAACATACAAGCAGCCTGTTTCAGTTTCGCTCGGATATTATCATGTAAAGACCGAAATAAAAACTCTTAAATTGACATTGGACTAAATTACAAATTAACGCAAACTTTCGTGAAAATGGGTGATTTGGTGAAGTAAATTGAAGTGAAGTGAATTGTTTGAGGTTTGTAAATAATTTATTTTCTCCGAAAAAACAAAACCGACTTCAATTTAAAATTAAATTCAGACACTCAACCGAATTTAATAAGAAACCATTACTACATCGAGGAACCTAACTGAAAAAAAGAAAAAGATGAATGTAAATTTTAGTTTTTTGTTCATATTTCAAAAACCACCACAGCGATTTCGATAAAATGTATACGGGACCACCTCTGAACTATGAACTACCAATTGGCGGAGCTACCGCGTAACACACATACAAAACAAAGTACAACTGAAAAGCGATGTTAACACTAATCACAAATTAATGTTTAATATTGATTTTATGATAGTTTGTATTAATATTATAGAATATCGAAAAACACATTATTATAATTTAATATTATGTAAATTTATTATAAGTGATTTTAAATGCTATATTTTTAATCTGTGGTCACGTGACTGGAAACACCAATATGAATTATTACGTCACTAGTCGCAAAACAAGCTATCGAAAACCGACTAAACTGTTTAATTTTCTGCATTTTTAATGTAGTTTGCGATCTTAGCGACGACGATTTTGATTGTTTTTATTCAAGTAATGATAAGAAAACACGTAAACTGGACATACAGGCATGAATCGCGTTTTGCGACTAGTGACGTCATGCCAGTCGTTAGTGTTTTAGCGGCAAAACTCAAAATTAGTCTAATATTGCATATTTACTCATCGAAAATACGAATATTTTGAAATAAAATGTTATTTATTACGGCATACATGCGCCAATCTTCATAATAAAAGCAGTTCCGACAAACAACAACAAAGTTTAACAAACATCATGGCACTAGATTTTTTGAGAAAGATTTGAAATATGCATATGTTTATGATCTCATCCCAATAAACCTACGTTTCGATTAGCCGAACTTTACTTGACCCGAATTAATCTCAATCCCAATTGGTTCGGATAATCGAGTTTCTACTATAAAATTTAGAGGCACGCGGCGCTGTCTGAGGGTAAGGGTAAAAGATAAAACATCACAAAAATCTTTTGAGTCAAATGTTACAATGACGAGAATAGCGAAGGCGTATTAGACGATGTTCAAGACCTTTAAGCCCAAGTCCACAATAGTCATCCGTCTTGTCGGATTTACGTCGCTGCGTTGGCGTCGTAATAGAGATGTCACATTTTTATTGCTTGTCAAAAGACTGTAACACTCATAACAGTACAATTTCAGAGTAGTGGGCTAAATTTGTTGCAAATATGGGTTAATGATACATCCCTTTGTAATTTTTTATTATTTATTTTGTTAATTAAGCGAAGGGAGTGACTAGAAGTGTGTTTGATACTAAGCAACACATCTGCAACACAGTAGGTACCTCGAAGTAATGTGAACATGAAGAATACAAGTTACTGTCTAGCACTTTCCTGCGCTCGTCATCCAGAGATTCAAAATGATTCTCCCTATAATATCTTCGGAAATATTGCCCTTCAAACCAAAACACAATAACGTTTGCACATTACTGTTTGGCGGTAGAATAAATATTGATATTTATTCTATCTGACAGGTATATAGATATAAAAATCATCTGAAAGTTGTAAAGGTGATGGTTGTGTTAGGTCAGGTTCAGACTGCTTTTCCACCAGACATGCTATGCTACGCTACTATGGATGCGTTTAGTATTTACCAATCATATTCATTGATCGACATATAATAGCAAGGTGAAAAAGAGTTTAAATATGCTAGATTTTTGAATACGGAAGGATGCGGATGGAATCATTGTACAATGTACATACATATGAAGGTATGTATTCTATGGGTAGGTACTAGGTATGTGTGTACTATAGATGGGAAATATGGACTGTGCTATGGATGCGCGAATGGTACCTATAGCTATTCATCGTATAGCTCGATCGAGCTAGGCATCTTATACTTCGCGGCGATGCATCTTCATAGGATATCTTGCTCGGCAACATAGCTTAACATTAGTGGAAACGGTTATATAGTTTTCGAGCTTAGCTTTCGCATCATCACAGCTTATCTGCAAATAGCATCTCCGATGGAAAAGTAGCCTAAGTCTCTACGCCGACTATACCTCTACTAAGTTAGACAAACTCTAGCGCTTTTCAAATGTTAGTTCATTACTAGCGGTCGCCCCAACTTCATTTGAGTTAAAGGATTAATCTATAATATAGTCTATTGAGGTGCCATTTGTTCAAGACTTATGAGACATATGACCAATAACATTAGTACCCAGTTAATTGTATTGAGGCCAATAATCTAAATATAAACTATTCCAGCTCCATCTCTCAATTCGGACCAAATTGCACGTTAATGCCAAATTTCGTGAACATCTTTTGATTTGGTGACACTGGTGGCAATTTATTGAACTAATATTTCTGGTTGACAGGGGACAACTGGCTGGAGACGATGGTGGAGGTACCCTCAGCAGCGTGTGACGAGGAGGCTGACCGCTGTCCCGTCAGCAACGTGAGCATCCTTCACATTACATTCCGTACACACATCTCACACATGCCCTATGCGCACAATGCTTCATCCTAAAAGCTCTTCAAAATCATTAAAAAACCCAAAAAAAACTTTACTAAATAGTTAAATCCGCCTGTCTATACTTAAAAAAAACAGAAGGCTATACCTGACATTTGAAAAATACCTTGCAACCAAACTGAAACAAACAATAATTAATTGTATGAAGTACATTTAAAAAAAAGATACAATACGTTTTTTTTGGCGCGGCGTGAAATTCAATAAATACTTCCAATATATTTATTATCAACAGCGCCCTGTGGTTTCGCCCGCGTTTTTCCTATTCCTTTTATTTTTCCCGAGAGGAAAAGTAGCCTATTTGTGTATCTGTGTTCCTAATTTCAATCTAATCTGTTCAAGCGTTGCGACGTGACGACGACGACATTATAATATTATTGCTAGTGATGTTATAATATGTAATATTTTCACCACCAACATCAGTTGTGCAAACTGCGAATGTAGTGCACTTGGCCGCGAGGAATCCGTGAAATATCTGGGAGTTACTGTTGACGAAAGAATGACGTGGGGACCGCACATCCAAACAGTTTCCAAACGAATAAGAAAACTTATCCACGTTTTCAAACAACTTCGTTCAGTGGCTGAGAAAAAGCTATTGATTGACACTTATAAAGCTCTCGGTGAGTGCATAATAGGGTATTGTATTTGTTCTTGGGGCAGTGCGGCAAAAACGCACATACATCAGGCAGAACGTGCCCAACGCGCTCTTCTTAAAGTTAGTTTATCTCTCCCATTCAGATACCCGACTACTGACTTATACAAGGACTGTAATGTATTATCGGTTAGAAAAATCTTTGTTAGCCAGTGTATCAAAAGGTATCACTCTATGAAGTCAACATTTTGTCCAACTGAGTGCTGTTGAAGAGGGGTTCTAAACTTCGATCATTTCTCCTTGTCGCATGATTTTTGTGCGGCATTGCGAAATAATGTATTAGAAGAGGTATTGAAACTGTATGGAACCAAAGCCGAACATAATCAAATGATCAAACTTACTCTGTATATCGTCGGAAAATCATGATTTTTTTTCACAAACTAACAATAAGAATTTTAAAATTTATATTTTTTATAGTTTCAATACCTCTTCTAATCTATTATTCCGCAACGCCGTACAAAAATCATGCGACAACGAGAAATGATCGAGGTTTAGAACCCCCCCTCTTCAACAGCACTCAGTTGGACAGCTTACAAGTGACGGCATAGTGCTCAATCTTATTACTTTATACCCTTCTATCATCCTACATAGGTCTCCTGCTGTATCAGATGACCCATAAATTTTGTTCACGGGCCTGCGGTCTATTACTTGTTATAAAAGAAACAGGAATTGTTAAGAATCTAAAACTGTTTCGTATCACATTTGCATTAATATCATCTTGTTCCTTATGAACTTATTAACTACGAACTACAATACTAATCCTAAAGTTACATAATTTATTAGGAGGGTAAAGGTGAGATCCGAAAGTTGTTTGAAAGTCACCTTTACCCAACAATAATATTTTGATACACTTTGAGGTCTTGACCTCGGGCTCAGAAAAAGGAACGTTATAAGTTTGACGAATCTGTCTGTGTATCTGTGACATCGTAGCTAAAGAAATCCATCTATAATAATCCTTTTTGTTTGATGGCTGGCAAGGTTCATTTTGTTTTTTTTCTGTTTGGGTTTCTGCCCCTGAATTAACTTCAACTTCAACTCTTGATTTAATGGCTTTTATTGTGGTTTAGCCTCACAATTTCACCAATGTGAAGTATACATTTAATATATAATCTAAATTTTGAAGAGAAAACGGACGACGCGTACTTCAAAGCCGTTACCCCCCCCTGAATTAACAAATCTAAATTACAATGACACTGCACTACATACTTCAGTACTCATCCGATAGTTAAACTAAATTAAAAAAACTGAGCTGATCAGCCTGCAACATGCTCAGCATGCTGATCGCATTACCATACTGAATGGCAACGCTTATGCGTTGACTCAAATAAACGCCAGCATTTAGTCCCAGCCTCATACAGCCTTCACGGCCCCGATGTCTTAACATCAATCTGTCCAAATATATAACACTAGCAGTCCTCCCGGCTACGCCCGTGGTACATAATATATACCCTATAGCACTCATGGATCATATCCAAAATATATCCAAATAATTTTTGAAATCGGTGCAGTTCCTTAGAATTGCTCGTTCAAACAAAAAACCTCTTCAATTTATTAAACTTAAAAACTACTCAAAAAACTTATCCACTGTTGACTTATAGATGTTCCATTATTATACATTTTGTTGAATGCTTTTATTTGTATTGTTTAATGTTTCCCTTCTAAATATGTATATGTGTCAGCAATTTTATCCTTGTTAAATGTGACTTAAAAAATAATACTATACAATAGGCATGACGGCAGATCCTGCAATTAAATTAAATTACTTTATTAAATGACAATTTAAATAGAATAAAATATGTACTTAAATTTTTATATTTTTACGCATAGAAAATACCCGACATTGACGTCAGGCTTTCGTAGTGTTTTGTATGAAGCGATTTTGGAAAAGTCCAAAATTGTGACTTCAGTTTCGGCAGCTTCAAAAATTAAAGTGCTGGCTTATCAATAAAACTTTTATAGTTACATCGAATTCTTAGAGAGTGATGGCAAAGTTCCCATAAAAATGTAAATAAATAAACTTGACATAGGTTAGTATAATTGCAATAAAGACATTATACTCGTATAATGCTTGACAGTTTTCTGTACAATAATTATTGTAATACAGTAAAGTAGTCATTTCAAACTTTGAAAATGTATACAATTTGTATGCTCTTTCTTTTGTTTTTATTTTTTATTAATTGACGTGTAAATAGTACATTTATGATTCAAGTACTTTGACTTTGACTTTCAAATTCGTGTTATCACGGGAAGTTTTTAAGATAACAAAGTAATTATTTCACCTATATTTCAGTTATTGATGGCACATTAAATTAAAAAACTGAGCCGTCTTGCCTATTACACCATACATTTATACCTGAGTAGACACACTCTATGTGCATTATCACGAGTTCACGAGGGGTAGGTATGAGTCGATATGGCAGGTCCCGGCCGGTCTACCGCCTAACTGAATCTGCTTTGACTTTGTTATTGCTGTCTCTATAATTTCAAGCGAAAAGAACAGAGACAGAGTAATATTAAAGCCAAGACAGTTTTAGTTGCGGTCCTCTCCGGTGCAGAGTTGAGACTCAGCGGCGCCGCGCGTGTTTACCTCGCTCTCGCAGCGACGCTCACTACTCAGAAACATTTTAACCTCGCTGGCTTCGTAAACATAGACTTAAAATATTAGTTGAAGTTATGGACATGAAGTGGACATTGACTTACACGGATTATCTTTAATTGATAGATAGATAGAGCTATAACTCTTTATTGACACTCCAAATAAAATGCAACACAGAAAAAGTAGTACGACAGTGTTTCATTGTTTTGTTTTAAAGTGGCAACTCGTTTAGCCGTCGCGTCGCGTTGATCACTTTTTGATAGAGGAAAATCGTATGGGTGCAAGTCAATAACATGTTTTTTTTGCTGTGCAGAACCTTTATTAACAAAACTAAAATACAATGAGAACTACACTACACTACACTACAAACCTACCTAACTAACTACTTACACTAAGCACACCTGAATTATCCATAGACCACTGTAGGTCTACAGAAAATCAAGATGTTCAAGCCCACTACCAATCGGAAGCGTACCCAGCATGCTGGCGGCATTACCACGCTGAATGGCTATGCTTATGCGTTGGGCCAAACATGCTAATGTAGCGGCTTAGTGTAGGAGCAGCGGTGGAGTGGCGAAGCGTGACGTCCGCGTTAGACGCTCATTCGATGGGTGAAATCTTTATGAAGTGAAAACTTCGTTTGGCGCACCGCAGACAGAATTTCCGTGGACTGTGAATTGAGCTCAAGCGTCTCGCATTTCTAGATAGCCATGCTTATGGCCACGCCCTCCGGTTTCACCCGCGTGGTTTCCAAAGTAAGCCATCAAATTCTATGTTATTTTCACTTCTATCGGCAGTTCCTATGACTGCCAATCTTTTAGTACGTTCATGTCAACAAAATGCGTAATAGTAGCACCTTTATGTGTAGCTATACCAGTGATAATACTGTGTAACATTAGTGCTGATTAATAATACAATTCTATGTTATAAGTTTCCTCTTCTATCGGCAGCCCCTACGACTGTTGTTGTTCTCACGTAGCCTCTACTATTGAACTTTTGTATTGAGCTGAAGGCTAAAACATACTAACCTAATCTTACTAACTGTATGTACTTACATACATACAGCATACCCGAAAGCGTACTTGGAAGCGTTCCATATTCATATACTTACCATACCAATATATACTCGTAGTACTCAAGGAGTACCTACTACAATTCGCGCTACGGCTTAACTTTTCCTGGGGCTGTTCGTAAGTACGGAGACTATAAACATATAAAATGATACAATTAAAATTTTATATTTTTTGTGGAATCAATTAAACGTATTGATTCAATGAGATAGCGAGGTTACGGAAAACTAGTATATCATCGAGGTATGCAGAATGCAGATACTAGATTTTTGTGTATTTACCTACCTTAAACTGCTGCATTGATTTCTACAAAAGTTATATAAGACTGTCTCTGAAGTGTGATGTTCTACCAAACAGTAAAATAAATAATGATCCAAATCGATTTACAACTGGCGCAGCTATCGCCTAATATAAATACATACAGAAACAACCGAATTGTGAACCTCCTCCTTATTTGAAGTCGATCAAAAATGAAATGTGATTTAGCCAATGCTGATATAGAATGGATTTTTTGGGATGCATCATTATGGATAAATCTTAGAACCTTGAAAGGTATACCCTCTTGTATTGAGTCTAGACGTTCACAAGCTAAATTTTATGAGTAAATCTGATTATTGGACCCAGGCCGCTAGCCGCGGCCGGAGTCATGGCGTGACTAACAGGTCAGCCCCGCGGATCACTGCATTTTATAGCATGCGCTTTATTACCACTCTACTTGAATCACCCTTTATGACAAACAAATGGCTACCCATTTGTTTAACATTTATCTCTCCCTCTTACGAACTCTCCTGTGCCTAAAGGATATGTTGGTTGTGTGCACATAACAAGTGCCAAGTGCGAGTTGCGATGGACATATTATAGGTACACTTTCATGGAACATATGCGTCTCCTCATGACGTTTTCCTTCATCGTTCGTGACAAACTTAAACATTTTTACTTGTAACACGGGATCGGCGGAATTTGAATCTATGACCTTGTGAATAATTGCGCACTCTGAACATATAACTGCTGGCCTGGTGGCTTAGTTGGTAGTAAGTCTGCCTGCGAAGCCGTGGGTCGTGGGTTCGGTCCCCACCCAGTGCAAATGTTTGTGTGATGAATTCAAATATATGTACTGTGCCTGGGTGTTTTCTATGTATAATAAGTATGTATTTAAAATATATAAGTATTATATCAGCTATCTGGCATCCATAGTACAAGCTTTGCTTAGTTTGGGGTCAGACGGTGTTGTGTGTGAAATGTCCACCAATATTGATTGATTATTGAACTACATGAAACAAAAGATATAGACAAGAACTTATATTATAGCGACATAAATAGCTAAATACGATATTCAGCCAATCAATACGTGGGATTGTATGTGCGTAAAATTTGAATCACAGCTCATAGGCACGTAATTTCAGGTGCTCGTTGATTGCCTAACGTGAAGCGTAAACACTGGAATATGCAAATGACTAGCGACAGACGCTCACTATTAGGCAGCTAGCTACAACTAGAGTCAGCCCTAACAAAGCCACTTGGCCCCGTTTGCTAAACCGAAGGGTCAATAGAAGGGCGTTCGTGTTTGCAGTCCGCCTTAATAAGGGCCAAGTCAGTTCATTGTCGGATGCCCTCAGAGTCTCAGATTAAACGCATGTTCGATGTGTGCCAAGGGATTGATCCCTTCATTTGTATTCAAGAGAACGCTAAGCACCACAGTTAACGTAAGTGCATAGAATTGAGATTGATAGCTTGAATCATAAGTTTTATTCGCATCGCTCGTTGCGTGTGTGAAGTGTCTACTAGAAGCCTCATTTTTCAAAGCTAAACTACTTTATTTAAAAATTAGCTGTACCCTGCCACGCTTTGCTGTGGCACATTATGATGAAAAAAATAGATAAAAGCAATGCTTGATGCCGATTATATATCTTTCTAAAATTTCAGCTCGATCGGTGCAGAACTTTTTGAGTTTTTGAAGCATATACAAACCAACATAACATTTTTAAGAGATGTACAATTTACACGTCAATCAGTGTATCAATACAGTACGGTATAGTAGTAACGTGCCTACCAATCCCTTTTCTAAATTTACAAAACAAAAATTTTAATAAACGTGTTTTACGATATTTATTATCGTACTGATAAGTTTCAATTGTTTGATATGTGTTACAAATTTTCCTTCACTCCCAATCACTTTCCAAGAAGTCCCCGTAACTTTAGAAAGTTTAGTCAATAAGCCAATATTTTTATCTGTTTTTGAAGCTAACAAAAGTTTCTTAAACTCTTATGTCTCATGTTTCATGTACCACATACATCTAATGATGTCTCAAGAAATAAATAGTCTACAACATGAGTCGAGTCAAATTCTGGCGATTTCTGGTAATTTCGCTTCGTCCAGATAGGTCGTTATTTGCGAGGTATACGTTGTGCGACAGTAATTTAAAATGAAATTAGATCACGGACGTGTGAACGCAAAAATTAGTTTACA
Organism: Ectropis grisescens; assembly: GCA_017562165.1. Lineage (NCBI taxonomy): Eukaryota > Metazoa > Arthropoda > Insecta > Lepidoptera > Geometridae > Ectropis > Ectropis grisescens. The sequence continues at coordinate 27,045,725 of CM029781.1, read as the reverse complement.
GGAAGCTCATTTCATACCGCATCAGAAAAAGTAAAAGACTTAAATAGTATTTCGTTGCCTATCCAAAAACTCTTATAAAAGTCGCGTATCACACTTGTACTTACCTATGTATCTCTCTACTTATTCTGTGTTACCTATCGCCATAGCCTTAGGCTACAAACACAAAAAGAACGTAACAACAGTTTGCTTTGCAAAATATTTTCTTGTTGAGGTTTCAGGATATACAAAACTAAGCAAACAATCTGTCATTATATCAGATTTTAACTTTGTTTTTAAATTATAATTATTTTAGCCGAAACATTTTCATAGTAATTATAAGTAGGTACATAAGATATGTGTATTATTTCATTTTAGAAATAAAATGTTGAAAATGATTACATGTTTATTTCATGAAGCCTAATCTTCTTTCGAGTGAAGGCCGTCACTCGCCGACTTTTATACTCGCTTGATGTGTGTGTTTCCAATGCTCTATCACTCAGAAATCGATCCACTGTAGCTAAATCACTGAAACACCTGATAGTGTTAATAGTTGCTAACTTGAAACAAAATCGAAATACATACGAATAATCAGATTTCTTCTACTGAAACTGAACTATCTAACAAATAATTTTATTTAGGTACTTATTTAGCTAATAAAATATAGCCTTACCTAACTACGAGTACATCTGCATATTATTATCTCATTGTTACTTACTATCACAGATGTAAATGTTAATAGCCTATCAGCTTTTCCAGAATTAGACATTGCCCGAATCTACAGCAAAAATATTTCATCAAAACCGGATCGTTCCCGAATTACTCTTGAGTGAGGAACATAAAATAAGTTTTAAGATTTTACCGTCCAATATTTTGTGTAAATTTATTCATTTACCATTTAAGGATTTTTTTAATAATTTAACTAACAGTGCTCCCTGGATTTATTCGCGTAGTTCCCGTTTCTTTTATTTTATATCGTAAAAAAAACCTATGTGCTTATTTATTTCAACCAATAATCTAACTGTATTCAAAATTACAATCCAAATATTCCGACGTGATTAAGCTACAAACGTTCAAACTTTGACAATAATTTAAAATAAGTAATATTAGTAGAATGTCGAATGGCGTATTTTTAACGTGAAACAGCATTTTACACTGTGTTTATTTATCGTATTTATTTCGACAGTTTACAATAAACGACCTACCCACTTCACCTCTGCCACCTTATTTATGCAGTCAAATTCTCGCATCGCGATCAGCAGATTTATGACGCTTAGCGAGTTTAGCCGATTCATTTCGCCTGCCTACGAATTGGCGAAAATGCGTTCTTACGATCATTCGATCATTCGTCCAGAAATAACGTATTTCGGTCTGACTGCTCAGCGGGTCGGTTCCACGAATAAAAACCCCAAGTGCCGCGCAAACAAAATTCAAATCGAATTAGAGGGTAGTCCGATGAACACGTACAAAGATAAAGCTCGCCTATTGAACTTTATTTAACTTTTTTGACTACGATATGAAAACGGACTTAGACATAAAATTGACATGGACAGGCGCGCCGCTGCGGCAAATCCGTAGTTTTAAAACATAAATACATTTTATTTATTTATTTGCACAGTGTACATACATATATTAGATATATCTTATAGCTAAAATCTATAACTATATGTACAAAGACCTTGTTAGGGTGTTGCAAAACAGGACGACAACACAGTTTCGTCCGAGAGTTGTATATAGTTATAAAATGTATAAAAATTATATGAAGTTAAACAAAGAAAATGTTACAGGAAGATCTAGAATTAAAAAAGTACTATTTACACTTTTATAAATTAATGGGACCTACCATCTATCTTCCATAAATTCTAGTATGCTGTAGTAACCTTTTTCGATGAGTTTGGACTTAATTTTATTTTTAAATAATTATGCTGGTTTTATTTATATTTTTTAAAGTTTCAGGTAATTTATTCCCGAGATCCTAGCGTTCAAGGTAAATGCTGACGCAACGATAGTCAGGGCTCTATCTTTGAATAATTCGAGGTTGGGAACAGGTAAAGCTAGTTTCGTTTGGCGGCACATACATTAAAAATACATTTTATGGTGATAATAAGCACATACATTAAAAATACATTTTTTTAAACATTTTAAATTATATATTACTATATATTATTATTATTGTAATATGTAAATTTAAAATTTACAGTTATTATAACTTTAAAAATGTACTAGGTACCACTTACTTATTTTAGGCATGAGTGTTATGTTCTAAAGATATACAATTGAAAATATGTATTACATAAGAATAATACCTATACTAATGTCCACTAAACATTAATAAAATCAGCTGTACAGGCATTATACTCGTATATCAAATTAGCTCTTCTACGACGAAAATAGTTTATTATCAATGAGCCAGTTTTCAAGCACATTAAAAAATACGGTATTTGTATTTTTGGATGTAGTAAATACTGGTACACTCCGCGAGGTATAAGCTGAGCTTTGCATTAGTGTGAGTGATCACCAATCAGGCAGGAGCGCGGCGAGACAGAATGGCGCCGCGCCTAAGGCCGGTTGTCACATCTGCACTATCCATGTACACTCACACAAATGCAAAGCTCAGCTTATGCCTCGCGGAGTGTACGCAGTTGAATATTTTATTGCTGCATCGAAAGTGATTTTACATTTCGCATTTTTTGTCGCATATGGCGTCGACTGATTGTAAGACGCGTTCTGAAATTTGTATGAGTGGTCCAAAGCGAGGAGTTGCGATGTATGATGCATGAATACTAGCCTAACGCGCAGTTTGACTCGCGTAGTTTTCGTTCTCGTAATTTTACAATAATTAATAGTAGGCTATGTGCTATTCCAGGCTATGACCTGAGTTCCGTTTTCTGCTAAATTTCAGCCGTTATATGATTGAGCAACAAACACCCAAATTTTCCAATATATAGTACTAGCAGTGCGCCGCGGGATTACCCGCACCAGTGTCCGTTCCCGTTATTTACCCGTGATAAAAAGCCAATGTGCTATTTTTTGCCAAATTTCAATCCGATCCGTTTAGACTTGACTAAGCAACAAAGATCTAAGCATCCTGTGGACGACGGTCTTTTTAGTTTGTGTATATAAAATATACGTAAATAAAGTGTGATACATCTGTGAGCCGTGGCATATGGAATTCGCACTCGTAAGAGGTGACATATAGAACCTTACGAGAGCGATTATCCGAGCTTAGAAACTTTTTGCTTTTGTTCTGAATTTAAATTTCCCTCGCATTTTATTGGGTTGTCTTTTGTTTTTTTCAGTTCGAAAAAGGCGGCTCTAGATTTCACGTCACAAAATTAATTGAAATTAGTTTTTTTGTTATTATTTTCTCTAAATAAGTGCAGTGATAGGTTCCATGACCGGAACATATCCAAACTTTAGTAAGATGAAGTCAGGTAACACATGCGATGGTGACAAGGTTTGTTTACTTTGACAAGGGAAGAGGCAGTACAATAGTGTTGATCTCAAGTGACCGAGCCTTTCCCGGCTGACCTTTCCCGGGCCGGTGCTCAGTGCGCGCTCGATGTGGCCAATCACCGTGAAATGGCTTTGTTTATGCTCGCACTGATCACTCATATGCTATCTTATCGATTAACGCAATCCAGGGCTAATCGTATTCAGGTTGGAGACAATTTATTTTCCTTGATGATTTTCCTCTAGTGACAAATTCCGGTAATACATCCTACTAATATTGTAGATGCAAAGGTTGGATGTTTCTTGCTCAGTCACGTAGGAACGTCTGAACGGATCGAGTTTTCATTTGGATAATAGATTACAGTGTGAAACAGCACGTGAACAGCACACAAGCTATTGTTTACCGCAGCAAACTGGCCTCGTGGCTTAGTGGTTAGCAACTTTGCCTGCGAAGCCGAGGGTCGTGGATTCGATTTCCACCCAGTGCAAATATTTGTGTGATGAATTCAAATATTTTCACTGAGTCTGGGTGTTTCATTGGTGGGCAGATTCTCAAAATATCAGATTCGCGGTATTTATATCTATATAAGTATTTTATCACCTATCTGGCCGCCATATTACAAGCTTAGTTTGTGGTCAGATGGTGTTGTGTGTGAATTGTCAAAGTCAAAGTCAAAGTACTTTATTCATAAATGTACAATTTACACGTCAATTAATAAAAAATAAAAACAAAAGAAAGAGCATACAAATTGTATACATTTTCAAAGTTTGAAACTACTACTTTACTGTATTACAATAATTATTGTACAGAAAACTGTCAAGCATTATACGAGTATAATGTCTTTATTGCAATTGTACTAACCTATGTCAAATTTATTTATTTACATTTTTATGGGAACTTTGCCATCACTCTCTAAAAATTCGCTGTAACTATAAAAAGTTTGATCGATAAGCCAGCACTTTAATCTGTTTTTGAAGCTGCCGAAACTTGGGGCCGATAAAACTATTTTGGGAAGAGCGTTATAAACTTCCGGTCCCATTATGTGAGTTAACTTCTGTGACCTCGTGAGAGAGTGTAGTATAACATCCAGCTTGTCGGCGTTGCGTATGTTGCGAGAATGTCTCTCTCTTCGCGTGTTGTACGATTCTAGATTATTTTTGACATACACAGCCACTTGATAGATCAAGATAGCAGGTAAAGTAAGTATACCAAGCTCCTTGAAATATGGTCTGACGGATGTACATTGCGATACGCCAACAATGGCACGTACGGCACAGAAAACGGCAAAGAAATAATAATAACGGAGATGCGGGTTACTACGTGGGGAAAACGGCGGGGCGCTGCTAGTATTTATAATGACGTCAGAACTTCTTACATTCTTCTTCTTCATTCTTACTTTCTTACCTTACTGACATTTTGGTCACAATGAGACATTAGTGTCTCTGGGGTAATGGGGTTACCCTAAACGTGATAAAATAGTTCCTTTTTATAACACATTGTTTTTCACACCCGTTTGACCTTGACCATCAAACACGATTGAATGTAAGCAAAGTTCATTCTGACCTTAAGGTGCGGCCCTCAACAAAACGACTATTTGGGCAGTTTTCAGAGCTATCTACTCATTAGCCAAAACAAATATCAACTGGTAAAAAATACATAAAATTTCTACAGTTTCTTGGCTCCAAAATGGTAGATCCTTTTTTTTTTTATAATGAATTAATTGTTTAAATTATCTCCTCACAACGAAACCATAAAATAGAAATAATTGTAATTATCATGCCCCTACTCGAAAAACCGATACCATTTGATTTTGTACTTACACCAACGGATAGGCAATTCCATTACGCTTGCATTTTGCTAGAATATTTTTTTCAAAATACCAAAATCTGATTTTATAAATAGTTTATTCTAAAATTTGAGCATAAAACAGCGACAAAATCCACTGTTTCTCTCTTGCTCTTTCTTGCGGTGTGCGATGACATAAGAAATACTAAGGGCATTTGCTCGGGGTACGGCCTTATAAAGTGCTAGGTTGTATTTAACAGAGTACAAATAAGCCGGTAACTTTTTCCACTTTAAGGCTGTACTTATGAGGAAAGTAGACCCCTGATAGACCGATTTTGGTGCGGTTTGAAAAAGATTTATTTGACTGAGTCTCATCTGTACTATGTGTCGGAAGTACTAACAATTATTAATGTTAACTTTATTTAGAAACCTACGTCAGAAATTTTGTTACAAGAAAAATGTTTGAGAATTTTATTACAACGAGAGATAAATAAAATGTAATCTTCTAATATAAAATTCTCGTTCACAGTTTTCGTTGCCATACTCCTCCGAAACGGCTTGAAATATGAGAATATAATATAAAACACCATTAGACATGCTTTGTAACATATTTTTCCAATTATTCTGTTTGTTTTGTGTTTATTCAACAATTTTATCTTCTAATCTTAATATTATTTGGTTCCATTCCTTTCCTCGTACAGCTAACGATTGGGAATCGGGTAAGCACAGACTTTTCCTGTATTTCTTTACGTCAAATACAAGTCTCGTCGTAAAAACGACTAATGTAACCTAGTTAGTGGGATAGGCTTGTCCAACATCCTGAGATCCGATGCATTAAGCTCAAGTTATTTCGTTCAAGTGTCTGGAATGATATCTCGTACATAATTTGGATCAGGGAAAAAGGTAATAAAAACAACTTTGAGTATGAGGCAATATCAACAAACCACAGACTAAGTAGAGAGATACTCTAAACAAATTAATAGATAGATAGATAGATATACTCTTTATTGACACACCAAACAAAATTAAACACAGAAAAAAAAAAAAATATAATATAATAGTGTAAATAAAATATAATATAATAGTGATCAGTGGTCGAAATTCCCCATTAAAGCAACATTTATCTATCTTTTGTTATATAGTCGTTGCTTTTTAAGTCGCTCGTCTCACACTCTATATAGTATAGAGTGACAAGACGAGCAGGACATGAGCCTGATGGTAAGCAATATGCCTGCGACACAGTGAGACACAACTATTGGATCATAAAGAGTCCAAATGCACTGCACTACGCTCCTACTAATCCCTGTAACTTCTCTGGAAACATTGCCCTTGAAAGCGGAACACAGTAATGTTTTCACATTATTGCTTGGCTGTAGACCAACTGGCAAAAGTTTGGTACTGCCCCAGGCGGACTCTGCCAAGAGTCCTGCCACTAAAAAAGTTAATTATTATAAGTTTGACCAAAGACTTCAACAATAAACAAAAGAGTTGTCATGAGTATGTGTCAAATACAAGGTGTGTAATGTTTTTTCAAATTGATTTAACGTACTTTAAAAGGACAATTAAAAAAATACATTTGCACTCTTCTTTTCAGTTAAAACTAAATAAGTGTGCGAAAAGTTTCGTAAAAAGGAGTTTAAAGTTTTAACTTCACGCTAGTTCGATCTTAGCTGGACAAACTAAGTAGAGAGATACGCCAGAGAGAGATAAGCCCAGAGGCTTAGCTCGATTTCTCTTTCAGGTATCAGTTGTATGCTAAAGATATTACAGACCTTTGGATACAATTTATCACCCCACCTATAGAAAGATAGAAAGAAGGATTTAAAATAATAAGATTCAATATTATGCCGTCACTTATAAGTTGTCCAGCTGAGTGCAGATGAGATTCAAAAGCACCCCTTATTCCCCACGACACTACAAAGCTGCACTACTGGTAGTGCATATTTTAGTAGTATATATAGTGTAGGGATTTTTTTTTCCTTCTGCACTACTACATTATATACTCCATCTTCGTTCAGTGGGTACATTTTGGTCATATATTTTAATCTATGTAATCTAATCTAATGAATGAAAAATTATGAGAAAACTCGCAATGCCGTACAAAAATAGTGTGCCACAAAGTCAGTTGTCTTACCCGGCAATTTTCATTCCGGTTCCCAAACTTATTTTATCTACTGCCCACTTTGAGAATAAATAAATTTTTTAGCGCCCCCATTTTTTCACATACTTCAAAACCACTATCACATTTATGTTAATTAATTGATTATTGTGAGCTATATTAGCAGAGATTCATTCTAAACGAGACTTTTACGATACAACCCGCGAGAGTTAACTTGAGACCTGAGCCCAATAGGTAGGTAGTACACAACGGATTCCAAGCCTCTATAACGGTCCCATTTTTGTCTGGGTCTCTTACCCTAGGCCCTTTAGGCCTGCAGAGCCCACTAGGGGGCGTTATCGCCCACTTTGGGAAAGGTTGGTTTACGGCATCGGTTCCATATAGTTTTAATACCTCTTCTACTCCATTATACCAATTACAAATTCAATCCATTATACCGCAACGCCGGCGCCGTACAAAAATCATGCGACAAGGGGAAAAGATCGAGGGTTGCAACCCTGTCTCTTCCGTGTAGTAGGTAAATAGTTGGAAGCATCCAGAACATATGTTCTGATAAATACAGGACAAAGGGGTAATAATATACCTCGTATCTCTGGGCGACAGCGCAGTGCAGCGCTAGGCAGTGATTTGTACGGTTCAAATAGCTGCGTTGTACTAGATGTTGTTACGAGGAAGCGTGTTGCTTATACTTAATCGTCATATCTTGCTCGCTTCTTCACTGCATTGTGTAAAAAAAAAAAATTGGTTGCCTGTAAAGTCGGTATACGGGCGAAAGTTTTACGTGACAACGACTTTGAGTGGTAAAATAATTTTACGGAAGGGACGCGTGCCTTTCACTTTTTATGTCTGTCTCTCTCGCTCTTAGGCGGGCTAACCATGCCCGAGTGGAAAGGACGCGTGCCTCTCACTCGCTCTCGTTGTGAGCGCATAACGTGAGCGGAGCGTAACGCAGTTTCTTGAAGTGTCACCCGGCAAACCAATTTATAAGACGTTGTCACGTCAAAATAAATCTTGACCAAGATTTAATTGTTTGTCCATCTAAATAGCTTAACGTTACACCATCAATAATGATTCAATAAGCTCTCAGTTGATGTTTACGTTTGAAATGGACGTCTACTTTGTATCAGTAAATCCCAGTCTGGAAGTCTCGGAAAAATCCCGCAAAATCGTATCATTCGAAGCAATCCTCCAGAGCCTTTCCCAATTTGCGTACATTACTGTTTGCGAGACGATATCTTTCCGATTTGCATGTACTCTCGCAGCGCCATTTACTAGAGTGTCAATCATTCGTTTATTTTACTTCATCCCCAAGTTTTTCTTGTTATATTTTTCCTTGATTCAAATTATTATGGGCACGAGAGAATTTATGTGAAGCAGTTTTTTTCCCTATTTTTGTGATAGGAACGTCTAGGCTGTGGAATACGTAACCTGAGTGTGTTTTCCCTGTTGGTTACAATCTTTACGTCTTCAAATCGAGAGTGAATCGGTTTCTTCTAGGTAAGCACGCTCCATCGTAGACCGCACCGTGGCTTAACATCAGGCGAGATGGCGGTCAAGTGTAAATCTATAAAAGTAAAAAAAAATTAGACCTATGTATGTACAAAGATAGAAGGGTATAAAATAAGATTCAGCACTATGCCGTCACTTGCAAGCTATCCAACTGAGTGTAGGTGAGAATTCAAAATCATATGTAGAGCGGGCACATTTTCATTTTGGTATTCAGATTTAAAAAAAAAATATTAGCAAAGGTTTATAATGACACAATCTTAGACAGATGCTGTCACGTTAACGACGCAGCTTTTTTTTTCAACTATAATAGGTTTAGACCAGATCTGTAAGCGATGATGAGATCTACGATGGAGCGATGCTTACCTAGAAAAAGATTCAAAAAGGAATATTTTCCTCAGTTTTTGTTCTATTCATCATTCATGCTCCGCTCCTATTGATAGTAGCGTAATATTATATAGCCCAGATTTAGGTGGAATATATAGGATTATCCAATAGAAAAATAATCTTTCAATTCAGACCCCGAGATCCTAGCGTCCAAACGAACAAACTCTTCAACTTTATAATATTAGTATAGAAGTATAGATTTTATAGTATAGAATAACGAGACGAGCAGGACATTTGCCGGATAGTAAGCAACACGCCTGTCTAGAGCAACACAGTGACACGCAGCTATTGGGATATTAACACCAAATCATTATCTAGCACTGCACTGCGCACCAAAGCAATACGAGTATAAGATGTTTTAGTTTTTAAAATAAATAGTGACGAGACGAGCAGGACATGTGCCTGATGGTAAGCAACATGCCTGCCACATAACACCACAGTGACACGTAGCTATTGGAACATGACGAGTCCATTGAGTCCAAATCATTACCTATCACTGCGCTGTGCTCATCACCCAGATATCTTAGGTATTACATCTCGAAGCCCTGTAATTTCTCTGGAAACATTGCCCTTCAAACCGGGGCACAGTAATGTTTGCAAATTACTGCTTAGTAGAATAACTGGCAAAGGTGTGCTACTTCCATAGGCGGACTCTGCTAGGAGTCCTTTAGTTCAGAACCCAGAGATAATCTATACTAATGTTATAAAGCTGAAGAGTTTGTTTGTTTGTTTGAACGCTAGGATCTCGGGAACTACTGGTCCGAATTGAATGATTCTTTTTCTATTAGATAGTCCATTTATCGAGGAAGGCTATAGAACATAACGCTACTATCAATAGAAGCGGAGCATGAATTAAGAATGTAACAAAAATGGGAAAAAATATTCCATTTTGAGAGTTTCTAACGTTTCGTGCTTTGACATGACACATGACAGCATGTGTCTAAGATTGCGTCATTGAATATCACAGATTATATACCTCTTGAATATAAAATCTTTTTTTTTCTAAATCTGTGTTGGTACAACCAATTTCCGACAGGTGGCGTAGCAGGTAGCTGAAGAGGTGTTTTGTTTGAAAGCGATATTCTCAGGAATGACTGAACCGATTTCAGTCATTCTTTCACCGTTGGATATGTACGGGATCCTGATGAGTACTATACAGCGTGTGGCGGAAATGTCCAACAATATTTATGGTAGTTCATCTATACTAAGTATCAAATCACATGTGTGAATATTAGACACGAAAGCTTAAAAAAAAAATTCCATACAAAGTTAAAAATTCGTTGTTTGTTATTTTATTTGACAACCCTAACCGGCTGTACGGCGCGTTCACTGACCGCCGCGCCGCCGGCCACCGCGCGCCGCTCCGTCGGTGTCGTGCACGCCGCGCCGCCGCCGGCGCCGGCGCATTGATACCTACTTATCTGTCGTTTGAAAAATCTCCCTAAATAGCATAGAAGTCGAACAAGAGAGAAAGATTAGGCGTGGAAGCTATTGAACTGCCATATTCGATTGAGCCAGATAGCATAAAAACAGATGCTTTTATTAGCACTAACCTAAAGCCTTATTACCCTTGGCTAAATTTGTTCGCTACTGAATTTAGTGAAGTGTAGTAATACCTAGCATTCAGTAAGCTACGAGCATACGAGTAGCATACTACATTCAGAAGCGAGGTTTGCTTCTTTCTAACTTGCTTCTGAATTCAGTCGACTAAATTTTGTCAAGTGTAATAAGCCTTCAAACAATATTAGACAGGAAGGATGGAAGGAATGTCATATGAAATAAAACTAAGTAGGTACGTGTTTGAATCGAAAGTCAAATAAAAAGTTAGAATAATTACTTAATTTAATTATTTAAACTCTCTAATAAGAATGGAAGATACCTACACTAACTACTTATTTTTACTAAATTAACTAACCTTTTAATAATCTCATTATTATTTAACCATAGTCGCACTGTAATGTAACACTAAAATTTCAGTGCACAACAACACAACACAAACATATTTATCCATTTCACACTGCATTCCAAGGTGCTTGCGGCGCGGCGCACCTTCCTCCTACGCGTAACGAGGGCGGCCTCAGAAGGATCAGTCCAGGGTGGTGGACCAGCACCCAGCACTGCTGGTAGTACTAAAACAGGCCCTGACTCGGGCGTCTTTAGTGCTGTTCAGACGTTTGCGGAAATTTCACGTTCTTCATGGCGACTAACTAGGTACCATGTCTAGGTACAGTGATGACATCGTAGATATCAATTTTGCGATAAAAAACAACAACACACCACCAACGACGCTACAGAGCGACTGAACTTTCAACTCAAAAATTTTAACCTCAAATACTTCTAAAAATCATATTGGACAGCGGGCTTCGCCTTTCGGCATGGCGCGCCGCGCCGTTCTGAAAGGCGAAAACCGCAGCGGCACAGCGCGTCAATCGGTTTGACTCCGTTTGACAAATGCCGACTTGCCGACAGTCCGCCGTGGACATTTCGCAAAGAATAAAATAAAATTAAGAAGTGAAAATTAATTTGAAATGGTACGAAATGTCTCACAGTATGTACCTAACTGATTTTGGCATACATACGCTTTCTTTCATGTTGTTGAATTTAAATATTCTACTATCACAATCAATTAAACAACATTAGCAATAGTGTTTTTAATTCATAAAATTGGTCGGTATAGTGATGAGCGAAAAGAGACGTACACATAAAATTTAGCCGAACTGGCTTAGAATTTCTAAACCAGCGCTGTATACCGTAGTAGCTACCTACTCCTAGACGTTTTTTCTCTATGTTATTTTTTTCGAAGTAGGCAAAATAAATACAATACATATTCTGCACAAAATTTAGTCTTTGACAGGCAAGGTCGTTTGTCAGCTGTACATGCATTAGGGTTGCAGCTGGTCAATTTTACATCAAACTTTGACTCGTATTATCTCGCGATCTAAAGTGCTGAGGGGAAAGAGACCTTCGGAGATGAAGTCTATATCAGTGTTGGAATGACCTGTTAAAATATTGTTGGACCTTTCCGCCACACGCTGTATAATGTACCACGGGCAACGCCGGGGCTGACATCTAGTATAAGATATTTATAGAGGTCCTGTGATTTCGCTGTATAAACTAGCCCGCCCCGGCTGTGGCCGTGGTACTGAGCCACTCAGGGATTACGTACATATCCAATGGTGAAATAATTTTTGAAATCTGTCTAGTAGTTCCTGAGATTAGCGTGTTCGAACATATAAGCTAAACAACTTTATACTCGTTGTATAGACACGGCAATATTATCTACCAGTAATTTAACTGAGCCGTTTCTTTGAAATTCATATCTACAGCTGCGAGCAAGTAAACAAACGATAAGGCTTATGCGACTTACACGACTCGGCTACCTTATGTCATGCACGTTAAGATAGAGATTACATTGGGAACACGTACCGAGCGCGCCCAGAGATCGAGGCGCGTAGGTACAGCCCGCGCTTCGTCCGTTTGTATGAAGTCGAAATACTGGTAGTTAATATTACCGTAGTGTAGATGTCATTGTTTGGGTGTTTAGTGCTCAATCATGAACGAGTCTGGCCAAAATTCGGAAGTTTTGATTATAGTCTGGAAGAACACATAGGCTACTTTTATCCCGAGAAAATTGCGGGAACGGAAACTACGTGAGTAAAACCGCGGGTCATTGCTACTATTCTTATGATAAGAGTTAGTGTATGAAGTGTTTAAATAGTTGTTTTTATCTATCATACATACCAACTACACACTCCCCGAAATGTATCCGATAACTCGCGATTTTACGGCGATGTTCAAGCGACTACTGACTGTATCCAAATCTCTATTTTCTTAACGGATTAAATTCCTGTTGTCTATAATTAACATATTCGATAATAGGTAATCTTAAGTAGATGTAATCGTGACGTTGAATGCGTAGCGTTAGTTCCCTCAGATCCAAACTAAATCATATATAGCGGTAATCTCTCCCTATCCCCCATTAGTCGGTAATGGGTTCTAAAACTCATTTCCCTATTTATTACATCGAAATACGCGAAGTTGTGGATCGATTTGCATATTTGATTGACATTTCAAAGTAAGCAATTTCGCGGAGGCTGAGGGTTCGGGATAGAGGGATGACTGCCAGCTCGTTAATCTGATTGTTGGAGACGCGTCAGTATCCTAGTATGTCTAACTATTAGTTTTACTAAAGTCCAAACAAAGAACCAATCCTTATTTGCCTGATTTTTTATTCCAGAGCTTTGCTTGTGTTTCCTACTTTTTGCAAATCTCTTCGTATTGTACTGATCAATGACCATCTTGCAATCTTTTATTGTGTAGGGTAAACGCATTGATGCATGGTCTGCCGTAATTACGTGGTAAATAATAAACAAATTAAAAAAATATGATTAGCAGCGCAGTACAATAATAACAATCGGAACAAAACCTTCCTGTTACCATACGGCGCACCTTATACGTATTGTCACTCATGCTTTCATTTATTTTACAACTTGAATAAATTAATTACACTTTAACTTTTGAGATACCTACGCAGAGATAATAAAATATGCGACTGTCAGAACAAATATCTACCCAAATATTGAGCGCCATCAGACAAAATATAGAAAGAAAGCTGAAGGTATTGGTAAAGTAATTTGCTTCCTACCCTCGCCTGTGAGTTGATAGCCTCTGAAACGGAGGTAAATAACTTCGCCCGTGAATATGGAGTGGATGAAATATCAGCGATGATAAAAAATCGATTGTTTATACAAACAGCCGAGCACGGAATGGTTTCCGCCGGGTTATGGGCCCGAACATTATCATAATCAGTATCCGTGCTGAAAATAGTACACTAAGCCTTAAAGCGCCTCGAATTTTTGAGCGTGACTTTGACATCTACGCTCAATTTTGGCTCTTTCATCGAGTCCAAAGCTAAATTAGCTGCCAAAAAACTAAGCGTCCCAAAGGTGCGAAGCTATTTCAAGTCTAAACAATTTCTCATATTTACCAAGCATACCTTTGCTCTTGTATGGAGCTTTGAATACTGTTCACACCTTTGAGATGGGTCGGCTAAGTACCAGCTGGAGGCTCAGTAATCACTGTGTGAAATACTTTGCCTGAGTGGGTTATTCCCAAAAGTCGCGGGTAAAACAGCAGCGCGCTGCCAGTTTCTCATAGATTTGTTAGCGTTAGATGACGTCAATACTGTAAGCTAACAACTCAGGTAGTGAATAAAATACAGCTTTAACCATTTTATATTAGAATTAGCTTATAACATCGAAATTTATCATTAGTAATTCTCAATATTAATTTACATCAAACATTTTTTCTTCGTTGACGTGCTGATCCTACAATAAAATCCTACAGTGTGCATACTCGGCCTAAATGCATAAAGACCTATAACGTAGGTGGCGAACGCGAACGTTCAAATATCAATTCCATTCAGCAGTAGAGTTATCATATCGAAGCCGGGTTGAAAGGGCATTTCAATAAAAACACTCATCCATCATGTTTGGCCGCTAGCAAAATATACGTTGACACATGGGCGTGACCGCGAGACCATATTGCTTAGGAGATTAGGACTGGACCTTCTCATAAAGTGATACAATGTGTAAACACGATCTTTTTTATGAAAATAAAAATAATATTTTGCTATGATAAAGACCGTATCCTAGCGGGGAGAACGTCCGTGCTCGGTACTTAGTAGGTTTGAATCCAACTTGCACCACTGGATACTTTTTCAAGTGCAGATGTAAACATTTGTCGTCAACGCTGGCTCTAATGGTGAAAGAAAATGATATTATAGACTTGAAAATTAGTGTGGGAGATAAGTATTTATTTATTTTCATAATAATACAAATTATAAAGAGTAAGTTAATGTTTAGTAATACATTTTAAATATCGTTGTACCATCACATAGTGAGAATTAGTAACTAATTAGCAGACGACGACGACTACGAAATTAAGCCGAGACAAATAAAAGTATTAGAAAAATAATACGGCATAATTTTAAGATTTTTTTATCTGTATCTAAAGCTCTGTAGGTATTATTGGTAGGTAGGTATTGACTGGCTTAGTGGGCCCTCTGCCTGCGAAGCCGAGGGTCGTGGGTTCGATTCCCACCCAGTGCAAATATTTGTGTGATGAATTCAAATATTGGTTTCTATGTATAATATGTAATAAGTATATATTTAAGAAACTATATATCAGGTATCTGGCCGCCATATTACAAGATTTGCTTAGTTCGGGGTCAGATGGTATTGCGTGTGAATTGGTCCACCAATATTTATTTATTTTATTTAATATGTTAATTGGAATGATTGACTTTTTTGGACAATTTATATTTCTGCAACTGACAAGTTTATTTCGGAGTGCCTTGCTAAATGACAGATTAGCAGCGCCCGCAATTTTACCAGCGCAGTTCTTGTTCCCGTTATTTTCACGTGATAAAAAGAAACCTATGTGTGTGGAATAGTCCAAACTATATTCCAAATATAATATAACTGTGTTTCAAATTTCAATTCGTTCCGTTCAGACGTTCCAACGTGATTGAGCAACGAACCTTATATTATCTAATTTAGTAAAATTACTTTTCTTTTCATTCATTATCACATTTAAATATGCCAAAGGAATGGAAATTGACGTGTTTTACACGTAAATAAGTACTGAAATAAGTAAATATTGGAAGTGAGAATGTAGTACTAACCCACTACTACATAACAGAGTAAATCCACTACTAGTAGTAGGTATTTATGAACTTTTTTTCATCTTAAAACGGCTCATTAACATCTTTTGACGGATAATGAATCATACTGACAAATGGGTCATAATCATCAATATATTTTTGTTGAACGTAGGCCTCTCCTAATGAACACCACAAGATTCCACATTGACCCACATCCAGCCACCTTATGGATTACGCATCCACTTTGGCCTTTTGGAGATCGTCGCTCCATCTGGCTACAGGGTGTACCACTCTACGCTTGTACGCGGTTGTAGCACAGTACGCGGTCTCCACTCTAGAATCTTTTTACCACAGCAGTTGTCAGCTTTTCTACAGATATGGCCAGCCCATTGCCACTCCAGTTTGCTAATTCTGTGGGCTATGTTGGTCACTACGACGAAAAACTAAAGTCATTCTTTGTTTGATTAACTCATTTCAAATTATGTCCTTGAAAGAGACATCGAAATGAGTAGGTATGGAACGAACGAAAAAATGTTGAATTGGTAGGTGTGAGTATCTTCTAATGAAATAGACTAGTACGTCTGAATCTGAATACATTAAATGCTTCAAAGAGATCGTTATAGAGTCTACTCTTAAAAAAACAAAATTTAATTAATTACAGGTAAGTAGTTTATTATGGTTTTCCGCTAAGTGATTAATTATTCTCGAAGGTTTTACCCGTTGATTCTCCAAGACAAACAAAAATGTTTTAAAATTGTATGCCACCTGTCGCCCGCCTCGGTTTTGATGAGGGTTAAAGTTCAAGTTTTTGACTCGCCCTTTCGCTCGATCGGAATATTAAAATTTTAAAGCCTGGTTTTAACTGAAAATAATTAATATCTGTTTAAAATTTTATGCGGCTTACAGCTGCAGGAAATTCACAGCAAGTTATAAAACCGGGTTAAAAATGAATTATTGTGAAGTGTTTTAATATAGTCAAAATGTAAAAAAAGTTACTCGGTTTCTTATTGGCAAAAAAATAAGGTGTGTAGTTGTTTTTTTTACCGGGTTATTCGTAGCTCAACACCACAGACTAAGTAGAGAAATACTATCTCAACACCACCATTTCATGGCTAACGTTCCAAAGACTCTCTAGCTAAGAGGTTTTATTCCAATTTTGTAAGAAGTCTACTGGGCTGTGGAATACGTTGACTGAGTCTGTTTACGACTTAGGGACACCAAGACTTTCCTGATGGAAGTTTTGGTGACTTCAAGCCGAGAATGTGTCGGTTCCTTCTAGCTATGCACGTTCCATCGTAAACTGTATCGTCGTTTAAAATTATGCGAGATGGCAGTCAAGTGTGGACCTATAAAAGTAAAAAAAAAAGGTGTCGGTTAAGTGCAAACTTATTGTATATTACTTATACTTATATACTTATTTTGGCGCTTACAGACTGGACCCCTGTACTGTCTTGTTCAAATGTCAACTGCGCCACAAATATCTTCAATGACATCATTTCAAATTCAATAAAAAATCATACAGAATCAATTAGAGTGGGTCGTAGAGAGGCAATTCTCAAGCCATGGATCACTCCCGGTTTAATCAGGTGTATGCGACATCGTGACAAACTGCACATGGACAGTAAAAATAACCCTAATGACAGCCAACGTTCTCTGATATATTTAAGATACAGAAACTTTTGTAACAAACTTTTGCGTAACGTAAAGACTTGCTACAATAGTCAACTGTTAGAGCAAAGTAAAAATAACCCAAAGCAACTTTGGAAAACTATAAAAAATATTTGCTATACTTCCAGGCAAAATGGTACTCCCTCCGACTTGTTGAAAGGCAGTGAAAGCAACTCTCTCGACCGGTGCAACCGTCACTTTGCCTCGGTAGGCAAAAACCTTGCAGATGCCATTTTATCTAAGCTCTGTGTAACCGAAGAGAGGTTAATAAAATCTCATAAAACAATGCAGTCATGCGCTCAGTCCCTGTTTTTGTATCCCACGGACCCGCACGAAATAGCATGCATTATAGCTGGTTTAAAACTGACTGCACTCCCTGGCCTGACTCTATCCCGTCCAAATTATTAAAAATGTCACTTCATACTCTAGTTACTCCATTACATCATATATTTAATTTAAGCCTAGAAACCGGGGTTTTTCCAGATTGTTGGAAAATTGCTTCTGTATCTCCCATACACAAGAGCGGCTCTACATCGTCTCCAGACAACTATAGGCCTATCGCTCTACTCAGCATTATTTCAAAAATCCTTGAGAAGATTGTTAACACACGACTCACAAAATTTTTAGATCAACAAAACATTATTTCTGATAGGCAATTTGGTTTCAGACAAGGTAAATCAACGGAGGATGCAGCTTCTCTTTGGTGAACTTGGTATCCTCTTACGTGGATGGAGGAGCGAGGTGTATTGCAGTGTTTTTAGACGTGGCTAAGGCTTTCGACTCTTTATCGCCTGGTTTGCTTCTGAAAAAGCTGGAGGCATCCGGTGTCAGAGGCGTCGCTCAAGATTGGTTCCATAGTTATTTAACTGGTCGTTCGCAATTCGTCAAAGTCGGTAACCACTCCAGTGATCAACTTCCAGTTAACTATGGAATTCCACAAGGAAGCCTGCTCGGTCCGACCTTGTTCTTGCTCTACATAAATGATATAGTAAACAGTGAGCTTCCCAATGCCGATATCATTACCTACGCCGACGATACTGCTATTGTCTTCCATAGCAAGTCATGGAGTCAGGTTTTTCGTCTTGCCGAGAGTGGTCTGGCTGTCCTTGCTGATACTCTAGATAATAATTTACTCACTCTAAATGCGAGTAAGTCTAAATACATCGCTTTTAGTAAAACCTCGGTTTCTCGTCCACCCTCTCAAATACGTTTGAAAATCCATTGTTGCTCTACAGTTTCCCAATCTCAATCTTTGCCTTGCTCTTGTAGCATCATTGAAGGAGTCCAGAGTATGAGATACCTAGGAGTAATAATTGACGAGAATCTTTCGTTTAAACACCACATAAACGACATATCATCACGGGTGCGTAAATTAATTCATATAATGAAAACCTGAGAGATTGTGCACCTATATCTCTCCTTAAGGACATTTACATCGCGCTATGTCAGTCTGTCATTCAATACTGCATTTCGATTTGGGGATGCGCTGGAAAGACGTATTTTATAACGGTCGAGAGAGCACAACGAGCTCTAATTAAAGTATTGCTAAGGAAGCCTTTTCGTTTTTCCACCGACTTAATCTACTCCGAATTCAACGTGCTAAGAGTTCGACAGTTGTTTGTTTTCAACGCTGTCATGAGGACTCACTCTTGCTTGAGATCTCGCGAAGACTACTTACGTTATTGGCTAAGCGCTCTACCAGGGCTTACTTGTTGCCACTGCCTCACGCCAAGTCATCCTTGCTAGGCGTGCGCCGTCGTACTCGCTTGTCTGCACCTACAACAACGTGTCAAGGCGGTTGCGAGACTGCGAACACTTGCAGAAATTCGAACTTAAAAAGAAACTAAAAGCCTGGTTACAGGGTCTTACGTATGATGACACTGAGGAACTCATAGGTTGTTTATATAGTGAATAGTTCATATATAGTGGATAGCTTAATAGTTTGTCAGACACGGTTAGATAATCATTCATGTCTCAGTACTTGTAGTTTTGTTTTATTTAAGAAAGTAAAAAAAAAAATGTTTTCTATTTAGACGTTTGTTTCACATTATAATAACTGCCTAAAAGGGGTTCTTTTTAATCATAAATAATTTATAGTCTAACTGTAACGAATTTATTGTTCGAAATTTCGCACTCGAGCTCCAAGATACAAGTCTTGCACTTAGTTTGGAGCTCACTGCTAATCAACAAATGTATATTGTTTAGTAAATTCTGATTTTTATTCTGTTAAAGTGTGTAACCATGTTTCTGGAAATAAATTATTCTTCTTATTCTTATTCTTATTGTGAGAAAATAACGGCAACGGGAAAAGGGGTTCCGGATTGCCAATTGCCGTTCTCCCGACTAGACCAGCCATAACTTAGACCTTCATTGGTCTATGGATAATTCGGATGTAGGTACTTAATGTAAGTTAAGTTGTGTAAATGTAGTGAGTTCGTAGCATAGTTCTCATTATAATAAAGGCCGTTAAAAAATCTAAATTAGTTTGTATGTTGCAAAGTACCAGGATCTACAATCCCACGTTTTAGCAGAACATCCGCGCACACAGCTCGTCATTATCGCCGGTATCAGGCTCGCCTGTATCAGCGGTATCGCGACACGGTAATGCGTTTGCGAGCCGATATACGATTAGCCTCGGACAACTGTTTGTTTGGTACGAACTTACGGCTTACGGCCCTGCGCGTCGGCGGCGAGGCTTACTAGGGAAATAAACGTAGAGATAAATGAATTTACATGTAGTACACGCAATAACTCTCACAAGCTCTATTTGTAGGTATTACATTTTGGTGGATATTTCTCACACAACATTTACACTTCTAGCCTCAAACTAAGCAAAGATCGTACTATGGGATCCAGATAGCAGATAATATAATACTTATAATGCAGTTGTAAATGCATATTTATTAAAGACTAGCTGAACCCGCTACTTCGTTCGCGTAAGCAGATGTTACTGACTTATACATTAATTGGAAGTATCATACGTCAAATATTTGGATAAGTAGTCATTGAAAAACCTTTGAGTTTGAGTGAATTTGTTTTCCACACAAAATTTATTGAATTTTATCATCTTTATTTTTCTTTTTTAAACAAAATCAAACATACTTAGTAAGGTTTCGTAGTATCGAACATAGCCGCAAGTGTTCAGTTTGTAGGATTTTTATAGGATACATTATGAAAAGTCTGAAGCTAATGTGCATGATCTGATACCTACTTACCTATTTCTTTTTATCCGCAAGCTGTTTTCTAGCTGTTATCCGCGATGTGTGTGGAATCAAAATAAAAAAATTTTTTAGTTTTAATGATATTCAAGCAAGTTGAACCCGTAAATCTAAGCCAAGTCCTAGTGAAATGTTAATGTATGAATTTAATTGTAGGTAACACAGAAAAAAATCAAGGACGAAAGAATCCAAATTTGGCATCATAATCCTTTTAGCAGCAAAACTTATTAGTACAATTTAGAATACCATTAACGCCACCTAGTGATGAAAGAAAAAATACATACTACAATACGAGTAACAAAACATCGATTTAAATGGCCTTTAGTGCTTTTAGATTTAAACTGGCATTAGCGCCGACTAATGAGAATATTATGTTGCTTGTTATTTTGATTGTGAACGCAAATCACCTATATTATCTACGCCAAAACGGGTGCATATATTTTCATTTTGGCTTTAACCTTACCATCGCATCAAGTTCCTGACGAAAATATACGCTTATATAAATATGGAGTTAAATGAAATGTAGACTTATTAGCCCATGTGAAATTTTAGACTCTAAACTACATATATGTGTTTCGTATGTCAACCCATATCGTTGTGCCGTTTTGACGTGATAGTCAATATTTGTTTCCTCATGGCCCATGCTTCTTTTCAGGTTGATAGGTAATAAACATGAATGTGGTATTTCAGACTATGAGTTATTTCTGTTTCAATTTTCTACCAAATTTGCTTAGTCTTTCCTACGTCACAGTAACCTATAAGTAACCGATTTGCTATTTCTGAGTTCAAACTACGTGTGTTTCGGATTCCATCTAAATATGTTCAGCCGTTCCAACGTTGTCCTGTAAATATTATGAATGTCACTGTTTGGATGTTTGTCACGTAATACATAGAGTACTTATACATAGGCAATGTTTAGCCTATGTGTTCTTCCAGACTGTAATCTAATTCTATTTCAAATTTCAACCCGTTCACTTGATACGTTCCGCCATGATTAAAGCGGCAATAGAAATACATCATCTGCGAAAATTTCAACTGTCTAGCTATCACCGTTCTTGAGATACAGCCTGGTGACAGACGGACGGGCGGATAGCGAAGTCTCATCAGTAATAGGGTCCCGTTTTTACCCTTTATGTACGAAACCCTAACAACGGTCTGCTTCGGTCACCGAAGCTTGTTGAACACTACCTTTAAATTTTAAACAGTATTTGGATTGAAATAATACGTTTTCTAATAAGTTACGGCTGGTCTAGTAAGTTACAGCTGACCTAGTCGGGAGAACGCCGACTGTCGATCCGGAGACCCAGGGTTCAAAACCACGCGCACCACTATCTTTTCAGAGTCATGTTCGTAATGCCGGTAATTAAAACGGTGAAGGAAAACACCGTGAAGAAACCGAAATCTACCTATAATCTAAGTTCTAAGTCATATGTCATCCACCAACCGACACTGGGCCAGCGTGATGGATTATAGCCTTGTCTCTCTCCTTGAGAGAGAAGGCCCGACGCCCAGCAGTGGGAACATTTAATGGGTTGTTTATGCTGCTACTTATTATGCTGATATGTTTTCTCCAAAATACAAAAATCTACTTCAATGACAGGTAATTTAATTCTGTCATTAGACTAAATTTTATAAGAAGGTATAACTATGTCGTACAGATCTATCATCTAAGCTGATTTTAGTTTTTTGTTGATATTTGAAAAACTACCTCCCCCCTGTTTTCGCTATCTAAGATCACCTCTGAAGTATTTTCTACCAAACAAAAAAGCAATTATCAAAATCAACTAACAATTAGCGGAGTTATCGCGTAAAATAAAACCAAATAAAAAACATGCAACCCGATTGAGAACATCCTCTTTGTTTGAAGTCGATTATAACCGAATGATGTTTGTTGTTCCACACAAAAATATATTTTAGACAATTATTTTGTCATCCAAGACGACGCGACGCGATCACGTGGGCACTTTGTTGAATCTAGATATTCTGTGGATCGTCTGTGATACACAGAATACTTAGAAGTTAGTATGTACCGAACGCGCCGCGCGTGTCGTTATTATTTAATGTTTGTGTAATTTCCGAACCAACAGACCGATATTGTTCAAATTTTGACGGGACAATATAAAAAATGTGTTCTTTCTAACAAAAATAGAATTAATGAAATTAAACAACGTAAACATGAGTTACAACCAAATACACATTCTGACTTTCACCCCCCCGGAAGAAAACCGATAAGAATTTGGGAGTCAAAAGTAGCCTACAGCAATGTCCTTAGTATAAACTAAAATCATGCCAAGTTTCAGCTGAATTGAATCAGTAGTTTCGGCGTGATGCGTGATCCCTATACAGAAAGACAGACAGACAGACAGACAGACAGACAGACAGACAGACAGACAGACAGACAGACAGACAGACAGACAGACAGACAGACAGACAGACAGACAGACAGACAGACAGACAGACAGACAGACAGACAGACAGACAGAAAGAAAAAAAAATGCAGTTTCGCCATCAGTATCGACTATGGAGTGCTCCAAAAAAAATTTTTTCAAAATATCTTCAATGTACAGAATTCGACCCGTTACAGTTTTATTATAAGTATAGATACGAACAACCCCACACAAAAGAAGTCGAAAGACTCGAATGAAGAGGTTTGACTCTTCTTTTTAACCCCCGACCAAAAAAAGGGGTTTTATAAGTTTGACGTCGATGTCTGTCTGTCTGTATGTATATGTGTCTGTCTGTGGCACCGTAGAGCTTAAACGGATGGGCCGATTTCGATACGGTTTTTTAATTTGAAAGTATATCCGTGCAGATGTTCTTAGCTATGTTTGGTTAATATCGATTCAAGATAGCCGCCTCCACAAAATAGCGGACAAAATATTTCTTCACAACCTACCTCAATATGGGTATCAAATGAAAGGGCTTGACTAGTAGAACATTACACATTATTAAAAAATTCAAATCCAAGATGGCCGCCACCACAAAATGGTGAATTATATAATTTTTTTCACTACTACCTCAATATGGGTATCAAACGAAAGGGCTTAACTAGTAGAATACTTTGCGCTATGACAAATTTCAAATCCAAGATGGCCCCTACCACAAAATGGTGAAATACATTTCTTTTTTCACAACTTCCTTAATATGGGTATCAAATGAAAGGGCTTGACCAGTAGAATGTTGTACAGATAACAAATCCGAAGTAATTTTTCCGGGCCGTCCCGTTTTAGACCTGCAGCGCCCACAAAGGAGCGTCATCGCCCACTTTGGGAAAGGCTGCAATATATAGGGTTATCCTAGTAAAAAAATATGCCTACTTAAATTAGTACAAAAATTGTTATGCTATATTATAGACCCGTGTGAGGAATGTCCACAAATATATTTTTTAAATTGTCTTAATCCAGCGTGCCCCGGCAAGTGTGTGAAAGTGACTTTCATATTAAACCTAATTAACGAAATTAAAAAAACTACTTTGGCTCTCTAGGGGTACATCCCTGGGAAGTTGTGAAAAAATACCATTGGTTCACCTGGTACCATTGGTACCAGGATAACTAATAGTAAAAAGCTGCGAGTTTCCAAACATTACTGCAAATTGGTTTTCAAACCAAAATATAAAAAATATATGTGTTTTGTAGTGATTGAATTCTTTCTTATCTTTCTAATACAGCTTTGGCCTGTTTTTATGCAATACGTCACCTGTACGGATAAAGGTACTGCTATTATACCTATATGTCGATGCCTCAAACTGAAAAAAATCAATATAGTATTATTCCAAAACACAGATACTACTGAAATGGACAAAGTTTAAATAAAGATATAAGCTACTAAATCACAAAATAAAAAAAAACGACATCGACATTTGTGTTTTTTGACCATATACTGTATTGATAAAAATAACATCAACAATAAATTCATCAGTCACATAACCCACTTAACGGTATCCGGAACAAAGGTGCCCATTACACTGGCAGCATTACCCCGCTGAATAGCGATCAACAATCTTAAACAAAATTAAATCCAATATTATTTTAAACCAAGCAGTTAATATTATACTAAATCTATGTTTTAAACTATCATGGTTTCCATTCGAAAATCGATAACAAAGACCAACAGTGGTGTACAAATTCATATTCTCTCGGTGTTCACAACAGTGAACCCTACGCAGGAATTTTGTCGTCACTTTTATAACAAGAGCGGGGTTACACGATGTACTCGTATTATGTCATATTACGACTATCATTTGAGTTAGGCTAACACAGCATCATCACTCGGTAACGCATCGTTTATTTTCATTTACTCAAATTACGAGGGACGAAAAGCTCGCGAATTGATTCACTGCGTTACGTTTAGATCATTCGTTTGGCATTCATATGTTTCACACTCTGCCTGTCTAACATGGTTGGTTTCTCTGTTTCTCTACTGCTCCATCTCCTTTCCGGCGAAAATAAAGTTTATTAACAATGATAGAACACATTAACAGTGAATATAAAGAGTTTATCCACCCTTCGTGCCAAGGGACAAGACTAGCTCAGTAATTAAATGCTACATACGTTAATTAAGTTTCATATATACGTTAATTAAATTGATGATTGTGATGAATTTCAGTTTTAATGTCCCAATAAACATTAATAATTGGGTATTCTTACAATTATATTACTCGTATAGATAGTAACAGACTTAACTTTATAGTACTCTTGACGGATTCTATTTTACATCATACTTTTTATTGTTAATTTTGTTCCCAGAAAAATTAAACATAGCAGTTTAAACCTCAGGAGTAGCCAGTCACACTAATAGAATTGTGACACACTAATAAACGGTATTATAAATGTGTTTGTTTGATCCCACGAAACGACTGAACGAATTTGAATCAGATTACCACATAACCTTTGTTTTATCGTCGCCGAGTCGTATTTGATGAAAATAAATTATCGTAAAAACTGTTAAGCCACAGGTAAAACACACGTCACAACTAAGTAGTTAAAATTACTTAAGGTGCATTAAAAAATTCAAACGCATACATCCGTTAAAGTAACAAGTATCAATGTCACCATGAAATTGTAGATATAACCTCGTGATAAAAAGCATCACATTCTATCATACACCGCATCGTCACTTAACATCAGACGAGATGGCGGTTAAGTGTAAACCTATAAAAGTAAAAAAAAAAAACTACGATAGTTTGGGTTATTATAATCTAATACCGTTCAAGATTGTCTGTCAAGACATCTTGACGTCGAAGAAAGGGTCTTGACCAAAGAGTTTACATATAATATGTAAACTCTTTGGTCAAGACTCTTTTCTAAGGAACGCGTGGAGGTGTCGTAGCAGTAACAAAATTAAACTTTTACGTCAAGGCAATCAAAAGGAATAGTAATTTAAGCTGCTTATTTTGAAACTCGCAACATTTTGGCATGAAACAACATCTTATAGCACACACAAAGGAAACATGTTGAAGTTTTTTTTTAGTTACACCACATACATTTTTTTAATATTTATAAACTTACTAGCTTTTACCCGCGACTTCGTCCGCGCCACATATTTATTAAAGTAATTGAGGCAGTACCTACTCGTATGTCTACTACCATACAAATTCACGTTTCCTAATCAAAATCGGTCTAAGTCAAAGTTTTATATTTATTAATAATAGACTGCAGGCCCGTGAACAAAATTTATGGGTCATCTGATACAGCAGGAGACCTATGTAGGTTGATAGAAGGGTATAAAGTAATAAGATTGAGCACTATGCCGTCACTTGTAAGCTGTCCAACTGAGTGCTGTTGAAGAGGGGGGGTTCTAAACCTCGATCATTTCTCGTTGTCGCATGATTTTTGTACGGCGTTGCGGAATAATGTATTAGAAGAGGTATTGAAACTGTATGGAACCAAAGCCGAACATAATCAAATGACCAAACTTACTCTGTAAATCGTCGGAAAATCATGAATTTTTTTCACAAACTAACAATAAGAATTTTAAAATTTATAATTTGTACAGTTTCAATACCTCTTCTAATCTATTATTCCACAACGCCGTACAAAAATCATGCGACAAAGAGAAATGATCGAGGTTTAGAACCCCCCCTCTTCAACAGTACTCAGTTGGACAGCTTACAAGTGACGGCATAGTGCTCAATCTTATTACTTTATACCCTTCTATCATCCTACATAGGTCTCCTGCTGTATCAGATGACCCATAAATTTTGTTCACGGGCCTGCGGTCTATAAATGTACAATTTACACGACAAATTACAGAAAAACTATGTTCTCAAAAAATTAATCAAAAACAGACTTTAATTTAAAATCATATTGGGACGGTCCACCAAATTTTATTAGAGTCTATTAGTAGATATTAGTAGATATATCGTCTGATTACATGAACGCAAATTTTAGTTTGTTGTTCATATTTCAAAAACCGCCGCACTGATTTCGATAAAATTTATATAACCACCTCTGAACTATAATCTACCAACCAAAAAAAATAACCAACTAAATTGATTCACAATTGGAAATACAACTGGATTGATAACCTCCTCCTTTTTTGAAGTCGGTTAAAAATAGCATACAAAGAGTGCAAAGATCCTTCCATGCACACTTTTACTCCTCATTTCCACTCTTTTCAACTCTTTTTCTGTGATAAAAAGTCGCCTATATCCTTTCCTAAGTCTAGTCTATCTGTGCACCAAATTGTAACAAACTCTTTAAGTGGCTTAGGCGTTAGACGGTAACAGACAGAGAGAGTTACTTTCATATATATAATTTCATATTAGAATTGAAAACAGGTGTTCCTGATCATTTTATAGGAGGCAGTTGTAAAAGATTACCGAAAAGTAATACGTTTACTCCTCCAAAAAACTCATTTTCGCAGTTCTTAATTTGCCTTAATCGAGCGTCCATCATGCATAACATTTGATAAGAGACCATGGACTCGCACTTGGCCGGTTTTTATAAATTAACGACGTTAAATTACAAATCGACGGTAATTATAATTTTACAGTGACATTAAAATAAAACATAACTTCATCAATACATACATTTTGAATGTCGTCTTGAAAACAGTAATGATGGGTATTGGTTGTGTCGTCCGCAGCGATGGAGTGGCAGCGGCGACGAGCCCGTGCCGCGAGGGGTGCGGGTGCCAGGGGACGGGGCTTCCAACTCTGCACAGGAAGACCAGGTACCGTCACCACTACTACCGCTACAGACACTTCGGAACACTCACACTTTCGAATTCCAGCACTACAAAGGATCGACGCTGACATCACACCGCTTTCATTGTCTTCTGCAGGATCCTAAATTATAATAAGCCTAAATTATCTTTGGAATTCAGTGTTTTCTGAAAAATCAGAATCTCTTCAAGAAGTGCCTCGTCGGCATTGATTGATCACCGTTATCCAGCAGGCAAGTTGTGGAAAAACGTTAGGAGATTTCATAATTTAAAAAAAAAATGTAGAGCAGCTCAGTAGATGGTCCATCGGTCCATCGGTCCTAGGCGGCAGGTGACGCAGTCGCTTACAAAATTAGAGTTGTTGACAATGTTATGCCGACCCAGAATACTTTTTACTTAAGGCTGTGTCCTTGCACTTTTACTTATATTATATTTTTATTGGATAATATGATATTTTTTTACTTCACATCTTATTTATCTTCATTGCGTTTTATTTAAACTTACCTTGCTGGTTGCTTGAAAGAAAAAATCTTTCCTTGAAAGAAATTCGCCGTCGTCATTTATGACTGTAGGCATGACGACTCATTTTTGGTTTAATGTACCATCAAAAGGCTACTCAATAACTGAAACATAGGTGAAAGAATTCAAAATGTTATCTTATAAAACTTCCCGTGATATCACGATTTTGAAATCACAATTTGGACTGTCCCAAAAACGCTTCATACAAGAACACTACTAAAGCGTGACGTCACTGTTGGGTATTTTCTATGCGTCACGCGTAAAGTTTGTATGTTAACTATATTAAATATTGCGGTTAGGAAACTGGTTTCATAACAAAAGTCACTTTAAATTAAATGTGTTTTCCAATGGTAAATACAATTTCTAATAATTTCGTACTTTTAACATGGACTTGCCCATCCAACTTTGAATGCTCATAAAGTAAGTTAAACAAAACGATATCAAAATTAAAGTTGGTACATATTTTATTCTATTATAATACTGTCATTGTATCAAATAATTTAATATAATTGCAGGACCTATCGTCATGCCTATTGTCTGTATTGCTCTTCTTATCTAGCTAACTCGTTAACTCAGAAACTGATTTATTTCGTAATTTCTGTACCTACAAATTAATTACAATGAGAACTACACTGCATATCTAATCGACTACCTACACAGAGCACATCTGAATTATCCGTAGACTGATGAAGGTCTAAAGGTATTCAAGATCAGCATACCTACTACCAGTTAGAAGCGTGACCAAATTTTCTGGTTGTATTCGTTGAAGACGCTTATTTGCGACATTAACGCCTACATTCATTCTTTCTTCTTGTGTAAAATTGTTTGTGTAGGTACCATAATTGTTATTGTTAAATTTTGTGTGAGGAAATAAAACATGATTGGATTTGTTACAGATACGAATAAGCACAATAAGCGGCTCAAATGTTACAAGACAAAGACATTCGGAGCTCGGTAAGCAAAAGATATTGCTATTATCCAAACACCCTTGTTGTATAACGCTGGAGAAGTTTTTTTATAGTATAGAGCTACGCGACGAGCAGAACATGTGCTTGATAGTAAGCAAAAGCTTTCCCATAACAGCATAGTGCCACGCAGCTATTGGAACATAAAGAGTCCGAACCATTACCTAGCACTGCATCGCACTCGTCACCCAGAGATATAAGATGCTTTTATGTTTATATCATGTAATATCTCTGGAAACATTACCCTTCAATCTGGAACACAGTGATGTTTGTATTTTACTGCTTGACGGTAGAATAACTGGCGAAATCGTGGTACGTTCCCAGGCGGACTCTGCAAAGAGTCTTACCTACCTACAGGTGCTGTCAGCAATTGCTGTATCTTGCATGCTAACCACAACTTTATTTTTTATATGCGACAAAATTTATAACAACCACCGTGTAACATACTACGATTTTTCCAATCATAAAAAACTAAACAACTTTTACTTTATTTTCAGTACCAGCTAAGGACATGTTACGGACAGCCAAATACTATAAGGGCATATATTGGCCATCAATAACAAATAATTTTAGGGTATAGTATTTTCCAACATTATATTCCTCCGCCTAATATATCTGTTTATTTTAATATGTAACATATTTTAGAGTTTTGATAATTTTATTACTATGATTTTAAACTTAATTCTTGTATTTTTAGGATAATCAAGTGGAACAACTATATCAAAGTTACTCTCGAAGGCAGCGCCAAAAATCACTCATTATGGTCAATGTGGTCGATTTGGTTCTTAAGGTATGTCGAAATTATTATGTAAGGAGCTAATAGACAACAGGGCCGTGAACAAAATGTATGTGTCATGTGATACACCAGGAGACCTATGTAGGATGATAGAAGGGTATAAAATAATAAGATGCAGCACTATCGTCATTTGTAAGCTGTCCATCTGAGTGCAAGTTAAAGTGGGGGGGTTACAATCCTTGATCATTTCTCCTTGTCGCATTATTTTTGTACGGCGTGTAATGGATTAGAATAGGTATTGAAACTGTATGAAACCCTTTCAATTGACCTCTATGTTGCTAGATGTTAAACAACGATTTGGCGGCACTATGTATACCTACAATTGTTTAAAAAAAGAATACAAATTCACATCTTAATTTACAATAAAAAGAAAATTAAATTTAAGGAATTATGGCAGGGAAGTAACAGTCTATACAATACATAGTTATTATCAGGAATTGTTAATCCATGTTTTGATTTATAAATTCTGTTGCAGGTATCATTAGCTCTAATATATTTCATTTATGACGCACGCAGTGAGGGAACTCTTAGCCAAGATTACATTACAGGTTTGTAATTTATCTACCTATTTGTAACTACTTTATTAACTTATGAACCTACTTTTATAGATCTCAGGGACTTCTCTCACAATCAGAGATTCAAGAGCATAATAATCAATCACCAAATAGCGGGTTGGTGGATGATACATGCTCTAGAAAGATGTCTCTCTCAGTGTTTTCCTTCATTGTTACCTACATCTTGCACTTGTAATAAAGTTACCTGTATGAACGACCTCTGCAAGGTCATTTCATTGCTTAATTTGATTTGTACTCGTATTTGTATTTATTATCACCCCCGAAACCTGGGAGTTTCGCCATACTAAATTCCATGAAAAGCGTTGTAG
The DNA here is from genome assembly GCA_017562165.1 of Ectropis grisescens. Taxonomy (NCBI): domain Eukaryota; kingdom Metazoa; phylum Arthropoda; class Insecta; order Lepidoptera; family Geometridae; genus Ectropis; species Ectropis grisescens. The sequence continues at coordinate 27,014,621 of CM029781.1, read as the reverse complement.
CCGTTTTCGAAGTTTAGGTTATATAAATACACTAGCGGTCTGCCTCGGCTTCGCTCGTGGTACATAATATACAGCCTATAGCACTCGGGGATCACGTACATATCCAACAGTGAACAAATTTTTGAAATCAGTCTAGTAGTTCCTGGAATTAGCGCGTTCAAACAAAAAAACTCACCAAGTTTATAATATCTATATATATAAAAATCAATGCCAATTTTCGTTGTGAGTAAACTTCTCCGGCTGGACCGATTTGAATGATTTTTTTTGTACATGTTTGGGTAGGGCCCTGGATGGTTAAGATGCACAAATCAGCCCGGCAGATGGCGCTGCAGTTGGTATCTAGGTTATTATCCGAGCGAAGCCGGAACGGGCCGCTAGTTAGTGTATAGATGTATTACTAATCAGATCAGTATCAATCATTAAGGGCGTGTGGGCCGTAATTTTGAATTTTTAAAACAACTTTAAGACCTTTAAAATAGTGTATTAAACTCTGAAAAAAATATATGTAATAGTTAAGGATCTAATCTAGTGCAATTCGCAGTCAGTAACATGATTTAATGAATTTTACTTGATAGAAAAAAATCCCAAAGTTACCCTTTTCAATTTTTTTTTTTTCAAGTTTATGACTAAACTAATTAATTTTTTAATAAATTTTTGTACTCAACGAAAGCCACTAAAAAGTTATAGATGCATTCGCAGAGTTTGACTTGATAAAAAGTATCAGTTATTCACTATGTTTCAATATCTACCATATATATAGCGCGCCGTTCGGCAAGCCTGATCAGTCGCGTTTCGGCGCTCACGGACGACGGGCCCGGCTTGATTATGCAATTTTGACAACCTATAAATTTTAAATATTACGATCATAGTGCCACAGTATAACAATATCAGTAGGTATTACTAGTGAAGCACGCTATGATCTTGATTTTTGATACCGTTTTCATTGGAATTGCAAATAGACGCTGATACTAATTAGTACGCTGTATACTTTATGTTGTAGACCAAAAGGGGAGTCTCAAAAAACTGACGTCGATACCACATCAGTAAAAAATTCAATGCGGATGCAATGGAAAATAGATAAGTATCGGTAAAATATTCGTCCGTTAAATCAGAGATCGGGATAAGGAAATAATTATAGGGGAGAAATCCCCTGCGTAAATCCCCTAATATACCATAATATATGATACCTAACTTGCATTTATATGCCATTTAGGTAAATTCTTTGGTAGTAAGGTACTTAGTTCTTGGAAGAAAAGTCCTCACATATAGATTTTACAACTTTGGAAGAGACTTTCGCGCAAACTATTCAGTTTAGAAAAAAAATGTTAGGAACTTCAATACAATTTTGAACACTTTTCCATAGATACACGTATGGTATCTATAATTCTGACATCTAAATATAATTATTACGAATCTTAACATTTATTGAAAATCACCTTGACAAATATGGCTATTTTTATTGTATACTTAATATTTCTTTCAAATAATTTTTATGCATATTAATATAGTTTTTTTTTTTTTTTTTGCATGCCGGAAGGCAGAATGTGGAGCTCTTTTTTCTATATTTAACACTTGTAATACCCATATGCGCAAATAAAGAAATTTTTGATTTTTGATTTTGATTTTGGTTTTGTTAGAATTTTTATTTTTTTATATCTTTTCCAAGTTTGTGACACCACCTAAATTTATTGTTTTTCTATTTTTTGTATGAAAATGTTAATATTGTTCATAGAAATTTAAACACTCGACTAAATTTGATAAGAAGCCTTTTAGGCAGTAATATTACTCGTAGAATTTAACTCTGCACAAAATTTCCGATTCGAATTTTTTTATATAATAATAATAATATAATTCTTTATTACTTCCACAATTTCATAATACATTTAACACTAATATAATAATAGGTAAGTATATAGGTAAGGTTTAGAATCATTTCCTGAGCATAAAATCACAAAATAATAACAAATCCAGGTGGAGCTTCAAGCGCCAGCTCGAAAAAACGTTTTTGGCTGATATTCTGAAAAAGTTATAAAGCCTATAATTATTGTAGATAATAAAATTTCCCATCTAGTGTTGCCAGTAAACTTTATTTTCGAACTTACCGATTACGATTTATTATGTCAAATTTGATGATAACAATGTAAAAAGAATAAGATTTGAATTCTGTTCCTAGTAGCATAAACATGTCCTTTTTTACCGGAATGGAAGAAGGGCTATGTTTTTCGCGCGTATCTTTTATGTTTGTAAATCTTTTATTTCCACATATCTTCCATATGGCTGGATGGATTTTGGTAACAAAGATATTCTAAGACTAGTCTGACTCGCCAAAGTGTCCTTAGATAGTAGGTAATATTTTTTTACGTGTAGATTTTTTTTGTAGTCGGGGTTTTTAAATAAAAGTTATTCTATCAAATTGCTCATTGCTCGAATAAACAGCACCGTTCATCATCATGATTGAAGAGTTGAACGAAGAGTTTGGTCTCCACTTTTGTAATAAGAACAACTAAGCTGTGAAACGCATTGCCAGAGTGGGTTTTGTCGAAGGTTCGAACCTTGGGGTTACGAGGTACACTGTGCTTGTTTCTATTAGAGAAACAAGTTCCATCGTAGACCACATCATTTACATCCACTATTATCGGCATCATCGCAATCGTATCATTAAATGGGTTATAAATCGTAAACGGTAAGTTTTACAAAAAAATTACGAGCAACAAAAGATGCAAAATTTTATTTTCTACAATAAAATTATTGTCAAAATGTATAGTTTCCAAAATATCGGCTAAAACAGTTTTTTTTCAATTGGCGTTTGAAGCTCTACCTGGATCTGTGAGCATTTTGTAATTTTATGCTCAGTAAGTGATCTTTTACCTCATAGAAAAAATTGGATTAGAAATTTAGTGCAAAAGTTGACCAAAAACCTTCTATTTTACTGGCCTTTCATTGCGTTTCAGCACATTTTTTATTTTGACGAACTTGTGAATTATTAGGAAACATTTTAAAAAGATGCATGAAATCGGAAAAGCTGTTCTCAACTTATAGTGTGACCAAAAAGAAAAGGTTGAGTTTTGTATATCTACGAGTATAAATAAATGTAATATTTCTTCGTTTCACTTCACAATTCACAAAATTGTTATCACAAGTATAAACAGTATAAACAAATCTTGAACAAAAAATGAGTTTAAATTACATAGTCCAATATTTTAATGTTATTTCTGCACTGTGGCACCGATACCGCGGTTGGTGACGGTCGCGAGAACAAGACAGCATTAAATGCCGAATTTGACAGAACTACCTGGCCTTAAATGATTAAATATCGCCTCGGTATTGTTATCTTAATTTTTAGTTAAGTGATAGACTCCCCTTTAATCTCTATCACTATGACGAAGGATGGATTGTATGTATGTCTGTAATATGTCCTAATTTTACGGTGATTGTTTCAGAAAGACGTAATCAGATCGTGTACACGATAACCTTCATAGTTCTGAATGTGGCCGTGTGCCTGCTCGGATGCTGGCGATGCTTCGCCAACGCGTACCTGCACTGGGCAGCCGCGGCCACCTGGATACTCCTCGTGGCGCAGGGTATGACTGTATACGACTACATTACCTTGGGGATCTTTGGTACGACAGTTTACATTTTCTGCTTCGCAACCGTGGACTAATGCTGGGAGTCGAAGTGGCTTTGTGCTTAGACAAGCTCATTTTTTGTTTATATATAATTTTATTTGTATATGTATCTCGTCGTGACGGTTCGTGTTTAATTATCGTCAGCGACGTTAGTTCTTATAAGAATATACGAGTATTTAAAGTTTAATTATACGTGTTAAGTGATTAATGTGAGAGTAAGGAGCTATTTACTAAAATCCTACGATGTTAATTCTTAACTTCTGTATTGTGAATACATCAATATCACGAGTCACAAAGCAATCATCAAACATAGATAATCCTATGGGAACTACGGCTACATAATATATTGTTATTAATAATCATGGAGATATTAAATTTGTAAGTTCATAAATTACCATAATAGAAGGCCACATGTTGTAATGAAAATAAAATATTACTTATTATTATCTAAATCGCAGATAATAACCCTTTACAAGTACGACTTAATGTCAGTTATTCGTCAAAATTTGTCATATTTAAAATCAACTTTCATCGTGATATCTTTGTCTCGAAGGTTGCGTGATTGCTACAAATATGCTTACTTATACGCAATCCCGAGTTATGTATCTACAAAGTCAAAGTCAAAGTTCTTTATTGATAAATGTATAATTTACACGTCAATCTTATAAAAAAACAAAATAAGAGCATACAAAGAGTATACATTTTTAAAGTTTAAATTGAACTTTATATTGTACGATAATAGGTATCGTACAAATAAGTGTCAAAAATTAAAATATATGTACTTATTACAATTGTAATGAACAATGTCAATTTTTTACAACTTTATTGTGAGTTTGCCATCACTATATAAAAACTCGCTGTAACTATAAAAAGTTTGATCGATAAGCCAGCTTTCTAATCGTTTTTTGAAGCTACCCGAACTCGGTGCTAATTTAACTATTTTAGGAAGAGTGTTATAAACTTCCGGTCCCATAATGTGAGTAAGTTTTTCCGATCTCGCGAGAGAGTGAGGTATACTATCCAGCTTGTCAGCGTTATGTATATTGCGCGAATGTCTCTCTCCTCGCGTGTCGTACGATTCTAAGTTGTTTCTGACATACACAGCTACTTGGTAGATCAAGATTGCAGGCAACGTAAGTATGCCAAGCTCTTTGAAATATGGTCTGACGGATGTGCATTGCGACACGCCCACGATGGCGCAATCTACTTGCCATTTACCGGGACCTGAGAGCAACGCTTTGTTGTGATCTATTACAATATAGGTACATGTATTGTAATACCTCTATAGTAGACTAATAAAAGAAATACATGCTTGTACTAACACTTCCAGAATAATACTTACAACGCAAAATTATTTACTACAGTGGATGCAAAAGCGATGGTCAGACACTCATTTAACAAAAATAAAACTTTTAACGTCTTGTTGGTATTACATCTATTACCAAGTGCATCTCAGACGGTTTCGTACTTGGATCAGGTTTTCCTGCGGTTACGAGATGGCTCTTTAACTTCTTTAATGCCCATCTTTGCAAGTTGCAATTCCGCTGGCGTAGCCGACACTCGCCTCACAAAACGACATAATATCGCATCGTCTTCGATGTCGTCGGGTTGTAGATATAAAAGTCCCAATGTGGCGATTCAAAACCAATTACTAGCATTCTCAGGGACACTCTTGTGTAACTAACTCTCGCTTAACCTTAGTCGTTATACCACTGAGACATTGGGCATTGGGTTTCATACCTTTTACGGCATTAATTACGTGAGGTGCTCAAGGGGGGGTTGAGTCAAATCTCACGTGGGAAAGGAGGTGATCTTGGCAAATCACTCATGTCATTTTTTTCTGTGAGAATTCTGTGAGAAAACTGGGAGAAATTGAGTAAAAAATGTGTAAAATAACGTGAGGGGTTGAACAAAATCTCACGAAAAGGGGAGAGGGTACCAAAAAATGTTCAATATTACTCACGTAATATATGGAAGCCCCTTTTGAGGATGTATGTGTGTTGCAGGGCTGAGCGGACAGGGCATCGGGTTCCAATCCGCGGAGAACCAGGTGTGGTACATGGTGTTCATCGTGTTCGTGCCCTACGCCATGCTGCCGCTCTCGCTCTGGTGGTGCATCATCATAGGAGTCGCCACCTCGCTCGCGCACGTGCTCGCCACGGCGCTGCGCTTCAACTCCCAGCAGATCGACGACTCATTAATAGTAAAATTTTATTCTAGTTTATCCTATAACTATCCGTGAACGCTAGTTAATGTTTCGAATATGGCTACTCTAACGTTCGCTTTATGGGCTGGCAATTTTGTAAACTTCTCTGAATTCAGTAGCACCTAAATTCAGTCTCCTAAATTTAGCCAAGTGTAATAATCCTTTAAGGAAGTAGTAGAACTCTTTTTGTGTTCGCGAATAACTTCGTCGTTTAAGAACTAATTTTGATGATTCGTTTTTTGTTCGAATTCAAATATTCGATAATACATCATCATCATTAAGAAAACCAGGATCTGATGATGACATCCTAAAGAAAACTTTCAAAAATCATAAGAGATACAGGCATTTGTTCGTTTGTTCATTGAGTGTTTTAAAACACTAGAAATTAGAAGGTCTGGAGTCAATCTGATGATGGAGCCGAATGTCAGTCGAGGGATGTCCTCGATGGCTTACAGTAGTTACCTTGTTTTTGGGCTCGGTTTATTTGTACTGATGAAAACTTTACATCTAGATGGGTTATGACTGTCGTTAGGAATCTGATGATGAAGACGGGGGACAGTTAAGGGAACTACTAAACGGTGTACAGTAGCTACCTCATGTTTGGGCTTAATTCATTTATGTTGATGAGAACTTTGGGTTCCGCGAGCCATTAGAGACCTGTGTACCTCCGAACATCTTACATCATCATCATCATCATCAGCCACAAGACGTCCACTGCTGAACATAGGCCTCCCCCCTAGATTTCCATAACGAACGGTCCTGCGCAACCTGCAACCAGCGGTTTCCAGCGACCTGTGTGAGGTCATCTGTCCATCTAGTGGGAGGCCGTCCAACACTGCGTCTCCCGGTTCGTGGTCGCCACTCAAGAACCTTTTTTCCCCATCGGTTGTCAGTTCTGCGAGCGATGTGGCCTGCCCATTGCCACTTCAGCTTGCTTACTCTGTGAGCTATGTCGGCCACTTTCGTTCTTTTGCGAATATCCTCATTACGGATTCTGTCGCGCAAAGAGACCCGAGCATAGCTCTCCATAGCTCGCTGTGTGACTTTGAGCTTCGTTATGAGACCAACAGTGAAGGACCACGTCTCAGTTCCATAAGTCATCACTGGCAACACGCACTGGTTAAAGACTTTCGTCTTTAGGCATTGGGGTATTTTGGACTCAAAGATGTGCCGAAGTTTCCCGAACGCTGCCCATCCGAGTTGGATCCTTCGCTGGACCTCTTTGTCGAAGTTGGATCTACCTAATTGGATCTTTTGACCCAGGTAGACGTATTCGTCAACAACTTCGAGTGTGGTATTCCCAACAATAACCGGTACAGGTGAGACATGAACATTTGACATGACCTTCGTCTTGTCCATATTCATCCTCAAACCTACCTGTTGGGATACTCTACTGAGGTCCCTGAGCATAGCACCGAGGTCCTCCATCGACTCCGCCACAATGACTATGTCGTCGGCAAACCGAAGGTGAGTGATGCATTCGCCGTTGATATTGATGCCATATCCGTTCCAGTCCAGTAGCTTGAAAACATCTTCCAGCGCGGCAGTGAACAGTTTCGGAGATATAACATCTCCCTGTCTCACGCCTTTCTGTAGCTGGATATGTTTTGTGCACTGGTCCTGTAATCGGACAGACATTGTGGCTTTGCTGTAAATACACTTCAACACTTCGATATAGCGATAGTCGATGCGGCATCGCTGGAGAGACTGAAGCACTGCCCAGGTCTCGATGGAATCGAAGGCTTTCTCATAGTCCACATACGCTATACATAGTGGCCGATTATACTCCTCGGTTTTCTGTATAATCTGCCGAAGCGCATGAATGTGGTCTATGGTACTATAGCCTTTTCGGAAACCGGCTTGTTCGGGTGGCTGGAAGTCGTCAAACCTGCGTGCGAGACGATTCGTGATTACCCTCGAAAACAACTTATAAACGTGGCTCAGAAGTGAGATGGGTCTGTAGTTCTTCAACAAGGTGTTGTCACCTTTTTGAAGAAGAGCACCACCACACTTCTGCTCCACGCTTCTGGCGTACTACCGTCAAGTATGACGGAATCGAACAGCTTCTGGAGGACTTTAAGTACCGGTTTTCCACCCGCTCTCAGAAGCTCAGTCGTAATTCCGTCGTCGCCAGGTGCTTTGTTGTTTTTAAGTTGTTTGAGGGCCATCCTAATCTCATACAGGCTGACTTCTGGGATATCTTCGGTAAAGTGTCGGGTCAGCTTGGCTCTGGGGTCTTTTGTCATGCTAACGACAGGTTGTGCTTGCGTAGAGGTGTATAACTGTTCATAGAACCTCTCAATCTCCTCCAAAATCTCAGGCTTCGACGAGACAACGTTACCACTATCGGTCTTCAGTTTGGCCAGCTGACTTTGCCCAAGAGACAGATTTCTTGCGAACACTTTTGAGCCTTTGTTCTGCTTGATCGCCTCTTCAATACTCGAAGTATTGAAGCAGCGTATGTCGCGTCGCACACAAGTAGAGATATGTCTATTGAGCCGTCTGTATACCGTCATGTCGACCGAAGACTGTAACCGCATATCTCGTCTGACCGCCATAAGATCTAGAGTTTGATCGGAGAGCTTTTGGGTTCTGTTTTGGCGTCGGCTCTTATAAAATTTTCTGCCAACAGCATGAACAGTTTCCACTAGCCTGTCGTTTATTTCGTCCGCCGTTACGCACTCATCTAAGGATTCGAAGCGATTTTGAAGTTCGAGTTGAAAGTTATCGGGATCTTCGATCTGAGCATAATTTGGTCGGAGCGTGGACTTCATTAGACGTGATCTTTCGAGCTTAATGTTTAGATTCAGCGTGCCTCTTACAATACGGTGATCGCTGCCGGTCTTAACCCTGCTGATCACAGAGACATCGCTGAATATTTGCCGTTTAGTCGTCATAATGAAGTCGATCTCATTTTTGTGGAACCGTCAGGGCTAATCCAGGTCCACTTTCTTTGTGGTTGTTTCTTGAAAAGGAGTTCATCATAAAGAGGCTCTCCTTTCCAAGAAATCCGCTAGACGTTGCCCTCTGGGTTCCGCTGCCCATATCCGAAATTCCCACTCTCAACTCATCACCGCTACGTTTGCCCAGTTTCGCGTTGAAGTCTCCCATCACAACTGTGAAATGTGTTGGCGAGACATGTATGGCTTTGGAGATGTCCTCATACATGGCCTCAACCTCTTCGTCGGGATGTGTCGAGGTCGGTGCGTATACTTGTATGACCTTCAATGAATACCGGTCGCTAATTTTAAGTACAAGGTATACCACCCTGTTCGACACACTCTCGATCATTATCACGTTGTTGACGAGAGACTTGCGGACGATAAACCCGACACCCCTTGGGATTGTTGATCTCCCCCGGTAGTAGAACAAGTTGCCGGATTCGAGGGTTATCCTGTCCTCGCCCTGTCTACGGACTTCGGATAACCCCATGATATCCCATCGCAACTTGTCCACTTCTTCTTCCAGCTCCACAATCTTTTCGTCAGCCCTCAGCGTCCGTGCGTTATATGTTGCCAGGTCGAGTCGTTGGGTTTGGTGGCGGGGCGTCTGCCGGAGATTCTTCGCACCCCATGCTCCGCCGGAACCAAGGCTGCCACCAGCGCCTGGAATAGCGGAGCCGCCGGGGACTAGGGGCCGTTTTCTGGTTGTGACTTTCATAGGGGGGGGGTGTTTGCCATAGTCACCACGCTTGGCAAGCGGGTTGGTGACCGCGGAGCCAGTCCTTTGCACCGATGACGCCGCTGCCCGTCATCGGCCTGGTCCATTTAGGACTGGCTTTTAAATGGATATACCGCCATTGGTTCGGTCGTCAGAGCCTCGTTAGTTGGCAGCAGGGTGTACCACGCGCAGGAGAGGTTGACATTTGGGGAAGCTAGATGTTAAGCGCTTCCCCCTTACACCCCATCTTACATTAGAAACATTTCATAGTGTACATAGAGCAAGAGCCCGAAAGAGATAGACTTTCGTTATTTTAACAAAGCCGAAAATTTGTCTGTGCATGCTCCTAACATAGGAACGAACGATGGATTTTTATGAAGTTTGGGTCATCCTGGCTTTGCAAGATAACCAGTACTAAAGGGAACCTATGAAATACCGATCTAAATTTTCGTTTGCTTTGTCTTGGTATTATCTTCTACTAAAGTGATTGGTGGTGTTGCAGACGGAGTCATGCCAGTTTCGTATGTTATTGGCGAATGCGTTTCTGTACGCCGCGGTGAACTTCGCTGGCATGTACGCCAAGTCTTTAGCGGACGGCGGCCAGCGGCAGGCGTTCTACGAGACCTACCGTAGCATGGTCACACACCAGCGCACCGAGCAGGAGACCAAGAGATACAAGAAGCTGTTCCGGGAGTGGTGAGTCAGCACGTTGCCACAGCGCTGATTTCTTGCTAATTACTAATTGCAGCCACGGCTGGTTTCACTGGGGAGAACGGCAACTGCCGATCCTGACTGATTCGAATCATACGAGTACCACTGTTTTTAATTAAACTACATACTTTTATTAGAAAGTTATGCGTATAAAATATCAATCTCAATGCATTTTTATATTACTTTCTTATTTATTTTTTTTTAAATATAAAGTAAAAAATCAGACAAAATCAATTGTCGATATTGTTACTTGCCTACAGTAGAACACTGTTTCATGGTTTCCCAGTGATCCCGGACTTCTTAGCGGAGAAAATCTACAACGACGCGGCCAACATGACAACTGAGCTGAGCGACTGCCAGCGGCAATTTAACAACCTCTACATACAGAAACACAGCAACGTTTCCATTCTATATGCGGATATTAAGGGCTTCACGGGTAAGATTTATTTATTTTATTGTTACTTTATTTATTTATTTCGGGCATCGAACAACATATTCTGTCCGGTACCGATATTTGGTGCCCAAGTGGGATTAAATAGTGACCTAGTGCTATCACACGATTTATAGCGATTGAAACTAAGATGTGAACTAAGTACGTACGTTTTCGACAGGCAATGAATCACCTAACAATGAATACTGACCTCGGAACTTCGCAAACTTTTACATTAAGATACTGTAAAAGAACGAATCTGCGATTAACCTAACAAATGTGTTGTATTGGTTTTATGTTCTAGAGCTATCCAGCACATGCACGCCTCACGACCTTGTGACGTTACTCAACAAACTCTTCGCCAGATTTGACGACTTAGCTACGGTGAGAATAGTTCATCAATTACCTTATGTTTTCTTTGTAGGTTTCCCTGATTTCGGGATCCTGTGTCAGTTTTATTAAAAATTTATGAAGTCTGGTTGAAACAGCTGTTCACTATTTAATGTTTTATTGTAGTTTTTCATAACGATAAGTAAAGTATGGCTTTTTGTTTTGAACACTCATGTTTTAAGAAACATTATCGTCTCAAATTTGCAGGAGAATCATTGCCTGCGTATAAAACTTCTGGGGGACTGCTACTTCTGCGTAAGCGGACTCCCAGAGCCCCGCGCGGACCACGCCGACTGCTGCGTCAACATGGGGCTCCACATGATCCGCGCTATCCACGACCTGCGAAAGAACGATCAGGTAGATAGACCTTACCGACCAAAACCTCTACGAGGTTCCACCTTTGACGATTACGGCAGGAACTCTCTCGCTCTCCCGTTCTTCCGTGAACCCGCCGCGGCTTGTACGTTTCCATGTCCTTCTATCCACACCCCCACTACGACCACCTATGACCACCTCGGGATCAATCAGTAAGTGGGTGTGTCTGGGCACCCCTTGGTCTCCGCGACGGGCTAGGTGTGGTCCCACTGCCTACTGCTTTCGGCTACTTCAAGGCCAAGACGGGCACTGCAATATTAACTCAGTTGTGCATCTGATCGAGTTTTGTGTGTTCTGTTCTGTGTGTGTTTATTAAAAATACTATTAATTTATTGTTCGCGGTTGTAGGTGGAGCTGGACATGCGTATCGGCATCCACAGCGGCACGGTGCTGTGCGGCGTGCTGGGCGTGCTCAAGTGGCAATTTGACCTCTGGTCGCATGATGTCACCATCGCCAACCACATGGAGAGCGGTGGCTTGCCCGGGTAAACTAAAATATTAAACTTTATTTAACTCACTACTCATTTCCCACATCACGATAGCAGCCAATACTCAAAATAATATCTAACCGAAAATTGTGTTTAAACTTTGTATTTCACACAAACTTCTACCACATCACAACAGTCAACCCGGTTTTAAACGCAACCTTCAAGTGATGCATCAGGACTTTAGTGTATGATTAAAACTAGCTATATTCCGAGTAATTTTGGCCGAGTATTTGAGGCAAGTTGAAAACTGTTCACATACGTTTTTATGTGGGGGAAATGCATTTACAGCAGGGACATGGCGCCGTGTCGGGCTTGACACCATGGATGGGCATGGTGCCCTTACCCACTAAAACCCCTCTGGTTTCTTCTACCTGGCCGGGGGTTAGAGCCACGGCGTCACTTCTAAAAATACGATGATCTAAATTTTGTGATGCATTTTGGACCGCTACTCGCCAGCCTGATTTTGGGCTACAACAGGATAAGTCTGTGACTAGTTTTCAAAAACCTAACCCAAAAATTGGTTCCACCTCTCGGAACATTAACCTTGGAGCTGTTGTGACCGTGGTAGTATTACCGTTGCGCAGGCGCGTGCACATCTCGGCCGCGACGTTGGGCAACCTGAAGTCAGCGTTCGAGGTGGAGCCGGGGGACGGCGGCGCCCGCAGCGCGTACATCCGGGAGCAGGGGCTCAGCACCTTCCTTATCAAGAGCTCGGAGGCGCCGCGCCCCACCGCGCTCGAGCGGCGCGCCCGCCACCGGCATCACAAGTCAGTACTTACCGCACTTATTGTATGTTAGTAGTCAGTGGACGATGGAAGCACAGGACTGGATAAAGTAATCGGGGAATCCTCCTTTAATAAATCTTTAATTTTTTAATCTTCTAAATTAAATAATCCTTTTTATTCCTTGTCTGAATTTATGAATCTGCAGCTTGTAGAATCTTCATTCTTGTGAGATCATTGTTATGAAATATTTTTTGTTTTCCACAGTTTTTTTGATTATTATTATTATATTTTATTGACATAATTTACATATTTGTGTTTCAAAAATATTGCTGCTTTCTGGACAATGTTATCCTCACAATTTTATTCTTCTATGTTTTTTTTCTTTTTAATTCCCTGACTTTTTATACAATTTTTACTTTTTTATTTATGCTACTCTGACATTTATTGTGTTGTTTTTGACATACTATCATGGAATTTATTAAGAGATAGATAGATGTTCATCAATTTTCATAGAAATAATGTTTGTAAGGTATTTTTATTTAATATTATGATTGTGCTCTTGTTACATTTGGATTGTTCTTACCTGGAATTAATTATTTTTACTTCATTGTCCTAATTTGAAATATCTGTGTACCTAGTTCTGCTGTTGTAACATTGATAAATTGTGGTTTGTCATTTATATTTTTCTCTAAGTGAATAATACTACATAATTTGTTTGTTTTTCACCGATTATAAAGTTAACTTTATTGTACTTGTGACTTGCCCAGTGTAACTATATGTTATAAGGTCAATAAATAAATATAATCTAACCTAATCCTTTGCCCAACAGTGGAACAACTGAGGGTAATAAAAAAATGGCAGTCATAGGAACTGCCGATAGAAGGGAAAACTTATTATTCAGAATTTGATAGCTAGCTTTGGAAACTACGCGGGTGAAATCGGAGGGTGTGGCCATGGTTCCGAGTTTACCCGAATATTTCTTATCATTCCCGAGCATGACGCTAGAATTCAATTCACAGCCCACGAAAAATCTGTCTATGGCGCGCCAAAAAAATTTTTCATTTCAAAAAATAGTCAGCACTACTAATCTCTAAATATCCACGTGACTTGCATTTAACTTACGTATTCTGGCATTACACACCCCGCTTATTAAAAACTATGAAATATAATTTCCTACCAAAAGTTCTACCTGGAAGAAATCGTTTTCAGCGATAACGCTTCCTATCGTAGAATTAGTTTTTAAATTATTTTCTTTATTTATATTTTCTTGATCTACCAAGTAGCTGTGTATGTCAGAAACAACTTAGACTCATACGACACGCGAGGAGAGCGACATTCGTGCAATATACGCAACGCTGACAAGCTAGACAGTATACCTCACTCTCTCGCGAGATCGGAAAAACTGACTCACATTATGGGACCGGAAGTTTATAGCACTCTTCCTAAAATGGGTTAAATCAGCACCAAGTTCAGGTAACTTCAAAAACCGATCAATAAGCTGGCTTATCGATCAAACTTTTTATAGTTACAGCGAGTTTTTATGTAGTGATGGCAAACTCACAACAAATTAGTAAATAATTGTCATAGTTCATTACAATTGTAATAAATCACAGATTAATAATAAGTACAAATATTTTAATTTTTGACACTTATTTGTACGATACTTATTATCGTACAATATAATGTTCAATTTAAACTTTAAAAATGTATACTCTTTGTATGCTCTTATTTTGTTTTTTTCTAAAAATTTACGTGTAAATTGTACATTTATCAATAAAGAACTTTGACTTTATTTTTAGTTTGGTGTGAACAATAAAGAGTATCTATCACTGGGTGGGGATCGAACCCACGACCCACGGCTTCGCAGGCAGATTTACTACAAACTAAGCCAGGCCAGCTTAATAAATATCCTACAAAATAAATGTTAATTGATTCCAATAAATGGGATTAATTGGAAAACTAACCATTTGAAACAAAAAAGTATTATCCAAATGAGTTCAGGTGAATCATTGCGACGATTCGAGAACCTCCTATCACAAATTGAATTCGGCTAACCCAGAATATAGCTATTCACTCTTTGACTGGGTTCAAAAATTTGACAGGGTTTTGGTTTTTTCAATATTAATTGAATGTTGTAAACAATAATTGTGTCACCACAGTAACATAGGTAAATATTTGCGTACACAGCCGGGGGTCGCACCAGCCGCAGGTGGACGGCGACCGTCGCCCCAGCAGCATCCTGGAGGAGGAGCATACCAACTCCTGGACCCCGCCCGAACTTCCTTTCCAAGACGTAAGCGAACCTCCACCACGTCTTAACATAAACATCTTCTGTCTAACTAGGCCGGAGGGTCTACCACCTAGCTCAGGGATGTCCAATACAATTTTGTAGATAGTCAGGTTTATTATATTTTTAAACAGTAGCGGGCCAAAACAATAGTCCGATTCCTTTAAATATAGTAAGTTCTCGCGCGTTTGTACTTATACTTATATTTTTAAAGTTCTTACCAGGTCGCAGGCCGCATGGTGGCCCGCAAGCCGTATATAACCTAACTAAAATGGTCTTACATTCGATATTGCTCTTTCTTTTCTTTTCGTTTGTAATTATAGAGACAGCAATACCAAAACCAAAGCCTATTTTGTTAGGAAGTAGAAGGGCCGTTTAAGTGAAGATCTAATGTATTCGCTATCAAAATGTCCAATACCTTTTTAATTTATGTCTATTTTGAAACTTGTTTGGTGCCAATAAATGTACCATATTGTTAGTAATAAAATTATTTAGTCAATTGATATTGGTGCAGCACAAACGATTTATAAGAGATTAATTTTTTTTATAAAATCATAAAATATGCCTATCTAACGTTGATGTAAATGCTTATTGTTGAATTAGTTCAACGTTTTAATTATTTTTTTTTAAATAAAGAGTGACGAGCAGGACATGTGCCTGATGGTAAGCAACATGCCTGCCACATAACAGCACAGTTACATGCAGCTATTGGAACATGAAGAGTCCAAATCATTACCTAGCACTGCACTGCGCTCGTCACCCAGAGATCTAAGATGTTATATCTCTAAGCCCTGTAATTTCTCTGGAAACATTGCCCTTCAAACCGGAACACAGTAATGTAATTCGGTTGTAACGCTGCCGAAACAGCGAGGTAATTAAACAATAATTTACAATTTTAAGTAGGTTATTACTATTTTAATTAATATCTAATTACGTGTTATCAAGCCCTACCCTAATTGTTTATTTTTATGCAACACAGACAACGAACAGATGGCCAACTTGATGCCAGGTTAGTTGTCTGAATTAATTAATGAGATTAGTTTCAACCTCCTTTCTTATTGTTTATCATCTTTGAGAACACGATTTCATTCACTTCTTACTAAATATCTACATAAATTCTTCATTCATTTTTACTGCACACTACTTGTAGTAAATAAATATGTTGATTATTGGAAAAAAATACAACTTTATTGGATAATTTTTAAGTCCTTACATTTTATTTTGTAGTTTTTTTAGTTTCATGCAAAAGTAGCTTTTTTTTAAAATAAATAGTCAAATAAGTCCTTGTGTAAATCTGAAGTTTTGTATTTTTTTAAGTTTTTTATATAGATTTTCGATGCATTAACGGATTAAGTATTTACGTGGGACATGGTAACGGTCCATGCCGACGGCATTCGCTCACGCCTTTTAAATGCTGGTCTCCTATGTAGTTAAATATCTTTGTTACACTCCGCGAGGCATAAGCTGAGCTTTGCATTTGTGTGAGTGTACATGGATAGTGTAGGTGTGACAACCGGCCTTAGGCGCGGCGCCATTCTGTCTCGCCGCGCTCTTGCCTGATTGGTGATCACTCACACTAATGCAAAGCTCAGCTTATACCTCGCGGAGTGTACCTTTGATACCTGTGTTTGTTTTTCTTTGAAAGCGGGATGGCGATTCTGCATTTTAAAACCTTTTGTCAAAGAAATATACGTGGTATTAGGTAGGGAGGAGTGGTAGTCTACGTCTACAACATCATCACGTATTTATTACCATGGGGGAGAGAGGGAATTTGGTTTAAAATTATCAAAAACATTACGTGATTTATGGACGACCCCTTAAGTCAGACTGGACCGACCATGGTGGCCCTAAAGAATCCCGTTTATGAATTGAAAATATAAATCTAAACCTATCTAAATACCTATGTATATATAAACGTTATAGTGCCACCAACTTATTTGTATACTGGCCAAAAGAACGCCGCCCACAGAACACAGATAATTACATCAACAAGTGTATAATTTTGTAATAGGAGGCAACACTTTTCGACCGTGTCGCCATCGCTGTTTTATAGATTTGTTGATCGTACTGTAGTTTTCATAGCAAGGTAGATTTATATTGTAATTGTTGTTATTTAGAATGTGTAACGGTAGATAATTGTGAATGCCGGCAGTATTACCCGGTGCGCCGGTCGCGTTACTACGTGGACGTTGACGACGACATCTCCATCATGTCAGAGGAAGAACAGTACGAGGTCAGTCGATTTTTATTTATACGTCTCTATAGGTAAGTTACGCCGTTATGGTCTAGTCGGGAGAAAAGTTACAGGTGGTCTAGTCGGGAGAAAAGTTACAGCTGATCTAGTCAGGAGAAAAGTTACGGCTGGTTTAGTCGGGAGAAAAGTTACGGCTGGTCTAGTCGGGAGAAAAGTTACGGCTGGTTTAGTCGGGAGAAAAGTTACGGCTAGTCTAGTCGGGAGAAAGTTATGGCTGGTCTAGTCGGGAGAACGGTGACTGCCGATTCGGAGCCTCTGGTTGAAGTCCCACGCGCACCACTGTTTTTCAAAGTCATGTGCCTAATTCTACCAACTTGAAAACGTTGGAGGAAAACATCGTGAGGTACAGGGATGTTCCGAGAATCTTTCGATGGCGTGCGTCATCTGCCAACCTGCATTGGGCCAGCGTTGTGGATTATGGTCTTGACTCTCCCCGTGCAAGAGCAACGTCAAAGTGGATCCCCCCTGATTTTGTTATCATTAATTTTTGGGCATGTGTCCCTATGGAAGTAATTTTAAAGACGTATTTATGTCAAAAGTTGCAGTGACCTAACAACTAAGTTATCATCGCTTCAACAGGAGAGTGAGACGATAAACTCGATCGAGGTGGGCTCGAACCAGCGGCTGCGGTCGGAGAGGATGAACCCGTGGTCGCTGCGGTTCCGCAAGCCGGAAGACGAGAGCAAGTTCGCGGAGCGAGAGGAGCCCACCTTCAAGTCCAACGTCATGTGCTGCCTCGTGCTGTGGGGGTTCATCCTCGCCGTGCAGGCCATCATGCACTGCAGGTGAGCATTAGCAAATTTCCTACTAAAAGGTTGCTAAATATTCCTACTGCTAGGACTCCGGGCCTTTCAAGCGCGGTCCGAATGAGGCGGGAGTCACAGAGGACATTACCCCCCTCCCCTACAAAATCGTGTGCGCTAAATTAAAAATCGATACATTTTCTAATATCCAATAGTACATAGACTAAGAAAAGAAAACAACTGGAACGTCAACTACGCAGGTAAAATCGTGAGGCGCTACTTGTAAAGCCCTTTTTACTCGCTATATTGTATTACTACTGATGACATCCACGTAGTGGCATCTTGGATTTGAATTTTGTCATAGTATATTCTACTAGTTAAGCCCTTTTATTTGATACCCATATTGAGGGGTTGTGAAGAAATATTTAGTCCGCCATTTTGTGGAGGTAGCCATCTTGAATCGATATTAAACAAACATAGCTAAAAACCACCGCACGGAAATTCACCTTCTAATAAAAAAAAACGCATCGAAATCGGTCCATCCGTTTGAGCTCTATGGTGCCACAGACAGAAAGACAACCAGACATACATCGACGTTAAACTTACAACACCCCTTTTTGGTCGGGGGTTAAACATTCAGTAATTATTAATCCGGAAAACTTTGGAAAAAGTTGACCACTAGATGGCAGTACCTTGCAATATAGTTTTATTTACATTGTGATGACTCTTTAATTATTCGGCTGATATTCGATATATTTATGTAAATTCTTAGTACCTTTTATAAAGAGTTTGTAATAATCAATATCTGGTAGAGGAGAGGTGGGTATCACTTCAATAATTCAATACTACCTACATAGATAAAGTTGGTATTTTGGCCATTTCGGGTGCGAAGAAGACCCGTGATGCACCCTGGCCGGGCATTGGGTATAAGACAAAAACTTCCCAGTCGCTTTTAAACAAAACAACAACAAACAATACGAACATTTAATTTTAAGCAATATTAATTAAAAAGATAAATCTACGTACTCGTAAATATAATAAAGAGGAAAGATTTTATTGTTTGTTTGTTTTCATCGAACAGGCTCCGAAAGTAATGGACCGATTTGAAAAATTCTACCGCTATTCTAATCGTACATTCTCTCAAATTTACATAAGCTATACATTTTTTTTCAAAAAGTTAGTGATCCGCATGAATACTTTGATAATGAAACTAAAGGTGTGGAAAAAATCCAAAAAAAAACTATATCGCGTACGCTGCGGAAACTATTGACAAGCAAAGTGAATATAAAAGACATTAATATTTACCAAAGAGTCCGTGATAGTATATTTGTAATTATAATAGTTATGTCACATTAACAATTTTTTTAGCGTCAATATATGCAATTGTAACGCCAGTTCAAATTATACGTTTTTCTTCATAACTTGGTATGTATCAACATCTTTATCTAAATAAATTACTTTGTATTGGAGGTTATATCAATAGCTGCAAATTACTTTTTGAATTATCCAAACGGACATACGATTCAACAGTTATCACGAGTAATTAACTAAATTTAAATTTAGGACCGTTTCCTAAATTTCAACGTTCTAAGTCCGTCGAATGATTTTATAATGCTTTCTTTATGTGTAAATGAGTCTAGGTAATATCATATTATGGGGTAGTCCCCATGAGGACATATAATCCCACTAAATGTTTCTACTGCTGGGACTGAGGAGTCAAGGCCATAATCCACCACGCTGGCCCAGTGCGGGTTTGTCGACGACACATGACCTCAAAAGGCTCTAGGCACAAGTCGGTTTCCTCGCAATGTTTTCTTTCACCATTTTAAATTAATGGCATTACATACATGGCATCGAAAAGAGTGTGGTCCGCGTGGGATTTGAACCTGGGGCTCCGGATCAGCAGGCGCCGTTCTCCCGATTAGACTATTTGTAATTACTAGGTATTGTTTTAAAGTTTAATTTAATAATTTTAATGAAAAACGAAAACGCCAGTCGTGCTTTTGAGAAATTTAAGCTTTTCAAACATGTACCTACAACAGGACACATGCACAAGTATAATACAAGCGAGCATGTAATAAATAAAGGAAGTGAAAGTGAAAGCCTCTTAAAGGCGAAACTCGAGGAGGCGGAAGCAGGCATTTACGTCAGCCATATGCGGTCACGACGTATCCTGGGTTCAGGTGCGTCGGTGACGGGGCAGCCGCGGTCCTAGCCTCGAATTTTGGAGGGGGTCACCAGTATCCTGCCTCAGATTTTGGGGGGGGTCACCAGGTGAAATACAATAAATTGATTAAAAAATACTTTACTACTAGCGCCCTACGATTTTAACCGCGTAACTCGTTACAGTTGTTTTGTTGTCTCGTTACAGTTGTTTTCCCGCGTTAAAAAATAGCCTACTATAAGAAACCTTGATTTTTTTAGATTTTTAATTAAAGTATCCGATTTTGGGGGTCATGTCCCCTGTGACCCCCCCCCCTTCGGACCGCGCATGTGACGGGGGTATGCCCTAGGGAAGGGCCCGAGGCGGCCAAGCCGCGTCGAGTTCGCGGAATATCGCGAGAGCGTGTTGAAAAAGAGTTAATTAGTCATTTTTCTCGTTCAAGTTCACTTTTCGATTATCCTAGTAATGTTATAAACGCAAAAGTTTGGAAAGTTCTATGGCTAAGGAAGCTACTTGTTAACCCCCGACCAAAAAAAGGGGTGTTATAAGTTTGACGTCGATGTCTGTCTGTCTGTCTGTCTATCTGTCTGTCTGTCTGTCTGTCTGTCTGTCTGTGTGTGTGTCTGTCTGTGGCACAGTAGAGCTCAAACGGATGGGCCGATTTCGATGCGGTTTTTTTTATTTGAAAGTTAATTACCGTACGGGTGTTCTTAGCTATGTTTGGTTAATATCGATTCAAAATGGCCGCCTCCACAAAATGGCGGATAAAATATTTCTTCAGAACCTACCTCAATATGGGTATCAAATAAAAGGGCTTAACTAGTAGAGTACTATACGCTATAAAAAATTCAAATCCAAGATGGCCGCCACCATAAAATGGCGAATTGTATAATTTTTTTCACTACTACCTCAATATGGGTATCAAACGAAAGGGCTTGATTAGTAGAATACTTTGCACTATGACAAATGTCAAATCCAAGATGGCCGATACCACAAAATGGCGAATTACATTTCTTTTTTCACAGCTCCCTTAATATGGGTATCAAATGAAAGGGCTTGACTAGTAGAATGTTGTACAGATAACATATCTTAGGTAGTCGGGGGTTAGTCAAAATTTTTAATTTTGTTCTTGTTTACGCATTATTGCAGACAACCGGTCGATATGCGTTTGCGCAAACAAACCGTGGCACTCCCACCATCACTTGATTGTTTTGAATATACTGAACACGTAAAGCGACTTCTTGGTATATTTATTACTTTTTCTTGCAGTATTAGGATGATATAAAAAGGTATTTCAAATGAACTTCGTGTTTCAGTTGCCCGCTGCTTATGATAGTGCTGTCAGTGATGACGGTTACACTGGCTCTGTGCTTCGGGATCCTGATGCTGGACCAGGACTCTGACCAGAATGTGGGAGCTAAGGTACAAGATATATTTTGAGTATCAGGACATAATTTAGACAATATATAGACTGGCCTCGTGGTTTAGTCTGCCTGCGAAGCCAAGGGTCGTTGTTTCGATTCTCACTCAGTTCAAATACGTGATGAATTTAAGCCCCAACACCTAGACGTTCTGTCTCTAGTTATTTCTATGTATAATAAGTACGTATATAAGTAAGTGGGTAAGTATTACATTAGATATCTGGCTACCATAGTACAAGCTGTGTTTAGTTTGGGATCAGATGTTGTTGTACCTATGCGAAATGTCCCCAAAATTAGTTATTTATTTATCAGTTCCAAAAATTGCAATTTTTTAACATTGATAAGTTTGCACTTATCCGCTATCCTGCCTGATTTCAAGCAACGAGTCTAAGCGCGTGGAGCGTGCTTACCAAGCAGAAATCGATTCACTATGGACGAGAAACCACGAACCAGGAATATTTACTGTATTATGAAAAATTCACCGAGCAACGCATTCCACTAGACATTATTACAAAGTCAACCTTCCTCATTCAAATCTTTGGAATGTCAACCATGAAACAATGTCAATTTTTCGAACTACGAGTAGCCCGATCCAAAAAAGAACAAGGTGAATCAGATGCACGCTTTTCCAAATGCATCAGATAAAAACCAATGAATTACCAACTTTATGTTGATAGAAATAGGATAAAAAAGCGATTTTCTTACCTTTATTCATTTGATTTCAGAATGGAGGAAGATTCGCGATAATATCTAGGCTTCGAAAGTTCTCAGCTGCACTCGGGCGCACTAAAATGCGCCGCAACGCATACATTTGCAGTTTCGTTACTATTATGGCCATATCAAGGTAACATATTCAACTTCTTCTAATTTCTGTATTGTGTGAGCTAAAGATGAAGCCATGGGAGAGGCCTAGACGATTAAGAAAGGTTGATGATGATGACCGTCATCACTGACCGAGGTCATGGGTTCGATTCCCACCTGTGGGACATTTGTGTGATGTTTATTATCTGTCTGATTGTTTCTATGAATTTCTATGAAACATAAGTATATACCTATTTACAATAATACAAAAATAGGTATTTTAACAGCTATCTGGCTTTTATACTCGTAGTACTGCATAAGCAGTCCATTAATTGCTCATACTGATGGCACTCGGAGTCTTCTCTCGCAAGGAAATAGTAAATGCCATAATTTACCATTTACCCAGTGTGGGTTAGTTAATAAAAGATGACCTCGAAAGATTCTAAGTACATGTCGGTTTCTTCACGATGTTTTCCTTCGTCGTTTTTTAACTGCATTGCGCATGCGCCTTCAAAAGGACAGTGGTAGGCGTGGAAATTGAACCCGGCGCTCCGGATTGACAGTCGCCGTGACAGCATGTGTCTTTCATTTAAGGTTGCGTCATTATATTCTAAGCTAACCAAATTTGTTCTAAATAGGTGTTGGTACGATCAACTTTCGATAGATGGCGTAGCAATGAGCTCAGGGTTCAGCTAGTACTGTATACATTTAAATCCATGGTAGTCGGGGGTATATCACAATTTTAATTTTTGGTTTTGTGTACTACTGATACTCTTTCTACTTAATCGTAGCACAATGAAACTGTACACGTGCCCGTTCCCCAAACCGGATGCTGAGCCGTCGGCGCCGTCTGACGCGGCCTGCGAGGAGTGCAGCCGGCCGGAGTACGTGGTCTTCACGTGGATCCTGTGCCTCGTGGCGCTCACCTCCATCCTGCGCCTCTACTACGTCACCAAGACCTTCCTCGCGCTCATGTTCTTCGTCATGTACTGCACGCTGCTCGCCGTATTCTACAGCGAATATTTCAACTTCATGACGGACCTAATGTAAGTACCTATTTATTCATTTTCTAGACCCTGTTCGAACGTTGCATTGTAAGCTTAGCCATGACTACCGAAAGAAATGAAAACTTATAAATTTTCTAATGATGGTAATGTCTAATAAACAAATTCTATAGCATCAATTACGGAGATTTCGCTAATAATCTTTCTTCTTACAAAACTAATAACTCAATGTTTTCCACA
Source organism: Ectropis grisescens (assembly GCA_017562165.1). Classification (NCBI taxonomy): domain Eukaryota; kingdom Metazoa; phylum Arthropoda; class Insecta; order Lepidoptera; family Geometridae; genus Ectropis; species Ectropis grisescens. The sequence goes on along the minus strand of CM029781.1, from coordinate 26,991,096 downwards.
TACTGGAGTGCGTTACTTACATACTTACGTAAGTACAAGATCCGCCGTGCATTACATTTTTTCTACAAAAACTAGACACTAATTTATAGTCGTTTACAACATGGCAATAAGCGTAATCAGCCGTTCAATCAAAATAGCCACCTTACAAAACGGAGTCTTTTAACTAGACCTTTATTTAATTACTTGCCTAGCCTGTTAATTAACCGACTTCAAAAAAGGTTTCTCAATTCGACCGTATATACCTATATTTTTTCAATTGAGTTCCACTTTCTGCTGTCTATTGCCCAAACACCCCTTTCAAAATAAATTATGAATTAATTAAATAAATCAAACATGTAGAAGTGTTGGATCCAGCCCGGCGTACGCGCAGATGGGGCTGCTGCTCTTCGTGTTCCTGGTGGTGGTGGTGTACCACGCGCGGCTGGTGGAAGTGACGTCACGGCTAGACTTCCTGTGGAGCCAGCAGGCCAGCCGCGACCTGCGCGACATGGAGGACGCGCAGCACACCAACGAGGTGCTGCTGAAACACATACTCCCCGACCACGTGGTGCAACACTTCCTCAACAAGAACCGCTGCCCCGACGTGAGTACCGCGAAGCTGAATACAGCTTGCTCTACCCTCCGTAGGTACTCCGTACATTGACCATCGACACGAGAACACACAGAGGCTTTCTTAACTTTTATATAGGTTTGCATTTAACTGTCATCTCGGTGTATAATGGAACGTGCTTACGTAGAAGAAACCGATTTACTCTCGATTTGAAGACACCAAGATTGTAGTCGTCAGGAAAAACATAATCAGGAAACGCATTCCACAGCTACAGCCTAATCACAAAATTAGACTCAAATATCATCTTTCGAGTCTTTGGAACATCAACTTGGAAAAATGATGAGACTTTGTGACTAAATATTTACGATGCGCGTACACCGTCTCGAAAAACCACAGCGAAAAAGCGAAAAACCACCACAGATCACTAAAAAAAACACCGAAAAACAGAGTATCTCTCTACTTAATCTGTGCGAAAAACTGAACCCTGAAGTTAGCATTTTAGTAAACATTATTAGGTTAATACTTCTTGCGTTGAAGATATTGTCTTGTCTATGGTTGGTGTTGGACTTCTTACCACGAGGAATAAAGAGAAGTTTTTACTCCTTGCGCGCGTACATAATGCCCGAGCGGCACGAGGCTAGTTTTTCAAGATAGGATAACAAGCTAGTGTTAGTAAGCCAGTACTTCTAGCTTCGTGTAGGCAACTAGCGTTGCGTAGCGTTGTCTACACGAAGCTAGAAGATTGCTAGCTTACTAACACTAGTTTGATATCCTAGCTTGAAAATCTAGCCTCGTGTCGCTCGGGCATAAGTTCACACATACTTTCATAAGACTACAATGATATTTGTCGTGTTTACAGGAGCTGTACTCGCAGAAACGCGACAAAGTGGGCGTGATGTTCGCGGGGATCCCCAACTTCCATGAGTTCTACTCGGAGGAGAACGACAAGGCCATTGACTGCATGCGCTTGCTCAACGAGATCATTAGTAATACTATTTTTACTTTATACTTCTATCTCGCCTTCTGTTACATTTCCTTTCCACATAATAATATATAAGGATACCAACAACAATAGAATGGCTTGAAACTCAGTGGAGTGAGTAAGACGGCTAGAGAAGAAAATAGGGTGAGGATAGGGTTAAGTGGCGTATTATGTGAGAGGTATATGTCCAGCAGTGGATTCGGGTAGGCTGATAGCGATGAACTCAATAATATTTAATGAGGTAAACGGTTAACTTACGCGTGATATAGTCCAATCTGACTCAAGTTTCGACCGCACTCAACCTGTGCCAAACGGGCTGCTATCAACGCGGCGGCCGAAACTTAAGTCGGATTGGACCGGCCATATCACACGTGATTTAGACATCCGTATACCTAATTAAATATGCGTAATAACTACGTTATTTTTAATACTAAGCCCCAATAATAGGCCCAAACAAACAAAAACAAATTTAAGTATAAACAGAGTTTAGTTAAGTTTATGTGCTTATGTAAATAGAGAGGGACTACGGATTGACTTGCATGAAGGCTTCTTCTTTGGCGGCGTCGTGAAGCGAATCGCACTCCATCAAATATTGGAGAGGCCTTCCTACAACCCATGACATTCCACAATTGTGACAGCCTCGTACTCGTGAACGGATGCTATTGAGATGAGGGGGAGTTGTACGGCCGATGGCACTTACCTATGCCATATAGAAATTAGAACTCAAATCTGCTCGACAGCGTCAAATGTCGTTCATATTGAAAATGTAAATTGAACTGAACAAAGAACGGACTTTCTTGCCTTTGGCCTTTATAGCCTAGCCAAATATGTGTTAGCGCAGAAGAAGCGATAGTTGCACGTTAGCGTTAATAACATGCTTAAAATTAAAGTAGGTAAGCACTTATAATTTCTGCCGTGGGTACACACACCCTTTTTTGTAATTATTTTTAGTTGCGTTATAAATACTTTATCTATTTTGCCTTTCATTTTTTATATTAAACGTTTGAAGTCTGGATTGAAGGGACACAGTGTCTCGAGCTCGGTTTAAAACTTACCCGCAGTGTTCTGTCTGCAGTTGATTTCGACAAGCTGATGGAAAACGAGCGGTTTCGAGACACGAGCCTCGAGAAGATCAAGACTATCGGAGCCACGTACATGGCCGCTTCCGGCCTGGACCCCAAACATGATGTAAGTAACATTCCTTTTTGAAGTTAAAACTCCTTTAGGGCGCCGCGTATAGGCCGCGGCCTGTACGGCCAAATCCATGGATGACTATTAGTTTTTTTTGCCATTTATTAGTTTACACTTGAATGCTATCTCACCTCATGCGACATCGCGGTCTACGGTGGAGTGTGTAAAGTGTGTTTACCTAGATAAAAACCAATTTACTCTCGAATTGAAGATAGCAAGATTGCAAGATTGCAACCATCAAGACCATTTAGGCAACGCATTCCACTGCCTTAGACGTTCTTATCAAAGAAGTAGAGTCAAACCTCTTCGATCGAGTCTTTGGAACATCAACAATGGAACGATGTCGCTTTTTTCGATCTACGCAAGGTCAAGCCAGAACAAGGAGGTTAGATCATGCATAATAAGGATTGATTTGACCTCGTTTCAGTCGCGGTCGAGCGAGGCGGGCGAGCCGGACGGAGCGCACCTGTGCGACCTGGTGGACTACGCGTTCGCGCTCGGCGACGCTCTCGAAAACATTAACAAACACAGTTTCAACAAATTCAAGCTGCGAGTCGGTAAGTACACTGTTAATGTTGATTTTCAGGTGATTGGTGCTTCAAGCGTCAAGAGAAGGTAACCACCGCGTGGTACTATCAGAAAGTAATTTTTGTTTTCGCGGTTGCTCACTACTCACATGCTCATTCATTTTTCTAACGTCTCACAACCATTTACTATCAATTCTTATCTCAGCATTACTAAGTGGTTCTATACATTTGTCACGAGTATGCGTTGTCAATTAGGAAAGTATTCAATTAGATTTATTGTTGATTATTCGACACATTGTAGGTACTTGTGATAATCGGTATACCTACATGTACAAGGAACTCGGAAACAGTTATCCTTTTATGAAGTGAGTGGTCACGTAATCATATTTTAATAAATGCACGGGTGACTTAGCTATGTTTGGTTAATATCGATTCAAGATAGCAGGCTCCACAAAATGGCGGAATCAATATTTCTTCACAACCTACCTCAATATGGGTAAAAAGGCTTGACTAGTAGAATACTAGATATACACTATAACAAATTTCAAATCCAAGATGGCCGCTACCACAAAATGGAGAAATACATTTCTTTTTTCATAACTCCCTTAATATGGGTATCAAATGAAAGGGCTTGACTAGTAGAATGTTGTACAGATAAAAAATCCAAGGTAGTCGGGGGTTAATCAAAATTTTTATTTTTTTCTTGTTATATTAAAGTTCTCATAATCATTTCCTCCAAATGTTTACTAGAGGTACCTAGTATAAATTGAAACGTGCCTTCATAAATTCGGGTTAAGAAACAAACCAGTTAGGAAAAGTAATGGAGTGATCGTCCCCAGGAATCAGTTGCGGTCCGCTGGTGGGCGGAGTGATCGGCGCTCGCAAGCCGGTGTACGACATCTGGGGGAACACCGTGAACGAAGCCTCGCGCATGGAGTCCACGGGCGCCGTGGGCCGCGTGCAGGTCACACAGGACGCTAAGGAGGTGCGTACTACCACGGAGGAGGTGCCCCGGTCGCAGCCTCACTTTTTGAGGGTAACCGATAATACAATATGTCGAATAAACAAAGACTTTAACTTTAACGCCCCACAATTTTACCCGCGGAAATGCCGTTCCAGTTGTTTTCCTGCGGTCAAAAACAGTCTATGTACCTAGTCCATATTTTGTAAATTTTCAGATTTTCCCACGATCAAAGGCGATGTACTACTGGTAGTGTTTCTTTATACTGTGGTAATAATATCGAAACTTTGATGAACAGTTGGTGTTACTACATGTGTCATTCACATGTGGATACTTATTTACATAACATTGTTATGCTGTATTACATTGTTTTTTACAATTCCACTTGATGCGCTCTTTTATATCCTCGCGTACCTAGTGCCTGATTTGCCTTAAGGATGTGCTTCTGTGCTAATGCTTATGGCCTTATAATTTGAACCTGATCCGTTATGATTTGATGTCAGATCCTGGCGCGGTTCGGGTTCGGCATGCAAGCCCGAGGGGGCGTGCAGGTGAAGGGCAAGGGCCTGATGCAGACGTGGTGGGTGACGCACGCGCGCGGGCGCCCGCGCCGGCCGCGCCCGAGCCGGCGCCCGACCGCCACCCGCGCTCGCTCGCCGCCATCGTCTTCACCATGATGCGAAAGCGCATGTACACGCATCCACTCGACACTGACAGACGTACGTAGCTTCTAACTAGTCGTACAATGTGCCACAACCTTGTACAGTTTGTACGGAAATTTTATTTTCTCCGAAAAACATGAAACCGACTTCAATTTAAAATTAAACTCAGACACTTGAATATATTTTGTTATTTCTATGAGAACGTCATCGATGTTTTAAAGTTTTAATGTTGTTAAATCTTAGTGTTATTTTAGTGTTTTGTTGATATCTCAAAAACCACTTCGCGGATTTCGATTTTCGAAAATTTATATGGGACTACCTCTGAACTATCTATCAAAAACAAAAGAACCATCAAAATCGATTCCCGATTGGTGGAGCTATCGCGTAACATACATACAAAAAAGCAAAACCGAATTGAGAACGTCGTCCTTTTCGGAAATCGGTTATACAGTTTTTTTATTAGACAAATATTTTATGTATATAACACGGACAGACTATGTATGAGTCTTTCGCCGCATGCCGAATGCAATAAGTAAAGTTCAGTATAAAAAAGACATGGACCCGAGAATCCGTGGAAATTATTGTAAAAAGCATGGTTTCTGGAATACGGAAAGATTATGTATTCAGGAAAAATTACCCAGATTTATCTACGTTTACGAGTATTATATAGTATTAATTGTATTATTTTTTGAAATATCTATATAAAATTTGGTCTAAAATTTTAAAAAATTGTGTGTGTAATGTGTGATTTTTGTGTTTGCAGCGATGAGTAGCGGCAGCGTGCGCGAGTCGCGCGTCGATACCGCGCCGGCGGGGTCCGGGCGCCGCCGCACCATGCTGGAGCGCATGACGCGCGCGCGCCAGTACGTACCCACTGCCAGCATACCTGCTAGCCACAGCATACATCACTAGAGCCAGCATACCTCCTAACCACAGCATACATCACTTCAGCCAGCATACCTCCTAGCCACAGCATACATCACTACTGCCAGCATACCTCATAGCCACAGCATACATCACTTCAGCCAGCATACCTCCTAACCACAGCGTACATCACTACAGCCAGCATACCTCCTAGCCACAGCATACATCACTTCAGCCAGCATACCTCCTAACCACAGCGTACATCACTACAGCCAGCATACCTCCTAGCCACAGCATATATCACTTCAGCCAGCATACCTCCTAGCCACAGCATACATCACTTCAGCCAGCATACCTCCTAGCCACAGCATACATCACTACTGCCAGCATACCTCATAGCCACAGCATACATCACTTCAGCCAGCATACCTCCTAACCACAGCATACATCACTACAGCCAGCATACCTCCTAGCCACAGCATATATCACTTCAGCCAGCATACCTCCTAGCCACAGCATACATCACTACTGCCAGCATATCTCCTAGCCACAGCATACATCACTTCAGCCAGCATACCTCCTAGCCACAGCATACATCACTACTGCCAGCATACCTCCTAGCCACAGCATACATCACTAGAGCCAGCATACCTCCTAACCACAGCATACATCACTTCAGCCAGCATACCTCCTAGCCACAGCATACATCACTACTGCCAGCATACCTCCTAGCCACAGCATAAATCACTAGAGCCAGCATACCACCTAGCCACAGCATACATCACTTCAGCCAGCATACCTCCTAGCCACAGCATACATCACTACTGCCAGCATACCTCCTAGCCACAGCATACATCACTAGAGCCAGCATACCTCCTAACCACAGCATACATTACTTCAGCCAGCATACCTCCTAGCCACACCATACATCACTACTGCCAGCATACCTCTTAGCCACAGCATACCTCTTAGCCACAGCATACATCACTTCAGCCAGCATACCTCCTAACCACAGCATACATCACTACAGCCAGCATACCTCCTAGCCACAGCATATATCACTTCAGCCAGCATACCTCCTAGCCACAGCATACATCACTACTGCCAGCATATCTCCTAGCCACAGCATACATCACTACTGCCAGCATACCTCCTAGCCATAGCATACTTCCTTGCCACAGCATACATCACTAATGCCAGCATACCTCCTTTAAGCAATAATATCGAAATGTTTGTCCTTAGCAAACTTTGTTGAGGTTTTTTAGGACGAATTTATACTTTTGGCTCTTTGCGTTCACAATTATTTGTTTTCGTTCTCAGACAAATTATTGCTGAATGTTCTAAGTTTTTTTTTTTTTTTGTCAATGAAAACTGTTTTAGGCTTTAGTGTTTCTACTCATCTCGAATAATTCTAGTTGTTGTTTGTTGTCTATTTAAAATATAAACTATTTTCGTACAAAAATTAAAACGACTTCAAAACCACAAATAGGCTCTCAAAAGCGAAAAATAAACTAAAATCATTGTTATAAGCGCTACTCACTCATCTATTTGAAGTGGGTGTCAGCCAAATCTAACAGGCAGTGGATAGATACTACTTACCTGTGCCTACTTACCATGTGCCTGTGTCGCAGCCGGATCGTATAACTCGCTGTATTGCATTACGGCTAGCCGTTTTGAAAACCAGGGCCGTTTTGTAAAGCGGCGGTTTGACGATTAGCCAGATTGAAAGCGACTGATTGAAAAACAGCCGGAATGTATTCGACGCCATACGTCATTCAAAACGGCTAGCCGTAATGTAATAAAGCGAAAGATTAGCCGCCGCTTTGACAATTTTTAGTTCCGATTCTTAACACTCATGGCGCTGTCTGATATAACAACAACATGGCGTTGAAAACAGTACGTGTGTTGCTAAATTGCTAAGGTGACTGTGGATTCTGGTGTTCGGCGGAATCTTACACAATATTATTGGGTTGGTTTACCACTAATAACTGGTAATCGGACCGGGTAAGTTAGGAAGGACCCAGATCCGACTAGGAGCACCCCGACTCCACCTAGTCTTGTCACTACTACCCCAAGAGTGTATATAAAAAATGCGGGAGCCAGAAGCTCAAGGGAGGTCCTGAGTGGAGCGAGCCATGCGAGGCCGAGCGCAACGAAGGGGGGGAGGTGGCGAGCGAAGCGAGGCGGCGACCTCCGTAGTGGAGCGTAGGACGAGTATGGAGAAGCGACACGCAGGGCTGACCGCAAAGCTTCTGGCGGGAGCCCACCCGGAGTCAAATCTGAATGATGACCCTTGTCTAAGTGCACCATATTTCTTAGGTGTACCATCACCAATATCAAGTTAGGGGCTTTCAAGTTTTATCTGAGAGGTATGATGTTTAAAAAAAAGTGTAAGAAATATGGCAAGAGATAATCTGTCACTTTTTATGATTAATACAATTAATTTTCATTGTTTATTTTGTAAGTATCGTCACCCTACAATTTAAGTAGTAGTACAAAGCGGCTAAACGTTGGCCGCCGTATTGAAGAACGTATCGCAATGACAATGCGGCTAATCGTTGAACCGCCGCATTACAAAACGGCCCTGTTTTTCAAAACGGCTAGCCGTAATGTAATACAGCGGATTATACGATCCGGCTGCGACACCTACATAGCATCTATCTAACTGTTTGGTCTGACTGGCACCGACTTCAAATAGATGAGTGAGTAGCGCTTATAATAATGATTTTAGTTTATTTTACCATTTTTAGCGCAAAACAAGTTTTTACGAAATTTCGTATTGACAGGCTCAAGTTTCATAACTTTTGTGAAATCTACAACTACGTCATCCAGATAATTGTACGCAAAATCATGGTTCATATTTGAAAACCACCCGACCGATTTCGATAAGATTTATATGGGACCATTCGGGAAGCAGACCCATCCGAACACAAAAAGAAAATCGGTGCGGAGGTTTTAGAGAAATCAGGTAACATACACAAAAAAAAAACATAGGGGTCGAATTGATAACCTCCTCCTTTTTGGAAGTCGGTTAAAAAGAAAATAAATCTGTGCAGGGTGTTTCTAATTTGTTGGTGTATGTAAAAACGTAGTCTGTACAGTGTGTGTGTTTCACAGCCGCACGGCGACGGACGTGGAGCTGGGCCGGGTCCGGCGGCCGGCCACGCTGGCGGTGGGCGGCGCGGGCTCGGCGTCGGCGCCGCACACGCCCACGGCGCACCACGCGCAGCCGCCGCCCGTCGCGCGCCGCGGCCTCAACCACATCGGTAACTGCTACTACTAATGTCGGGAGTCATCACCCCGACATAATATTATAATAGTGATGCCTGAGTCAAACAGTTACCATTCTAATTAGTCCGACATCTAGATTATGGAAAAATGAGACACGATTTTTTTGTTTTATCAAATTATTTATTATTAGTTATTCTACCGCCAAGCAGCAATGTGCAAACATTACTGTGTTCCGGTTTGAAGGGCAATGTTTCCAGAGAAATTACAGGGCTTAGAGATTAAGATCTTAGATCTCTGGGTGACGAGCGCAGTGCAGTGCTAGGTAATGATTTGGACTCTTCGTGTTCCAATAGCTGCGTGTCACTGTGCTGTTATGTGTCAGGCATGTTGCTTACCATCAGGCACATGGCCTGATCGTCTCGTCACTCCTTATTTAAAAAAAATATATATATAAAAATCGACAAAGAAATAGATCATCGAACTTCCGGAGTGGGGGTTGTGACGTCACGTCTATTTAAAACGTACCTATATCGAGTTGAAGTCACTCGAATCTTCGAAGCACTGTTGTATTGTTACTGTGGTACTGTTGTAGTCATTTTTTATTTGTGAAACAAAAGAAAAAATACGTGTAGGTAATATTTTTTTTATAATCTCACTGACGGACTAATTTGTTTTTTTTTTAGTTATCAGTTTATAGTGTAACTGTAGCAGTTTATCCTACAGTCAATTAATAACAACATATCACGTGAGATTGTAGGTAGGTAGGTTTGATTAGTTTAAAATCTGTCGGTGTTGACAATTTCAAGGCAACATACGAGTATAGGTAAGTACACTGTCATCGCTTTGTAGTGGCAGGATTCTTCTTTACAGTCCACTTGGGGAAGTACCACACCGTTGCCAAGCACTAATGTGAAAACAATACAAGATTCCAGTTTGAAAATAATGTTTCCAGAGAAATTACAGTACAAAGAGATAAATTGTCTTATTCTCAAGATGATAAAAGCAGCGCAACGGTAGGGCAGGTAGGTCCGTCTTTAGCGTACCGTCAATCTGCCATATAATGGAAATCTCGTCTGGCGATGCGTTAAAACCGCTACGTAACGCATTTGCTATAGGTACCTGCCTACACTTTTGTGAAATTGTACGTGAACAATAAAGTGCTTTTAACATACGTGCATCACTTCGGCTCGTAACATCACATCACGTTTCAGGCGCCCGTCTAAAAGCAGCAAGTTTCTCGAACCGGTCATCGTCCCCCCGGGCCCGGCGCGAGGCATCATCCACCGTCCCCGCCGGCGCCGTCCCGGACACCTTCCGAAACCGGGCCGGCACCACCGCCTCCTTCTTCCGCTCGAGAAACAAGGACAAGGAAAGACGCGCTAAGGAACTCAACGGAGACCCCGCCAAGGAAAAAGATAAGGAAAAACGACCTAAAGAACCCAATGGAGACGCTCCTAAGGAGAACGGAGATAGCTCTTACACTAGGATATAATATTGTAAACATTACGCATGACTTAATAACTAAATTATTATCTAATTACCTCGACGATTCGGCAGCGTTACAACCGTCGTGGCCACGAGAAGACTCCTGTGTTTTGTTTCCAAAATGAATTCAAATCACGAAGGCTACTTAGGTACAGACCTAGGATATAGTTAGGAGTGTAACAATATACTATCTAAGCACACTTGGATGATTGAGACGAATCTAACGATATCTTAATTGTCAAAATCCATCTAGCCCTTTGGAAGATACGTGGGAATAAAGAAATTTACAAACATACAAGATACCTACGCGCGAAAAACATAACCCTTCTTGCAGTTGGGTAAAAATTATGTAGGATGATTTATTTTTAATTTTTTATTGCTCGGATTCTATGTTGATTATGGGTTTCTTTAGGAGACTATAACAAATACGAATATTTTTGAATATGTATCCAGTTTGGCGCCAATGGCACGTATGTATTCATAAACGGCGCGCGCGTAGGTATTCCAATACGATTAAAACTTTAGTTGAAACACGCTTTCACAGAACACGTGGCTAACACGTCAAATAATCAAAATTGTACCTAGGTACCAATGATGGCTGAAATAATAACTTTGTAAAAATTACTACTTTTCTACTTTTAAAATGTAAGGATCTATTTCATTAAATGAGATTAATGTTGTCTATTTAAAATTGTACATAGGTATACTTACTTAATGTAAATACCAAAGTAGACTGTAAGTTTATTATTTTATGAGGTATACCAAAAATTCATTATTTTTGTAAACTTTATGTAAGGAGTAATTTATTTAAATTTTCTTTTTTTTGCATTTAGTTTTTTATACTGTTGTTAATTGTAGTTAACAAGAATAATGTGTTTGTTACATCTTGATAGTTTTATATTAATTATGGACCTAAATGTTGCTACTTGTATTTTAAATGTATCGTTACTTATGTATATTACTTAAAACATAGAAAGACAATGGAAAGGTTAAATGTAAAATGGTAAAGATAGGAATTTTGGCAGACAGGTTAGTTGTTCACCATAAGGGAAGATTTTAAAGAAATTCATCCTCAAAGGTTGAAAAAGGACTGGTTCACACGGGATCTGATGACATTTTTTTGTGAAATCGTGGTTTTTCACAATTTGTCACATTTGTTTCATGACTTTGAGCTGGGTGAAGAGTGAGAGCAAATCCGTCACAAAAATCACGACTCATTGTTTTTAAAAGAATACATCATTCATATATTTTACGGCATACGTCACTATTTATGATGCGTTCACACGGATATTCTAAAAACCCCACCACTGTTTAAAAAAATTACGAATCGTCAAAAACATGAATAGTTCTCGTGTGAATGAGCCCTAAGAAACGAAATTCCATCGGGTTTAAGACTCGAATTAATGTAAAAAATTTATTAATTCCATTTAGTTAGTTTTATAGAAAACATGTGCCATAAAATGTGTACCTAATACGTAAGATCTATTTGTTACGTGCCACTGCGGCGAATGCCAAAAAACTTAGATCTCAACAGCATTTGAAATAATCAATACTAGACTGCAGGCCCGTGAACAAAATTTATGGGTCATCTGATACAGCAGGAGACCTATTGAAACTATAATAAATATACATTTTAAAATTCTAATGGTTAGTTTGTGAAAAAAAAATCATGATTTTCCGACGATTTACAGAGTAAGTTTGGTCATTTGATTGTGTTTGGCTTTGGTTCCGTACAGTTTCAATACCTCTTTTAATACATTATTTCGCAATGCCGTACAAAAATCATGCGACAAGGAGAAATGATCGAGGTTTAGAACCCCCCCTCTTCAACTGCACTCAGTTGGACAGCTTACAAGTGACATAGTGCTCAATCTTATTACTTTATACCCTTCTATCATCCTACATAGGTCTCCTGCTGTATCATATGACCCATAAATTTTGTTCACGGGCCTGCATACCTAATTTATATAAAATATATAATAGTTTTAGATCTATAACCTATTGCATTTCCAGGTGTCCATACAAAGTACTGTATTTAGCTAAAGTTGTTCGTACACACGGCGACCGAAATGTTATACGATGACACTGGGGTGATATGAATAGGCACAGATGTCACTTTGGGAAAGCCGAGACTTTTTCAAATATGTATATGAAAAAACCTCTCAAAATTGTTCTAAATTGGCGTTAATTTTCATTGTGTTAAAAAAATAGAAAATATTATTGTGAATAATTTGACATTGACTGATGTGATTGTGAAAATTGAAAACGCTTTTGAAAACGTTAAAGCATACATTGAATTTGTAACAAATTTTGGTCATTATTATAATAATAGTGACCAATATGGTAAAAACTTAGGCGGCTTAAGAAAATAAATAGTGACCACTACCCTGATTCTGAACGTAATCAGAACGACTCAAATTAGGAATGTCAATCCTTGTCTCTGTCATTCTAAACGGATACGACAAAGATCGAGTGGTTTCATTCCGTGTCGAAGTCCATCCGACTGGTTTCAGAATTGCTACGCAGATCCCTTTCTGCCGCCTTTGTAACTGTGTTTTGTAACCAGTTACAAAAGAAGAATCATCGCAAAATCCAGATTTGGCACACAGCTCACCACACAAATACTTAAAACCATTTTCAGGAAATTATATTTGATTCTTATTTTTATTCTAATTATCAAACTTGAATAAGTATGTTTTTAAAACTCACTATGTAACATTTCCGCACTGTGTGCGCCATCCCACAATAACAACACCGGTGTAGCGATACAGGTCTCATCTAGTGCAGGGGCTATAAGCACTTTAGAACCTACAATCTTTATAGTACACACCAAAAACAAAAACACTCATACAAGAGCTGCAAAAAACAATAAAAGTAGCATTTTACCCGGCAGCCTTATCGATCTATTCCAGGTAATGATTTTTGAAGAATATATTAAAATAAATTTTAAGAATATTTTTATAACTTTTATGGCAAATAAAAGTTTTTTTTATTCTGCAGAAAATTTTGCGTCGCCTTGTGTACGAGTGACTCAAATCTATGTACCCACTTATTTGATATAATAGAATTCAGATTATTTCAGCCGCAAGGAATTCTAATAGAACTTGTATCGTTATTATCTAAATGTGATGACTAAAACAGAGTTTATGAAATAAAACAATGTATTAACTTTACACTATTTTATTTGAAAAAAAAATTAAATCCATGTTCTTAATAAAATAAGCGTACACATATCTAATTTGAACTTGTTATCTAGCTTTGGAAGTTACGAATATTCTTCGCTTTATTGTCATTTCATCATAACCAGACATTCTATAAAAATTAAGTTTCTAAATGTACAATGAGACAATTTACATGTTTTCGAAAAAAACAAGTATTCTATGATGACGAATTACACATAATCCTCACAGGCATGGACACTAAATTGCCTTTCTTGATATACTATGTAAAGTGTAAATTGATTTACAAGAAATAGATATTTAATCCTACAATTTTTATAAATGTGTACTTTTATCTCGAAACGATGCGATTCCTAAGTCATTTTGTAAATTACAGTCACGGGAAAATTCCAGGTTTTTAAATATTTATCTCAACGTATCGGCTTTGCAAAGGCTGTGGACTCTATGACTCGGCGCGAACAAACCTCGAGGAAAAAACAATACTTGGTAAATCAATACTATAATATTATAAAGAAGTAATGTTCGTAAGGTTGTACGGAGTGATCTCTGGATCTACTGAACATGCTTAAGATTTTTTTACCAGTGACCAAAAGTATATTAAAAAAATCGCTAAGTGAGGTTTATTGGTCAACATCAACATCGGGATCAGCAATTATTCTTATCAAAATAATTCTTATCAAAATAAGTTAATTTATCGTCTCAAGTACAAGAGTTTTTCCTATTATTGCACATAATTTGGACGAATCGTCATAGAGATACTACGCCATAGGTATGGATCGTTAGCAAACATGCAATGCTTAACGCGCAATGAAGTGAACACGCGTTAGCTAGTCATTATACATATATGATGTTTTCAATAAGTTAAAATACCTTTTCACGGTTATCATAGAGACAACAATGAAATATAAGGTCTAAAACACATACAGAAACAAACAAAATAGAGGTTTCCGTACTCCATGCCAAGCCTACTACCTAAAAACCATCTTTATAGTAAATGTGACCTTTTTAAATCTTAAACTATAATACATACTTAAATTAATTCACGACAATCATATCACAAATAAAATAAATACTACTTAGGCCTCCTATACAACACATACGATTTCATAAGGGCACACAATGGACACGGCTTCAATACAATTTGTAGTCTATAATGAGAATGACCACATACTTGTGTAAATTCATACAAAAATATATCATAATGAAATGTGATAACGTGACCCCAACACGTATGGCACCAATTTATTTCATTTACACGCGAATTTCGCCAAAATGAGCTTTGAGTACAAAATAATAATTCATTTAAAAATTTTTTACAATTCATTGTTTAGATCCTCGTTTCGGCCGCCAGGCTAACAACTATAATATAACTGTCTCGTACAAAAATAAAGAATTTTTATACAAATACAAGATTTGGGCATTTAAATAAATTTAACGACGGATAACAATCTTGAAACGGTTTCGGTTTTCGTTTAAAAATCACCCAAATTACAATCTGACGCAACTACTGCAAGTAGTTTCGAGGATGCAAACAATTATGCATGATCAATGATTATAATAACTCAATCGAGTCATTATTTTCATAATTATGCGAATATTAACAACAATTAATCAGATATTAGTCGTGGTTCGACTCAGTCATCGCCGTTCGAAGCACTTCAGTCCATCTGTGGAAGAGAAAAATGGCTTTTACTTTTTTCTGACTTTTGTTTTTAGGGTACTTGTTTGTGGCTAGCGTAGAAGACGCAAGACCTAATTTATTCTTAATATCAAGTACAAAAATATTTATTGCTATTTTCCTACAATACATTTAAATAAGACGATATAAACAATTTAAAAGTTGACCGGTAGAAACAGGCCTCTTCCTCTTCGAGAGACATGCACATGCAATGTCAACTACGATTTGTTTTAGTCTTCATTTATACAATGGGAAAATAAAAATAATGGTCAGTTTTCATTTCATTTCATTCTACTAAATGTTCCTTTTTTTATAGTTTGATCAGTAGTGGTAGGACTCTTGGCAGAGTCCGCCTGGGGAAGTACCACATCTTTGCCGGTTATTCTACCATTACTGTTACGTTATATGCAAACATTACTGAATTCCGGTTTGAAGGGCAATGTTTTCAGATAAATTACAAAGTAAAGATTGGAGTCCTCATGTTCCCATAGATGCGTGTCACTGTACTGTTATGTGGCAGGTATGTTGCTTACCATAAGGTACATGTACCTACTGCTCGTCTCGGCACTCTTTAAAAAAAAGCATGCAGTTTGAATGGTAGGTAGGATTCTATTGTGTTAGGACATATTTTGCCCTGTATCAATGTTACCTGGAGTAAGTGTAATGGCTGTCGGCCCTGAAGAAGTAGACGTGGTTCTTGAACTGCAGTTTGAACACGAAGTCCTTCTCGATGGCATCGTCGGGCGCCGGCGAGCACACGCGGTACCTGCCAACGTACAAATCACGTTTTAAATTACTTCAAGTTTAAAGGATTATTACACTTGACAAAATTTTGTCAACTGAATTCAGAAACAAGTTATGTAGTAACTTAGAAGGAAGCATTCGCTTCTGAATTTATTATTTAAGCTTACGAATGCTATTACACTTAATTCATTAGCGACTTATATCACTAGTAGCGTGCTCTATTTTGTACAGCATACCTACCACAGCCGGTCAGAATAGAACAAGCTACCAGAACTTTACTGCGACATGACTCTCAAGTCTATTATTATTCTAAGCCACTCAGAGACCTTTCTGTCTCAATGAGATTTAAGCTGATATTCCACCACCAATAAATTATACCACTACCTGTATGAAGATACTTTTCAAAGTTACAGCATTGGTAAAGCTAAGATAAATTTATAAAAGACTAGCGAACCGCCCTGGCTTCGCACGGGTGCAATGCTCATACTAAATATAAGTACTAAGTAACAGTTGGGTAATAAAAAGGTTTATTGTGGGTTTTTCTTAAGAGATAGACATATTCTATTGGGGACTTTTTTGTAAAACTTTTGAAGGGGTACAATATTGCTGTACATTATTTTGATCTAGCTCATAAGGTTCAGCCAGCGTTAGTAATGTAAGCGCAAAAATGTGTTTATTTATGATATCAAAATATAACCTTTAAAATTATCCGTGTTTCTCTGCTATATTATGCACATATTATATACATAATTTATAAACATTCTTCTTGAATCACTCTATATATTAAAACACATCAAAATCTGTTAGGCAGTTTTAAAGATCTAAGCATATATAGGGATAGACAGACGCGAGAAGTGACTTTGTTTTATACTATGTAGTGATTACTTTGTTCATCATTGTAATAAATCTAAAATAACTCACACTTAGGTATCTGTACGATTATTATTATCCTACAGCGAAATTTTAATTTCAATCTATGAAAATGTGTACAATTTGTTTACTCTTACTTTTATGTTTTATAAAATGTATAACCGACTTAAAGAATGAGCTTTCTCAATTTGACAGTATTTAATTATCTTTTTTTCACTAAACGTGTAAATTGTACATTAATGAACCAATTACTGTGAGTTTGGGAACTACTTATGGTAAAGGCCCAAATGAAAGTATTGAGAGAAACGAGTATTACCCGAGTAGCGGCAGCGACGCGAGCGGCGTGTCGTCCTGCCAGCTCTTGTAGAAGAACAGAGAGAACGCGGCGAACACCACCCACAGCTTCTGCCAGCCGGGCGACTTCTTGAACTTGCGCAGCAGGTAGCCGGACAGCTGAGTCTGGAATCAACCAGTATTTCACGACAAACATTCATAGGAGTAAAAAAAAATTGGTTGCCTGTAAAGTCGGTATACGGGCGAAAGTTTTACGTGACAACGACTTTGAGTGGTAAAATAATTTTACGGAAGGGACGCGTGCCTTTCAGTTTTTATGTTTGTCTCTCTCGCTCTTAGGCGGGCTAACCATGCCCGAATGGAAGGGACGCGTGCCTCTCACTCGCTCTCGTTGTGAGCGCATAACGTGAGCGGAGCGTAACGCAGTTTCTTGAAGTGTCACCCGGCAAACCAATTTATAAGACGTTGTCACGTCAAAAATGGCCAAGTTTTAATGGTAACTTTTGGGTGAGTTTGCAAGGACAGTTAAATAGTTGTGCGAGATCTACGAGTATGTATGGAAAATTATTGTATTTTCACATGGCTACAGTTGTCGTTACGCGACATAGGCCTGTAAAAAAAATATAAAAAAATACGGCAAGACTTAGATGGAACGTGTAATTTTTTCGTGAGGCCGTCGTTAATCGATTTATAAGACGTTATCACGTAAAATAACGTACGGTACTTGCTCAAGTGGCCTCCGCAAACATACAGGCAGAACGTGACACATTTTTTGTGCGTGCAGCCAGCGTTCATAGATTAAGACGGTAAACAAGCATTGCTTGGTGTTGGTATGAGTGAAATAAATAGGTGGTAATTGGTCAAGCGGTTTCTGCATATACTCCGAGCACATACACACAACAAAGATATTATCATGTCAAGAAAGCATTGCTCAGTGATAGGATGACTAGTGAAGGTGTGGTACTTGGTCAAGCAGTATCTGCAGGTCTACTACGAAGTCCGATAAACGATATAACGGCCGAAGTTATGGACTTTTTATACCACGAAACACAATCGGTCGGTTGATCTGATCGGGCGTTTCGTTCATCCCGACCGACACTGATTTGACAGTTTTTGTGTCATCAACCGACCGATTGTGTTTCGTGGTATAAAAAGTCCATAACTTCGGCCGTTATATCGTTTATCGGACTTCGTAGTAGACCTGCTGAAAAGATCCTAGCATTATAAACGTACCCTCATGGCGAGGTGCAGCTGGTCCCTGGCGAGCGAGGTGACGCGGTGCCAACACACGTGCGCCAGCGAGCCGCCGCCGGCCGCGCCCGCCGCGACGCCGGCGCCGCACCCACTCTCTAACAAACACAACAAGATTACCCAACTACCACAATGTCACGCCACTAGTCCTTCAAAATTCGTATTCTTATTTTTAGGTCAGTAGCTCAGGCCTTCTACCGCCTAACTAAATCGGCTTTGGCTTTGCTATTCCCATCCCTATCATTTCAAACGAAAAGAAAGGAGAGAGAAACATCAAAGTCAAGACAGTTTTCGTTCGACGGCAGACCCCCAGGTCAGGTGCGTTATCTTTGACTACACCATAGCTTACCGTCAGGCGAGTTAGTGGTCAAAAGCGAGCCTAGACGAGATAAAAAATAAATGTGTGTATAAAACATATTTTACACCATTCTGTGTGTTTGCTGTAACGTTCTGTTTAAAAACGGTAATTGAACAGTGTCAAATTACAAAATCCAAAATCATAAAATACAAAATCATTTTAATTACTCCGTCAGGTGGTTTTGGAAAAAATATGGGATATTTTTAGTTATCGTGACTATTCGTCATTGCAATAAAAGTACTGCTCGATAAGTAGTAGTTCGAGTCTCGTTTTGAAACTACCCACTGTGGGGGCTGAGTTATCTCACCGATCTCCTGTTCGTACGGCGTGAGGCCGGTGTCGACGTCGCCGCCATGGTTGCGCGCCGACTCTATGCCCAGGGAGAACGCGCGCCACCAACATTCAAACTCGCGATCGTTGCTTGCGCTCAGCAGTACGCTCTGTTCCTCTGGACCTGTGAATAGATAGACTTTTGGAAATATTTTCCTTGATAACACAATCGCTTCTGATGTCTTTATGAAACCAGCACAGGAAGAGTGCCGTGCGTGTCCGTAGCTCCAACTGATATTGTGCGTTGGTGGAACACCCTAGGGTTTTAAGTGAGTCGGTCGTCACTTCGGTGAGTTACTCGTAGAGTCCCGCATATCAACTGGCTGATATGGTGTTGGCCACCGAGAGCTGGTGGTATACATAAAATATTTCCCCTAAGACAAAAAAGGTAACACAACAGCTATCAAAATGTCATAAAAGTAGATCATCGGCATCCGGCTGTCATCATCCCTACACTAATATGTCTCACCAAAAAATCGATGCATCCCACGTAAGTTGTTGTATCTACAAAATCGTAATTTTACAGGAGAGCGACCCAAGACCAAGAAATAATGTAGACTAAATTTTACAAAAATATAAGAAATTACTATTTAAATGCTAAGGTTTGTCTTTAGGACGCTCTCCTGTAAAATTTCGATTTTGTAGATAAAACAACTTACGTGGGATGCATCGAAATGTTTACCACAGAAATCGATCTCCAGCGCCTCACTTTCCGGTATCCACTTTATCACTTTATGCATATTTCTGAAATCATCTACTATCGTCTCTTGCCCGTGTCTCCAGAAGTTTTATGCAAATTGCCGTACTATATCCTACTAAGATAAAGAAAAATATCATTAACAATCACAGTTTAACATTATTTATTAGAGCAACATAATTACCGTTCAATACGAATGAATGCGGCAATTCACTGGACTCCAATATCAATGTATTTAACGCCAACGCCAAGTGCGCCCGGAACTGCGACCCTCCCGCCTTTGATGTTATCACGCACACGTCGCTGAACTGAAACACACTTAGATGCTTTAATGTCACAATCAAACCACGAGGGACACGAAACGTACAAAAACAAAGATACAAACGTAAGCCATGAATAAATAAATTTAAATAAATATTGGTGTACAAATATGGAATTAATCGAACAAAACAAGGGTATCAACGTGAGAGTCGTTGACGGCAGACCATTATTATTACATTGCAAAGCTCATGATTAATCGTCAAAATGATGTCCACGCAAAATAGTTCAGGTTTACTTACAAGGAATAGCATTCGTTGTTGCAGCCCTCGCGTGCAATGCTTGTAAAGACAGCCCATTCTGATAAATTCTCTATCTGGCACCAACAGCTTGTCGTAACCTATAACAATCAAATACTACACTCAATATTTAAATAAGCATTATTAAAATAGCAATCTGTGGAACCTGGATCTAGTTCTAACTACATCGATAATTTAGATTGAAACATTGAACGTGTTTTTTCCTGTTAAATACACATAAAATTTCATACAAATCTGTCTGACCTGATAGAAGAATTAGAGACTTTATGAATGAGTTACTACGCGAATAACAAACCGCTTAGTGGTTTTCATCTAATCTAATATGATATGTATCCATTCATGTTACACCGTTGTTGTAACTGACTGGAACGTGATTTATATTGACCAGCAGCAACATTTCGCGTGACGCTCAACATGGTATTTATATTAAATAATAGTTGACCAAAAGATGTTTGGTGTGGCACCCAACGTGGTACGAACATTTACCAGTGGAGACGATTGGTGTGGCGCCCAACGTGGTACCGAACATTTACCAGTAGGGACGATTGGAGTGGTGCCCAACGTGGTACGAACATTTACCAGTGGAGACGATTGGTGTGGCGCCCAACGTGGTACCGAACATTTACCAGTAGGGACGATTGGAGTGGTGCCCAACGTGGTACCGAACATTTACCAGTAGGGACGATTGGTGTAACACCCAACGTGGTACCGAACGTTTACCAGTAGGGACGATTGGTGTGGCGTCTAACGTGGTACCGAACGTTTACCAGTAGAGACGATTGGTGTGGCGTCCAACGTGGTACCGAACATTTACCAGTAGGGACGATTGGTGTAGCACCCAACGTTAGTACGGAACATTTACCAGTAGGGACGATTGGTGTAACACCCAACGTGGTACCGAACGTTTACCAGTAGGGACGATTGGTGTGGCGTCCAACGTGGTACCGAACGTTTACCAGTAGAGACGATTGGTGTGGCGTCCAACGTGGTACCGAACATTTACCAGTAGGGACGATTGGTGTAGCACCCAACGTAGTACGGAACATTTACCAGTAGGGACGATTGGTGTAACACCCAACGTGGTACCGAACGTTTACCAGTAGGGACGATTGGTGTGGCGTCCAACGTGGTACCGAACGTTTACCAGTAGAGACGATTGGTGTAACACCCAACGTGGTACCGAACGTTTACCAGTAGGGACGATTGGTGTAGCACCCAACGTGGTACCGAACGTTTACCAGTAGGGACGATTGGTGTAGCACCCAACGTGGTACTCAACATTTACCAGTAGAGACGATTGGTGTGGCACCCAACGTGATACGAACCATTATCAGCCGAAATTATTGGTGTGGCGCCCAACGTGGTAGAAACAATTATCAGCAGAGACGCTTAATGTGGCGCCCAACGAGGTACGAACATTTACCAGTAGAGTCGATTGGTGTGGCCCCAAACGTGGTACGAACATATACTAGTAGAGACGATTGGTGTGGCGCCCAACGTGGTAGGAACAATTATCAGTAGAGATGATTGGTGTGGGACCCAATGTGGTAATTTTGTCGATTCATAGTGATGATTGGTGTGGCGACGAACGTACGCCCAACGTGGTACGTAGATGGGTCAGATGTGCAAAGTGGCGCTCATCATGTTACGTGCATTGCCAATTAAAAATGTTCGGTGTGGCGCCAAAGGTGGTACAAATATTGAACAGTAGAGATGTTAATGTGGCGCCTAACGAGATATCTATATTAACTCGTAGTGATGTTTGATTTAACATCCAACGTATTGATATTGACCAATATTGATGTTTGGTTGTTTGCCCAACTGTTTATAAAGCGTAACAGTGATTTTAGGTTTGGCGCTCAATGTGGCTTTTATATGGACTAGTAGTAAACTTTGCCGAGGCGCTCAACGTATTATTTATATTGATTATTCGTGTTTTTTTGTGCAACTCACAACGCAGCACATACCAGTACAAATGTTTGGTGTGCTACCCCACGTGGTAAGTTTTTTGACTATTAGTGATGTCTTGAGTGACACTTACATTGCTCAGGCGTCCAACTTGGTAATTTTCTTGACTAGTAGTTATGTTTGGTATGGCGCCCAACATAGTATTTAAATAGATTAATAGTGTTGTTTGATGACTAAATGAACTTATTGTGTTTGCATAATATGTACCTGCGATGTCCCGCTGCATTTGACACAACGCAACGTGGTTTTCGACATGTCGCAGCTGCTCCAGCGCGTGTTGCGCGACATCGTTCGCTAGTTCTAACGCAGCTGCCGATGTTTCGTCGCCACTGCTCGCGTACAACTCTGGAATAAAAAGGCGAGTTAAAGCACAATACAACAATGATGATCACCTTATTCACACTTTATATCAGAAGTCACAAACGGTTTGAAGAGTTTGACGGATGGCATGTCTGAGGGTGATATTATAATTGTTGTAACTTCTAATCATCTGGATTACGACTTTGAATGTATACAGCGAATCGCCGACCTTTGCGAGATAAATAAGTTTATGTTTCAGATTTCAACTTTGCCATATCACTATGGTAGTGGTGTATATAATAGAATTAATCGTTTTAAATACGGAATCAATAAACAATTATATCGTTTTGCAGGTAGCTCAACATATATGTCAATCATGGAAGTAAATGGCTTCAGTGGCTCTGTCTCGATGACATCAGGGCGTGTAACAAACAGATTTGTAAAGTTTCTCTCTAGATTAATAATTAAACATGTCTTGTTGCCGCCTCGGCATTCGTCGGGAAATTTAATTTACCTTACAGGACACCCTAAAAATGGGAACGTCATGAAAATAAAACCAATAATATTGTTGTTCCTTGTGTGAATTTTGTGTGTAAAAACCCAAATAATGACAATTTTTAGACAAGGTTTTAGTAAAAACGATACAAACTTGAAATGCACAGAATGTATTATAATTCATCAAAATATACAATGTGTCCGAAATAAGATTGTGAGATTGGAGAGCTTAACCGTAACATATAAACCTGATGTGCTAGTACTAAGTGAAACCTGGCTAGATTGTAGTGAAGTTGATGGTATTTTTGTTCACGGTTATTACCAGGCAAATTATTATGTTCGGAGATCTCGACTTCATGGTGGCGTCTCCATATTTGTCAGGAATAACTTGTTGTCGAGACCATGTAAAGAAATTGATAGAGTGTCGGTGGAGTATCATTGTGAGTTCGCCTCTGTGGAAATAAATCTTACTAATGTATCTAAATTAATTGTAATAGGTATGTATAGAACTGGTCTGGGGAGTGAAATCATATTTATGGATGCTGTAAGTAAGCTTTTTGATGTATTGTCGGGTCTGTCCAACTATCAGATAATTTTAGTCGGAGACTGGAATGTAGACTTTATGATAGTTTCTCCTAATAAAATGGCATTAATTGATATTATGGATGCTAGTGGTTTCAGGAATATAGTCAATTTTTACACTAGAATTTACAAAAGTGCAAAGTCATCTGTTGATTGTGTTGTTACAAATATTAGTGATACTTGACAAAAAGTGCAGTCTATAGCATCAGGCATTTCAGATCATTTAGCACAACTTACTACACTAAAAACACAGAAAAATGTCAAACCTAAATTGATTAAAGTAGAAAAACGGATATTTAGTGAACAAAATACTGTTAATTTTTGCGATGCTATGTTGGCATATGATTGGGATAATTTGTTTTGTTTTTACTGTGATAAAACTTTTGACATCTTTTTTGACAGGTTTATTTGGAACCTGGAACTTTTTTTCCCAAATAAGATGGTTAAAATAAATTTAAGAAATCAATGCCCCTGGATAACTGATGAAATTGTAAAGATGCAGCTTGACCTTCATGACTTGCATGACATGAAGTTTCAATTTCCTGAATTATCAGAAATTCATATATCAAAAAAAAAAACTTTGTTAACCCATACTGTTTTAAAAAGTAAGCAAGAGCATGTAAATAATAGATTGAAGAATGCCAGTAATGTAAAGAAAGAAATTTGGGATATCATAAAGCGAGAAACAAATAAGAGTTATAAAGTGTCAGACTGGAGTCTGAATGATGAGGACTCCCAGTTTATTACAATTGAAAATATACCTCATTACATTAACAATTACTTCATTTCAATTGCAAATAGTCTTAAAACCATTAGTTCCCCCAATAGTCAAAAAGCATTAAAATTTTTAAAAAAAGTTTCAATTGATAAATTGCAGTTTAATTTTCGGATTGTGAGTCAATACGACATTGTAACTCGGTCCAAATTAAAGTTAAAAAATTCTAACACAAAAGATTTGTATGATATATCTGGAATTTTCTGCATAGAATCCTTGGAAGTCTGGGTGAGCACATGACTTACCTCATTAACAATATATTACAATCAAATTACTATCCTCAGTCACTAAAGAAGTCCAGACTTACCCCGCTGTACAAGGGTAAAGGTGACAATACATCTGTTAAAAATTATAGACCAATTACAATTGTGCCAACTATATCGAAACTAATAGAGTCATTTATGTCTAGTGATATAATGGAATATTTAATAGATAATAAATTATTGTCAGAATCCCAACATGCTTACCGAAGGGGTAGATCTACCGTAACAGCATCAGTCAGATTTGTTGACATTGTAACTGATTGTCTTGAACGTAAGAAAAAGGTGGCTGCTGTATTTCTAGACCTCTCCAAGGCTTTTGATTCAGTAAATCATGAGCTGCTATCACAGAAGCTAAAAATTATGGCATAGGGGTAAAAATCTACAACTCCTTGAATCTTTTTATCAGGTCGTGAACAAACGGTTGAAATAAAAATGAAGGAAGTCGCATTAGATCTAATCCACAGACCATTGACATAGGTATACCGCAAGGATCATCGGTCGGAAATATTCTTTTTCTCCTCTTTATCAATGATATAAATCAATTAGATATTCAGGGCGACATCATCCAATATGCAGATGATACCACAATAATTATTTCAGATGATAATATAGATAACTTGATTATTAAACTCAAAGCAACTTTCCATAAATTAGAGGGCTGGTTTGGGGACAATGGACTTCATTTAAATAAAGACAAAACAAACATTATGTTTTTCAACCCTTAACACCTAAAGTGAATACTTTCCTATAAACATAGGAGCTTCAACATTATACACAACAAATTCTGTCAAAATGTTAGGATTTGAAATTGATTCGTCACTAACGTGGAAGAATCATATAGATATCACATGCAAAAAATGTCCAGAGGAGTGTTTGCTCTCAAACAATTAAAACTATTACATCCTCTGAATGTTTGAAAGAAGTTTACTATGCATATGTCCATTCTTTAATGTCGTACGGAATAATTGTATGGGGAAGTGCAACAGATTATGAGAGAATTTTAAAAATACAAAAGCGCGCCATCAGAGTTTTGGTTGGTATCAGATGTAGGGAGTCATGTAGAAACCATTTCAGGGATTTGCAAATTTTGACATCTGTATCACTTTATATTTTCGAAATTTTAAAATATGTTAGGCAAAATATAAGTAAATACAAGCTCCATAAAACTAATAGGGTAAAATCTAATAGAAACAGAATGTATTTTGAACCTATACCACACAGATTGTGCATGTCTAATAGAACTCCACTCATCAGAGGCCAGGAATTATATAATAAACTCCCAACAGGAATTCAAACCCTGACAAGCGACACAGAGTTTCTTAAGAAGGTTAAGGTTATTTTATTGGACAAGACGATTTATACCCTAAAGGAATATTTAAGTAATGACTACACCAACTACAATTCGACTAATGCCTGACATACCTAATAATTTATTAAATCAGAAATGTTATTTAAGTATATGCATTGACATATATGTATTTATTGAAATAATTAAACTAGTTAATTGAATATAATGCCCTTTACAGCATTTTTAACTTTTAAAATTGTCAAATGTTTTATACAAATACAAATACAAAACCATTGTTATTTTCAAGTGTAGATAATGATATATGAAAATTTAAATTGGAATATTTTATTGTAATTTTGTATAAGTTGTTATAATTTATTGTAATAATGTATCAATGATTGTATAAAAGGTTGTATTTTAATTTGACGTTTTCGTAGTGTACCATACAACCATTTTGTTAAAAATTATGTATGTGTTATCTACGAAATAAATAATATTCTATTCTATTCTATTCTATTCTATATTACTATCAATTTCAGCCATTGTCACCAGTAAAAATACAAAAAAAACGAGTAAAAAAATACGTCACTAGTAGCGACCCACGATTTTACCCGGGTAGTTCCCGTTCCAGTTGTTACCAGCGTTAATTAAAAAATAGTCTATGTAGCTACTATTAGAATTTTTTTATGTAAGGCGGAGGTCCTGGCTAGGGAGAAATGTTTTATACCTCGTAAAGTCAGGGAGGCCATTGAAATCGGTAAGCGTCCGACGTTTAACAGAGATGGTGGATGGCATGTGCCACCCGCTTGGAAACCTTGCCTCTAGTGTACACCGGCGCAGCCCTCCCGCACCCCCCCCCCCCTTCACCTTTGACGAGCACGCGCGCGCACTCTCCTTGAAAAGATCGCCGGACGCGATCGAAACTTGAGTCTGACTGGACTGACTATATCAACCGTGAGTTACCCGTGTATTTATTTAAAATGTGTAATAACCACGTTAGTTTTCATGTCTATGGTTATCTTTCGTTGGCGGTTCTCTGAAAATAAAAACTTGTTCTTCCAATAACGAGTGTATTAATCAATTGCACCTTAACAATCGCGATACAACAACTATTTTCTGAAATCGGTTGATTTATTATTTAGGGAAATGCGTTGCAAAAGATGTGTCTGAGTCAGTTGATTTGTTGAAGTGGAAAATTTCTTTTAGCGCACCACTCACATATTTTTCGAGGGTTGTGAATGAAGTTCATCGTTAATCTCGTAGATGAAAGAAATGTTCGGGTGAACTCGGAATTTAACAGACTAACGCATTTCTAGATGGTCATGCTTAAAAGACTTATCTAGACGGCCATGCTTTGAAGATTTATTTCAGATCCCGGATTTCCAGATTGATTCTAGCAGCACCTCCAGTTTCCAAAGTGATTCTATCAAGTTCTCGAGTTGTAAGGTTTCATTTCTATCGGCAGTCCCTGTGACTGTCATTTTTTTATGTGAAAACTTCTTTTATCGCACCGCGCATAGATTTTTCAAGGGCTGGGCTGCTCTAGACTAGCAGCGCCTTCCGGTTTCACCCGCGTAGTTTCCAAAATGAGCTATAAAATTCTAAAGTGAGTTTTCAAAAGTAAGTTTTCACTTTTATCATGGCAGTTCCTATGACTGTTAATTTTTGTCGCACCATACACAGATTCGTGGGCTGTGAATAAGCTCAAGGCTTATAAATGATACCACCTTGCCCTTTCTTCTATCGGAATTCTCGTTCCACAAAAGGGCGGCATCGTTTCATGGTTGATGTTCCAAAAACGCGAACGAAGAGATTTGACTCCACGTTTGTGATAAGAACGTCTAGGTTGTGGAATGCGTTGCCTGAGTGGGTTTTCCCTGATGGTTACAATCTTGGTGTCTTCAAATCGAGAGTGAATCGGTTTTTTCTAGGTAAGCACGCTCCATCGTAGATCTCATCATCGCTTAACATCAGGCGAGATGGTGGTCAAGTGCGAACCTATTAGAGTTAAAAAAAAAAAAAAATGAAAAAATCTTCAGGTCACTCGCGACGCTAAGCTATATACATAATTGCTAACGCATTTCTGGATGGTCTTGGTTAGACGGCCATGCCTAGAAGACTTATTTAGCCGATAATGCTTTGAAGAGTTATTCCAGACTCGCAGCGCCCACCGGTTTCACCCGCGTAGTTTCCAAAGTGAGCTGTCAAATTCTCGAGTTATTCTAACCTGATCTAATTCTAATCTGAAAACCTCCCGGCGACTAATTTCCGACAGACTATACTATACTCCTACGTAGCTTTTATACTATTTCATATTTTATTGGTTCGTCGGATGGATCGTTATTTTGTGGAGCAGGGTAATGTATTAGTCTGGGGTTTCTCATTCACGACTTACACGTGTCCGAATTAGAATTATAAAGTGATAATCGTCCAAACGTTTTACGCAGATGTGCCAAATTGCAATGGTATTCAGTTCTTTCGGCTGTCCCTATGACTGCCGATTTTCTATTATTCCGACCGCGCCGCACCGCAGTAGAAACATCCGCGCGGGCTCGGCGCGTGTCGCTCACCTGCCGCGGCGTGGCGCAGCAGCGGCGCGCGGTGCAGCGGGCGCAGCAGCAGCCAGGCGAGTGGCAGCGGCGCGGCGCCGTCGAACGCGCCGCACGCGCGCCGCGCGGGCCCGCTGCCGCGCCGCACGCTCTCCGCCAGCCCGACCAGCGCGCCCGCCGACGACGCGTACTCTTTATACGTCTGGACGACAACATTACAAAACATTAATTATTTTGAACGTGACTGACATTTTTTTGATTTGACATTTAATTTTTATTTTGTTTTGTGATGACATTAATTCATGTAAGTTTAATTTAAGGCAATTCATGTTTTTTTTCTTAATGGCTTGACATACGTATTGGCTTGACTGTGAGTATGTTAAGTAGCTATGACAAAAATAAATATTTTTTTTTTATTTACTAACGACTACCTCGGATTTGTAATTTGTACAGTATTTTAATATAGTAAACCCTTTCATTTGAGACATATATTGAGGAACATTGTGAAAAAAAAATTTGTCCACCATTTTGTGGATGCGGCCATCTTGTATTTGAAATTTGTCATGTTTAGTATGGTGTATATTTTGACTGGAATTGGTGGCTTTAGTTGGTAGTAAATATCCTGCGAAGCCGCGACTAAGCCAGGGCAAATATTTGTGTGACGAATACGAATGTTAATTTGTTCTGCGACTGGTTATTTCTATGCATAATAAGTACTTACATAATGTATATTTATAATGTTATAAGTATTTTATCGGCTATCAGAGTCCCATGATACAAATTTAGCGTAGTATGTAGGTGGTGTTGTGTGAGAAATGTCCAGCAATATTTTTGATTGATTATTTATTTGTACATTTTCAATAATTTATTTCACGAATAATGCTCACTATAAGGTCATTACGAAAACATTACTTAAAATAAGTCCTTGCCGTGTCTTACGACGAATGCGGCCATAGAGTTGTGTGAAATTGAATTATTAGACACTGGCTAGCAACGTCTTGTTTACTATCAGGTACATTCAATTTCTTACTCGTCCCGTACCACTAATTAAGAAAAAAATCCGAAATCAAAAAAAATCATCGTTAAATTATTCTAGACCGAATCAGAATTCAGGTCACAGAAATATCAAATACAATTTTATCAGCGCATGGCATATAGGCGCTACTCAAACGTAGACACTTTTAGTTTCCAGTTACCGACACCGAACCCTTTTTGATCGTCAATAGACTATAAAAACGTTTACGTTTACGTAGGGAGATAATTATTTCGTACTGTTTCTATACAAAACAAATATTAATTGTTAGATTGTATCTGACAGAGGACACAAAAAGTGTCCACGTTTCCGCACAGTCTTACGGTAACATTCACTAGGAACCAAAGAAATGAATTAAATTAAAGTTACTCACATCGGCCGTGTTAGAAATATATTCGTGTAGTAATTCTGCTATTTTCTTGTATTCCGGCTCTTCGTTGCCTGGAAATTGAAACGTAATTGGTTAAAATATAGTCAGGAATAGGAATTTGTTATTCTAAAACAGAAATTTGCGACGTGAACCAAAATCTGGAGTGTGAGTTAAAATGCTTAACCCATTCAATGTCGTCGACACGCTTAGCGTGTTCTTACTAATGTCAATCGCCATGCCGCAAGCACGCCTGGCGTGCTAGCGAAGGTAGAGAATACTAACGAATAAGCACAATTTAAGCCAAAATTTGTATTTTTATGATTACACCTATAAACAGTGCCGGTGAACATGCCAGGCGTGTCCATGTAATTTCATTGTGCAGTGGCGAGAGCACGCCTGGCGTGCTCTCCGTTTGTATTTAGGCGTCATCGCTGGGAACTATTAGAAACTGTAGTGGCACTGAATGAGTTAATGTTTTCAGTAAAAGTTATAAGCAAGACCAGAAACAATACGACGTTACCGCTTCCAACGCCAGTATAGTGACGGAGCAAAATGATCAGCGTAGCGATTGTGATAGTCGGATTGATCTCGATACCGAGTCAAACCTCTCGATCTTTGTCTTACCCTTTGAAAATGACAGATAATAATATAAGGAATGTCATACCAAATGTTGAGCCGTTCGGACTGCGTTCCGGTTTGCAAGGCAATTTATAGAAATTACTGGAATATGAGATAAAACACCTTAATCTCCGGGTGACAAGCGCATTGCGCACTGCGGTGCTAGGTAATGAATTGGACTGTTCATGTTTCTGCGTGGCAACGTGCTATTATAGGCAGGCATGTCGCTTACCATCATGTTCATGGTACATGGCCTACCCGTCTTGCCACTGTATCCTATACCAAAGAATCAGTATCCAGCGCGAGGCAGCTCCGCGCTCGCGCCCGCTCCGTCGGCGCCGACAGATGAACAAGCATAGCTAATTCTAATTCAGGATGGGGTGATAGACCTGCACTGACGTTCCGCTAGGGGTGTATTGTGCATTTCCCCCCGGCCAGCCTACCCAAACCAGCCTAGCTCTTTTAAATAGCGGAGCACGGCTTTGAGGCGCTGGCATACTAGTTCCACTACCATTTCGTCAGATGTTGTTTCACTACATAGAAGCATAGCTACCGTCAGTCTTGGGGCGCTGGGATACTAGTTCCACTCCCATGTCGTCAGATGTTGTTTCACTACATAGAAGCATAGCTGCCGTCAGTCTTGGGGCGCTGGGATACTAGTTTCACTCCCATGTCGTCAGATGTTGTTTCACTACATAGAAGCATAGCTACCGTCAGTCTTGGGGCGCTGGCATACTAGTTCCACTCCCATGTCGTCAGATGTTGTTTCACTACATAGAAGCATAGCTGCCGTCAGTCTTGGGGCGCTGGGATACTAGTTTCACTCCCATGTCGTCAGATGTTGTTTCACTACATAGAAGCATAGCTACCGTCAGTCTTGGGGCGCTGGTATACTAGTTCCACTCCCATGTCGTCAGATGTTGTTTCACTACATAGAAGCATAGCTGCCGTCAGTCTTGGGGCGCTGGGATACTAGTTCCACTCCCATGTCATCAGATGTTGTTTCACTACATAGAAGCATAGCTGCCGTCAGACTTGGGGCGCTGGGATACTAGTTTCACTCCCATGTCGTCAGATGTTGTTTCACTACATAGAAGCATAGCTACCGTCACTCTTGGGGCGCTGGGATACTAGTTCCACTCCCATGTCGTCAGATGTTGTTTCACTACATAGAAGCATAGCTGCCGTCAGTCTTGGGGCGCTGGGATACTAGTTCCACTCCCATGTCGTCAGATGTTGTTTCACTACATAGAAGCATAGCTACCGTCAGTCTTGGGGCGCTGGTATACTAGTTCCACTCACATGTCGTCAGATGTTGTTTCACTACATAGAAGCATAGCTGCCGTCAGTCTTGGGGCGCTGGGATTCTAGTTTCACTCCCATGTCGTCAGATGTTGTTTCACTACATAGAAGCATAGCTGCCGTCAGTCTTGGGGCGCTGGGATTCTAGTTTCACTCCCATGTCGTCAGATGTTGTTTCACTACATAGAAGCATAGCTATTTTTTTTTTTTTTTTTTTTAACTAGAATAGGTTCGCACTTGACCACCATCTCGCCTGATGTTAAGCGATGATGCGATCTACGATAGAGCGTGCTTACCTAGAAGAAACCGATTCACTCTCGATTTGAAGACACCAAGATTGTAACCATCGGGGAAACCCCACTCAGGCAACGCATTCCACAGCCTAGACGTTCTTATCACAAACGTGGAGTCAAATCGCTTCGTTCGTGTTTTTGGAACATCAACCATGAAACGATGTCGCCTTTTTGTGGAACGAGAAGTCCGATAGAAGAAAGGGCAAGGTGGTATTAGATCATGCAGATCAGTTGCACACTCTCCGAAGTGTATCCGATAAAATACCGATAAGCTAGCAATTTTGCGGCGATGATCAAGACTTTGAAGTCTTTTACGCACAAGAGTGTCATTGCCTATGAGTCTTTTGGCGCGTCTCTCAATCGATTCCAGAGTCTCCAGCTGATACTTAGCCGATCCATCCCAAAGGTGCGAACAGTACTCCATACAGGAGCGAATCTGTGCTTTGTATAACGTGAGCAACTGTTCAGAATTGAAGTATCTTCGCACCTTTGAGAGGACACCAAGTTTTTTGCGGCTAATTTAGCCTTAGACTCAATATACGTGCCAAAATTGAGCGTCGATGACAAAGAAACGCCCAAAACCTCAAGATGGTCAGTGACCGGCACGGATACGCCTCGAAAAGTAGGAGCCAGTTGGAACGGACTCCTTTAGCGGAGAACAAACACGCCTGTGTCTTTCCTTCGTTGAACCTGGCTAAATTGGCATCGCCCCATTTAGAGACTGCCTGAAGGGCCAAGTTCAGACGCTCGATCATATTCTCTCTCAGTAGCTGAGTTTGTTGCCCACTGGCTCTTGCGCTAGATATATAACTCTCTACGACGGTGCTATCATCTGCGTACCCAAAATACCGGGCTTCAACAGATCGTTGATATGTAGCAGGAAGAGCGTCGCAGAGAGTACCGACCCTGAGGAACCCCGGCATTGATAGCCATTTGATCCGACGAACAGCCATCAATGACGACTCGTATGGATCGATCCTCAAGAAGTCCGATATCCACGCAATAAACCCAGGAGACAAACCATAGCCAGAAAGCTTGCTTATAAGGCCATCGTGTTAAACCCTGTCGAAAGCCTTCGAGATATTCAGGGAGACTGCAAGTGCTTCCCGTGTTTCTCGATGGCTTCACTCCAGATAATGGGTGACATACGCTAGAATATCCCCGGTGGACCGGTTCCGGCGAAACCCGTATTGCCGGTCACTGAGGAGGTCGTTCAATTCTAGGTATGTCAGGAGCCTGTGGTTTAAGACACGTTCCATAGTCTTGCAGAGTATGGACGTGACTGAGATGGGCCTGTAGTTGACAGGGTCAGCACGACTACCTTTTTTGGGCACAGGTTGCACGTTAGCAAGCTTCCATGACTTCGGCACTTTCCCAGTCTGGAGAGAAAGTCTAAACAGGCGCGTTAGTACTGGAGACAATTCGGGTGCACAAACCCTCAGTACTATGGCAGGAATTCCGTCCGGGCCATTGGCTTTATTCACATCCAGATTGCGTAGCACTTTGATAACCTCCTTTTGGCGAATATGTATTTCAGACATTACAGTCGAACTGCCAGGTGGAGAAGGAGCTACCGTCAGTCTTGGAGCGCTGGTATACTAGTTCCACTCCCATGTCGTCAGATGTTGTTTTACTACATAGAAGCATAGCTGCCGTCAGTCTTGGGGCGCTGGGATACTAGTTTCACTCCCATGTCGTCAGATGTTGTTTCACTACATAGAAGCTACGCTTTCATACAGTGCTAGGTAATGATTTGGACTCTTCATGTTCCAATAGCTGCGTGTCACTGTGCTGTTATGTGTCAGGCATGTTCCTTGCCATCAGGCACATGTCCTGATCGTCTCGTCACTCTTTATTTAAAAAAAAAAAGAAGCAGAGCTACCGTCAGCCTTGGAGCAGAGCACGCGCTCCAGCCTGGCGAGCAGCGCGCCCGAGCGCAGCGCGAGCGGGCCCAGCGCGAGGCAGCTCCGCGCCAGCGCCGCGACCACCTCTGCGCCCGCGCCCGCGCCCGCCTCCGACAGCGACGACACTCTCTGCGACCACGTCTGCGGGGAACCACCACACGGTACTTTACGACAAGGAATATCACTTACAAATACTAAAACCATATAACTTTCTGGATTTGAACTCATTTTGGAAACTTTAAACACGATTTTAGGATAATTGGATCTTATCACCAAGAGTTACCCGTTGACTTAATTATTAAATACGTTAAACACGAATGAAGCGAGATCAAAATTTTTTTAAATTAAGTAATTTATGTAAGTTAGTATAATCGTGATCAAAAACCGTAGTTAAATGTTAAGAACACATTTGCACAATCACAATCTTGAGGTTATGGGTTTGAATCCCACCTGCATTCCTAAGCATTTTTCAAAGTACCTAAAAATTATAATTACGAGTATAAGTATATCGTTCGAGTACGAGTTTTTTTTTTTGTTGAAAAGTGAATTAGTCGGGCATGTTCTTAACTATGTTTGAAGTAAATGGGTCCAAGATGGCCGCTGCTACAAAATGGCGAATTACACATATATTTACGCAACTCCCTAAACATGTGTATCAAATGAAACGCCTTGACTAGGAAGGACTATGACAAATATCAAATACAAATTTGCAGCAACCACAAACCGCATGGTTTTTTTAATTTTATTTAGTCATCGTAGTCAATCTATAATATATTAATAATGTCGTCAAGGGGTACGGTAGACTTGATCGAAACCTTATATGAATAGCAAACCATAAAAATATTGATTTTGAGTCGACAAACCATGCCCACAAAATTCGGATTATGGAGAATTTCGTTAAATTCTGATGGCACTGACAAACAAACGCTGTCGCCATCTTTGGTGTGAAGCACGTTTCGTTCCATCAATCAACACATTGCGTGCGTCCGTCGCGCCAAAAAAGTATCCATCACAAAAAAACTGTGACTTATGTGACTACGTAAAACGAAACGTCTTGCCGCCGGACCGGAATTTTATTAGTAGGTACTTATAGTATCTAGTATATAGTATTATATTTAGTATCAGCATTGCACCCGTGCGAATGGGCGGGTCGCTAGTTTTCAATAAGAAGTTCAGAAGTTACTCACAACAGTGACGAGTTCCAGGTCCCGTTTGTAGGTGCGCTCCGTCATGAGCAGCTCTTTGGCGACGAAGTAGGTGACGTCACCGTGGCGCCGCTTCGGCAGCTCCATCGTGCTCCCCTTCATCGTGCCCACGATACTCGACGATATACTGCAGACAATTATTTATTCAATCATTAGAATTTACCAAAGTTTCCTTCCATTTAAGACTCAAAAAAGTGCCAACTACGGGAATTACAGGTTTCACTCATAGGATGTGAGGATTTCCGTATATTAAAAAAAAAATGGCAGTCATAGGAACTGCCGATAGAAGTGATGCTATGTAGGCACATGGTAAGTAGGCACAGGTAATTAGTATTTATCCACTACCTGTTAGATTTGGCTGACACCGACTTCAAATAGATGAGTGAGGAGCGCTTATAATAATGATTTTAGTTTATTTTTCGCTTTTGAGTGTCTTTTTGTGGTTTTGAAGTCGGTTTAATTTTTTGTACGAAAATAGTTTATTTTACCCTTTCCGACTACCTCGGATTTGTTATCTGTACAACATTCTACTAGTCAAGCCCTTTAATTTGATACCCATATTAAGGGAGTTGTGAAAAAAGAAATGTATTTCGGAATTTTGTGGTAGCGGCCATCTTGGATTTTAAATTTGTCATAGTGCAAAGTATTCTACTAGTCCAGCCCTTTCATTTGATACCCATATTGAGGTAGTAATGAAAAATATAATATAATTCGCCATTTTGTGGTGGCGGCCATTTAGGATTTGAAATTTGTTATAGTGTATAGTATTTTACTAGTCAAGTCCTTTCATTTGATACCCATATTGAGGTAGGTTGTGAAGAAATATTTTGTCCGCCATTTTGTGGAGGCGGCCATCTTGAATCGACATTAACCAAACATAGCTAAGAACATCCGCACGGGTATTAAACCTTGAAATGAAAAAAACGGTATCGAAATCGGCTCATCCGTTTGAGCTCTACGGTGCCACAGACAGACAGACATCGACGTCAAACTTATAGCACCCCCCCTTTTTTGGTCGGGGTTAAAATAAGTTTTATTAATCCATTTACACAATTTCTTATTGACAGGATCGAGTTTCATAACTTTTGTGAAATCTTTAACTACATCATCCAGAAAATTGTACGCCAATTTTAGTTTATGGTTCATATTTCAAAAACCACCAGACCGATTTCGATAAGATTTATATGGGACCATTCGGGAAGCATACCCATCCGAACACAAAAAGATATTTGAAAAACGGTGCAGAGGTTCTCGAAAAATCAGGTAACATACATTAAGAAAAATAACATAGGGGTCGAATTGATAACCTCCTCCTTTTTTTGGAAGTCGGTTAATGAGAATTGCATTGATTGAATGAGTATCATGATCACCTGTTGTTATTTCTTCTAGATAATGTATCCCCCGCGTCGCTCTCCCCGCCGCTCAATACATCCATACTATTTATGGACTCGGACACCGTCACTGAAACAAAAACGACACAATGACAACACTAGTACCGCCCGGGATAGGTATGTTAACACTAATCATACATTATACAGTGTTTCTACTCATCTAACTTTTTTGATTGTGTAAAGCTGTTTGTTTTCCATTTAGAATAAAATAAAATAAATGTTTAATGTTAATTTTATGATAGTTTGTATTAATAGAATATCGAAAATCTCATTATTATAATGTAATATTACGTAGTAAATTTGTTATAAATGATTTTAAATGCTATATTTTTAATCTGTTATCACGTCACTGGAAACACCAATATGAATTATTACGTCACTAGTCGCAGCAAAAAAACCCGTTGAAACTGATTAAATTGTTTACTTTTCCGAATTTTTATTATAGTTTGCGATCTTAGCGACAACGATTTTGATTATTTGTATTCAAGTAATGATAAGAAAGCACATAAACTAGGCATACAGTCATGAATCGCGACCAATGTTTTGCGACTAGTGACGTCATGTCAGTCTTTAGTGTTCTAGCGGCAAAGTTAGTCTAATATTGTATATTTACTCATCGAAAACACAAATATTTTGAAATCAAATTTTATTTTTTTACGGTAAACCAGGGTCACTCTTCAAAATAAAAGCAGTTCCGAAAAATTGTTAACATTCCTATTTTTATTTTTCAAACTATACCTTCCATGTACAGAATTCGACTCATTACAGTCAGTATAAGATGAAAATACGCATACATATGTGTTAAATTCAGACCATAATCTGTTACCTAGATTTCAACCCGATCTGTTCAGCCGTTCCGACGTTTTCGATCTCTTTATCTTTCACATTTGTAATTTCAACAGGATAATAAAGATTCAGTAACTGCGAGATGACAATCAACCAATTACTTTAAAAGTCATACGATTCCACCAGCTACTCAGCTATGTGCTGTGAATCCTCAATCTTGTTTTACGAGACAACGAGAATAGAAATTATCTATACTATCTATACTAATATTATAAAGCTGAAGAGTTTGTTTGTTTGAACGCTAGGATCTCGGGAAGTGCTGGTCCGAATTGAAAGATTCTTTTTCTATTGGTTAGTCCATTTATCGAGGAAGGCTATAGAAAATTAACAGAAGCGAAGCATGAATCAAAATCGGGAAAAAATATTCCATTTTGAGAGTATTCGTACGTTTTGTGCTTTGACATGACACATGACAGCATGTGTCTAAGATTGCGTCATTGAATATCACAGATTACATACCTCTTGAATGTAAAACCTTTTGCTAATCTCTGAGTTGGTACGACCAATTTCCGACAGGTGGCGTAGCAGGTAGCTGAAGAGGTGTTTTGTTTGAAAGCGAAATTCTCAGGAATGACTGAACCGATTTCTAAAATTTTTCGCCGTTGGATATGTGCGGGATCTCGATGAGTGCTATATATGTGCCACGGGCGAAGCCGGGGCGGGCATCTAGTCATAACATAAAAGCAAAAGCAGCCCACTTTATGTTCCCGCTGCTGGGATCGGGGCCTGCTTTCACGAGGAGAGAGACAAGGCCATAATACACCACACCAAGTGAGACGTAGACGGACGACTCATTTTCTCAAAAGATGCCATTTTGGAACATACCAGTTTTCTCACGATGTTGTCTTTTACCATTAATGCTAGTGATGATGACAAACATGTATTTTTTTTAAATAAAGAGTGACGAGACGAGCAGAACATGTGCCTGATGGTAAGCACCATCCCTGCCACATAACAGTACAGTGATACGCAGCTATTGGAACATGAAGAGTCCAAATCATGGCCTAGCACTGCACTGCGCTCATCACCAGAGATCTAAGATGTTATATCTATAAGCCCCGTAATTTACATCTGCAACTTACAGCAACCAACAGTGTTAGCTTAAAAAAATCAAAACTAAGACATCAAACTACCATGAACATTTCCGTTGATGACGTCACTATCGGCCCTCCCCTTCCCCCGGCCGTCGCTGACGTCATAACCGTTCGGTATCCGCGCGCGAGCGTACGGAGTGGACGCGTAGAGCGGCGCAGGGGCAGTCGCCGGCGCCGTGACGTCAGGGCACACGATCACGTCGTTCGTAGGCGTGATGTCGGCACTCGTGACATTCGTCGCTGTGATGTCATTAGTCTCTGTGACGTCGTTGGTAGCCGTCACGTCAACCGCAGTAGTCGCGGGCGACATGCAGAGACTCGCAGACGATACCGTGTTATCTTCCTCGGGGGACGTATCATCTGTCGGAACAATGTTACATTATGACATCTGTATGCTAAAGAATACCTTCATGGTTGTAGAACAAAACAGGTTATTTAGATCGTTAAACGATCAATTTAAAAACAGAAAATGTTTAAAACTTTAAGCTAAAAATACGCATAAATACAGTTTTTAAGCTTTCGCGCATTTGAGTTCATATTGATAACATTACATAGCTTAATGTTTTTTTTAATATTTTTCAATGAAGCACGAAATTTAAACACGACATAAAAAATCATCAAATAATGAAAAATTTTGAAAGGACATCATGGCCTAAATAATAAGCTAGTGTGCTACGAAACATAGAAATTGTGTTAAACAAATTATAAACACTACACAGAAAAAAACTACACTAGACGAATGAGGGATTTTTAAAAAAAAGTTCTAAAAGTGACGGATAGATGGGACAGACTGGAAGTTATATGTATATTTATTAATTTATAGAGAGTGTTCCAAACAAAAATGTGTATCATACACCATCTCTTTTATGTAGTTGAAATTTGCCTTTTATAGCGTCAGCTATAGAACACCATACAAATCTTTTAAAAAACCCACATTATTATGAAAATATAGGGGAAAATTGCGATATCAGAGGACACACATGCAATTAAAATAACAGAAAAATTAAAATTGCTTATAAAATAAAAGGACCCTGAAAAAAAAAAGTGAAGCTGAAAAGAAAAAAATGTGATAAGTGACAAAAGCTGAAAATTAAAAAGTATATAAAAATAATTATTGTCATGCTGAATAGTTTGTTTACACTTACATGGTATTCCAAGTAGGCTATTAATATTAACGAAATATGTAGTGTTTCAATTTCAACAGATAAATTTCAATTAACTGCAAAAATGTACGTGGAAATTCAAACACTACCGAAAAAAGCTAAAGTTAGTGAGTGATTTATATAGAAAAACTTGATATTGTTTAATTTCATTTATTTATTGTTTAACTATCCCCTGACCGGGGTAGTCGTGTATTGCAGGGCAAAATACACTTACAGTCACATACAAATTCAGAAAAGAAGTAACGTTTCAAAATTCGAAACAATATTAAGTGCTATTCGGATACAAGCAGTCTTCGGAAACGCTAACCGTAGGAATGTCGAAATCAAAAAAAGTAATTTAACGAAGTAACAATTAAACAAGTTAAAGCTTAGCTTCATTCCTTTAACAAGGGTGATCAACCAGAATATATTACAGCAATCTGATTTGTGCGCATTTCATTTATCGAAGAATCTAAAATGACGCTTCAAAGTGATATCTTTATTTATTTTCGATTTGGATTATTGGATAAGCTAATTTAAAATTTAACAATTTATTGAATTTGATTACCTGTGAACTTCTTACAAGTATGCTATATTATTCGGCTTGCGTCCTGCCCTTACGGTGACATTGGGGAAAACAAAGTATCAGAAAAATAATAAATAGTCTTTGTTAGTTCACCAACACGCTTGATAATAAGTGACGGTGTACCTATTGACTCTGATCTTGAAAATTGATCTAGACTGTGTCTCTCAGAGAACAATGAAGTCGACAACCTATCCCACTATAAGGCTATACGGATAAGAAAACTGGACCCAAACGATTTGGTGGTCATATAGGAATACCTACAATGTTGTGAGGTAGTGAGAATAGAGGCCTTTTTCGACTGCATGTAACTCACAATGACCGGTAAATACATTTATAACGGTATTACGGTAGAGTTCATTTCAAGCCAATTGACACATGCTTTAAATAACACTGCTCAACACCCAGAAATATTTTTCCACAAAATAAAAAGTCTTGCTGGTATAATCAAGAGATAACAAATACTGCGTATATCCGAACAGTTCACATTGAAACAATAGAATCACAATCGTAATCGTAACATTACAGTCTATCGGATTGTTCACTCTCAAAAGTGGAAGTACTTACGCTAACATTTCATTCGACAGTTATTGCACTAACTAGGTGTCGCGGGACCGTGCCGCTAGCTAACCCTACATTGCTTGTGTATGATCCACGATACTGAAATGGAACGCTATTCAGCAGTGGAATCGGTTATTCGGTTTATTTACTCTACACATGGAGAGTTCCTTTTACCGAGTAGCATTAAAAAAAAAGTATTTTGAATAACCTTTGAAAGCCTTATAAACCTTAATACTATTTTTT
The DNA here is from genome assembly GCA_017562165.1 of Ectropis grisescens. Taxonomy (NCBI): domain Eukaryota; kingdom Metazoa; phylum Arthropoda; class Insecta; order Lepidoptera; family Geometridae; genus Ectropis; species Ectropis grisescens. The sequence goes on along the minus strand of CM029781.1, from coordinate 26,949,859 downwards.
TCTAACTAAAATAGTCCGCTGAACAGAACGATAACGTTAATATAAACGCAAAAAAGTTTTACCATCAACACTACAAATGTGTTCCGAATTTCAGTCAGCAAATAAGGGTTATTATAATTACCAATTTTAACAATATTGAGCTAAATAAAACTATGTAAAAATACTGGTATATGCCCGCTACTTTATCCGCATAAAATTTTGAAAATGTTTGTTCCCTAAGGAACTCTGCATTTTTTCGATATGAAAAGTAGCCGATGTGATATTTGAGAGATCTATTTGAGTTCAGAATTTCAGTTTGATTGTAAGAACTAAAGAAACCTGATATCAGAAGGATATTTCCAAATCGATCTACAAATGACAAGTTATGAGGTCTTATCCAACTATAACGCGTCGCAAATATTGGTAATTCATAATTCATTTCAAATTAAAGGTAATCTTAGAATTCTCTCTCACGACGTTTTTTTTTTTGTCACGTAAACCTATATTCATATTTTGGCGTTCAATGTGATCTTTATAGGTATATCTAAATAGTTTGTTAGGTATATATATTTATGAGTAAATTACATACTCCAACAGCTCAAAATAATCTGACTACTGTAAAAGGAACTGTCTCACGTGAAAACGCTGTCTAGCAGTGACCTAACAATTAATTTGGCAGTTTGGGTTTAAAGACGCAAAACATCGATAATTGAAATTTTCAGTACTCTTTGGCAGCCAAATATTATTTAATTTTACTTAATCTGTTTTCGATAAAAGGAACAATAAGCTTCATATGGCAAGTGCTGTTTCCTACTTTACATACAGTTTGTCTATTTCGGTAATATTTTTTTCCTATCTAAGTCATCAAGGTATAGTTTGGTACTTATAAATAGCAAAGGTACAAAATTGAGAGGAACGTAAACATTTGAGATTACATTGTGTTAAAAATTTACGTCGAATTAAGATATATTATTATTCAACATAAGAATAAGAAGTACCGTACCGATTGAACCGTATGATAACTGCGTAAGGTTTAAAATTGTTAACTTCAATAAATTAGCAAAACAGGCAATAAACCCAGTTATAGAAAATCATTTCGATGACTTCATTAATAGCGCTACACATTCACACGACACAAATTCTCGTCTAATTCATCTATTACACGAACGTTTCAATATTCATCATTAAATATTTTATAAATACAAACAATAATAAATAGTGTCGGAAAATTGAGCAGATTTGGCACAATTTGCAGATCCCACGTTGTACAAGTCTAGTGTTGTATGGATGAAATGAACTGACATAGTCACAGGGCGACCGGTTTGTAGTAACATATGGAGCTTATAGGCAAAAACTCACTTTAGAATAAATAAATATTGGTAGACAATTCACACACAATACCATCTGACCCCAAACTAAGCAAAGCTTGTACTACGGCGGCCAGATAGCTGATACAATACTTATGTAGAGAGAAGAGAAATAAGATTAAGTAAATGATGTCTAACTCAAATTATTAGCTTGGTTAGGTATGCCAAAACCGTGATGTTCTATGACTTGTCATTGGAAAGCAAGTTTTTTTGAACTCCGTAAAAACAAACGAAAATAGAAAAATACCAACCAACACAGTTCAAAGCTGAGCGCGAGCCGGTGACTCTCTAAGTCAATGTCGCATTGGTCTGCAGAATTTTACGTGATACGTAGAAAGGATCTAATCCATACAAGTGACATACAAATGTCACAATTTGTGTATTTGATCCTTTCTGCGTATCCACATCCAATTGTGGAACTATGCACTGTACAATCATATAAGTACAGATATACTAGGTATATCATTGTGAACATGGATACAAAACTCCTGACTTGATTCCTACGAAGCATCCGTCAGCATGAAAAATTGTGGATTCACATAGAATTTGCTTCAATGGTCGCGCTGTGACGTCAATGTAAAATGAACTAATCAAAAATTTCACTAAATTCCAAGTTGAGCTCAACGCACTCCGACAAAACAACTAAGATCTTGGATCTCAACACACAAAGCAAAATCACAGCCTTTATACAATAATACTATTTGTGAAACAATTTTTATCCGATAACAAAGAGATCAATGAGATTTAAATTTCTTTGACTAGAAAGAATTGGCACTAAGTACAATTATAACAAACCTGTATTCAAATTATTCACCTCGAAGCTTTAGCTCTAGGTATATAACCAAACGATAAAACATATCGCATAAGGTTCAATTCAGACGTAAATATTTATACTCCGCAAAATATTGACCATACTGACTTGAATGTCTGAAGATGTGTTCCGATACAGATATGACTACTGCTAGTCCTTACAAAGCTAGGGGGGTATATCTAATTCCGCTTATACGATCGTCGAAGGGGTCGCGCTACCCGGGAATGGCACTAGATATTAAATTCATTATTTTCTAAATATCGAAAGTGACAATGTAAATATTCAATATAATGAGTACCCTAATATCAATAACAATAATTGCATTAGTTAGAATTTAAACGTTTGAAAAGTAGCCGATGAAACGGCCTGCACTCACGCGCACCGCATAATGAACACTCAACCAATAGGAGGGGTGATAACAATCGGGAATAATTCAAGCTAACTAATCGCCACTCGCTATAAATTTCTAAGCGGGCTAAACGTTCAGATCACAACGCAGTTTATCACGCATTTGATAACACTGCGCTCCGGGACCCGAATAGTTTTCGGAGTCGATGCGATGCGATCCAACGTCGCCCGTGAGAGAGCAACGCTTGGGCGTCTACTCGTTGTCTTCGTCGTCGGAGCAAAGCGGTGGCGGGAGCGTCGAAACGTCGAACTTCTGCTCGGGGCTGTCGCTAGAAGCCTGCGAGTCCACGTAGTGACTCGAATAGAATCGCTCCACGTTGTTCAAACTGAAACGTTGATCCAAATCTCGAGCGAAGTGTGCAGCTTCGGCCTCTGAGCCGGGCACGTACTGCGGGTAACATTCCTGTGTCTGGAAACATGGCCACGTCCTCGTACTGATCCGGGTAAGGGCTACCTCTATACTCCTCGTATTCGTCTTTGTCCCGGGACATCTCTGTATCCGAGTACGCAACGGACTCACCGCGCTCGAACTTATAGCTGCCTGATTTAGACATTTTTGGTGCTCGTTTAATAGTGTCAATCGGGTAAGCGTAATCGTCAGAATCGTCTCTATCGCTTTGTTCCTCATAGAAAGTCCTTTGTTGTTGTTGTCCAGAAGGTTCACCCAGTTCTTCAGATTGTCGGTAGCCTGTGGATTTGGTACGTTTGAGCGAAGACTGACGACTACTTTTATTGGAGTACGATGGGCGAGGGAGAGCTTCTTCTGGCACGTAAGACGGTTCTTGCGAGTCGAGGTATGGATGTCGCAGTCTACCGAGTCTGTTGAACCGAGGGAAGCCCATTTCGTCTTCGTCGGCCGATGAGCCGAAGCCTTGGAATTGAACCGGAGTAATACTAATAGGGAATTGTTTCGCCTCGTAATTAGCGCTTTTGTACTTTTCATATTCGTCTTGTCCTTCGTCCTCTGAATAGCTCGCAGTCTCTTGCACTTCCCCTTTAGACATTTCGGAAGATCCCGACTCGAGCTCTGGTATGTAGCTATCAGAGCACTCGGAGCTTTCCATGCGGCGAAGAGATTCATCTACAGTAAGATGTATGCCGCTGTGATGTTTATCGCTTTCGGAGGAGTATTGACTCTTCGTAGAGTCTTCTTCCTGAACATCTTGTATTTTCTCTTGGCGTTTTCGTGCACTCGTGACTTGTTTCTTGCGGCGGAAAGTCCTCATCCGTTCGCGAGGGTCTCTTATTACATCTAGGGAGCTATCGGTGTCGTTGCCGCTCGGAGGACTTTTAAGTGATATGTTCCTCACTAACAGCGACTTCTTCACCGGTGCTTTCAGAGGCTGGATAGGCGGAGACTCCGAGCTTAGGCTGCTGGAGTAGTAAGGGGGAACAGCGAGATAGAGGAGTCTTGCCCGACCTCTCGATGGATTTCTTCTCTTGTAAATCTCTATGCACACTGGGCAGCTCCGGCACAGATATCACGGGTAATTCTGAAGATGAGAGGTAGTGTTCATGGAAAGACCAACTTTTAGGTTTACACCGATACTGCTGAGACGTTTTATATTCTTTGATCTGATGCTTCGAAAGCGTTTTATCATCGTAACTAGCGTGTTTAGCCAATGGTTTATAATCAGACCTTATGAACTGACCTCCTAGGTCTTCTCTCATAATATTCGAGAACTCCTGGCTTTGATAGCGTTCGCTGTGCTTTTCCTCCTGACTGTAAAGTTGAGAAGGCATATCTATATCCAATTCGGGTTGTGGCTCGCCATAGTACGGTTTGAAGCCACTATCTTCGCTCTGGCAGCGCGTAGTCGGTTTCGAATACCTATGAGATTGTTCCTCGTAGCTTAAGCTTTTAGGAGGAGTTTTATGATAACGCTCGTGTGTGGTGTCTTGTGGATGCTGGAATCCTCTGAGTCTCTGTTCAAACCTCAATACCCCGTTTGTGTGTTTTTGTAAGCTACTTAACGAACTGGAACTTGATTTGTCAGACTTGTCGCTATAGCTGATCGACGAAGATTTATCGGTCTTGCCAGCGTAGCTAGCGGAGAGCCGCAGCACGGGCTCGACGGGGTCCGGCAAGTCAGGGACGGGAGACGAAGGTTTGGTCACCGTCACTTGGATTTCATATTTATCCTCCGCTTCTTCATCGTCATCATCGTCTTCCGGAGGTGGCTCATCAGCGATCGTAGCCTCCGATTTAGTGTTATCAGCTTCTTGATGATCCTCCCGCGCCGTTGCTACTAACGTATGTGTAGTGCTCGCTGACCAGTCGGAAATAGACTGCGCTAGAGTCAATGTGCTATCGCTTTTGGTCCCAGAACTATTACTATCCATCCCTTTACGAGAAATTGTCGTCTCTGAACTGCAAAGCTTGTCATATTTAATTTCTGAACTTTTGTCTAGGCTACTACTTTTTGAACTCATCTCGGCTTGGGAACTAATTTTAGGCGGTTTTGGGGCAGACTTTTTACTTGCATGAGAGGATGAATATACTTTTGCAGATACGTTATCAGATTTTTCACTTTTAGGTACGGACACGGCCGAAATGCTTTCGGAAGCCGAGAGATTGGCATATTGACGAACTGTGTTAGTGCCAGTCGACCATTCAGAAATACTTAAGCATATGGATGTATCTTCCGAATGCGAACTGTGTGTACATTTCTTTTGTGGTAATCCGATCTTCACCGTGCCATCTAAATCAGTACCGAAAGAACTGGTCTCTTCTTCGGAGTGACTGCTATGACTGCATCGTTTACAAGTACCTGCACTTCCCGTGCTAAGCTTGGTGACTGCACGAACAGTGTCCTCTGCATTAGTTTGAGATAATAGATCATCAACAGACGTGTCGGAATTGTTGGAACCAAACGAGTATTTTTGTCCTAACTGTGAAAAGCCTCTGTCGAAATCTGGTGATAAAGACTTGCTATCGCCGCCGAACACGTCATCTGTATACAAAAGCTCGTCTTCATATATAGGGCTATGATTAGTGGGAGACTTTTGTGGTTGGTTTATTATAACTTTATTTTCCATGTTGCCTTTGCCACTGAACGACTTTTGTTCAGATCGAGTGCAGCAAGAACCCATATCTCCCATGAGGCAAGACGCTTTGCTAATAGTTCCACTAAGACACGATTTGTCGTAGCTTGGAACTACCCCTTTATTAAGACATGTGGTTTCGTCATGCCTATCTAGTGGATCCACCATATACCCAGATTTGTCGTACGGTATGACCTTAGGGCTTCTCTGCGGACGATCGTCACTTAGCTCAGTTGATTTCTCTGATTTTGATTGGACATCCCTTTCTAAATCGTCGTCGTTATTCAGAGTATCGCTATCTTCATCTGATCCCTGAAGTTGATCTTTAGAACTTTCAGATTGCAACGTGACCTGCATCGCTTGTTCCGGTTCATTGCTCATATAGTAAATATGAACTTTCTCAATAATTGGAGTTTCCAGCAAGCTTGATGGTAACGATGGCCATTGATCAAATTCACTAGACTCTCGCCGGCTTGTCGCATCCGTATCGTATGGTTTAGGTACAGCTTGCGGTGGTAATTCAGGCAACGGCCAGTCTTCAGAATCCTGACTCTCACTCGCAGAGGACTGTTTTGACGATGATTTGACTTTCAAGTTTTCGTCGGAAACCTTGGATGCACTATCTTCTCCGTTTTTTGCATCTTTGCTTTCCTTCCTAGACTCCGCATACATTTCGCTTATTTTTGTCTGGTCGATCGGTATGTCAGGCATTTCAGCTGAGGTTCTTCTATCAGTATCTGATATGTAGGCAACATTAGCGTTGCTAGGCGGATCGGAACTGAGACTGGCTTGGTGATCGCTTGAGTTTAATGACTCTTCGTTGATACTTTCAGATCGCGAACAAGCTTTAGTGGAATCTTCATCGGCACTTGTTTTCTCTGAAGCAGTACTTCGTTCTGATATACGCGACAAAGTGCGACCAAAATTTTGCCCATAGCCGATAACCACATCGTTGCTTGTAGAAGAAGTCGCCGGATATAAAAAGTTGACAGGGGAAATCGTTGAGATCATCAGTAAAATCTGCTTCAGTTGAATCTTTGGAAGTGTTTGCGGACAACGGCGGATTTTTATTAAAGGTTTGGAAATCTTCCAGCAAGCGTTGGTTATTGTATTCGAATATGTCTTTGTTTAGCGCCATACTTTCGTATCCCTCTTGATCTTGCGGGATCCACGCTTCTTCGATACTGGTGCTGTTTTCACTGCCACTCAGGAAAGGCCTCCAAGTCGGTTTTAATTCCTCACCGCGTCTATAAGCTTCCCCTAATGATCCCGATGTAGATTCTGTAGTTTCAAATGATCCCCTAGATTCTACACTGAGAGAACCTCTTGAATCAATGCTCGATTTTGAGGAACTTTTCTGGTCATCTAAACGTCTGCGTCTGGATGAAGAATCATCAACACTCAAAGATCCCTTCGACGGCGTAGTGGTTGTCGTCGTATCCATGCTCGATTTAGAAGAACTTTTGTTATCTTGATCTTTCAAAGACCGTTTCTTCATAATGTCTTTTTCAAAAGAAGAAGTTATGACATTGCCATCATCATCAAAATCTATTGTGGTATTTTGATCTTCCTGGGAAATTGTGATTGCGATTTTGGTTTTCTTGACCGTCCTATGCAATTCTTTAACTACATTTGAAGTTTTCGACGTGCCCGAGTGGCTAGACTCGGATTCTTCAACAACACATTTCCCAATTTTATCCAAAGCTGACTTTTTAACACCTGGTCGAGATAATTGTTCGACCGTTCTGTCTATACTTTCTGAGCTGGATTCCGAATCAGTAGGCGCTTTCTGAGAGTCTACCTGGCCTTGCTTTTCTAAGGTCGGCGTAGGTGATTTTCTACCATATTTAGATGGACTTCTCGGGCTCTCTATTCGAGCCATTTCACCAACTGGCGATGGCGATTTCGAATTTGACTTTGAATGATCACTAGATAAAGTATGCTGCGATAACAAGTGTTCTTCGCCATACTCCATTGCTTGTTTGAGCTCTTCCAAGCACTCTCTGTCTTTCTTATTGAGTTTCTCGATATCTTGGGATATGCCAAGCGGTCTTGCGATAGAGCAACTGACGCTCGATTCGTCGTCAATCGAGCTCCCTTTGATATTACTGGATGGACTAACATCTTTTTTCAATGCTTGTCCAGGAAGTCGACTCAGAGCTTCGGGAACGTTCTGCACTTAACTTCAGAAGTTCGCTTCTTCTGGACTTGGCCGTAAGTAAAGCTTTATGCTCCGGTTTAGCCTCGGTTGGCGACTTATCGCTACCTGAACTACCAGTGTGTTCCCCAGATTCAGACTTGTTAGTAGATTTAGAAGTACTCGAATCGATGAACGGAATATTCTCAATAGTAGGGCTATTTTCTTGAGGCGGAGTCACAATAATTTTGTTTTTATTTTTCCATTTCAAATTTAAATCCAAGTTTCTAGGATCCCTCGGAATTTTAGCTTCACGTTCACTTTCAAGATCTGAAAATATTTGTGACATGGACTCATGCTCGTGCTTTAAGAATTCTGCCATACTAGCAGAAGATTCATCAAATGTTCCCTGTGGGTCTAGCTTTCTAGGTCTTGACGTCATTGGGCTTCCGTCTGTAATTGGTAATTCAGTATCAGCAGTGTCATCTTCAACCCAAGAACTAGTGTCTTCGCTTTGAACGCGTTGTAATTTTGCCTTCTTTGAACCTTGATCTTGATCTGAAGAGCTATCAGCGTCGATATATGGTAGACATATACCCAGCATATGACTATCGTCAGAAACTTTCATATCGCTAACTTCAGTTAATGATTCTTCTTCACTAGTAACTCGAGAAACTTCGGGTCTTTGTTCTGATTTTACTAGTTGGTGTACATCTTGGTTACTTTTACTCTCTTGTAATTCTCGCTGTTTATTGTAAATATCCATTTTCCGGCGTTCAATAATCACTGTTTGTGTGTCGTTTTCTATCACTGTGTGTTGAGAGCTAGTCATCCATTCCATCGAGGAATCGTCTTCAGTTTTGTCTTTGTAACTATTAGAAGGTGACACTTCCTTTATTTCTTGAATTGGCAACTCCGGCTCTTCTTGGACACTCGGCACACTTGGGTGAACATCGACTTTAACAACTTCTTGTATGAAATGCTTTTCCGACCCATCTGGAGATTGAAGCGTCGGTGTTACATAGTTCCTATCGAGACTTTTAGATTTAGTTTTAGCGTCTAGATGGCAATCAATTTTTCTATCTAAACTCTTTGACTTAGAACCGGGGTTAATCTTTTGATACACAACTTTGCCTTCAATGAGCTGTTTAATCTCCTGCTTCTTAGATAGGGTTTTAGGAGACTTCTGTAGAGCGGCAAGATCGTCAAATTTATCCTCCATAGATTGGCTTTTGTCGTCCATGCTTTTGTTAATTTTAGTGTTCGTCTTTGTCGACTTCTGGTCTTCAAAGCTTCTGCTCATTTTGTTATCCAGTTTCTTGGGCGATTTTGCGATAAATACGTGATCTTCAGCTTTACTGTTTATTTTGGTCTCAATTATAATTTTGTCGCCTTCAGTTTTGACAAGAATTTTATCTTCTGGTGGTGGTGGTGGGAAGGGCGGCATTGTATCTTTCACTGGGCTGATTAATGTCTTAGTTTGCTTCAACGCTGCTTCGAATAACATTTGTTGCTTTTCCTTACGTTTTGCGATCTCTGTATCACTTTCTTCTTGAGATTTAGTCCTTTCCTTACTTCCGCCTCTCTTTGTGTCCATTTTCTCCAATGATTTTGACTTTTCTTTGGAAACTTTCTTAGCCGCCTGCTCTAATTCTTGACTCTTAGCTCGGGCTAAATCCAGCGGCGGTACAGTTAAGAAATCAGGGCGCTCTTTCAAAGATGACGGTAATGATTTTTGTGTCTGCAAAGATTTCACTTTGGTGGCATTTGTGTCTAAAGATCCTCCTTTGTTTAGTTTGTTCGTTATCTTCTGCTTCTCATCGGGCTTAGCTTTTAATGTAAGCTTTTTCTTATCTTTGCGTTTGATTCTTTCAATATCTGGAACTATTTGATCTTCACTGAGATCCGAGAGCTTTCTAATACTACCTCGAGGTGAGTTGAGAGACGAAGTAGGCGATCTCGATGGTGATTTAGATATAGGAGAGCGAGATAATGGAGACTTACTCATTGGGGAACGAGAGGGCGACTTCTGTTGTGAATTTAGTTTAGACAAATCGTATCTGCGTTTGAACGACCGAGGTCGTCGCTGTTCCATCAAATCTTCTAACAATTTCAATTCCTCGTTATCGATTACGACAGATTTTAATTCTTCAGGCGCTTCAACCTGTTCTTCCTCAACTTCTTCTATTTTGTCAATAATATCTTTTTTAGGTCCAGATGGCTTCGTAGTTTTTTCGTCAATAATAGATTTTTCTTCTAGTACTTCGCCTTCTTCGTTTGGATCAGATACCGTGTCGTCTTTTGATGAGAATGCGTTCATAGGAGGCAAACGATGGAGCTGTATGACAGGAGTATCCAAGCTTTTGGCTCTACGGCTCGCGGTGGGAGAATCTTGAGTCGCCTTTTGCCGTTGGAGAGAAAACACCGACCCTTCAGATAAGTTGAGTCTGGCGTGAGCGAAGAGTATAGGCGTCCCACCTTGCTTACGAAGCATCGGTGAGATCAACTCGTCACGCAAACTTTTCTTTATGTTAAGCTTATTAGGGTCCTTTTTATCGTCTTTTGCAGCCTCACTTTTCTCTTCCGAAGGAGCTCGTAGGCCAGTCACTTTTTGTATTTCCATATCGGCAAAATGTTCATCATCTGATCTGAGAAACTCGATACTTTCGAGAATCGGAGAAGGAATGTTCTCGTTGTATTCCCATTGAGAGCTCTCTTTACTAGTCTGTTTTAACTGGTGAAAGTCCAATTGATGTTGTTCGTGAACTTGTTGTTCCGCTAATTTAATAGCGATTTCATCCTCAGAGCTCGGAATGGATATAGATCGCTCAGATATACGACGTAATTCCGTAGCGTTGCCGCTTATACTATCGAGAATCTGAGGATTATATTTAGCTTCCAATTCGGCTAGCTTTCGACACTGCGGCGGAGATCCTTCTATCTCAGTGGAACTCATTGTTTGTCCTCTGTGCCATGCACCGGAAGTTATTTTATCGTACTCGTGTTGCAGTATGGGTTCCAATTCTTTTCGAGATTGCGGTGGAGAGAACTCCAGTTTCGGCGCCGCTTCGGTAGTACCGAATACGTCATCCGAATCCACACTTTCGTCATCGGAAGAGAACGACGTGATACGAGTTTTGTCTTTGGTTTTCGTTTTGATTTTAGTCCCCGTGCCCTTTTTGCCAACCCCGCGAGCTTTCGGTATTCTCTTATTGGGTGGCAGTTTCTCCGATTTGGATTTGATGTCGGCACGGAGCTTCTCGGCCGCCGTCATCGGTTTCGGCGCGACGCAGATCGGGGGCTGCTGCACGTTCCGCCCGTTGATGGCAAATTTAATATCGTGCTGGTACTGAGGCTCCTGCAGAGCACTATCTGTCTTAGAACTCGTGGCGGAATCACTCTCGATCTGACTCAGTTTAGAGTTCAAGGTCTCGAGAAGGATCGGGTCCAGATTTTTGGTAATATCGCGCTTTGGACTCGGCAGCAACTGAATTTGGCCTGTTTTATCGACCTCCAGCGTCACCGGGTCCACCTTCGACAAATCTATATTCTGCGTGAACAAAAAGTCTCGGCTTTCTACTTCCAGGAATTTAGAGCTGTGTTCGATTTGCACACTGTTCCGAGGAGATTTGGGCGATTTTGGAGATTTGGGCGATTTTGGCGATTTCGGTGACTTCGGAGATTTGGGAGACTTTGGTGATTTGGGAGATTTCGGTGAGCGAGGCGATTTGGGGTGATCGTGATACTTGCAGCGGAGGTGTGCGCTAACGACGTGGCGGCCTTGCGGGGGCAGCATGACGATGTCTGGCGGCGGCGCGGGCGCGACCGCGGCCGCAGGCGCCGTGCCGTTCATCACGTGCCGCTTGTGCAGCACGTACGGGATGTCGTACCCGTCGTCGGCGGCGCGCTTGCCCTCCTCGAAGCCCGCCTTGAACGCGTCGAACTCCTCGAAGTAGTTCTTGGGCAGGTCGAAGGGCGTGCGCGGCGCGTCCGGCCGGCGCGCCGGCAGCTCGAAGTGCGAACGCTTGCTGGCGATCGGCGGCGCGCTCGGGATCTGGCGGAACATGTAGTCCTCGTCGCTGGACTCGGCCGGCGTCAGGTCGATAGACTTCTGGTGCATGAGCATGTGGCGGCGCGAGTTGACGCCGTTGAACCGCGGCCGGTTGGCAAGGCTGTTGGGGTCGCTCTTCGTGCGCTCCACCGTAGGGTGCGCGAGCGGCGGCGCCGGCTCGGCCAGCCGGCTGCTCGACCGCGTCTCGAGGATCAGCTTCGGGTCGTACTCGTCGAAGTGCGTCTTCGCGATCAGCTCTTCTTTGAGACTCTCCTTGCGGCCGTGCGCGTGCGGCTTGCCGCGCATCTTATCGAACTCAGACTGCAGGAGCGGTACCCCCGGGGACGCGGCCGCCGCTTTCTTCTTGGCGTACTCGATGCTGTCCATGGCTGGCAGGACGCGCACCGCCACGTCCGACTCGTTGGAGGAGTCCTTGGCAAGGTGTGCGGGCGCGGGCGGTGGCGCCTCGCGGCTGCCGGAGCGCGTGAGGGACTCGATCTTCTCCTTGTCAAAGCTGAAGACGGTGTCGGAGGAGCGGCGGCGGCGGTAGAGGCCGGCGCGCGCGCGGCGCTCGGGCTCGGGCTCGCGGCGCGCCACGGCCGGCAGCGAGGCGGCCGCCGCGCCCGCGCCCGCGCCGCCGCCGCGCCGCGCCTCCCCCGGGAACGTGGAGTACGGCGTGGGGATGTGGTAGTAGCCGGGCGACGTGGCCAGGTTCGCGATGAGGTCCTCGTGCGAGCGCCCGTAGCCGCGCTCCTCGTACTCGAGTGGCTCGGTGCCCACGAACGTCGGCTCGAGCGGGTCGTACAGGTCGGGGCTGGAGGCGGGCGAGCCGGCCGCGAACGGGTCCGCGTACGCGGGCCCGCGCCGCGGCTCCTCGTACGGGTCGTACGGGCCACGCCGGCACTCGTAGTACTCCGACTTGGAGTCCTCCTGGCTGGAGGTCCGCGACCCGCTGCGGTCCGAGCTCTTGCTCTTGAGCGTCTCGCGGGATTTCTTGCTGTCCGTGTGGTAGACGGAGTCGCGCGACTTCTTGCTGGACTCGCCGCTGGAGCGCTTGGAGTCGTGGCGCGACTCGCGGCTGGAGGCGCGCGAGCCGAGCGCGCGCTTCATCTCGCGGTAGAGCGCGCCGTCGGAGCGCACGCCGAGGCGCTCGCGCGGCAGCACGCGCGGGTCGTCCGCCAGGAACGCGTCCAGCGGCACGTCCGAGTCGGAGCGCGGCGCGCCGCCGCCCGAGCCCTCCTCCGACAGCTCGTTGCCCGAGTCGAGCGAGCACGAGCGCCATGCCGAGCCGGGCCCGACGCCGCGCGTCTCCGACTCGGAGTCGGAGCGCTCGATGAGCTCGTAGCTGTCGTGCGACACGTCGTCCTGCGAGGCGGCGCGCGGGAAGAGCGCGGGCGCGGGCTCGAGGCGCGCGGCGCCGCCGCAGCCGGGGAACGAGGCGGAGTAGGCGCGGTCGAGCGGCGCGCGCGCGGCCGCGGGCGTGCCGAGCGCGTGCGCCAGCGAGCGCGCCTCGTAGCGCGTGACGGGCGAGTCGACGCGGCCGAGCGCGCGGTGGCGCGCGCCGCCCGCCTCGTCGAAGCTGAAGTCGCGCAGGTTGCGCGCGGAGGCGGCGCGGCGCGGCGCGGCGGCGGCGGGCGGCGAGCGCGGCTCCTCGTCCGCCTCGAGCAGCAGCGAGCCGCCGGACCGGCTGGAGCGCGTGGACGGGCACGCCGAGTACATGTTGGACTGCGACAGCTCGTACTCGAGCCGCTCGGACGACTTGCGGAAGCTGTGCGAGCGCTTGGCGAGCATGAAGTCCGGGTAGCCGCTAGAGGGGGGCGTGCGGGCAGCGGCGCGGGGGGGGCTCTGACCTGGTGCGCGCGCACGCGGCGGCGGAGTGGGCGCGCGCCCGCGGCCACTCTCCGCACACGAACTCGCCCGGCTCCATATAATCGGCTCCGGAGAAACCTGCACAGCGAGACCGCACGTCACTACCGACACTCACTATTGACAATATCCTACCCTAATACGGTTGCATGGAAGATATCGCTCTAAGCGTAAACGATAAAACCGCCAATTAAAAGGTCTAGCATGTTCTTAAACTTCTTTTTTTTTGTTTTGTTTTTAAGTCAAAACATATTTTGGCGCACCACACAGATTTTTCGTGGGCTGTGAACGAAGCTCATGGTCACGCTCGCACATGAAAGAAATCTTCGGGTGAACTCGGGGCCTACTCGGGACGCATTTCTAGATGGCCATACTTAGAAGATTTATTTTATTCTAAATGGAAAACAAACAGCATTACACAATCAAAAAATTAAATAGAAACACTAAAGCCAAATTCAGTTTGCACTATATAACTGATATGATTATTTATTCTAGACTAGCAGCGCCCTCCGGCCTCACCCGCGTAATTTCCAAAGTGAACTATCAAATACTAAATTCTGAGTTACAAGTTTTCACTTTTATCGACAGTCCCTGACTGCCATTTTTTATTTTTGGCCTTCAATTAAGAGTTTTCATATCTTATATCTGATGATGTAGGGTATACTCACCAACGGTGTCGTCGTCCGATGAGGCAGAGGCGAATCCTCCGTAGGATGATGATTGACCTCCGCACGGGTCACAAGCTCTCCCGCCTGCGAACACACGCCGACTGTACTCTCCACCGACGCGACCCTCCGCCGGTTTACGAGCCACATTGACATTAACAAATCGGTCCGTGCCACGTGCAATATTGACGAGAAATGTGTAAATGACGGACATGTGCGTGTACAGGGTATTTTTATTCCATTAAATCCACCATCCAAAAACAAATGTACGTTTTAATTTTAGAATAAAGTGAAATGATTGTACCAAAACCACAGTTAGGATGAATAAGGTTAATTTGAAACGGAACCATGCCATGGAAATGAACCGAGACCCTTTGATTTCCGGTACATAAAATATCAGATATCATATGAGGTCAGTCATCGATATAAACCATAAGATGTGCCCTCCCAAACCTCAGGCGCACAGAATTATGTCATCGTTGGGAAGCTCACTCTTTCCGTTTCAGCCGGTTGCATGAAGCGGTGAACGCTCGACATTTCTACCTATCACTAAATGTTGTCAACAACCAACATAAGTAGAACCACAGCATACCTCGCCGCTAGCGATTCTAGGGGTGAAGTAGATTGGTAAAGTGTAAACCACTTACACACTGAGACGCAGATTATTACCATTTTCAAGGTGCTCAGGGTACATCTAATGGTTTATATCGATGAGGTCAGTTGTGAACGAAGACTGTTAACGATGAGAACGAAAGATTAGAGACATCGTAACAGGTCAAATTTGTAGGCCCTTACAATTTGATCGCAGTACATTTTCGTGAGCTGAAAGGAAAGAAACAGAACATTTCTATCGTGAAGCTAAATGATGGTTAAACTAAAATAATTGACTTCATAGATTGTTGGGTAGAAACTTTTGAACCGAATAATAGGTTAGGTTTTAAATTAAAACAAAACCTATTTAAATTTGTAGTTATGTCTATTGTGTAAGTAGGGATAGTAGTTTTCATATCATGAAGCTACGCGCGTCTTACTTGTGGTGATCAAGTGTAAAAACACACTAAGTAAAACACACGTGAATACAAATATTAGGTCCTTCCATATGAAATTGATGTTTTGTCGTACTGGCTACTTTAATCTCAAATATCTCCTCTACGGCGAGGAATTCCAATTTCAAATTTACTCATGCTTTTGTGTTTTGAAAACCATAATTCATTTGTTTTTTCCTCTATTGATGCGGAGGACCTAATATCTTCCTTCGCCCGCGTCTCGGGCGGTACTGAGAGCATCCGCAGTCACGCACACATTCGCAGCGTGTTTGTGAACATCGTCACCACAAGTAAAGCTCGCATCGCTTCGTGTGATAAAAGTACTAGTTATAGTTTGGTAAGTACCCAGTCTCTCGTGGCGACATAGACGGTAGCTAGTAGCCGGGGGCATACAAATACCATATGTGTGCCTGAAAACAATTGCCTACGCCTGAAAACAATTGCCTATGGCCGCATCCCGTACTGAGAGCGTTTGCGGTCACGCAAACGTTCACACCGTGTGTTAGAAAGTAGTATAGTGTGGTAAGTACCTGGGGACCACCTAACTAGAACTGGCGCAACTTTGATATATATATTCTCTCTTTTCTTTCCGCTTGAAATGATAGAGACCGCAGTAGCAAAGCGAAAGCTGATTTAGTTAGGCGGTAGAGCCGGTCCCTCGTGGCGACATAGGCGGTAGCTAGTAGCCGCGCAGGGCAGTGTTCACGCGCGCTCGCCGCCGTCCGCACCTCCGCCGCACTGTACCCTTTCATCATCAGAGAAGGTATAGTATGGTATAGTATAGTGTGGTAAGTACCCGGTCCCTCGTGGCGACATAGGCGGTAGCTAGTAGCCGCGCAGGGCAGTGTTCACGCGCGCTCGCCGCCGTCCGCACCTCCGCCGCACTGTACCCTTTCATCATCAGAGAAGGTATAGTATGGTATAGTATAGTGTGGTAAGTACCCGGTCCTCGTGGCGACATAGGCGGTAGCTAGTAGCCGCGCAGGGCAGTGTTCACGCGCGCTCGGCGGCCGCCCGCGTCTCCGCCGCATTGTGCCCCTTCATCATCAGAGAAGGTATAGTATGGTATAGTATAGTGTGGTAAGTACCCGGTCCCTCGTGGCGACATAGGCGGTAGCTAGTAGCCGCGCAGGGCAGTGTTCACGCGCGCTCGCCGCCGTCCGCACCTCCGCCGCACTGTACCCTTTCATCATCAGAGAAGGTATAGTATGGTATAGTATAGTGTGGTAAGTACCCGGTCCTCGTGGCGACATAGGCGGTAGCTAGTAGCCGCGCAGGGCAGTGTTCACGCGCGCTCGGCGGCCGCCCGCGTCTCCGCCGCATTGTGCCCTTCATCATCAGAGAAGGTATAGTATGGTATAGTATAGTGTGGTGGTACCCGGTCCTCGTGGCGACATAGGCGGTAGCTAGTAGCCGCGCAGGGCAGTGTTCACGCGCGCTCGCCGCCGTCCGCACCTCCGCCGCACTGTACCCTTTCATCATCAGAGAAGGTATAGTATGGTATAGTATAGTGTGGTAAGTACCCGGTCCCTCGTGGCGACATAGGCGGTAGCTAGTAGCCGCGCAGGGCAGTGTTCACGCGCGCTCGGCGGCCGCCCGCGTCTCCGCCGCATTGTGCCCCTTCATCATCAGAGAAGGTATAGTATGGTATAGTATAGTGTGGTAAGTACCCGGTCCCTCGTGGCGACATAGGCGGTAGCTAGTAGCCGCGGGCGAGGCGCGGCCGCGCAGGGCAGCGTCCGCGCGCGCTCGGCCGCCGCCCGCGCCTCCGCCGCACTGTACCCCTTCATCATCAGAGAAGCCTCCAGGTAGTGAGGCTGCTGCTCCCACTCCAGGGAAATCGCTGCCCGCAAACATTACACCAGTTAGTTCGATCACTCACACTGTTCTACACAAAATAATTAAAATGTGTATAATGTTAATATATGCTAATACATTAAAGCTAAAGATATTTTATGTTTGAACGCGCTCATCTCATAAACTACTGGACCGATTTCAAAAACTCTATCCCCGATGGATATGTCCGTGTTCCCTGAGTGCCATTCCGTTACATATTATATACGGGGCGAACCGCTAGTCTTAATGCATATAAATTATTACGTGTCACGTTTGTCCGCGATGAACTCCTAAACTACTTAGCCGACTTTAATGAAATTTGCACACCGTGTGCAGTTTTACCAGAGAAATTACAGGGCTTAGAGATATAATATCTTAGATCTCTGGGTGACGAGCGCAGTGCAGTGCTAGGTAATTATTTGGAATCTGCATGTTCCAATAGCTGCGTGTCACTGTGCTGTTATGTGGCTGGCATTTTGTTTACCATCAGGCACATGTCCAGCTCGTCTTGTCACTATAAATTATTTAAAAAAAAGTTTGATCTCACTTGAAAGACCGGATAGTTTTTATTACGGGCATTACGTGGTAATATCCGAGCGAAGCCAGAACGAGCCGCTATTAGGATTCGTATTATTCCAAACTAAATAACTACTAGACAGTAATATAATAGTATACTTAAAGTTACAAAATGCGAGGTATGCTACTGATAAGACATTTAGATCAGAGCGCCCAAGAAACAGCCTCAGCCTCCCTTGGGGCTGATGTACACAAACCCATTGCCAGGGATATAATCTATAAACTCTTATTGAAATTGAAAAATGGATGTCTTTGAAGAATAAATGAATTTTATCATTAATATATTACTACGAAAATTAACGAACTTACACATTTTATTAGTAATCGAGTTACGTAGTACCAAATGATAAGCGGCTCTTAAAAATGGCCGCTCACTAAACCATATCTACCCGCAATTTTTGATGTTATATTTTTTTAACTCTTTATTACAAGTTTTAACCACTTCTGACATTTAATTTGCATATAATCATATTATAATATGGTGTGTGTGTGTGTGTGTACAAGATAACGCGAAACATCTGCCGAAAGGGACGTTTTGTACTTATCAATACGAACAACCGTTACATTAACTCTGACAATAAAATTAGCTCATAGTTTTGTACAAAAATATGCCAAAACCATGAAAAAACTGAATTTTTCGCTATTTTACGTTCGCTAAACCAGTCGCCACAGTAAAAATGATCACAGTGATGAGTTCAACGCGTCCTTTTCGGCTAACACAGAAGGCGAAGTACAAATACCTGCATCCCCGATAGCGTTGCGTAAACGCTAGCAAATGTATGGAAAATTAAAACAACGCCCTTTGGAAATTTAAGAAAATTATAATAATTATCTTTTTGCATTCAGTGACAATGCAACACTTTGTATTTTTAATACTGCAATGTCTATTTATTAACACTTTATTGGCCTGAGGTACATAGGTGTCACAATGATATTTTGGTTTGCTAATTTTAGAAATCGCTGTAAGCGAGGAGTCAGCCATTGATTGCATTCAATGTAATAAATACAGGTGCACCATGTAAAATACAATGCATGGGTATAAGTAATTTTCTGTATTTTTTTACCAATGACAAAACTTCCATTGTTACAAAACCCTAACCTAATTTTAACTATGGGGTGCACTTTGTTGCACCCCATACTAAAGACACGATTTTCACAGTATTTCAAACATCTGGTGTACATCAAAAGGTTTCAAATATGTGGTGTTTTATCCGGATGATCAATGAAACAGTTACCTCATCTGCTTATAGTCATATAATTAACCATTGACTGATTGCATAATTATTTCTATCAAAATTGCCTATATTTGCACTGTGTCTGGGTGTTTCTATTTATAATAAGTATGTATTTAAAACTATATATGTATTATATGTGCTATTTGGCCGCCATAGTACAAGCTTTGCTTAGTTTGGGGGTCAGATTGTGTTGTGTGTGAATTGTCCGCCAATATTTATTTATTATTTTATTTAAAAAAATCTGGAGTGACTATAAAATAAATGAAAAAGGTAAAAGCAATTTTCTGTTTTTTTTCAACGTATTTCACATCTGTTGTACTTGATAAAGAGTTTCTGTGTATATGTCAATCCATCTACTTTGGTTTTTTTTTTCTGCATTTAACATCTTAATTGGGCTTTTGCAGATTTTTTTCTCGATTGAAACACAGGTTCAACCTAGTTCAGGCTAATAAAATTAGTATTCGTGTTTATAATCGTAATGAGATATTGTATAGTTAAGATCTACTTTACTAAAATAAGTTAATTGTGCGTATACATTGCATTGCATTCATTCGTCATATGAAAATAAATAAGGGGCGTTATTTTCGATACATTTGTGTATGTAGTGTCCGGTGCCGGCGGCGGCGGTGAGGCCGTCGCGGCTACGTACCGTCGGAGCCCGGCGGCAGCGGCAACAGCGGGTGCGCGGAGAGGCTCTGGTTGAGCGGCGCGGCGACGTTGGCGCGCGAGCCGCCCACCGAGCGCGAGGCGCGGAACGAGCCCGACCTGCGGCATCGGGCAGAGGATGGTGACCAGCGCCGGCCCCGCCTCTCTCTCTCTCTCCGGGGACACTACGACACGGCACGCCTGCACGACCGCACGCCCTCACGCAACTCGATCACGGTGACACCCTTAGCTCGCAAACTATCAGATGCGCGTGTTTATACTGATGCTAGAGTGTTAGAAGTTTGTTGCTTTTATATCTAAGTGTATTTGTAGCATAATAGCTGCGAAACGAACAGTCTTAATTTGATACACATCTTTTTTTATTCTATTCACGTATTTGAATGGGTATCTGCTTGAATATATAGTTCATAATCGAATTTACATGCTGCTGTTTTTTTCTCTGTGACGCAGTGTGAGATAGTTTATTTCTGTTAACTGACATGGGCAACATGTATCTGCAGTAATTAGAATCAAATGTCGTTTTTTAATTTTGTTCTATTTTTTTAAATATCCGATATGCTTACATTAACTGCTTGATGTTAAACGATCATGCAATATTTTAGTTTTTGACTTGCAACACTTTCACAAATTTTTATCTACCAACTACATTGACAATGCACAGTGGGTAATCTTATCTTTCAAAACAAGGTACGAGTGAGTCTGTCAGGTTTGTGTAAAGGGAGAAAGTTATACAAAGTCCATTCTTGTTTACATTTCAATTATAGGGACAACTTTATTGTGATTGGTGATATTTACAGACTGTTATTATTGTACAAATGAGGTTTGACGAACCAAGGGTTTAGTGATCGGCAAAAGGTAAAAATAATGCAATGATTTAAAATGGCGTCGATGTCGTAGTGTCGCTCCGTTTGGCCACCAGCTTTTGGTTTCGCAACAGTGGACTCCCGTGTGGGCCTGCGTTCCTTTACCACAGTAAATACAGCGAATCTACGAAACTTGTCATGGGAAATTGGTTCGAGATGATCGACGAACGTGCGAAGGAAAGCGAACTATCGCTGCGCCCCCGATCGTGAGGCCGTCAGTAGCGTAGACCGTCGCAGTGCAAGCGTTCACTACACTAGCGCGGGTCCACGGACCAGTGCGACAACTAAGTCTAAGCGAGAGCCTCGGAGCGCAGACCCACAACTTAAAAAATCCCTAAAAAAGTATCTCGACAACACCATCCTCCGACCGATAGCCACGGTTGCTCAGCAACACAACTAAGATCGTTTACATCTTGGAAGAAGCGAAATTCTCAACTTTACAGCGCATGCTCGAATATGCTAATCACCATTGATGATACAGTAACTATCGAAGCCTTTCGATTTCGGAACGATTTCACATTAGTCGTTTTTAGGGACTTTTTAATACATGCAAACCTCCATTTATTAGATTCTTCCTGTTTCCACACAAACGCCCACAAGACAAAACCAAAAGCTAGTGTATCCCAGTCCATGCTAACCACTCACCTTACTTGAATAATTATACCTACGTATACATTTATCGTATCTTATATCTATCCCTCGACACCTATACCCTCGAAAGAGCGACATAGAT
The DNA here is from genome assembly GCA_017562165.1 of Ectropis grisescens. Taxonomy (NCBI): domain Eukaryota; kingdom Metazoa; phylum Arthropoda; class Insecta; order Lepidoptera; family Geometridae; genus Ectropis; species Ectropis grisescens. The sequence goes on along the minus strand of CM029781.1, from coordinate 26,928,575 downwards.
ATAATATGCTAGAAATTACATCTATAAGCATATCTAACTACGCCTAGTAGATAGTACAAGAAGGCAAAGTATATCTGTTTGCTATGGCGGTATAAGCTCTAAGTATTTTGATCAGTGCATGCATTATGAAGTTTAACACAAGAATAAGGCAACATAAACATATATAGATAGAACTAACTGCTTAATTTTTAAAATCTAAAACAATTTTTGCCTTGATCTTGTGTCTGCTAAATATATCTTTCTACAATGTTACATGGCTAAGCTTAGTTAGAATGATTCCTTGTAACGTACCTTTGGAATGTTTGCCGTTTCACATAGTTGTCTCTTACGAATTCGACTATTTGTTTCTGCGTTTTACCGCTATACCTGCAAATACGAGCAGAATTAATATTACTAGACTAACTTGAAGGTTGTTGATCCGTTTATTTCAAGGAATTGGACCGGTTCAAATAGGTTGTATATAAAAAGTCGTTAAACAGTGGAAGCCAGCAATATCAACCTACTTTATGTTTCTACTGCAGTCGCACAATGCCTTCTCTCACAAGGAGAAAGAGAGAGATAGAGAATCAACAACTTAACCTTAACTTAATAAAAGCTAGCCAAGTGCGGGTAGGCGAATGACTCTCTGAAAAATATTTCTCAACACATCGGCGTTTCCTAGCGATGTTTTCTTTCACCGTTAAAGCCAGTGGTGATTGATCTTTGGACATCTGCACTTGGGAAAAAACTAAGCGGTGCAGGCAGATCTACAACATAGGGCATCAATTACTGAGAAATCTGTGGGCTGGTTGTTCCCTTATCTTCGCAATTCTACTGAAATCGTGAAATCGTCTGAAATCGTGGATGGTGCCCTAGTCACAGGCATTATAGTAGTAGTAGGGAGTATTACAGTTTACTGGCTGGTGGCTACCACTTTAACATACACATTAGTTGGTGTTAATAAAAAGCAGCCTACATGCTATCCCAAACTATAGATAATATAATTCGTTCCAAATTTCAGTACGATCTTCTTAGATGTTTTGACGTGATTGAGCAACAAACATCTAAACTTTCCCATTTTATAATATTATTACGATATTAGTAGGATAATTAATATGTATTATATCCGCTATCATGATGCATTACTACAATATGTGCGTAGTTTGGAGCTAAACGTTGTTGGCATGTCCCAAGAATATTGCGAGTTCATGCGTCATCCTCCAACCGTGGCGGATTAAAGCCCTGACTCTCCTTGCGAGAGAAGGCCCGGAGTCCTAGCAGTGGGAACATTTAGTGGGATGTTTTTGCTTTGCTTATGGTACACACCTAAAAGAGGATCCCCGTGAGATGACCCTGGTCTTGTGTCTCGGCAGCCGCGGCACGCTGCTGCACCGGAAAAAGCCGTGGTTCTCGACGCACTTCTTCCAGAAGTTCTTGCACTCGTTACGGCTCTCGAAGAAGAACTCGACCACCTCGCGGTAGTAGCCCTGGAAATAAGGGTAAACCTTAGATAGAGAATGAGTAAAATAGCTCAAGTTTTTCCACACGGTTCCTTTGTAGCAATCGTAAACAGATGACCGTGCATACTTAGGTATGGCAACAGAGTGATGTGCCGCGACAAAAGTATGAAACTTCCACATCACACTTCTACTTCACACGCGATCAGACCCGTACTTTAGGTGTAAAGCGTTTTTTCTAACTCTATACTATACATAGTATATGTAAACTCTTTGGGGTAAACGTTATAGCTTTTTTTTTAAATAAAGAGTGACGAGACGATCAGGACATGTGCCTGATAGTAAACAACATGCCTGATACATAACAGCACAGTGACACGCAGCTATTGGAACATGAAGAGTCCAAATCATTACCTAGCACTGCACTGCGCTCGTCACCCAGAGATCTAAGATCTTATATCTCTAAGCTCTGGAAACATTGCCCTTCAAACCGGAACACAGTAATGTTTTCACATTACTGCTTGGCGGTAGAATAACTGGCAAAGGTGTGGTACTTCCCCAGGCGGACTCTGCCAAGAGTCCTACCACTACAATAAAAACTTAATAATTTATTTAAGCTTACCTAATAATTTATTTTCTCAGAAAAAATAAAAACCGACTTCAATCTCAATTCAACTTCAATCAGACACTCCAAATGTGATGCAAGATATTATACCATACTCTCTCACGAGGTCACGGAAGTTGACTCACATTATGGGACCGGAAGTTTATAACACTCTTCCCAAAATAGTTATATCGGCCCCAAGTTTCGGCAGCTTCAAAAACAAATTAAAGTGCTGGCTTATTGATCAAACTTTTTATAGTTACAGTAACGCCGTACAAAAATCATACGACAAAGAGAAATGATCGAGGTTTAGAACCCCTGTCTGTCTGTCTGTCTTCAACTGCACTCAGTTGGACAGCTTACAAGTGACGTCTAAACTTTAACACGAAACCATAAAATGTATGCATAGTGCTCAATCTTATCTGAAATTTTACTTTATACCCTTCTATCATCCTACATAGGTCTCTCAATCCCATGCTGTATCATATGACCCATAAATTCTGTTCACGGGCCTGCAGTCTATAAGCGACATGTTGGGCGTTATTAAAATATATATAGACATCATTGAAATCAGTAAAAAAAAATCGTCTCATTAGGACGAGTTTTAATAATCGCAGTTTTCGGCGAACAAGCGACTAAAATTTACCGATTTATGAATAACTCTTATTTCGTAGGTCCCAATTTTGTTTGGCATTAAAAATGAAAAAGAATAATTATTTTGACTAAATTAATAAATAGTTATCACTAATGGGATGTTTTTATGATTTTTTTTTTTCACAAAATACGTATAAACTTAAAACTGCTCCACTGTAAAGTTGTCAAACTGTTGTTTGGTATTTTCTGCCTTTCAAGCGTCGATATAGTCGAGAGTTTGTTACAGAGAAGCAACTTACATATCCCTCAGGGTGCAGTTTGATGAGGAACTTCTTCCTCTTGAAGGAGATCTTGCGTATCTTGGCCCAGCTGAACGTGTTGATCTTGGTGAAGTGCTGGAACACCGCTATGCCCATGTGGGCCACGGCCAGGTTCAGGGGAACGTTCTCGTGGTCTTTCGCCGGATGCATTTTTATACCTGCAGAAAAGCAATTATTACAGCTGAGCCAGTTACCTGGAAGAGTCATCGCAAAGCGATAGCGATAAAGTCGCCATTTGTTTCACTAGTTTTAAGAATGTGTACTGTTTATTAATTTTTGATTGTAGACTTTAAAAAATCTATCTGAGATTTATTATGAACCATATTTACGAACAACGGAAGCGCACCATTTACAGAGAGGACAGATTTACACAGCCGTTCAGGACAAACATTTGTATGATGTATAAATAATCCTACTGATATTATAAATGTGAATGTTTGTGTGTTTGTTGTTCAATAACGTCGTAACGTATGAACGGATCAAGTCGAATTTTAAAAATACTAGATAGGCATAGGCTACTTTTTATCCCGGGAAAATGATGGGAAAGGGTACAACGCGGATAAAACCGCGGGAAATTGCTAATTAAATATACCTATTTGCTTTTATCCATCTCACAAATATCTTTTTTTTTATAGCTCAGAGTGACAAGACTAGCAGGACATGTGCCTGATGATAAGCAACATGCCTGCCACATAACAGCACAGTGACACGCAGGTATCGCAACATGAAAAGTCCAAATCATTACCTAGCACTGAACTGCGCTCGTCGCCCAGACATTTAAAATGTTATATCTCTAAGCCCTGTAATTTCTCTGGAAACATTGCCCTTCAAACCGGAACACAGTAATGTTCGCACATTACTACTTGGCGGTAGAATAACTGGCAAAGGTGTGGTACTTCCCCAGGCGGACTCTGCTAAGAGTCTAGAAAATCTATTCTATTCTCTTTAGGTATTTACCATTATCTCTAGCTTAGTTTGAGGTTAGTTAGTGTTGTGTATGAAATGCTGCCATTTTTTTAACCGACTTCTTAAAACAGGAGGAGTGTATCAATTCGAACCCTTTGTTTTTTTACGTATGATCCCTGATTTCTCGAGAACCGCCGTAGAGTCGAAATCGGTCAAAGGTTATTTAAATATGAATCAAAAACTAAAATCTGTATACAATTTTCTGGATGACGTAATTGTAGATTTCACGAAAGTTATGAAGCTCGAACCTGTCACTAGGAAATTGGGTAAACGCGTTAATAAACACTAGTTTTGCACTAAAAAGGGTAAAATAAACTATTTTCGTACAAAAATTTTTACCGACTTCAAACCCACAAACAGGTACTCAAAAGGGAAAAATTTATTGACATCATTATTACAAGTGTACAACCAAGTCTAACAGGTAGTGGATATGCCTACCTAACACATACTAGGTACATAGTGTTTTTGGCCTGACTGGCACCGACTTCAAATAGATGAGTGAGTAGCACTTGTAATAATTATATTAATTTATTTTTCTCTTTTGAGTGCCTATTTGTGGTTTTGAAGTCGGTTTAATTATTTGTACGAAAACAGTTTATTATTAACATAAGTGATTTTGATTGTACCCCCATAAAGCAACAACAAGTTTGCATACAGACAAATTTAGCATCAATTAGTAAAGGTTTAACACTCACCGTACAGTTCACATCTTCGTGCCGTTTCTAGCAAATTTAAATCTGCTTCTGCTGGACTTTGGCCTCTGAAATAAAGAAATGAAAATTATTAAAATAACCTTCCAATCTCAAAAATACACAAAAGAATTCAATTGTTTTTACCAAGTAAGATAATCTTACTAATACATATTATAAATTTGGATGTCAGTTTCTAAATCACGTCAAAACGGCTGTACGGATCGGGTAAAAATTTGGAACACAGATATAAGCTCGGATAATCACAGAGGCTACTTTTTATTACATAAAAATACGAGAGAACTGGAGTAAGGTGTAAAACCAAGGTAAAACTGTAGGACGCTGCTGTACATAGCATTGTAGTGACGACATTAATGAATTCAGTGGTAGATACCACTGAATTCCTTAATGTCGTCACTATATGATGTACGTATATGATGGTTAGCAAAAACCAACAGTTCTGAAACAGGGAAGTTTGGCGACAGAGGGAGGTGGCTTATAAGTAGAGTCCATAAGTCTTTGAATTATGAAACGATGTGGCTTTTTTAAATACTACGAGCAGTTCGATAGAAAAATGGGGAAGGTAGTATAAGATCACGCAGATCAATTGCACACTCTCCTAAATGTACCCTATAAAAAACTGGTAAGCTAGCAATTTTGCGACCATCTTCAACACTTTGAAATATTTTTCGAACAAGGGTATCGTTTCCTATGAGCCTTTTAGCACCTTCTCCGATCGATTCCAAAGCCTCCAGCTGGTAATTGGCCGAGAGATTTTAATAATAGATTTTCTAATATCTGGATGAACTGGAACACCATTTCCGACGATATCTCACTACTATCTACCAAGGAAAACCGTGTAGACAACAGTCCTAGTATATTTAAAACTCCAAGCAAAACCAGCATTAAGTAAAACTAAAAAGACCGTGTAAAACCGCATCAGTTTTCATAGCGTAAGGTTGATAAAACAATTTAGTGCAGAACAAGTATGACAAAACTTTTCCCATTTATCAAGTCCGGGGACTTTGTTGTGGACATTGAATACTGTTGGGAATTTATTAGGTCTACAGTTACAAAATAGGTTGCTTTTATTTCGCATTTCTGATCGTCTATGCTTTTAGGTTTTTGTAGTGGTATGACTCTTTGCCACCTAAGTCCGCTTGGGGAAGCGCAGCTATATCCCCCCCTAAAGCCAACCTGCAACCATCACATTTCAATTTGAAATAAATTATTAAGACAAACAATAATCTCTATATATACTATATCTTATACCAATTAGTCCATTGAAATGTTAAATATTTTTTAGGCCTTACCTTGCGTTTTTAGAGGACGCAATTTTTTTTTTATGTGTAGTGGGGGGGGGGGTCAGTGCAACCCTTGTCGCACGGCCGGCATCTTGAAAATAGGGGTTGAAATGGTTTTTACGATATACCTCTTAAACTACTTATTTGATAAAAAAAATTGTTAACATTTTTTATTGCAAATTAAATTCTATACGACTTTGGTCCAGTAACTTTTTGTCGTAGAACTATAAAAAGTATAAATAAAAAAGTTATAAGCGAATAATGAGGCTATTAACAAGCAGTCCAGAATTCCGGAGAACACCCACCCTGGATTAATCCACGGCTTGTTTGAGCTGACGCTGACGAAAAAACTAAGTTGGCTCTGCAAACCAAACACTTGTTTGGTGGTTTGCACCACCGAAAACACCACTCTTTTCTATTTGAGCCATTTCATGCCATGAGACAGAAGCTTGAACCTTGCGTAGTCTCGTTCCACGTGGTCTTTCATCGGAATTTTGCCCCACCGGCTATTTGACTGGGCTCGTGGCTTAGTGGGTAGTAACTCTGCCTGCGACGCCGAGGGTGGGTTCGATTCCCACCCAGTGCAAATATATGTGTGATGAATTCAAATGTTTGCACTGTGTCTGGGTGTTTCTATGTATAATAAGTATGTATTTAGAACTATATAAGTATTATATCAGCTATCTGGCCACCATATTATAAGCTTTGCTTAGTTTGGGGTCAGATGGTGTTGTGTGTGAATTGTCCACCAACATTTATTTATTTATTTAAATACGTGCGCTTGATCCTCTCGCATTATCTCTACCCGATGAGCCTATAAGAAAAACGTAGAAGAAAGGTTATAATATAAAAATCTCACATGTGTTTCTTATGGTTTTCCATGATGCGGCGCTCCGACTCGGCGTTCTGCCCGTAGAAGAACTTGTAGCTGCTCAGGTACGTGTGGTCGGGGTAATCTTCGGGCACGAAGTCGCCGCACTCCGCTGAAAACAAACAACTTTTTTTAAAGGGAAGTTGGCTTCAAGTGGTCTCTACCACCTACCGAACTTTGGGATAGAGCAAAAGGCGTAGGGCCTTGATAACTTTTTTTTGTACGTGGAAGAAATGCATCTACGCATACCCTTCCGTCTAGGGGAGACGGTCGGGTTATGTCGGACTCGACACCATGGGGACATGGTGTCCCTAGCAACTAAAACCTCCACGGAGTTCCATCTTTGCCGCTTATGACAGTAACACGGGACGGCTATCTCATTCTTCCGCGAACCCGCTGCGGCTTCCCCATCTCAGGGCCCTCCTGTGTGGCACAGCTACGTCACAGACGCACCTGAACCCAGGACCACCTCGGGGGGCCTACCAGTAAGTGGGTACCAGACACCCCTGCGTCTGAACATCCTTGGTTCCTCCCCCGCAAACAGTATATTTTTCTCTGTGTTGGTTAGTTATGAAGAGGGCTAAGCTTTCATTGAAACGTAGGCAGCGTATGAAGAGATCGCGTTTTACTTGTGCGGACATTTGGTATAACTCTACGTTAAACAGTTAGTAATCACAACTTACACCTATTGTTCAAGCAGTTCCCAAAACTTAAAATGTTGTTCCTTCCAGAAATCCTATACAAGCTTGCGACGCCATAAATACCTAGGTGATGTTGCTTGCAACCTGCGTACGCTGCAATCAAGAGGCAACAATGTTCTTTGAAACGTAAACATTGCTTTCTAAATGAGGAACGTTGTTATTACACATTTTAAATTAATTTACGCGAAATTCATGTGTGCTTTATTCAGTCCATTCCGACTTAAGTTTCACTGACAGTCAGTGTCAAACGAGGAGCGGTCACGCGCGTGCGTGCGTCCTTGAAAAAGACGACCAATGCGGATGCGGCCAAAACTTAAGTCGGACTGGACTTGTTATATATAGTACACGTGAGTTATCCATGGATTTATTTTTAAAACGACTTACCTTGTACAATGTAGCTGGCCATCAATGCGGCCGTGTTTTCGTTGCACTGTATGCAGCCCATGGCCAGGTCGCGCTTCACTTGCAGACAGAACAGGTATCTGGTGAACTCCTCCTCCAGCCGCGCCGGATCTGGTGTGTAGAACTTGACGCAAAACCGGAGCGTGGGCTCCAACATTGACAGCCCCACTTGCCGACACATCGCCTTCTCCACGTCCAGCCAGTACTTCGGACAAAAAATGATCATTCAATTCATAGTTACGGTGAATTTACGTACGTAATGGTAGGAATCTTTGCGGAAATCCACCCGGAGAATTACCACACCTTTGCCAATTATTCTACTGCCAAGCAGTAACGTAAAAACATCACTCCGGTCTGAATGACAATGTGTCCAGAAAAAATACAGGACATAAAGATAAACCATCTCATATCTCTTGGTGAAGAGCTCAATGTAGTGCCAGGTAATGATTTGAACTCTTCAAGTTCCAAAGTTGCGTGACACTGGGCTGTTATGGGCAGCCCAGCGTCCCAGTTCCAACAGTGGAGGTCTTGTGGCTGATGATGACGATGATGATGATGAGATAGTTTGATAGTATGTGAAAATTTCAACTTTAGGTAGGTTTAGGATTAGGAGCACACATGGTCCAAATACAAATATACTAAGGCAATATTCCAATTAATCAAAAAATACAATTAAAACGTTAATCTGAAACGTAACCAAACGGTACTGAGTACAAAGTACCAAGTTATCTAATTAAACTCGATGTCAACCACCAACAGCGATCAAAGTTTGATTTCCAACAGTCAAACGACAAATATGTAACCAGCTTAGCGTCGTATAACTTAGTTCCAGCTGCTACTCAGTTGCAGACATGTAGTTTATCCAATTATGCAGCTCGCGTACGGTTTCTGCAAGCGTCATTGTATTGCATAATCGCGTTGTAGACAAAGCTTTATTTGTATGAGACGATACGAGACTTTACTTTGTCAGTCTATTGAAAGCTTTAGGAGATCGTTTAAAAACTTTTCTTATTATTTGTATTTAGTATCTACGAGTGTAAATTATTTTTTATTAGTATCATCATCGTTAGTATTGTTTCATCTTTTACTGATACCGAAGACACCAAAATACAGGATCTAGCTGTCAGCAATCTGGATCCTACACCATACGCCTGGTCTAGGGTTAGTAGGAGAACTCTTTGAAAATTTACAGTGTACACCAACCTTAATGTAATATAAAAATCCCGTGATATTGTTCCCAGTGAACTCTTCACCAAGTCGCCCGATATTAAAGGCAAGTGGCATTTATGTATAATTTATTTATTTAATTAATAGCAATCGCATCCACTCCAACTCTCGTGGATTCTAAGGCTATCTGCCTGCCTGTCATTGTTCAGTTACCTATTAATGTTTTCTCTCATTATTACACACTGTACGTAGGAAAATGAAGTTGTGACGTTGTTGTATTTACAATCGTGCGTAAATGTTTTAAATAGGTATTTTATTCTATGAAAAAACATCCATGTGACCGGCGTTTCCTAGCTGGCAACGAGGGTGACTATTTTAATATGTTATTAAATGTTACTTTTCTCCGTCCAATGGCACCTATAAAACAGAGTAAGATAATGCAACATAACATTTAAAAACTATACCTTTGTCCCGTTGGCGTCGCTGTATTCGAGGCCGAAGTAGTCCGCTTCCAACAGGTGCAGCTGACGACACACCTGGTCGAACAACACCCGCCCCAGAGCTTTGGACTGTAACAAAATTTCACATAAATTAATATTTTCCTTTAAGTTAAGAAGCAAAGGAAGTAAGAAATGATACAATTCGGCAGGCAAGAGTCGAAAATTATGAGTAAGTTACGAAGGGCAATATTCTTCAAAGCAAACAACTTCATAAGAGCTATATACAGTTGTTGATTTTCGATATTTAACGTATTTACCTACAATAACAATTAATATTCTAATCGTATTACCCAGCCCACAGGTAATTACTTAATACTTACAAATAAGAAAAAAATATTTCTATAAAGCAACTTCGAGTCCTATGGTAGGTAATTTTAGACTGAAATCTGCTTGTATAATGAAAATAAATATAGACAATCTTAAGTCTATAATGTTTTGAACACAAAACTGTCTCAAACAGTTTCCAACCCACTAAGGAACTAGTTTCAAAGACTCGGACTAAAGTAATATAAACTAAACCAATGGTTCCATACTAAAACTATAAACAGTCTCTTCACACTTCTAATCCACGCAAGGTTGCGTAAATGTTTCCTTCTATAAACCTTTCAAAAGTCTATCGCTTCCACAAACAAAAGTTTGATTCAATATGAAGAAAGTTTCGGGCAGTCACATATCTGTTCCAGGCAGCAAAGTTTAATTAGGTTACACGTTACATCGGAGGACATTATAATGGAATTATAAACTTTGTTCTAAGCTCTATAGTTAACATAAAAATGTATCATGCGATGTATCTTGTAGTGGTACGACTCTTGGCAGAGTCCGCCTGGGGAAGTACCACAGTCTTTGGCGGTAGAAAAACTGGCAGCGGTAATGTGCAAACATTACTGTGTTCCGGTTTTAAGGGCAATGTTTCCAGAGAATTCACAGGGCTTAGATAAATAAGATCTTAGATCTCTGGGTGGCAGTGCTAGGTCATGATTTGGACTATTCATGTTCCAATAGCTGCGTGTCACTGTGGTGTTATGTGACAGGTATGTTGGTATATGTCCATCAGGCACGTCCTGTTCGTCTCGTCACTCTATGCTATATAAAAATCCCTATATTATCTCGTTTGTGTATATGAAAAACTAGCAGCCCCCGCGGCTTCACCGACGCAGTTCCGTTTCCGGCATTTTTTCGGGATAAAAAGTTACGTAATGTGTAAAGCCTATGTTCTTCCAGATTATAATCTAACTGTGTTCCAAATTCCAGTCGGATCCGTCCAGACGCTACGACGTGATTAAACAATAAACATCCAACATTGACATTTATAATATTAGTAGAATTGTGATAACGCTCTGTGTACGCTTTTGAACGGCATCTTGAAATTAACACCCATTCCCAAGTAATACTCAAGGTATTATTATATTTGAGTCAAAAACCTATCAAAAGTATTATATTTTTCATTAATTCACATTCCGACTTAAGTTGGAAAAGGTCCGCCGGAGCAAAATTTTAAGCAAAATTTTATTTAACTCCTAGAGATTGTAGAGAACAATTAATCTTCTGAATCAAAATGTCGATATTGTCACGTTTACGACCTAAGCGATAGGGTCATTCAATCACAGCTTATTGTTGAAAATAGTGACCTATTTCAGCTTAGGGGCGTTCAAATATTACTTACTTTACGAAATTTGAGGAGAGAGGAGGTGTCTCGAAACGGTGCATCATGAAGGTATGTTTTTTTGTTTCAAACTGCTAGGGAATTAAAACCTCCTAAGTTGGCAACTTGTGTGGTGACTTTTAGGTAAAAATTGTCACTATGATGTTACACATGGTTTAGGGAGAGTGAGGAGAGGGGGTGGGATCCAAAAAATGTTACAGAGGGTTACGGTACGTTACAGAGATATAATTACTTAAATAATTGTAAATACATACTTATTATACATTTAAACACCCAGGCACGCACGACGAATACATGCCAGTTTCTTCACCATGTTTTCGTCACTAAATTTCGTCGTATAAGCCAGTGGCGATAACATTAAATTTGGACTAGGAAAAAATATCAGTTGCAGTAGAGATCCGAACTTGATTTTTCAGGGCGTTCCACCCGTTAGTTAGTCTGGCCACCACATTATTATTTTATCGGGATAAAAAGTTTTATGGATGTTTGTTGCTCAATCAGGTCGGAACATCTAAATGGATCGAATTGAAACATGGAACACAGCTGATAGCATGGAATAATAACACATAGGCTACTTTTCAAAATACCGGGAACGGAAACTGCGTGGGTAAATCCGCGGAGCACTGCTAGTATAATAACATAGTACCTGGCTGACCGAGCTTTGTTCGGTTTAAATGCGTTTATAAAGGGATCTAAGTAAAAGATTTTCTCAGAAAAAAAAAGAACAAAGAGAAAAGACCCGAGTGTAACCATCATCAGGATTCGAACCGGGGCCTGTTAACTCCGAGGGCGAGCATACTCAGTCTGAGCCATTTAGACTTAAAGAACAGTGGCGAAATAAGTTATCGTATTCTAATGACGTTGTAGGAGTTTTTCAGTAGGAGTCTAAAAACGCGCATAAACTGATGTTTTTAAAAAATAAAACCCAGCTAGATCGATTTATCGTCCCCGAAACCCCCTGTATACATAATTTAATGAAAATCGTTCGAGCCGTTTCCGAGATTCAGATTCTATATATATATATATACCCATATACCTACAAGAATTGGTCGTTTAAAGGTATAAGATAAGATAAACGTAACAATCATTTACAACTCGAATACTATGTAATAAGATTCTACATAGCAGAATAACGACAAAGTCGTATACGCCATAAACCAAGAACTGAACTGAACAAGATTCTGGTCAAGGAATTTGGAGGCTCGTCTTACATCTAACATATATTTAATTAAGACCCCGTGACAGTAACGAATAAGAGTCGGTCTACGCGGCAGGTGCGTATTCCGCGTCGGGTTAATTGACTCCCAACATTAACGCGAACCATTTAGCCGAGCAACATTAAGGTTAATCCATACCATCCCCTAATTGTTTAGCCAGATGGAAATCCTTAATGGATTTCATGTGGCAGTTCTCATACGTAAGGTGTCTACCGTTTTATTATTAGCAACGGTATATTCGACATGGGATACTCTGGGAAAACCGTTCTCGGTATACAGGGTTATTGGTAAGCAGCAATGCAACAGCAGCAACTAACAGCAATTTGTATAAACTGTACAACAAAAGTCGACGTATAATGTACTTAACATCCCCTTAAGGATGCAGGCATATTTACCAGTAACTCTGTGTATACACCATTTAGGCGAAACCAAAGCCAAATAACTGATATAAAACTTATATAGTCGTAAATACATACTTATTATACATAGAAACTAGAACCACTCAGACACAGAACAAATATAGATACGGAGCAATGGCTGCTTGTCTAAGGCTAAGAAATTTGATCAAATGTTTACTTTCTATGAAATGTGGCATTCTGTGATTGAACAGCGACCGCAATCAAGCTCCAAGCTCGCCCCGAACGTATTGCAAGACCTAAATTACATCTCGCAATGTTTACTAGAAACACTATACGGGTATAGGATTACGATCCAAAGAAACTTGTAACTGGAACTCTCGTATCGCGTTACCCTTGTTTGGTAAACCCCATTTCAAATTTACAGAGACCGTACCTTTTCATAGTTTATGTATTTGCACGGAAAAGTTTCAACGGGTTTTTAAGCATGGCCGTTCTTAGCACGTTTTGGTCCTCGTGACGAAGTCTTCCCTCGAGACACGAGTCCCCAAGTTGAATATAAAACGGACGTAACGGGACTCGGCGGGCACTGAATACGGCAAAGCTTTGCATAGCTGGGTATTTTATTGCCAAATACTTCAAGATAGGCTCAAACCCTCCCGTTACTCATAAAACCTTGAGAATTAACTACATTTCACCAGTAACGATCTACGTTTCGACTAAAACGTCGAGATAGAGAGCCGACGAAGGACGATTAGGGTTCTACTAACAGCAGTCCATGATATACAGACATATTATTATCTCCTTTTAGTCCTTACATCGTCATGTACTGTATGTGACAATTGAAACCTCAAGCTATTATTTAAAGAGGCTTTTATCAATTTGACGGCTACGGCAATTTTAAATGGAAGAAATCTTAAACTGTGAATTTTTCCCTCAATGGAACCTTTGATGACAAGGATTACATTAAAGAAAGATAGTGCCCGGACGTCACAGTCAACTTTAAAACGGTAAGAGCACTTAAGACGGCCCATTTTTGATCCAAACGCGGAAACGAGCGGCGTAGGCGGTCTCGAGTCTAAATTCGGTGAGGGAAAACATTAAGCATCGTACTATATTAAGATACAACGCATGATGGAACACTTGAAAAGGTCGATATCGCGAAAATTCTTTCGACAAGAAATCAAGAGTACTCGAATCATTATTTTCCTTGTGGGAAGATATTGAGGTCAAAAATTGTCAAGGATTTGGTTTACACAACGACATTAAGTTTTAATGAAACTTTGTGATTTTAGTGATAAGATTTTAATTTTATTTATTTGTCTTTTTTTTGAGCTAGTCCTTTGCGATATTATTCATTCTGTTAAAATAGTAATACCTACTATTTTAACGAGAATATAAAGCCAGCTAGAGAATACATCATGCAAGATTTTGAATATCATCATTTCGCAATAAAAAAAGTGACGTCACTCGAGACTTCTGAGCACTTTATCTTCGTAATTGTTTGTTTACCAAACAAAAGAAAAATAAGTGAGTATACATTTTTGTACGAGTACCTAATGAACTAATTCGTTTTTTAAGCTATTGCATAGCTTTTATGGCGGGCCTGGGGACTTGGGGCCCGAATTTTAGTGATCGTGCATCTCTTTCTTATGTTCACAAGAAAGAGAGATGGAAGACCGTAACGCCGTCCTCCCCACTCGGTCATTCGACTTAAAATCTTATTTGTATTAGCTTTACAAACTAAAACTTGTTACTTGTTAAAACTACAGTGTTGCCAACTTAACGGATTTCCCGTGATATTTTTTAAGGTAAACAAATGTAACGTAACTATTCAAAATAAAAGCAATTATGTTGTGTTATAATATAGCATTATCTACCTTTCCAGCATTATGATAAAAACAAATGTGACTCAGACTCAACATTACGCATGTTAATATTAATCACAAATTAATGTTTAGTGTCAATTTTATGGAAGTTTGTATCATTAAAATATCGAAAATCACATTTCTATAATTTAATATTACATAGTAAATTTATTAAAAATGATTTTAAATGCTACATTTATAATCTGTTGTCACGTGACTGGAAACACCAATATGACATATTATGTCACTAACCTCAAAACAAGCTGTCGAAGACTGACTAGATTGTATACTTCTCTGCATTTTTTTATGGTAAACTAATGTCACTCTTCAAAATAAAAGCAATTCCGAAAAATTGTTAACATCCCTATTGCTTATGTTGATAAAAATGCATGCAACATGCAATAGCTTTACCGCGGCAGTCCCCGAGTGCCACACTTCTTTTTTTAGTGAACCATGCATCTTACCACCATTCTCCATACCTATTTAGCATCAATATCACACGGGTGAGTAAATCGTGTTAACTCACTTGGAATAAAATTAAAACCGATTTGACAGGCGAGCGAAAGGTTTAAAAGTCCTCGGTTTCTTGACCGCCACACAATCGATCAGCCGACAAAGGGACTAAATATAAACGCAATACATTCTCGCTTCGTTAGCCAATACTCTCCCCCGTGGCGCAAGACGCTTCGCTGGGGCGCAGCAATAAATCTGAACTAAACAAAGCCGGCTTTATATTAGACGTCTGCGGTCAACGGGCGTGACCTCACATCCTGAAACTTAACTGAAACACTAACGGATGTCGCGATCTTACTGTTATATCATTTTGATAAATAGTATGATGTAATTATATTTCTTCGTAAATACAACTAAGTAAATTCAAGTTAGATCTTTAAGATTGCGGTTTTTTTTATTTGCAAGTTAATATACGTGCGGGTGTTCTTAGCTATGTTTGGTTAATATCGATTCAAAATGGCCGCCTCCACAAAATGGCGGACAAAATATTTCTTCACAACCTACCTCAATATGGGTATCAAATGAAAGGGCTTAACTAGTAGAGTACTATACGATATAACAAATTTCAAATCTAAGATGGCCACCACCACAAAATGGTGAATTATATATTTTTGTTTCACTACTACCTCAATATGGGTATCAAACGAAAAGGCTTGATTAGTAGAATACTTTGCACTATGACAAATTTCAAATCCAAGATGGCCGCTACCACAAAATGGCGAATTACATTTTCATCCCACCAGCTCGGAAAGAGTACTTTTGCTCCTCGATATCAGGGCGCAAAAGTCGTTTTTACCCTCTAGAGGTTAAAGTAAATTTGAATTTAGAACATCGTGTGTACTGAATTCAAAACATAATTCAACCTATCTATTTCTACCTCCTTGGTGCCGAATGCATCATACGAGGGGTGATCCAAAAGTAATGATAATCAGTTATTTCTAGTGCACACAAAAATACAAAAAAATTACAGTCACTTGCTCAATTACCCACTAGTTCAGAAAAAAATCATATAAATAGGCCACGATTCCGGGAGCTACATTCATTTGAATACGGACTGTCAAGGAGTGAACATCAAAATGAAAAACACGAAATCAGAGCTGTCATTAAATACCTCTGCTTGAAAAAAATGTCTACCAAAGACATACACAGCGACTTGGTGGAAACATTAGGGGACTGTTCTCCTCCATATTCCACAGTTGCACGCTGGGCTAAGGAGTTTAAGCTGGGAAGAACATCGATGGAAGACGAACACCGCGAAGGGCGCCCATCGACGTCCCTCACTGGAGAAAATGTGAAAAAGTTGAAGAAGTTGTATTGGAAGATCGAAGAGTGACTATCAGGCATGTAGCTGAGGTCACAGGGATCTCATATGGCAGCATTCAAAGAATCCTTGTGAACGAATTGCATATGAGAAAGGTCTCCGCGCGTTGGGTACCGAAAATGTTAAACGACGAGCAAAAGAAGAAACGAGTCGACATGTCAAGAGCAAATCTCGAAAAGTTCCAGGCAGACAAGGATAATTTTTGTCACGTTTTGTGACCATGGACGAAACCTGGATCCACCATTTTGATCCTGAAACAAAACAACAATCGATGACATGGAAACGATCCGATGAACCGACGCCGAAGAAATTCAAAGTGTCAAGCTCAGCAGGGAAGGTTATGGCGTCTGTTTTTGGGACGCTGAAGGAATAATCATGGTGGACTACTTGGAAAAGGGGCCACTATTACAGGCTCCTACTATGCAGAACAAATAAGAAGATTGCGGGAGGCTATTAAGGAGAAAAGGCGAGGCAAACTGCGGGCTGGAGTGCAACAAGACAAGACAACGCACCGGTTCACAAAGCTGCAATTGCCATGGCTGCCATTCAGGAAGCGGGCTTTGAGCTGGTGGAACACCCCCCCTATTCACCAGATCTAGCCCCAGTGACTTCTATCTCTTTCCACGACTCAAGGAACACCTCCGGGGCAAGAAATTTGACGATGATAGCGACGTGATGGCCGCGGTTGAGGACTTTTGAGAGTCAAGATAAAGATTTTTTTCTAAGGGAATTTTAGGTTTAGAAAAGAGATGGACTAAATGTATAGACTTGCTAGGAGACTATGTTGAGAAATAAATTTAGTTTTCGATTTTATTCATTGTGTTTATTATTGATTATCATTACTTTTGGATCACCCCTCGTACATTTTTTTTTAATAATATGTTAAAAACTCAGACTCGGAACCTCCTTGGTGTAGGTACTTACTTTTTTTTAATTTGCTTAGCGCGAAAACATTTAAAAATTGGCATTCAGTCATTTCCTCGCTGAGGTGAAATGAAAAGTTACGTGTTGCACTCGAGTGCAAAGATTTTTCACCTTGTGCTCTTTGGATTCCCTTGCTACGCTCAGGATTCTAATTTTGAATCCCTCGCTGCGCTCGTGATTCAATTTTAGAATCCTTCGCTTGCTCGGTCATCAAAATTGAGCACGGGGTTAAAAATCAACTTTGCACTCTTGTATAACAAATAACTATTCTTTTTTCACAACTCCCTTAATGTGGGTATCAAATGAAAGGGCTTGACTAGTAGAATGTTGTACAGATAACAAATCTTAGCTAGTCAGGGGTTAGTCAAAATTTTAATTTTGTTCTTGTTTCTTTTATAGGATTGACCACGATCTGGCCTGGTGTTAAGCGACGATCCGGTCTTCGATGGAGCGTGCTTACTCAGAAGAAACCGATTTTCTCTGGATTTGAAGACACCAAGATTGTAACTATTTGAAAAAACCCACTCGGGCAACACATTCCACAGCCTAGACGTTCTGGTTACAAAAGTAGAGTCTAATTATCACAACGATTTACAGTAGTGTCGGTGGCCCCAGCTAAGAATGTCAAGTCATTAAACGTTATATCGATGGTTTTCATTCAAGTGGCATGTATAACAAATCGAATGAAATAATTTTGCTACGTGTTTACATATACATGCAAATATCTCTTTCGAAAACATGTTTACATTCTTTATTTGATATAGGTTCTCATTTGACCATTGATGTGGATAAATCGGTTTACGCTAATACGAACTTACTTGAAAGCACGTTACGCCTGCAGAGTTACCCGTGTGGCTTACTACGCGTCTAAAAGATCTACGTGTTTACCAAACGAAATTATTTAAAAACCTAGAACGTAGTAAGCTGATTAAAAGTCCAAAGTGACAATGGACCGGTCACATATGTCGCAGAACTAATAACCGTTGGGGTAGACGTGTTTTAGAACTAAAACCACGAAAGTCCTAAGAGTGACAAGCGACGATATAAGAAAAGCACCAGGTAGTGGGTGGAAATATAAAACTAAGAATCGGACTGAACATCCGATAGCCATGAAAGAGGCTTATTTTTATCAGTGGACTGACGATGATGATCATGACGTAATTAACCGTAAAGGTTTTAAATCTCTACAAAACATAATCGAAACAACAAAATAGAGCAAATATTACGTTTATTTTTCCTAAAAGTATATAGAGTGATGAGAAGATAGTTATTTCGTCAGCAATAATTTTACCGAGTAATTATTAACACCTTTTGCAGACCACTTTTTGTACACAAAAAACTGGCAACAAAATTGACTGCCGATAAAAGTAAATAACTTATAACTTAAATATGTATTATTAACCGATATCCGTGATTATTAAACAGCACTAATGTTCCACAGTAAGTCACCTTTATAGCTACAGATATACTACGATTGGCATTGATGATGATGACACTAAAAGTGGTGAAGACTTAGACTATTACTTTTTTCGTTAAATAATGAGTGACGAGACGAGCAGGACATATGCCTGATGGTATTGTTACTTTTGTCGAACCACGTTTTTTATTAACATCTAGTGGGCTTATTCATATCAACTAGGAATCTATACTTATAATAAAACTGTAACGGGTCGAATTCTGTACATTGAAGATATTTTGAAAATTTTTTTTTTGGAGCACTCCTTAGTCGATACTGATGGCGAAACTGCATTTTTTTTCTTTCATGTCTGTCTGTCTGTCTGTCTTTCTGTATAGAGATCACGCATCACGCCGAAACTACTGAATCAAATCAGCTGAAACTTGGCATGCCTTTAGTTTATACTAAGGAGATTGCTGTAGGCTACTTTTGATCCCCAAATTCTGATTGGTTTTCTTGCGGGAGGGGGTGAAAGTCAGAATGTGTATTTGGTTGTAACTCATGTTTGCGTTGTTTAATTTCATTATTTCTTTTTTTGTTAGAAAGAACACATTTTTTATATTGTGCCGTCAAAATTTGAACATTATCGGTCTGGTGGTTCGGAAATTACACAAACATTAAATAATAACGACACGCGCGGCGCGTTCGGTACATACAAACTTCTAAGTATTCTGTGTATCACAGACAATCCACAAAATTACCTAGAACGTGCCCACGTGATCGCGTCGCGTCGTCTTGAATGAAAAATAATTGTCAAAAATATATTTTGTGTGGAGAAAAAACATCATTCGGTTATAAGGAGGATGTTCTCAATCATGGGATCAAATCAAGGAGGGTTGCATGTTTTTATTTGGTTTTATTTACGCGATAACTCCGCTGATTGTGAATTGATTTTGATAATTCCTTTTTGTTTGGTAGAAAATACTTCAGAGGTGATCTCATACATCGAAAACAGGGAGGTAGTTTTCAAATATCAACAAAAACTAAAATCAGCTTAGATGTATCTGTACAACGTAGTCATAGCATCTTATAAAATTTAGTCGAATGACAGAATTAAATTACCAAGTATTAATAATTGAAGTAGATTTTGTTCTTTAGGTGAAAACATATTAGCACAATAAGAAGCAGCATAAAACCCATTAAATGTTCCCACTGCTGGGCGTCGGGACCTTCTCTCGCAAGAGAGAGGCAAGGAATCCACCACGCTGGCCCAGTGTCGGTTGATGGATGACACTTGACTTAGAACTTAGATTCTAGGTACATTTCAGTTTCCTCACGATGTTTTCCTTTACCGTTTTAATTACCGGCATTACGAACATGACTCTGAAAAGATAGTGGTGCGGGTGGTTTTGAACCCTGGGTCTCCGGATCGACAGTCGGCGTTCTCCCGACTAGGTCAGCTGTAACTTACTAGACAAAAAGAGAAGAGGGCTTATTTCCATACAACAAACTTGATTTTTTTACCGTTTCTTGCTCGATACTAATAACGTACCTGACACAGGTAGACGCTTTAATTATTCACATAATATTTAGTTTTATGTCCTCTTTAAATGTAATTGAGTAAAATAAATTATTAAAGGGCTACAATAAAAGCCGTTTATTTGCTAATGGTTCGGAACCCTTCGCGCGCGAGTCCCAGTGGCATTTGACAGGTTTTATTTTTCTAAAATTTTGTATAATCCTATCCTTTCATACTATTATATAAATATGTCAATATTTAAATTTTTGCTGCACAATTACATTGGAACGGCTGAATGTATCGAGTTAAAATTTGAAACACATTCTTGGCTTAGCTTAAGTAATACATAGGCAATGTTTAGCCTATGTGTTCTTCCAGACTATAATCTAATTGTTTAATCTAAAATTTCAAATTTCAACCCGATCAGTTGATACGTTCCGCCATGATTACAATGACAAACATCCAAACATTGACATTCATAATAATTACAGGACAACGTTGAAACGGCTGAACATATTTGGAAGGAATTGAAACACACGTAGTTTGTACCTACTCAGAAATAGCAAATCGGTTACTTATAGGTTACTGTGACGTCGGAAAGACTAACTAAATTTCACAATACCTAAGAAGTCTATATTTTCATTTAACTCCACATTAATATAAGTATATATTTTCGTAAGGAACTTGGATTGAGTGGTTTGCAAAGCGGATAGTTTATAGTTCGAAATAACTCACAGGCTACTTATTGTCCCGGGAAAATACAAAGTTTATATGGAATACAAAAGTTAACTAATTCCTTAACTAACTTGCTTTAAATACCGAATTTAGCCCCATTGTAAAAGTTGCTCATGCTGATGTGATGGTAAGGTAAAGCCAAAATGAAAATGTATGCACCCGTTTAGGCGTAGATAATACAGGTGCTTTGCGTGCAAAATCAAAATAACAACAACAACATTATATTCTCATTAGATGGCGCTAATGCCAGTTTAAATCTAAAAGCACTAGAAAACTAGCAAAAGAAGGTATGTATTTCTTCTTTCATCACTAGGTGGCGTTACTGGTATTCTAAATTGTACTAATGAGTTTTTGCTGCTAAAAGGATTTTGATGCCGAATTTGGATTTTTTTCGTTCTTTGATTATTTTTCTGTGTTACAATTCAATTCATACATTAACATTTCACTAAGACTTGGCTTAGATGTACGGGTTCAACTTGCTTGAGTAACATTAAAACTCAAAAATTTTATCATTTTGATTCCACACAGGCTTCATTCAAAATTTTAGGCGGGCGAAGTCGCGGCTAACAGCCAGAAAACAGCTTGCGGATAACAAGCGATAAGTAGATATCAGATCATGCACATCAGCTTCAGACTTTTTATGTATCCTATAAAAATCCTACAAACTTGACACTTGCGTCTATCTTCGATTCTACGAAACCTTACTAAGTATGTTTGATTTTGTTTAAAACAAGAAAAATAAAGATGATAAAATTAAATTAATTTTTGTGTGGAAAAACAAATTCACTCGGTTTTGCAATGACTACTTATCCAAACATTTTGACGTACCTACGATACAACTAATGTATAAGTCAGTAACATCTGCTTACGCGAACGAAGTAGCGGGTTCAGCTAGTATGAAATATAGGTATTCGTTAAAACATGAAGTTCAAACGAGTGTCACTGATCTAAGTTCAAGGATCCAGAATAAATTGTTAAAACTTCAACCGAGAAACATTTCACTCTATCTGCATAATAATGAAATGTCTTATTTGCTTTGATAAAATGGAATCTAGTGATAATCCCGGGGAAAAAATGGTTGTTCAACGAAAACTTATTCACCAAAAAAGTACCGACCAAATTTATAATAATGTTGAATATTATTTGGTGCATTTTTGAGAAGACCTTGTATAAATGTATTAGCTCGCGGGAGAACGGTCACCGATATAATTCCAAACGCAGAATTAGAAAAGCAAAGGTCATTATCGCTTACTTTAACGATAAGGGAAAATTTAATGTGGAAATGATTTGTTGGACAAGTTTAAAAACTTTTTAGAAGCCAACAGAAGGATCCGTTGGCCAGGGTAGCGGACTGAAATGTCCTATTCCATTTTAAACGGAGATTCGTAATCAGTCCTTTTGCTGCCTAACTAAATAGGCTTAGCTATTGCTATCTCTATAATTTCAAGCGAAAAGAAAAAAGAGAGCAATCTCATAGCTAAGGCCGTTTTCCTTATGCGGTAGACCCCAGGACTAGGAGCTATGAGTGGATGCGCGATTCTTACTTTGACTAAAATCGAATTATCTTGTTGAGTAGTTCAGCGTGTGAAGGCACGCCTGGTTTTGTTATTGTTATCGGTTAACTTTCCTTGTCACGTAGTACAATCCTTTTCGAGGGATAAACTTTCGTAGACCGAGCACGGTAATCCAATTTGTCTTCAATGATATTTATAATACGCTCCCCTCGTCTCGATCCCAGCCTGGATAGGAAAGGGCGTACGTTGTAACACCAAATCGATATCGACAAACGGATGAATAGACGATAATTTTACAGTATTTTGACCTCTTCATGATTTTCATTGTGTTATGTGAAAAATGTCAAACAACATTTATTTATTGCCAGTTTCCGTCAGTCCGTATATGTTGTATAATTGTACTTGATACCAATTGATGATGATGATGGATGAGATTGGCACAAAAGACTGGCGAAAGAAAGAGGATGTTTATAATCTGCAGAGGGCTAAAATAGACGGACAATAAATATGTTGGGCTAAAATAAACGGACAATAAATGTTGTTGGACATCTTCTAATTTCATCACTAGACTTATTATCTACTACCAGGGTTAAACTTACCATGAGGTCCAAACACGGTTAGAAGTACTCTACCTGCCATCACATCTAATCTGAATCCTACATCTTTCATTCAAGTCTAATTTACCTCAAACTTTCAATGTTAGTTAGTAATTCTAAAATTTACAACTGTATCCGTAACGAACTCTCGTAACAAATTAGATTAGATTTGTTGCGGTCGGAACGTTTAGAAACTGTGAAATCGATTTAATGTTCAAAGTTTTTTTATACATGCGATGTAGCATGATTATGTTTAGTGAGAACTTATAACATTACCTAAATTTTAGATCGTGTTTCAATTATTTAAACTTAATTCAATGAAGTATCCCAGTGGTTCTTCCCCGTCCACAAATCGAGAGTTAAACGCTTTCTTCCAGGTCTTTATAATGGATATCTTAGACCGCATTGTCATTTTACTTAAGGTGAAACAAAACGCAAGCCCATCTATAATTAAATAATCTATACCTAGCTCACAATTACTTATTCCACTAAAATCTTTTAAAAACAATTACCATTGCCTAGATTTGTATTTTGTTAAACGTGTATTATAAAAGTTCACCTAACGCTGCTTCTTTTACTATGCAGTGTATCGCAATTCTACGAGTATAGTCATAACGAAACGTTCTATGGCAATTTTAACGAGATTTGGCCATACGCACAAATTGGGGTGAATGATATGAACTACATCATCATCATCATCATCATGAACTACATATCCTGCAGAAAATGCGTGAAAACAAACATTACACAGTAAACCACCTTGATACATACTTATAGGAAATAAAGGAAAACAGTAAGACCAGTAAACAACCGGCGGTCTTATCGCTGAAGGCGATTTCTTCGAAGCAACCTTGAAACGATAAATAACTTTGGGAAACCTCATGACGTAGGAAGCAAGAAGACTATTGATACAATAAGATTACGGGATAATTATTAATTCTAATAGCACACGTACAAACGCTTAAACTACACATCAAGACATGCAAACAGTATTAAAACATAGCTACAGTACTAAATAGTGGATATTCATTAGGTTTTGGTTCACCTAAACAATTTATCGATGTTATGGTCCATTCCCCTCCCTATTTGAGTCAACGCGCGCATCTCATCGTCGAGCAGTCACGCGAGGTCACGGGAGTAACTCGCAGTCCCGCGTCGCAACTAGGGATGTGTACCGCAGATTTATAGCCACCACCAGGGAACCATATTTACACGATCTTCACAGACAGAACCAACGACAGACTCAAAGTCGTTTATTGGTTCATACATAATTTACTCGTCTAACGAAACTATTTGCAATAGGTATAATGTTTTAATTCCTAACAATATGTCTTTATAAAAATATTTTGTTTTGCCTACAATGTATACCACTGTGCTGTCATATGGAAGGTTGTTGCTTACCATCAGGCACATGTCTTGCTCATCTCGTCACTCTCTATCATTTAAAAACAAAGTTCCATAATTTTGCATAAATTTAAATTATTTTTTTAAGTTTTATTAAAAAAATATAATTTAAAAAAAAGTACAAACACTAGTTTTGATAAACATGTGACATGTAATATTTTATTATATGTTTATTTACATAATGCACACGATATTAGTCTATAAGACCGATGCCAGCAGGAATCGTGCCCCATTGCCACGTTGAATGGCGATACTTATGCGCTGAGCAAAAAAAAAGCCAGCATTTTGGTCACGAGTTGCATCACAAAGACGTTTCGCCTTAAATTAATAAATATTAAATTACTTCTATACTAATATTATACAGCTGAAGTTTTTATATGTCAATAATTATAATGAACATAAAATACCATTACTTTAACTTGTTATTCGAGCATTTCTTAAGAGTTCATTGATGATACAGAATGTTTGGTCGATAAGCCGGCGCTGTAGTCTGCTTTTTTAACCCCCGACAAAAAAAAGGGGTGTTATAAGTTTGACGTCGATGTCTGTCTGTCGGTCTGTCTGTCTGTCTGTCTGTCTGTCTGTGTGTGTGTCTGTCTGTGGCACCGTAGAGCTCAAACGGATGGGCCGATTTCGATGCGGTTTTTTTTATTTGAAAGTTAATATCCGTGCGGGTGTTCTTAGCTATGTTTGGTTAATATCGATTCAAAATGGCCGCCTCCACAAAATGGCGGACAAAATATTTCTTCACAACCTACCTCAATATGGGTATCAAATGAAAGGGCTTGACTAGCAGAGTACTAAACGCTATAACAAATTTCAAATTCAAGATGGCCGCCACCACAAAATGGCGAATTATATAATATTTTTCACTACTACCTCAATATGGGTATCAAATGAAAGGGCTTGATTAGTAGAATACTTTGCACTATGACAAATTTCAAATCCAAGATGGCCGCTACCACAAAATGGCGAATTACATTTCCTTTTTCACAATTCCCTTAATATGGGTATCAAATGAAAGGGCTTGACTAGTAGAATGTTGTACAGATAACAAATCTAAGGTAGTCGGGGGTTAATCAAAATTTTAATTTTGTTCTTGTGACGTGATTACGTCTAATAAATCAATGAACGCCGGCTGCATGCACGAAAAAGTGTCCCGTTATGTACGGTTACGCTAATTGTCCCGTTACGCTCATTGTACGCTTGCGCCTCATCTATTTTTAACCCCCGACCAAAAAAAAGGGTGTTATAAGTTTGACGTCGATGTCTGTCTGTCTGTCTGTGTGTGTGTCTGTCTGTGGCACCGTAGAGCTCAAACGGATAGGCCGATTTCGATGCGGTTTTTTTTATTTGAAAGTTAATATCCGTGCGGGTGTTCTTAGCTATGTTTGGTTAATATTGATTCAAAATGGCCGCCTCCACAAAATGGCGGACAAAACATTTCTTCACAACCTGTCTCAATATGGGTATCAAATGAAAGGGCTTGACTAGCAGAGTACTATAAGTTATAACAAATTTCAAATCCAAGATGGCCGCCACTACAAAATGGCGAATTATATTTTTTTTTCACTACTACCGCAATATGGGTATCAAACGAAAGGGCTTGACTAGTAGAATACTTTGCACTATGACAAATTTCAAATCCAAGATGGCCGCTACCACAAAATGGCGAATTACATTTATTTTTTCACAACTTCCTTAATATGGGTATCAAATGAAAGGGGTTGACTAGTAGAATGTTGTACAGATAACAAATCTAAGGCAGTCGGGGGTTAATCAAAATTTTTAATTTTGTTCTTGTTTGTTATGACGTTGTCACGTTAAACTATCGTCCGTAAACCAACCTACTTTACAGACGACCAATTTTTTTCTGTTCGTTTTGGGAAGCATGTGATATATATTTATTTGTTTCGACGTTAAATTGTCAACACCGTCGGATTATAATCTAACGACATCAGATTACAAACGAACTTATCAAGAGATTGTAATCTCGCACGCTATAATTTAAACTGACAAATGTAACAATTAATTTTACGGTGCCATAATATACATAACGTTAGCGTATATAACGGTCTCTGGCGGATCTACCGCCAACTAAATTTGCTTTGGCTTTGCTATTACTGTCTCTATTATTTCAAGCGAAAAGAAGCTAGAATACGGCTAGAAGAAGCGAGAATACGGCTGTCTTGGGTGCGCGCGCGCAGATATATGTTTTATTTAATTTGTATTTGCTTTAGTTTTTGGTGTTATATAGACATAATGTTCACTTTTTTAAGATACGTATTGAGAACTGTTTGTCCTAGACAAACCTTGTTGAGGTTTTAAGGGCGAATTTATTTTTATACTAGCTGAACCCGCTACTTCGTTCGCGTAAGCAGATGGTACGGACTTATACATTAGTTGAAAGTACGTCAAAATTAACTAAATTTGGATAAGTAGCTATTGAAAACCCAAGTGAACTTGTTTTTTCACAAAAAATATAATTAATTAAATCATCTTTATTATTCTTCTTTTAAAATCTAACATACTTTAATAAGTAGGTTTCGTAGTAATGAACACAACCGCAATTGCTAAGTTTGTAGGATTTTTATAGGATACATTATGAAAAGCTGTTGTGCATGATCTTATAACTACTTATCTCTTTTTCTCTAGCTGTTACCTGCGACTTCGCCCGCGTAAAATTTTGAATGAAGCCTTCAAAATGATTAATTTATTTGAGTTTTAATCTTACGCAAGCAAGTTGAACCTATAAATCAAAGCAAAATCTAAGTGAAATGTTAATGTATAAATTTAATTGTAACACAGAAAAAGAATCAAAGAACGAAAGAATCCAAATTCGGCATAAAAATCATTCTAGCAGCAAAAAACTCATTAGTACAATTAGGAATACCAGTAACGCCACCTAGTGATGAAAGAAAAAATACATACCACAATAGCAAAACATTGATTTAAATGGGGTTTAGTGTTTGAGATTTAAACTGACATTAGCGCCATCTAATGAGAATATAACGTTGCTTGTTATTTTGATTGTGCATCCAAAGCACCTGTATTATCTACGCCAAAATGGGTGCATATATTTAATATAATATGGAGTTAAATTAAAATATAGACTTATTACCCCATGTGAAATTTTAGACTAAACTATCTGCATTTCGTAAGTCAAACCAATTCGTTTTGTCGTTTTAACGTTAATATTTGTTTTCTTAGGGCCACAGATTACATACCTCCTTAGGGCAAATGCTTCTATTCGGGTTGATAAGTAGTCTATGTGGTATTTCAGACTATAAGCTATTCAACTGTTTCATTTTTCTACCAAATTTGCTTAGTATTTCTGACGTCACAGTAACCTATAAGTAACCGATTTGCTATTTTTGAGTACAAACTAAGTACGTGTGTTTCGAATTCCTTCCGAATGTGTTCAGCCGTTCCCACGTTGTCCTGTAAATATTATGAATGTCAATGTTTGGATGTTTGTTACTTAAGCATGGCGGAACGTATTTAGTGATCGGGTTGAAATTTGCAATACAATTAGATTATAGTTTGGAAGAACACATAGGCTAAGCATTGCTACTTAAGCTTAGCCAAGATATACACAAATGTGCTATAATATATGCTAAACAAAAACAAAAAAGTCCTTGACATTGACATAATTGTGATTTGTGAAATATTTAGTTAAATATTATTTTAAATTCTTAATTAATATAAACCAAAAGTTATTATCTTAATTTTCCAATTTCTTTGTTAATATTATTTGACTATTTTTTGTATTTTATATTGTAATTTGATTGATTTGTTGAAGTGTTGTAGTTTCAGTTATTTTTTCCATTTGTTGTATGTTTTTGCATGCCGAAAGGCAGTGTATGGTGAACTGCTTCTTGTAACCATTCCATCTGTAAATGTACCCATGCTACGCAAATAAATAATTACTTTACTTTACTTTACTATAATGTGTTTCAAATTGTAACTCAATTCATTCAGCCGTTCCAACGTAATTGAGCAGCAAAAATTTAAACATTGGCATATTTGTATAATATTGGTAGGATAGGATTTTACAAAATTTTAGAAAAAATTAAACCGGTCAAGTGCAAGTGGGACTCGCGCGCGAAGGGTTCCGAACCATTAGCAAATAAACGGCTTTAATTGTATGGGAGCCCGCTTCATAATTTATTTTAATTAATTACATTTAAAGAGAACATAAAACTAAATATTATGTGAATAGTTAAAGCGTCTGTGACAGGCACGTTATTAGTTATTAGTATCGAGCAAGAAACGGTAAAAATATGACGTTGTATGGGAGCCCCTCTTAAATAAATATTTATTTTATTTTAGTATTTTTGTTAAGCCGGCAATAGAAATACATCATCTGTGAAAATTTGAACTGTCTAGCTAACACCGTTCTTGAGATACATCCTGGTAGCAGACGGACGGACGGACGGACAGCGAAGTCTCAGTAATAGGGTTCCGTTTTTACCCTTTTGGTACGGAACCCTAACAACGGTCTGCTTCGGTCACCGAAGTTTGTTAAACACTACCTTAAAATTTCAAACAGTATTTGGATTGAAATAATACGTTTTCTAATAAGTTACGGCTGGTCTAGTAAGTTACAGCTGACCTAGTCAGGAGAACGGCGACTGTCGATCCGGAGACCTAGGGTTCAAAACCACGTGCACCACTATCTTTTCAGAGTCATTCGTAATGCCGGTAATTGAAACGGTGAAGGAAAACATCGCGAGGAAACCGAAATGTCCCTAGAATCTAAGTTCTAAGTCATATGTCATCCACCAACCGACACTGGGCCAGCGTGGTGGATTATAGCCTGACTCTCTCCTTGCGAGAGAAGGCCCTGACGCCCAGCAGTGGGAACACTTAATGGGTATTAAATGGCTATTTATTATGCTAATATGTTTTCTTCTAAAGAACAAAAATCTACTTCAATGACAGGTAATTTAATTCTGTACAGATATATCTAAGCTGATTTTAGTTTTTTGTTGATATTTGAAAAACTACCTCCCTGTTTTCGATATATGAAAGTCTCTGAAGTCCTCTGAAGTATTTTCTACCAAACAAAAAGAAATTATCAAAATCAATTCACAATTAGCGGAGTTATCGCGTAAAATCAAACCAAATAAAAAAACATGCAACCCGATTGAGAAAATCCTCCCTGTTTGAAGTCCGACCTGTTTGAAGTTATAACCGAATGATGTTTGTTTTTCCACACAAAAATATATTTTTGATAATTATTCTTTCATTCAAGACGACGCGACGCGATCACGTGGTCACGTTCTTGAATCTAGAATCTAGATATTCTGTGGATCGTCTGTGAGACACAGAATACTTAGAAGTTAGTATGTACCGAACGCGCCGCGCGTGTCGTTATTATTTAACGTTTGTGTAATTTCCGAACCACCAGACCGATAATGTTCAAATTTTGACGGGACAGTATTAAAAATATGGTCTTTCTAACAAAAAAAGAATTAATGAAATCAAACAACGCAAACATGAGTTACAACCAAATACACATTCTGACTTTCACCCCCTCCCGCAAGAAAACCGATCAGAATTTGGGGATCAAAAGTAGTCTACAGCAATCTCCTTAGTATAAACTAAAATCATGCCAAGTTTCAGCTGAATTGAATCAGTAGTTTCGGCGTGATGCGTGATCTCTATACAGAAAGACAGACATACAGACAGACAGACAGACAGACAGACAGACAGACAGACATGAAAGAAAAAAAATGCAGATTCGCCATCAGTATCGAAAATAGAGTGCCCCAAAAAAAATATTTCAAAATATCTTCAATGTACAGAATTCGACCCGTTACAGTTTTATTATAAGTATAGATGTAATGATTATAGTATTCGAAATAAATAAAAAAAAAAGAGAGTAATATCAAAGCTAAGACAGTTTTAGTCTAGGCGGTAGACTCTCCGGTATGTTTATGATAATAACTTTATTATATTAGTATTCTTGTCTCAACGACGCCATGCATTGCTTTTGCAATAATTTTGTAAATTTATAGTATGTACTTTATCTTAATAGAAAATTTATTTAACCATTGTGTCCATTTTTTTCTTAATAGAAAAAGTTTAAAATCTTAACACGCAATAATCATTATTATTGACGCTACATCCTGGTTTTATAGCGTGGGTATCGGACCTCTTGAGGGATCGATCCATACAAGTGGCGATCTACATATATTCCATACATTGATGGTTGTTCGTCGGACCAAATCGTCGGTTACAGCTTTAAAAATCTTTGTATTTGACATCGCTAAACTTCCCTTTCACCTATAATTACTGGACGATGTCTTGTGCTGATTTATAGCTCTGACTTGCGAGATTACAAGGTTTATAGACCAAAGCCCGGTTTAAAGATTACGCCGGGGAAATGTCCGTGAATCGTGATCGCGCCGAAATCTCTAATTTAACGTAATTTGAGCTTAGCAGAGTGCTTACTCACTTAATGGTTATTTCCTAAACAATGTGGATAGGCTGTTGTCCTAGCCTCTTTTCATTCTGAGAAGGGTGAGTCCACCAACTTAGTACATTACGAGTTTGTAGACTTACAGGGTGACACACCCCATTAAATATGTGGCTGTTTAATATGATACCACATGGTATACCTACAGATAATAACTGTCCGAGGGTCTGTAGAAAAAACTGTAACGGGTATGTGTGTCCTTGATGTGAAAAAGAGAGCTACAGCTTTCTTTATAATTTCGAATGTAAATAAAAGAAAAAAAGAAAAACACCATTTAACTAATCCAAGATACAGTATGTTAAAAAAGTGAACCCAAATAACAAAGGTCATGGACCCCTACGGTCTATAGAGTGACAAAATTAAAACAAAACAAATTAAATAAATAGGAACTTTTTTGCAAAAATATTTTGTTACGAACAGTTAATAAAATGAGCGGTATATAGAAAAATAAATGCATAAAAAACCCGCCACAATTAAGTGAAATGACTAACTCAAACCCATGACTATCAGGTCGTCACAATCCGTACATCGTCAAGCGAGTACATTGTACGCAGATGGAAGTTCTTTGTCATCCACATAACATAAATAAGGTCACGCGTATTTCCCGTAGGCTATACCATAAGCTGATATCATCAATTACATTTTTTGCAGTAACTATTTATCCAGGAACAAAACCCAAACAAGTTACTATTAATAACACATTATTATACTATTAATACCTACATAATTACACATTTTTGTTTTCGCCTCACCCAGGTCTGAAAATCTTTTTAAAAGTCTATCACTCAAACACTATCTTTAGAAAAGCGAAAGTTTTTGGGTTTGACGACTAAAATTGTAGCCTGAAAGAAATCGTTACCAGCGATAAGGCGGTAATTTTTGAATATAAATTATGTACCTATATCATTATCGTTGTAATTTTTCTGCTGTGCATAATAAACTGTTTGTGTTTTTTTCCTCGTTTTTCTGTCTATGAAAGTCAAAATAAATAATATTGTATGGTGGTCCGTAAGTTCAAAGTCACTCAGCGAGCTATGGAACGGGATATGTTTGGGGTTTCTCTGAAAGCTTGCATCTGCAGTGATCTGTTAAGTAAATCGTCGTAGAACTAGTCACATACATTGTTAGTCACATCTGTAGCAGACTCAATCACCGTTAGTGTAGACGGGTCTGGAGTGGATACCACGAATCAGGAAACGTAGTGTAGGAGGCCCTGAGATCATATGAATTGACAATATACGAAAGGCAGCTTTTTTCTATGGAAGTTTGACCTCTACTACCTACCGAACTTTGGACAAGTGCAGAGCGCGAAGGGTCCTACTAACATAATCTTACCTCAAATAATAGTACTACATTTCATACGAGGACTAGCACAAATGCACCTTAGACGCCACGATGTCTGCTTGAACTGCCGCCTTTAGGGAAAATCAAGCGTACTGGCAACCCAGAACTGGGTGTTCTACGGCCCTAGCGGGGACGATCTACTCGTAGCACGACTTGTAGCCGGTATGTAGACCTAATATACTATTTTTGTTTATTATCTGTTGTCGGTTAACTTATTTTGAAAGCCGACCGGTGGCGATTGGAAACGTAACTGAGGGCTGAGTGGCGTACTATGGGAGATACCTATGTCCAGCAATGGATGAATACGGGCTCATGATGATGATCAATATGTAAACACTATGCCGCCTTATAGGTCAACGGTCACTAAGCCAGAACGCTCGCTGTATTTGGCTCGTAGTTCTTGTTAACGTGGGTGCTCGGATTACGAACTGGTTTTATTATGAGTTGTGTGCTATTTTTAGTTCGTGTACATATTTGATTTCGAAAGCGCCTTAAATATATCGCCGTAAAATCAAGCACATTCATTTTTTTTAGTCTAGCATAACTAAAATATTAAACTCCGTATTGTTGTCCTCAAATCGAGAGTGTATCGGTTTATGCACGCTACATTGTGAACAACATTGTCGTATTAACATCAGGCGAGATGACATGAGATGAGAAACGTTCAAGTACTCGTTATAAACCTATAAATACATTAGTTAAACAAAAACGTACTACGGCTGTAAAATCCCGCCTTCTTCTAACGTAACCCTATTACACTCCACGGTTGTCTGGAAGAGATCGCTTTTAAGGACAAAGTCAACAATATTTAAGTTTCGACAGTCATCATGGATTTTGCTCTATACCTATAAGTATCTAGTTGAAACTTTGATAAGATGTATTTTTAACACCCGACCAAAAAAAGGTGTTACAAGTTTGACGTCGATGTCTGTCTGTGTGTGTGTCTGTCTGTGGGACCGTAGAGCTCAATATCGATGCGGTCTTTTTTTATTTGAAGGTTAATCTTATCTATGTTTGGTTAATATCGATTCAAGATGGCCGCCTCAACAAAATGGCGGACAAAATATTTCTTCACAACCTACCTCAATATGGATATCAAATGAAAGGGCTTGAACATATTACAGTATAATACTAATAGTAAAATACTATAAAAAATTCAAATTCAAGATGGCCACCACAAAATGGCGAATTATATTGTTTTTTTTCACTACTAGGGCTTGACTAGTAGAATACTTTGCACTATAACAAATTTTAAATCCAAGATGGATTCGCTCAAACGTTAGTGACGTGATTGAGAAACAAACATATCCATACATTGACATTTATAATATTAATAGGATTAAGATAAGTAGGATGTGAACCTATTACAATTTACATACCCTGAGTAAGGGTGAATCGTGAAAGCTAGTTCAATTATAAGCTATAGCGAACCAAATCCAGTTACAGTGTGTCCGTTGCGCATGCAGTAGAGTAGAGGGACCTAAATTTGAAATCTTGTTAGGGGGCATGTCCTGGAATACGCAAAGTGAGTAAGTACATTATGTAAGCGTAAAGCTGCTATCGTGTCTTCTTTATACCTATAAGTGTGTGTACACGCGATTCTTGAGGTTCTGATTAGGTTCTAAAGGTTCACGATGCTACTTCCATTTACGACTACAGGTAGGACTCTTGGCAGAGTCCGCCTGGGGAAGTACCACACCTTTGCCTTTTTTCTACCGCGAAGCAGTAATGTGCAAACATTACTGTGTTCCGGTTTGAAGGGCAATGTTTCCAGAGAAATTACAGGGTTATGTTGTAATAGCTGCGTGTCACTGTGCTGTTATGTGGCAGGCATGTTGCTTACCATCAGGCGTATGTCCTGCTCGTCTCGTCACGATCTGTCTTCACGTATCTGTGGATTGCAACTACGATTTACGAGCTTCTTTTCGTTTAAAGTCTGAGCGTTTTTTTAACCGACTTCAAATCAAAAAAGGAGGTGGTTATCAATTTGACCACGATATTTTTTGTTTGTTTCAAGCTGATATTATGTTCAAGATAGTCCGTAGTTATAATTTGCATTTGGAGTTAATTAAAACATTCAGTTTTGTCCTTGTTAAGAGTATTGAGCGAAGTACTCGTAATAGAGTAAGATCCCAGGGTCGCCAGACGTCACGTATTTTCTGATGGATGAAATGTGGCCGATTGAATAGAGTTAGTACGTACTAAGAACACATGATTACCCTCTAACTTGCTTAGACGGCCAATTTGAGATATGGGGTCCAGAAGCTACATTACTTACTTCGTGTATTTTCTGATAACTGATTTTCACGTATGTTAAAGGCAATATCTTTAAAAATAAGGCCCCAATACTCCCAGACACTTTTCGTCGGCCGTTTTGCTTAACAGACACTTTAAAACTTCCAAAATAATAGTTTTAAAGCGTCTGTTTAGCAAAACGGTCGACGGAAAGTGTCTGGGAGTATCGGGGCCTTATTTGGAAAGATATTGCCTATAACATTCGTAAAAATCAGCTATCAGAAAATACGTGAAATAAGTAATGTAGCTTCTGGACCCAATATCTCAAATTGTATTTCGGAAGACAATGGCTCCTCCCATGGCGAATGTGTAAACATAGTATGTATAGTATATTTTACCAGGTGTGAGTGTGTGAAGTGTGTGTGTGGGCGTCGTGTGAGAGGGTATGTGTGTGTGTGTGAGAGAGAGAGAGAGAGTGTGTGTTTGACACATAATAATAAATTATTTATCTCTAACGCATAGATCATTTTACACTTTCAGTTGAAACGGCATTAAAAATTTTACTCCTAGTATTTCGACGAAACTCCTAAAATATTTGTACCCGGTAAAGTAACTCAACCAAATATGAGCATCATATCGCGTGGTAAGAGTCAGATGAACGTATCTACAAAAAAATCAAAAAACGTTTTTTTTTAGAAATCGGGTCATAAAGTGGTCCTTTATGAACTGCCAAAACGACGTAACGATATATTCAATATTTCACTAATTCCAAAAAAACGAAATAGCACAAGAATTATTTTCCATTGGAGCAGAAGAACGTATCACGTCTTACGTTATATTAGTTTTAATGATCATGCTAACAGTAACTGCTACTGCAACGTATCTGCAATAACAATATTTTGGATCACACAATATTGTGTGTTTCAGAATATTGCATGAACCATATCGACGTAAAAGCTTATGCGTTGTTTTGGTTGTTACAAATTGTGCGTTGGTACAAAGTTTAAAGAGCCAAAACAACGTTTATCTAGTTACGTCAAATTTGCAGAAACATTTTGTAAATATACAATCCATTTTAATAACCATAGCGATGTAATTATCACATACGTTATTTTGGCGGTACCATTATCTTTGAGAGTTATTATAGTCCATAGAATTTTTATAAACATACGTTAGTATGACTATTATAACATATTATTAAAATGAAGAAAACGGTAGAAATTGGATATTCTGAAAAAAATAACGGATCTCAACGACATTCTTGAACAGGTAAGTTATTTTTCATTGTGTTTGTTTTTAATACCTACAAGTTGAACATGCTGTCCTGGGTTCGATTACCAGGAAGGACTAACCGTAACTTAGTTTGAGTTCTGGTTCAATAGGCCGGCAAAACACACAAGATATTATAGTTAATGCTTACTCAATTTTTAATATTAAAGATGCTGAAGTAACTCTGTTGTTTGTCTGAAAGCTACTTATTTACTAAAGGACTACTGAAAGGACATTTTAAGCTACTTATTACCACATGTTGTGACAGATATACAGCCACAATTAGTATGTTGAAGTAGTTTATTATTATCACTTGTATAGTCCTATGCCCGGAACGTGTTAAACTGCATCCGCAACAGCGATAACTGACATCCACTCGGACCAAGTCGCGGGCGGATGCTAGTATTATATTAATCGTTAGTATAATAAATTATTATGAGTGTATTGTTCATATTTTAACGTTACAATACTTACATCAAGCTAGCCCCTAAAATATTTCTAGATTGGTAAAAAATGATAAAATCTTATTTAACTGGATTTAGTTTGTTTTTTACTCATTACGGTAAATTATTAAGGATATCGGCAGCTGTGATAGTAGGTATATTATTTTGACTAAGGTATACTGTTTTGTTTTAGGAACGATCTCATTCAGTCGACACCCCCTGCTGAAATTGAAGAATTCAATAATAGCTTAAATCCTTATTTTTAACCAGCCCCTACTGATTTAACAACAACTTCTGAAAATGACTCCGTTTTTGATGAACCTGGACCGCCACCAACTAAATTATTGACTACATTGGAAAATGTGTCATTGATTCAACCAACCCCTGCTGATTTAACAACTTTAGATAATGACCCTGTTTTTGATGAACCTGGACCGTCACTGAGAAACTCTTGATAAAACTATAGAAAATAATACTACTGATACTGAATCTGTTATTTCTGGTTATCAAAATCGTAAACGCAAACGCAGAGGTTAAGCTGAACCCAGCGAATGGAAAAATAATTTGAGAATAACTAAGAGGCAAAAGGTGAACCTTACCTCTCAAGTAAAGGTGTTCTAAAACCAGGAAAAACATTGGGAGAGTCAAAGTGTATGGAGTTATGTGGAGAAAAATGTACGAACAAATTTAATGAAGAAGAGCGATTGAAAATCTTTTCATCGTTTTGGAATATTAATGATATTAATAATAAAAATTGTTTATTATTTCTCTCACAGAAGTTTTCATTGTAAATACCTTAACCAAGTATACATAACAGTAGTAGATTATCTATGTGAGAAACTGTACTAGGAAAACCTGTATGACAGATCACCAGCCTCTCCAACAACGGTGGTGATAAGGGGTAGGTACTCATTGATTTTAAATGTAGATGTTAATCGTTAGATGTTAGGTGTGTTTTAAAAAAGATTTTAACAAAATTAAGGTTATCAGAAGAGGCAAAAGGCTGCCTATTGACCAAATTCAGTTAAAAAGTGCTTATGACAAATCCTTACCTATTTCTGCTGAAAAGTACGAGGACTTGAAAGATGTATGCAGACAAGGCATCATCCCAACGCAATACCACGGTTTCTATACTTTCTATGAAGGATTTGCAGTTGGAGGAACCGACACTAAGAATGACGAAGATATATAAAATTGTGTATACGGATGCCTGATGTTGATTTTGTTTTTTTAATTATATTTTTCAGAAGTTAATACAGACTTTGTTATGTTTAATTGATTGGCTTTTATTTATTTGCTCGTAAACATACTAAAACTTAACTTCTAAAATGACATATGTAAATAAGATAACGACTAAAAGTATAATAAATTAAAGGCCAGACTAACGTATGTCAACCAATACTCAAAAAAAATATATATTGTGTATTTATAAGCGTATATAAATAAATGATTAATACCTTTTTGAAATCCCTAATAGTAGGCCATTACATTACATTATTTTTTTTCATTGTCAAATGTATTTAATATCTAATAAAAAGCTGACAAAGTTTGAAGAGACGAATTTTCGCGGTTTTTTTGCTCTCCTGTAAAATTTATAAAATGGTAGATACGTTCATCTGACTCTTACCACGCGATATATAAGGCCGATTAGCAACAAAAATTTTTTTTATCATCAGTTATTCTCGAGCACGTCAGATTAAAATAGGGTAAGTTAATTATATACTAATAAGTATATATTCTACTAATCTGACAATTCGAGAGTGACACAAAGAAATGGGAGAGCTACAAAGTTATTAAAAAACATTTCTATATTCTCGAGCGTGGTTATTTTATTTTAAAGGAAATAATTCAAGGATAACGAAAAATATAATATTCAAGGATTCCACAAGCCGAAGTAACAAAAAATCATCACTAATTAGCTCATAAACCTGATTTTTTTATATTTGAAATTCTATAGCCGCGCCCCCACAAAGGAAAAGGTACCATTATTCAAATTTTTTTTCTTCTTATTACCTAAGCTTTGCAATCCAATAGGTCTCTATGACGCTCGAGTAACTCCCCGTTTAGCATCGTGGGCTCCCCTACCAAAAGGATAGCCACCACTACAAAGCATCAGCATAAGCATCCCACTAAATGTTCCCACTGCTGGGAGTCGGGGCCTTCTCTCGCAAGAAGAGAGTCAAGACCACAATCCACCATGCTGGCCCCGTGCGGTTTGGTGGACGAAACATTACCTCTAAAAATTCTACTTATGGATACAAGTCGGTTTCCTCACGATGTTTTTCTACGCCGTTTTAAGTGAACAGCATTACGCACATGACTTCGAAAAGACAGTTGCTAGCCTATCGGTTTTTTATCGGATACACTTCGGAGAGTGTTGCAACTGATCTGCATGATCTAATACCACCTTGCTCTGTTTTCTATCGGACTGCTCGTAGCTCGAAAAAGCGACATCGTTTCATGGTTAACGTTCCAAAGACACGAACGAAGAGATTTGACTCTACTTTTGTGATAAGAACGTCTAGGCAGTGGAATACGTTGCCTGAGTGGGTTTTCCCCCGATGGTTATTGGTTACAATCTTTGTGTCTTCAAATCGAGAGTGAATCGGTTTCTTCTAGGTAAACACGCTCCATCGTGGACCGCATCGTCGCTTAACATCAGGCGAGATGGCGGTCAAGTGTGAGCCTATAAAGGTAAAAAAAAAAAATGTGCGCGTAAGATTTGTACCCGTGGGTTCCGGATCGGCAGTCACCTTTCTCCCGACTAGACCAGCCGTAACTTGCCACCAGTACAAAACTCGACCCATATTCGGAACCGATCCAATGACCATAAAGCCTCATTATTCAGCCCTGAGACGTCCTATTCTTAAAGTAAACAATTAGGCCAACCCGTTTTATTTTCGCCTCTGTTTATTTACAGGTGGCGAGGTTCCCTCTGACGTCACCGTAACCCTTGTCAATGGGAAAGAACCTTTATAACAGAGCACTTAAAGGTTGGAAGGGGTGTGCAGCGTTGACTGAGAAACTGTTTTATTATAATTCAGTAGGTTGGGCGTAAATAATTGATAATTTTCAAGAAACCGGTCTGTAATTCAAAGCTACTCTTGCTCGTGAATCTTTTAGTAAACTCACAGAATTATGTTCTTTGAAAGATTCACCTTTTTGATTGTGCTACGTAAACTAAATTGAGTCGTATTTTTTTTTCAAAACTAGGCTTACGCTTTACCGCCATATTCGATTGGTGTAAATAAATAAATATTGGTGGACTTTTCACACACAACACCATAAGACCACAAACTAAGCAAAGCTTGTACTATGGAAGCCAGCTGATAGAATACAAAATATTTTTAAATACATACTTATCATACATAGAAAAAATCCAGGCACAGTACCAATATTTGAATTTGTCATACAAATATTTGCACTGGGTGGGGATCGAACCCACGACCCACGGCTTCGCAGGCAGACTTACTACTAACTTAACCACCAGGCCAGCCACAACAGCCTTAGATAATGTTTTACAAGGAACAGTATATAAGGATACGTGAAATATGTTTTTAGTTTTAAAGTGAATACGTTGAGCACTTTTTGTCAGGGAAAAAGATATGGGTTCGCATCACTGACATACAAACGTAGCAGCGTAGCTGTGTAGCGTCAGAGCGGCAGAGCAGAACGAGGGTAATAATTAGAGTTCCATAAAAAATAAGAAAACCCTTAATACAAGGGTGAAACCGCGAGCACACGTAGTCTTTTATATTAAGAAAAGTTATTTCCTCTGACAAATTCAGCGCTACAATAAAATATTTACTTAGTTGATCGTAAATATCTCCGAATAAATATCGAAATAGTGTTCGTCTAGTTGGCGCGCTAACACGAACCCCCGAGTTCAAGTGCCGAGATGAACGGGTGGAGTTCAGCGCACTCCACCGACGAAACTACGAGAAAATTCCATTTCGTTGAGTAAAATGAAGCAGAAACGTTTTCTTAGAAAACACGACATCTGAATAAATGCAATGGTTTTGCATTTACACTATTTGCGAACTGCGTTCATGTTTGGATTCATTCATGTATTGGTTTGGATTTAAGATATGTTTTGATTCAACAATTACTGTGAATTCTGAAATAAAATGGCAGTTATATATTACATAGGCTATAGGAATTACCGATAGAAGTAACAACTTAGAATGTAGTATTAATTATCACCCTAACATAGCCCAGTGCTGGACATAGGTCTCTCCCATGATACGGCACTCAACCCTATCCTCGGCTTTTCTTCTCCAGCCACTAAAGTAAAACCCTCTACACACGAGCCCTAAAATCAGAGGACATTACGTTAAAGTAGTAGGGAGGGCCCTACATCGCACCATATGATTTGGTGATTTATGGTGATGTAGGCTCCGCCCCTCTACTTTTACGTAATTTCCTGATTTTAGGGCTCTTGTGTAGAGGGTTTAAGGCTGCAGGCAGTGGCTGGAGAAGAATTTAGTGTTAAAGAGGACTACTCTTGCACAATACGCAACCTGCATAGCTACGAATGATACCTACAGTTATTATGCGTATCGGTGACCCGAGCTCACTAGATTTCACCCATCCAATAAATCTAACGTACACTTGTCGCTCCGCCGCCTTTCCGATACTACGCCGCAACATTACTACGCTATCGCGAACCCATAAGATATTCCTACACCAAAAAGTCCTCATCGCACCCATGGACGTATAAAAAAATCGGACGTAGTCTCGCTAAATCAAAAAATGGGGCTATAGAGTCGGCCGTAAT
The DNA here is from genome assembly GCA_017562165.1 of Ectropis grisescens. NCBI lineage: Eukaryota > Metazoa > Arthropoda > Insecta > Lepidoptera > Geometridae > Ectropis > Ectropis grisescens. The sequence continues at coordinate 26,887,443 of CM029781.1, read as the reverse complement.
CTGTCCGTAATTTGTCCACGGATTCGTCTATACTAATATTATAATGCTGAAGAGCGTGTTTGTTTGAACGCGCTAATCTCAGGAACTACTGGACCGATAAAAAAATAAACATTTTCCCCATTGTATATGATCCCTGACTGCTATAGGCTATATACCTATGTACCGCAGGCGAAACCGTGCGGATAGTTACTTAAAAATATGCCCAACAAGGGTCCTCATTAAAGCCGCCAATTACCCGCAGTTACGAGTGCGTTACCCGGGTCACGAAACGTGGAAGCCGCATTTCATAAACTAATTAAAATAGCTGTTATGTCGTCGAAAGGTGAAACAGCTGTGATAATGTTAGCATCACAACGCTGAGACGCAGAGAGGACCAAACGGAAGGCCGGGGCAAACGAAGTTGGTAGGTAATTGGCGGAAATTTACTGCAATCGGAAGCTAAAGATTAAGTTTGAGTAAAGGTTTTCACTTTTTACTTTTATGCGGAAAATTATTTTGAAGACATAAAGTTCTTTGAGTGTCTTTAAGATATCTGTAATGTTTTTTTTTTGTATCGCGCATGGGTCGCCTTTAGCCTTTAACTTGCCTGATAAATTGCCTGATTGCCGTGTTAATTGTACATTTACCAATAAAGAACTTTGACTTTGACTTTAAAACCTTGAGGTCCTAGGTTGTATATCCAAAGGAACAATGTTGCCGACAACCTATTTACTCTAAAGCTGTACCTGTGAAGAGAGATGACCCAAATTAATATCTATTTATCATTAAGTTCTTGTGGAGTACTATTAGCTTAAAATCTTTAATTGTAATACAAGATGGCACTAGAGTAGCTGTTAGAGAAAAAGAACGTTGGGACAAATACATCTTCAACTTCATTAGCATACTATGTCGTCGTTCTTGTGGAGATTTTGCAGTACCGAGGTCATGACCCAGCAAATCAGCTGCTACGAAATGCTGGCATCTGTGTCAGCTAACCGCAGCAGCTTTCCAGCGAACGCTTCCCCCATAAATAATGTTTCAGACACGAATAGGCCACCCAGTACACTAGACTACACCGTCTGCCGTAACCGTTGTGCACAACCAGTGGATTACGCTTCAAATCGCACTCTATTTCCACAGATACATCGCTTATAAGGGACAGACAGGTAATAAATGGTCAATCATAAACCCATTACCAAAATGTATCGCTTCAATGTGAAGGAACCCTCGTCGACTGTCAGCACAAAAGCGCAACCGTTCGTTCGTCCACTATCCACGTCAGCGGAAAAACTAGGCCAGTGTAACGATGATAAATCGGGGAATTACCATAAAATACGATGTTCCCATAATATTGTGTTAAATTGACCAAAAGCGGGACTCTAAAGAACAATGGAGTCGTTGGGGCAATGAAAACTGCCTTCCTCACGCCCTCTCGAGCGCGCACTGGCGGCGAGCCAATCTGCCGCACAGATAAGGGTTGACACAGAGTCCACGGAACTAGATTAAACGTGACAGTTTTGTCCTGAAAATTCGGACACGCAAACGATTCCGCGGCAGAATCTAATGTAAACGCCACTGATTACACTACAAACAATGGATAGGCATTATCGGTGGAACGGCAAACATGACCGTCTACGATTATATTGAGGCTGCCATTCCATATTAACTCTTATTCAAACAAGCCAAAAGACTAAAATGTAACTGTACAGATTCAGCAAACTCAGATGATTGAGAAGATATACTGGTGGGAAGATACGACTGAATGGGAGAGATGAAGGAAAATTCTATTATGAAACTCGGTAAACGACATTGCGGAAAAACACTGACGCAAAAAATGCGATTGTGTCCATTGTGTAGGAACCCTAGCGGAAGCATCAAAGCAAGGGTATGTTATCAATTTCAGCTCGAGTTGTGTACTTCGCTATATTGCTTTTAGTTGGAGAAGTTAAGTTTCCAGCTTTAAAGCAATATTTTACGTGGAACAATATTCTCCAGCGCAGAATTTGTAGGTCGTCGTACCAATTTGTTCCGAGTTACTTCACGTTCTTGATTGCAATCCCGGCGATAAATTAACTTGGAGTATTGAATTCTGAGACCCAATGATTACGGGTTTTAATGACCAATGAATTGTTAATTCTAATTTGCAAGTTAAATTGTTACACCCTTAATGAGTTTCGCTGATATCCCAATTTACGTCGTCTTCCCTTACCCATTAGACTCATTCCGTCTTATTCCAAAAAACTAAGATAGTACAGGTTTAAACCAGGACTAACTAGTCCAGGATTGATACGGTACTAAAGTTAGTACCAGGTTTAAAATGTGTTCCTATTACAAAACTCAGACTATCCAAGGACTACTTAGTCCAAGTTTAAACCAAAGATAGTCCAAGGTTATACAGACTAAACAAAGAAAAGGCTGTCATTCATTCATTCACAGGATGTTAAAATTCGCTTTTTATGGATAAACATGTATTCATTAGTAAAAACTTAGTTAAATATTGATGTATTATTAACTGATTCGTTGCGATGGCTAATTTCGCTAACTTTTAACTGTGGCGTCGAGCAAAAATAACGTGACACTGATCAGTGCCTAGCGCCATACGATTAGATGACACGCATCTGTGTTTTCCGCCATGCGGAAAAGAAAACAGTATTTTGACCATTTTTTACACGTTCAAAGCTTGAATACTGTTAGTTTACATTCGAAATTTGACGTGAACGGACAGGCGCGTTGTTTTAAGTGATTAGAAGTGGCAAAATAAGTGTAATTTTGGAAATGGAAGGTAAGTGACTTTTTAATACAGTTGTGCTAAACCTTTTCAGCTTATTTCGCATTTCCTAATGATATTATTGAATATACAATATTAAATTAGGCCTAAAATATTGTTTTACTTATAAAGTCTCACTAACAGCAATACATATGAATACGCTAGATAAATTACAAAAACATATTAATTCTGATAATTATGTATGTCACTTACAAGTGAGCACAACATTTAATAGGTAGTTTTTATTTAATTATAAATTAAATTTGAATTTATGGCGTTAACAGAAATTAGAATTACTACTCTAAGAAACTATGCTATGAAAACTGTTGGTGATCGATCAACAATCACATTACTTTTTTCCGAATTTTTTGTAACTGTCAGTAAAAAAAGCATTTTGAAAAGTACATACTGCCATATATTTGTTATTAATAGTGGATTTATTGTTTAAGAACTAAGGCGAAAAAGGAAGTACATTCCCGAAACAGAAATCGAGACACAATGTGACAGTGACGAAGAGACAATACCAAATTCACAAGACTGGGACCTACCACCAAGCTGGGAACGGGATTTAATACCGGACAAAAAAAACAACTAGGATACTGCAACAAATAAAGAAGAAAATATGATGGACAGTGCGACTACCACAGAAAAAAAAATGGTTGAAAGTGAACCATGCACAGAAACTTTAGTAATGGACAGTGTAAATAGCGTAGAAACTAAAGAATGTGATGTCCCTACCGTACTGGACATACATAGCTGTAAATATTTTGGCCAGTTGGTTTCCAACGAATTATTGCGATTCAAACCATACGAGCGAATTATGAAGATGCAGCAAATATTAGATTTATTAAAATAATCAAATGAATACCAAGAGTTAAATGAAACCAGAGTTTGAATTTAGATATTAATATTTATTGAAAAACATGACATAAGTGGATCCAATCAACCTAAATATACATTTTACAGCATTTACATTTTCGCAGCAGTAACATAAAACATAAGACAATGACTCTTCCGAGGGTTTTAATAATTTGTTAATCTCGCTCACTGCGAAGCTAAGGTCTATTCTAATGACATTGATATCAGTATGTAGGTAAATAAGGATGCGTTTTATAATTTTGTATGACTTGTTTTATATTTATGTAAGTTAGGACTGATTTTTAAATAATGTATAAGCTAGATTTTTATGATTATGTTAAGAGGTTAATTAATCTTGTTGAAATTGGCAATAATAGTCTTTGGTGAATGACGCTTTGATCAAACAATAAATATGTACCTGATTCTAATAAAAATATTTAAATTTACAAACAATTTATTTGTAGACCATTAGCTCGTAACTTACATAAATAAACATAATAAAAGGAAGTATTTTATTAGTAGGTAGGGTTATCCTGTATAATAAAAGTAGTACTTCCTTTTTAACAGTGAATATTTTTATCCCTTACGTAGTACCTACATTTCTCATTATTGACAACATACAAATTAGCTCGATTATGCAAAAAAACCAAACGAGTTAATCAAAAAATGCTGAACCTCAGACATCTCAACTTATTTTTAATATAAAAGAAGTACATGCATATTATACTTAATTATTAAAAATAATTTCATGGACTATTTCCAAAAGTTTGCCTTTTTTTTTTTCTTGTGTTTGAGTAGGTTCATTAATATTAACAGTTCGACCCCAAGCGGAAGCCCCTAGACACAATTAAATTCTATTGTTATCTAAAATGGCCGCCGCTGATAGGTTAAAGGCTCTGATAATATGAAATGAACGGACACTGCTTAATTTAAATATGAAACTGAACAAACAAATTTCAGGTTTAGCGCTTTTTCATTAACACGTTGTACCTATACATAGTACAATCAGACGATACAAAATGAAGGGATATAACTGTGTAGATGATTTAGTGATTTATATGTAAATATTCGTACGGTCGAAGACACAAACGGTGCTAATTTACAACAGACGCATGCATGATCATTAGGTTACAGAGAATTTCAATATTTATGAAATTCTCTGAAACAATCTTTAAGGCATAGGCCTGGGAATCCAGGGCAATCGGGACAGCCAGTTATTACAGCAACCCTTTTTTTAGTTTTGGCGTAACAGACCTTGCATCTTTTTCTTAAGGTATTATTACCTCTCTTTGGCAAGTTGGTCGGTAAATGTATTTTCCCTCTGATAGAGGCCGAGAAAGTTCAAAGGTGTTGGGCATTGGTAACAATTCCTCCATGACACTTCTTCTAAATTGATATAATGTGGTTTTATTAGTTGCATTGTTAGCATTATAAAGTAAATACCCATTCACCAAACATATTTGTATAATATGTACGATGACTTTTTATACCAGCGCAGGGTCTTGTGCTCACAGCAATAATAACTTAGCATCTGATCGTGACGGTCTATTGCCCGCATATATTGATTATATTTTATTTGTACTGCCGGTTTATATTTTATTGTGCGTACACGGCGACTAGTAGTCCCTCGATAGAGACTTTTATGTTCAGTACTTATAAATATCACCTCCTTTTATCTTGCCATTTGGTGATTATAATTTTTTTTATTATTATGTACTATATACGATTCGCCAGTTTTAATTTGGTAGTTTTAATTCCGATGGATTTCCGATGCGGTTTGCTCTTAAGGTACCAGTCACGTACGTCTTTTTTCCTATTAGCTCCTCAGCTAATCCCACGCTGGTATAAAAATTATCCAAATATAAAGCATGCCCTTTTTCTAAATATTTTTGCATTAGCAAATGTACTACTTTTTTGTGTGATTTCTACCTCCTACTAGTACGTCTTGTGACCCTGCGTATACATGGATTTTTAAAATTATGCCGTTGGCGTCAGCTAAAATGTACAATTTAATGCCGTATCTATGAGCTTTACTTTTGATGTATTGGCGAAAAATAGTCTCCCTTTCCACAGTATAAGAGATTCGTCAATTGTCAACTCTTTCACTGGGTAATACACTGCATTAACGGTGTCGTTGAATAAATCAATTAAAGATTTTATTTTATAAATACTCTCTGCCCTTTCGATGGTTTGCACATTCAAAGCTCTTAAAATTAAAAAACCTATCCCTGGTCATAAATAGGCGTGGACTTAAGCGGAAAAATAATGCGTTGACCAATAATCTACCATTCTATTAAGTTTTATAGTACCCATTAGCAATAGTATGCCGAGAAAAGTTTTTGATTCGGGGACACTTAAATCGGTCCAGTTACTAAAGCGAGCACGTGCAGTAGTCGCTTCAGCTTTTAATTTGTTTCCGTACTTATTTGTACATTCCATTATTAATGTTAAAAATGGGAATTTAAAATAAAAAAATAGTCTAAATAACTATTGATGTCTGCGTTATGTGGCTCCAATATACCACTTGTTCCCGTAAATGATATTTTTGGCATATCACTGGGGTTACCTGGAACCCAACCAGTCGTTTCTTCTACAGAATCTTCCTCTTCATCATTGTTATCGGCGTGATAATCTTCAGCATTTGCTTCCACGTTAGGACTTGCACTGCTTAATTCATTTAATACTTCTTCGTTATTGCCGCTTAAAATCCCATACAATTCTTCGTCTCCATATAAATCTAAGCCTGGTATGTCGTATAACGGATCACTTTCTTGTGGAGACATAATTTGTTCCAATTCCACGCTTATGGGATCTATGGTGGATGATGGTCTAGGTATGGGTGAACTTGGGAGAAGAGCCATATATGGATCTATGCCAGATGATGGTCCAGGAATTGGCCAATCCAAAGGATCTATGTCACACGATGGTCCAGGTTCCGAAGAACTCGAAGAAGGGTATTCCATACCTACAAAAGAAATATTCGAATGAAACTCCGTATATAGTTTTATTTCGACAGTAAAAGGCGAGACGCTTTAAAGGGCATTTTATTAGTCTATAAATCCTAATTGGTCTAAAAATATGTACTATGTAGGTAGTGATGTAAATTAGGTGTATTAAAAAGAGCTAGTAAGTAAGTAGATATCATATTTGGGATTTAGCTACTCTATTTTGAAGATAATGTATTTTTTTTACATAATATTTAGCAGCGGATACACTCTTGAGTGAGTAAGGTTCTCCCACGAGAGCGCGGATTAAAGAGCAAGCCAGTGAGTATGAAACGAGAGCGCATCTTTCCCGATTCTATTTTTTTTTATTTATAGCGACAAGTGAAGTTGACTGCTCTTTGCCTGCACTAAATGGACGCGAACAGGGAAAATTTCCCCAAGTATGAAAATAATCTTACTTACTTGAATTTCACGGCAAACAGAGATTCGCGTGCACAGGCTGAAGTCGTCACGATGGTAGATCACGGAGTCCAGTTCAAAGCCAAAATCGTCGCAAGGCAAAATCACGATCCAGTAACACAAGCCAAAATCGTCACAATTGCAAATTACGGAGTCCTGTTCAAAGCCGAAATCGTCGCAAGGCAAAATCAGTAGAGTCCAGTAACACAAGCCACGGTCGTCACAAAAACACTTAGCGAAAGTCGGTAAGGTAAATAGGAACAAGTAGAGCACGCACGTCTGGTTACTAAGGATAGCAAACCAGAAGTAAAAGTAATTCAAAAAACAAGATGCGCTTACAAGATAAATAGGTTGTATCCTTCCGTGCAAAATAAAACATACACGCAAGGCATAAGACCGAATATTGTAAATTGTACTTGTAGGGTCACGCAACTTGCATCCTCCGGCCGGGGCCGTCCATTGTTTACAACAACTCGTGGTATTTTTCAAACCCTTTTTTGCAAGAACTTAAAATTTCATGCAAAATGAACCTTATCGCAGAGTGATTACAGTCCTTGCGGGCCAACGGTAAACAATATCAACAAAACAGCTCTTTTCTAAGGAGTGACAGCACTTTTAGCAAATGCAACTCTCTGTCCTAGCGTTATGACTCATATTAACCATGTTGACCCGCGCAGTTTGAAGCAGCGTGGTATTTTTCTATATCAAGTAGGTACATACATATGATGCATAAATGTCTGATTTATTTGTATATCTATAATTTAGCTTTATATAAAGTTTAATTCTAAATCCTTTTTGTGTTTTAAAATAACGAAGAATGTAAATAGATTCTAGACGCCAGAAATATTTAGGTATGATGTCTTACTACATATTTTTTTGATTTAGTATTTGTATTTTCTTATTATTCTTAACATAGACGATTATAAATATGAGGACTATATTTTTGTATACCGCCAAAATTGTATGACAGTGACCTGCAATATTTCGAGACATTTTTACATTTTTATCAACACTTCAGGGACTGTGTTATTTCAACGTTATAGATAAAGTTGTCGTTACAATGGGAAAAGAAAATGTTATCGTGCGTTTTTAAAAATGTAGCATTTCATAGGAGACAAAGAAAACCAACAGAAGCAGTGTGATTTTCCCGCTTTAGGGAGTTGGTCGTTTACGCTGTAATAAATATATTATTTATATTATCAAATTCTGCAAATTTAATAAAAGGTTGGTGACTCCTTTTTTATAAAAATCTTACTAAATCCAGAAACGAAGTCTACGAGCTTAAAATACGTGAAAAATTGAAATAGTTTGGTTCTGGCTAATTTTTTCTTAAACTGAATTGAAGGAGTTATTGTCGATTTTAAAATGACACATATCCGTGCCTAACGCCACACGCGAAAGAAAATGATGACACTGATACGTGCCATCCGCAACGAATCAGTTAAGTTTCAATTTATGAAATAGGCCTAATGATCATTAATAGAAGTATTTTTTTAATTGAATACATTTTACATGTGGCGTCAAAAAAAAACAACTCTGCTTATGTCATAAGCTCAAAAGAACAATGACAGTCGAATGTGGCGCGTAATTTGAGAAGTTCAAATAAATCTTCCACTTCAGAAAATTTGAGTGCTTACTATTTATTTACAATAACTTTGTTATAATATTGCTCTTGTTCGTTGTTTCTAAACGCATAGTACTATTTTATTTAGTAGTTTCGTGTGGATTGGTAGTGTCTAGTGTGGGGAACAATAGTATTGGAGAATTAAAAATGGAGCAACAAAAGAAAAAACGCGGTGAAAATTGGAGTTCTGAAGAGAAAGTAAGTTGTACAAAATCATATATTTTACTTTATCGATGATTTTACTGACATTGTATGTTATCAAACATATCTTAAATGTTATTTTTAATTTTTAATATAGGAAGTACTGCGCCAGCTAATAGGGGAATCGAAAGATGTTATAGAAGACAAGTCCACTAAAACCTCAGCAAATTTTCTAAAAATGAAAGAGTGGAAGAATATATCGAATAAGTATGTATTTATTGAATTCTCATTAGAAGTGAAATATTGTTTACTTAAATACTCAGCATACTTATGTGTTTTTAGATTCAATGAAATATGTGGAAAATTTCGATCCAAAGGAGAATTAAAACTGCTTGGAAAAGGATGAAGTTGGCTGCCAAGTCCAACTTATCGAAATTTCGAAAAGACCAAAATAAGACAGGGGGTGGAGATAAACCACCATCACCATCACCCGAGGACTTAGAAATTATGGGGATTGCTCCACATGACTTTCATGTGGAAATTAATAATTATGACAGTGATGCATTGGTAAGTAACATTTATTATTTTCAAAATGCTATATTATTACACATTACTAAAATTTACATGTAAATATTTTTTAGGTACTAGAAACGGCTACAATAATTGAGCCAAATGTAGATCCCAAGCCTGGCCCAAGTAGCATAGAAATGCCAAAATACAATTTTGAGCTGCCAGTGGAGAATATCGAGGAGCCATGTGAGTAATAATTGTATATAAGTACTACTTATTTTGTATTATTCAGCTGAGTGCTGGTGACAAGAAATGTGTGTGAAAAAGAGTTTCAGATATTTTTTGATATAAATCAGTGTAGTAGCTACTTTGCCATGTTGATAGAATGAACAGAAAGGTCTGAGTCACACACACAAACAGATTTGTTTTTATCACAACCCTGGAAAGGTAGATAATGCTAGATAATAACACAAAATAATTTTAGAATGTTTACTAACTTTACTTTATTTTACACAGAAAATGACAATTTACCTAAACACATTAAAAATACAAGAAATATTAACAAGAAGACAAAGAGCTTAAGAAATAAGAGGTATGTTGTAATGAATGGCTACTTTCACAGTGTTATGTCCAATAGGATCTTATTATTGGGTTCGGCTGCGGACAGAAACTCTGTTTTCATATTGCAAAAGAGAGCAATTCATGGTCTACATAATTTATCAGCTAGAGAATCAGTACAGGAAATTTTCAAAACTATAAACATATTAACAGTCCCTTCATTACATTCGTAATGTATAATGTATGTAAGAAAAATCAAAGACTGAAGAAATTTACTGATCTGAATCCAAAAGTGCATCAGAAACACAAAAAAAACTGTATTTCCTAAGTGCAGACTTCAGAAAACAAATAACTCTTGCAAATATAATGGTATTCGCTTTTTTAATGCAATACCTGCACAAATGGAATTCCAGAATGAATCCAAGTTTAAAAATGAAATAAAAAGCTACCTATCGAGGAAGGCATAATATATTATAATATAGATAGATGACTTTGTTAAAGATGTAAGGTATGGAAGAGAAATCTGTCAAAATTAGAATCTTGTAATAAGGGAAAATAATAGATTTATTAACTTTTGATGTAACATTGTTTGTAGTCATGTAGTATCTGTGTACTGTTTGTATTACTTATTTGTTATTTTGTCTTTGACAAAGCCTTTTTACAGCTGCATTTAATTGACTAGGCCCCTTTACAGCTGCTTTATTCATTTTGACATTGTTATTTTATATTATTAGGTACACAGATTCTTTGCCTTTTTGTGAATAATGTTACCAAGTGTTCTAATGAATTTATGGTTTGATAAATTAATTCCGTAAATTATTTACTGCAAAATTCTACTATACCCACAATAAGAGGCTTTGATACATAATCAAATAAATTTTATGAATTCTGTAATTTTTAACACAATGCCTAACATTACTATTTTTGGTTTTGCAGACAAGAAGACATTCGCCATGAAATAGTACAGACCAATACTAACTTTAAAGAACATATGATGGAAATGGAACACAAGTACAATATTGAAATTGCAAAATTACAAATAAAAAAAATTACAACAGGAAATAAGTCTATTAGAAAATAAATGTAACTAAGATCCTATTCAATACAATATATTATTATAATTAAAGACTGAAAATAGAAGTGTTGAAATGATTTACTGCTCAATGCTACTATGTCTATTATAAGTGGCTTTCATACTATAATATATAACAGAATAAAAGGTATTCATTAAATTTGTTTCTTTTTAAAACCACCTCAAAACAAATCTTCCATTACTGTTTTTGGTTATTAAAATATGAAGACATTCACCAAGAAATACACTACAATATCAATACATTACTACAATAACATACATTAACAAAATTGGAGAGTTACAAATAAAAATTAGAACTTGAAATAAATCCATTTGAAAATAAATGTTTAACTTAGTTTCAATCAGACAAATTTAACAAAAAAACTGTTTTTGTATTATTTATGTAAATCAATGAATGATTAAACCTTCAATCATCATTAGCCTTATTAATTTAAATTTACTTACCTGCCTTTTAAGTAAGAACTAAGAAAGACAAAGAATTAATCTAATCACTAAGAAATTATTCACTTTGTAAGAGCTATGAAATCCTGAACTTAGTTACAATTAAGACATTCATTGAAAGTGAGTCTCAATGAATTGTCTCCTTCTAATGTTACCTCTAACTGTATCACGAGTATGGATATGTACACGAGGAGGTATATGGTTTGGTGTCACAACATTTTCCTCACCGGAAACAGGTCCTCCTCATATCGATGGCAATGTTGTGGAGTACAGCGCAAGCAACAATTGTTTTCCTTGCTGTCTCTATATCCACAAAGATTCCCCTTAAAAGACAACGGAATCTCTGCTTTAATAAACCAAAACATCTCTCAATTCTGTTGCGAGTTTGTATGTGACACCTGTTATATCTCTCTTCAGGTGGTGATGTAGTGTTCAGCAGCGGAGTAAATAAATATGGAAAGCATGGATAGCCACTGTCACCCAGTAATATCCCAGAGAATGCTCCAGCTTCAAACCTTTGCTTTAATCTACATTCTCGAAATATCCTGGAATCGTGTACACTACCTCGCCACCTCGTCACAATGTCCATAATTTTCATATCGGCATCACATACAACCTGTACATTAATAGAAGGAAATCCTTTTCTATTTATATATAATTGGCCCCCATCAGCATTAACTTTTTTTACTCGGATGTGAGTACAGTCAATTACCCCTATCACTTTGGGGAAATTAGCGATAGTCCTGAATTTCCTCATTAAAGCTTCCTCTTCATTTAGTGTAGCAGGCATCTTAATAAACCGGTGAGACATACTTGCTAATATCCCTGCTACCTTTTTACAAGTTTTGCTCACTACTGGCTGAGACACTCTGTGCAAATCAGCTGTATCATCTTGAATCTGGAATTAAAACAACAATTTAAATGTAGTGAGTGCTTAAGTATAAGAAAATTAAATATAAATGGTACCAAGCACTTTTGTATCAAGGTCATAAATTTTATAGCACTTACTTCATGGCGAGCCCAGTTGCGTAGAGCACAAGCAACTTGAATTTCAGGGCTAAGTGGGCATCCCCGAGGGTCACGCACCAGATCGTCACGTAAAAGATCCACGATTTTTTCACCAAAACGCTTCGTGAATCGATATTTGTATCGAAATTCTTCATCGCTCAATTCGAAAGGATTTATTCGTTGACGAGGTCTGTCTGATCGCCGAGGTGTCTCCAGGGTGTCCAAATCCTCTAAATCCATCATATCGATTATATTTATATCCATTTTTGCAAATTGCGAGAGTTCAAATGTTCAAATTGTTAAATATGGACAAACATATGTTGTTATAACCTCAAAATGACAGTTCCGAAGTTAGTCCGTGGTTAAACTAGGGGTCTCGATGGTTTATCTTTAGTACCATAGATAGTCCGTGGTTTAGAGTAAAACGTCGTTTTGTAATAACGTTTAGACTTAGACTTGGTTTAAACCTGGCTTAATCCCAGAACTATAATTAGTCCGCGTTTTGGAATAAGACGGATTGTGTCTCTTACGTTAAAATCAATTTCACATGCGATGTTTTCGTATCCGATGGGTTTGTTGTAACTGTGAAATGAGCATTTAAGAAGTTATTACGTAGAGTGGATAACAACGAATACCGTAAGATTAAAATTATAATTTTATGACGTATTTTTGTTTGATAAATGACGAGATGAAAGTGACGGATGCTAATGGCTTACTAAAAGTCTTGTTTTACGTACATATTGTTGTTAAAGGTGTATTTCTTGTTTACCGTAAAATGTAACTTGATACATTTTTCGGTATAACTTCTTCACAACTGCTACTATCAATCTAAGATGTACTAAATCGACCAAAATCGGCTAGAAACCCCGTCCACGCCAGAAATTGAATCGATGCATCGGTAAACGGAGGCGAACGAATACGAGTCGATTGAATTGCTCGTGTCTGCTTTCCGCGAACGAGAACTAGGTCTTGCGAGTATGGAATACCAAGTTTGCTTACTTGCTCCACTAGAGGCTTCTGGTTTGTACGTTACTAGCAATACCTACATAGCGTAGTAAGGCCTGCTTTGTTGTGTAAGATGCCCTACGACTGCCCTAGTGGCTTAGTTGGTAGTAGCTCTGCCTGCGAAGCCGTGGGTCGTGGGTTCGATCCCCACCCAGTGCAAATATTTGTGTGATGAATTCAAATGTTTGCACTGTGTCTGGGTGTTTCTATGTATAATATGTATGTATTTAAAACTATATAAGTATTATATCAGCTATCTGGCTGCCATCACACAAGCTTTGCTTAGTTTGGCGTCAGATGGTGTTGTGTGTGTATTGTCCACCAATATTTATTATTATTTATTTATTTATTATTCGTGCAGAAACATGTTCAATACAGTTGAGATAAGTGTTATGATACGAAAACTAGCAATGTTCCATACAGGTACCACGTTTTTTAACACTGAAGCTTTTTTATGAGAGTTAGATGAGTACCAAAATTAAAATTTTGTAAGAATTTGACGAAGCATATAAAACCACTCGGGCTATGGAACTCCCTTAAATTTCTCCCATTTGATACGTCATCTTTCCAGAGCAAATATTTTAAGATAGTTTGAATCGTTACTTCATCAAGCAATTCTGAACAGTTGCTCACGTTATACAAAGCACAGATTCGCTCCTGTATGGAGTACTGTTCGCACCTTTGGGATGGATCGGCTAAGTATCAGCTGGAGACTCTGGAATCGATTGAGAGACGCGCCAAAAGACTCATAGGCAATGACACTCTTGTGCGTAAAAGACTTCAAAGTCTTGATCATCGCCGCAAAATTGCTAGCTTATCGGTATTTTATCGGATACACTTCGGAGAGTGTGCAACTGATCTGCATGATCTAATTCCACCTTGCCCTTTCTTCTATCGGACTTCTCGTTCCACAAAAAGGCGACATCGTTTCATGGTTGATGTTCCAAAAACACGAACGAAGCGATTTGACTCCACGTTTGTGATAAGAACGTCTAGTTTGTGGAATGCGTTGCCTGAGTGGGTTTTCCCCGATGGTTACAATCTTAGTGTCTTCAAATCGAGAGTGAATCGGTTTCTTCTAGGTAAGCACGCTCTATCGTAGATCGCATCATCGCTTAACATCAGGCGAGATGGTGGTCAAGTGCGAACCTATTCTAGTTAAAAAAAAAAAAAAAAAAAAAGACATCTAAGATCAGCCACAGATATCTTAAATCGTTCATGAAGGAATCGTCAATTCCTAGACAAGTAGATAGGCATGTATGTAGACATACGAATACTAATTCATGACTAGTTTGGACGATATATTTTGGACTGGTATCCGGTGGTACGAGTCAGAATGCAAATGACCCATTAATTTGTTATTAGGATTAGAAAGCCAGGGCTATTTTAGTAAAAACCTATCAAATCATTGATATCAAAATGAAATCAATAAGCTGCTACTTTTAACTATCGCAGTCGTTAACTACAAATTCCGCAGTAGTTAATTTAAATTTAATGTTATTATGTGGAACAAGCCCCTGAATTTCTAAAAAGATATAAAATATGTATGACGCTGAAAGGTACCTCAAATGCTGAAGGCTGATAGGGATTTAGTATTCTAGATTTGATGACAACAATGTATTTTGATAAACCTTACTTAAAATCGTACTTGCTAAATATTCAAAACCTTTTTCATCCCATTACAAATAGTTCTGTTAGTGTTGGTATAAAAGCCGTAATGAAAGGACAGCATTGCAATGACACAAGCAATGATTCAAATGGTAGAATTCCCGTGTGGTACATGATCGTGGCTATCTTACTGGTCTTCATCTTATCTTGCTGGTGCAGATAGATATATCAAAATCATTGTAATTAACAATTCCTTATTTTTAAATCTAAGTGTTAGTGGTAGGGCACCGTAGGGCCATTTTCGGACGAATTTTTCGAACAGTGCACAAAGAGCCGCTGCCTCTTGTACACTGTAGATTATCTTAGGCACGTTCTTAACTTAAATGTATCGATTTCTGAGGACTAACTGCAATCTACACAGCTTCATTTTCAAACAGAAACATTCCTTTTGATTCGATCAAGTAACGGTTAACGTATGCTATGTTATCTTGCATAAACATATTGGTCTCCAGTTTTAATATCTTTCTGTAGGAATAACGAAACTAATATAAGGAAACTGGTTTATGGAGTCCAATCAATTCTTTTAGATCCGCGATTCCGCAATATTTGAGCAAACAGAGCCTTCGACTTTACGACCTCTGCACTGGATAAAGCTAGCTGAAACGGGTGACGTAACTCCTAAAGCGGATATGAAAGACAAAAGAACTGAAGAAAAAAGTCATTAGGACCAACTTTTCTAAGAACGCTGAAAAGCCAGAAGTTTTGAAAGAATGTACTTGTTCATGTTTTATTTATATCTACTCTTTTAGTTCTTTTTAACTGATCTGTACCCAGAACAGGATACCGAAATCTGCTCTCGATTAAGGTTATCGCTACCATCCAATGCAAATCTATCAAGCGCTGAGCTGAGGCAGAGTTACGCTTAAAATAAAATAGATCAAGATTCCTGTCTTGAGTGATATTATGAACATTTTGCTACAGTCTCTATTCAGTAGATTCTATTAAGTACGATAATAAACCAGGTATCACGCACGTCAAAAGCAAAACTGGTACAGAATGTTAACAGTTGTTACGAAAGGGAAATTGTTACAATCTACGAGGACGTTCTACATAACATTCGTAATCTGTTTTCAAGGTTCAATTCGACGGCTCCCATAAAAAATATTAGTCTTAAGAAAACAGGCTGTTGGTACCACAGCAACTCTATAACCCCATTAAAAACTTATAGCAAAAGTTTGCACAAGAACTATAATACATATGAATTATAGAATGTTTACCGTGTTGTAGTCACAAAGCAAGCCGTAACGTTAGTTTTGTTAGTATGAGAACAATACTAACATGTTTGCGTACTTAGTTTATTTTGCGCCATTACAAGTAGGGTTTTTTTTTTATTCTTAATACATGTCATATGATGGAACATAGATTACCCACACTAATTGGCGGTTTTGTGGTAATTTGTGACTGTGGTAAATCGTAGTAGACAGACATCAGGAAATTTTCGTGGAGTGACATCAGGAAATTTTCGGACAGTACCTAGATGAGATTAAAATAAAACAAATAAGACTTGGTTGGTATTACAACTACAGAAGGGTTAGAGTGCCGAAACTAGCTGACAATGATAATGATATTTAAATGCATAGTCTACCTAGACAAAGCAAGTGTAACAGATAGCCTACATAGCCGTGGAATTGCTCGCCAATGCAGACTCGCATTCCTGAGGCGCATTACATTCTCAACATTCCTCGCATAGCTAGGCTACCTCACTTAGTTCAGAACTTTGAAACTTTGGTTGGTCTTTGAAGAAAGATAAATGTTTTTCCAAGTTCTCTGGAATTTTTAGTTCAGTTTAAAATAAAATGAATGTGTTCGTTGCTACTCTACCACAAATAGATATTACCACTCGATTCCAGTAGTTATTATGAAATTCTGCACCAGTATTTGATTTTTTTGGCAAGATTTAGGAAAGAGGATCGACGGTGATGATAAAATGTATGTAATACTATTAAAATCGACTATAAGAAGATACTTCTTAATCTGAATATAGAAGAATCTTCTATTAGATAATTTCATTTCGTTGAACTGTTTCAAAAAAAGAACTCAGGATAGCTGGTATTCCTCCCGGGCATGCTGAAAATTTAGTAAAGGGATGCAAATATCAATACTGTGTAGGCAATAAATTGATAACGTACGCCTTGTACGTACGAATGTACAAGTCAACAATGTCGATTCGAACACCCTCTAATAAGGTTAAGTTCATCGTAAGTCCATTTTGACCGATGCCATGATTCATTAGATAACCACCTTAAAGAAGACTTTGAAAAACCACAATATGGCGCCTTATAACGCCTCTGGGTATTGTAGTTACGCCTACATCAAACGGCCGTGATCTTATGTAGGTTTAAACTTTGTAAGCGTTTTCTGGGTTAAATTATTTTTTCTTTGTAGATAATTTCCGATGTGCCCTTAATTTTACGAAAACAATAACATTAATCTGTTCACAAAAATTAAGCAAATTGTTTTCCTTTCAAGAAAAAGGGACTATCGAATTACACAATGCAAGCTTCAGAAATTATGAAGGTCGGTGAGACTAGCCTAAGGCTGTAACAATACATTCAAGTTACATAGAAGTAGCACCCAAGTAGGACTGAATGAATCTAGAAAACTCTAAAATAAAACAAACGAAACAGAAAATTAAAACAATTAGATCCCACTAAATCGGATAAGATGACGGTTTTGTTTGAACGTATTTATACAATTTATGGACATACGAGAAGATACCTACTAATTTCGATTCGAAAAATCTATTCCCCAGCCCAATTCATAGCGAAGATAGTTTTTATTGATGCCATTTAGCTTCAACGAGTAAAATCGCACAGCAGCGCTGGTTATCATTATGACACATTGCAGAAATTATAAAAACCTTTTAAGTGTACATAAATTATTTTCCCTTAGCATGTACAACATAAAGCTCCTGTAAGTTGGCGTTTTGACAGGTCCGCACTGAACATTCGGCCGCAGCGAAAAGTTACGAAGTCCTGAAGGGATCAAAGCCATCACGTGACGGCCCAACATTTACAATTATGATTTAGAGTGCGTTGAAACCACTAGCAACAATAAGGGTATGTGAAATTCTTATTACACACTAGAAGCGCTCCGCGGTTTTACCAGTGTAGTTCCCGTTCCCGTTATTGTCTAGGGATTCAAAGTAGCATCCGTGTTCTTCCAGAGTGTAATCTAAAATCTAATCACGATGTTATTGAGCAACAAACATCCAAACATTGACATTTATAATACTATACTAATATTATAAAGCTGAAGAGTTTGCTTGTTTGAACGCTAGGGTCTCGAGAAGTACTGGTCCGAATTGAAAGATTATTTTTCTATTGGATAGCCCATTTATCGAGGAAGGCTTTAGGCTATAGAACATAACGCTACTATTAATAGAAGCGGAGCATGAATCAAGAATGTAACAAAATCGGGAAAACATATTCCTTTTGAGAGTTTTCGTACGTTTCGTGCTTTGACATGACACATGACAGCATGTGTCTAAGATTGCGTCATTGAACATAAACCTTTGCCATAGATTACATACCTCACCTTTGCTCACAGATTAAACACCTCCCTTTGCTAATCTAAATCTGAGTTGGTACGACCTATTTCCGACAGGTGGCGTAGCAAGTAGATGAAGAGGTGTTTTGTTTGAAAGCGATATTCTCAGGAATTTATGAACCGATTTCAGTCATTCTTTCACGGGATCCTGATGAGTACTATATAATGTAACACGGGCGAAGCCGGGGCGGACATCTAGTTTATAATATTAGTAATATAATAACTCTGGAGATAAAATCACAGCAAACAATCTAAAGCATGGTAAACATTTACGTAAGTATAGTTACTCGTAGTTAGCAAAATTAGGTTAGTAGGGCCCTGCGCCTTTTCTGCTAGTCCAAAGTGCGGTAGGCAGTAGAGGCCACTTGAGGACGACTAACGTAGGTACCTTTAATCAAAACTATGATGAGCATAGTCGGGGGTGCTGGCATAAAAACGTGAGCGCTGACACCTTTAACAAATCAGTGCCTTCCAACTTACAAATCCTGTAATGGTCTCTTTAGACGTTAGCGGACGTGCTCCTCTTGTTTATCACGCTATTTAAAACATCTATTAAGCCATAATAAACCCCATGATGACAAATGTATAGAGCATAGAGCGAACTCACCTAAATCAACCTTGGTTTTATGTATTAAAATCAACCTCATTTGAGTTTGAAAAACAAGAGTTACGTATGTTGCAGTGTCCGCTTGTGTGTATGACTATGACAGTACGCATTTTCAAAAGTAAACTCAAACATTGGCTTATCAGTCAAGCTGTGTATGACATTGAAACGGAATACATGTCTCGAAAGGAAACAATGTAGGTACACTAAGGTACCTTTAGGAAATTTAATCTATTTAGTCCTAACGTACATATTATTATTATTTTTAATCTGATTATAATTTCTGAATATGATTGTTTATGTAAAGATTGACATTATCTAATATATAAAATTCTCGTGTCACAGTTTTCGTTGCCATACTCCTCCGAAACGGCTTGACCGATTTTGATGAATTTTTTTGTGCTTATCCGGTATCTATGAGAATCGGCCAACATCTATTTTTCATCTCCTAAATGTTAGGAGTAGTCCACCCTAAATTTATTATTTTATTTTTTAGACAAAATTTTAATTTCTATTTTTTATGATACAACATAAAAAAATACATACAATCCTCAATTTTCACCCTTCTACGATCAACCCTTATTTTTTAATAGCCGTTTTAGTAATTTAATCATTTTTCCTCTCCGGTCGAAAACTGATCAATCGTCATTGTGACAGGTGTCACTTCTGACCCAGTAAACAGTACGATAATTTGTGGATCAAAGGTAGCCTATAGCATATATATAGTTTGAACACGCTAATCTCGGGAACTACTGGACCGATTTAAAAAAATCGTTTACCGTTATTTCATATGTTCGTAATCCTTGACCGCTGTAGGTTTTATACATGTACCACGGGCGAAGCCGGGGCGGGCCGCTAGTAATACTATATAAGCTGACGTCTGATAATAAGTTATGAATTTTTTATATTGTTTATTAGTATCTACCTACTTATTATTGTGTAATCGTAATTTCCGCCATAAATTGTAAAATTGATATTGACGTGTACTTGTTATATGGATAAATGAATATGAATCTGTCCGTCTTATCGTAGCTTCTGACGAAACGGCCGATGTTAGTGTAATGTTTTTTTTTTGTTTGAAGGCTTCGTATCAACCCACAGTAGGGACCTACTGTTGGAGTGCTAGTCTGCCCCTAAGCCAGTAGGGAGGTTTAGGCCATAATCCACCACGTTGGCCAAGTTATTTTTTTGAAGGCAGACGTAATATAATTTTTCATAAGTATAGTTACTGTGGGGAATTATGAGATGCATAATAAGGCTCTCCCATGACACGCCACTCAGCCTAATCTTGGTTGTTCGAAGTACAAATGTTGTGTGAATATAACTTAAGTAGGTATATCAGCTTGCAAAGTTCGAAAATAAAGGCATAGTACATAGTAGTCTAGTTGTAAGCCAACTAAAAATTACTACAAATCAATGCAATTTCTCTCTTTCTTAATAAATAGTTCATAAAACCTGAGCTACGTCGTTTAATTCAACAATTTCTACAGTGATTGAACCGGCAGAGAGTTGTGCCAGTGTTTTGTTCACGCAATTCGTATCTTTCCTACATAAATGTTTAAAAACAATAACAATAGACAGTAAATAGGCAGCATGACATCATACAGCTGTTTATTGTGGTCGTCATGTAAATAGTTGCGACCTTTACCGGAATGTGGAGAACGGCTGTTTCACGCCGGTTTTCAATTATCCATTACTAGGAGGCTGCCCCGACATTGGTCAGATTGAACAGCTAATGTAATATATAATAATAATAATTATTATTATTATATTATATATTACAGGGCTACAGAGGGAGGAACCAACCTGACCGCGTACTGTGCCAGGATGCTACTTCTGTTTCAGGCCCTTGAACCAACTGTCGCCGTATCCGCACAACGACTCTCCGACCAAACCCGGGCTATCCGACGCTGCAAGCTGTTGGATGACTCGGCACTTGATCGGATACGCCTGGAGGAGCAGCGTACTCGCCCGGCTTCTGCTTCGACTCGGGATCAGCCTTCCGCGTCGTTGACACTGACACTGGCCTCATTGCCGACGTCAGTGACGACACTTGCGGCGCCGGTCGACCCCGACATCGAGGAGGAAGACTCAGCGAGTCGTAATGTATCCGACCAGGTAATAGAGCAACTGAGGAGCACTCTGGAAGACGCGATTTTGCGGTATAGATCCACACCTAACTCTAGGCCGCGATTACCACGATTGCCCACACATAGACGTAATTTGGCTTTGATGGGAGCCCTGAATACTTTGCTAGTGCCCTACCTGGGAACTAGCAAGGATTTGACTGATACCCATTCTATTCTGTACTGTGGTGCTATCGCGGCGTGTCGCGTTGCACGTGTCAAGTTCCCAGACACTGACCCTACAACGCGAACCGCCGGAGATGCACCCGCATGGCAAGTGCGAATAGAACGGCGTATCAGCAAATTCAGGACTCTTATTGCAAAGCTAATCTGCTTCAGACAGGGGAACAGTCGTCCCCGAGTCATGCGTTTCGTAACACAGGCGTTCGCTGGGACTGGTATCAGTCCTCAGCACTATCTTGCCAATGTTGCGGAACGTATTGACTACCTGAAGCAGAAAGTTTATGCGTGGGCAAACCGTATTCGCCGCTACAGAGAGCGTGTGGATCGATATCGACAAAATCGCGACTTCCAGTGTGATCAAAGGAAGGTGTACAGAAACTGGGAAGGAACTAGTCCACGTGTGAACGATACGCAGCTACCAGATGCCAGCGCTATGAAAAATTTCTGGCGCAGCATCTGGTCGGTGCCTGTCGAGCACACGGAGGGAGCTGGATGCGTGTTATCGAACGTGCATGTGAGCTTATCGAACCCATGGAGTCTATTACGATCGACTCCATAGACGTTTAGTTGTGCTATCCGGACGGCTCAGAACTGGAAAAGTCCTGGACCGGACGGATTGCACAACTTCTGGATAAAGTGGTTTCGGTGCTCACATGAACGTTTGGCAACACAATTCAAGAAGCCCTGGAGACGGGCTCTCTTCCCAGTTTCTTGACCACTGAGTCACCTTCCTGCTCCATAAGTCTGGTAGTACCACGGAACCGAAGAACTACAGACCCATTACGTGCTTACCTACCATCTACAAGCTGCTTACATCCATTCTGAGAGCAAAAATTAATGCGCATATTGTCGCGAATAACGTTTTGGCCTCCTCTCAGAATGGATGTAAGATTGGGTCCCGTGGTACTAAGGAGCTGCTCCTCATTGACACGACCATTTGCCAACAAGTCAAACGAAACAAGGGAGCCCTCTCCGCTGCTTGGATTGACTATAAGAAGGCCTATGATGCGGTGCCCCATTCATGGCTAGAAAGGGTTTTAGAGTTGTACAAAATAAATCCAACTCTGAAATCTTTTCTAAGCAAATGCATGGGACAGTGGGTCACAGTCCTTCGTCAACCAGGTAGCGTAGACAGCTCTTTTGTTTCGGAGGACTTGATTAGAATTGAAAGAGGCATTTTTCAGGGTGACAGTCTAAGTCCCCTATGGTTCTGCCTAAGTCTGAATCCTCTCAGCACTCTGCTGAAGGATTCAGAGTTAGTTATCGTCTTCGTAGAGGAGGTGAGGTTATATCTCATTTGCTGTACATGGACGACCTCAAACTTTTGCACCGAAACGCCAAGACTTGTTGGAGCTATTAAAAACCACGGAGGTTTTTAGTAACGCCATCAAGATGGAGTTCGGTGTGAACAAGTGTGCGGTCATGCATGTACAGCGAGGGAAAGTAGTAAATTCAGAGAATTTACAACTTTCCGAGACCATAACTCTCAGATCCCTCTCCGAAGGCGAGACCTACAAATATCTCGGTATGTCACAGTCATTGGGTATATCAGCAGATGACATTAAGAAATCGGTGAAGGAGCGCTTCTTTTTCCGGCTGACAAAAGTACTTAAAAGTCTTCTGTCAGGCGGTAACAAGGCGCGAGCCTTCAACGGTTGGGTAATGCCTCTGCTGATATACTCCTTGGCATACTGAGATGGACTCAGACTGAGCTTGACGCCCTGGACAGAAAAGTCCGTCAACTGCTCACAACACACAGAATGCTACACCCGCGCTCATCTGTTATGAGGCTGTATATCCCGCGGAAGTGCGGAGGTCGAGGCTTTTTAAATGCCAAGAACCTTCACAACCGCGAGGTATGCAGTCTTAGGGATTATTTCCGCAACAGCGAGTCCGGGATGCATCGTGATGTTGTGGCAGTTGACAGGAGCTCACGCCTCTTTCAATGGCAAACGAGAACTGGCGCAAACCATCGGTGCTCAGCACTGATGATCGCAAGGAAGTATGGAAGAGCAAGGAGCTGCACGGGCGGTTCTATCGGGCCCTGACGGGCCCCGATGTGAATCTGCTCGCGTCGGTGAACTGGCTGCGCTTCGGGGACCTCTTCGGAGAAACCGAGGGTTTTGCCTGTGCAATTGCTGACGAAGTTATCAAGACGAACAATTACCGGAAATACATAATGAAGGACGGTACGGTCGACATTTGTCGAGCATGCCGCCGTCCAGGCGAATCTCTTCGTCATGTTATTTCCGGTTGTTCGCATCTTGCTAACGGCGAGTACTTGCACAGACATAACCTAGTAGCCAGGATCATCCACCAGCAACTTGCTCTTCGATACGGCCTTGTCGAGTCCGAGGTGCCGTACTATAAGTACGCACCTCTGCCAGTTCTCGAGAATGGTCGTGCGTTGCTCTATTGGGACCGCTCTATCATCACGGACAGGACTATTGTCGCCAATAAACCTGACATCGTGCTGGTAGACCGGTCTCAACGCCGGGCTGTGATCGTCGATATCACCGTACCACATGACGAGAACCTCGTGAAAGCTGAGAAGGACAAGCTTAGCAAGTACCTTGACTTGGCTCATGAGGTTACCGCCATGTGGGATGTTGATTCGACGATCATAGTCCCAATAGTTGTGTCGGCAAACGGCCTTGTAGCGAAAAGTCTCGACCAACATCTCAAGAGACTTTCGCTAGACGGTTGGATTAAGGGTCAGATGCAGAAGGCGGTCATCCTCGACACAGCGCGCATCGTCAGGAGGTTCCTCAGTCTGCAGCCCTAACCATCGGTAGCTTGGGCCCTGCCCCGCTGCTGGCGGCACCCTAGTTTTTAAGTTTTTTATAATCTTTATATGTTTTATAACTATTGTAAAAAACTTTAAAATTAAGAAGAAAAATAAATGACTGAATAATAATAATAAGCCTTTATTTCCTTAATGATAAAATCAACAATATATACATTTTTCCTTAATCAACATGCTAAATTTAATCAGTAAGGCCCCTATTTTTGGGTATAGGCCTCCTCCAATATTCTCCATGCTATTCTGTCCTTTGCCTTGCCCTTCCAGTCGCCACCTACGGTTTTTTTAATATCGTCGACCCATCTCTCCTGCGGTCGGCCTCGACTTCTTTGGTTGCTTGGTCCAGGCCATGTAGTGACTCGTTTTGTCCATCTATCATCAGGAGCACGTGCTACGTGACCTGCCCATTTCCACTTTAATTGTTTAGCGTGATGTAGAGCGTCTATGATATTCGTCTTTTTTCGAATATCTGTACATTTTTGTCGGTCTCTGAGTTTGATATTCAACATGCTCCTTTCCATAGAGCGTTGACAAGTTTGTATTTACTTTTTGCTCTATTGTTGAAAATCCATGATTGTGAGCCGTAGGTTAGAGTGGGTAATATGCAAGAGTCCATTACTTTTTTCTTTAGTTTTTGTGGTAGTTTGGATTTCAATACTTCCTTGTTACTCCAGAACTTCTTCCAAGCGATATTTATTCTTCTATCTATCTCATCTATATGCCTGGAGCTACTAAACGACACCTGCTTTCCCAGATATACATAGCCATCAACATATTCAAGTGTGTTCCGGTTGACCTCAATGGGAACTCTCGACCTATTTGTACATAGTTTTGTTTTTGATGTATTTAAGTAGAGTCCAGCTTTTTCACTTACTTTGGATATGTCTTGTATCATTTTTTCAAGCTGTGATGGTGATTTTGAGAATAAGACTATATCGTCTGCAAATTTCAAATTGTTTAGATATTTACCATCTATATAGAGACCTTTATGTGTCCAATTAAGATCTTTCATTACATATTGTAATACAGCTATAAATATTTTTGGGGACATTGAATCTCCTTGTTTCACTCCTTTTCTTATGTCAAAGACAGGCCCAGTTCTATCTAGCTTAACTCTACTTATGCTTTTTCTATAAATGTCTTTGATGATATTGATGTATTTGGTTGGAACTTCTTGGTGTGTTAGTGCTTGCCAAATGCTCTCATGTTTGATCGAGTCGAACGCTTTTGCATAATCAATATATGCAAGATATAGTGGGCTATTGAATTCTTGGTGCTTCTCTACAATCTGTTCTAGAGTGAAAATGTGGTCCATCGTAGAGAATCCTGATCGGAAGCCAGCTTGTTCGTTTGTTTGGTATTTCTCTATAAATGGCTCTAATCTTTTTCCTAAGCATGTAGAGAATAGCTTATATATAGTAGGGAGCAAACTGATTGGTCTGTAATTATTAACATCTGTTGGGTCACCTTTTTGTAGAGTAGAGTTATTCTGGATTCTGACCAATCTTTCGGAATACTTTCTGTTTCTAGTACTTTGTTAAATAGTATGACCAAAGGTCCAGTTAGTATGTGGCTTCCAACTTTTAAAGCTTCATTTGGTATGTTATCATGGCCGGGGCTTTTCTCCTTTTTCAATTGCTCTATATTTTTCCATATTTCTTGTTTATCAAAAGGAGTAATAGATGAGATTCCTTCTTTTTGTTGGTTTTGATTCAATATAGTATGTTCAGATTTTTGGTAGGTAGCTAAGTCGTCTTTGTAGAGATTTTTATAATAATCTGAAGCTACCTTAACCAGGTCCTCTCGTGATTGAAGTTTATTTTTGGTTTTCTGAGTTTTTAGGGTCGGGATCCATTTTTTATCTATGTTTAATTGCTTAATAGCTCTCTTTTGGCTTCCTGTTTTAAGCAAATTCTCTTCTATTATACTTAATCTGTAGTTTTCATAGTCTTTTTTAAGTGATTTATGTGTTGTTTTGAAGAGCTTTGTTAGTTTACTTCTCTCCTCCTTATTTTTTAAAGGTTTGTGTTGCAGAGTAGAGCGTTCTTCAAGTAGTTGCTTTGTTTTTTGTGACAGAATACTTTTTTTTGAGCTTTCTATGGTAAGCGAGTTCAAACTTAGCTGTATTGCTGTTTAATTTTTAAGTAAAATGACTCTATGTCGTCATTACTTTCCCATTTTATCACCTGTATGCTCTTTTTAAGTGGGTGAGATAGTCTATTTTACTTTTTTCATCTGATAAACTATTTCTAGTAGTGTTGAAAGTTCTTCGACATTTTTTTTGCTTGTGTATCTGGACTGTAGCTCTTACAAGTCTGTGGTCACTAGCGAATGTCTTATTATTAAGAATTTCTATGTTTCTAAATAATTTTGGACTATTACTGAGAATGTAGTCAATTTGGTTCTTATTTTTCTCATCGGGTGTCATCCAAGTCCATAAGTTTTTAACTTTTTTTGAAAATAGTGTTTATTACAGTATAGTTGTTTTCCACAGCATACTGCAATAGTTTTTCACCTCTGGAGTTTCTTTCCCGTAGCAGTATTGTCCCATAATTGTGTTTTCTCCCATTTTCGTTGTCCTATCTTTGCATTGAAGTCACCCATAAGTATTTCTTTTCCAGTTGCCAGATTTCTTGCTTGCTCTATTTCATCGTAAAAATGTTTGACTTCCTCATCTGATGCTTCAAGCGTGGGAGAGTATACTTGAATTATTGATAGTTTAGTTTTTCCAAATACAAGATTTAAAACACAAACTCTTTCTGATATTCCGGTGTAATTTTCAATGTTGTTTTGTACTCGCGTTTTATCAGAAAGCCGACTCCGTGCCGACCTGTAGTTTTCCCGTGTAGCAAAATATGTATTTATCATCTTCTATTATTTCATTTCCACTTCTTCTTATTTCAGATAGTCCTATGATGTCATGTTTGATATTGACTAGGGAGTATTTTAACAGTTCCATTTGATGTGGTTTCAGCAGAGATCTTACATTATAAGTACCAATGTGCAAAGTTTGTTGAATTGGAGGGTTGTAGTCTTTATCTCCCGCGGTGACAAGCCGTGGTGGGAGACAGAAAGAGGGAGGCGTTAGTTGCTATTCCTCGCTTGGTTTTGAATTTGTGTGCTTTATTTGAGAAGTACTTTGCTCCGGGTAGTTTGAGCTAGAGGCTTTTAAAATAAAATTTGCCATGTTGTTTGTCCGGTTTATCTTTTGTGGTTGATATTTGTTTTGCTTATGGTAGCTTGAGGATTTTGTTATCTCTTCTGGCGATTCTGGCATACTTCTCTTTTTATTCCGGTTCTCAAGTGATTCTTTTTTATTTTGAGTATCATTGTTTAATATTATGAGCTTGTCGTATTTGATGATTGCCTTTCTTCCTGCTCTTTTTCTTTTTCTACTTCAATTTGAAGGGCTTTTCGCTTGTTTAAAACTTCCAAAGGGTAATCTTCTTTTATGTAGTACGATGTTGTTTGCAGTTTTTTCTTGTTTTGTTGTATTTTTATTTTTAATCCCATTGTGAGCATCGTTACAACAATAGGTCGTATCTTTTTCCCTTTTTTCCAAGTCTCTTCTAACGTGTTCAATGCAGTTATTTTCGCAAGAAATTTCTAGAGTGTTTCTTATAATGTCGAGAACATTTTGTTCTAATTTGTGATAATTATTTTCGGTTTCTTCAACTCCAAAAAATATTAAATTTTTCCTTCTTTTGAATCTTTCTAAGTCCTCTATAGCCATTTTTGTTTTCCAAATTTTGTTCCAGTTGTTCATGCTTTGTTTCTAGGTATTTAAATTTTCGTTGATATTATTATTAATAGTATTTTTGATATCTTCTTTCATGTTTTCATTTCCACGTTTTGTTGTCTTATCTCTTCTTGCATACTTCTGAGCATATTTTTAATTTCATCCATTTTTGTACCGCTAGCGCCCTCTCGTTGCCGCTGGTTGAATGTATGGGCTTCCTCAATAAAGATTTGGCAAGTTCAGTTGTACAGTCCTCTGCTTATTTCTTTCTATTTCAGCTAGATGTCGTTACTTGTCAATTCAGTGTATTCAGTATCGACAATATTGTGTTTACAGCAGTTTTTACTAGATGGCGCTGTGATCGTCTAGCGAAATTCGTTCTTGATACTTTATAATTTTGAGGGTTTTGAGGTTAGATATTTTTTAATTGTTTTTATTAATATCACTTCACCGTGTCCTCCTATCTCGGTTTAATAACATTAAAGATCACAATAACTGTTCCCAGTTTGGTTCCACGTATGGCGAACGCAGTGATGCAACAAATGTCATATCCAATCACTTATTGTTTTTGCAATTATACGTTTCACTTTTTGATTTTTTGCTGTTGTATAACTTTGTAACCTCACACACTGATTTTTATAACGTTTTTGCACTATTTCTGGGTATTATATTCACTTTATTTCTTTTTAAACGATTTTAACTATGGAGCTAATGTTTACTATGGCTAGGGTTGCCAGTCTCAATGTAATATATACTAATATTATAAAGCTGAAGAGTTTGTTTGTTTGAACGCTAGGATCTCGGGAAGTACTAATCCGAATTGAAAAATTATTTTTCTATTGGATAGTCCATTTATCGAGGAAGGCTATAATAGGCTATAGAACGTAACGCTACTATTAATAGCAGCATGAAAGCAGAATGACAGCATGTGTCTAAGATTGCGTCATTGAATAATAAGCCTTTGCTGATCAAATTTGTTTCTAAATCTGTGTTGGTACGACCAATATCCGACAGGTGGCGTAGCAGGTAACTGAAGAGGTGTCTTGTTTGAAAGCGATATTCTCAGGAATGACTGAACCGATTTCAGTCATTCTTTCACCGTTGTATGATCCTGAGTGCTATATAATCTGACGTAATTGAGCAACATACATCCAGAGATTACCTACCACCTACAAACTCACAAACTTTACTTCTTTTGTAATATCAGTACGACTATAGATAGATAGTAAAGATAATCCAAGCTGGTTCACCGGTTTTCACATTAAAACTAGTCTTCCACCTGACTGGATTTTCATCAATTATTTAATCCCTTTAGGAAACGACTTACAATACCGGGTTACGAACTTTCTCATTTTAATCCCCTTCGGGAGATGAATTTGTTAAGATACAAGGTTATTTATGTTAAGAATTCCTAATGATGTAACATACTGTTCTATGAAATAGAACAGTACCAGATAGTTTTAAGATATATATAGAATAAAGTATTTGTACTTCTGGCAATATCTGTGGTAACTTGGTGTTGAATATAAATGGCAACACGGATTTTGTCTTTGGTACGAAAAAAGAAAAAGATATGACGATGATTATTCTGTGTGGAACATCGTGGTGACGATATACTTTTGTAAATGGGAAAGAGCGGAAATAAACATAGAACAGGTTATATGGATCCATCGTTGTTTGTATTGCACTATATTAACACTTCAGAAGACGGGATATCAAGATAGCCCATTTGCGCTATCGGCCGTAAGGTAAAATAAAATGGTGATATTTTCGGTGAGTTGAATTTTATTACTGGGTACATGAATAACAGTTAAAACAATAAGGTTAAAGTTATTTGCGATGAGGTTTTATTGGTACTCTGTACCTATTTGTGGTGGTAGCTACTTGAATATAATGGACCTAGAGGCTGGACACTAAGATAACCGAGAAGAACCGACATTTGCTATCCGGTTTCGACATGTTTATTGAACTTACTACCTATGTATTGTGTTTAGGTACATGTTCAGAGTTCAGATATAAAAATGGTTCTAGCTTATTGCTGAAGCTGTACTGTGTATGTGTAGCTGTGCTGCTGAAGAAATGGTACTACTATGAATTAAAGTGATTTATTACGCACACTAGACCAATATTTATATAAATGAATGCATATTAATTACCCTTTTTCATTGCATCATGCGTGAACATCTGGACCAATAGTAATTGAAAAAAAATGAAAAACGTTTATTGTGTCAAAAACAAAATAAATACAAAATTAAAAACACACGAAAACAGATATACGACAAAATAAAGTAGGCAGTGCGGATTCTAAGTGTGTTAGTGTGCACTGGACCCCACACTAGGGTAACCTGTGTTGTGGGAATCCAGGCTCCTGCTACATTGTTTTGACCTAGGCACCTATTAAAGAAAATAAAATGAAAACAATATTAGGTTACAATTCTCTTAAATAATGAGGGTAATCTAGATATAAATGCTCATCCAGAGCGAGGGTAAAAGAGATGTTGTGAGTCGTGAGAGAATGATTGTGTGTAGGTATGATGTGTTCGTTGTATTGCTTTTATATAAATATCCTTTGTGTTACAAATTATCGTTTAACTCAGTGTACACATGATAAGTAACTCCGTAAAGAATAGTTAGATCTACATTTATAAAACGGCACTATAAAGAACTAAACAAAAAAAATATAACAATAGATATTAAAAATATTCTTGTAATGACAGTTTAGATAAACAATACGCAATGAACGACGATTGCTTCATTAAACATGCGATAGAAATACTTAGGGTTGTGGGTTCGATTACCACCTACTACAAATATCCGTGTGTTGAATACAAGTATAATATCTATGTTTGCATTTATTCACAACTGTATAAGCATTTCATCATTTTATATCCATATCCACATCCATGTACTACAAATACTATGAATAATAGGGCTGTGGATTCGATTCCCGCCTAATGCAAACATTTGGGTGATGAACTTTGAAATTTTGAATGAAAATTAAATTTGGAGAAAATTTAAGAATGTATATTTGATTGATCAACACTGATAATGTTAGAGGTGATGTTGTAAATAAACACTGATGCTTACTTTGCAAACGCTGATGGAACCCTAAGAGATAGATCAAAATAAAATACTTCAGTATTATACACCTTGAAAATGTCTACATAAACCTGCGACAGCATGTCTACCTCCTGGGAATAAACCCCAATAAATCTATCCTTTACATTTAAGAAGAAATAATGGCTTATAAATGAAGGAGATTGAGCAAAACATCATTAATACTTATACAATTAAACCATGTGAAGCCGAAGGTAAATGTATTTGATTCTCACTCAATATAAATATTTGTGTGATGAATACAAATATTTGTTCGGTGTTTTACATAGAATATATGGATATACTAGAATATATGAATATGAGTACTAATATTAGCTGGCTCCTATAGTACAAGTTTTGCTTAGCTTGGCGTCAGATAGTGCTGTGTGTAATTTCGACCAATATTTGTCCACCAACTAACTTAATTAGGTATATGATTTCTACCTGAATACAATTACCATGTTGAGAAATGATAATATGAATATATTATGTTGAATATGGTGAAATGTCATTAGACATGGGTATTCTGATTAGTTGAATAATTTAAGTTGTCGATCTTAAGATCTTCATGATACTGATATTATAAAGATGATAGTTTAAAACTCTGGGATAGTTACAAAATTAAATGCTAATATTTGTACTTACTATGAAACATTCTTAGAGTATTTGTATTATAACCAAGACTTTTAAAGTAACAATAGTTCACATACCTATTATAGATAACTTTTGAACAAAAAAAAAAACTATGGGTGAATCTTCGACATACAAGTTGTTAGTCGAATAAACAGTATAAGCTGTTGCCGGAACAAATCATCGAACACAAAACTCCCTGATTGAACATTTTGTTGTCCTTCTAAGATTCAGATATTACTGTTTAGATTTGCAATCAGGACGAAACGTCTTGTATATGAAATGTTGAAAATATAAAGTGCAGATGTATGAAGTAGTCTAAGTTGTATTTAAA
Organism: Ectropis grisescens; assembly: GCA_017562165.1. Lineage (NCBI taxonomy): Eukaryota > Metazoa > Arthropoda > Insecta > Lepidoptera > Geometridae > Ectropis > Ectropis grisescens. The sequence continues at coordinate 26,855,323 of CM029781.1, read as the reverse complement.
TGAAATGGGCTGAAATGGACATAAACAAGACAATTAACTGGTACATATAGTTTAAAATTATCTACCTGATAATGAAGCATACTCTCTTCACTCTCTGATGGCTGTTAGCCTGGCCTAAATTAGTAATAGGTAAAATAATAAAATGAAGTAATAGGTCTAATAACATTTAGTGCCCAAAATTCAGTTATGGCAACTTAATTTAAACACTTGTGATGACTTGTAGTATACAAAACAACACTTTATTATAACACTAAAATATTACAAAAACAATGATTAAACTTGACATTTTGGGCAGAAAAGGCGATCTTATCACTAATAGCAATCTCTTCTAGATAATCTTTTGGTAAATAGGACAAGGTTGGCAGATATAGGGAGGTAGATATAATTTCTTGGGAGGAGGTTACCGGACACCGAAATACAGTTAATACATTACCAGTTCAGGGACGTTGGATCAACATTATGCTTTTATCATCTAAACAGTAAAAATAATTATAGAGTAATAACTTCAAAAAAATGCATTTCAAGATGCAATGCAGGCCGTGCCTACTACAATGAAGCTATTCATTGTACATAGTATTATTTTGGGGTCCATGTTAAAACTTTACTAAAAATTCTCCTTTTCACTAAAAATAAACAAAAAGAATGGACTGCAAAATCTGGCAAATATAATTGTAATAATACGTGCTACATTTAACAAATTGATAATTTTGTATAAAGCACCTCATAATACTAAGATGCAGTGGGCACAAAGTATAATTTTCAAATTGAGTACGACAAACATATAGATAGATAGATAGATAGATAGAAACACTATTGTTTTGAACACAAAAACAAAAATGAATAAACAAAAGGAGAAATTCTTAAATCTAGTGAAACAAATGGCGGCCTTATCGCTGAGAGCGATCTCTTCCATGCAACTGGAGAAAATATTAAACAGCAAGTGACGGAGCATGTCTGACAGCCACGGGCAAGGCATGCCATAGTAGGACTGGAACGCGAAAGATTTGCCGTAAAATGTTTCGGAACGTGCTCATAGAGCCTTCAACGATTAAATGATAAATATTGATAGAACATGAGGTATCTAAAACAGAAACTAAACAGTTCCTAAGTCATCGATATTTGTTCACATTATAACCATGGTGTAGTCGTAATTAAACCATTACAATTGGCGGTGCCTAAAGAAAAAAATCTAATGTCAGTAGTTTTATTTTGTAATCATAATAATCATAATCTTTATTCACGTTTATGAGTACATAGAATAGATGTAAGTGGAACATTAAGACCGCCATAAGCAGCCTTTCGGCGTGCAAAATTATATTTAAAAATAAATATATTATTATTATGAGAAAACAAAACAAAAAAAAAATAATAACATGAGACTAGGTACTGGTTTACTAAGTTAATGCGATTGGTGCGCAAATACACTTGCGAGAGATTAAACATCCATTATCTTATGGATAGTTAAAGTAAAGTTATGATATTAAAGACTGGTAAATTTATAATTGAACAATTTATAGGTTCTAAAGTATAAACACACATGAATCGTGCGAGGAAGATAGACAACAACATTTTTCAGTGGATAAAATGTAATCCTGGGTGAGATCTGACGGGACGGAGTCCGAAAGAAGTGAAGGAGATCATAACAAAAATTAATTTAAAACACTAAAATTATTATTACACATAATATACTCAGTTTGTGTATGCTTATGATCTGTAATCTTGATAGATGAAAATATATTTTATTTACAAAGTATGCTAATCAAAGTTACTCTGTACTGGCCCAGTAACAGCCTTAATTATAATCTTGTTTATTCCTTTAAAATAGCTGAAATGATTTTTAATTTTCTGATGACAGCTGAGCACGCCCTGGAGTAGCAGGGTCAGAAAGTTGCTGCCTTGCGAGCAGCAGCAATACTACCACACTGGAACGAGTGCCTTCTGGAGAAGGCCAAGCGGTACCAGATGTTACCTGAGGAGGCCGATGCACCTAGTGTGTGCAAGCGGTGCCCAGATGAGTTATATTACCTGGAGTAGGCCGATGCACCTAGTGTGTGCAAGCGGTGTCCAGATGACTGATATTACCTGGAGGAGGCCGATGCACCTAGTGTGTGCAAGCGGTGCCCAGATGGCTTGAATTACTTAGTTCTGGAGGAGGCCGATGCACCTAGTGTGTGCAAGCGGTGCCCAGATTGATATTACTTAGTTTCTGGATGAGGCCGATGCACCTAGTGTGTGCAAGCGGTGGCCAGATGACTAATATTACTTAGTTCTGGAGGAGGCCGATGCGTGTTATGGGTGCTAGTGGTACCCAGGGCGCAAGCGGTGTCCAGGCGACTTGATCATTAACTGAGGAGGCCGAAGCACTTTATGGGTGCAAGCGGTACTCAGAATGTTTATGTATATTATGACGATCATTATGAATATTTATGTTTATCTATTTACTTACAGGAAGGCCGAAGCACCTCGCGTGTGCAAGCGGTACCCAGGAGCGTTAATCGTTAACTGAAGGGGACCGAAGCACCTTATGGGTGCAAGTGGTACCCCGCTGACTTAAGTTATATACTCCAGGGGTGGGTCGAAGCATCTAATGGATGCAAGCGGTATCCAGGTGACCTGTGCAAGCTGTACCCAGATACTCTAGTTACTTACCTTTAAAAGGAGATCAAAGCGCCTTGTGTGTGCAAGATGTACCCATAATTCTAGTCACTTACCTTTAAAACGATATCAAAGCACCTTGTGTGTGCAAGCAGTACCCAGATACTGTAGTTACTTGCTTTTAAACCAGATCGAAGCAACTTGCGTGGGCAAGCTGCACCTAGATACTCTACTTGCTTACCCTTAAAAAGAGATCAAAGCACCTTGTGAGTGCACGCTGTACACAAATACTCTAGTTACTTACCTTTAAAACGAGATCAAAGCACCTTGTGTGTGCAAGCTGTACCCAGTTACTCTACTTGCTTACCCTTAAAAAGAGATCGAAGCACCTTGCGTGTGCAAGTCATATACAGATGCTCTATTCAGTTACCTTTCACAGGAGACCAAATCACCGTGGCCGTGCAAACGGTACCCTGACTTCATAAGCTACATCATTAGCGTGCCGGAGCAGCGCGCCTGGGTCCGAGCCGGTCGCGTGCCGGAGCAACGCGCCTGGTTCCGAGCCGGTTGCGTGCCAGAGCAGCGCGCCTGGGTCCGAGCCGGTCGCGTGCCGGAGCAACGCGCCTGGTTTCGAGCCGGTTGCGTGCCAGAGCAGCGCGCCTGGGTCCGAGCCGGTCGCGTGCCGGAGCAACGCGCCTGGTTTCGAGCCGGTTGCGTGCCGGAGCAGCGCGCCTGGGTCCGAGCCGGTCGCGTGCCGGAGCAACGCGCCTGGTTCCGAGCCGGTTGCGTGCCGGAGCACAGCGCGCCTGGGTCCGAGCCGGTCGCGTGCCGGAGCAACGCGCCTGGTTCCGAGCCGGTTGCGTGCCGGAGCACAGCGCGCCTGGTTCCGAGCCGGTCGCGTGCTGGAGCAGCGCGCCTGGTTCCGAGCCGGTCGCGTGCTGGAGCAGCGCGCCTGGTTCCGTGCCGATCGCGTGCCGAAGCAACGCGCCTGGTTGCGGTTGCTTGGAGAGACGCACCCGGAATTGGACACTTTCTTCAGCTAAAAGGGCAGATAGGGAGTAGGCTTTTATATCGTATTATGAGGAATTATCGTAGATGTACTTAATGTAATTCTTATTAGACGTACCTACTTCTTGTAATTTTAGAGGTAATCTATCCAGAATTGTTCATGTAACAGTATAATTGTGTCGTCGCTGTATTGTGTAATAATAGGCGTGACGACAGTTCCTGCAGTTATATTAAATTATTTGATATTATGACAGTACTTAAATAGAATGAAATATGTACCAATGTTAATTTTGATATTTATTACTTTAACTTTATGGTCATTCAAAGCTGGACGGGCAGGTCCATTTTAAGAAAACGAAATTATTGTATTATTGGATAACCCATTCAATTTCAACTTACTTTTGTTATGAAACCAGGTTCCTAGACGCAATATTTAATATAGCTGTCATGCAGGCTTTGCGCGCAATGCATGGAGAATACGACACACTGTCGTATTCTGTAGCGCAGCGCATTTTAGCATTCGTAGCGCTTCTGTAGTGATTTCTATGAGGCGTTTTTGGGGGGGTTCAAAATTGTAATTTAAATCGTGATATCACGGGAACTTTTAGGATCGCACGGTGATTCTTCACCTATGGTTCAGTTATTGAGTAGTCTTTGATGGCGCATTGAATCAAAGATGAGTTGTCATGCCCATTGTAATAAATTCTATAATTATATGCATAAGTATTGTAGATATGTAAATAATAATAATAACTATAACACATTGGTGAAAACTGTAAATTGCTTTTAGATAAAATAAATAAATAATCACTGAGGCCGTAGCATATTGTAAGATGCACTGAGTCCCTTCTAGGTGGAATGCGAAGTACAATGTACAGTGAAATATGTAGTTTGCATCAGAATTAAGTTCAACATTTTGGCAATTTAAATCTATTCAGCAATATCCTACACAATATTGTCAGTTGTTTTTAGAATGGGGACATTCTACCGATCAGGATGGTCGCAGAATTATGCAAAACTTTAATTACTGTTCGACAAGATGTAATTTACCACAAGTTTTGACTTAGCCATTGGGCTATAAATGACAAATCATAATTTTATTTGACATAGTTATTAATATTAATATTGTGTGGATAAATTATATAGATGGATACAGTATATAAAGAATATATAGATATTGCATTATATAATTGAACCTGAATCAGAGTCTGTTACTTGAGTTAACTGTTATCTCATACAACGTCAACTATTTCTGTGTCTGGGGCAGACACTGGTTCAGGATGGCCGACTGTTAAGAATTCCTAATGATGTAACGTACTGTTCTATGAAATAGAACAGTACCAGATAGTTTTAAGATATATATAGAATAAAGTATTTGTACTTCTGGCAATTACTGTTCGACAAGATGTAATTTACCACAAGTTTTGACTTAGCCATTGGGCTATAAATTACAAATCATAATTTTATTTGACATAGTTATTAATATTAATATTGTGTGGATAAATTATGTAGATAGATACAGTATATAAAGAATATATAGATATTGCATTATATAATTGAACCTGAATCAGAGTCTGTTACTTGAGTTAACTGTTATCTCATACAACGTCAACTATTTCTGTGTCTGGGGGCAGACACTGGTTCAGGATGGCCGACTGTTAAGAATTCCTAATGATGTAACATACTGTTCTATGAAATAGAACAGTACCAGATAGTTTTAAGATATATATAGAATAAAGTATTTGTACTTCTGGCAATATCTGTGGTAACTTGGTGTTGAATATAAATGGCAACACGGATTTTGTCTTTGGTACGAAAAAAAGAAAAAGATATGACGATGATTATTCTGTGTGGAACATCGTGGTGACGATATACTTTTGTAAATGGGAAAGAGCGGAAATAAACATAGAACAGGTTATATGGATCCATCGTTGTTTGTATTGCACTATATTAACATTTACTTATGGATTATCGACTCAACTCAATTCATTTATTCCTACCAACAAGAAGGATACTTTGTAACGTCAATTACAATAAAGAAAAAGAATCTGTGTACATCCTAATAACATTATAAATTATATTGTTTGGATGTTTGTTGCTCAACAATCACGTCGGAGCGGCTGAACGGATTCGGTCGAAATTTGTAATAATCATAGTCTAGAATACTACTTATAAGACCACTACTTTTTATCGCGGTAAAGATAGTAGTATCAACTACCTACCGATTAATAAATAATATCGAATAAGAACTAAAGCAGCTGTAAAAGGTTTTGTCATAGTCAATGTAACACTACATTTAAGTATATTCCTAATATTGCTTCATCCCTCAGGCCCTCGCCCGTTTTGACTTCTAGCCGACGTACTATTTTTCTATCAGTAAAGGTACACGTTCAAGTTTGCGTTGAGACCGCGACCGGAGACTGCGACAGGCACTATAGAATTGTATGGGCGCCAGTTCGCGCCGAGACCGCGACACTTGTCTCGGTCTCCTGTCGCGGTCTCGGCGCGAACTGGCGCCCATACAATTTCAGAGACTCAAGTGCCTGTCGCGGTCTCCGCGCGAACCGCTACCTTAAAAGCCGGGCCACACAGAGGCGGGAGCCGCGAGAAAGCGATCCGATAGCGATCCAGTGCAAAGCGATAGCGGTCCGTATCATGTCACACAGAGCTACTGCCCGCAGCCCACGGCGGGCAGATGGCGAGAACACAGCCGGTGTGACACCAAAAGCGATCAAATTGCTCACGACCTTACGTTGTAAAAAAATACAACTCATGAGATCGGATCGCGATCGCTACGCGAACGCTCTGTCCTGTGTGACAGCTTGTACTGACTACCGTAGAATACAGCGCCCGCGCGGGCCGTCCGTCGCGCGTCCTTCCCGCGAAGCATGGCGAAGCGATCTCTTGTTTTGTCGTCACGATCTTGTTGCGCGGGAAATCGTATCGCGCCGGATCGCTCCCGCTTGCTATGTGTCAGGTTGCATACAAATTCGAATATTACAAAAAATCCCGTCCCGGATCGCGATCGCTTTCTCGCGGCTCCCGCCCCTGTGTGACCCGGCTTTTACAGACTTCCTAAAATAGTTTAATTTGTTCCAGAGCTCAACGGTAACAAACAAATCATTCCTCTAACATCTACACTACTACCAGCATCTTAATGCTCATTCATGGTCAGGATAATCCGGTAGATTGAAAAGATCAATATCATCATCAGCCGGTCTTAGTCCACTGCTAGACATAAGCCTCTCCCATGGCTCGCCACTCAGCCCGATTCACAACTTTACCAGGCCACTCACTTCTGTATATGGTCACTCCATCTAGTCTCAGGTTATAAATTTCAGAACTACGAGGTGAATGTGATGTTTTGGTTTTCTTTTTCTATTTGATACCTTTTACACGGGAAAGACTTCCTATTATTCCTATAATCACATTGACGAGGGAAACTATCGAAGAATCGTTACTACTACTAATCATTCTACTGACGAAGAGCTGGGCGGAGAGGAGCGGATAAGAGCGGTGAAAAGTGGTGAGTGTTTCCACTGAAGCGGAGGACAGCGGAGTAGTGATACGGAGCGGAGTGGAGCGGGGCGGAGGTATTCAGTCGCGTATCCCATAAACACGGAATTTTTTAAATATTTTCAATGAACTTCTATTCTATTCATGCACCGCTAAGCACCGCTCCGCCCAGTTCCGCGTTGGTGGAAATGCAGCCTCAGTATAGAAGTAAAGAGATAGATAACAAATTGAAACCCGATTACTTATATTCCATTCCGTGAAGGTGTAACTATATTTCAGGATCATTTACATACAACGCAAATCCCCACTTGATCCAATAAGGAATATTCTGCGTTCATACATATTAATGGGAATAATACGCGGGCCTAAAGAAAATTATATGGACAGTATGTGTATTTGCGTGAAATATACAAACAGCCCACTAACTGTACCTACTGCTGGGACTTGGACCTTTTCTAGCAAGGAAATAGTCAAGGCCAGACGCCACGCTGACCCAACGCATGTTGTTGGTGAATAACTGATGACCGGGAAAGATTTTTGGAAATGTCGATTTCCTTACGGCGTTTTCCTTCACCGTTAAAACCCAGTGGTGATCTGCACACGGAAAAATATACTCAAGACGTTCAGGCGGGATTCAATCCTACGACCTCTCGACGTAACGACTGTGAATCGGACGGTCTAGCCACTAAGACCACTGTCTTCAAGGATAAAAAAATAGTGTTATGTTTTCAGGTGATTTAACGATTTTTTTAAATATTAATAACCTGATTAACTGACTAACACGTTAATCATGAAACGGTGTTGCATTTTCAAGCCTCGAGCAGACCGGTAGAAAAAAAAGTTGGGTGGTTTTGTTAGTAAATGACGATGATGACTGAACTTGTATAATCGGGTGGTACTCAACAATTCAATAACAAATAACGCCAATAATTATTTAAACAAGATTATGATATTAAGGCGGAATGTCCTTACTATGGATAGAATGAAAACTCTTTTTGTGACACAAACAAAAATGCTATGACATCAACGGCTATGCGCTACCCAATCAATAGTAAGCTATATTGTAGAGCCATAATTAAAAATTTCATGTTAAAAAATGTTAGTAATCAAGTTTCGTTCTTATTAAAAATCTTCACCGATTGCCGTATACTCTAAATACTGATTTCCGTAAGAAAAGAACAGCCTAATTGCCCTACGTTAGCAACGAAGGTAATACTTATTTATGTTATCCATACATACATAGAGGGAATTGGGGGAGACCTTTGCCCAGCAGTGGGACAGTTGAGGTTAAATAAAAAAAAACAGCTCAACCAATGAACGACGATTTCTAAACAAAATTTGAGTAATGAATAGATGGAGAAGTTCCATACTACTTCCACTTTCTGTATCCACAGAGACGACTAAAAATGGGATATTATGCGACGGGTGGTTGCAAAATGCCAGTATTACTGCGACAGCTTAAGCTAGGTTAATAAAACCGAATCAATACGAAAATATCTCAGTCAAAGAAAATGGTAATCTTTCAGCGAATAACAGATTTTGCAACGACAGACTTTTTATAGGAAAAATAACGGATTTCCGATAATTCAAGCTCTATCTCGAGTCCCGCTGACCAACGTTTCTAGATAAGCGGCCATACCTTCGTTATAAGCCCAGCCTTTCTAAGATAAATGTTTTAAGGTCGTATCAAGCTTGGTACAGACGTTATATCAGAACCTTTTACTGGAAATAGATATGAATAAGTTCGTAAGTAGGACTCGAAAACTCACAAGTGAAATAAAGTACGAGGACATTTAGTTGGTGAAGCTTAATCTATATTACATACATTAAAAACACATTTACTTACATGCCGTATATGTTTATTATGTTGAGTTATTATGTCACCGTGGAATTGTGTAAATTGCAAACACCATCAGTTTACAATAAAACATGGGAGATTATAATCTGGCATCGTTAGACAGTAAACTGACAACACAATTTTACAGTAAGATATATAAGTATTATTAGGATAGGTTAGAACACCTAGAGCATTTAAAGGGTTATCCTATCTGACTGTAAACTTAATCTGCTAACTTTAGCGTTGAATCGTCAAACCGACAGTTGAATTATTTTAAGCATTTGAAATCAGATGTACCACATTCTATCCGCCACCGAGAATTCCACTGACTTATGTTAATACTCCTTGTTTCAAACGATGAAGGAGATCCGACTCCGACAGTCCAGACTTATGTTTCAGCCGAAACAAACAACCTTTTAAAATAGCGCGGTCGCGCGAGTGCATTCTCATTGAAAAAGGCCGCCGGATGCTGCTAAAATTAAAGTAAGATTGGACCAACCATGTCACAGGTGAATTAATCGCGAATTTATTTTGAAAACGATTGTCAAAGACAATGAACCCAAGCGTCAAATTGATCATCGTAGTGGGTTTAATTAAGACACGTACGTACCCAGCATTAAATGGGAATGGACTTAAATAGTTTGATGCGACGAGACTATATCGCATATCTCGTGACTCCAACAACAGTGGAGCATCGCTCAAGATGCGCGATATGCGGTGACTAGACGAAGACACCTTATCAAAGTACACACAACATTGGCCGCTTATCATTTCCCAAGCGATTAGCGTTCCAAATACAAAACTACAGTTTTCCCTAGCATAATCGCTGTAAGTTAATTAATGGCTCCACGAGAACCAATGAAATGTAAGCCGCTGTGTTAATATAGGGTGACAGCTGGACTGGCAGCCATTAGTAATTAGCTGTCGGACAATTATTGACTTAGGAATTGACACCTGTGTGTCAAATGGTGGGAATTATTCACTGAACTTTGGGGTTTATCCTTTAGGATTATTCGGCATGTTTACTACCGCTCTTTAGCTACGAAGTCAAAGAGGTAATTAGTATGTACCAGTAGTGAGTAGGTGGTCAATATGTAGGTAGGTGGAAGGGACTAATGGCAGTTGGCTCCAGATGTTCATGCTTCAGTTCTGCATACTGATCTTTGAACTAGCGGAGAAGGCTCAGATGAAGGTCCCAACTAAGCTAAACTTATTACTCAGTAGATATTTTTGACATTTTCTATGTACTTAATGTAAGACTAACTTTTGGTTCACGAAATTAGATCTAGTGTTGTAACAATAAGCCAACTTTCACCTCAGATTAAGACTAGTTATAAAATAGGGCTGGGGGGTAATGTTGGTTACATAGCAGTAAGCAACCCTAATATTGTGTTAAATTAAAATGTGCGACGTTACTGTTTGTTACCCCAATAAAGTATTAGTTCGAGCTTTATATATTTGCCTAGTTTTCGGAGTATATCAACAATGTACTCGTAACTTGTTATCCTAATGAAGTATCACTTTGAGATTCATGTACATATTTGCCTAGTGTCCGGAGTTTGGCAACGATATAGCTTCCTACCCCAGTGAAGTACCACTTCGAGATTCATTTATTTGCCTGGTATCAGTGAAATACCTGTTGATGTAGTAAGACTTCTTTCAAAAGGGAGTTTATTTTAATATTAGGTTTTTTATGGTAGGTATAGTTGGCCTCAGGTGGGCTCTTTTTTCTACCGATTGATTTGTAACATATTCCTTATATTAGGAGAAGAAAAGGAAAATACGGGGAAGTAGGGGCCATTTTCAACAAAATTCTAGTGGTATTAAGTGAGTGTAGTATTACCTGTATCTGGAACATGGAGACGGAGTCGTCCAGCATGTGCACGCGCACTGCCAGCATCTTGCCGCCCTTCTTTGGCGTGGCGGGCGGCGTGCGCGCCCCGCCCGCGCCGTCCACGCCCGCCGGCGTGCTCATCGAGTGGTGCATCCGCCCTGCACGAGACAAAGAAGCACACTGTTACCAGTTACCACAGCCGTACGAAGATGTTTAGACGGGGCAATAGCGCGGGGTGAGATGTGAGAACCACGCTCCCAAAATGTTCACATGTGTCACAGCCCTATACGAGTCAGTGCCTAGTCGGCATTTATCGCAAGTTTAATGGTGTCGTCCTACTGGTAGTATGTACCTAGTGTTTCTTTATGCTGTACTGTTACCATACACTACACATTAGGCGTTACGTTAAAGACTTAATTGACATGTCGCAGTATAAACCGTGTTTTTGCAAAAATCCTATTTTCAGTAAGATACAGAAATATTATAGTCGATATTTAATTATTATCCGTGTTTTCGCGAAATGCCTAGGATGTTTGCGAAAATACGGTTTATAAAATCTTACTACGACAGACACATAAAATAAGGTTAAATAAAGAGAATGTGACGATAATTTCCATAGTAGGTATTTCTGATTTATATAGGCATCCATATTTACTGCTACCGCCACTATGCGCACAGCTATGGGGACAGACATTATATTGAACGCTTAGTAATAGCACAATCTAATAAATCATCGATGGTAGTTTTTCAGTATACTGTGTGGTCTCGTTTTTCGTACAAAACTCCAAACAATGTCTGGTCCTTCTTTATTTTCGATGACAACGATCCCTACTGTTTCCGAGCGTGTACTAATGTCGTTTGTAAAACCTTAAGCTTAATTTTAAACATTATATTATCTCGAAAATAAATACTACAACAGCGTTGCCCTCAGAATTATATATTTATTATGTAAGAGTATGGAGGGCTTGGGTTTTTTCTGCAGATTTGGCGTTTTCGGCCTTTTAGAGGTATGAACTCCACGTGTGTGATAAGAAGGTTGTGTTTAGGTTTTCCCCGATGGTTACAAACCTCGGTGTCTTCGAATCGAGAGCAAATCGTTTTCTTCTAGGTAAATACGCTCTATCGTAAACATCATGCGAGATGGTGGTCAAGTGCGAACCTATTATAGTTACTTGAAACAATAAAAATTAATAATATACAAATGGATCTTCGAAATGTATGTACGCTCATATCTTTTAAATGACTGTCACCAAATTGGATGATTCTTTGTTTTGTTTATATGTATTCGTTATTGACCGGACAAGGTTTGTACATATAAGTATAATATGTATATCGGAAAAACTAGAACATGTTGACGAAAAAATGGCAGTACAAGTATTTGGTTAAATTTTTTTCTGAAAATGTCTCATTAACCAGTTTTATTTTTACTTCTGGCAAAGATATGTATCGAAATGTCTCTTATCATTAAACTACATATTTATCAATATGGGCCATAAAATAACCATTACAGATATCAAAATATGATCACATTCTATTGAGACCTCTTCATTGGTTATCTTATCCTGACGATACTAAAACTCTACTGTGATTTGAATAATAGAAATCAATTACTAAATACTAACATCACGAATGTGAAATTTTGTAAAAACTTCACTATAGTTAAATGTCGCATTTACAATTTGTAGTTGGAAGATTAGTAGGAATTTATTACATGTAATAAAAGTTTATCTGCGTTTTCTTTATTTATTGTTGAACTCCATGATACCTTTTGCATGCTAGGGAAATGATGAGAGTTAATTTTTACAATGCGCACACGCACCGTCTCGAAATACCGACGCCCTGAAGTTTTGATAGTCAACATTTTAGTAAACATTGTAACTAACTTCAGGTTAGTAGTTCTTGCGTTCAAAATAATATTATATCTATTGTATCTTTGAAGTTAGACTTGTTAGCACGAGGAATAAACAGAAGTATTTAGGTGCGTCCCCCAACAAAACGTTTTTGTCCAGCTTTGAGATATCTACTACATTAGCCAAAACGAATATCATCATCATCATCAGCCGCAAGACGTCCACTGCTGAACATAGGCCTTTTGCTTCAGCGGTTTCCAGCGACCTTTGTGAGGTCATCTGTCCATCTAGTGGGAGGCCGTCCAACACTGCGTCTTCCGAATATAACAATAAAACGAATATATTTACTGGTTAAAATACATTAAATTTCTACAATTTCTTAGCTTCAAAATGCTACCTAGATTTTTTTTTGTTGTTAATGAATTTATTGTTTAAATAATCTTTGTTTCAATAACCATAAAAAAATTGAAATCATTGTACTTAATTATCATGCATCTACTCGAAAAACCGCCATTTTTTTGAATTTGTACGCTCAATGCTGGGGTACAGGGCGGAAATTAATAAAAGCATTTCCTCCAAGAAAAAATAATATACTCCCACGAGGGGTTCCCGCATTATCGAGTCGAGGGGGCTCAGTCGCCGTAGCCGCAGGTCACCAAGAAAAATAGGAGGTGAAGCTTCTCGTCTACACTTTGAATACAAGCCAACTAGGATGCCATAATAGATAGCGAGGTGTTCATACACCTCAGCAGCACCTTCACCGCCGCTACTCAGGTGGACCGCAACGTAGGGTAGTAGGCATCGCGCCTGTGATTACGATACGTCGCGCTCTGTCCGCCGCGGCCTAGCCGGGGTCACCACTATAAGATGACGAACCCAGTGGGGCTGCAATGGAAGATGAGCGACGGTATTGCGGTGCGACGCTCTCCTTGTCTTCTGCTACCCAAAAGTGGTAGGTGGCAGGACCTGCCCTGTAGCAAAGGATCAGATGCGGGACCCACTTTCTGGTTGGTCCCAGAGATGCTCACATGTGTTCCCCAGAAGAGGGCCCGAAGATGGACACGCCGCGGCGGATTCGCGGAAGAATGCGAGTTAGATCCCGCGTTCCTGCCGTTAGCGGCAAAGAAACAACGTGGAGACTCTAGTCAGTAGGGGGCACCACTTGTGGCCAAAATCACCCTACCGTCGCCCCCAGGCGGAAGGGAATACGTAAATGCATTTCCTCCATAAAAAAATAAACAATATTAAGTAACATGCCATTATTATTTTTACACAAATTTAAGATGGGCATTACCCATACTTAATTAAATTAGGGTGTGAATATGAAGTGCGAGGTTTGGGACGTGGTGCACCCTGAGCAGCAAACAACATCCTACCTCGGCCAGGAAGAGAACAACTTCTATGCGAGAACCTCTCACCCCTTTGAGGGTGTACAAGTGTGTTGGGGGCTAATAGCAGTAGTATATATCTGTAGCTTAAGAGGGTTTTGGTCTTACAAACAAAATGCAGAAGCTAGAAGTGTGTCAGAACTCTATGCAGAGAAGTGCGCTACAAATTAAATTAAAGGACAGAATAAGACTAGAAGACCTATGAGAAAGAACGAAGGTAGTTCCCGTAGCAAAAACCATTAGAAAACTAAAATGGAGATGGACAGGCCATATGGTAAGAGGCATACAAAAGTGGTCTCAAAAGGTAACCCACTGAATGATATCCTCGAAGAAAATAGAGAAAAAGAGGGAGACAAATACGCAGATGGCAGGATGATGTGAAGAAGACAGCAGGAACCACATGGACGAGGAAGGCAGGTAACAGAGAGGAATGGAAAAACTTGGAGGAAGCCTACGTCAAAAGACAAACTGAGGTGTAAATTATAGAGTTAGAATAAAATAAATATTACTTGTAAAAAATTTACTCAATACCCTAGAAATAAAGGCTATCTTTATCTTTATATCTGTTGCTATCCAGGAGACATATTGTGCAAAATTAGTGTTGTACTACAATTCCAAGTTATAAGTTTTCACTTTTAATTTCTTTTTCATATTGTCAAGTAGTTTAATACCATAGTAAAAACTGTTCATGAAGTAAATTTCACATACAGCACTACCTAGCCGCAAACTAAGCAAAGTTTGTATTATGGGAGCCCAATAGCAACATAATACATTTGTATAACATTATGTAATGATTTTAATCTAGTTAATTGAAAGATTTTATTATCAAACCACTGTATTTTAACATATACTTAAATGATTTCTAGGCCCAAATACCTAGTTTAGAATGTAATACAGTACTGTACAGAGTGTTTTACATTCTGTTTTGTGTGCTCATTGAATAAATAAATAATGCATACTTATTACAATAGCAACCCCCAGGAACAACAAATATGTGTATTCATTACACAAATGTTTGCACTAGCTAGAAATTGAACCTACAACCTATGTTTCACAGGCAGTCTTACTACCAACTAAGCCACTAGCCCAGCATAATTATATGAGTGCAGTGTCTCTTTTAGTTATGTTTAAGCATACATTGTCAATTTTACAATGTTTTTCTTCACTCTTAAAGCCTGTGGTGATGGAAAACATGAAATGAATTTTGTAAAATTGGAAGTTTTAGGCTAAACTTGTATAATAAACTCAATTACAGTCAACAATTCAGTGGGAGAATAGTAAAGTGGCCAAGTTAAGGCAATTTAAGTGCTAAATTGTTCCACTCTGTGGTCATGTGAATGTTACATGAACACAAAGTACCAACAACTTGGGTGATGTCATCTTTTATTTACCACCTATTTGAAGTTAGCTGCCATTTGTGTATGATTAAGATATTTGAAAGCTATACCAATCTAGCCAATACAGCAATTAATCAGCATTCATTATTTTTTACTGCTGTTGAGACATGGACATAATTGTCAGACACACTTAAAAAAGTGTAAAAAACATATATATATATCACACAAAAAAAATTCTAAGTACGATCAATGCACAAAAATAAAAAGCTTAAATATATATCAACTGAAATTTTACAATTAACCAAATCTGCTCTTGTCTCACGGAAAGACTGATTTGTTATTTTTAAGCCACTGTCTATTTGAAGTCTCACTCTTTAATACCAATGTTTCTACACATATTAAAGCCTAAGTAATAATGTGAGGCACAGGTAGTTTACTATTAATGTAAGTCCTTATATTTCATTATAATTTAAATTAACATTCAATGTAATTGTTGTCTATCAAAAACTGTTAAGCATAAACAGAATCAATCTTTAAGCTACTAACCAAGGTACGTTGGGGTAAGATCGGATATGGGGTAAGACCGTATGAACTGTTTTTTGATCTAATTTCGAATAATTTTCAAACACTCGTAAAATTAAATAAGACGCCATTTTATCGTCCCGCGACCCATAGTTTCTGTTTATCGCTCCGGCAAATCAGAAATGTGCTGTGTGTGAATTAGTAAATTATGTAAAATATTTAGTTTGGAAAGTGAAAGATTGTAGAGTTTATTTTAAAGATCTGGCATACATTGATCTCCAGAAATTAAATAAATCGCAAGACTATGCTAACTAGTCAAAAATCTGTCCGGAGTTACCCCAACGCACCTTACTACTTACTTATCGTTAGTAATCATTTGTAAGCAAAACCATAAAATAATTGTCGAATAAGGGCATTAGACAAAACAGATTGAAGGTACTAACCTGGATATGTGTGGTATCCGATTGTGGACAAATGCCCGGTGGAATTACAACTACCAGGGGGTAAGTCTGAGTCCATCATAGTGACGTCTCGGTACTCCTCTCCAGACCACAACTGACTGCTGCCACTCGCACACACATTGTATCTGCACTACAACACATTTGGAGACCCCCACTCTTCTACTCACTATCTGTTTAAACAAGACATTTATGCAACATAAAAACTTTACTGTAGACAAAATTTCCCACTTTCCTGACTTAAAGTAGCAAAAATATCACGACAAATCGACATAAACGCATCAACAGTTATTATTACACCACTAATAAACAAATAAATCGGATTATTGCACGGTAAATGCAAACCGGCGGCGCCCCACTTTACACCCCTACTTATACATAGCAAAGTTGGATGCATTAACCAGAAAATAGGTCACCGGAGGTGTGCCCGGTCACAGCGAGGGAGACGGCGCGCACCCTCCTCCCGTGGCGTATCCCGATCTAACGAGAAGCCTGAAAATTTAATTACTACCTAGCGACTACGTTACTCCATTCGATCTAAGAAATAATTTACGTTGATCCTTGAATCTACCGAGCGCAAGAAATAAACACTGCCTATAAACACATCTTGTCTTACTTTCTAACAAACGCAGAAGAGGGAGAGAAGCGACGCATAGAAGCCCCTACTCCCAAGTTGTCAACCATCATACGCGATCCCAAAGTCATTGATCTAATTGGACATCACACAAATTACTACGCATTCACACTCAAATGACATAAAACCGTCAAATTATCAACTAAGACACAATGATAGTATTTCAATTCCAAGTTCGCACCGAAAATTGCAATTGAACGCAATTTTTCTTAACGTTACGCCCGGGTTCAGTATTTTAACTGACTGACAGACTAGCGGCCATATTTATTTACCTACAAATAATTGCCAGTCTTATTCATAATTTTGTACTATATATCAGATCCAACATCTTATCACCATAAACCATAATATGGTGATGAGTTGTCTGATATTATCAGCCAACACAAAGGGTACTGACAACCAGACATACGGACAACAAAATGATCTTATGAGGATCCCATTTCTTGCTTTTGTGGTACATAACCTTAAAATACTACCATTAGTCGCATATTATGATGCGTAACAGCTGACTCGTAATTGTTATAAGTGCAAAACTGAAGAATTCTCTTCCTCTGTTTTACCATTATCTATATTGACACACTAGGTATATTAGCTAACAATACGATGAGCTACCATGCTCGCACAAAATTGGTTGGTACCATTCTTTACCATAGAGCCATCTCTCCGTTACTTGGTAAATGATATCCTCAAGAAACATCATCAATCTATTGATATATTTGAATGTAATTTAGCCAAATTTAAGCGAAATATACTAGCCATTATTTAATTCCGTTATATGTAAGCCTTAAACTCAACAAACATATTATTAACTCTACTTACTAAGTTTTGCCACTGTTACAATATTTTTTAGTTCACGTTGTGTACACATATTTAGGTATACGATTTAGAACTGTACCTGTTGTTTTATAACTTTGTTGTCATTTGATTGTATACTGTTCTGTGTACCTTAATGCTGACTTCCTTAGTTTTCTGTAACAGATTGCCATCTCAAAATGGACAAAGTTACTCCAACAAACGATATCTAGCTACCGAGAGGAAAATTGTTACGCATTAACAAAATATCAGACACACACTTCAAACTTCGAACACTTGGCACTCGTATAGTAAAATGGATGAGAGGCTAGAAGCAATTTCACGATTTATTACACAAGAACAAAATTAAAAATGTTGATTAAACCCCGACTACCTCGGATTTGTTAACTGTACAACATTCTACTAGTCAAGCCCTTTCATTTGATACCTTAAGGGAGTTGTGAAAAAAGAAATGTAATTCGCCATTTTGTGGTGGCGGCCATCTTGGATTTGAAATTTGTTTTAATGTATAGTATTCTACTAGTCAAGCCCTTTCATTTGATACCCATTGAGGTAGAAAAAATCAGTTCAATTAGTTAAAAATAATCAATTTTTTGAATTGAATTCTTGTTCATTTAATTACTTGGAAATTACATGAACAGCATTAACATAAAAAACTTAAACAAATGAAGTTAAATAAATAGCAAGAAAATCAATTTTTTTGTAACGAGTTTCTTGATTTTAGTGTCATAATTTAAAGCATTTTCATAGGATCTATGAAAATTCTTGTAATTAACACCTCGACTATTACCTTATCACTACTTTTTGTTTGTGAAAATAAATATTTTGTCAAGTGTGCTGACTGGTAATGGTAGAAACAACATCTACTAAATTGTTGGCGATTTTCTACTGTAGTAACATAAATCTGAAGTTTGCGACGATTGCTGTCGTTGTCAAATGTCAATATCAAAACATTCTAGTTAACTAGTTATCAACAGTCGTGTAAACAGTGGTTCATCTGCTTTGTTATTTTGGAAAATAAATTGCAATTTTACAACAAATAGATAATTTTTGAACTGATTTCTTCTTATATTATGAAGGAATCGCAAGTTGTGAAATATAATATATAGAGATGGAGACCACACCGTTGTTGACAAGACCTAAAAGGAGATCCTTATGGTCAAGGTGAGAGTACAAAACATCTAATGTTATTTCTTTGTGAATTCATCTATAACTTAATTTTTAATTCTCTTTTTAGGTTACCATTTTTCAGATTCCGTAACAAGGAGCTGAGTTCTAGAGTGATACAGATAGGATTGCTGCCAAATGAAGAATACCCACCTAACTATGTCTGTAATCAAGTAAGTAATAAAAACATTATCTTGATTATCACCTAATTTGCGTTTACGTGATGTTGAACTAATTGATAACAATATATTGAGAGCACCAATGAGATGTAAAAAATGTTACAAGTTTTGTTAACTCCTTAAAAATAGAACAATAATGCTTTGTTACTGTTCATAGGTAGGTATAAAGATCTAATTATACTAATTGTTCATTTCGTATTCAATTACATTGGAGCAAAATCATCACATACATAACAAACAAGTTTTACATAGAATAAATTATTTTTATTTATTTATTGCCTGTGTAATAAGTATGTCTACAATGCTAATAAGTCCTAATGTTTAATTAAACATAGTAAATTAGTTTAAATATTATTTTAAAAAAAGTGTAAGGTCCAGTTATTATGTTCCAAAATAATAATAAATAATGTTGACAATAATTCATTACAATGTCTTAAAAGAAATTGGAAATCAAATATTATAACAATCACAAAAATATAGTATTTTTAAATAAAATTAATCAGACTCATAAATAAAAAATTGTATACTTTTACCATTTATAACTTTTTTATTATTTAAAATTAACACACAAGTGAACACAAAAATGTCATCTCATTTTAGATACTTGTTTGACCAGTTATCATCATGCTCTTTGAAAGTATGTATAAATAAAAACTAACTGGTTCACAAAGATCATGATTTTAATACTCATTATGAATTCGTAATGTTTTATGTGGTCAACAGCCATAAGTCTATTAGAACAAAAAATAAAACAATCGTCAGAAAACATATATACGGTTGAATTGAGCAACCTGCCTTTTTTAAGTCAGTTAAAAATACATAGAACTTGAAGAAGGGAAAAGGAATGAGGGATAGTGTCCAAATGTTTTATATGTAAACAAAAACCATTCCCGATACTAGTGCCCACAATAAATGCACAAAACCTAACATTACAACTGTTATTATTCATTTACTTATTGATAAGTACATGCGCGGTCCGAGGGGGGGTCACAGGGGACATGACCCCCCCCAAAATCGTATACGTTAAACTAAAAATCTAATAAAATTAAAAATATGTAATAGTACATAGATTATTTTTTAACGCGGGAAAACAAATATAACGGCAACTTCGCGGGTAAAATCTTGGGGCGCTACTAGTAAAGTATTTTTTGCTCGATTTATTGTATTTCTACTTGTGACCCCCCCCAAAACCTGAGGCTGCGTACTGGTGACCCCCTCCAAAATTCGAGGCTGGGACCGCGCCTGGATAAGTAAGAAGCATGAACCGAGGTGCTGGTATCATATCTCAGTTCATTGTATCATTATTTCAGTGTTAATGCCTAAAAATAGAATGTCCTAGGAATGATTAAGTTTAATTTAAGTAAATAAAAATTTGGTTAGCAGCATTAGTAACTTAAAACGGTGAAGGAAAACATTGAGAGGATACATGTACCTAGAATCTTTCGAAGTCATGTGTCATCCACCAAGCCACACTAGGCCAGGATGGTGGATTATGGCCTTGATTATCTCCTTGCAAGAGAATGCCCAAGTCCCAGCTGTGGGAACATTTAGTGGGCTGTTTACTTGTATGTGTGTATGTAAATAAATATATGATGGTCAAGTATTTGCCTTACAATTACCATTTACTTATTTAGTGATAGGCAAGCAGTATCAGATGACGTGCCTATATTCTTCGGTGTTAAAAAGATGTGTAACAACTATTATTTATTAAACTGATACTGTCTTGTACTATCCATTGCCCAGTTTGTTCTTGGAAGAGCTTAATGAGTTACATATAGGCATAGAATGCACTTAGCCAAAGATGAATGTATGTACATACGTATAGGTATAAAAAATATCGTCTTTTACCATCAATTTCCCCAATTTGTTCTTAAAAGGGTTTAATGATTTGTATAAAAATTAATAAAAATAGTAGCGCCGCGCGGTTTTACCCGCGTAGTTCCCGTTATTTTATGGGATAAAAAGTAGCCTGTGTTCTTCCAGATTATAATCTTCTTGTGTTCCAAATTTCAACATGATCCGTTCATACATATGATACGACATGATTGAGCAACAAACATGTAAAAACAAACATTAACATTTATAATATTAATTGGATAATTCACTTCCAGAAATATAATATCTTCACATTCCTGCCATTGGTGCTGTTTGAGCAGTTCCGGTTCTTCCTTAACCTATACTTCCTGGTGATGGCTCTCAGTCAGTTCATACCGAGCATCCGCATAGGTTACCTGTACACGTACTGGGGGCCTCTCTGCTTTGTACTCGCTGTCACACTCTTCAGGGAGGCAGTTGATGACTTCAGGAGATATAGGTAAACTTTTGAATACTTGGGGGAGTGCAAGTATTATGTAACCCAATTTGGGTGGGTACCCAATCTTGTACTGTGGTGATTTTTGATAAAGATGGTTACTTGCAATATTACACAAACATTTAGAGAGAGTGAGGTAGAGAGAGGTACAAAAAAACGTTATAGTGCGAAATAAGGGGGAAGGGGGATGAAATCTTTTGAAATCCCGTTTCGTAAGGGCCCATCCATAAATTACGTCACACGTCAAGGGGGTGGGAGAGGGCCGATGAAGTCTGAGATTGTGTGACAAGGGGCGGGGAGGGCGGCTCAAAATTTGTGACGTCACATTTTTTTAAATATCGTAGTTTTTTTTTTTTTTTTTTTTTTATTTAAATTAGCCACTCCACAGACTCTGGGGTCCGTGACCTTTGTCATTACAATTATCTTTTTTTTTTTACAAATTTCTTGGATTAAGAGAAGAAAAGGAAAATAGGGGGGGTGTTGTGAACATTTAATTCTAGTACTAGTCCGATTTCGTCTGTTGAGCCGATCACTACCGGTTGGGATTCCGACAGTAATCGACTCGACATCGTCTTTGCTTAAGCCGCCTCCTCCCGGCGCAGAGCCTCCACTATTGCCGCGTTTCTGTCTTTTATGGCCATCTGTAGGTTGAACTCTCGGATGGTATTTGGTGATGCAGCTAACGCTCGCCGTACGAACCGACCGATGGCGTCGTCGGTGTCGTCAGCGTAGTATGTGAAGGTCCCCGTGTGCCGTGAGATTGCAACAACCGCATGGGGCACGCTCTCGTGCAGCTTCATGTTTACCTTAGTTTTAATTACGATGACCGACTCGTATGTCAATCCCTGAGCTTCATGGATGGTAAGGATGCGTGACCCGGTGCCCGACCCGTAACCCTGGTTTGTCAGGGTCTCCTTCTCCTCTTGAGTATACACTAAGAAGAGGGTGTTGGATTGGGTGCCGGGTATTTGCGCTCCCTTAAACCTTCTCTGCTCTAGAGACTTTATACGGGGTGCTGATGAGTACATACCTGAGTATATTTCCCTCAGCGCATATGCGACATCCATCGGATTGCGATGTGTGAGCAACTCCTGGCTGATCTTTGTTACCAGGTTCGGGCGGTGATACCTCATTTCGAAGAGATTTTCCCTATCGATGTAAGGTAACTGATTGACGTCTCCGATGAGGACGATTTCGCCTACACCAGACAGCCGTGAGACCATCACGATGGCTCCGAAATGGTTCATGAGAGCCTCATCCACCATGAGGCGGCTGAATTTCTCTTTTCGAAACCATTTACCAGAGCAGAAGCCATAGTTCGCACCCTGGTTTTGACCAGGTTTCCGATGCGGTGCGATAGCTCTCTTAGATCTTTGCTGCCTCAGTTGTTGTGGTGATGATAGCGTCCTTGTCCACATCGAAGTGTCTAATCACCCATGTTGTCTTTCCACATCCTGGAACTCCGTTGACCCACTGTATTCTTGGTACCTCCCAGTTTTCCCAATACGCTTTGACGTTTGAGTTCCCTTCAATGGACTTGGCCATCTCGAGGATCCTGTCGTCCAGCATAATCTTGGTGCATCGGGCGGTAACTACAATTGGGTCGTTTGGTGGTGTCGCATAAACGGGTCTTCCCGCGCGCTCTGTCTCTCTCTCGTTCAGTGTCACGAAGCCATTTTCTGCACTGTAGGCTGCCATATACTGTCCTGTCATGGTTCCCTTGATGACCCGGGAAGTGACATTATTGTAAATGGCTGCTTCGGCCTCATCAAGTTTCGCCTTTAGGAGGCTTTCACTTCCTAGCTTATAGAACTGCATGATGTTTTCGCAGATCTTGAGGTTGACTAGTTTTGTTGCTCTCAGTGTGGCTATGAATTCGATGAAGGCGTTACGTGCATGACTTCGTGGCTCCGAAGCTGTGACATAGCGGGGCGGTTCAACCTGTCCCATGTCGGCTCTCGTTCGGGCTGTTTGTTGCTGTGAAGCTGCTTTGGGGTCTTTGACGTTAAGGGGGTGATGCATGGGGTGAGATTCGAGCACGCTTCCTGCTGCAGTGTTGAAGGCAGTTACGAAGGTCGTGATGGTGCCTCGGCTGCCGCTATGATTGGCTGCGGCTTTTTCCGCGGCTGCCCTCTGCTGCAATCTTTCGGAACCGGTTTGGTTAGTCGAACTAGAAACAGGGTGTCCCCAGCTGTCTGTTGAATTTGTTAAGTCGTGCGAAGGGGCTCTGAGGAAGCTCAGGTTTTCTCCCCTATCCTCGTATACGACAACCTCATGATGTTTAGAGGCCTCAATGCAACCCAGCCGGTCTGCGACTTTCGCTCTTGAGTATTCGATTGCCATCGCATCCACGCTTATCACCCGGGGGTTTTCACCTGCATTTCTGCTCAGATGCAAGCAGCAGCGCACTTGCCTGCGTGAAAGGCGTCCGACCTTCCGAGTACTCTATTAGCGCAATCGTTTTGTTTCTCGATCGCACCAACCGAAATCGGTGGCCGTCTACCTCGCACACTGGCATAGCATCGAAGGTTTTCCGCTTCATTGTGACTTTGGCGGTACTCCCATTGAGCAGGCAAGACAATCCAGGAGACAAACGGACGCGTTTCCGTTCCCAGGCGAAGCAAAAGCCTATTCGAATCTCTCTTTGTTGCTGTCCATGAAGAGCCACTCCGCGGATACGGATCCCTGCCTCTCCTCGGTCTGCGTTCTCCAGTAGTTGTTGGGCGGAGATGCACTTTGAGGAGTTTTCTTGAGTGGGACTGCGGGGGACTGCACTCGGCGTGGCATCCACGGACAGCGGGGTAGGGTGTGGTGGCAAGGGGGCGTGTGTTTGAAAGTGTGGAGTTTCTCTTGGCCGCTATGCGGAATGAACTCTCCATGAAGGCCAGGAGCCGTGGTCTGCTATCTGGTTCTGCCAAGACGTTTTGAAGATCCGAGATAACCAGCTTCCTGTCAATCATGGATTCGAGATCATGTCTTGCAGCCATGAATCGGGGACAATCGAATAGCACGTGCCACACAGTCTCGGATGTTTCAGAGTCACACTCGCATACAGGACTGCTCTTGAGCTTAAATCTGTACAGGTATTCTGCTATTCCTCCGTGTCCCGTCAACGCTTGTACCTGGAAAGGAGTCAATTTCGTGGTCCTCGTCAACCGATATGCGTTTGCTATATCGGGAAGGAACGTTGGGTGACTTTTCCGGTGTCCGAGGTCTCATATCGATCCTGCCACTTCTTGACCGATTCTTCGCGGATTTTGCGTTTGACGTAGGACAAGGGGATACCCTCGTAGTCCCTGGGTGATTCCGCGAGTGCTGCCGATTTGGCTAGTTCGTCGGCTCTTTCGTTGCCAACGGTGCCTGCATGCGCTCTTACCCAGAAAAGACGAAGAGATCTCCCTTCAGCATTTATCTGTCCAATGTTTTCCTTTATGCACTTTACCAAGGGGTGACTCGTTTTTGGGTTATTTAACAGTTCGAGTGAAGATCTGGAGTCACTCAGGACATTGACTTCTGGGTCCTTGCTCTGTAACACCATTTGAGTTGCCCGGTAAAGAGCATAAAGTTCCGATTGAAAGACTGTGCATTCGGGTGGAGCTTGAACGTCGAGTTCTTGACTCTCTCCCGTTCTCCCACCATGTTAGAGCACCTCAACTTTACTCTCAATCTTACTACCATCAGTATAAATTTGAGGTCCTTCTGGAATATTGGAGGTGTTTTCTAAGAGCTTGTACTCTACGGATACCTGCCTGGACGGATGGGGTAGGTCCAAGTAGTTAACGTTCCGCTCGAGTTCCACTCCTGGTGGGAGGTAGTCTTGGGAAAAGTTCTTTTTAACTCTGTACAAATTCGCAGCTTCCTGTATCCTCAGATCCAGGGGGAGCAAACCTGATAGGGCAAGTGCTGATTTAAGGGAAACAGTACGGAATGACTTACATATTTTCTGGGCAAAACCTCTTTGGATTGCGTTCAAGTGAGACTTGTTTTCCTCGAAGTCTGCCGCTTGTGCCCATACACTTGAGGCGTACATGATAATAGGTTCCACCACCGCGACGTAGATAGTTCTCGTGATTTCGGCATTTAATCCCCAGGTCACCTTCGCTGCACATGCTAGCTGTCTATAAATATTCGCCGCTTTTTTACATTGGGCGGTCACATGTGCTTTAAAGTTGAGCCGTCGGTCGATCAGTAGGCCTAGCAGTTTGACTTCATCGACCAGATCGAGCCGGACGCCGGACATGACTATGTTTGGAGTTTCGTATTTCAACTTTTTTGTGAAAAGCATCGCGTTGGTTTTATGCGCTGCAAAGTTGAGTTTGTTAGTTTTACCCCATTCCACTGTCATGCTCAGCGCTCTGCTCGCCTGCTGTTCGATGATATTCGAGCTGCCTGTAAACACGAGAACGACGTCGTCCGCGAACGCTTGACAGTATACTCCCTCTGCTTCCAGCATTAGCAGTAACGAGTCTAGGATCACATTCCAAAAGGTTGGTCCACAGATGGACCCTTGAACGCATCCCTTGGTTGTTTCCTTCTCATAGACTGCTCTTGCATAGTTGACCTTGACTTTACGGTCGCTGAGGTAAGAGTTTACTATGTCGTAGAGGTTTGTTGGGCACCTCTTCTTCGCTAATTGATTTTTGAGGGCGGGCCACCATGCATTGTCCAAGGCGCCTTCTATATCCAGGAAGACTAAGAGTACAGTGTCTTTACTGTCTACTCCTTTTTTGATGTGCTCTACCAGGTCATAGAGGGCGTCTTCAGTGCCTCGTTGAGGCATGAAGCCGTACTGTTTCCTACTGATGGTTGGGAGGAGATGCCATTGGAGTCGGTTTGCCAGAAGCTTTTCGACGATTTTTCCTAGGACGGACAGAAGACCTATGGGGTGATAAGATTTTGGATGTGTGTAATCTGTCTTACCGGGTTTGCGTAGTATGACCACGTGCGCTTCTTTCCATTGCTTGGGGAAGTATTTCAGCGACAAGCATTTATTTGCTATCGCCAAGAAAACCTCCCATTCGCAACGTATGGCTGCTGCGCAGATATCAGCGGTTAGCCCGTCTGTACCGGGGGCTTTTTTCGGATTCAGAGTTCGCAGTACTGATTCCAGTTCCGCTGATATGAATGGTGGGTCAATATCGTTATTTCATATCTAAGTATTGCAACACTACATTTAAACGAAAATTGCAAAATATCTGACGTCACTCTAGTTAGGGGTGAGGTCTCGAAAATGTGGGGAGGGGAGGGTGTGACGTAATTTATGGATGACCCCTAATACTTTGATCGCCCCCTTAGCTATAGTTCCAAAAACCCATTTAGGCATTTAAGGAGACCCTAGAATGATGATTATCATTTTATTGTTTCTTTCAGTTTTGTGGGTATCTGAAAGAAACAATAAAATAAAAGTAAAAAAATTGTAGGTTTAAACTTGACCGCCATCTCGCTTGTTAAGCGACGCGACGATGCGGTCTACGATAAACACAATATACTTAAGAACTATAAGCTTAATAAAAACTGCGATAGTCGGGAACCTTAGATATACCTGAAAGTGATCTCTTCCAAGAAAACTATACTAAATCCGTAAAAAAATGTGTCGTGCTTTATAAGACCCGAGTTCTATTTGATTACCAAGTGTAATAATTGATTTCATATCCCATTTGACATTATTGTATCACGATTTTTTTATTTTTTTTATTATGACATTGTCTGCTCAATTTTAAATTTGATTAATAATTATTATTACTATTTTATTTTACGATATTTATATTCCGTATAATTACTATTATACAATTTATTATGCCTGACTTGTAAATGTATATTTATCAATAAAAAAACTTTGACTTTGATAATGTAATTGCAGACGAGACCGCGAAGTGAACCGGCAGCGATACGAGCGCATCGTGCTGGACGCGGCCGAAGATGATTACCGGCCCTTCAAGACGGAGCAGGTCCCTGGTTCAGAGCTGAGGGTCGGAGACATTGTCATGCTCCACAAGGTAACACTTAGCATCTACGTGGGATTGACAAATTATTTTCTACAGCAAAAATTACATACATTAATTTATCGAATAGAAATACAGAAACCAACTTCAATTTAAACTTAAATTCAGACACTCAACCAATATCAATTTTCATGAGAAACAGTCACTACGTCATCAAGGTATATAAAAGTTTTAGTTTTTTGTTAACATTTCAAAAACCATCACACCATAAAATGTATATGGGACCAGCTCTGGATTATGTTTATAGAAAAGTACCTACATCATCATCATCATTATCAGCCGCAAGACGTTCACTGCTGAACATAGGCTTCCCCCCTAGATTTCCACAACGAACGGTCCTGCGCAACCTGCAACCAGCGGTTTCCAGCGAACTTTGTGAGGTCGTCTGTTCATCTAGTGGGAGGCCGTCTAACACTGCGTCTTCCGGTTTGTGGTCGCCACTTGGGAACCTTTCTTCCCCATCGGTTGCTAGTTCTGCGAGCGATGTGACCTGCCCATTGCCACTTCAGCTTGCTTACTCTTTGAGCTATGTCGGCTACTTTCGTTCTTTTGCGAATATCCTCATTACGGATTCTGTCGCACAAAAAAACTCCGAGCATAGCCCTCTCCATAGCTCGCTGTGTGATTTTGAGCTTCGTTATGAGGCCCACAGTGAAGGACCACGTCTCAGTTCCATAAGCCATTACTGGCAACACGCACTGGTTAAAGACTTTTGTCTTTAGGCATTGGGGTACTTTGGACTCAAAGATGTGCCGAAGTTTCCCGAACGCTGCCCATCCGAGTTGGATCCTTCGCTGGATCTCTTTGTCGAAAAGTACCTTATTTTTTAGAAATTAGAAAGATATTTAGTAAATTTTGTGAAACCAACAAAAAATACTTTCCAGCGTTCCAGTGTTCCAGTTCAGACAGTGAAGTTTCAGAGTAAATTAAAATATATAAAGATAAGACCCTCCAGTTAGCTTAAAACTTTTGCTTTTTATTACTGATGTTTGTACGTATCAAAAAGGTATAAATTAATATTGCCGGGCTTATAAAAAATAAAATTCTCCTTTGCCAGGGTCAGCGAGTGCCAGCCGACATGATCTTGCTTAGAACCAATGAGACGATGGGCACCGTGTTCATCAGAACTGACCAACTAGATGGAGAGATTGACTGGAAAGTACGGTGAGTACTTACAAATTAACCGTTCACATGTACAGCGGAATCGTTAGCAAGTAACAATGAAAAGCTGTTATTATTTTCTCATTGTATAAATTAAGGCTAAAGCAAATTGTATTGCCAAACGTCAAGTCTGTCATCTTACCTACAAACAGCAATAAAGATTTTTGTATTTAAATTTAAAGAAACTAAATTGAAACAAAAAAAAAGCAAAAAAAATTGTTCCGGGCTACTAATTATTTAGAATCATAGATTACTTTACGCTTGTCGGCTATGGTACCTGATGCTAGACGTTGAATCGGCCCTTGATAGGTTTATTTTTCTAAAATACCTGTCCTCGCCTGTCTCCCCCGATTTTAAGCGACGTCCTACGATGGAGTACGCTTACATAGAAGAAACGGATTCAATCTAGACTTTAATAGACACAAAATGTGTCCGTCAGGGAATACCCACTCAGGCAACGTATTCTGCAGTTAAGATATCTTATTTCGAAAGTAGAATCAAACCTCTTTCAAATTGCGAAAGGTTGACAAGAGGTAAACAATAATATGTTTGTTTGACGCGCTCTTATCGGTGTCGTAGGATGATTGGACAACCCGTTTTTTTGCAAAAATTCTAGGAATACCATTCACGAATATCAGACAATAGCTATGACATTTCTCGATATCGCTTAGTTTCCAATGAAATTACAGGGAATATATCTAACACAACTTAAATATCTGAGTGACGAGCGCAGCGCAGTGCCAGGTAATAATTTGAACTCTTGATGATACTTTGATTTTTTATATAACTCCATGTCAAAATATCTCAAACCAACAAGCTTAAGCTAGAAACTAATCGATATAAGAGCTGGCTTGTAAATCAAAATCAAACCAATTGGAATTACTCGATTATTAAAATCACTCGTGTTTTTGTATTAACCCTATATTTTTTCCATAAGATTCACAAATATCATCATCTAATTATTATGTGCATCATTTTATCTGGATTTTCGCGATATCCCTAGATTTTTTGAGATAATTTGGTTTGTTAAACCATTCTACAACACAGATAACAGCTTAACGGAAGTGTAACCGGTTGCACTGAATCATATTTATGAAACAGACCTTGATAATGATATGCAAAGCAATGTCTATGCCATTTAATATTAATTACTTAAGTACGTAAAAGTTATGAACAAAAATGGATAATAATACCTATACTGTATCCAAATATTTTCAATTTGTATTAATTTACATTACACCGCGCTTATCAATGTGGCATTTGGCGATTCGAAGTACAAGAGTACGGCGATTACGCACCACGCTGCATGTTACATATCGAAGTATCTACGTGCTGGTTTTTCACGCACTCACGCGCGTTCTCGCGTTTTGTGGAATCATGGCGGCTCTGACTCATCTCATTCAAACACACGCCAAGTCCTTCCAAAATCACGCACAGCGCAGCGGGGCTTGATGTGCCATACCTTGCGTCTCGCCCGCAACCACGCGCGTTCGTGTTCCTCCGCTTGTAGGCGCTTGGATGTATTTTCGGTGTGTTGGGCTGTGCGTGTTTTTTATACAAACAGACATCCATACAAAGCTGTAGCACGTATTCACGCGCTACGCTGCGTGATGTGTGGCAGTGTGATAATCGCTTAAAATGGAGTTCGCGGCTCTACTCGTATTTCAGTGTTTTCGTACGGGTTCGTGTCCACAGAATACATAACAGTAATACCTCGTGGTTATAGAGGTGCCTTTATGTTTCGCGCCAATACACACTGATGCTGATAAAGATTGCGTGGACAAATGTGGAGGTTAAGATTGATGTGTGATTGGCTAAGGGGTCATGTATTTATCACGTAATATTTTTTGTAACTTTTTACCTTGGTATTTCGTGATTTTTTCGAATCTAGGATTAGGAATCCTCTAATGTATTCATTACCTCCGCATTATTATCAATAGCAACGGTAACAAAAAAAAAGTGAAAACTTACAACTCAGAATTTGATAGCACACTTTGGAAACTACACGGTTGAAACCGGAGGGTGCTGCTAGTCTGATCTACAAAGCATTGTCGTCTAAATAAGTCTAAGCATGGCCATCTAATTAATCATTAGATGGGTAAATGTGCAATCGTAACACGCTATGACCGAGTTCATCTGAAGATTTCTTTCGTTCACGAGCGTGACGCATGAGCTCACTACACAGCCCACGAAAAATCTGCGTCTGGTGCGCCAAAAGACGTTTTAACCACAAAAATAAAAAGCAATAGGATATCGTGGATCCATCACGACATGTGAAGAGATGACGACCACCTAACATAAAAGAAGATAAATATGAGAGTGAAGTAGGACTTTTGCCAGAGTCCCCATGGGGAAGATCACACCTTTATGAGTTATTTTACCGCCAAGCAGCTGTGTTCCGATGTGAGAGGTAATGTTTCCAGAGAAATGACAGGGCATAGAGATAAATCATCTTATATAAAATTCTCGTGTCACAGTTTTCGTTGCCATACTCCTCCGAAACGGCTTCACCGATTTTAATGAAATTTTTTGTGCTTATCCGGTATCTATGAGAATCGGCCAACATCTATTTTTCTTCCCCCTAAATGTTAGGGGTAGTCCACCCCTAAATTTTATTTTTTATTTTTTAGACAAAAATTTTAATTTCTATTTTTTTATGATACAACATACAAAAATACATACAATCCTCAATTTTCACTCTTCTACGATCAACCCTTATTTTTTAATAGCCATTTTAGTAATTTAGTCATTTTTCATCCCCGGTCGATAACTTATATCGTCATTTAATTAGTTATCCCCGCCAGTTGTCTACAGGTGTCACTTCTGACCCAGTAACCAGCACGATAATTTGGGGATCAAAAGTAGCCTATAGCATATATATAGTTTGAACACTAATCTCGGGAACTACTGAACCGATTAAAAAATTCACCGTTCTTTCATATGTACGTAATCCTTGAATGCTGTAGGTTATATATGTACCACGGGCGAAGCCGGGGCGGGCCGCTAGTCATCTTATATATCTGGGTGGCGAGCGCAGTTCAGTGATTTGGTAGTAAGTTTGGCACTTCATATTCCTATAGCTGTGTGACACTGTGCTGTTATGGGCAGGCATGTTTCTTACCATCAGACACATGTCCTGCTCAGTCCCGTCATTTTATGGTGTAAAAATTAAAAACTGACTTGTAACTCTTCTCACCATGACAGGATACCATTGGCCTCCACGCAGAAGCTGCCAACAGACGCGCACCTCCTCGATATTAACGCTCAGATCTTCGTAGAGAAGCCGGTGAAGGACATCCATTCGTTCGTGGGCACCTGCGTCCGACTGGACGAGAATGAGACGGATTCTCTGGACGTCGAGAACACGCTGTGGAGCGGGTGCGTCGTCGCGTCCGGACAGGCAACTGGACTAGTCGTCTATACAGGTACACCGACTGACTGGTGAGTCGCTTATGATTAACCATGACGTGATTTTGGGCAATCACATGTGAAGAAAACAAATAGCATTAAAAATGTACAATCGTTGAGCCAAGAAACGTAAAAACTTTTAAAAAATTGGCAGTCATAGGAACTGCGAAGAGTTTACGTATACTACGTATAGAGTTGGAACAAACGCTTTACACCGAAAGCACGGGTCTGATCGCTCTTGTAGAAGTGTCATATTGTTGTCGCGGCACATCACTCTGTTGCTATAGCAAGTATGCCCGTAATCTGCTCACGATTGTTACAAAGGAACCGTGCGGAAAAAACTTGATCTATTTACTTATTCTCTATCTAAGGGAACTGCCGATAGAAGTGAACATTTATAACTCGGAATTTGATAGCTTACTTTGGAAACTACGCCGGTGAAACCGGAGGGCGTGGGCATGGGGGCATGGCCAAGGTCCCGAGTTTACCCGAAGATTTCTTATCATTCCCGAGCGTGACGCTAGAATTCAAATCACAACCCACAAAAGAAGTTTTCACTTCAATAAATTAAAAATATATTCATACCGGCTGTCTTTATGTATATTTATGTTATTTTTATGATTATCGTTTATTTATGTTTATGTCTTTATGATTATCGAGGGAAGAAATCAAACAACAGACGATTAGATCTGTCAGTCAGTCAGGACATAGTCAGAACATTCGTTCGCGGACAGGCAACTGGACTGACCTTAAATAAATACATAAAATATATTAGGATAATCATAAAACAGCCATTTGATACTGACTTAAGCGAGCCGGCGGTGACAAGTGAGAGTGACTCAAAGACGCTTGTGTGGACTCTGTGGATATTAGTAATAAATTCTTTTAGCACATAGGTCAAAAATAGTCCGTAACACAGGCTTATATTTGTCCCCGCAAAATACACGGATGAAACCGCGGAATGCTACGCATGAAGTACGGTATAGTTCGCTTTGTTCAAAACCTAGTTAGTACTCCAAAATTAAAACATACTTGTGTTTACAGGCAGTGAAACTCGTAGCGTGATGAACAACGCCGTGCCCAGGTCAAAGATCGGGCGACTCGACCTTCAGATCAACGACTTGACGAAGGTCCTCTTCGTGGCGACCATGTTCGTCTCCATGCTGCTGATCGTGCTGAAGGGATTCACCGGGCCCTGGTACGGGTTCCTCTTCAGATTCGTGCTGCTCTTCTCTTACATCATTCCTATTAGGTGAGTGTTCCGTTGCAACTGCTCTGCGTGATCTGATAACATCTAGCTCTTCTATCAGACAGATTGTAGCTCGACAAAGTGGCTTAATTTCATGGTTTATGTTCCAAAGACACTCTACTTGTGTGATAAGTAACATCATACAATGCAATCTAGTGAAAAAGAGATAGGTGCGGCGCAAGCGTACAATGAGCGTATTGGGACAATGAGCGTAACGGGACACTTCGTACGTGCAGCTGGCATTAATCGATGTATTAGACGTTGTCACGTCAAAAACACTAGCCTGTAGACATACATAGGTCGGCTCGACCTGCAGATCAACGACTTGACCAAAGTCCGCTTCGTGGCGACCATGTTCGTCTCCATGCAGCTAATACCACCTTGGACTTATTTCTATTGGACTGCCGGTAGCTCGAAAAAGCGATGTCGTTTCATAGCTACAAAGACACGAACAAAGAGGTTTCGTAGCTCGAAAAACGGCATCCTCTCATGGTTGATGTTCCAAAGACACGAACGAAAAGGTTTGGTTCTGCTTCTGTGCTAAGGACGTCTAGACTGTGGAATGCGTTGCGTGAGTGGATTTTCATACCACAAAAAATCACTAGCCTGTAAACATACATAAAATGTCTAGTAGCATGCACTCTTCTGAGCGTATAGCATGAAATTCTGAAAGTTTGTGTCACCGACATACGTTATAGGAATACATATATGTGTACCGGCACAAGTTATTATTTAGTATTAGGCAACATTAATTATTTAATACTGTTATATACTAAAGATCTAAGCTACACATAGGTTTTTACTTGTTAGTATCATTGTTTATTACTGCTCATTTTTTCCGCTTTAATTTTTTCTAAGAAATATTTTTTTTCTTCTAAAAAAAGCGAATATCTTAATTTTTCTCCTCTCCCGCAGTTTACGAGTGAACCTCGATATGGGTAAAGCCTTCTATTCGTGGACCG
The DNA here is from genome assembly GCA_017562165.1 of Ectropis grisescens. NCBI lineage: Eukaryota > Metazoa > Arthropoda > Insecta > Lepidoptera > Geometridae > Ectropis > Ectropis grisescens. The sequence continues at coordinate 26,821,092 of CM029781.1, read as the reverse complement.
TTCAACGAGACAAGGCCATCGAGGGCACAGTGATGAGGTCCACTACGATACCCGAGGAGATGGGGCGGATCCAGTACCTTTTGGCTGATAAAACCGGGACGCTGACAAAGAACGAAATGGTCTTTCAGAAGTTGCATCTCGGGAATGCGTTGTTTGACAAGAATAATTTTTATGAGGTGAGTTGGTAAGACAAAACGAAGGTTTTGTAAACATAACACAACACTATCTAAGTTATTATTTAAGTAACGGTCAGCCCCGGCCCCGCCTGTGGTACATAGTATATACCTATAGCACTCAGGAATCACATGGAAATCCAACGGTGAAAGAATTTTTGTAATCGATCCAGTAGTTCCTAAGATAAGCACGCACAAACAAATAAACTCTTCAGCTTTATAATATTAGTTTATGTAGATAAATTTCCACTACTATCGGCAGTCGCACACTATACCTGCCAATTTATTATATAAATAAATATTGGTGGGCAATTCACACACAACACCATTTGACCCCAAACTAAACAAAGCTAGAACCATGGCGGCCAGATAGCTGATATAATACTGATAGTACCTGGCTGGGTTCTTAGATACATACTGATTTTCTCAAAAAAAAAAAACTTTAAAAAGAAAGGTGGCCGGTTGGATCCGAACCCGGACCTACCATATAATAACCGCCAATCTTCCCGACTGAGCTAATATACTGTCGCGCGGCGTCGCGAAATTTACCGTTGCATTCTAATCTTTATGTAACAATTTTTCATTGTCTAAAAACGCGCATAAAGCGGCGTTTTTTTTTTAAATACAACCTAGCTAGATCGATTTATCGTCCCCGAAACCCCCTGTATACATAATTTCATGAAAATCGTTCGAGCAGTTTCGAGATTCAGATTCTATATACATATATATATATACATTTATACCTAAAAGAACTGCTCGTTTAAAGGTTTAAGTGAGAAAAGTGATTAAAGTGAGACTTTTATATCATCGCCTCAAACTTTTCGTCTATTGCATATCGCGTGACGGTCGGCCGCGGAAGAGGGGTAAAGTGAAAGGGGCTCGACAGAGCAGCCGAGGCCAATATGGTGGCGTTACTCGTTAAGTTACTTGTATACTCAATTATTTTTTTTCCAAAAATGTTTAGTTAAATGTATACAATGCTAAAAAGCACTTTTACCGTGGTATCATAAAACTTTATTTTTCTTTTTTTTGTTTCAGGTGGAAGCTTTATTGACCCAATACGTGACGAACGACGCCCCGTCCCTGCCCACGTCGCCGTCGGGCTCCACGGCGGGGCTCGCCGCGAGTCCCCGGCAGGTGTGGCAGGCCGTGGTGGCGCTAGCGCTGTGCCACAACGTCACTCCCGTCTATGACGTCAGCGAGCAACAGGACGAGGCACAGTCGGGTTTGTGACGTCAACGTAAAATTCGTAGGATTTACCCCCCACTTCATACGAAGGGCACGGAAGGACAGGTTTTTTGTAAATTTTTGTAGGTTTACACTTGCCCGCTGTCTCGCCTGATGTTAAACGACAACGCGGTCTACGATGGAACGTGTTTTTTTTTAAATAAAGACTGACGAGACGAGCAGGACATGTGCCTGATGGTAAGCAACATGCCTGCCACATAACAGCACAGTGACACGCAGCTGATGATGCTTTCCGTCATGCACATGTATAAAAAACTATGAAAAACGCTTGTATTGAAAAATGTTTTTGAACTAAGTTTTTTTAATACTTTACAGTAACAAGACATGTGCCTGATGGCTATTGGAACATGAAGAGTCCAAATCATTACCTAGGACTGCACTGGGCTTGTCACCCAGAGATTTAACACGATTTGTCTTTCTCGTGACGAGCGCAGTACGGTGCGCACTGTGCTCGTCACCCGGATATATAAGGTGTTTTATCTGTATCTGTAGCTCTTATCCCAGTAGTTTCTCTGGAAATATTTCCTTCAAACCGGAACACAGTAATGTTTGCACACTGCTGCTTGGTGGCAGAATAACCGGCAAAGGTGTGGTAATTCCCCAGACGGACTCTGCAAAGAGTAGTGGCAGGGACCACTACTAAATTTAATTAATTAATTAAGTTAATAATTTCGCATAGATATGGGCAGCTCAGTTATGTCGGAGAGCTGCGGCGGGGCTGTTCCTCAGCAGCAGCTGTGCGACTACCAGGCCTCCAGCCCGGACGAGGTGGCGCTCGTCAAGTGGACCGATATGGTAACCCACAGTTTCGCTCACATATTTTATGGTTTCGTTGTGCTCCTCACAATTTTATTTAAACAATGAATTCATTAACAAAATAAGAAACAACCATGTTGATGTCAAAAATTATAGAAATTTAATGTATTTTTCACCAGTTGATATTTGTTTTGGCAAATGAGTAGATAGCTCTGAAAACTGGACAAAAAATTCGCTTTGCTGGGGGACGCACCTTAAGCAGCTATTAGATAAAACGTCAATTCCAGATGGGTATATCTCTGTACCGGCGCGACCTGCACAACATATCGCTGAAGCTGCGCGCGGCCAACGAGATCGTCAACTTCACCATCCTGCAGATCTTCCCCTTCACCAGCGAGAGCAAGATGATGGGCATCATTGTACAGGTAATGCGATCGTGGCGACTGTGCACACGTTTCACGACCTATAGTAGTTGGAATCCTACTTTTCGAAGTGTTAATGTGCAGTATCGCGCTGAGACTGCGACACGAGACCGCGACAGGCACTTGGCATTATGGCTTTGTATGGGCGCCAGTTCGCGCCGCGACCGCGACACATGTCTTGGTCTCGGCGCGAACTGGCCCCCATACAATTCTAAAATGTCAAGTGCCTGTCGCAGTCTCCGGTCGCGGTCGCCGCGCGAACCGCTACCTTTAGATACACTCCGATGACGAAGTATTAGATATTTCGCCACTAGCTTAATTAGCCGTTCAATCAACAACCTGGCCTGTTTCATAAACAGCTCGATTTGACTAACACCCTGAATGATATTCAGCCATTTGAACAAATGGCTGAACTTGAGGCAAATAACTTGAATCGTTGACATTTAAACTTAAAGTTAAAAAGCCTCATAAGTGTATTCAAAAGTTTGTGGCGAAACTAAGTTTGCAACTCCTTCGTCCAGGAGGAGGTCTCCGGCACCATCACGTACTACGTGAAAGGCGCCGACGTGGCGCTGTCGAAGCTTCTGGAGTCCGCTTGGCTCAGCTCCGAATGCAGGGAGCTCGCGGCCGACGGCCTGAGGACGTTACTCATCGCGAAGAAACACCTCACGTTGCAGCAGTTCCAGGAGTTTGAGGTACCTTTCTAACTCCTTCATAATTGGACTTGGATACGCAGAAAGGAACCTTATACTTTTTGTGGGTTGGATCCTTTCTGCATATCCACGTCCAATTTGCCGGCTTCATTGTTCTCTGAGAGACACAGAAGTTTTGAAGGTTAGAGTGAATAGGTACCTTCTAGGTCGTTCGTTCGTCCACTTCGACCGCAACGTCGCTTACCATCAGGCGAGTTGGTGGTCAAACGTGGACTTATGCGCGTAAAAAGGTCTCTGGCACCATCACGTACAACGTGAAAGTTGTTGAAGCTTCTGGAATCCTCGTGACTCATAAGTCCTCGTCCTCGTAGGTAACTCTGCTCCGAGTGGTGAAGATCGCCGAAGTTGCTGATAGCGAAGAAAACCCTGACTATTCAGCAGTACCAAAAGTTTGAGGTATCTTAAACTTGGTCTATCTTGGTCTTGGTCTAGGATTCTTGCAAAAGCCAGTCTCTGACGTACAACGTAAAATAAAATAAAAATAAATATTGGTGGACCATTCACACACAACACTACTTGACCCCAAACTAAGCAGAACTTGTACGATTTGTATTATATGAGCTATCTGACCCCCATAGTAATATGCCTTATACTTATATAGTTGTAAATGCCTTAGATAAAGAAAAAATAGATCAGGTTTTTTTCGCACGGTTCCTTTGTACCAATGCTAAGCAGATGAGGTGTATGTTAGCTATGGCAACAGATTGATGTGCCGCGACAAAAGTATGACACTTCCACAAGAGCGATCAGACCCGTGCTTTCGGCGTACGTAGTATATGTAAACGCTTTGCTAAATACCTGTTTCCGGTTTCTCAGAGCGAGTACAAGGAAGCTCGCCTGAGCGTGATGAACCGCGCGGAGCGCACCGCGGCCGCCATGTCGCGGCTGCAGCGCGGGCTCACGCTGCTAGCGCTGACCGGCGTGGAGGACCGCCTCGCGGAGGACGTGCCCAGGACGCTGGCGATGCTGCGGACTGCGGGGGTTAAGGTCTGCTACTTTTATATAATACTAGATGTCCGCCCCAGCTTCGCCCGTGGTACATTATATAGCACTCATCAGGATCCGGTACATAAACAACGGTGAAAGAATGACTGAAATCGGTTCAGTCATTCTTGAGAATATCGCTTTCAAACAAAACACCTTTTCAGCTACCTGCTACGCCACCTGTCGGAAATTGGTCATACCAACTCAGATTTAGAAACAAAATAGCAAAGGTTTATATTCAATGACGCAATCTTAGACGCATGCTGTCATGTGTCATGTCAAAGCACGAAACGTACGAAAACTTTCAAAAATAAATAATTTTCCCCGATTTTGTTTCATTCTTGATTCATGCTCCGGTTCTATTATTAGTAGCGTTATGTTATATTATAGCCTATAGCCTTCCTCGATAAATGGACTATCCAATTCGGACCAGTACTTCCCGTACTTCCCGTACAGTACTATGATCAATAGCGTTCAAACAAACAAAAAAACAAACTCTTCAGCTTTATAATATTAGTATAGATTGTGGTAACCCATCTACACGAGATTTCTAAATATACTCCTAATCTTTAAATCGAGAAGGAATTGGATTAGTCTAGATAAGCATAGACCGTATCGTCGCTTAACATCAAGATGGCAGTCAAGTGTAAACCTATAATAGTTAAAGAAATTGATTTATCCAATACAAAAAGTTTCCAAAACACATAAAATTCTGCTTACATAACACTGGGAAATATTCGCAAAAAATAAATCTCATTCATGATTTATTACCTTGAAACTCAATAAGTATAAAGCAGGCTACTGTACTATAAGTAAAAGTACTGGTGAGATTCGGGGCCTGCTCTCACAAAGAAAAATCAAAGTCATAATCTACCACGACCACCACTATGTTGGTGGATAGTAGAAACTGTAATAAAAAAAGTAAGGTTAATGATTCCAGATTTGGATGTTGACCGGGGACAAGCTAGAGACGGCGCTGTGCATCGCGCGCTCGCTTCACCTCGGCGGCGGCACGTCGTGGCACACGGCGCGCGAGTGCACCAACCGACGCGACGCTTACCAGCTGCTCGAGTCGCTGCGGCGGGCCGACGAGCGGACCGACCTCATCATCGAGGGGGAGACTCTGGAGGTCAGTCTGTGCAACGCGCGCTCGCTTCACCTCGGTAAGTGGCACATTGTGGCACACGTGGCACGTCGTGACACACGGCGCGCGAGTGCACCAACCGACGCGACGCTTACCAGCTGCTCAAGTCGCTGCTTCGGACCGATCTCATCATCGGGGGGAGACTCTGGAGGTCAAAAATACTACAAACTTGAAGATAATTTAATAATTTTATTATCTTCGATTTCAAATTTGTCATAGTATTCTACTACTCAAGCCCTTTCATTGGATACCCATGTTGGTGGAGGTTGTGAAAAAATATTTTATCCGCCATTTTGTGGTAGCAGCAATTTTGAATCCATATCAGCCAAAGATAGCTAAAAACCACCGCAGTGAATTGCAAAAATCTCAAAATCTATATGTATGCTGTTGGCCATGTTTGGGATTTAACGTGTTCTGTGTTCATCAGGTGTGCCTCCAATCGTACGAGGAGGAATTCGTGGAGGTTCTCCAGGCGTGCAGCGGCGTGGTGGTGGCTCGCTGCTCGCCGACGCAGAAGGCGCGCGTCGGCCGCTTGCTGCGGTGCCGCGGCCGCGTCGTGGCGGCCGTCGGCGACGGGGGGAACGACGTCGCTATGATACAGGAGGCAGATATCGGTACACCTAAAAAATTTTTTTGAATTAAAAGCTTCTTTTGGCGCTCCACAAACAAATCTTTCGTGGGCTGTGAATTGAACTCAAGCGTCACGTTCGTAAATGAAAGAAATCTTGAGGTGAACTTGCGAACTCTAGCTGGACATGACGTGTTACCATTACACAACTAATCATGGTCATCTAAACTAAACGGTCATGCTATGAAGACTTGTTTAGACGAAAATGCTTTGATGCTTTATTCCAGACTAGCAGCGCTCTTCGGTTTCACTCGCGTAGTTTCCAAAGTTAATTATCAAATTCTGAGTTATGATTTTGCAATTATATCGGCAGTCCCTATGACTGCCAACTTTTTTTTTAAATTTTCTTTTTTGTAATAAACATGATGACTAAGATGTAATTAGGTCAGTTAGATTATTAAAAAATATAGTAAAAAATTTTTGTTTCAAAAATTCAAAAAATTACTTATATACAGATGTTAGAAATTTCGAATGACGTCACGTCATTGTATTATTTTTACGAAGACTCGACGTCACAGTACACACACACACACACACAAGTATGACTTAAAAAATGTTGCATACAAACAGTTTTAATCTCTATTCCTTTCTACTTAGGTGTGGGTATTGAAGGTGCAGAGGGTCGCGCGGCATCTCTCGCTGGTGACGTCAGCATCCGTCAGTTCGCGTTCTTAGCTCGTCTGCTTTTGGTCCACGGGCGGCGCGCTTCGATGCGCTCCGCTGCTTTGTGTCTGTTTATAGTGCATCGCGGGCTTATCGTCTCAACAATGCAGGTAAGCCCACAGAAACCTTATCGCACTGTGGTTAAGGTTTAAAATGCATGCACATTGTTCTTACCTCACATGCTATCTATACTAATATGATAAAGCTGAAGAGTTTGTTTGTTTTAACTCTAGGATCTAGGAAACTACGGGTTCGAATTGAAAGAGATTTTTCTGCTGGATAGTCCATTTATTGAGGAAGGCTATACAACATTACGCTACTATCAATAGGAGCGGAGCATGAATGAAGATTGTAAAAGAACGAGAAAGTATTATTTTTTAGGGGTCCGTAGCCAAATGGCAAAATGTCATGTCTGTCCGTCCGTCCGTCCGTATATCACAGCCACTTTTCTCCGAAACTATAAGAACTATACCGCATGTAAGAACCGCATTAAGATTTACATACAAAAAAAAAGAAAAAAAAAACAAACTTAGGGGGTGTCCCATACTTAGAACTGAAAAAAAATCCTTCAAAACCATACGTGTGGGTTATCTATGGATAGGTCTTCAAAAATGATATTGAGGTTTCTAACATACTTTTGTTCTAAACTAAATAGTATGCTCGAGAGACTCTTCCAAAGTGGTAAAATGTGCCAAACCCCTCCCCCACCCCTCCCCATTGTAACTTCTAAAATAAGACAAAAAAAAATGTATTATGTACATTACCATGCCAAATTTCAACGAAAATTGGTTTGAATGAGATTTAGTAAGTAGTTTTATTTTAATACGTCATACATTCACTGTTTAAATAAAGATAGATCACAAAGGACGTACACCATCATTAGAGGTGGTTGTTGAAAATTTCATGAACAACCTCAATAAGGTAGACCAGCAGCCTATCAGCAATATCAAAAAAGCATGGATATATAACAACCACCTCACATCACGTCTCACTTGGCCTTTCCTAGTATATGACATCGGTAAAACTCTCCTGGCAAAGCTAGATGCCAATGTCATAAAGATATTGAAGTCATGGTTCGGATTGGCACATCCGGCTGATCCTCTACTCTTTTAGGGATCACAATAGTTTTGGGCTGAAACTAAAGAAACCGTCTGAACTTTACAAACACCTAAGAGTTACAAAAACGCATGTTTTGGGAAAGTCGCAAGACGAATTAATTACATCTCTCCCAAAAGACAAAACTGCTTCAGACCTGGAATCTAGACTTCAATTCCATAAACAATTTATGGCAGGTGCACAAGTAAATACTGCTGGGTTGGGTGCGAGAAAAAAAAGGAAGACCGAGACATGGTAAAAACCTTTCTACAACAAGACGAAAATGACGGTTACAAAGTGCACGCTATGAATTTAGAAATGCAAAGTGAGTGGTTAACCATAGGTGAGTTCTGTATCCCATTAGCTCTGAAATGGCGCACCTTGATCTATGACTGGTCCCCTGCCTTATTAAAATTTTATCTAAATGCATTCCAAATGACCCTCCCTGACCAGAGTAACTTGGTAAGGTGGGGAAAAGCCTCTGAAAAATGTTGCTATACTTGTGGAGAGGCGATATGTACAGCAAGGCACATATTGGTGGGATGCAAGGTGCTCCTTAATGGGGGTCATTACTCACGGCGTCATGACAGAGTACTTGAAATCATACGTGAAGCCATGAGCCTTTCGGTAGCTAGAGCCCAAAAGGGATTGACGACAAACAACAGACAAATTAACTTTGTAAAAGAAGGCTCAACTTCAAACTCCAGGAACAAGCCTTACTCAATCCTGGGTACAGCACCTGATTGGACTATTTTAATGGACACGTATGAAAAGCACTACAAAATCCCAGAGGATGTGGGTGTTTCGTCATCCAGACCGGACATTTTCCTTTTTCTAGAGCTACGAAACGCATAGTCCTTGTAGAACTTACCGTACCGTGGGAAACTAATATACCTAAAGACCACGCGATGAAACAAAATAAGTATTACGACCTCCTAAACGAATTAACAAAAACGGCTATGTAGTTAGTTTATACGCTGTAGAAGTGGGAGCGAGAGGTATACCAGCAAAATCTCTCTATAACCTACTGAAAGACCTTGGCTTATCCAGAAGTGCTGTAAGTTCTATACTAGAACGTGTATCTAAAGCTGCACTAGTAGGCTCATATCAGATTTGGCTGGGCAGGGAGAGAAAACGAGTGGTGAAGGTGAGTGTTGATGTACGTCAGAAAGGGCCCCTTAAACCTACGCCCGAGTCACAAGTCTCGGGAACTACTCGAGTTTTTCTCTCTCTGCCACACGATGGACCCGGCACCCGCACGGTGAATCCATGGAATGCTAAGAAGATCGTCTCAAACAACGAACTACAAGAACTCTTATATTATGTAACTTGCTGCTACGGAAGCCTTCATGGGCTAGTCCGAATCGCCCTTAACCACTTTTATTTTTGGGAGCTTACGTTGCACGGTCTGAAGTACGTGACAGCATGTGTCTTTTTAAGGTTGCGTCATTATAACCTATGCTAGCCAAATTTGTTCTAAATTTAAGTTGGTTCGACCAATTTTCGATAGGTAGCGTCGCAACGCGCGCACGGTTTACCTAGTTAGCTAAAATGTGTAGTATCGCCTTAAATTTTTCTTTGTTCCACAGGCTGTATTCTCAGTGGTGTTTTACTTCTCGTCTGTCTCTCTCTACCCCGGATTCCTGATGGTCGGCTACGGAACTGTATTCACTATGCTGCCAGTCTTCTCATTGGTAAGTTCTAATTACTTGTATTTATATATATGTAAGATGCCTTTCTAGTATAACAGGACACTCGTGAAAACTAAACTGCGTTTCTCTCTAAACAATGTTTATTTTATTGTATTACAATAAACATAACAGTGTACTTTGTTAGCAAAGTAAGTAATACAAGATAAGTATTAAAAATAACTAAAAACAAAACCTCACCTGTGAACAGAGAAAAAACATTCAAAGCTTATTATTACACGAAAATTCTTTCTCTTCTATATACATGTCAACTTGATTCATTCATTCATAATTTAAGAGCGACGCTCTTGTCGGTGGAGTTCCTTCCATGTACTTCTACACTCCGCCTTCTCCTTGACTTCCTGATACGACACTACATTTATCTTCTCCTTCACTTGGTTCATGTAACTTCTCCTAGGTCTACCTCTCTTCCTCCTCCCTTGTAATTTACATTCCATTATCGTTCTAATGAAGTTGTCGTGTCGTATCAGATGTCCCAACATCTTCCCTCTTCTGTTTTCTATTGTTTCCATTAATGTTCTTTTCTCCTCTACCATCTTCAAAACTTCTTCATTGCTCTTGATTTCCTTCCAGCTGATTCTATACAGGTCAACTATGTGTGTTAAATTAAATAGATACCTGAGGTGACTCTTTTTTTCAACACAAGTTTCACAAAATAAATTTATCACGTACGTGGCCGGGTTTTCAGATTCATGCTCCTGTCACTTGTCATGTTGTCACTCTATTGACTGACGTACTTGAATGAACACGGATAAATTTAACTTAAAGAAAATAAGCTGGTTTTCATTATATTTATTTACTAGCCCGTGGTATATTATATAGCACTCATCAGGATCCCGTACATACACATACTCCGGTGAAAGAATGACTGAAACGGTTCAGTCATTCCTGAGAATATCGCTTTCAAACAAAACACCTCTTCAGCTACCTGCTACGCCACCTGTCGGAAATTAGTCGTACCAACTCAGATTTAAATACAAATTTGATTAGCAAAGGTATGTAATCTGTGGCAAAGGTTTATATTCAATGACGCAATCTTAGACATATGCTGTCATGTGTCATGTCAAAGCACGAAACGTACGAAAACTCTCAAAAAGGAATATTTTTGCCCGATTTTGTTACATTCTTGATTCATGCTCCGCTTCTATTAATAGTAGCGTTATGTTCTAAAGCCTATAGCCTTCCTCGATAAATGCACTATCCAATAGAAAAAGAATCTTTCAATTTGGACCAGAACTTCCCGAGATCCTAACGTTCAAACAAACAAACTCTTCAGCTTTATAATATTAGTATAGATGTATTCTCATAACAGCCCAAACTATTTACAAACGGATTCCTTAAGAATAGCAAGGTCAAATATGGAAAAAATCTATTTTAGCGATAAGTATGCATATTGTCCCCATTGTGTGTTGTTGATTTAGTATGTTAATTAATTATTGAAGTGAAAACATCTTTTGGCACGCTATAGACAGTTGTTTCGTGGGCTATGAAATGAATTCTAGCGTCACGCTCGGAAATGATAAGGAATCTTCGGGTGAACTCGGGACCATGGCCATTGGCCATCTAGAAATGCGTCAGCATTTCCCATTGGCTAGACGACCATGCTCGTGGCCACGCCCTCCGGTTTCACCCGCGTAGCTTCCAAAGTAAACTATCAAACTCTGAGATATAAGTTTTCACTTCTATTGGCAGTTTCTATGACTGCCAATTTTTTGTCAACTTTCTTTGTGGTACCTATAAAGTCGTCTCCTGACGTCTAAAAGGAAGTACAAGTTTGAGTAGTATAGACTATATACTCTACTCAAACGTGTATAGGAAAGTACGATGTGGGAGTTGCACGTCTCAAAAATCAATAGCGAGGTCCAGATAATAACTAACTTTATTGAACGAAAAATCTTCCTTATATACTAAATTACTGTACGACAAAACATGCTACAGGCGCGCAGCGCCAGTTCATATAAATATACGGCTGCACCGCTGCACCCTCCCGTGTCTCAGACCGCAGCGCGCCGCCGATACGAGCGGACGTCGCTGCTCGCTGCTCACGTTATGCTCGCCGCCACATACGACCTTGTTTTGAATATGACGACGACCGATGGTTTGAGAAGACTTTGGTAACATTTTGATGCAAAAAGTCTCAATCTAAAATAATGTAACACAAGGGTAAAATATTTACAAAATCAATCAGGTATTTCATTCCAAAATGTATAACATATTTAAATGTTTTCAGGTACTCGACAAGGATATCCCGAGCTGTACGGCGCTAAAATATCCACAATTATACAAACAACTAACCAAAGGAAGGCAGCTGTCTTATAAGACTTTCTACATATGGATAGGGATTTCTATTTATCAGGGTGAGTAATATTAATCAGTTTTTTTATACTTTTATGGGTTTACACTTGACCGCCATCTCGCCTGATGTTAAGCGACGATGCTGTCTACGATGGAGCGTGTTTACTCACTCTCGATTTGAAGACACAAAGATTGTAATAATTCGGGGGAAATATACTCAGGCGACGCATTCACAGAGATTGAGATTCAGAACTACTTATTAAGAGTGACGAGACGATCAAGACATGTGCCTGATGGTAAGCAACATGCCTGCCACATAACAGCACAGCGACACGCAGCTATTGGAACATGACGAGTCCAAATCATTACCTAGCACTGCACTGCGCTCGTCACCCAGAGATCTAAGATGTTATGCCTCCAAGCTCTGTAATTTCTCTGAAAGAGTCTCCCTTTGGGAAGTACCACGCTTGTGCTAATTATGACACCGTCAAGCAGTAATGTGCTAACATCACAGTGTTCCGGTTTGAAGGGCAATGTTTCCAGAGAAATTACAGGGCATAGATATAAATTATCTTATTATCTCTTAGTGACGAGGGCAGTGCGATTTGGACTTTCCATGTTGCAATTACCAAATTTCATAAAAAGTCATCATAACGTCGCGTTATTCTGATAAATTAATGGAAAATTTAGTTTGTTGTTCATATTTCAAAAACCCGCAACACCGATTTCGATACAATTTATGTGGAACCACCTCTACTATGACCTACCAAGCAAAAAAAAAAAAACATCAAAATCGATTCGCGATTGGCGAAACAATCGCGCAACATAAATAAAATACAACAGTATTGAACACCTCCTTGTTTGAAGTTGGTTAAAAAACAGCAATTAATTTAAACTGATAATTTTGTCAGGTGCCGTAATAATGTACGGAGCGCTGGTCCTGTTCGAAGACCAGCTGATCCACATCGTGGAGATCAGCTACACCGCGCTGATCCTGACTGAGCTGATCATGGTGGCCCTGACCGTGGTCACGTGGCACTGGCTGATGATGGCCGCCGAGTTACTCAGCCTGGCCATGTATATAGCCACTCTGCTTATATTTACTACGTACTTTGGTAAGTCATTTGTGAATCAAATTAGTTTTACTGCCGTAATTGAAATGGTCATAGTGGTCATTACTGTGGTCATGTGGCACTGGTTGACAATGACCACCGATTTACTCAGCATGGCCATGTATATAGATAGCCAAGCTGCTTATATTTACTACGTACTTCGGTAAGTAATTTGTTAACTATATTGGCTTTAACGCCTTTATCAGGATGATCATGGTAGCCATAACTGTGGTCATTTGGCACTGGTTGATAATGGCAGCCTTAGAGTTTTAGAGTTACTTAGTCCTGTGTATAAATAGCCACGATACTTATATTTTCTTCGTATTTAGATAAGTAATTTGTTAACTATATTGGCTTTACTGTTCTAATTGGAATGATCATGGTGACTATAACTGCGGTCACGTATCACTGTTTGATAATGGTCAATTAGATACCCATACTGATTAAATTTGTTACGTACTTTGTAATAAATTACTTACATTTCTGAATCATATTAGCCTTACTTCCGTCATTAAAATGATCACGGTGGCCATTACTGTGGTCATATGGCACTGGTTGATAATGGCAGCCGAGTTACTTTGCCTGGCAAGGTGTAAAAATTGCCACGATACTTATATCTCTTTATATAAAAATGTTATGTTGGTTTGTGTACGCTTCAAAAACTCAAAAAGCTCTGCACCGATCGAGGTGAAATTTTAGAATGATATATAATCCGCATCAAGGATTGTTTTTATCTAATTTTTGCATCACAATGTGCCACAGCGAAGCGTGGCAGGGTACAGCTAGTTTACTACATACTTTGGTAAGTAATTTGTCAATTATACTGACCTGATTAAACTAAATTAATGAAACAGCGTACCCAAAGCCTTTACAACGCGCTCAGCATTGCAGCCCTTAATAATCAACTATCTTCCTTAACATTGTCAGGATTGACCAGGTATACAACACTATATTTCTGGGGTTAAATATTGATCGCAGTGTCACGTAGGAACACCACATCGAACAGATACATCCACAGTTTTTGAGCATTTCTGAAAGCATTTTTCCTAGACAATCCGTCTCTGCTACTAATTATTAACCAATCATTTCTCGTCGTATCCAGACGCGGACTTCATAAGGCACTGGGACTTCTGGTGGAAGGTGACACTCATCACCCTCGTCTCCTGTCTCCCGCTGTACATCGTCAAACACATGCACCGGCGATGGAGCCAGCGACAGTACAAAAACATTAAGAAGTGATCCTACAAATATCTCAATTTTTGTTAGCTTTAATTTAGTTGTATTTGTAGTTTTATAGCTCATCAAAGGAACTAAACACTTCTATACACGTGGTAATATATATTTTTTTGTAGACAGAAGATAAAAAAACCAAACAAGATTTATTTGGGTGGTATGTTGCAGAATGAACCCACTTTTAGGTAAAGTTTCTTTGTCGCTATCCTCCTTTATTTAAAGTTCATAATGTGTCTTCGATTTGTAGGTTACCGTCGTATTATATGCATACGTCTCAGCCTACTAGGCCAACTAACTACCTTAATCAGCCCTTCCATCAATAAGCTAGACTCTTTACTAAACAGCGTCGTTTAACTAGCGAATGATATTCAGTCAAAGCGTTTGTTACAACACATAATAAACTGCCTGGCTAATGATCAGGCCATGCGTACGATAGGGTGAAAATGTGACAGATAAGAAATAGCATAGAAAAATATGTAATGACATAGATTAGGCTGCGACACATGCATTTTGTCTTACTACGTACACACTTTTATTATCTTTTAACAGAAAATCAATTTTTGTAACTTGGGAGGACGCTACCAGACTTTGAAATACAGCTTATAGCTAGTTCGGGAAATTTAGATACACATTTATTTGTATAATAAAATTGAAATAAAGAAACGCCCATGGTCTTTAAGATAGCGACGCCTTTACTCATACCCTTCTGCTGGGTACGTAAACTTTTTTCTTTCATCGACTTATATCCGTCATACCAGATATTCTTTTTAGTCGTAAACTGCATTGGGAATGTTTGGATTTGATGAGCTGTAAAATAATATATTTGAGAGTATATTCGTGCATTTGATCGGGAATGAATTTACAACATCAATTATATTCAATTTAATATTAGATATATTAGTTATAGTAAGTTGAGGATAGTCCATTCTAGTATAATAGTTTTATTTCACGAAGCGACGCGCCTCTTGTAGTGACCAAGTGTAAAAACACGCTAAGTATGTGTGCGTGAAAACAAAAGCCGTACGTGTAATGCGTACATGAAAACAAATATCGCCCGCGTCTCGGGCGGCTCTGAGAGCGTCCACGGTCACGCACACATTCGCACTGTGCTTGTGAACATTGTCACCACAAGTAAAGCTCGCGTCACTCGTGAGATAAAAGTACTATATTTATACTCTATATTATTTATCTGTTTTGTTGTCGCGGAACTCTGTTTTTTTGTAACTAAAAGTAGGCGTTTTAAAGATGCAAGTAGGTATTTTCAAGATGGAAGTCAAATATAGTTCTCGGTTGCGCAAAGCGTGGCGCCAGTGTTTCATTTTGTGAAATAAAGTACCACACCTTTGACTGTTATTCTACCGTCAAGCAGTATTATGAAAACATCACTGTGTTGCGGTTTGAAAGGCAATGTTTCCAATGTGATTACTAGACTTATAGATAAAACATTTAATATCTCTGTATGACAAGCGTAGTGCAGTGCTAGGTAATTATTTGGACTCATTCATTCATGTTCTAATAGCTCTGTGTGTCTACTGGGACGCATGTTGCTTAACATCAGGCACATGACCTATTCGCCTCGTCACACTATACTATTAAAACAGTTAACAAAATGAAACATTAACGCCATTTATGGTGAAATTGAGTACTATTTTTGATAGGCATACTTGAATCTTAAAATCTACTCATTGTACCGCACTTCTAGCTAATTTCCTTGGGCACACGTATTATAAACACAATTGACGAAATCGGCGTATTCTCTTTGTATTATAGTATCTATCTATCTATCTGCTTTTATCTCACGAAGCTACGCGAGCTTTACTTGTGGTTATCTATTCTATGCTTTTGGGAACGATGTTCGGAAATACGCTGTGAATGTATGCGTGACCGCGGACTATGTCAGTACCACCTGATACGCGGGTGAAGGGGTTTTAGAGCACAGGCCCGTGAACAAAATTTATGGCTCATATGATACAGCCTATGTGCCCGGAGACCTATGTAGAATGATAGAAGGGTAAAAAATAATAATATTCAGCACCACTATGCCGGGGCATTTTAATACCTGTTCTAATTCGTTATTCCGCAATGCCGTACAAAAATCATGCGACAAGAAGGAAAGAGCGAGGATCGCAACCCCCCTCTTCAATTTGCTTTCAGTTGGACAGCTTTCAAATGCCGAATCCAATTCAAATGTTGAATCCTTTTATTTTATACCCTTCTATCATCCTACATAGGTCTCCTACTGTATCATATGACCCATAAAATTTGTTCACGGGCCTGTAGTCTAGTGTAGCCTGTGTTTTCACGCACACATACTTTGCGTGTTCTACACTTCGTCACCGCACAATACAAGTAAGACGCGCGTTGCTTCGTGAGATAAAACTGCTATAATATGAGAAGCAAAAATAGTGTGCCCTTTTATACGAAATTTCGCGGACCGGGGTGTATGAGATTTCGCAAAATTATAGTTTAAACATAGAAGGAATCTTGAATGTTAATATTTTTGTTTAAATATACTTTAAAATTCATTAAATCAATAAAAAATACACACACACTACCATATGTTTGACACATAAATACTCTTTTTATGATTTTCTTTTTATTACAAAGTTTGTGGTTAAATCGAGAATAAATTATATTGTTTTAAGGAATTTCGACCACTAGTTACTATAGAGGTGATTAAGCGAAATCGTAATAAAAAATATATAAATGCATGAATAATGACTCTTATTTCCTAATGTGATTCACTGTGACTTTTAACTTTATCGCACGTATTATTTAAGTATATTTTATTTTTGGTTAGTTATGTACATTTTAGTTTTTAGTAGGCTAAGTACCAATACGCATCGTCTTCGCTATTTTCAAATTATTTTTATTTTATTAACGTTAGGTAAGTTTTTTATAGGCTTATGCTTGACCGCCATCTTGTCTGATTGATACAAATAGAAATTATTTAGATAAATTTAAAAATCTGTAACATGATAAATTCTTTACGTACAGGGTCTTATATATCTATGACAGACGATGTAAACGTATTTTTGTGAGAACTTAAAAGACTTTGATGGCTATAGCTATATACCTGCACTTAGACTAATATGGGAGCGACAAAATATAGTCGTGTAACGTTAGCAAAATTTAAATGGGAAATTAGAATATCATCTATTTCGATATTCTCCGGAGACGCTACGTATTCGCACTTGGTCTTCTGGAGTTAAAGAAACTAACTTTAACCTCAAACAAATTTTCCTACGAGATAGAAACTAGATAAACTGGAGAAGCAGCTACAATTTAGTTCAAATTATTTATTTTTGTAAGTCACCTATAATTTTATCCAATTTCGTCTTGTAGTAAAAATTGTGAAATGGTTCTAATAGTGTACACTCCGCGAGGTATAAGCTGAGCTTTGCATTAGTGTGAGTGATCACCAATCAGGCAGGAGCTTGAAATTTTGTCCGCGAGGTATAGGCTGAGCTTTGCATTATCGTGAGTGATCACCACTCAGGCAGGAGCGCGGCGAGACAGATTGGCGCCGCGCCTAAGGCCGGTTGTCACACCTACGCTATCCATGTACACTCACACAAATGCAAAGCTCAGCTTATGCCTCGCGGAGTGTACGCACATCGTTGTGTGTACTATACGCAATAGTTGGATGAAAAAAGGACGGCGGTGGCTCGAGTACGAACCTATTACGTAATGAGAAATTCAATACGACCACTAATCGCGAATGTTTAAAATGCTCTATTTAGTAGACTTTATAAATATATATGTATAATTGAATGGAAATTAGTTATTTCTTAATTAATAAATTATATATTTGTTACGTTGTCGAAATGAAGCAATGGTGCGTTTTCAAAATGACAGATGGTTGAAAAATATGTCAATGTCATTGATGACGTATGCTCTTGAATTTTCTGTAATGAAGAAAAACATGACAGACGTGGCGTAATTGAGAACTGTTATTGACAGGTATTGCATTTGTTTGAAGTTCTGAAAACGTTTTATTACATTCTTACTATGTATCTGTACTTGGACCACATATAATGATTTAAGCAACATGTATAGTACGCAATATCACACTTTTATGAATTAGAATTTGATTGTGTTGAATTCTTCTTACGCGGTGTTTTATCTTTGTCCATAGTTATTTATTTAAAATTTTCAGTTAGTTTATTTTTCAGTAAACTGTATAAAATTGTTTCAGTAAAATGTTGATTTTGGTTTTGATTGTGATTTTGGTTATATTTGTTGTGTATTATATTTGTGATTGGCTTTTTGCTCCATTATTTGTAAAGGTCTAAATGCCCATTATAGGATGATTTAAATGAGATTTTGACAGTTTCGTTGTATAGATATGGGCCACGCACACATTTGTGTAGATATTTCGATTAGTGAAGTGGGCGTGACCCAGAAACGAAGTTGACGTAAGTAACGTAAACGTGAAGCGGTTGCAAAACGCCACAGACTGTTACGCTTAAGAAATTAATTAATTTTAGTAAGAAAACAATAGCAGCCTGCCCCGGGTTCAACAGTCATCTGACATAGATAAATGAAAAATGAAACTGTTTATTTAGATAATATTATCTTAACTTCATTGCGTAAAAACTTTTCGTTTCTAATACATGAAATAAATGTTAAATAGTTAAGGCAATGGAGCTTCTTATTTTTAAACTCGTTCCAGTCGGGCAAACAATGAGCTTTTCAGATATTTATCAGTAAGGGGTTTAGCGTGTTTTACGAAAAAAAATGGAATGGAGATTATTTTGTTATTTCTTCTTAAGTCTCTCCTATTTTATTTTGTAATGAGGCGATTTTAGACGAGAAAAAAACGCATATGTAAAATTGTGGCAGATGGCGCGTTTCTGACATTTATGATTATTAGTCCAAATCTAAGGACTGAACTACGGGTACTTATGTATAATTTGACAAATTACGTTCGAAAAACTGATATTTTTGTTTTGATGTGGCTATGTGTTTGGGTTTCCCTTTACTCATGCTTTTTTTTTACCTTTTATAGGATCACATTTGACCGCCATCTCGCCTGATGTTAAGCGACGATGCGGTCCACGATGGTGCGTGTTTACCTAGTAGAAACCGATTCGCTCTCGATTTGAAGACACAAAGATTGTAACCATCGGGGAAAATCCACTCAGGCAACGTATTCCACAGCCTAGACGTTCTTATCACAAACGTAGAGTCAAATCTCTTCGTTTGTGTCTTTGGAACATCCACCATGAAACGATGTCGCTTTTTCGAGCTACGAGCATTCCGATAGAAAAAAGGGCAAGGTGGTATTAGATCATGCAGATTAGTCGCACACTCTCCGAAGTGTATCCGATAAAAAACCGATAGGCTAGCGATTTGCTAACTAGTCCCTAACCAAGCATAGTTTGTCTTAAGGAAATCAGATGCTTGATATATATGTATGATTCTTATATAATCGTAAATGCAGAACAGATATTTGATTTTGTCACAAAAATGTTTATACTGGGTGGAATATGAAACTTTCAACTAAACCGGTGATTACGGTGTTCAATAAGTATAATCGGTGCTATGGAAAAGGCAGATGTAAAAATTATGGGGTTTTATGAAACCTTACTGCTGTTGCTGTGGCAATACTTTTTTCAATTTCAACCATATCTTCTGGTCCTAGGATAAAACAACAAAATAGAAATAATTTCTTCTGTACATAGGTAAATTGTACAAAACAAAGTTTGTCTCAAACGCAACTTGTATTTAAACCCTTATATTCACGGAATTAAATTAAAATAAGTATCATTGAAATTGATTCTGTGTGGAGTATTTTTACACAGAATTAAATTACCATGATGGTACTATTCTCGGGCCCACGCAGTAGGTACTAAACATACACTACCGCCATCTACATAGTACGTAGCTACGTAGTTTGAAACCATTTTATTTTCTTCTAAAATCGCCTTAGTTATATTTTTGAGAATACTGTGATGTTCATAAACCTTGTTAGAAACATAAGCGTATATTTTCTTGTTTAAACAAAATAATGACACCAATACTAACTAAGGCAAAATTTAAAAATAAACGGAATGTATCGTTACCTTTGTCAATGAACTGTAATAAAACAGACAGAGATAATGATAAAGTTCTTCTTTAATTTTGTAATCTGACTTCAATTTGATGTGTTTCCTATAGTAAAAGCTGTTATGAGCACAAAAGCGTCCCTTTTGGCTTAGTGACATACACAATATATTAACTAAAATCCAACATTATTGAAATGGCAATTTGCCTCAACTGGTTTCTGCTGTAAGCATGCAATAAAGTGAACTAAAAACCAACGTATTACATAGTAATTAGATTGTAGACTATACAGGGTTACTGGTAATCATCCGTTTGAAGCGGTGTTCTATGGATTTAACAAAACAAATATTGTTATACCTACAGCTTTTGTTGAAGCTCAATACATACCCAAAAAGTGTTTGTTGGTCTCTTTAGCACTGTTTAGTGTTTATTCACATCACATCATTGTGCACATCGTTTATGAAGCGTTATAGAGCGCGTGAGCTATTCTTGCGAAGAGGTGAGTGCTTTTAGGCCGGGCAAAAACACTTTTTTTATTTTGTTTGGTAAAAAATATACGAATTTTTATAGACTGTCGAACAAAAGCTGACGACGTATTCAATGTACTTAACGTCTTCCTAAAAGGATGCAAGCTGATTACCAATAACCCTGTATAAACTGTTGTAAATATGATAAATAGGGTATTTATTTATTATTCCAGTGATCATTGAATAATCTAAATATTTCTTTTATAGTTTTCTGAAAAAGTTCAGTTTTGATAATTGAGTAAAAACAAACGTAGATGAATGATAGTTTTGTTGGTCTGTGAAAATAATCATTAAAGTAAATCGTATATCAGAATGCAAATGTGTCTATCAATAGTTCTCAAGCTTGCCAAATGTGGCGCCTATGATTTCAACTTTTGCTTTATGGCTTTTATTGTGGTCTAGCCTCTAGCCTCATAATTTCGCCAGGTCTATGTTTTATTTTGTTAGAGAAATTTGAGAAGCATATGTCAATGTCAGTAATTTGACATAATTATATTGTGACCTATTTCATCACTCAAATGTGTTACTCTGAAAATGCCTTTTTATTCGTTTATGATGTCTAGAGAAAATATACCATATTGTACAGAAATGGTTTAAACCTACTTAGATAACATATTGAACACATACATGACACAGGGCTTAATTGCTATCTATATTATATTCGTTTCAGCAGTATGTTATCATGATGGATTCAAATCGAGAATGTTTGAAAACTACCTAGAAGACAATGGGGCGTTTTCTGGGTGCAAATTTACTAAATTTTTCCAAGTGTAGCACTACTGTTTGTTTTTGTGAAATTTCGCTAACAAAATAAAACATTGGCGCCACCTATGGTGAAATTGGGAACTGTCTTTGACAGATCTTTTTGCGTCTTGAAAACGCCCCTTTCGTCATTTAAATGTCATCGAACCCCTCGTCGACGAAACCAATGCAGAAAAATATTTAAAAAAAAAATACAGTTTCTCAAATGTCAATATCATAAGTGCTTTGTGTTTCGATTCGAGACTTGGAGTTTGAAACAAAATATCGCAGATGAATTTATAAAAAATGTCGGGTGTTTTTTTGTGCAGTAGTTTTCTATATAACCTAAGTCTATTTTCCAGAACGAATATGAATTCATGTTATTAATACAGAAAAATACTTTTGCACTATGGCGATTATCAAAGATTTAGTTCTAAAATGCTTTACGCAGGTTCTACCTATAATGTAAAATACTAACTGTGAAAAACTTCGTTCGATTTCAATGGATTCGAGCCGTCAAATAATGTACAAATTGTGTTACTTGTGATATATTTATACATAATTATTTGTTTAAATCGTAAATGTATCGTTTTATAGAAGTTATTTTTGTTGATGCCGAATGATATTGTATTTATATTATGGTCTATGTTACATAATTAATAAAACATTTAATCAATTGACATTAATGTTTTAATTTTTGGGAATCAAATGAAACACCAATTAATTTAAACATATGAGTATATTCTTAGAAATATAGCTTACATTACAAATAACAACATATATACGTACCTACAAAGTTCACTTTTGCGAGTTCGAAGTCGTATTGGGAAGTGAATTCGAGTTCGGTTCTGGAAGGCGGGTTGCGGAGTGAGCTCTTGGAGATGACGCGGCGCGCCCAGGCGAGGTTGCGCGAGGCGCGCGAGCGGTGCGACTTGGAGGTGGTGGAACTGGCGGAGCGACTCGAAGAGGACTCGCTCTCGGTCCACGAGTCCGACACGCGCCGGCCCTGGACGACCCTGTCAGCGTGTGAGTCATGGTGCTCGTTGAATACAACGGCGCCTGCGCGGCGGCGCGCGTCCGACTCACAGTTAGCTCCGACATCGACGCCTCTAACTTCGGCGGGCTACTACACCTTTTCTTCCTCTCCGTCTCCATCAAACTCTCCTCCGAACTACTAGTCGACATCTCCTCTACCAAACTATCCTCATTCTCGCTCATTATCACGTCCATCAGCTTCTCCGTTTCCTCGTTCATATCGTACACTTTTTCCTTCTTCGAAGTACCCATAGATGTAGAGATATGTGTAGAATTGGTGTTGCCGAGAGGTTGTTGGATTGTGATATCGTTGTAGAAGACGGCGCTTTGCTGCATAGGTATGTTCGTCGCCGATGGAGTCACAACCGAACCCACCGTCTCGCATATCGGTTCGTTCTTCGTCATCGGCGATTCTGCGATACTCTTGCATTTGCAGCCGCTCGCATCTCCACAAATGTAGTTGTAGCAGATCAGTACGAGGTATAACGAAAATGCCGTGAGAAGCACTACTACCACGTAAACCGTCGGCGTCCAATCGGCGTTTACATAGACGCACGATTGCGATATGTGTTTCCACGGATTCCAGCTTACCACTCGGGGGTTGTCGTAGTAGAACAAATTCCTTCGAGATAACCCTTTGCCATAGTTCTGAACGGCGGCGGCTATTCTCAATATGCCTCCGTATGCCGAATACAACTTCTCGTCTATGAGATGAGGAGCCACATCTCTCTTCATCCAGTGCCATAGCTCGCTGTTGAAATTCACGAAATCAGAATGCCTGCACTGCTTTGGAGAATTGCTCAAAATGCATCTAGATGCCGTGGTGTAATATTTCAGCAAAGCGTTGTTTGATTCTGGAGCGACAAGGTTTACTAATCCTCCATTTTTGAACGGCAAAGCGACCACGGTCGGCTCGTGAGCGTTATCGTGTTTTGGTACCGGAAAATGAATACAGGAATTAGCATCCCGTCTCGTAATCAAGCAAGCGCAAGGGTCAAAGATAGATCCAGCACCGATCATTATTTTTGCCACAGTTAAATTTGCCCATTTTTGTGATGTTCTCTTGGGCTTATTCCATCCTTGACCCTGTGTATTCAAATATATTTTGATGTCATCCAACAGATCGTGAATTTGTCTTGCGTTTCTGTACGGAACGTAACCAGCGTAGTATGCGAATCGTACCGCCGGAAGGATCTCACTTCTAAGATGGGCGCCAATAGTGTCTCCTACTGCTTCCTGAAGCATTCGGTAGATCCGAGGCTCTGTATTTTTATTTATGGAATATAGAGCTGATCTGAAGAATCTGAGAACATTTTTGATACGTTTTGCGTCAATCTCTTCCGGGTTCACGTGGGGCATCAGTTCTTCGTAAGACTTCCGAGCTCGCAGTTTCACTATGTCATCGTCGCTCCAGCAGTCTGCCCTGGCGTGCCTATTATAGAAAACTGCGGTACCCGGATTAGTATTCGAAAACTTTACATTTATCAGAATATATAATATAATCATGTGAAATAACATTTATTCAAAAATAAACAGATCGGCCATTGTCATAGAAAGCAGGGTGAAAATTGACATTGAAAGATAAAATGTCCGTAAACGATGGTTGCTTGTAATGTGTCTACAACCTTCTAAGAAGAATCGAGGGGAAGAAGGTTGTTCAATCTATGCGTGAATATGACTCCATATTAATTATGATACATTACTTCCACATGCCTCTTTTAAATATATAAATACCACAACTAAATAGTAGACATAAAGTAATCGTCCGCAGGGCATGGATCATTAGCATCTGCTGGTTTGTACCGGTAAATCTTTCCTTTAGTCCCGACCACTATGTTATTTTTATTATCGAAAGCCATGCCCGTAATTTTAAACCCTAGTTGTCCTATTTTCTCTGGCAAAATACTCTTTGTGGTTAATCTAAACAGGGATCCTTTTACAGCCACAATAGCGTCATCATGATTGTTGAGTTGTAGAATATATTTAAGTTCTCTCGTGAACCCTTTATACTGTACGGGCTCGTAATAATCTACAGAAAAGAAGTACAATCTTCCGTCGACGTATTCATAAAATGCGTTTCTTTTCGCATCTTGAACGAAACTGTACGCTTTTGGGATGATATCGTATCTTTTAACAGCAGCTGAATTGTTCACAAACTTGAATATTTCGTGATTAGATCCTGTAATAATGTACATTTGGTTATCGACTTTATCTATGAAAATGTTTCTGACATCATCGTCTCCTATGGGTCTATCGGCGGTGATTTCAGTTCTGGAGTAATCGTACGTGACTAGGCCTTGGTTGGTTCCAATATATATTACGTTGTTAGGAACATCTACAGCGACACATTGTCCGATTAGTTCGTCAGCGACGGGTAATTGTTTAATTCCCAGAGATCCGTGTTTGAGCAGGTGGATTCCTTTAGTATAGTTTCTTTTGTGTAGAATGAAGAATATGTGTTCAGTTCTGGGGTCTATGACGATGCCGGTGGGGTAACCGTCGAGGGTGGCTATGAGTTGTCGTTTGAAATAGTCGTTGCCAATCTTGGTGCGTACGCATTTCTCTGCGGTTACGACGACCACAAATAGGGTGAAGATTGCTGGAAGCATTTGCGTGTTCATTGTCTTTTCATAACTGATGACACTGAAACAAAATCACAAGTAAATATGATACAATCATGACTGGTGAAACATGAAAAAATGATCATGGTATTATTTAAGTGAGTTTTTCTAGGATTGCTAACAAAAAAGTTAAATTTTCGATATCTGTTTGTTTGTCACGTATTTAGGGCTCGGCTCTATTTTGTCTGGCTCTATCTTGGGGCTTTTACATCTTGTGACCCGTAAAATCTAAGTTTACAAATTGGTAATTTTCAAAGAAAATTTGGTCAGAATAAATTAACTAAAAACTATAAGTAATTGAATAAATTATCCGGTAAATTCTAGTCGGACTTTTAGATTGGAACCCTCCATTTGAGAGACACCAGAACAATATAATATTACTTCATTTCACCAGCACTAACACGAAATAATGATATTTGTACCTTCAGTGCTGATAGGAAACTGTGTTGTGAATGCTATGAGTCTAATCACAAGTAATTGCGAACGCCTAAATGTTCCACGGACCGTTCTCAAAACTGTACTGGTAACATCAAAATAAATCGGAGTCTTTATAAAACATCGCCATTGTATTCTATCTGGTGGGATTGTAAACATTAGTCCATTTTGTTGGCTTTCGTCGTTATACAGGATGAGCAACCAAATTCTAATTTTGATCAAGTACATATATCTACCTACTTATGCAGTATGCAGTGATGCCAAGTTTTTTTAACAGGCCCTAGCAACAACTTTTGTCATATTTAGGTTAGGCATGTTTATTATATTTATATTATATTAAGGCACAAACTACTCGGTAGCTCGATCGATTCTGAAAACACGAATAGTAAGATTCTCTGGGCATATCTCCAGGCTCCAGGAATGAAGATTCAATGGAAATATTGTTGATCCTAGGCCAGGTAAAGAGAACGGGCCTTCTGCCACCTAACTAAATCGGCTTTAGCTTTGCCACTGTCTCTGTAATGTCCAGCAAAAAGAAAACAGAGACCAATAAAAGCAAATAGAAGCAATATCAAAGCTAAGCCAGTTATAGTTGGGCCGTAGACCTACGGGTCAGGGCAGGTGCTACGAACACGATGGACAGACCTATTAAAATAGCCCCACAGGCTTCCATATCAGATATCAGAGTATTTTTTTTAATAAAGACTGACGAGATGATCAGGACATGTGCCTGATGGTAAGCAACATGCCTGCCACATAACAGTACAGTGACAAGCAGCTATTGGAACATGAAGAGTCGAAATCACTACCTAGCACATAGCACTGCACTGCGCTCTTCACCCAGAGATCTAAGATGTTATATCTGTAATTTCTGGAAACATTGCCCTTCAAACGGGAATACAGTAATGTTTGCACATTACTGCTTGGCGAATGGCTTGGCAGAATAACTGGCAAAGGTGTGGTACTTCCCCAGGCGGACTCTGCCAAGAGTCCTACCACTACTATATCCTCGTATTGCGAGGAACCAATAAACGTGGAGAAGCATTGTGAGATCGGTAATTGCTGCCGAGGACGAAGGACGGATAACAAACACCCTACTAACCAGTATACTATATCCACCATTTCATCAACCACAACCGCTCTATCAAGAATATCCGACAAAGAAGAATTTATAATCCTTTGAGGGGTTCAGGTAATGCATTACGCCGTGTATGGAGGACTTTAACAATTTTAGGTTGTGTGTGTTTGATGCCAAACCTTGGCATGGCCACGGCCACGGATAAATAATACACACCACATCTGTTACTCACACACGTATACGAACTTCCAGTTTTATAATTGAAGTGTTTTTTAACCCCCGACCAAAAAAAGGGGTGTTATAAGTTTGACGTCGATGTCTGTCTGTCTGTCTATCTGTCTGTCTGTCTGTCTGTCTGTCTGTCTGTCTGTCTGTCTGACGGGATGAACGGATGGGCCGATTTCGATGCGGATTTTTTTATTTGAAAGTTAATATCCGTGCGGGTGTTCTTAGCTATGTTTGGTTAATATCGATTCAAGATGGCTGCCGCCACAAAATGGCGGACAAAATATTTCTTCACAACTTACCTCAATATGGGTATCAAATGAAAGGTCTTGACTAGTAGAACACTGTACACTATAAAAAAATTCAAATCCAACATGGCCGCTACCACAAAATGGCGAATTATATTATTTTTTTCACTACTACCTCAATATGGGTATCAAACGAAAGGGCTTGACTAATAGAATACTTTGCACTATGACAAATTTCAAATCCAAGATGGCCGCTACCAAAAAATGGCGAAATACATTTATTTTTTCACAACTCCCTTAATATGGGTATCAAATGAAAGGGCTTTACTAGTAGAATGTTGTACAGATTGTTACACAACCGAGGTAGTCGGGGGTTAGTCAAAATTTTTAATTTTGTTCTTGTTATTTTTATTACCACAAGTAATCTAACTATGATGAGAGTATGATCGATAGTTTGAACATGGCCCTTGAGGAAGTCTCTGAATGGGGCGAAACCAATCTGGCCAAGTTTAACGAGGGAAACACGCAGGCGTGTCTGTTCTCCGCAAAAAGGAGTCAATTTCAACTGACTCCTACTTTTCGAGGTGTATCCGTGCCGGTTACTGATCATCTTGAGCTATTGGGCGTTACCTTGACTTCTACGCTCAACTTTGGCTCGTATATCGAGTCCAAGGCTAAATTAGCTGCCAAAAAACTAGGTGTCCTCTCAAAGGTGCGAAAGTACTTCAAATCTGAGCAATTACTTTTGTAATACAAAGCACAGATTCGCTCTTGTATGGAGTACTGTTCGCACCTTTGGGATGGATCGGCTAAGTATCAGCTTGAGGCTCTGGAATCGATTGAGAGGCGTGCCAAAAGGCTCATAGGCAAAGACATTCTAGCGCGAAAAAGACTTCAAAGTCTTGAACATCGCCGCAAGATTGCTAGCTTATCGGTTTTTTATCGGATACACTTCGGGGAGTGTGCAACTGATCTGCATGATCTAATACCTCCTTGCCCTTTTTTCTATCGTACTTCTCGTAACTCAAAGAAGCGGCACTGTTTCATGGTGGATATTCCAAAGACACGGACAAAGAGATATGACTTTACGTTTGTGATAAGAACATCTAGGCTGTGGAATGAGCTGCCTGAGTGGGTTTTGCCCGATTGTTATAATCTTGGTGTCTTCAAATCGAGAGTGAATCGGTGTCTTCTAGGTAAACACGCTCCATCGTAGACCGCATCGTCGCTTAACATCAGGCGAGATGGCGGTCAAGTGTAAACCTATAAAATTTTAAAAAATTAAAAAACTACAACGACTTTGGCGGCTGAGCTCGAACTCCACTCTCATGTCATTACTACAATCTTCTTCTAAAAGTGATGGAAAATATCGCGAGAAAACTAATATGTTCCATGAATGACAACCCGCATTTTATTGTGTTTTGACTGGTCTCGTAACTTAGCGGGAAGTATCTAACTCTACCTGCGAAGCCGAGGGTCGTGGGTTCGATTCCCATCCAGTGCAGATATTTGTGTGACGAATTCTAATATTCAAATATAGCGTTGCTTAGTCTGGGGTCAGATGGTGTGTTCATATAGCATCTATGTTTGTGTAGCCAACGGTTAAGTATTTCTATTAATTCGTAGAAATTTCGAATTTTCGGAATATACCCATTTACGGAATTACCCCAACGTACCTTATATTATATTAATTATTTATTGAAATAAATAAATTGGACTTCTAATGAATATCTTCCGGAACTGTTGATCATTATCAGTGGGACGTTAGCTTCTGCTTACGAAAGCCGCTGACTTAATCCTGCGCACGGCATACTAATACCCAATACCTAATACCTAGCGGAGTTCCATTCCAGAGAGCAACCACCCTCGCTAAGAACGACGACGCACAGAAGAAAAAAGTGTGACACGGAATGTACAAAAAAAGATAAGTAGATGACGATTGCTTGAGTAGAGTATCACAAAAAAATGGAAAATAAGTGGGATCGGGGTGAGTCCCGATCGAACCGCGGCGGGTTCTCGGAAGAATAGGTACGTTTCTTTGGACAATATAGAATTATGTAAGTAATGTTTTTCATTATTTAAGCTATCACTATAGCTATAAACACCCGTTCAGGAATAAACCGTTCATATCACTGTTAAACATGAGGTATCAAATACAATTCTCAACATAGCCAAAGATGGCGCTGATGTTCATTATTAACCGATTTCAACAGTGTCTTGGTTTCACAGAAATATGGATTTTTTTTTCGAGTTATTTGATTTTAATAAGAATTGTGTTTTTTAGAGAATTTTCACAATTAATCTTTGACATTTTATATTAGCGCCCTGGCTTCGCCCGTGGTACACAAATGGTATAAATCACGTTCATATCTAACGGTGAAATATATTTTAAAATCGGCCCAATAGACTTTAGCGCATTCAAATAAATAGATATAATAAACTCTTCTACATTATAAAATTGGTATAGATTCCGAAAACGCTTCTTTACGGGTTGTTCTCCCGTGTCGGTGGTATATGAAACTGTATCAGAAATTTGGGGATTTGCTCCATCGTAAATCCACTGCAAAATATCCCGTAAGTGTACCTATAACTGTGTGTCTTTGTATTTTTCTTTGTAACACCCTGTACTTTCCGCACATTCTAAATCCCATAATGAAAGATTACGACATGCACAGTTACAACTATCTATTATTTAATTCTGGCGATAATAGCTGTGATATCATTTCACTATTATCTATTTTATAAACTAAAAATATTATTTTTCTCAATAGTAGTGTTTCCCTGCGATGTTTAGATACGCAGTAGCGTTTTACGTTGAAATTCTGTTTGTTGTGTTACCGATGCCATTTTTGGCTTCGCCAAATTAATCAAATTATCTGGGTCTTATGGATATTGGACAGACTTGAGGAATCTCCAAATAGCTGTTAAGGTATACCTTTTATTGTACTTGCAAATGGGACACATTTGGGAATAAACAAACAAATTTATTTTGGACATTTATTGAGGACAGAGAAGAAAGTCTGCCAGGTAAAGTAACAAATAAATATACTGTAGTGTCACTGGCCGCTTGGACGCCTATTAAGAACAAACAAATAAAAACAAAAAACCTTATTATCTCTGCTTTTTCTATGAAGAAGCGATAATTGAACAATGAAGAAACAAATTGAAATTATTGAAAAAAACAACTTTTCGAACTCGGTTAGTAGAAAAAAAAATTGGCAGTCATAGGAATTGATAATAGAAATGGAAACTTATAACTCAGAAACTCAGCTTACTTTGAAAACGACGCGGGTAAACCGGAGAGCGTGGCCATGCGCATTGCCATCTAGATTCTAGATGGCCAATGGGAAATGCTGACATATTTCTAGATGGCTAATGGCCATGGTCTCGAGTTTTACCCGAAGATTTCTTATCATTCCCGAGCGTGACGCTAGAATTCGATTCTAACTTGGCCCACGAAAAACTTGTCTGGGGCGCGTCAAAAGAAGTTTTCACTTCAAAAATAGAAGTTCCAACGTGATCGAGGAATAAACATCCAAACTTTCGAATTTGTAATACTTATTAATAGGATTATGGTTCGGTATATGTTGGGCTCTCGCTCCACCATATCAAACCAGGGTAAATAATCATCATCATCATCAACAGCCCACTAAATGTTCCCACTGCTGGAACCCGGGGCCTTGCGGCATTACGCACATGACTTCGAAAAGATAGTGGTGCGTGTGGGGTTTGAACCCGGGGTCTCCGGATCGGCAGACGCCGTTCTCCCGACTAGACCAGCCGTAACTTACAATACTCGTGTAGTGCCCGTGATAACTTAAAACATTATTGAGTACTTAAATTATTTTCAACTGTTATAATTTTTTACCTTGGGCAGACGCTCAAACTAGTTAGCTAACGAACTAGCTTTGAAAGTAGTAGATGAATCCAGTTGGCCTGGGCAGCGTTCGGGAAATTTCGTCGAGTTCGAGTCTTCTCGTCATCCATCCCACAAAGGCACAACACAGACCAGTGCATCCATACCCGTTATGAGCAGTATGAGCTACGGTGATGAAACGTGGACAACAGTGAAAATGGTCCGTAAACTCAAAGTTGTCCAGCGAGCAATGGAAAGAGCTATGCTTGGGGTTTCTCTGAGGGACTGCATCCGCAATAAAATAATTCGGAAAATACTAAAGTGATCGACATAACACGCCGTATTAGCAAACTTGAATGGGAATGGGCGGGTCACATCTGCCGCAGACCCGATAAACGATTACGGTTTCTGGAGTGGAGACCGTGAATCAGTAAACGTAATGTAGGACGCACTGAGACCTGAGACTAAGCGTAGTGCAGTGGTAGGTAATGATTGGGACTCTTTATGTTCAAATAACTGCGTGGCACTGGGGCGTGTTGCTTACCATCAGCCATATGTCCTGTTCGTCTTGTCGCTATACTACCTCTATAAAAATGTAAATAGGTATATTTTATTTTACAGATACCTACGATCATGTGGCGGACCCTAGCAACGTTCATCTTTTTGTCGCCGTCGACTCATTGTATCGCTATTAACTCTTCTTTATTTCGAGATGAGCACAAAATATTCAGCTGTCCATACAACATCACCAAGATTCGGGTTCAATCAGAAGACGAGCGCAACATACGGTCCCAAACTGAATTTGCATCCATCTTTTTTACTGCGGTAGACGAACGCTTCGATGGCGGATCTTGTATTTTCGTACTAGAAAATCTAGCCGCGTATGAAATCTTAGAGGGAGGCCGAGATACCACCATAGACTACAGCAACGGTCCTATCGTATATTTCGGATCAAAAGATGGCGTGTACAAATACGATAAAGAAACTTTATCGACTCAAAAGTTTGGTTATTTCTCGGACGACATAATCCAACTGCAAAAAGCCAACGGTACTGATACAATTTACTACCTAACATCCAAGAACACATTGTTTGCACTAGAATATGAAGGAAAAGTTAAAAGGAATGTGGCGCCAATTGTATGCGCGACTCAGTTCGTCTTGGACACCTCCAACAACTTATACTATGTTCAATGCAAAACACAGTTCATCTTCATTTTAAAACCTAACAGTTTTATACCGACTCATGTACCTCAGATTTTTTCAGATGTCACATTGATAAGTCCAGCGTCCATTATGGACGGCTGCATACCTATCTTAGGTGATGGGTTATTGCTTATAATTTATATGAACGGGACTTCTGCATCAAAAGACTTTTATGTACAAGAGAAACCTAGTGCCATTAGCGTGGATACTGCTTTAAATTTAGTAGCAGTTGCTGTAAAAGGTAAAATATACGTATATAATATGATGAAATTGCTTCTGAAATACTCGGCGGAAACTGAATTTCCGCAACAAATCAATAAGTTCTTTGATTCTGTTTTGGATTTTGCGAAGTAAGATGATTTTGGATTTAATCGCCTGAACCTGAAGAAATGTTTTTTGCTGTTTTTTTGTTGCTGTTAGGCTGTTACTTGGTGATCGAGAATCACGCCCCTAAAGGCTTGTTCGCATTAGGCTAGCAAATTAGTCTAGTACTTAGAGAGTAATTTAGTAGGTAAAATACTCGCTACTATTCAAAAATCGTTCGCACCGTGCTTTAGTACAGTTCACAAGTGAGTAGCGTTTCGCAACATGAAGATCCTACAACGCATTTGTTTGAAGTTATTTTTCTCTCCAGACTAATTCGACAAGTTCGAACCTGTTTAATCGGCGAGCCAATGAGCGCACCGCTCGCAACGAACGCGTGGTGGGGGGTGCTACTCGCCCGTTGAAAATAGAACAAAATGGATTGACTCGACTAAATCACTTTCTAAATTACTCGACTAAATTTTCACTGTTCATACACGTTTAGTTGCTAAATTACTCGCCACTAGGCTAAATTACTAGCCTAGTGCGAACAAGCCTTAAGGTCCGATGTTCGCTTTACTGTCTTAGGGGGCGTCCATAAATTAGGTGAGGTGTTTTTTTACATTTTCTATCCCTCCCTTCCCCTGATGAGATGTCGTGAAATTTTATTCAACCCCCTCCCCCATCCCCCAATCTCACGTGAGATTTTTCTAATAGTCGGTTTCTTACGTAAACACGTTGGATTGTTGGAAACAATTTCGTCTGCCCATCTGGCCCTTGGTCTACCTCTTGATCTGGTGCCTTTCGGCCCAGACCACTTTATTGACCGTAGAGTCCATCTATCGTCCTTGTAACGTGCGACGAAATTGTAGCGTGCGCAGGTGGAAGTTGGCTAGACAGAGCTAATGACAGAGAAAGATGGCATTCCTTGGGGGAGGCTTTTACCCGAACGGGGTCCATGCATCAAATAATTATGTAGTAAATAAGTAAAACAAATATTAATTAAACCAATTACAAAATATAATGTATAACTAGAAACCCAAATCAGGAATAAAGTGTAATAAATGTAATTGTATAATAGTTTACTCCAACAATAATTGTTATCGTTTAATTATGTACTATGCACGGAATCAATTAAAGCTTTATTATTATTATTCACGTATTTATTTATTTTCTTAAGCCTAAATTTTTACAATATTGATATTTAAAACAACACAAAAACATTATAAAAACTTAAACCTAGTTTGCCGCCAGGAGCGGGGCAGGGCCCAAGCTACCGGTGGTTAGGGCTGCAGAGTGAGGAACCTCCTGACGATGCGCGCTGTGTCAAGGATGACCGCCTTCTGCATCTGACCCTTGATCCAACCGTCAGCGAAAGTCTCTTGAGATGTTGGTCGAGACTTTTCGCCACAAGGCCGTTTGCCGACACGACTATGGGGACTATGATCGTGGAATCAACATCCCACATGGCGGTAACCTCGTGAGCCAAGTCAAGGTACTTGCTAAGCTTGTCCTTCTCAGCTTTTATTATTATTCACGTATATGTTTATTTCCTTAAGTCTAAGTTTTTACAATATTTATATAAAATAACATAAAAACATTATAAAACCTAAACCTAGTTTGCCGCCAGCAGCGGGCAGGGGCCCAAGCTACCGGTGGTTAGGGCTGCAGACTGAGGAACCTCCTGACGATGCGCGCCGTGTCGAGGATGACCGCCTTCTGCATCTGACCCTTAATCCAACCGTCTAGCGAAAGTCTCTTAAGATGTTGGTCGAGACTTTTCGCTACAAGGCCGTTTGCCGACACAACTATTGGGACTATGATCGTCGAATCAACATCCCACATGGCGGTAACCTCATGAGCCAAGTCAAGGTACTTGCTAAGCTTGTCCTTCTCAGCTTTCACGAGGTTCTCGTCATGTGGTACGGTGATATCGACGATTACAGCCCGGCGCTGAGACCGGTCTACCAGTACGATGTCATATTGGCGACAATAGTCCTGTCCGTGATGATAGAGCGGTCCCAGTAGAGCAACGCACGACCATTCTCGAGAACTGGCAGAGGTGCGTACTTATAGTACGGCACCTCGGACTCGACAAGGCCGTATCGAAGAGCAAGTTGCTGGTGGATGATCCTGGCTACTAGGTTATGTCTGTGCAAGTACTCGCCGTTAGCAAGATGCGAACAACTGGAAATAACATGACGAAGTGATTCGCCTGGACGGCGGCATGCCCGACAAATGTCGACCGTACCGTCCTTCATTATGTATTTCCGGTAATTGTTCGTCTTGATAACTTCGTCAGCAATTGCACAGGCAAAACCCTCGGTTTCTCCGAAGAGGTCCCCGAAGCGTAGCCAGTTCACCGACGCGAGCAAATTCACATCGGGGCCCGTCAGGGCCCGATAGAACCGCCCGTGCAGCTCCTTGCTCTTCCATACTTCCTTGCGATCATCAGTGCTGAGCACCGATGGCATCAGTGCTGAGCACCGATGGTTATTATTATTATTATTATTATTATTATTGTTTTGAGTAAGATTCTCATTCTCGGAACTATAAGAGTTCCGGTATTTATGAAATCCACGGGCTTATGCCAAGTGGACCTCATGGTTGAGTGGTATATCTGTTAATGAAGAGTCATCATGTAGAAACTTTCTCACGATTCGGCATGTGTTCAGTATTGCGGCTTTTTGCATTGTCATATATATATTTTTAGGTAGATCTAGTAATGATATACCGTGGTGCAAGTGTTTCG
The DNA here is from genome assembly GCA_017562165.1 of Ectropis grisescens. Lineage (NCBI taxonomy): Eukaryota > Metazoa > Arthropoda > Insecta > Lepidoptera > Geometridae > Ectropis > Ectropis grisescens. The sequence goes on along the minus strand of CM029781.1, from coordinate 26,785,845 downwards.
GAACTACTCCTGTGCTAGACAGAACCAGCGGTACAATATAAACTTTTTTCATTTTCCAAATCCTAATTATTTCTTCTTTTAAATCTGTGTATTTTTTGTATTTTCTCTGTTATTGTTCTTTGTAAGTTATGTGTGTTGGGTATTGAAATGTCTATGAGAAATACTGTTTTATCAACTTTATCCACAAATGTGATGTCGGGTCTATTATTGTGTATAGTTTTGTCTGTAAGTATAGCTCTATCAAAGTAAATCTTGTGTGTGGTGGTTTCTAGCACAGGTTTAGGCGTGTATTGGTAGTATGGTTTGGGAATGTCTGTTAGTAATTTATGTTTGGTGGATAATTTTTTGATGAACTATATATGCAACTTGGTTATGCCGGTGAGTGTAATCTGTTTGGGTGAGTGTCGGGCAAGCACTTATAATGTGTTGGATTGTTTCTGGTTGTCGATTGCATTTCCGGCATTTGTCATTTTGTGTGTTTGGGTCTTTGATGATAAATTTTCTATAGTTTTTAGTATTAATTACCTGATCCTGTATAGCGATCATAAAACCTTCTGTCTCTGGGAATAAAGATCCTAATTTTAACCATTTATTTGAGGCCTCGGCGTCTATATGTGGTTGTTCTAAATCATGAAAATGTCTACGTGCAGTTCTTTACTTCGCCATTTATTTAATTTTTCTGTTTCTTGTTCTTTCACGGATTTGAAATAAATATCGGTTTGATTTAAATTTAATGGTGTATACTTATTATCCAGATTGACTATAGTTTTATGAATGTGGCTTGTATCTGATTTTTTATAAAAGAATTCACGTAGGAATTTTATTTGATTTTGCCAAAGTAAAGTTAGATCTACCAAACCTCGGCCTCCTTTATCTTTTTTCAATGTCATGCGTTCTATTGCAGATTTTGGGTGTAGGTGGTTATGTTTAGTTAACGTTGTTCTAGTTTTTATTTCTAAGTTTTTAATATCTGTAGCTGTCCATTTAATTATTCCAAAAGAGTATGTCAATATCGGAATTGCAAACGTATTAATAGCTTTGAATAAGTTTCTGGAGTGTAGTTGTGATTTGCATATTTTATTGAGTCGGTGTGTGTATTCTATTATTAAGTTATTTTTTATTTGTGTGTGATTGATAATGTTTGATTGGTATATTCCTAGGTATTTGTAGCTATCCATTGGATCCATTATGTCAAATAAGTTGTTTTGTTCTGTATTATGTTCGTCGTTGTTAGGCGTTTCTGTTACACCTTTTGTAATGTGTAGTATCCTGCATTTGTCTAATCCAAAGGACATTTTTATGTCGTTACTGTATATTTTAGTTATATCTATTAGATTTTGTATGTCTTTTTTTGATTTAGCAAACAGCTTGATATCGTCCATATACATTAAATGGGTGATGGCAGTATCAGGTGTTAGTTTGTACCCACTATTTGTTTTATTAAGTAGATTTGAAAGTGGGTTCAGCGCGAGACAAAACCATAAACCGCTAAAAGAGTCTCCTGAAAATGCCATTGCTTATGGAAATTTCTTCAGTTCTAATAGAGTTAGAGTTGTTCAATAAGTGTAGTGTGGTTTTCCATTGATTCATGGCGTTTTTTAAGAAGTTGATGATGATGGGATTAATTTTATAGATTGATAGGATATGCAGGAGCCAAGAGTGCGGAACGCTGTCAAAAGCTTTTTTATAATCTATGTATGAGATGTGTAGATTTCGTTTACGGGTGTTTGCATGTTTGAGAATCGTCGTGTCTATCACAAGTTGCTCTTTGCATCCTTTGTGATTTCTGCGACATCCTTTTGCTCTTCTGATATGATACTATTTGATACGATGTGAGTGTTGATTTTATTTGTTATACAAGATGTAATAAGTTTATATATAGTAGGAAGGCATGTTATAGGACGATATTGTGATGGATTGGCTGTGTCGGATGTTTTAGGCAGCATGTGTGTTATACCTATTGTCATAAACTTCGGAAGTGTCTGTTGGCCTTTAATCAGCTCAGTTATATTTCTAGCTAAGGTGTCGTGTAGTACGAAAAACTTTTTATACCAAAAGTTATGTACGTGATCTATTCCGGCTGCTTTCCAATTTTTCATTCTAATTGTTACTTCTGCTATGTCGTCTATGGATATTTCTTCGAAATCCATTGACTCAGTATGCTTCCACCTTTCTTCTTCCTCTTTATCCATGATGCTTGTGTGTTATGGGCTCCTTGATTTTTCCAAATATCTGCCCAGTAATTCCGGAGTTCTTCTGTTTGTGGAAGCATATTATTGTTTGATGGAGCTACGCTTTTTAAGTGTCTGTAGAATACTTTTTCATTTTTGATGAATAGTTTGTTATCTTCTTTCCGTCTCAATGCTTTAAGATATCTATTGAGCCTCTGTGATTTAAGTGATAATTTTGCTTGAGTGTGTCAAGAAATTCCTCGGGTCTGACGTTATTGGGTTCGTGTGTAGAATGAGTTTTGGTGTTTTTATGATGTCGTTAACTGCCTTAAGTACTTTTTTTTTATTTATTGTTATTTATGTATTGAGTTAATCTGCCGATATCAGCCCTAAGCTTTTTTATGTCGTTTTCGATTCTAATCTGCCAAGCAGGTTTGGATGGTTTGCTGTTCCGATTGTTTGCTGCAGCTGAATTGTGTGTTAATTTATAGCCTAGGTATTCAGAAATTACAAAAGCACTGGAGTAGATTAGTGTATGCAATGAGTTTATGTCGTAGTCAATTCTGTAGAATCTACCCAAGACTTGTTTATTGAATATGCTCACTAATTCGTACAATTTCTTATTTTCTTTTAGTTTAGGAAGTTTTGGTCGTGTTATTGGATCAGTACCTGTATAAAGCACAAGCACAGTCTCCAATCGGTCTGTGAGCTCTTGAGTTATAATGTCAGAGATATTATCGATGGGTTGTTCAGTTTGGTTTAGCGTTGGAGAGCTTGGTGAGAAGTTTGTTTGCGTTGCGGCATCCGAGAATTGTTGTGTGTTGCCTAATATTGACATGGTTTGGGATGGTATCAATGTACTAGTAGTGTTTGTGTAAGTAGGGCCCATGTGATTAGTGTTTTGAGAGACATGGACGTTGGTATGTGTTGTGTTGTATTTAAATCATTAGTTTGGGGAGACAAAAGGTTGAGTTCTTCTTGTTGGAGCATGGCTGTGATTTCGGTTTTTAATTCTGCAATTACCGTATCTGATAGGAGTTTATTTCTGATGATGACTCTTCTCTGGTCCGCTATTCTTTGAGCGGATACATCTAGTTGGGGATATTTCAGTTTAAACGCATCATGTAGACTTTGCAATACATTGTTTTATCGGTCTCTAATTTTGTAATGTGTAGGTATGTGCGCATGATAAAAAGGTTCATATCATCACTCCATTTCATGCGCACTCTAGGTTTTCCCGCTTTGGTGGTCGCAGGTTGGGTGACATTAGTCTCCTGCGAAACATCCTCAGCAGGTGATGTTGGTCTGCTACTACTTCTCGTACTTCTACTACTTCTACTCGCGGCTGTAATCCTTGAGGACATTCCCCTACCCCCCGCGTCCCCGACTCCCGCCCAGCCGACCGGCCGAGAGTCACTGGCTAGCATGCTGTCGCGCCCGTGGCCAGCTACAGACGCGCCCCGGCGATCGCCCCCGGGCAGCGGCCCTATACGTAATTTACTTTTTCTCGTCTCCATCTTGAATGGGTTACCCTTGCCTTGTTGGCCACGTAAGTTTCTATAGTACGCGTGTCCGCCCCCCACGTGATCAGGTGGTCGATCAGGACGTAAGGTGGGATTTTAGGGGGCTTATTATTATTATTATTATTCAGTTATTTATTCATTCATCTTAATTTCTAAGTTTTTTACAATAGGTATAAAAATATAAACATTATAAAAAACTTAAAAACTAGGGTGCCGCCAGCAGCGGGGCAGGACCCAAGCTACCGGTGGTTAGGGCTGCAGAGAGAGGAACCTCCTGACGATGCGTGCTGTGTCAAGGATGACTGCCTTCTGGATCTGGCCCTTAACCCAACCGTCTAGCGAAAGTCTCTTGAGATGTTGGTCGAGACTTTTCGCTATAAGGCCGTTTGCCGACACGACTATTGGGACTATGATCGTCGAATCAACTTCCCACATGGCGGTAACCTCATGAGCTAAGTCAAGGTACTTGCTAAGCTTGTCCTTCTCGGCTTTCACGAGGTTCTCGTCATGTGGTACGGTGATATCGACGATCACAGCCCGGCGCTCGGACCGGTCTACCATCACGATATCAGGCTTATTGGCGACAATAGTCCTGTCCGTGATGATAGAGCGGTCCCAGTAGAGCAACGCACGACCATTCTCGAGAACTGGCAGAGGTGCGTACTTATAGTACGGCACCTCGGACTCGACAAGGCCGTGTCGAAGAGCAAGTTGCTGGTGGATGATCCTGGCTACTAGGTTATGTCTGTGCAAGTACTCGCCGTTAGCAAGATGCGAACAACCGGAAATAACATGACGAAGAGATTCGCCTGGACGGCGGCATGCCCGACAAATGTCGACCGTACCGTCCTTATTATTATTATTTTTATTATTATTATTATTAGTTATCATTATTATTATTATTAGTTAAGACTAGGACCTAATCTATATATAAATATCGCGGAGAGTTTAATTATAGGTACGTGTAATAAAAAAATTACAATAGAAAACTTAAATCGTCATTAAACTTACTGTGATTAAAAAAAGAGAGTCTACTGTAATTCAGTCCATGGAGAGTCATGCGCGGTCTCAATTGGAACCAACATTTTTTTTGTTTCAATCAGAAAAAAAAATTGCTTGATATTTTCCGAGACCCCCCTGGGCTCTCCAATGTAAGATTACATGAGATTTGACTCGACCCCCTTCCCCCCCTTAAACACCTCACGTAATTTATGGACGCTCCCCTACTTTATAATAACATACTTGACGGCATCCATATAAACCGTGGTTGTGCCCTGAGCACCTTGAAATTAGTAATAAACTGCGTCTATGTGTGTAGTGTAAGTGGTTTACACACCACTAATCTATTTGACCCCTAGAATCATTAGCGGCGAGGTATGCAGTGGTTCTACTTATTTTGGTTATTGACAACGAATAGTAGGAAAATACGTCCGGCCACAGAGGAAGCAATCACTACGTCGTCCGGCGTTCAACGCTTCCTGCAACCGACTAGAACTAGAACGGACAGAGTGAGCTCACTCTTCCCAACGATGACATAATTCCGTGTGCCTGAAATTTGGGAGGGCACATCGATTGGTTTATACCGATGCTTGACGAACCAACTAACTTATTTCCTTAATTTGTTGTGTAGTTTTCAATAATTTATGAAAATAAAAAAAATTAAGATAATGTTTATAATGTACAGGACTTAATCACGATTTAATTCATTGTATAAATACCTCGACGTTTCGGCAGCGTTACAACCGCCGTGGTCACGAGAAGACTGAAGAAATTGCGGGTCGTCTCATTGCGAAATGAGGGGATCTAGATCTACCCTCATTTGGTCTTCGAAAATCGCAGGGTTACCACCACGACACACAACACTAACCGTATCACCAGGCTTCTCCGAACTCACTCCGCGATGCGTACATTTATTTATGACTGGATTCCACGACGCCGATAACCGAAAACCATCCTCCCGGTTGAAATTACGATGTTTTTTAATTTCTAAGGCTTCCCGAACTATTCTTGCGTAGTAATGACGTTCGGTGGAGAGAATCTTCGGGTCGTGGAGCTCGATCCAATGACCAGTTCCCGCATCAATCAAATGCTCAGCAATCGCAGATTTCTGTGTCTGGCGATTTTTTACAGCGGCGATGTGTTCTTTGATCCTTTCAGCAATTGTACGCTTAGTTTGACCAATATAAGAACTACCACAGCTGCAGTCGACCTTATACACACCTGGAGTCTGAAGTGGAATGACGTCTTTCGGCGTCCTAATATGCCTCGTCATCTTTGATAAGGGAGTATACACAGTTTTAATAGAATATTCTTTTAATAATGCCCCCACCTTATCCGTGATGCCTTTGACGTAAGGCATAAAAGCCGGCTGCCTCTCGACATTCATCACTTTCCTTTTCCACTAACTTCGTCACATTATAACCATTACTTTTAAGTACCTCCTGAACGTGTCTTTTTTCCGCTTCTAAATGTTCAGGGTCACAGAGGGCGTCCGCTCTATCCAAAAGAGATCATCATTAAAGATTATAAGGGACTTTTTACAGATGAAATGTTCGAAAATTTGCACAGGCCTAGGGTTGTCCAATCACAACCTTTGGCGGGTAGAACTCAGTCTTTTGTGAAAGATTCCCGACACTTTGTGCAAATTGTTAAAAACATCAGACTGGAACCGGATGAGATCATGGTGAGTTTTGATGTGGAATCTCTTTTCACCAAAGTTCCAGTAAAAGAGTGTCTCGAAGTCGTTAGAGAGCTGTTAAGGGAGCACCACTTACCGGAAAACCTGATGGTGTTGTTGAGAAATTGCTTAGACGGAAACTATTTTCTTTACCGTGGGCAGCATTACCTACAGATAGATGGCGTAGCTATGGGGAGTCCTGTGGCACCAGTGTTAGCCAACATCTGGATGGAGCATTTTGAAAAATTAGTTGACTTTCAATCAGCAGCGGTAAGAATGTGGATTAGATACGTAGACGACGTTTTCTGCATTTTAAAAGGAGATAGGGAAGCAGTAAATCTTTTCTTGGAGCATCTCAACTCAATACATGTCAACATTAGGTTCACATTTGAATTGGAGGTGGATAGATCTCTGCCGTTCTTGGACGTCAGAGTGACAGTTAAATCTGATGGTTCGTTGTCTCACTCTGTCTATAGAAAACCCACGCACACTGACCGGTATTTGCACGCGACGTCACATCATCAACCTCGTCAATTACAGTCGGTGTCCAGATCTCTTTTGGATAGAGAGGACGCCATCTGTGACCCTGAACATTTAGAAGCGGAAAAAAGACACGTTCAGGAGGTACTTAAAAGTAATGGTTATAATGTGACGAAGTTAGTGGAAAAGGAAAGTGATGAATGTCGAGAGGCAGCCGGCTTTTATGCCTTACGTCAAAGGCATCACGGATAAGGTGGGGGCATTATTAAAAGAATATTCTATATAAAACTGTGTATACTCCCTTATCAAAGATGACGAGGCATATTAGGACGCCGAAAGACGTCATTCCATTTCAGACCCAGGTGTGTATAAGGTCGACTGCAGCTGTGGTAGTTCTTATATTGGTCAAACTAAGCGTACAATTGCTGAAAGGATCAAAGAACACATCGCCGCTGTAAAAATCGCCAGACACAGAAATCTGCGATTGCTGAGCCTTTGATTGATGCGGGAACTGGTCATTGGATCGAGCTCCACGACCCGAAGATTCTCTCCACCGAACGTCATTACTACGCAAGAATAGTTCGGGAAGCCTTAGAAAATTAAAAACATCGTAATTTCAACCGGGAGGTTGGTTTTCGGTTATCGGCGTCGTGGAATCCAGTCATAAATAAATGTACGCATCGCGGAGTGAGTTCGGAGAAGCCTGGTGATACGGTTAGTGTTGTGTGTCGTGGTGGTAACCCTGCGATTTTCGAAGACCAAATGAGGGTAGATCTAGATCCCCTCATTTCGCAATGAGACGACCCGCAATTTCTTCAGTCTTCTCGTGACCACGGCGGTTGTAACGCTGCCGAAACGTCGAGGTATTTAAACAATGAATTAAATCGTGATTAAGTCCTGTACATTATAAACATTATGTGTTCAAATCGCGAAAGCTTAAAAACAAAAAAATTAAGATATTTATGTTTTTTTAAGTGTTAACATCGTCGTATAAATCGATGAACACGCCCGGCTGCACGCACGAAAAAAGTTTCACGTTCAAGCAGTGTGCAAGCGAGAGCGCGGAACAAGCTATAGTGAGACACAATCGGCCTCTATAAAAGGCTTATTACCACATGTGCGGTAGTTCAGTCAGATGTCATCTGCTCTACTACTCTAATCAGTCAGCTGACAAAGCACCCCCCTTTGCCTTTGCTGGTAACCCCCAATAATAAGTCAGCTGACATAGATTCACGCGTTAGGAGCGAGTTCGATACCGACTACCGACTCGAGTCGGAGAGTGTCTCACCCTCCACTCCGCTAGGGCACCAGGAGGTGCCAAACACTCTGTCCCCCAGCACTAGCCCGAGCCGAGGTCGAGCCGTCAGAGGCGTCGTGCTAGCAGCCGTAACGCGTTTCAGGTTTCATCCCATGCTATAAGCAGTAGCATATCAATAGGTTTTATATAGGTTAAGTTCTTTTTTGGGTCCTGCAAGTTCGGCGCTAAACCAAATAGTCTGCTAGGTAGTATTATAGGCGTCTCGTGGCCAGCTGCCATAGGTTAATTAAAAAAAGTGTGGTAGTGCTTATTATACTTGTTTAAATTAGTTGCTGGATACAGTTATCCGATAATATCAATGATCTTATCTAAGGGGCCATCCATAAGCTACGTCACACGTCAAGGCAGCGAGGAGACGCCCTCGCGGACATGAACACGCGGATGAAGTGTGACAAGGGGCGGGGAGGGGTCTCAAGTTCTGTTACGTTACATTAAAAAAAATTCTTATTTCATATCTAAATATTACAACACTAAATTTAAATTTTGCAAATCATCGCAAAAGATGAGACGTGACACTAGGTCCCACAAATGTGACCTACTGTGACAAGAACATAGTCGCATGCGCGGTCCGAGGGGGGGTCACGGGGACATGACCCCCCCAAAATCGTATACGTCGAACAAAAAATCTAATAAAATTAAAAATATCTAATAGTACATACATAGACTATTTTTTAACGCGGGAAAACAACTAGAACGGGAACTACGAGGGTAAAACCTTGGGGGACTACTAGTAAAGTATTTTTGCTCGATTTATTGTATGTCTACTTGTGACCCCCCCCCAAAACCTGAGGCTGCGTACTGGTGACCCCCTCCAAAATTCGAGGCTGGGACCGCGCCTGCATAGTCGAGGGATATAAAAATCATGAAATTCGTACGACGTAATTTATGGATGGCCCCTAAATTACGTATTACCCATTTATAATACGGATATCGGTATTTATGTAACACACTAGCACATTATTTTATTTCGTTGTATTCTTGACACAGCAGGTATGTTCCACATGACTATCTTAAAAGCTACTTACAGACATTGTATCATACATTTTTAGTGGTAGGGCTCTTTGCAGAGTCCGCCTGGAAAAGTAACACATCTTTGCCAGTTATTCTGCCACCAAGCAATACTGTGCAAACATTACTGTGTAGCAGTTTGAAGGGTAATGTTTCCAGAGAAATTACTGGGGTAAAAGATAAAACACCGGGTGATTACTGCAGTGCTAGGTAATGATTTGGACTCTTCAATTTCCAATAGCTGCAAGTCACTGTGCTGTTATGGGCAGGCTACTCACCATCAGGCTCACGGCATACTCGTCTTGTCACTGTATAGTCTATAGGTCTATACCATAAAACAATTATTGCTGTTTCATTTTTACAGGCACTATAATACCGATTTCAAATATTTGAAATACTTTATTTAGTTATAACGGTTATATAAAAAATTACTAGTTTCAGATTTATTCCCTTCTATGATCGTATTGGTCGTTTACGTATATACGAGTAAGTACGTACTTCGTATTCCACTCGTTAGTTGGGTATTGGGTAGGTTCACGGTTCACATGGCGACCTTGTGTGATTAAAGATTGCTATTCGTTTTTTACAGGCACTACAAGTCCGAATTCAAGTATTACAAATAGGTACAAGAATTTTTGAAGTGAAAACTTTTTTTAGCACGCCTTATACAGATTTTTCGTGGGCTGTTTCAATTCACAGTCCACGGCTGTCAACTGAATTCTAGCGTCACGCCAAAGGAATGATAAGAAATCTTCGGGTCTTCGGGTAACCTCGGGATCATGGTACACTCCGCGAGGCAGTGACGGATTAGCCATATAGCAAGAGTAGCAAATGCTACGGGCCCCGCGCAAGCTAGTGTCCCGTAGGTCGTAGACGTAGGCCGCGGTCCGACGTCTGTCTGACTGTAAATATGTAGCGAAAATATCTGGCATAACTTGACCCTTCTCTTCCTAAACCTAAGCAAACCAAGGGCCCCTTGAAAGAAATTGCTACAGGCCCCGCGCTGGCTTAATCCGGCACTGCCGCGAGGTATAAGCTGAGCTTTGCATTAGTGTGAGTGATCACCAATCAGGCAGGAGCTTGAAATTTTGTCCGCGAGGTATAGGCTGAGCTTTGCATTAGTGTGAGTGATCACCAATCAGGCAGGAGCGCGGCGAGACAGAATGGCGCCGCGCCTAAGGCCGGTTGTCACACCTACACTATCCATGTACACTCACACAAATGCAAAGCTCAGCTTATGCCTCGCGGAGTGTATTGTCCATCTAGACCGCCCTCCGGTAGCGCGTAGTTTCCAAAGTAAACTATCAAATTCTGAGTTATAGGTACAACGATTCCAAAAGGGTGTGCCTTACTGAACATTTTTTTTTTAATTTCTCAATAAGTACAAGCAAAAACATCTGTTATTCATACGAATAACGTGTGTGCCGCGTAACAAATGTAAACGACGTAACATTGTACAAAAATACCTATTTACAGTTTTAACAATACGAATTAATTCATATTATTAAACCACACTTATAACTCTGTTTGGACTTCATTTAGGTACGACTGTATAAGGTTACTTCGTCCACTTCACACGTTCAATGACGGCCATTGTGTGAAGTTCCGTAAAAATGAATATTGCTTTAAAATGGACGGTTAGTAATGTAAATAAGCAACAAAAGTAATTAAGATTTCTCACTGATGGTACGATATCCCATTTTTAACCCCCGAGCAAAAAAAGGGGTGTTAAAAAATAAGTTTGACGTCGATGTCTGTCTGTCTGTTTGTCTGTCTGTCTGTCTGTCTGTCTGTCTGTCTGTCTGTCTGTCTGTGTGTGTGTCTGTCTGTGGCACCGTAGAGCTCAAACGAATGGGCCGATTTCGATGCGGTTTTTTTATTTGAAAGTTAATATCCGTGCGGGTGTTCTTAGCTATGTTTGGTTAATATCGATTCAAAATGGCCGCCTCCACAAAATGGCGGACAACATATTTCTTCACAACCTACCTCAATATGGGTATCAAATAAAAGGACTTGACTAGCAGAGTACTATACGCTATAACAAATTTCAAATCCAAGATGGCTGCCACCACAAAATGGTGAATTATATATTTTTTTCACTACTACCGCAATATGGGTATCTAATGAAAGGGCTTGACTAGTAGAATGTTGTACAGATAACAAATCTAAGGTAGTCGGGGGTTAATCAAAATTTTTAATTTTGTTCTTGTTTTATTCTTTTCAACTTTGACTCGTATTGATTTGATTTCAACTTTGCACCCCGACAGCTGTGAACTGAGTTCCACTGGCCCTAAAAATGTAATTTTAGGGCCAACGCGGTGGTGCCATTTTGTTATACGGTTGGCCACGTCCTTACGCAGTGATTTATAAGTCAGTGAAATTATAAATTTTCACTTCTATCGGCAGTTCCTATGACTGCCAATCTTTTTTTTAGTCTATCCCTAATCCCTAAGTCCTATATGGCACAGGACCGAGGAAGATGGCATGAAAAAAGAGAGGCCTATAATAGCAGGCAGGCAGTTATAGGCACTGCCGATAGAAGTGAAAACTTATAACTCAGAATTTGATAGCTTACTTTGGAAACTACGTTTTTTAACCCCCGACCAAAAAAAGGGGTGTTATAAGTTTGATGTCCATGTCTGTCTGTCTGTCTGTCTGTCTGTCTGTGTGTGTGTCTGTCTGTGGCACCGTAGAGCTCAAACGGATGGACCGATTTCAATGCGGTTTTTTTTTTATTTGAAGGTTAATATCCCTGCGGATGTTCTTAGCTATGTTTGGTTAATATTGATTCAAGATGGCCGCCTCTACAAAATGGCGGACAAAATATTTCTTCACAACCTACCTCAATATGGGTATCAAATGAAAGGGCTTGACTAGTAGAATACTAGACACTATAAAAAATTCAAATCCAAGATGGCCGCCACCACAAAATGGCGAATTATTATATTTTTTTCACTACTACCACAATATGGGTATCAAACGAAAGGGCTTGACTAGTAGAATACTTTGCACTATGACAATTTTCAAATCCAACCGCTACCACAAAATGGCGAAATATATTTCTTTTTTCACAACTCCCTTAATATGGGTATCAAATGAAAGGGCTTGACTAGTAGAATGTTGTACAGATAACATATCCGAGGTAGTCAGGGGTTAATCAAAATTTTTAATTTTGTTCTTGTTTAAACAAGAATTGACGAGACGAGCAGGACATGTGCCTGATGATAAGCAACATGCCTGCCACATAACAGCACAGTGACACGCAGCTATTGGAACATGAAGAGTCCAAATCATTACCTAGCACTGCAGTGCGCTCGTCACCCAGAGATATAAGGTGTTTTATGTCTTAGCCCAGTAATTTCTCTGGACGTGGGTGTAACCCTAGGGCATGGCCTGGCCATCATGGCATAGCCATTTAGAAACGCGTCAGCCAATGGGAAATGCTGACGCATTTCTAAATGGCCAATGGCCGTGGTCCCGAGTTTACCCGAAGATTTCTTATAATTCCCGAGCGTGATGCTAGCTAATTCAATTCACAGCTCACGCCTACAAAAAATCTGTCTATAGCTCGCCAAAAGAAGTTTTCATTTCAATAATGTCGGCTGTATAGTTATCTCTCTACTTATTAGTCTGTGCTGTGGTTGGCTGAAGGACGAGTATCCATGCACATTGCATGCCACGGTAAAGAAAATCAAAATATGTTGAATGCTGAAAACTGAAAAAGATTATAAAAGATTGATTTCAAATCAAAACTGTTTTGAAATTGTTTTTGTGTGATTACTGTTTTAAACTACTATTGGGGTCTTTATGTATTTAAATGTTCAGTGTATGTACTCACCAACTGGCATTCGGAAAACGGATTTCGCGCTATTTTGACTGTTACTACCTTTGACGAGGAAACAAATATATCGTTGGTTACTACGATCTTGTAGATCGAATTTTCCAACCTCTTTCACCGGCTGAAATGAATTGGTTTCTATTCTTTACTGAATGATCCAAACCTATTCCTATAGCAATAAGAATGGTAAGTTTCAGAGTCCTATGATAAGTCAACACTATCATAGCAGACCTATCCTATCCTACCTGCACAAAAATAGATGAAAAAATACATGGATTGATTGTGCAGTGGATACAAAATAGAAACAATTAATTCAAAAAGTAATTCTCATATTTGTTCATTTATCAGCTATCAATATTGGAATAACACTAGGAGGTATTCAAATAATCAGAATAAAAATACTGTATTGAGTTGTTCAAATTGATTTGCTTGTAAATAAAACTAGCTGCAAGCTCTGAACGACGAAACAAACGAGGAAAACATAGAGAAAAAAAAATTAAGAAACAAATTGATTAGAGGGGTTTAATAAATTCTAAATGAAGAAGTTTGTATGGGTCAACTTTTAAAATGTTTTGTACCTGATCTTACCTGCAAACAGCAATAAAGAATTTTGTGTAAAGTGCAGTGAAGCCTTTGTGATGAGAACACCCAATTTCACGTTTGTGTAGTTGTAGGTTTAGTCCCACCTGTACCATGTGAGTGTTTTTACACTTATGGATGTAAAATATTTGATCTCCACTGAATTCAATAGTGAAGGAAAACATCGTGAGAATTTGGACATCTATCACCTGCCAACCTTACTTAGTGTGGTAGATTATGATAGCAGGTTGCTGATGCTATCCATATTCAATGTAACATTCCTAATGTTTTGACATACTACTACTTACTACTTATAGGATATAAGAAAATGGATGCAACCAAAACCCAAAAAAGATGCTGAACCAAAAAAGCGGAGGATTGAAGATGACGATGATGATGTTATACCAGAGTCACCTGATGTACAAATAATTAGTAAGGTAAAAACACTAGTTTACTAAACATACCCTTGCCCTTGTTATATGTCTATACAATATGTAGATAAATAGAGAAAACTTTATTGTGAAATACAATTTTACAGTTGACTAGTACCACAGATACTGAGCTAAAAAGAGTCTATTACACTACTTCCTATTAATATTATAAATGTGAAAGTTAGTAAGAATGTATGCATGTAAGTTTGATACTCATTCATGCAAAAACTACTGAAATTATTTGAATAAAATTTCGTACTTAGATAATCGTCTGGAATACCTCAGTCTATTTCCCTGGAAGTAAACAGGTTCGGAAAATACGTGGATGAAACCGCAGGTCACTGCAAATTTGACATAATTATCTTTATATTGTTATAAAACCGTATATATCTAGAGCTTCTTTGTGGTTATGAGATATGAGAGTATGCAGTGTCCCCAAAGAATATTGCAAAAATGACCGAAAATCGCATTATCGGAAATTATGAACTTACGACTAGAGTTAGTGTGACCCCAGTAATTAAGTACAAATAAGGGGTTGTATATTTCAAAATCTTACAAGCCAATTATTTATTTTTTCCAGGTGTACACTAAATTAAGTTAGATTTTTCAATCACTATTATTGTTTGTGGAGTTGGCCTGATATGCTACCATGCATCTAAATTTTACATGAATAGACTTCTATTCAGTCTTCACAGTATCAATGTAGCAAAAACGTCAAACTTATTTTGATTGGAATTCATTTCTGTTTAAAATTTTATTTATTGTAAAATATTTTGCTATTTTTAGAGAAAGAAAACTAACCATGACGCGTCCAAAGATAAAAAGAAAGCTTCTAAGGAAAAATTAAAAGAAGTCAAAATCGCAAATTTGTTTGATAGTGGACCGATTAAACGTACTGAACCTATTGTTAAGAAAGATAGAAAGAAAAGTGAGACAGGCATACATTCAGATGAAGAGTTTGAGAAGAGCTTGCTGGAGATAGATGGTCCCGATAATCTTGAACCAAATGACAAGAAGAACCATGTTGACAAACAGAAAGATAATAAAGAGGACAGTGATTTTAAGTTAGAAAAGAACAGACATAAAAATCATGACGAAAATGATAGAATATCAACAAAACGTGAAGATTCTGTGAAACCCAAAACAAATGGAGAACATAGATCTGAAAAAGCTTCCCATAAACATCATAATGAAAGTACTCCTTCCACATCTAGGGACAATACAAAAACTGGCAATGAAATTAAAAAAGGGATCAAAGAAACAAATAAAAGGAAGTTTTCAGAAATAATTGAAGATGAAACAAATGGCTCAAATAAAAACAAATACTATGAAAAATCGGAAAAGAATAAAAATATTGATGTCACAAGGACAGAAACCCATGAAGAAGATGAAGATTCTGCAAATAAAAAGAGAAAGAAGAGTACAACTCTTAATGAATCTGGTAAATCATTTACAGTTTTATTCAGTTGGGCTTACTTATATCAAACTGTAAATATAAAATTGAACTTAAATTAAATTTTTATTGATAGACTTGAGCATGACTGCCGTCTCGTCTGATATTAAGAAGTAATGTGGTCTATGATGTAGAGTCCGTCGATCAGTGAAGTTAGCATTAAAGTAACTGTTATAGGTCAGCTGGTTTTATTAACTGCTCATTGTTGCCTCTTAGGCAGATTCAAGAAAATAACAATAATAATTATCCTCACCAATAGTAGCTTGGGCTCTGCCCTGCTGCTGGGGACACCCAAGTTTTTAAGTTTTTTAAATGTTTATATGTTCTTTATGTTGATTCTAAAAAAGTTAAGAGACTAGGAACATGAATAAATTAGCATAATATGGTATGTGGTGTGGTATATATCCTTATTTTTTTTTTAATCATATTTTCATTACAACTTGTTTTTGTCAACAAGAAAATAATTAAAATCGTCATTCCAGTGTTAACAGATGAAGAAAGGTATGAAAGGAAAATACAATCTGCAAGATTGTACCAGAGTTATTTGAACAGATCGGGTCCCAAACATTTAGGAGCCAAGGAAATGCCAGAGGTATGCCTCAGAATAGAATTAGATTTAAGTATATAAATGTTGTTAGACATACAGCAAGACTAATCCATAGATATGAAATTTAAAAACATATAATTAGTGCCCTAGTAGCTTAGTTGGTAGTAGCTCTGCCTGCGAAGCCGAGGGTCGTGGGTTCCATCCCCACCCAGGGCAAATATTTGTGTGATGAATTCAAATGTTTGCACTGTGTCTGGGTGTTTCTATTTATAATCAGTATGTATTTAAAAAACTATATAAGTATTAAATCAGCTATCTGGCTGCCATCACACAAGCTTTGCTTAGTTTGGGGCCAGATGGTGTTGTGTGTGAATTGTCCACCAATATAATTGCAAAATAATAATGTATTCTTAGATAAAGTTTTACATTGGACAGGAAAGAGAGCATCACATCTACAATGGCATCAAATAGTCTATGTTGATACCTATTTCAGAACGTATTAAATACACTTCCTTATTTCTTCAATGTATGTATTTTCATATCAACACTACTATTATAAGGAGTAAAGAATATTTTTATTTGATTGTAGTTCTGTTTGAGATGTATGAACTCAAACATAACTTGACTGATACTATGATTTAAAAATTATTTCGATAATTAAGCACCATAATTACCACATTTACTCTATGTGATTCACATGAGATGGAATTGATAGTAGTAATATGTGTATTTGATTTTGGACATTTACCATATTTTATTTACAAGTTTTGTTGATCAAAGTACTCTGGAACATCATGCCATCTTCTTGATCACCTTGAGCTTGAGTTATTAATATAGCATCTGACACTCGTGTCAGTGAGCTGAACCATCAACTGGCTAATGTATCATAAATTAAATTATTTAGGCAATATTTCATCTGTCTAGCATATGAATGGACCTAGATGAAATCTGGCTTAGAGATAGAGTATGGTCTAAAAGTCTGAATAACACATTGGGGCTACTTTTTATTCCAGGAATATTACAGAATCGGAAACTACGCGGATAAAACCGTGGGGCGTAACAAGTTATTTATATTATTTTAAATTGCTACCATCATGTCATCATTTATCTTTTATTTTTATCAGGGTGCGCCGGATTGTTTGAAAGACTTTGCCTTCCTGTTGACTGGAGTTTTGGATTACTTTGAAAGAGATGAAATAGTTGAAACTGTTAATAAATATGGAGGTTGCATTAAAAGTGGCATCAGTAAGAAGGTATGACTTACACCGATTTCCTTAATTATTATATATAAAATTTTGTGTTATTAAAACTATAAATAAAAATAGTTTAAATGAAAAAATATGTAATTCAGTAAATTAAAATTGTACTGGTTTTAGGTAACTCATGTGTTAGCTGGTGAAGATGCTGGTCCCGCCAAAATGGCTAAGGCCCAAGAACTTGGTATCAAAATCATCACTGAAGATGAGTTCTTACAAATCATCAGAGATTCAAATAAACAGACTAAAAGTGATCGTAAAGAAAGTATCAAAGACAAAAATCATAGCAGAAAATCAAGTAAAGACAAGGATGAGAAGAGAAAGAGCTCCAAAGATAAAAATCATGACAGTGCATCAAATAGTAAGGATGTTGAAAAAATCGACGTTAAAAAAAGAAATATCAGACCACAAAGATAAGAACCATGACTCTGAACGTAAAAAAGACAAATCGGAACATAAAGATAATAACAAAACAGAACCATTGGAACATAAAAGTAAACGTAAAACAGAGGGCACAGACATTAAAAAAGAAAAATCGGAACATAAACATAAATCAGGTGACTCAGAAATTAAAAAAGATAAATCAGAACATAAAGATAAAAACAAAATAGGAGGCTCGGAAAATAAAAGAGAAAAATCTGATCACCACAAGGAAAAAATTATAAGTCAAGATATAAATCATGATAAACCAAGCAACTCCACAAAAGTAGATGTAGTAAAACTTGAAAAGGATTTAAAATCTGAGAGTGAATCAAAATCAAGTATGGACATTGACAAAGATGAGTCGAAGTCTGCAACAGGTACGAAGAAACAAGAAAGAATAACTGTTAAACTTGTGTAATGTGTACAGATGTACACTCTTGTCTATCATTGTTGTAATACATGAATGTTGTAATATTTTCAGGTATAAAAATTAATGATAACAATAAAAATAGTAGTATCATGTGGGTTGACAAGCACAAGCCTCAAAACGTGAAACAGATAATTGGACAACTTGGCGATAATAGTAATGTTAACAAGTAAGTGTGACAATGGTTTATTTTTTAGTTAAGAATGTGTCTTTCTACAAGGACGTAATTTTAGGTGACTTATGAAAAAACTAAAATGAATAAAATGATACTCTACTAAACCCTATATATTTTTCTATCATGGTTGATTATTTATCATAATAATATTTATTTTAAATCTAATTTGCAGACTTATAAATTGGCTAACAAAATGGTATGTGAACCGCAAAGCAAAGTTGCCGAAGCCAAGCCCATGGGCAAAGAACGACGATGGAGGTTATTTCAAGGCAGCCCTGCTCTCAGGACCCCCGGGAGTAGGTTAGTTGTTTATCAGAAATTTACCTTTATTTAAGATACCTTAAAGACACTTTTAACCACTACTGTGCTTGAGTTACAAGCTGGCAAGACTAATTTTACAGGCGGTAAAAGTTATTCTAGCCAATACTCCACACTAACCAACTATCTTACAAATTTTATAAATGCTTGTTTCGCTATTTGATATTTGATGCTAAATTACATTGTCACAAAACTTATCGCGATCTAAATCTATATTAATAATTTCGTCAAGGGGTACGGTAGGCTTTATTGAAATCTTATATGAATAACAAAACATAAAAAAATATTGATTTTGAGTTGACAATATACATTGTCAAACGTCTTGCCCCCGGACCGGAAACATTCAGTGAATCATAAAAAACTTTGTACTCATTGTCAGTCTTTGACGTTGCGCCAAAATATTGTTTTTGACACTTTTTTTTGATTGGAAGGTGTACAAAAAAGTCTGTAATGGTATATGTCTATCTTAGGAATAACCCACAATAACCATTTTATTAGTACTTATATTTAGTATCAGCATTGTACCCGTGCGAAGCCGGGGCGGGTCGCTAGTTACAACATAATTACCTCGACATTTCTACAGCGTTACAACGCTGAACTCGTGAATACCTAAGGTGTACGGCTGTTATGTGTAACGCTGTAAAGAGAAGACTATGTCTTCTCGTGACCACGTCTTTTGTACGAGTAACTCTGTCGAAACGTCGATGTAATTTAATTTATAGTTTAGATCGTGATTCAGTCCTACGTAATGTTTTCAAAATGTCTTTCTCTGCAGGTAAAAGCCGCGGGTCTACTAAATCTGCTTTGGCTTTGCTATTGCTGTCTCTATAATTTCAAGTGAAAAAAAAGAAGAGAGAGCACACATTCTTACAAACTTTATCGTTTATAGGTAATATTAGTAGGATAATTGAAAAGTCAACTTAAATGATGAAAATAAATAACTAATAACCCCATTTTTTACGTCGACGAAATCCATTTACGCATACTCTTCCCTACATTGCCTGGGGGAAGCGGTTCAGTTATGTTGGAGCACCATGCGAGCATTGTGCTCCTACCGAGTAAGACCTCCACGGGGTTCCAACTCTACCGCTGCTGACGGCGGGAACACGAGACCTTTCTCGCATTATTATCGCAATTTTGTGGAGAGGCGTTCATTTTTAGAATGGTTTATCAATATACGCAAATTATAGTTTTTGTTCATATTTCAAAAAACCACCTCACCGATTTTGATATTTTTTTATTTTTTTTTAAATATTGTTGGACAATTCACACACAACACTATCTGACCCCAAACTAGTACGAGGGTCAAACTGAAAGTTCTTAGAAAATCAAAAAACTGATTACATTAGCCAATTATTAGTTTTATTATATATTTTCAAAATATTGTCCATTCACGTCAATACACCGCTGCACGCGATGGAACCACTGGGAAAAGCACTTTGCCCACTCGTCCTTAGGGGTCTCTTCAATGGCATCGCGATGTGCAGCCACCGCTTCTTCAGCATTCATAAACCGCTTTCCTTTAAGTTTTTCTTTAATTTTTGAAAATAAATAAAAATCACAAGGCGCGAGGTCGGGGCTATACGGCAGGTGACCCAGTAATTCAACGTTTGATGTCGCCAAATAGTCGATCGTTCGCTTGGCGGTGTGCGATGAGGCGTTGTCGTGGTGAAGGAGGATCCTACTGCGAGGTCGTTTCTCTCGAACTTTTCCAAGACAAGTGGCAAACAATTGGTAGTGTACCATTCTGCAGAAACTGTTTTTGATCCTCTAACACAATTGTTGCGAAATGACCTATCCTTCCAAAGAACGAGGCCACCATTCTTTTCCCGCACTTCGATCTCTCTTCACTTTAGTTGGCAACTCCTCGAAAGGAAACACCCACTGAGCAGATTGTCTTTTGGTTTCAGGATCATAACAGTAAATCCAGCTTTCGTCACCTGTTAGTATGTCGAACACAGCATTTGAGTCACCTCCGTTAAATCTTTCAATAATTTTACGGCACCAATCCACACGATGGAGTTTTTGAGCCTCAGTCAAATTATGAGGTATCCACCGGGCGCAAAGCTTCCTGACCGCTAAATGTTCGTGTAGGATTTTGTGCACTTGACTCATACCGATGCCTAAGCTTGTCCGAATCTGCTGATAGGTCACTCTTTGTCAGTCTCTATCATACGCCGCACAACACAGATGTTATCTTCAGTCGTCGCCGTAGAAGGCCGTCCTCACGTAAATCATCAGTGAGATTAGTGCGACCACGTTTAAACTCATTAAACCAGTTGTAAACAGTCGCACGAGATGGGGCTTCATCGTGAAAGGCCAATCGTAGTCTATCATAACTTTCTTGTTGACTTAAATGACATCGAAAGTCATAAAAAATCATTGCACGAAAATTTTCTCGTGTTAAATTCATGTTGACGTGACACAGACAATTTTCAATTTGCCGCCAAATCGTAAAACAAATGAATGAAGTATATACTCAGTAATATTGGCAAAGAGTTCTATTTTCAAATTATAGAATTATTTTTTTATTATATTGTTTATAAGTGGCCAGTTCTAAGAACTTTCAGTTTGACCCTCGTACTATGGCGGCCAGATATCTGATTTAATACATATATAGTTTTAAATACATACTTATTATACATAGAAACACATTTATATGCGATCATTCGGGAAGCATCGGTTTGGGCGTTCTCGAGGTATCAGGTAACATAATTTTACATTATCTTTGGTAACATATTATGTAAAAAATGGTAGTTGAATTGATAACCTCCTCCTGTTTTGAAAATGGTTAACAAGAACAAAATTAAAAATTTTGATTAACCCCCGACTACCTTAGATTTGTTATCTGTACAACATTCTAATAGTCAAGCTCTTTCATTTGATACCCATATTAAGGAAGTTGTGAAAAAAGAAATGTAATTCGCCATTTTGTGGTAGCGGCCATCTTGGATTTGAAATTTGTTATAGCGTATAGTACTCTGCTAGTCAAGCCCTTTCATTTGATACCCATATTGAGGTAGGTTATGGAGAAATATTTTGTCTGCCATTTTGTGGAGGCGGCCATTTTGAATCGATATTAACCAAACATAGCTAAGAACACCCGCACGGATATTAACTTTCAAATAAAAAAACCGCATCGAAATCGGCCCATCCGTTTGAGCTCTACGGTGCCACAGACAGACACACATACAGACAGACAGATAGACAGACAGACATCGACGTCAAACTTATAACACCCCTTTTTTTGGTCGGGGGTTAAAAATAAACCACGGAGAAAAGAGTTTTGAGTGATCAAATAAAGAATTAACTTAAATGATTGAAAATCTTAAACGAGGAAAAAATACTAGTCAACCCAAATAAATAATAAAATAAATAAATATTGGTGGACAATCCACACACAACACCATCTGACCCCAAACTAAGCAAAGCTTGTACTATGTCGGCCAGATGCCAGATAGCTGATACAATACTTATATAGTTTTACTAGCGGCCCGCCCCGGCTTCGCACATATATATAACCTACAGCGTTCAAGGATTACGAACATATGAAAGAACGGTGAACGATTTTTTTAAATCGGTCCAGTAGTTCCCGAGATTAGCGTGTTCAAACTATATATATGCTATAGACTACCATACTTACCATAATGTTCAATGGGTTTGTCGTGTAAACTGATAATTGGGTTACAAAAGATCGGGTGTTTTAGAAATCCGTGATTCGATCACTCGTGTTCAGGTTGCGATCGAATCAAAAGGATTCGATTGATCACGATTGACACAGATCTAATCTGTAACTGGTAGAGGAGAGGTGGGTACAAACAACCATGTTAATTGTCTAAGTTTTTTATTATAAATGAAGAGTGACGAAATGAGCAGGACATTTGCCTGATGGTAAGCAACATGCCTGCCACATAACAGCACAGTGACACGTGGCTATTGGAACATGAAGAGTCCAAATCATTACCTAGCACTGCACTGCGCTCGTCACCCAAAGATCTAAGATGTTATATCTCCAAGCCCTGTAATAAAGCGGTAGAAAAACTGGCAAAGGTGTGGTACTGCACCAAACAGACTGCCAAGGGTCCTACCACTAAGTGATTTATTGATGGGATAGTTGAAAGACATTTTATTCTTGTAGGTAAAACAACGACAGTGGCGCTAGTGTGCAAGCAGCTGGGGTTCGACACGGTGGAGTTCAACGCCTCAGATACCAGGAATAAGACTCTCATCAAGGGACAGATTGGAGAACTACTCACCACCAACTCGCTCTCCGCGTATGCCAAAGGTAAGTCCCTGGAATATAGCTATAGTCGTTGCATTGATATGGACCTTTAAAGGTCCTAAATAATAGTCCTAAATGCAAAAAGTTATATTTGTGTTTTTGAAGTGGCCGCTAACTTAAAACGGTGAAGGAAAACATCATGAAGAAACCGACATGGACTAGAATCTTTCGAAGTCATGTGTCATCCACCAATCCGCACTAGCCCAGCGTGGGGGATAATGGCCTTGACTCTCTCCTAGCGAGAGAAGGCCCCGAGTCCCAGCAGTGGGAACATTTAGTGGGCTGTTTATGCTGAAGTGGTTGTTATGGCCACTTTGGTAGGTTGAAAAATTGGTTTAAGTTCGTTGGGCTCTGGGTCAGACTCGACTTTCCTTCGTTTCGTAATACTCAATTACTCGAGATTTCATAATACTAAACTGAGAATATTTTTGTTCCAATTTCAGGCGATTCGGGAAAACAAGCGGTCACCAAAAAACATGTATTGGTCATGGACGAAGTGGACGGAATGGCGGGGAACGAAGACAGAGGTATGTTTTAGTTTTTGACGCTGAGGCTGCTTTTCGACCAGAAATGTGCTATGCAGATAAGCAAGCTAAGCTAGTTATACTAGTTGCGGTCGCAGTATATTACTAGTCGCGGGAGACCTAAGGTGTCCACTTACTGGCAGAAGCGGTCGCATCCTCACATTTTGGACGAAGTCATCAAAAATAAGCCAATATGTCGAGTTCATAATTATCCTTGTGAACCCCGTCACAAGGGATTGGGGGAGAAATCCTTGGACTTCACCTGCTTTCTGGTTGGTTCTTGATCCTGCGGTAGTCACGGCGTATCTTGGGCTTGGGTTCAGGTGCACCGGTGCCGGGTGTGGGTTCGTGGGTTAATGCGAGAGCGGTCCCGCGTTCTTGCCGCAAGCCGAAAAGTTGAAAGTTTGGAGGTTTTAGTACAGTACGGGCACGATATCCGTCCGTGGCCTCGAGTCCTATATAACCCGACCATCAGGCGGAAGGGTATGCGTAAAAAAAAGGTGTATAGTCTTGCCGTTTTTATTGTGTATAGACAATTATTACATTTTTACGGTGATATTATAATTATTGTATTAATCTTTGGCATACAGTTGTATTTTTTGAAGTGAAAAGCTCTTTTGACACGCCACAGACAGATTTTTCGTGGGATGTGAATTGAATTCTAGAGTCACGCTGATAAAAAATCTTTGGGTAAACTCGGCACCATGCCAGTGATCATGGGCTCGCCCTCCGTTTTCATCCGTGTAGTTTCCAAAGTAAGCTATCAAATTCTAAGTTATAAGTTTTCACTTCTGTCGACAATTCTTATGACTGCATTTTTTTTGTATAGATGTAATTAAAACATTTTGGCGCTATCTGTTAGTTTTTGAGTGATTGTAATAAATAAATTAATGTATGTGCTTGTAGGTGGCCTTCAAGAGTTGATAGGGTTGATAAAGTCTGCGTCGGTGCCAATAATCTGCATGTGCAACGACAGGAACAGCCAGAAGATGCGTTCGCTCGTCAACTACTGCTACGACTTGAGGTTCGCCAGACCACGGGTCGACCAGATCAAGGTAACCAGGCAATCAACAACGATACCTTTATTTAGCTCTTACTCTGTTAACATTAACAAGAACAAAATTAAAACTTTTTATTTACTCCCAACTACCTTGGATTTAAAATTTGCATAGTATCCTACTAGTCCAGCTCTTTCATTGGATACCCATATTGAGGGAGTAAAAAAATCGCCATTTTCGTGGCGGCAGCCGTATTGGATTTGAAATTTGTCATAGTATTCTACTGGTCAAGCTATTTTAAATCAATATCATCAATATCAAATATAAGTAAGAATCACCGTACGGAAACTATCTTTCAAAAACAACTTAAAAACACCACATTGAAATCGGTCCATCCGTTTGAGACCTATGGTGCCACAGACAGACAGACATCGACAAAAAACGACGGGTGTTATAAGTTTGACGTGTCTGTTTGTGGCATCGTAGCTCCCGAACGAAAGAAACCCGGTGCGTTGAGCCGGGAGTGTGAGCTATGTTTCTTCAAAAGCGATTCAGCCGTTTCAAAGTTATCAGCTCCTTTATTAGCTGCTCCATGATTCATACCTGACATAAATATACCCACAATGGTTTTTTTACACAACAAATTGGCTTTCCAAACATACATGTGATCACACATTGAATCTATTTCGATGGGGTTTTTGAATGTGTAGTGCTTGGGGTTGTCAATAAATAAATAAATATGGGTGGACACTACATACACAACACCATCTGACCCCAAATTAAGCAAAACTTGTACTATGGAAGCCAGATAGCTGATATAATACTTATATATTAAGTGTATATCTTTATACTAGCTGCCCGTTCCGGCTTCGCTTTGATACTTTCATATAAATACCATTGATTAAAATAAAAACTATTCTATCTCTCAAGTTGGACCAAATTACATATAAATGCCAACTTTTGTAGATCCCATGTAAATTGGTGGCGAGTTGACTGGGAAAAAGACGACACTAGATTTTTTAATACATAATATGTATTTAAATATTAAAGCAATTCTCAAGTGCTCTCTTAACAACATTTTCAGGCGGCAATGCGTTCGATCTGCTGCCGAGAGAACATAAAGATCCCCCCGGACGTACTGGGCCAGCTCATCGTAGCAGCCAACCAGGACGTGCGCCAGACCCTCAACCTGCTGTCCATGTGGGCCATCGACCCCTCCAGGATGGATGCGGACCGGCTCAGCAAGGACGCTGCTGTTACCAAGAAGGATATCAAGCTGGTATATCCATCATTTACCAATCACTCAGACTATAATCTAATAGTGTTCCGAATTTCAACCCAATCCATTCAGGCGTTCCGATGTGATTGAGTAACAAACATACAAACTTTGATGTTTGTAATGTTGGTAGGATATATTTTTTTAGCTAAGCCATAACGTTTAACTTAGACTCTCAGGTCTGAACAGGCTCTGACATGGTGTGTTTCCGCCAGGGCCCCTGGGAGGCGATCCGCAAGGTGTTCTCAGCGGAGGACCACAAGACGATGAGCATCAACGACAAGAGCGACCTGTTCTTCTACGACTACAGCCTGGCGCCGCTCTTCGTGCAGGAGAACTACCTGCAAGTCCAGCCGCACTGCCCCAAGTGAGTATATACTACTATAACACTAAAAAACTAATTATTCCGTCAGCTACTCGTAGATTGCTAAAAAATATGATACACGTTTTTGTGTCACACACAAAAAAATTACAAAGATACAGCGCTTAAAAGACGAATGACAAAAAACTTCGAATGACGTCGCTTGTGAGTACGATTTTTAACCACAAGTGACGTCACGGCCCCCACTGTATAACATATTGCACATACTGCATATTACAAATTATAGTATTTAATAATATGTTATTTTTGACCCAGTCCGCATCCCAGCAGGTCTACTACGAAGTCCGATAAACGGTATATCGGCCGAA
The DNA here is from genome assembly GCA_017562165.1 of Ectropis grisescens. Taxonomy (NCBI): domain Eukaryota; kingdom Metazoa; phylum Arthropoda; class Insecta; order Lepidoptera; family Geometridae; genus Ectropis; species Ectropis grisescens. The sequence continues at coordinate 26,759,451 of CM029781.1, read as the reverse complement.
GTTATGAACGTTTCATACCACGAAACATAATCGACCGGTTGATCTGATCGGGCTTTTCGTACATCCCGACCCACGCTGATTTGACAGTTTTTGTGTCATCAATCGACCGATTATGTTTCGTGCTATAAAACGTCTATAACTTCGGCCGATATATCGTTTATCGGATTTCGTAGATTAGTAGACCTGCTTTTTTAGAACAAGAGCGACCTGGTTAGTGATTCTAAAGCCTATTTCACATGGGGGCAGAACAGTGTGGCAGAACAGTTTAGAAGGACAGTATCGTTCAAATATAGGATTATAGGATAGACAGGGCAGTCCAAGTGAGCGATGGAGCGTTGACGACGACAACGGCAATATTTGTGCCGTTTACTAAAAAATTCTGCACAAATAGCTCTGGATGAGCTTATTGAGTGTGTAAATAATGAAATGAATAAAAAAGAAAAACTTTGGATCAGAAACTGGGTGGCAAGAAGACCAGAGCTTAGTTGTTTTAGAATAAATAAGGTTTGAAAATCCCAAAGAGTTTAGAATGATTATGCGTATGACAAATGAAAATGTATACTTTCATCCATTGGTAATTTAGGAGGTGGCATTTTAATCTCAAAACTAAGAAATTTTAAGTAAAACAGACCACACCAAATGCAAAGCAAGTTAAAACACGCGCGCGCGCACACTGTCCTGCTCTTTAGACTGCACTGCCCTTGCGTTCATACGAGTCCAAACACAAGACAGACGAGCGAGAAAGTTGGTGGGGGGAAGCAAACTGCCCCGAAAAAATAGACCGGCGGGCTATTAGCTGTTCTGTCTTGTTTACTGTCAAGACAGCACTGTTCTGTGCGTTCAAACAGTAGCAGTACTGTGCTGCCCACTGTCCTGCCTCACTGTTCTGCCCCCGTGTGAAATAGGCTTAAACGCAATCGGAACGGCTCAAATCCGGAATGACATTCTAAATAATAAGACAAAGAGCGAGAGATGAGATTCAGTGTCGAATCAATCCGACTGGGTTTTCCCATTTGTTGTTTTGTTGGCTCTTACCGCAGGCAGCCGGCACCGATTCCACACTCTATGCCCGGACACTAGGGCTGGCAAAAACTGAGTAATGTGGAGGAAGCGGAAACGTAAGACCGAGGATTGGGCTGAGTTACGTATTACGGGAGAGGCCTATGTCCAGCATTGGCCGTATACATGATGATGATATCCAGTAGCCGTGTACTGACTGAGTTAGCAACCTCACAAATCAATATTTCTATCTCGCTTTAACTACTAAAGCCAGTTAAAAGCTAGTCACTAAGTGATTGATACATGCACCTCTGAATACCGCAGACATGAAGTCCTGCAGAGGGTAAGCGAAGCAGCCGACAGCATTTCGTTCGGCGACCTCATCGACAAGCGGATACGGAGCAGCCAGGCGTGGAGTCTGCTGCCGATGCAGGTACCAACTAATGTTTATTTCATGACTTCTAAACCACTAAAAAGCTTCGATATGGTTTATAAAAAATCTAACTTCACCTCGCAGTCCAGGCGTCTCCAGGCGTTGTACAGGCAATTCACGTTCCCGTTATTTTCCCGAGATCAAAAGTAGTCTATCTGGTAAGCACGTTCCATTGTAGATCACATCGTCGCTTAACATCAGGCGAGACGGTGGTCAAGTGCGAACCTGTTCAGAACATGAACTATTCCAGACTAAAATCTATGTCCTACATTTTAACCCGATCCGTACAAAAGCTTCGACGCGATTAAGAAACAAACATCCAAACTTCCTTCGGATATTATAAAAGCAATACAATTTGCAAAAAAAATAGCTTAATTTTGTTATTTATGTTACGAAAATCTGAACAATAAAATTAGCAACACTGTGACCAGTGGACAGTTTTTACGCATTACTTCCGTTATATATTTTTCTAATGGTTTTAGTATCACACATTTTTCAGTTGGGTCGCACAGTTAAATCCCTATACTTCGTTCCAATAAGTGTAATTATTTATTTGTTTGTATTTCCGCAGGCGATGTACAGCTCGGTGTTGCCAGGGCACTACCTCTCCGGCCACGTGGGCGGCCAGATCCAGTTCCCCGGCTGGCTGGGGGAAGAACTCGCGCGCGGGCAAGATGCACCGCCTGTGCCAGGAGATACACGCGCACGCGAGACTTAGGTAAACTGGATATAAAAGTAGTCTTATAACTCAAATGTCAATATATAAAACAACAATTTAACAGTTAGGATGATGATTGGGTCAATAAGACCAAAATTAAAAATTTTGATTTATCACCAACTGCCTCGGATTTGTAATTTGTCAAACACTCTACTAGTCAAGCCCTTTTATTTGATACCCATATTGAAGGAGAAGTGAAAAGAGAAATGAAATTCGCCATATTGTGGTGGCGGCCATCTTGGATTTGAGATTTGTCATAATGTTGCGTATTCTACTAGCCAAGGCACTTTTTTTGGTCGGGGCTTAAAAATATAGCATTCTAATTAGTCCTCAGGTAGAGTATGCAAACATATGAGACAGGTATTTTTTGTTTTATTTAATCTAGCCACTCTATAGACTCCTGGGTCCGTGACCTTTGTCTTTTGAATTCTCTTTTGTTTACCATATTTCTTAGATTAGGAGAGGAAGAGAAAAATAGGGTGGATATGGGAACCTTATTTTTTTTTGTTAATTACTATAATGGAAAAAGACGTATGTAAATCATCAAACTTCTGGAGTGGGGAAGGGGGAGTAGTGATGTTACGTCTGCGTAAAAATTGTACAATGCAGTGACGTCACTTGAACCTTCTAAACACAGCACAACGCAATATTTTGTTTGTGGAACAAAAGGAAATACGTGTACAACATTTTGACGTGACAACGTCTTATAAATTGGTTTGCCGGGTGACACTTCAAGAAACTGCGTTACGCTCCGCTCACGTTATGCGCTCACAACGAGAGCGAGTGAGAGGCACGCGTCCCTTCCACTCGGGCATGGTTAGCCCGCCTAAGAGCGAGAGAGACAGACATAAAAAGTGAAAGGCACGCGTCCCTTCCGTAAAATTATTTTACCACTCAAAGTCGTTGTCACGTAAAACTTTCGCCCGTATACCGACTTTACAGGCAACCAATTTTTTTATAACGTTTTGTTTGATCATGATGACTAAACAAAACATTTACAATATGTATAAGAGACCACCGCTTTGTAGTTCCGCCACTACGTCGTAGCTATGTCCGCTGTGTTGAGCATCGGTAGAAGAAAATATTGTACCGACTTTCTTGAACATCGCCGCAAAATTGCTAGCTTTTCGATTTTTTATCGCATACACTTCGGGAGTGTGCAACTGAACTGCATGATCTAATACCACCTTGCCCTTTTTTCTATCGGACTTTCATGGTTGATATTCCAAAGACACGAACGAAGAGGTTTGACTCTACTTTTGCGATAAGAACGTCTAGAATGTCGAATGAGTTGCCTGAGTGGGTTTTCCCGATAGTTATATAACGAGAGTGAATCGGTTTCTTGTAGGTAAACAAGCTCCATCGTAAACCGCATCGTCGCTTACCATCAGGCGAGATGGCGATCAAGTGTAAACCTATAAAAGTAAAAAAAAAGACTGTATAGACTGTATTGTAATATACCGAAATGGTATGTATGTACATTATACCATGTCGGTGAAGCAAACTCACAATAATTTCCTCTACCAATGCTCAACACGGTTAAAAAAGATTTACTTCAAAAACTGAATATCTCAGAAAATCATCACAGATTTGTATATTTACAGTACAACGGGTTCAAAGTCTTCAATATTCCTGGACTATGCGTCTCACCTGCGCGACGCGATCGTGACTCCCCTGATCAAGGAGAGAACCGACGGCATCGAGCAGTCCATCCAAGTGCTGGAGTCATATAACCTGCTGAGGGAGGACCTGGACTCGTTGGTGGAGCTGTCAGTCTGGCCGGGGCAGAGGAACCCTACGGTGCTCATCGAATCTAAGGTAGAAATGTCACCGTATGTAGTAATTATATAATTCTGGTCTATTCGTCATGGCAGGAAGAGGATGGATTGTACCAAGCAATCCCGGAGAGTGCTGGATTAAAAAAACAAGCTGAGGGAGGACCTGGACTCTTTGGTGGAACTGTCTGTCTGCCTGGTCTAGATGCTCATCGATTCTAAGGTAGGAATGTCTCCATATGAAATAACTATATAATCCTGGACTACTCGTCATGGCAAGGAGAGGATGGATGGTATCGAGCAATCCCTGAGAGTGCTGGAGTCCAATAACCTGCTGAGGGAGTACCAGGACTCATTGGAGGAGAGTGGGGCTGTCTGTCTGGCCGGGGCAAACAAACCCTACGGTGCTCATCGATTCAAAGGTAGGAATGTGTCCTAATACAGAAAAGTGTGTGTGTTAAGTACTTATGTATGCACAGAGGAAGTTTTATACTTTCTCTTTGTTCGTCATGGTAGAAGTCATAAACCATAGAATTAGTTAAAATTAGTAAATCTTTCTGTAAATAAAATTTTATTTGTTATTTATTCATAAGTAACAGTATGCTGAAATAATGTTTAGATGTAATTTAGTACATCGTAATTCGATGTAATTGTGTATATCGTTTTTTAAGAACTTCTATTAATTATACTTCTTATTTGGCGCGTTAAGGAAAAATAATGATAGTAGATTTTTACAATGCGCGTGCACACCGTCGTGTCGCTAAAACCCGACATCCTGTAGTTAGCTAATCAACATTGTAACTATCTTCAGGTTAATACGTCAATGCAAGACGTAAATAGCAGTTCTTAAAAAACGATATACACAATTACATCGAATTACGATGTACTAAATTACATCTAAAACATTATTTCAGCATACTGTTACTTATGAATAAATAACAAATAAAATTTTATTTACAGAAAGATTTACTTATATCATTCTTATATTTAGACTCTATAAGATGTGGGTACTGAAAAAAGACATTCGCGCTTCGAAGGTGCTCTTCACCATCATTATAAGCCCACATTCGCTGCTAGACATAGGCTTCTAAGGAGGCTTTTAAGGAGCTCTAGATCTGTTGTAAATCCGACAAATTAAAATACACAATGATAACCACAGACAAAAAGACATTCGCGCTTCGAAGGTGATCTTCACCATCATTATAAGCCCACATTTGCTGCTAGACATAGGCTTCTAAGGAGGCTTTTAAGGAGCTCTAGATTTGTTGTAAATCCGACAAATTAAAATACACAATGATAAACCACAGACACAATGTCGCAGGTGAAAGCGGCCATGACGCGCGCGTACAACAAGAAGGCGGCCCCGCTGCCGTACGCGCCGGGCGCCGTGAAGCGCGCGCGCGGCCGCGGCGAGGAGGCCTACGGGGACGAGGACGCCGAGGACGCGGCCGACGACGCGCCCGACAGCGACCCCGAGCACGACGGACTCATCAAGGTACGTATATACAGGGTTACAGATAAAGATAGACTTTATTTTATTAATTTTTTTTTTTCTAGACTACGTTTTTTCTTTCTTTTTTTCTAGACTACATTCCTTTATTTCTAGACAAATTTTTTTATACAGTATTATGGTATGGTAATCATCAGCCTGCATCCATTTAAGGGCATGTTTAGTATATTTAAACAAACAATTGTTGTTCTACAACTTTTGTTCAAACTCAATACACTTCCCAATTTTTGAAGTGAAAGTGAAAACTTTTTTGGTGAACACACATAGATTTTCCGTAAAATGTGAATTGTGTTCTAGGGTCACGTTCGTAAATAAAAGAAATCTTGGTGTAAACTCGGGGCCATAGTCATTCACGCTCTCCGGTTTCACCCGCGTAGTTTCTAAAGTGAGCTATCAAATTCTGAGTTGCTAGTTTTCACTTCTATCGGCAGTCCCTATGAATGTCAATTTTTTTTAAAGTTGTGTTGTCGTCTCTGGCACTCTTTAGTTCTATTCGCGTCAGCGCTTCTTTAACGCTAATGAGTGCGTGCCGCTCTTGCAACGACGAGTTCGAAGTTTTTAGATCGGCAAATACAATTTTTTACTTTGTGTGGGAAAAGATATTATACGATTTTTTTTAAACTGTAGAAAAAAAGTTGACATATTTAGTGTATTTAACAGGATGCAGGTTGATTACAAATAACCCTGTAAAGTATGTATTTATTCACAACTTAGAAATAGTTCACCAAGACACAGAAATAGTATTAATTGTATTCATATTCATCTATAACTTAGAATGACAGGAAGAACAAGACAAGCGCCTGATAGTGAACTCCATGCCTTCCCAATGCATTACAATGCCACGCAGCTATGTGAATATGAAGAATCTATATTACTGCCTAGCACTGTATTGTGCTTGACCCCCAGAGTGATTTATCTTTTTGTCTATTAATTTATCTGGAAACATTGCCCTTCATACCAGAACACAGTTATATTTGCAGTTGACTGCTTAGCACTAGAATCTTGTTATTATTTGATGTGGACTTAATTATTCCTAGCGAAAACATCACCAGTGTATTATTCTGTAAAGGATATATAACCAAAAGTTAATTTAAAAAATAAATATGTTAGGTTATAAGCAAAACCCTAATGTTTGCAATTAACATTTTATCTAATTTTAGTGTAATTTCATGTTAAATTTTCTTTGAGTTTTAAATTAATTTGTTATGATGTGGATTTATAATCTGGATTACATGAATTTAATTTCATAATACACTGTATTCAGGTACAAAAGAAGAATAGCCAGCAATCAGAATCAAGTTCCTCGAGCAGTGATAAACCAAGCACAAGCAAAGGAAAAGGCAAAGGCTCTGGTAAAGGGAAGAAGAAATAGCACCTAGTTTTACTTTAACGATTAATTTATCACGTCACTTTTGAAGCCTATTTGCTCACGAGTCTGTGAAATCTGTCAAGTGAGAATGAGCAAAAGACAAAAATACTTGAAGAGTGTTTATCCCATTGTGCATGAGTCCGTTTAGGTCTTCATTTCATTCAAACGGTTTAATTCTCCACTGTTGGGACTTTGGCCTCTACACTGGCTAGTCTAGGATCCCTTTGTGACCACTAGCAAAGTTTTCAACCATCATATGTAATATCTTTCTGCAAGACTTTACATTTCAGAAATAAGCTCACATAAATGTTGTTAGATCTTTAAAATTGAAACTCATTGCCATGTATATAAAGTTAATGATTTTTTAATAATTGGTTGTACTTTTGTGTTTCGATACATTTAATTTCTAGCTAATGATGAAAGAGATAAGGTTTTGATTGTAAGAGCAAAAGTGATTCCGTTATGGATATTGTTAAGCTCAAACCCCTGTATAGTGCGAGTTTTGATAAAAATGGTACTAAATTTCGTATTGTTAAGTTTATGGTATTTACAATAGTGGTGTTGTTTCCTTACTCTATCAGTTCCTAAAACAGCACTGACACAAATGCCATAAAAATAAACGAAATTTAAAATAGTTAATAATCCAAATTTTCTCTAAACTTTATCATATTTGTTTTGTTATAATGTTGACTACTATTTTTATAAATCATCATTGAAGTGGTTGTTAGACATTTTTAATTCACTCACGTTTGATATGGTTGGTCCTGTCCGATTTATAAGTTTCCGCCGCATCCCTTATTCAACCAACCTACGCCCTACGCAACCTTCACGCCTTCCCTCACTTCCACCCCCGCAACAACCACTGAGAGCTGGCATGCCAAACGAGCAGCAGTCAGCACACACACTCTCCTTGAAAAAGGTCGCCAGATGCGGCTAAAACTTAAGTCAGACTGAACCAACTATATCAAACGTGAGTTACCCATGAATAAATTAAGTGTATCATTAAAGCCTGTATAATATGCTTTACTTACTCTGTATTAGACGACAGAGGGAGATAGATTTGATTGCACAGTTCAAATACAAAATAAACCATTTGTGAATACCAATGAGTGGCCTTTCATATCAATTGTTGAATGAATGACCTTTCATTCATTTATGTGATGAGCAAATGACAGTGAAAATGGAGTGAAATCCTTTATAACGTAAGTATGAAGGTACTGAGTACAATCCAATCTGTTTTATTGAATTATGGAATCAAATTATTATAGCATAGAGACTTCCACTTAATTGACATGAAGCTGAGCAGCTAAAAGGGCAGACTTCTTTATGTATATTACAATTATGCTTATTTACAAGACATTCGTGAAACTCTGAAACTGCAAATTGTTAATAAACTCTTAAAAATCTCATTCAAAATACTCTGTTGGACGCTACATCTGCCATTGTGTTCTCGCTCTTAAAATACAAATGCGTGAAGAAATCATGTTCATTATTGTTGACCAATGACCTTTCTTATTAAATAGTGGTTTGCAAAAATGCCTGTGGTGAAGCGAAAGGGGTGCTTTGTATTAACCATTAAGAACTAATATTACCATCACCAAGAAACCATAATTACTTTCTATTTATGTTATGAATGGTCCACAAGGACAAGTTTTGCATAAAAGTGTTTTTGTTTTCAGTAAAGTCTTGTCTAGCCCCAAAAATAAAAGTATTTCATAAAAAGCAGTATTTTATCTACCTTGTGTTCACACAGTTCTGTATTACCCACTATTATGAACAAAATAAACTATGTATACCAGTGACCTCAATTATTATCATGTCAGTTTGTAATTAAATGTCTATTTTTACTGATGTTTTTTTATTCTCTACTTTAGTTTCTTGTTTTATGATAAAACTAGCTGTACCCAATGGTGTTACTTGTGATTTAACAACCACAATTTTTATTGAGAAAATAGGAGCCTATATTAATTCAGGTAATGTACTCTTAAGTACTTTCAAAGGTGGGTTCCCAACGAGTCACACCAAACGAGTCACACTGTGACTCGATGGGATTTTTTTTTCCCAACGAGTCACACTATCGTAACAGTGTGACTCGATGGGAATTTAAACTATTAAAGAAAGTTGCAACGAGTAACAGTGTTACTGGTTGGGAAAAAAAATCCCATCGAGTCACAGTGTGAATGGTTGGGACATTATCCACCTTTACAGAGTGGGAGAAATGATCATGTTGATATTGGTATAATAAATGAACATGAATTCTTTTAAAATGATAAAGCAAACAAATTATTTTTATTGTATAAAATATATTTATACAATAAAATTTCAAAGTCAAATTGCAAGATGTAAGTACATCGTGCAAGGCTTTTCTTCATCGTATTTTCTTTGAAATAGTTTTACTATTATCACGATTTATAATTTAAAACTTTTAGATTGTTTTTGCCTTCAATTTGTAAATAAACGGAAAGAAATAACGTGATGAATCTAATATTTTTTGAAGTTGTACTTCTTTTGACGCGTTAGGGTAAAATGATGAGAATATTTTTTACGATGCGTGCACACACTGGCACGGAACACCGAAACCCTGTATTAGGCTAGTAAACGTTGTACCTAACTTCAGGTTAATACTTCTTTATATATATCTATATTCTATGATTGAAGTTAGACTTCTTAACAAGAGCAAAAAAAGAAGAAGTATGAATTTTTTACGTGCGTACATAAGTACACACACTTCTTTTCTCAAAGCTCAACAGTAACTATTGTCATAAAAGCTATATAAATACAACTAGTTTATAACTATATTTTTGTAGTGGTAGGACTCAAAGTCAAAGTACTTTATTAATAAATGTACAATTTACATGTCGATTAAATTATGTCATTAAAAAATAAAAACAAAACCACTTTACTGTATTACAATAATTATTGTACAGAAAACTGTCAAGCATTATATGAGTATAATGTCTTTATTACAATTGTACTGACCTATGTCAAATTAATTTCTTTACATTTTTATGGGAACTTTGCCATACCACTCTCTAAAAATTCGCTGAAACTATAAAAAGTTTGATCGATAAGCCAGCACTTTAATGGCCCAACTAAAGAGGATAGGTGCGGAAAAGGCCCCGCCAAACTAACTAACTAACTAAGCCAGCACTTTAATCGGTTTTTGAAGCTGCCGAAACTTGGGGCCGATGTAACTATTTTGGGAAGAGTGTTATAAACTTCCGGTCCCATAATGTGAGTCAACTTCCGTGACCTCGTGAGAGTGTGGGATAACATCCCGCTTGTCGGCGTTGCGTATTTTGCGATGTAATGTCTCTCTCCTCGCGTGTTGTACGATTCTAGATTATTTTTGACATACACAGACACTTGACAGATCCAGATAGCAGGTAAAGTAAGTATACCAAGCTCCTTGAAATATGGTCTGACGGATGTACATTGCGATACGCCAACAATGGCACGTACGGCACGTTTTGGGCGCGGAACGTACGCTCCCAGTCGGCAGCGCGCGCGTATAGCTCGGCGCCGTATTGTAACTGAGAATGCACTATGGCGCAGTAACATGCACGTGACACTTCCGTAGACACCACTCGGGATACTCGTCTTAGCGCAAAGCACGCACTGCTAACTTTAGCACACATCTTGTCGATGTGGTGTTTCCACGTCAAGCTGCGATCAATCTCGAACCCCAAAAATGCGGTGTTCTGTACCTGACTCTTTGCAGAGTCCGTCTGGGGAAGTACCACACCTTAGCCAGTTATTCTACCGTGAAGCAGTAATGTGAAAACATTACTGTGTTCCGGTTCGAAGGGCAATGTTTCCAGTAAAATTACAGGGCATAGATATAAAAGATCTTATATCTCTGGGTGACGAGCGCAAGGCAGTGCTAGGTAATGGTTTGGACTCTTCATGCTCCAATAGCTACGTGTCACTGTGCTGTTATTTGGCAGGCATGTTGCTTACCATCAGGCTCATGTCCTGCTCGTCTCATAACCCTAAACTTTATTTAAAAAAAAAACTAGACATCAAACAATAGAATTAAGCTATTACTTTGCTACATCTACGATTTTAAATGTTTTGTCGCAGTAATTATTCATAAAATATTATATTTCTAAGCCCTATAATTTCTCTCGAAACATTTCCCTTCAAACCGGAATACAGTTATGTTTGCACATTACTGCTTGGCGATAGAATAACTGTCAAAGGCGTGGTACTTCCCCAAGCGGACTCTGCCAAGAGTCCTACCACTACATATTCATCACAATCAACTTAGGTACTTATAATTTCGCAAAATTTTTAACTAATGAAGCAATTCAAGCATCTTGCTTCAAAATGTGCAACAAGTCATCATATTTGGTTTTTTCCCCAAGATTTTATTTAATTTACTATGCCAAGACTCTAAAGCATTTGTCGTTCTGTGGGCTTTTCCAAAGACACAAATTCGGTATAAAACCTTCTCTTAGCCATTGTTTTTCCATATACTTGACAAATTGTTCTATTTCGAGATCTTTGGAACCATATATATTATAGAATAGCGTTAATGTTCACCCAGTCGCTTATAATATATGTTTGATGGGAGTAAAGGTAGAACTACACTTAGTTTTACCATACTTTTTTTTATATCTTCAGAATGCGTCAATTTCAATTCGCAGGCTTCTTTAAAATGGCTATGTTGTAGTGAAAGTAGCAATTCTTCACCACAACCCCGGGAAATATTTTCGCAAATGATTCATCGTTGCCATTTCGTAATCAGATTTAAAAGTTAGCCAAAATGTACACAGTAGTAATTTTTCAGACATTTACCAGGGCAGAGTTGGGTTGCGTTTTCAACGAGTCACACTGTGACACGTTGGGATTTTTTTTCCCAACAAGTAACAGTGTGACTCGATGGGAATTTAAACTAGTAAAGAAAGTTGCAACGAGTAACAGTGTGACTGGTTGGGAAAAAAAATTCCCATCGAGTCACAGTGTGACTCGTTTGGTGTGACTCGTTGGGAACCCACCCTTTCAAATCTGATCAGACATTAATAAATAAACATCTACACTCTACACCCAAACTTTCACCTTTAAAATATTGTAATTTTTAAATTGTGCTGTTATACTACACAGCACTCATCATCCAGAGATATGAGATGTTTTATCTCTATGCCCTGTAATTGCACTGGAAACATTGCCCTTCAAACCAGAACACAGTGATGTTTTCACATTGGCCTTCAGATTACTGCTTGGCGGTATGTTTACCGAGATGAAACTGATTCACTCTCGATTTGAAGACAAACACATAAATGTCAAAGTTTGGATATTTTTAGCTGTTTGTTTGTTGGAATAGCCGAATAGATCAGGTTGAAATTTGGATCACAATTATAATCTGAAATGCATGCAATGAACTATGCCAGTTAAATTATGGGGGTGCTGCTAGTCTTTCTATACATTGCTGTGAAGTGAATGATATTTGTCTGTTTAATGTCAGTCTATCATGAAATATACTGGACTCAGTCATCAGGTATGATTTCAGAAACCTGAATCTCACCTACACCTCCGTGTATTTTTCCAAGTGCAAATGTACAAGTTTCATCACCAGATGTACAAGTGTCATCATAATGTCATAATCAATGCTGGGCTTTCTGTTGGAGTTGGGTTGGCGGGAGTGAAGCCCACTTCCCCACACACAAAACAGGCGCACCAAGACGTCGAGTTGCGGAAACAGCCCGCCCACGAAGCCTGAGCGGAGCGCTACTACTACTACTACTAGTGTTATTCTACCGCCAAGCAGTAATGTGCAAACATTACTGTGTTCCGGTTTGAAGGACAATGTTTCCAGAGAAATTACAGGGCTTAGAGATATAAGATCTTAGATCTCTGGGTGACGAGCGCAGTGCAGTGCTAGGTAATGATTTGGACTCTTCATGTTCCAATAGCTGCGTGTCACTGTGCTGTTATGTGTCAAGCATGTTGCTTACCATCAGGCACATGTCCTGATCGTCTCGTCACTCTATATTTAAAAAAAAAAAAAAAAAAAAAAAAGTGTCATCACCAGTGGCTTTAACGGTGAAAGAAACATTAAGAGAAAATTGTCATAATCCAAGAAAGGCGTCTTTCGACATGCATTAGCCCACGCTGGGCCAGTGTGGTGGATTATAACCTTAACTTTTTTTCAACTAAGACTCATCTTCCCAGCAGTGCATCAAGTAATCAAATTACCCATTACCAAACTGCCTGTTCTGTAATAATTCAACAATTAATGGTTATATTACCAAATATCTCAAAAGAAAACAATGAGTATATGTCGTCTTACTCATATACTAGAAGGAATCAAGCCAATAGAACATACACACATAAATATTTATCAACATAACGATTTATTACATAATTCACACTAACATTTCTGAGAAGATTTTCATACTTGAATTCCCTAGTCTTTTCTTATAAGTTTAACTCTAGGGTCGTCGGGCCTCATCACTACGTAGGTCATCTTGTACCTCTTGTTGTCTCCGTCGGTTTTAGCGTAGTTGTAGCACCCAATAATTCCCAAGCCAACTCCGACCAATGCCACTCCGGTCGTAGCTAATACTTCGGGGATTTCAGTCCAGCCTTGCTGCAGTAATTGGCCGAGGGATCTTCTCGAGGCAGCAGCCATTATATTAGTAACGAAGAAACGCAGATGGTTAATCTATTAGTTAATTCGAAGTGAAATAAATTATTTTAGTTTTAAATTGATTCCTAAATCCGTATGTACGTAAAGTCGTAAACTTATTTTCATGGGCGAAAACAAGTATTAGTATTACCAGGCTACTTTTGAAAAAAATGCCAATAGTGAAAATATTTTGAGCCAAATTTGGAAACTTATTTGCTGCATTGTTACTGTCTATAGAAAGTTATTGCTCTGTCAAACTAGTATTTGTAACCGTTTATTACTAATATAAATAATATCAAAGTAAGTATATAAGTAAACGTAAAAAATAAAATTTCGCTTCTATAATGTTCTACCGAGTTGCTGTCAAAGTTATTTTTTCATAGTGACACGAGCAGATGATTAACTAATCAACTTGCGATCAATGACGTGTTACTCTCAATTACTCAGTATAGTTAGAGTTCATCTGATGCAACTATTTTGATATTGCTTCCCATCACCTTTCGAAGTCCATTGCCACTACTAAAGCGGTGTCACCGTGGGTGTCACTGAAGCATGTCAAATCCCCAGATCCCGGTAATTGTAAGTACCGCAAAAATAAATTAAATATATCTTTGACATAGGCGCTGTCCCGTCAACCTCCCTAGCAACATCAAAATCTGATGCTGTCAGGATCTATCAGCAGTCAGTAAATCTATTACCAATAATAATAAGTTAGCTGACAGCACTCATGATCGCAAGGAAGTGTGGAAGAGCAAGGATCTGCATGGGCGATTCGTGAGCGATGGGAACCCTAACTGCTGGCGGCAAACTAGGTTTAGGTTTTAAAATCTTTTTATGTTGTTTTTTTGCATAATTTGCATATGGAAAGAATATGGCTGTTTCGAGGAAGATTCGTGTAACTTTCGGAATATAAGTGGTGCCCAGTGATTAACTGGAACAAACACTCAGACAGACAACAATTTTAAAAAGATTTTTTTTTCATTTAGGTTTTACAAATTATAAATAGTAAAATATAATAACAAACAAGTATGCAAATGTAAATATTACACATTATTGCACACTTTCAATTTATTGCGTACTTTCATCGTTATAATTACACTTTCATAAGCATTTAGAAAAAGTTATGTATTTGCGTGGATGTGTAGATTTTAGGTATATAATAATTATAGTTAGTTTGTATTAGTTCGTACTAATCTGACCTACTTTGAGGTTTCTGCCTCAACAGAAAAAAATTACCAGTATTGTGAAAGTGTATAATAATTATTGAACATTATTGTCCCTATTCCAACGTATTGCTTTAAGAAAAGACGGTAGCAAAGCTGTTAAAACTTAGCATTATTAGAATCGTATAAATTCATTCCAATAGGACTGCCCTAGTGGCTTAGTTGGTAGTAGCTCTGCCTGCGAAGCCGAGGGTCGTGGGTTCGATCCCCACCCAGTGCAAATATTTGTGTGATGAATTCAATTGTTTGCACTGTGTCTGGGTGTTTCTATGTATAATAAGTATGTATTTAAAACTATATAAGTATTATATCAGCTATCTGGCTGCCATCACACAAGCTTTGCTTAGTTTGGGGTCAGGTGGTGTTTGTGTGTGAATTGTCCACCAATATTTATTTATTATTATTATTATTTAATAGGTACAATTGTATGTATTACCAGACATATTGCATGCCTCTAAGAAGAGGCCAGTTTGTATGGATCAACTTTTTGTATCACCTTATATTACCTGCAAACAGCAATAAAGATTTTTGTTTTTTGTAATTACTTTGATTTTGACTTTGACTATTAGCTAAAATTAGATTACAAGGCTTAAAATAGCAACACTACGCTAAAGTAATACTACAGTTGTATTGTCAGTGTCTTATTCGTATGATATTTATTTGACACAGATTACACACCGTTATTAGATTAATTTCTTTTTTACTTAGAAACACTACAAGATTTATATTTTGCCACATTCATTTTTTTTTCCATAAAGATGCAAACGTACTGACAGCACTCGTATTAAAAGACGAAAACGTTACTTGTTATTGTTTTTTGTGTAGATCTTAACTTAATCTTAAATAACTTTAAACGAGCAATTCTTTAACTTTTTTAAACAATGAAAAACTATTACATTAACATAAGATTGCGACGGTTTTCGCAACGTTGCGCGACAGTAGGTACATGGTTGGTCATGAAATAATGGATCAGGGTTCGAATCTAACCAGCTTTTCTTTTTGACGTGACGACGTCTTATAAATTGGTTTGCCGGGTGACACTTCACGAAACTGCGTTACGCTCCGCTCACGTTATGCGCTCACAACGAGAGCGAGTGAGAGGCACGCGTCCCTTCCACTTGGGCATGGTTAGCCCGCCTAAGCGCGAGAGAGACAGACATAAAAAGTGAAAGGCACGCGTCCCTTCCGTAAAATTATTTTACCACTCAAAGTCGTTGTCAAGTAAAACTTTCGCCCGTATACCGACTTTACAGGCAACCAATTTTTTCTAGATCCTTTTTTTGAGAAAATCTATCACTGGGAGCCATTTATCTGCATATCTAAGTATACTCAGTGTCGAAACTGAGCGAAGCTCGGTCACCCAGTTTCTAGCACATGATACGACAACTAAAGGGCGCAAAATTTATTACTGGTCAATTTATTCCAAACACAGGTTCAATTAAATCTTATATGGATTACTGTTCGTAGTTTGTGAGTTTGTGTTCGCACTTCGCGTCCTAACGATGGTGTGGCTAGGTACCGGCCAAAGATTCAATCGAGTGACGTGCCTAAGCGTGATAGTGCATAGGCCACAAGCCACAACTCCCTTATTCCCTTATCCGTAAAATACTTCAGTCTTCAAAATTACCGCAACGTTGCACTTATAGCACTTTTTATCACATACAAACTATTCTTATCTTCATTCAAAGCAGACTAATTCTTCTATTTATTCTAAATGGTAAACTGATTCACAATGTAATCCGAACGATTCAAATTCGCGGAACGACAATCCTTGTCTCTGTCATTCTAAAGCAATAAGACAAAGACCGGGAGAGAGTGTGAAAGAGATTAATCTGTGAAGTGTGAGCTTGATTTGCCCATCCTGCACAATTTTCTATCAGAATGGATTGTGAATCGCTACCGATTGCTCATAGCTCCAAAAAGCTACAACGTTTCAAGACTCTAACGAAGATGATTTACTGCACTTTCGTAATTGGAACAAATACTTTGAAATACCTACGTGGGCGGAATGGGCATAATGTGAATAGTTTCAAGTGTTTTAGAGTAAGCTAGCGTCATAAACGTCATTGCATTACATCAGGTGAGATGGTGGTCAAGTACATACGAGGGTCAAACTGAAAGTTCTTAGAACTGGCCACTTATAAACAATATAATAAAAAAATAATTCTATAATTTGAAAATAGAACTCTTTGCCAATATTACTGAGTATATACTTCATTCATTTGTCATTTGTTTTACGATTTGGCGGCAAATTGAAAATTGTCTGTGTCACGTCAACATGAATTTAACACGAGAAAATTTTCGTGCAATGATTTTTTATGACTTTCGATGTCATTTAAGTCAACAAGAAAGTTATGATAGACTACGATTGGCCTTTCACGATGAAGCCCCATCTCGTGCGACTGTTTACAACTGGTTTAATGAGGTTAAACGTGGTCGCACTAATCTCACTGATGATTTACGTGAGGGACGGCCTTCTACGGCGACGACTGAAGATAACATCTGTGTTGTGCGGCGTATGATAGAGACTGACAAAAGAGTGACCTATCAGCAGATTCGGACAAGCTTAGGCATCGGTATGAGTCAAGTGAACAAAATCCTACACGAACATTTAGCGGCCAGGAAGCTTTGCGCCCGGTGGATACCTCATAATTTGACTGAGGCTCAAAAACTCCATCGTGTGGATTGGTTCCGTAAAATGATTGAAAGATTTAACGGAGGTGACTCAAATGCTGTGTTCGACATACTAACAGGTGACGAAAGCTGGATTTACTGTTATGATCCTGAAACCAAAAGACAATCTGCTCAGAGGGTGTTTCCTTTCGAGGAGTTGCCAACTAAAGTGAAGACAGATCGAAGTGCGGGGAAAAAAATGGTGGCCTCGTTCTTTGGAAGGATAGGTCATTTCGCAACAATTGTGTTAGAGGATCAAAAACAGTTTCTGCAGAATGGTACACTACCAATTGTTTGCCACTTGTCTTGGAAAAAGTTCGAGAGAAACGACCTCGCAGTAGGATCCTCCTTCGACACGACAACGCCTCATCGCACACCGCCAAGCGAACGATCGACTATTTGGCGACATCAAACGTTGAATTACTGGGTCACCCGCCGTATAGCCCCGACCTCGCGCCTTGTGATTTTTATTTATTTTCAAAAATTAAAGAAAAACTTAAAGGAAAGCGGTTTATGAATGCTGAAGAAGCGGTGGCTGCGTATAGCGATGCCATTGAAGAGACCCCTAAGGACGAGTGGGCAAAGTGCTTTTCCCAGTGGTTCCATCGCATGCAGCGGTGTATTGACGTGAATGGACAATATTTTGAAAAGATATAATAAAACTAATAACTGGCTAATGTAATCAGTTTTTGATTTTCTAAGAACTTTCAGTTTGACCCTCGTATGTACAAACGTATTATTGCTAAAATGGAGTTAAGGTTGTTAATCAGAGGTATGGTCTTGTGGACTGCCGATAGAAGTGAACACTTATTTCTTACGGTCTTAAATTAAATTAATAGTATTAAAGCACTAATGTTAAACAATACCATAGAATAGATAATATAAACAATACACAAAACGTCATCTGTAAGGTAACTCCAGCACCTAATATTGCCAACCAATCACGCAAGTCGGTCAAATGAAGTCACAAGGTTTCAACAATACAAAAAGTGTGAAACGCGGATGTCCTCTGCCACTGCTCTGCCCTGTTTCAATGCTACACCGCTACGTCACCATCACCACCCGATATTAGCATGTCGGTGATGCCAATCCATTAAATTATTCCTACCAAACTCAGACCAACACTTCTTATTACCCTACCAAAAACTTAAACAAGTTCTCATTTCGTAAATACAATACATTATTAAGACCTTACATTTAAGCAAAGCCTGGTATCCTGGTAACGATACTCACTTAGATAGGTAATAGATAGGTTTTGTAGTGGTAGGACTCTTGGCAGAGTCTGCCTGGGAAAGTACCACACCTTCGCCAGTTATTCTACCGCCAAGCAATAATGTGCAAACATTACTGTGTATTAATAATGTGTCCCGGTTTGTAGGGCAATGTTTCCAGAGAAATTACAGGGCTTAGAGATATAACATCTTAGATCTCTGGGTGACGAGCGCAGTGCAGTGCCAGGCAATTACTTGGACTCCTCATATGCCAATAATAGCTGCGTGTCACTATGCTGTTATGTGGCAGGCATGTTGCTTACCACCAGGCACATGTCCTGCTCGTCTCATCACTCTTTTTTTTATATTTGGGATGAGTATTATGGAAACTCTTTGGATACTCATTAATCAAAACAAAAACAAAACAAAGCGTCAAATCCAAAATTAAATTGTCACAGAAATATTTCATTGAAAGCATTGAAAGTCTTGTGAATTTAAGCATAGTGATCTGTGATTTGAGCTTGTTATCGATATTATCCTAGTGATTTCTCAAGTACTAAAATGACTCCTGAACCTAAACTTATCCAACATGCAGCGTCAATAAAATTCGCCAAAGGTCTCGTAGGTTTGTTCAAGAGAGGCTGGTGGGAAATACCGGAGATAATGGGCGCTTCTGCAATGGCTCTCACGGGCTTCGCTCTCGGCGTGATCGGTTGTTATAATTACGAAAAATCAGATGGCGATAACAAAGAATATAAGTCAACTTATGTGGTGGTACGAGCCAATGACCCCAGAGCTAAGACGATTAGAAATCCTGTCATCACAGAGTTCCACTGCTAAAAAATGTATTTGTATTTACATGTTTAAATAATAATGAAAACCACGATTTGAAAACATTTTAGGTACAGGGTTCATCACGTAATAGAACTATATGAATCTTGATATTTGCCAAAGAATAAATACGCTTAGACTGGCGGTGGCCATTTAAAACTAAAAACAAACTTTTTTCTTCTGAACATGCGTCATCAAAACAAATAGATCGCAATTAAGCCCTATATAATGTTTTCAAATCGTGTATGCTTGTGCAATGCTTGAAAACGTCATTACATCTTCATTATGAACTGGTTCGCAATTTCTAGTAAAAAATAAATTTGTAGGTTTTAATTCTTATTTTAACTTTCCTTTATTGTTTAGCATAAACATCCCACTAAATGTTTCCACTGCTGGAAATCTCCACCACCTTCTCTTGCTCGGAGAGAGTCCAAGCCATAATCCATTAGGCAGCCAGCCCAGTGCTGATTGGTGAAAGACACATGACTTCTAAAAAGATTCTAGGTACATGTCGGTTTACGGCAATCTATATAATAGTCATCGTTCTCCCGACTAGACCAGCCGTAACTTACAAGTATTATTATTTTTAATTAATTTTACTTACTGTAGTATAAAAGGCGGTACTCCCAAAAAGGTCACAGTTTATTAGAGCTATTCGGCGTCCGATCCCCAACGCCTCGCATGGATATTATTTTTTAGTTAATTTTAACGGGATAAAAAGGTAGCCTGCGTTTTAATCTAGGGTATGTCATCATCAGCCTGTGTTCGTCCACTCGTCCACTGCTGGGCATAGGCCTCTCCTAAGATACGCCACTCATCTCTCTGATCCTCGGTCTTACGTTTCCAACCGCCACCAGCCATTGAAGTATAATTGGAAGTAGGACGAGATACAAGAGGGATGAACTATTGTAACTGTCAAAGGGGGACAGACTAAGTATAGAGATATTCTAATAACAAGATGCTAAAAAAAATGACAACTCAAAGAAAATGGCAGTCATGGGAACTGCCGATAGAAGTGAAAACTTATACCTAACTCAGAATTTGATAGCTTACTTTTGAAACTACGCGGGTGTAAACGGAGGGCGTGGCCTAGTCATCATGGCATGGCCATCTCGAAATGCGTCAGCATTTCCCATTGGCTGACGCATTTTTAGATGGCTATACCATGATAGCCAGACCACGCCCTTTCAGCGTTTCCCATTGGCTGACACATTACTAGATGGCCTAAACCTTTGGCCATCTAGTAATGTGTCAGCCAATGGGAAACGCTGAAAGGGCGATGATCGAAGATTTCTTATCATACCCGAGCGGGACGCTAGAATTCTATTCACAGCCCACGAAACATCTGTTTAGGCGCGCCAAAAGAAGTTTTCGGTTAATAAAATGTATTCTTTTCTTCATTTTAATCCGCATCCGCGTTTGTACTTGTGTATTGATTCGAATGACACTCGAATATGATTTGATTCGTGGCAAACCGGCAAACCATATTCGTGGTCATTCATTTTAGGTTTACTGTTTTTTTGACAATGACAAATTGCTGAATTGCAAATTGATTGCTGACTTTCACATGACGTTTTTGTCATTGAGAAGGTCATCAGTGTTAAGAAAATGTTGCTAGGATATGTAACAATAGCTTATGAAGCATTTCGATTTCTTGAAGATGCATTACACCTGACTATTCACACAAAGTATTCAATTATGTAATTAAATTCGTTATTTGCGCATATAGGTACAGATGTATAAATATAAAACAGAGCTCCATATTCCGCCTTTCAGCATGCATATTTATTAATTATTAGGTATTACATTTTTTCATAATCCAACTATAAGGGAAAATGGCGGTGACTCCCGCTCCGGCTTGTACTTGGCACAAAGATTGTCCATAGCTATTCAACGTGGTAATGCTGCCAGTGTAATGGGCACCTTTGTGTCAGGTACCGTTAGGGGTGGGTTATGTGACTGATGAATTTATGATGTTATTTTTAATTGTGTGATTTAGTAGCTTATATCATTATTTAAACTTTGTCAATTTATCATATAAACTAATATATGAGCTTGATTTGAAATTTAAAAAAATATTATGGCTTATAAAGATATGTCTCAATTTTGCCAAAAGTGGTACCAATCTTTCGTTTTATTAAATTTGTCTGATCAATTGAAAAATTTACGTCACCTCTGATGAAATTGAGGACAATCTTTGAAAGGTTTTATAGCATTCGGAAAACACCTTAATGTTAATGAATGAATTATGCGATAATAAAGACCCAGAGATATTATGGAGCGCCGTAACCGTTACCGAAACTATCGGATATCCGAAATAAAATTTTCACTGTTATCGAATCCATTTCTCAGCCTACGGATTATTTTGGAGAGATAGGACTGCAAAATTGATTTATTGTTAAATATAATCTTTCTCTCCTCAGTTTTTAGAACTATGATTTGGTGATAGGCAATATACCATTTTACCATTTAAGTATGTTCATATTTTACTGCAATATAATGCACGTATCCTAAATAATTACATATCCGAAGCCGACGTAATTTTATTCCTATTTTCACACCCGTAACCTAATCTGACATAATATCATATCCATAAGACCCCATTAATATAATGACCGGGCCTGGGCATTAAGGTCTTCTTGTGTTGTTTAAATAAAATAGTCATTATGTACTTAGCAAGACTTAAGGACTCTCCTTGGATTATAGTCAATAGCCTCGGAAGAACTGAGGGATTATTTTGAAAGTTGTCGTTGAAATAAATATTTGTCTGTTATAAAGCATAGGCCATTCATCGAGAAAACAGTTGCAGAATTTCTTAGAGAATAATACGAGTAGTTTTCTAAATTCTAAATTAATGAAGTCGTGGGCAAATACGAGTCACTTATAAAAAAAGCAGTTATAGGGAAGTGAAAAGTGCCGATGGAAGTGAAAATGTATAACTCGGAATTTGATAGCAAACTTTGGAAACTACGCGGGTGAAACCGATTTGGAATATATCTTTCTAGCATTGTCGTCTAAATAAGTCTTCTAAGTATGGCCATCTAGACTACATGAACATGGTTAGATGTGAAAATGTGTAATGGTTATCATCCATGGTAACACGCCATTGTCATCTAGAAAGGCATTAGCAGTAGCAGTAGTTCAAAGTATGCTTTCAAATTCTGAGTTAAGTATAAGTTTTCACTTCTGTCGGCAGCCCCTATGGCTGCCAATTTTGAAGTGAAAACTTTTTTGGCGCTCCACACATATATGTTTCGTGGGCTGCGAATTGACCTCAACCGACACGTTCATAAATGAAAGGATTCTTTGGGTGAACTCGGGATCAGACTGGAAAAGCGTTAGCATTTCTAGATGGCCATAACGTGTTACCTATTACATATTTGTACATCTAACCATGACTATCTAGTCTAGATGGCCATGCTTGGAAGGCTTATATATAATTATGTAGGTACACCATAATGCTTTGAAGATTTATTCCAGACTAACAGTTCAGTACCCTCCGGTTTCACCTGCTTAATTTACAAAAGCTATTAAATTCTGAATTATCATTCAGATAATTTTCTTATCTATCGGCAGCTCCTTTGACTGCCAATTTTTTTTAGGATTAGATTTTCTACATGTATTTCTATGTGGTATCACTAGTCTGGTGACTTCGCCGACGTAGGTTGTAGGTATCGTGATTTGTGTGGATTTGTGGATATTGCTCGGAAGTTTAAATTATTTGTCGTACTTGGACTTTTCCATACAACGCCGGAATATCGTGAGGATCGTTCCTATTCTTCTTAATTACCAGCGCAATGGCTTCGCGTTTCGATTGTGTGGAGCAGGGTCCTCCTATTGAAGTGTTTCAGTTGATGAAGTTGTTTACCGAAGATACATATCAAAATAAAGTGAATTTGAGCGTTGGCGGTACGTATTAATACCCATATTCTTTATTTTAAAAACTATAATATCCTGACATAACAATATCCTGATGAAACACAAGACGTTGGCGAAATTGTGCTCACCAAACATTTATCTCACACAAATATAAATCACAACCAAATAGAAGCCAGAAATTCATCTAAGATGTAGAATCAGATGACATAAATAAAAACCAGAAATTAATAGAAGATGAGGAAGAAGAAGACTTTAATCAGCTGACTATTATTTATTTTTTTTATTTATAAATTAAGACTAACAAATTGTATTGCATGCCTCTCGCAGAGGCCAGTTTGTATGGGGCAACTTTTAAAATGTTTTGTATCATCTTATCTTACCTACAAACAGCAATAAAGATTTTTGTATTTGTATTTATAACTGGAATTTTACATCTTGTTACCTTATTATATAATATTTCTATATCTAATAGAGCTTTATCAACACTTTGCTAGACCACTTACCATTTTCTTAAATCTTGCTGAACAGAGCTTAGTTAACTTTTTAAACCCTTCATGAGGTTTGTTTACCTATTGCTTTTTAGTAAGAACTTATTATTTTTTTAAATGGGCAATGCCCATCATAAAACTAAATTACTCACCTAACTACATTAATTAGTACACATACCTAAGTATACAAACTTTTTTTTTAAACTGCTACTTAATTTTTTTTTAATGAAATTTAGACAATATAGTTCTGATTCTAATACTGATGGTTCATAATATTGATTGATCAAGATAATATAGGTAATACAGTTTCTTATAACCACTACCAGTTTGGTTATCAGTCATGGTGACTTTACCACACTAAGTAAATGAGAATGATAACTTACTTTTATGTCTTAAATATTTGTGTATTTAATTGTAGTACTTGCTGGTCTCAATATATAGGTCAAATATTGTCATAACTTTAATTCATTATCATTGATATGTAGTAGTTGGTGATTTATATTTATACCAGCAGTGCCGCACGGTTTTACCTGTATAGTTCTAGTTCTTACGAAAATAAGTATTATTCCAGGATTCATCTCTGTCCATTCAGTAGTTCCAATGTTCTTGAACAACAAACAACTTTCATGTTTATAACATGTAGCCTACCCGAAGAACTATAAGATTTATTTATTATATATTCACTCATTTAATCTTTTTTCTTAATTTTTAAGTTTTTTACAATACATATATAAAAAATTAGTGTCCAACCGAAACTGATTTTCCGGCCGAAACCGAAACCGAAACCGAATGTTCGGCCGTGGCTTCAGTTTCGGCCGAAACCGAAACCGAAACCGAAACTCACGTGGTCAAGTATATAATTTATTAAAATACTGAAATTTGGTGCATTTTTACCTATTATTTTGCCTTAATTAGGACATGAAATGGAAACACAATATATATCATAATAGGATAGATAAGAAATCAGTAAGAAGTCTTGTTAGTTGGTTGCTACAGAACTATCCGAATGGCACACGATAATTCCCGAAAAGGGCCGACAGCGTCCGTCAAAGCGTTGCCGCGGAAAACAAAGTTAGGCGATCGTGAACTTGCTTGAACTTGTTAAGTTTCGGTTTCGGCAAAAGTTTCGGCCGATTTTGGCCGAAACCGAAACTGTGGCCGAAACTTGATTTTTGGCCCGAAACTCGGCCGAAACCGAAACCGAAACCGAACTTTCGGTCGGACACTATAAAAAAATACAAACATTATAAAAAACTTAAAAACTAGGGTGCCGCCAGCAGCGGGGGCAGGGCCCAAGCTACCGGTGGTTAGGGCTGCAGACTGAGGAACCTCCTGACGATGCGCGCTGTGTCGAGGATGACCGCCTTCTGCATCTGACCCTTAATCCAACCGTCTAGCGAAAGTCTCTTAAGATGTTGGTCGAGACTTTTCGCTACAAGGCCGTTTGCCGACACAACTATTGGGACTATGATCGTCGAATCAACATCCCACATGGCGGTAACCTCATGAGCCAAGTCAAGGTACTTGCTAAGCTTGTCCTTCTCAGCTTTCACGAGGTTCTCGTCATGTGGCACGGTGATATCGACGATTACAGCCTGGCGCTTGGACCGGTCTACCAGCACGATGTCAGGCTTATTGGCGACAATAGTCCTGTCCGTGATGATAGAGCGGTCCCAGTAGAGCAACGCACGACCATTCTCGAGAACTGGCAGAGGTGCGTACTTATAGTACGGCACCTCGGACTCGACAAGGCCGTATCGAAGAGCAAGCTGCTGGTGGATGATCCTGGCTACTAGGTTATGTCTGTGCAAGTACTCGCCGTTAGCAAGATGCGAACAACCGGAAATAACATGACGAAGTGATTCGCCTGGACGGCGGCATGCCCGACAAATGTCGACCGTACCGTCCTTCATTATGTATTTCCGGTAATTGTTCGTCTTGATAACTTCGTCAGCAATTGCACAGGCAAAACCCTCGGTTTCTCCGAAGAGGTCCCCGAAGCGTAGCCAGTTCACCGACGCGAGCAAATTCACATCGGGCCCCGTCAGAGCCCGATGTGAATTTATTATATTATCATTTTTATTATATATTATTATTATACATTTATTGAAATTGATACAGTAGTTCCAAAGATGGACATGACTTCATGTATAATAAAATTAAACTTGGAACTAGAATAATCTAAGATTAAAAACAAGATTTCCTGAAGAGTTTGTAAAACATTCACTATGATATAATGTTAGAAAATTCATGAATCCATGAAAATTTTATCAAAATTTCATATACCTTAATCCAAACTGTATGTTGTTTTTGGCAGCGGTAGCACTCAGTCCAGAGTGAGCATGAAAAAGTATAACAAGTTTGCCAGTTTACTGAGAAGTAATAATGTACAAAGATTAGTGTGTTTAGGTTCAAAGGACAAAGTCTAGTGAAAATAATGATGAAACTGATGAACACTACTATGCTGAATTAGACTTTTCATGTTCAAATAACTATGTGACACTGTGCTGTTATGAGCTGGTGTATAGCTTACCATCAGGTGCACATCTTACTCAGTTAGATAACCTAACAAAAAAAGTAGTATTCAACTGTATTCTATGTGAACGAATTCAGAAAAGGACAAGCAGGATGAAGAAATAGAGATCTACTAGCCTCTATATATAAAAATGTTATATTGGTTTGTGTACACTTCAAAAACTCAAAAAGTTCTACACCGACTGAGCTGAAATTTTTCAATGATATATAATCCGCATCAAGGATAGTTTTTTATCTAATTATTGCGTCACAATGTGCCACAGCAAAGCATGGCAGGGTACAGCGAGTGTATTATAAAATCTTAAATTTTCAGCATACAGAGATGAAAATGGCAAACCCTGGGTGCTGCCCGTGGTCAGGAAGACAGAGAAACAGATGGCAGCCGATGACACCCTCCTCCACGAATATCTACCAGTACTCGGTAAGTTTCAAATAACAATCAATTACTGTACTACTAATTACTCTGTCTATACTCTGTGTTACTTGGTTGGTAAGGTGAGGTCAAATGAACCTGAACCATATTATTTTATTTTGTCATTATACATGCCACTAAATATACCTAATAATGATAGAGCCCACTTAGATAAGTACCACACCTATATCAGTTATTCTACCACCAAGCGGGAATGTGCAAACATGACTGTGTGTATAGTTTGAAGGGCAATGTTTCCAGTGAAATTACAGAGCAAAGAAATAATAAATCATATTAAATCTCTCGACAACGAACATAATTCAATCTTCTTTCGATTTTTCTACAGCTTATTTGCGCACCCTGTTTTTTTTCATTGTCCACATATTATTTTCCATCCTAAGGTTGCCTGGAAGAGATCACTTTTAGGGATAAGGCCACCAACTTGTCGCACTAGTTTTTAAGGTTTATTGTAAATTGTGTATCCCATTCTTTTGGTGTGTCAATAAAGTGTACATCTATCTATAGTGCTGTGCCTAGGCAGGTTTTGGACTCTTCACATTCAAAAAACCTATGTGGCACTATGCTGTTATGGTCTTATATTGCTTATAATCAGATGTATATTATGCTTGTCCCATAACTATGGTATTTATTTACTATAGCAACTTTGATTATGGTCATTATAGAGTCAACAGACTACAGGATACTTTTAATTAGTATTAATTACTGGCATGTTTAACAATTGAGTCACATCCTTTGCATTTCAGTGTTGACTCAGGTGTGCAATCTCACTAGGTATTGTGCAATACTGGGTTCTAAAATGTGCACGTTAAGATGATCATCTGTGTCTAAATAGAGGAAGAAATTTCAGTTTTATGACAGTACATAGTTGTTAGGGTCAAACTTTATTCACATAATAGTTTGATTATCTAAAAAAAATGTTTTTCTTTTGAGATACATAATTATTATCGATTTTTGAGATTTCAGTTGATTTTTCTGTAAAGCTGCAAAGAAAGCTGAAAGCTGCAAAACTGTTTTCGAATTAATTTATAGTGCTAGTACCTCTGAAATATATTCTACCACACAAAAAAACAATCATCGAACATGATTTAATAAAGAGTATCTATTTACTCACCAAAGGTTGCCTGGATGAGGTAGCTTTAAAGCTGCCAACTGTCACACTGGGTTTAAACTTTATCATTAAGTAATATTTTTCACAGGAAATATTCCGTGATAAATGTTACGTCAGGTTCCATTTAGGGATTAATTAAGTGAGTGGATTTGGTGGTATTAGAATGCACCAAATATTTGAACATAAACAGCAATAATCCTATACAAATACGCTTTCGGTATTTATCATACCATAATATGTTGAGATAAGAATACAGATAAAATATGTTATGATATAATTTTAACCTAATGACATAAGTGATAAAGTTGATTTCAAAACAATATGTTTACTTTTAAATTCACCATCATTTTTGCCTTCTGCCACCATCTTGCCCTACCATCTACCATCACCATTCTGCCCTAGGGTTATCAAAGCTAATTTATAATATTTTAGTATTATGTAATATTATGTAATTATTATTTATTATGTTACCATTAGGGTATAGCTAGTTAAGTAGGCATAAGAAGCCCATTGTACGTTCCCACTGCTGGGATTCGTGGCCTTCACTTACTAGGCGAAAGTCGAGGTCATAATCTTCCATGTTAGCAGATGACACATGTCACGTTCTCGATATATATTATCAAAGAAGTTTAACCACGATGTTTAACCCGTGAATGTTTAATCACTATTAAAGCCGGTGGTGAAGATAAATTTGTATATATGCACTTGAATAACAAGAACAAAATTAAAAATTTTGATTAACCCCCGACTACCTCGGATCTCGGATTATCTGTATAACGTTCTACTAGTCAAGGCCTTTCATTTGATACCCATATTAAGGGAGTTGTGAACAAAGAAATGTATTTCGCTATTTTGTGGTAGCGGCCATCTTGGATTTAAATTTGTCATAGTGCAAAGTACTCTATTAGTCAAGCCCTTTCATTTGATACCCATATTGAGGTAGTAGTAAAAAAAGTAATACAATTCGCCATTTTGTGGTGGCGGCCATCTTGGATTTGAAATTTGTTATAATGTATAGTGTTCTACTAGTTAAGCCCTTTCATTTGATACCCATATTGAGGTAGGTTGTGAAGAAATATTTTGTCCGCCATTTTGTGGAGGCGGCCATTTTGAATCAATATTAACCAAACATAGCTAAGAACATCCGCACGGGTATTACTCAAATACTCAAAATACTCAAATCTTTATTGCGTCATATGTAGGTACAGTACAATCATGTGTTGTGATTATAGTTATTGTATTCGTTACATATGGCCCTATAAGGGCATGGCAAAAGTGGCATCGGAACGTCTCATTTCTAGGTCATCAAAATTGTCTTGAAAAAAGTCTTGTAGTTTGTAATAGCATTTATTCTCTAATATATTCTTTAGACATTCAATAAAATGGATATTTTTTTCCAAGTCTTTTATGTCATTTGGTAGCTTATTGTATATTTTTGCAGCCATTGAGTGTGGGCCAGCGCTATGCATTTCTAACCGGGATTTAGGTTCAACAAGTTTGTGCCTATATTGAGATCTAATGTTTCGTGCAGTCTTCCGAGGTTGGTCCGCAAATTTATCGAAGAATTCATTATATTTTCTAACAAATTTACAACATTCTAAAATATATAATGAAGTAAGAGAGTATTTTAAATTTTATAAAATATGGTTTGTGAAAGTTATCTATGTCTGTGTCGGGAGTTTTTATATTAGCCAGGATACGGATACATTTTTTGGGCGACAAAGAGGCTGTCTGCATCCACACTATTTCCCCAAAGAGTAATACCGTATCTGAGCCACGACGAAGCAAACGCATTGTAAGCCGTTATTGCTGTATTTAGGTCAGACGCCCGCCTTAGTTCTTTTAATGCATATGAAAAGCTAGACAATTTTGATTTTATTTTGCTTATGTGTTTTTCCAATTCAAATGCGTATCAAGCTCTAAACCTAGTAGTGTAGCCGTATTTACACATTCTAATCTATTATTATTGTAGCAAAAGTTAATGTCAAGGGGTGATTTTTGTGGGGGTCTAAATTGTATGATTTTTGTTTTTGTAAAATTTAAGTCAAGACAGTGGTCAGTCATAAAATTATTTATACCATTAAATATGTCAGCTAATATTTTATTAAGATTTAAATTATTTTACAAAATGTCAATATCGAAATGTCATCGGCGAAAAGAACGCTAAATTCAGTCAAAATTTTGGGTAGTGTGTTAATGTAAAATAAAAATAGGATACATCCAATCACGCTACCTTGAGGGATGGAGTTGTTAATCTCAATAGGAGCAGATCTTATTCTGTCAATTGTCCCTGAGTCAAAGTCAAAGTATTCTATTTCAACGTATTGCTTCCTATT
This sequence comes from Ectropis grisescens, assembly GCA_017562165.1. Taxonomy (NCBI): domain Eukaryota; kingdom Metazoa; phylum Arthropoda; class Insecta; order Lepidoptera; family Geometridae; genus Ectropis; species Ectropis grisescens. The sequence goes on along the minus strand of CM029781.1, from coordinate 26,729,299 downwards.
TCTTAAATATGATCTAAACCAGTCATGAACTGTTCCTCGTATTCCCATGTCATATAATTTGTCTAATAATATGTCAAATTTGACCTTATCGTATGCTTTTGACATATCGAGTAGAATACCAACTGCGTAATTTTTACTGTCTAAAATTTTTAATATTTCTTGGACATATTTGTAAACTGCTAAGACTGTAGATCGATTTTTTCGAAAGCCGTGTTGAGCGTCGTCAAATAGATCAAATTTTTCACAAAATGAATTTAATCGATTTTGCATTACCTTTTCAAATATTTTGGAAGATGTAGGTAGAAGCGCTATCGGTCTGTAATTATTAGGATCTAGTTTAGATAATTTTTTGTGAACTGGTTTTACAAGAGAGATTTTCATTTCGTCAGGGAAACTGCCTTCGTTGAACGATTGGTTTATAAGTAAATAATAAGGGAGGGTTAGTTCTTCGGCACATTGTTTTATCAGAATTGGTGGTAATTCATCTATTCCGTAACTGTATTTCCCTTTTAACCGCTTAATTATTTTATATATTTCGTGCGGCTGTACCGGCGCTAGAAACATTGTATTTATGGTTTGGCAGCGGGGCAGCGGGCCGTGCGCCGGCGCCGGCGCCGCGCGGCCGCCGCTCGAGCCGACGCATGCGAAGTGATTGTTCAAAGTATTCGCAATCACGGTGGGGTCGGAGATGATTTTACTGTTAATTTTAATTTTAGATTATTTTAATTTTTTCATATATTTATTAGTGCGCTCCTTTATTATTTTCCACGTAGATTTTGTCTTATTATCTGAGTTTCTCATTTCAAATATGGCTTGGTTTCTTTTTGATATGTTAATTGTTTTTTTTAATAATTTAGTGTATAGCTTGTAGTGTTTGGATAAAATTGGGTTTTTTAAATAGCACACAAAAGGTTTTAGTAGACGCTTTATTTTGCATGAGATCCTTATGCCTCTTGTTAACCACGGGTGCTTCTTTTTCTCAATTTTGATACATTTTTTGGTATGCAACGGTCCAAGGATTCTTTTAACGCATTATTAAATATGGTATAGTTTTCATTTACCGTTCTAGTGGAATCCATTATTAAAAGTTTATTCCATTCAATATTTTTGATTTCGTTTTTAAATGTTGCTATAGTTTTTTTGTTAAATATTCTTTTTTCTGTTTTCCATGTTATATGTTTGTTTGAGATTAATGCATTTTTTACATTTAGTATGATACACGAGTGGTCTGAAAAGCCAATATCCTTTACATAGACATTAATTTTATTTTTATTGCAGTTACAGAACAAGAGATCTATACATGTAGCAGAGGTACTTGTTATCCGTGTTGGATCTTTAACAAATTGACTAAAGTTATTTTCTAACATTAGTTCCAATAGCTGATTTGACTGTACGGAATTTACTAACATATCCAGATTGAAGTCACCGCCTATTATAATGTCCAAAGAATTATATTTCTTATTTATTAATTGTAATAATGCATTTAATTGACCATAAAATAGATCGTTTCGCTTGCCATTCCAGTATACTGAAATTAATGAAACATTAATTGAATGAATTAACACTGCACACATTTCCACCGAGTATTCAATAGACAAATTTTCCACTTCTTTTATTTCTGTGTACTCAAAGTCATCGCGAAGTAGAATCATGGTTCCCCACCCTGGCGATCTTGCCTACAGAATGACGCCGCTATGTTGTATCCAGTGAAGGTCATTAGTTGCAATTTGGCCTTGCAGAGCCATGTTTCGGTCGCGCATAAAGCGTGTGTCCTTGAAAAGTTTTCTTGAAGATATGCCTGTGTTATGTCTTTTTTACTGTATATACTTTGCATATTTTGTAGTAATACATTGAAATCATTTTCGACGAAAGTTAGAAGGATTTTGTTGTACGTGTTGTTCCTGTTGAGTGTGATGTTGTGTGATATCGTGCTGTGTGGGGCTGATGCGTGTTCTTTGGATGAACACGATGCATATGAGGCGGACTGTCGAGGGCTCGCTGTTACCCAGTAGGTATGTACGATTGTGTTACTAATCCATCAATAACTAATTTATTGTTTCTAATAATAGCGTGATGGCCATTTTGTCGCGCAGTCTTGAGCTGTTGTAGTAGATTTTTCCTAAGTTCTTGACCTTTTTCATCGAGATACTCTGTTATTGACAATCCTGTATTTCTTAGTAGTCGACCATTGTGAAGCAGATATTTAGTCATTTTTTTGCTAATTAACTCAATTATTATAGGTCTGCGAATAGATGTTCTTTTCCAATTCTCTGTATTTCCTCGATATAGCCTGAAAGATCTACATGCATCAAGTCTTGGAATATGTTTATTATTCTATGATTCAAAGAAGGTTCTGTCTCGTGGTTATGTTCGTTTAAACCGTATAACACAATTTTTTTCGAAGTGTCGGGCTTAGTATGTGAAATGGAATGGCCTGTATAGTCAAATTGGACTTGTTTTAAGTCTTGCTTTAATTGTATATTTTCCATTTCCAACTTTGCGATAGTTTTTGTCAAAGCTGTAATTTGATTTTTAATTGATAATTGGTCCTTACATAAAGTGTCAGTTTTTACAGTCATTTCTTTTTTCAGTTTGTCAGTCATCTTTAGAATTCTCGAGTCAATAGTATTTGTTATCTCGCTCAGTATAGATTTTTTTGTCATTTCTAATTTAGTATCTAACAACTGGCTGATTTTTTCAAGCATAGAAGCTTCATCAAGACAGTTATGAGTCAAGTTAGTGGGGCTTGGAGTAGAAATATTTGTGTCTTGTTTGTTAAAAGTATCGGTGAGTGATTCATCAATGCACATTGAAGTGTCCCTTATAATTTGTTGTTGGCTTCTAACTGGTGTGTTGTCGTTTCTGTTGCGTCTGTTCGTTACGTTTTGGCAGGATTGACACCGCCATGATTTTTTCAATTCGAACATATTATTGAAATAGAAAGCTGAGGTTATGTTTAGGCACGCATAGTGATATTTCATTGAACAACCAGTGCATTTTAATATTTCGTTTTCGTATTCAATGATTCTATTGCATGCTTGGCAGTTCATGGTTTTTAGTGTAATTTTTAATAGTAATCAAATTGGTACTTATCGCTGTCTCGGTGATATGCAGTCCTTTTGCTCGTTGAAATAAGGTTTATTGTTGCTTGTCGCTGACAAACAGCTGACAAGAAAATCGACAGGCGAACGGTTATTTCAAAATGTGAACACTTTTCCACAAATATTTCCACGACTTCTTGATATCTTAAGATGATTTTATAATCACAATGTTTTTTAATCGCAGGGCTTTAAAAATAGGTATAGTTGTCCTGGATTCTTGGAGTTTAACTATTTTTAGAGAATTCCTTCAAATAAAAAAAACCGCATCGAAATCGACCCATCCGTTTGAGCTCTACGATGCCACAGACAGACACACACACAGACAGACAGACATCGACGTCAAACTTATAACACCCCTTTTTTGGTCGGCGGTTAAAAACTCAAAGGTGCAGGCGGTATTTGAACATATAATCTCATGATGACCTTTGAGAATTTGTACAAATTGTCCAAATTCTTAAACGAATGAACGAAAGAACTGAACGAATTGTCAAGATTGCCATCAGTACTAGCTTTAGCGGCGAAGGAAAAATATCATCATCATGGTCATGCGTCATTCTCAAACCCACATTGGGCCGGGGTTGTAGATGGCTTTGACTCTCTCATTATGTATGAGAAGGCCCCGAATAGCTGTGGGAACATTTAGTGGTCCTCTTATATTATGTACCTATGCATATTATGAAAAACCTACCAAGTCTGTAGGCTATTTAGAATTTAGAAACTGTACCTACTAATACACAACTGACATTATTTAGAAATCGATGATAGTTAACTAGAAAGTTACGGCTGGTCTAGTCGGGAGAACGGCGACAGCCGATCCGGAGACCCCGGGTTCAAAACCACACGCACCACTCACAGTATTTTCGAAGTAATGTGCATAATGCCGCTAACTTAAAACGTCGTGAGCAAACCGACATGAACTTAGAATCCTTCGAAGTCATGTGTCATCCACCAACCCGCTCTGGGCCAGCGTAGTGGATTATGTCCTTGGCTCTCTCGCCAGAGAAGACCTCGAGTCCCAGCCGTGGGAACATTTAGTGGGTTGTTTATGATTATGCTAACTAGAAATGCAGATACTTTTAAATAGTAGTAGGTATATTTATTTATTTATCATTATAAGGTGGAAAGTCTTAAGAGTCAACAGTTATGAGGGAGTTCGATCTATTGCCCGAGCGACACGAGGCTAGTTTTTCAAGCTAGGATAGCAAGCTAGTATACCTACTTGTAGGTTCGTGAAGACTAGCATTGCGTACCGTTGTCAACACGAAGTTAAAAGTACTAGCTTGCTTACACTAGCTTGAAAAACTAGCCTCGTGTCGCTCGGGCATATCCGACGACGAATTCGAGGATACAGCGAGGCGGACAAGTAAAACTAGAACTTCTGATGCAATGATACGATCTGCCATTGTTTTTGAGCTGCCAATTAAACTCATAAATTGGATAAACACATTAATATAGTCGCACTATCAGTTAAATATAGATTGTTGATACATTCCATCAAAACAAGTTGATATAATACGCATTCGGTATCGTTCGTCTTGTATTTGTTGCTGATTTATTTTATACTAGACTAGTATCCCGCGGTTTCACTCGCGTATTTCCCGCTCCCGTTATTTTCCAGGGATAAAAAGTAAGTATACAATACGTTGTTAGGTCAAAGACAAAGCCGTGTTGCTCCAGTAGCAAAAACACCCGTCACCGATGTCGAAAGCTGAAAACTTCATGCCAATTTACACTTCATTTTTATTCCAAAAAAAATCCCTACGTTTTCATGTGACCACGATCTAACCTAGTGGCTAGTCGTGCAGGATGCCTTGATTCTGTCGCTGAGACATGCCTCCGAGTCTTATCTGTAGAATTGTGTCTGCTAGTATTTTATGTGTTATTCCAGACTATCCCCTATCTAGATATGAAGAAATTTCCAGCTAGATAGATCCCTTTAGTAGTTTTTTCTTGAAAGAGTAACAAATATTCATTCGAACTCTCTCATTTATAATTTTATTAAATAAATAAATGAAAATAAATATTGGTGGACATCTCTCACACCATATAGCCCCATGCTAAGCACACTTTGTTCTGTAGGAGCTAGATAGCTGATAGTAGAAGTAGAACTACGTGGAGCGGATGTACTCATACTTGGCTAGCGTGGTGAATAACTCTCTCCTTGTGAACGAAGGACATGAGTCACGGTAGTGGGAGCATAAAATGAGCTGTACCGGTTGCGTTTTCTGACTTGCCCATACGTTATTTTTCATACTAGGGTAGTCTGGAAGAGAGCGCTTACAGCGATAAGGCCGTCAACTGTTGCTCTAGTTTATTGTTAATTCTTTCTCTGTATTCTTATCTTTTTTGTATATTATTAAATAGTATTTATCTATCTATAACCCATTTATAGTAACATAATATTTATGGATTACATCATACTAAAGTATGATAAATTGGTTTTGATAACCCTGGGGTGTTGGTTTATGGTGGCAGATAACATAATATAATAGTAGGTATGTGGAATTACACATATGACTTCTTAACTTTAACCCTGAGGTCATTAAAAATATCGGCGTCATTATGCGAATGTTTAAATTGGGATAGATATGAAATGAAATATTTATTTGTTTACAAATTAAAGGTACACAAAACAATTCGCACAAATGTAAATTTAAAAAGTTTTAATCCTTTTAGAAGTGCATTCGTACCCAAACTAAAAATAACCACCTGTGAGATGACTACCAAGTACCTACCAATAGACCGTACAGGCACATCTGTTCCGTCAAGTGCGTCGTCATTAGACTTGGGTCGTTGACGGTTTTGGCGTCGACGAAACGAGACAGTTTACCATCAACACTGAACTAGTCTAATAGTCTAAGATCCCGCTATACAACGACCTTCACCGAGCTGTTTATTGGATGAAAAGTGTTTTATATGTAATTTAATATGTTAACAAATATAGGTATTGCAAATGGGTTTCCTAAAAAATTTCAGTCCAGAATATGATTATTCTGGACTGAAATTTTTGATTTTTAGCTCGGTGAAGGTCGTTGTATAGTGGGATCTCCTACTATAAGAAACCGTTTAAATTTCGACTAGCTTACCGGAGAACTGCAACGTGTAAACTAGTCTATCCGTTCATGCTGAGTAAACAGATCGACAACAGTCTCCTTGGTTGATTTATTTGTCATAAAAACTAGGTTACATAATACATTTTGAATCCATTAGGTTCGAACTAGTATAAGTACTGTATCTCGATACCTAATTATTACGCGTAAAGTTGTCCATTATTCGACTAGTTTACCGGAGAACTGTAAACTAGTCTATCCGTTCATGCTTAGTAAACAGTAGAAATTAATTGTTAGTTGATTCAACGCCCACCTCTAGTCGTAATAAGGTCTCCGAAAAGGTGCACCCCTCCCGCTACCCTCCACGACACCCCTGAATTCACAACCGCTAACAGTATTTAAGTATACAGTATAATTTAAAAGTGTTATGTAATGGAACATGTTTAATCGTTATCATTCGGTCGTAATCTTTATCAAGTTAATTTCAAGGTAATAGAATTGGCTCTATTGCTATCTTTTATTAAAGAGTTTTGAATTTTTTAGAGTTCGCTGTGTAATAGTGTATCTGCCGCTTGGATCCAATGGGATACCTATTCACAAAGTAATATCTATACTAATATTATAATGCTGAAGAGGTATTTCGTTTGAACGCGCTGATCACAGGAAATACTGGACTGATTTCAAAAATTCGATTTTTTTAATATGTACATTATCCCTGAGCGCTATAAGCTACATATTAATAAACCACAGACGAAGCCGAGGTGCACCGCTAGTAGTGAATAAATACATTTTGCTGGAAATTCCTTACACAAAACCACTAGCCCCAAACTACGAGTAAGCAAAGCTTGCGAGGCAGCTGCTTTAATACTTATATAACTGTAAATACAAGAAATATTCCGAATCCCATTCAATATAAACATTTGTGGGATCCGATTCGGACCCACGACCTCTGGCTCTGAGGATAGACTTACTACCAACTAAGCCACGAGGCCAGTCGATAGAGACTTAATAGTGAAAGACGTTTTAAAGAAAAATTTACCTTTCCGTATACTGCTGAAATAATATAAGGAATGATTTCTGTCTATACTATCTTTGTGTATTGTATGAAATAAGATATGTTGTTTTGTTTAGTTCGTCACAAAATTATTATTAAGATGATAGATAGAACGTAGAAAAACAATAAGCGCGTCACTTCACGCCACCCACGCGAAACGCGTAACAGTTTAGATAAGCATTGATAATGCTGCTTTAATCATGCCCAGAAACAACTAATTATATCCACACTCGATCTCACTGTTCAGCAAAGAATAACAAGAACAAAATTAATTTTTTTAACTAACCCCCGACTACCTAAGATTTGTTATCTGTACAACATTCTACTAGTCAAGCCCTTTCATTTGATACCCATATTAAGGGAGTTGTGTAAAAAGAAATGTAATTCGCCATTTTGTGGTAGCGGCCATCTTGGATTTGAAATTTGTCATAGTGCATAGTATTCTACTAATCAAGCCTTTTCGTTTGATACCCATATTGAGGTAGTAGTGAAAAAAATTATATGATCCGCTATTTTGTGGTGGCGGCCATCTTGGATTTGAAATTTGTTATAGCGTATAGTACTTTACTAGTTAAGCCCTTTCATTTGATACCCATATTGATGTAGGTTGTGAAGAAATATTTTGTCCGCCATTTTGTGGAGGTGGCCATTTTGAATCGAAATTAACCAAACATAGCTAAGAACACCACGAACCACCAAGAAGCACGGATATTAAATTTCAAATAAAAAAAACCGCATCGAAATCGGCCCATCCGTTTGAGCTCTACGGTGCCACAGACAGACACACACACACACACAGACAGACAGACATCGACGTCAAACTTATAACACCCCTTTTTTTGGTCGGGGGTTAAAAAGTAACATTAATTCGTTCAGAATACATGGACCATCAGGGACCTAGTGAAACAACCTGATACCTTGTGACCAACGACTGATCAATAGTTCTGCAGGTCTACTACGAAGTCCGATAAACGATATAACGGCCGAAGTTATGGACGTTTTATACCACGAAACACAATCGGTCGGTTGATCTGATCGGGTGTTTCGTTCATTCCGACCGACGCTGATTTGACAGTTTTTGTGTCATCAACCGACCGATTGTGTTTCGTGGTACAAAACGTCCATTACTTCTGCCGATATATCGCTTATCGGACTTCGTAGTAGACTTGCTGACCGCGCTAGGCTAGTTGCGAGTAAGCGCCCCCCGTCAAATGTTTTAAAATCAGGGACTCTCGAGCATTTTCAGTTCACAGCGCATTTAGTTTTTCCAAGTGTTTTGTCTCGGTCTAGTTGAAATATGTAAGGTAGATGCAATGATGCTAGATGCATACTGCATGAGAAGACACGATTTCATCGTAATCCTCGTGCCCTAGGCTAGAGCCTCAATAACCTAAGAGTTAATCAGGTACTGCTTGTAACTACTTTTACAAAGAGGCCTATGGCAGTTTACCTCGGATTGTTTTATTATCTACCAAACTTTGGGCTATAGTCAAACTATTACTTAAAAATAAAAAATAATCATCAATATCGGTCAATACTGATTTCCGTAAAATAGCTAGCAGAAATCGGACAAAATGAGCGTGCGACTGAGCTCAGTGGCGCCTACCATTAAGCCTGCGTACAACAGTAGACAACTATGGGTTGTTGTTGATGATGCTCCACATTTCAGGACAAAACAAGAGAAATAGGTGAACATACAATAAGTAGTATAAACTAAAGTCCATGTAAAATAAAATTGTGCACTCGTTCGTTTCCTAAAAAAATATCTCAAGTTGTTAAAATGCGATAATAATGATTTCGATATTATCTACATAACTGTCATGGCGTGTGCATAATTTATTTATAGCTAGCTGTCTATCTGCTGACGTACTTAGATAAACTATGTAATTAGATCTAAGTCTTTTATATTAGTGGATCATCATTACCATCCACAGCCTTATTTACCCCACTGCTGGGGGGCATAAACCTCTTTATTTTATCATGCCATCTACCTCGGTCCTGTGCCAATCGAGTCCAGGTTCGACCCGCGATAGAAACGATATCGTCGACCCATCTTGCAGCTGGACGTCCTACACTCAGCATACCTTGCGTCGGCCACCACTCGATCACTACTCTACTCCACCTGTTATTCACCGCGTCTATTACATCGTTTATATATTGCCATAGTGATATTGTTATCACCTATTATGTTTCTGTAATGACCTCAAGCCCTCCTAACCTCTAGATATTGACTGCAGCACCATCTGCCGGACTGATTTGTGAATCTAAACCAACCATGGAACCACAGAAGCGCATACAAAAAAACATTCAAATCGGTTCCGACGTTTAGGAGGAGTTCACTGACGTACACACGTAGTAGAATCTATACTTCTATACTTTAATATTATAAAGCTGAAGAGTTTGTTTGTTTGAACGCTAGGATCTCGGGAAGTACTGGTCCGAATTGAAAGGCTCTTTTTCTATTGGATAGTTTCATTTCTCGAGGAAGGCTATAGGCTATAGAACATAACGCTACTATTAATAGAAGCGGAGCATGAATCAAGAATGTTACAAAATCGGGAAAAATATTCCTTTTATGGGAGTTTTCGTACGTTTCGTGTTTTGACATGACAGCATATGTCTAAGATTGCGTCATTGAATGTAAACCTTTGCCACAGATTACGTACCTCACCTTTGCTCACAGATTAAACACCTCTCCTCCCTTTGCTAATCTAAATCTGAGTTGGTACGACCAATTTCCGACAGGTGGCGTAGCAGGTAGCTGAAGAGGTGTTTTGTTTGAAAGCGATATTCTCAGGAATTAATGAACCGATTTCAGTCATTCTTTCACCGTTGGATATGAACGGAATCCGGATGAGTGCTATATAAATAATATACCACGGGCGAAGCCGGGGCGGGCATCTAGTTAAATATAAAAATATTGTTCGCGTATTGTTAATTTTGTTTCAAAAACAAATAATGACGAAGATTCAGTGGTTAGAAGTTTCGAGTGACGTTACTTCACCGTACGATTTTACGTACAAGTGACGGGTCCACCGGTCAACCCCCCAGCACTGCGGAAGTTTGATGATCCATACTTCTAGAGGTATATTATAATATCTTTGACGATTTACAATAATTTGATTAAAAAAAATACTTGTCACGTACGTACAAGTATCATAAATAAATAAACATGATTGGTAAATAGAAACTCATACACCTTGTATAGTAGACTGACAGCTAATGACTGTGAGCAATTTTTAACTGAAAAGCCGTAGGTTCGAATCCCGGCAGCACCTCTGATTATTTTCCCGAGAGATGTTGACTTGATTGACAAATTTGTCGTCACAACTGGCTTTAATGATAAAGGAAAACTTCACGCGGAAACCAGCTTGTACCTAGAATCTTTCAAGGTCATGCGTCATTCTCCAAACTGCATTAGGCCAGCGTGGTGGATTATGGCATTGACGCTCTCCTTGCGAGAGAAGGCCCCGAGTGCCAGCAGTGGGAAAATCTAGTGGGTTAATTATGCTTATAGGTAACCTAGCTATGGCCTATCTGAAAAGGTCTATTATTTTGAAGCGACTTGTGGCAGTTGTCCACAAGTGGTTTCTACTATCTACCCAACTCTGGGATATGCCAGAAGAAACATGCCCCTACTAACCTAATCTTAGTAACTGGGCATGCGCACATATGAAGAGCACACGTAAAAGCATTCCACATTCTTAAAAGGGCTCATTATGATTTATTAACCGACCGGGAAGCATTGTTATGTAATACAAATAATAATGTCGAAGTGATGCGACATTTCATGCTTCACGTGAATTATTATTAAATGACTTATTTACAAAAATAAACTCAATAGTAAACTTAAATAATATATTATTGTTAAGAGAGGATTATCGCATGATGAGGTTCCTTCCTTTCCCCGTCTGGACAAACGTATTCTGTTGAATACTGCCAAATTAAAAATACTCTGGATAACAACATCATCTTTATTTTTGAACGTGGTAGTAGAAAATAATAACTTGTTAGAAAAACTGTTTATGGCATTTAGCCAAAGTGCACGTTGCGCTGCTGCGAACTGCCAGAAATATTTTCAATGCTGTAGAATGCACTTATTGACTAATTGCGTCTCCATTCAAAATCTAAATCTGGTTACGTAACGAATAGTGAAGGTATTTATAATGACAAAACATTTGTTGTGACAAAATCTTAACCTAATAATAAAACTATTGTTGGACTCTGAACGGGGTTCACTGCTCAAAATTAAGAACAATCTAGTCGCCGGCGCCGTCTCTTCTGACAACAGATGTTACAAGGATATAATTGATAATCTTAGTCCCGAACGTCACCTAAAACTTATTTTGTTTCCCTAATCATTTTATTAGGTAATTTGTTTTGGCCAGTACCTAATAGGATCGTGCTTTCGGTGCCCAGTCACAGGGCGCAGATGACCCAGCCGGGATGCTAGCTGGGGCCTGACCCAGGGGTCTACCGCCCAGCTTAAATGGTCTTGGCTTTTATATTGCTGACTCTTTATTATCATATGAAATGAAAGAGAAAACAATCCTAAAGCCATAACCGTTTTAGTTAGCGGTAGAAGGCAGGACGAAATTTTGGTCATACAACTGCTGAACATGATTTCGCAGAACCGATAATCGTTGGGGTAGACGTGTTATTGAGTGGAAACCGCGAATCGACAAACGTAGCGTGGGACACCCTGAGACGTACATATGTAGATGGAGTGTACAAACACGGAAGACAGCAGAAGTGGTTGGTAATGTAAATATGATGACAGGGCTCTGTGGCGACCCTTGGCAGAGCTTAAGCCCAGCGGTGGACTAAGATAAGCTGATGATGATGAGAGCATGCCATTTGAATATAATATATCTCACTTGCATATAAAAGCTAATGTAGGATAAAAGATCATATTAAATGCAATTTTAGTTGGTGTTTTCATAAATACGATACAACTAGGTACACACAATCGTTAACAAACACACTTGAATAGAAAAAAACTTATTCGGTGGTAAAATCAATGTTTGATTTGCATTTTGATATACAAAATTACGCTAATACGTTGATTTAATAATGATCTCTAAAAATTTTGGATAGGAAAACGTTACTTAGTACTTGTAAGAGGTAACTTGCTGTGCTTATTCCTGTTAAAAATGTGCATGATCAAGAATGTTACTTTGTCCTCAGGCTTGGAGCAGTTCTCAGCCGCTTCAGTGCGCATGCTTCTAGGAGATGATAACCCTGCCATCGCTGAAGGACGCGTAAGTTAATTCTGTTTTTTTTTTTATTTATCTATTTCGAAATACTAAATTTTTAGAAATAGTTTGTCAGTGTCAGTGAATCTGAATTAATAAAAGATTGAATGCATTTTGATATACAATTATAATTAGGTACACTCCGCGAGGCATAAGCTGAGCTTTGCATTTGTGTGAGTGTACATGGATAGTGTAGGTGTGACAACCGGCCTTAGGCGCGGCGCCATTCTGTCTCGCCGCGCTCCTGCCTGATTGGTGATCACTCGCACTAATGCAAAGCTCAGCCTATACCTCGCGGACAAAATTTCAAGCTCCTGCCTGATTGGTGATCACTCACACTAATGCAAAGCTCAGCTTATACCTCGCGGAGTGTATATAATAAGAAACTTGCAAAGTATCTGAAGAAAACTATCAGTAAACATCATTGTCGGTACTCGGTTCCTACGATTCCTGTAGTCGGGTGGTAGAATAGCTAGGTAGGTTATTAACTAATTATAATGATATAAAGTTGGTGTTATACTTTCCTATAAATATAACATTTTTGAGTTACAAATCTCTAAGTTGATATTACAAATCTGTAAGAACTCCTCCTCTCATATTGACTGGTTACAGCTAAAGCGGCAGTGGTTTTAAATCCTATCCGTAATAAACATATTCTAAACTAAAGAGTTCGCTAAAATGTTGCTATATGTATAACATTTTTATTCTGTAACTCATAATTTTATTGAACGCTGGTGTTGCCAGGCTTTCGGCATCCAAACTCTATCGGGTACGGGCGGTCTGCGCGTCGCAGCAGATTTCCTGAACAAGCACCTCAAGTATACTACCTTCTACTACTCCTCGCCTACGTGGGGTAAGTACTTAACACACATATTATTGTTTATAAGAGCAAACTCTGTATAAAAGCTGAGGTCTTTATCTGGTCCAAAACATTTCACTGGCTATATACAGCGTTTAAATGCCGCAAGTCTGATAGACACTTATTGACGGCGATTTGACGAGCGCGGTGACTAAATTAATGACTTCAACCCTGTATATTTTGTATATTTGACATTTGAATTTGTAACTTCATTTGATATAACCCATACAAGTTCTAATTACATATTTTAATCTGATCGAGGTCCTCCGCTTGACTTGTCTGTGAATGCAGTCTTTCTGTTGAATCAGATTCTGTTTACAACTCTGAACATACCGCTACTGGTAGCTAGCACAACACTTTGGCAGTTTGGTCAAGATCTCCCGCTTGGCGCCTGAAAATTTGCCATCCAGATTTCAGGCGCCAAACAGACTTCTATTGCAATCGCTAGGGTTCTAATCAAACATTAATGTAATTTTAACGTTGAATCCTCCAGAAAACCACCACCTAGTGTTCATGAACGCCGGTTTCACGTCGCCCCGTACATACCGCTACTGGGACGCCAAGGCGCGCGCTATCGACTTCGAGGGTCTGATGGAGGACTTGCGCGCGGCGCCAGCGAACTCTGTGATCCTGCTTCATGCGTGCGCGCACAATCCCACTGGCATCGACCCCACGCAGGAGCAGTGGGTGCAAATCGCTGACGTCATGGAGGTCAGTCAATTTTGAAGTCACATTTAGCCACGTTTAGAAGTTTTTTCATTAGCGTAAACCGTCCACAAAATTTTCCCTCAGCTGGGACTTGGGACCTTCTCTCACAAGGACAGATTCAAAGACAAAATCCATCACGCTGACCCAGTGCGATTTGTGGATGACGCACGACCTCCAATGATACTTGGTAGGTGCATGTTGGTTTCATCACGATGTATTTTCTTCACCGTTTTTTAGTTAGCGACACTTTTTGATAGGGGAAAAATTTATTGGTCATCGGCATTTTTACCGGTGTAGCAGCAGAGCCGAACGTGCACGTTAGACGCTTTTTGGATGGATGGAATATTGTGAGTAGTGATTATCGAGTCAATTGACAGCAGTTTATCTGTAGCTGTGTAATATTCTGCAACATTAGTGTTGCTTAATACTAAACTTCTGAGTCCCTTACATACATTCCCTATGACTGCCCTTTTTTGTGTTATTGAGTGACGTAACGAGCAAGACATGCACGTCGTGGTAAGAAATACGCATGCTCATAACAACACAATGCCCAGTAGCCATTTCAACTAGAAGAGTTCAAAACACCGTCACAATAAGGCTTTAAAATGCGAGTTATTGATAGTCCTCCAAAAACGCTATTACTGTTAGAAATCCTTCCTCCAATTTACCACAAAATGCTGCTGGACATCTTCTCCCATAACACGCCAAGACCAATCATCGGTAGAGATTTACTACGATAACATGGCCCGCCCCTCCAAATTACTGTTTTAATGTGTGTGGTCACATCCTTACGAAAGAGTTTGTATGTAGTTGTAATTATTCGTCTGTAGTAGTAGTACGCACACATGCGTGGTGGTGCGTTGTATATACTTTCACAAATACTTTCAAACGTTTTGAATTCTGGAGGGGCAGGTCATGTTATCGTAGTAAATCTCTATTACATTTCCAAGCACCGTCATCCTTTCCTATATCGCGACGTTCGTATCATGACTTAATCTTTTTCCGTGAACAGGAGAGGAAGTTGTTCCCGTTCTTCGACAGCGCTTACCAGGGCTTCGCTTCCGGAGACCTGGACAAGGACGCGTGGGCCGTGCGCTATTTCGTGAAGCGGGGCTTCGAGCTCGTCTGCGCGCAGTCCTACGCCAAGAACTTCGGGCTTTACAGTAAGTGCCTTTGGTTTGGTTGGTTTTTTCCTTATTTTCCAGATGAAGAAAGTTGTCTAAAACTACTTTTGGATATTAAGATGTTTTACGTTTTACCATAGGTTGTCTCTCACTTGCAGTTTCCGGCCTTAAGGTATGTTGGTATCTTTGGTTGACTAATAAATATACCCAGTTTTTTTGTCAATTCTTTTTTGAGGGCACTCCAATTCTATAATTTACTAGCGGCCCGTTCCGGCTTCGCTCGGATATGGTCACATAAAGCCTATTAATAGAAATAAAAACTATCCTATCTTTTAAGTTGGATCCATGTACACACGGTGTCCAAATTTGATTAAAATCGGATAAGTGGTTTAGGAGTCCATTGAGGACAAACATTGTGACACGAGATTAATATGTATTAAGATGGGAGAACTCGGTGTGCCACCGATGTGCCTTTGTAGGCACCACGGGCAAAAAGCCCTGGATATACCTAACAGGTTTAATTGTGTGTTACAGATGAGCGTGTGGGCAACCTCGCCATCGTGATGAACAACGCGGCGCGCGCGGTCGCGACCAAGTCGCAGCTGACGTGGGTGGTGCGAGGCATGTACTCCAACCCGCCCGCGCACGGGGCGCGCGTCGTCGCCGCCGTGCTGTCCGACAAGGGGCTGTTCCAGGAGTGGTCAGTATAGTCGTGTTTAATGTGAACAACTCGCCGGTACTGACGACCAAGTCGCAGCTGATGTGTGGGTGGTGCGAGGAATGTACGGTGACTTGTGAGTCCTATTTTGCAAACACCAGCGACTATAGGGTCGGGTGGGACTAGCACCTGCGGGTGTCGGAGCACCGAAGACAGGTGGCGCAGAGGAACCTCTCTCCTCTCCAGAATGACGCAATCATCCGTCGGGACTCTTTCTCTGGACGGCGGTGTTTAACGATGTTGATGACTCAAACCAGGGCTCTAAATTGTGATTATTTGATTGCGATCTCATTGCAGTATTTGATATTTAAAAAAAAACTCATATTTTTTTCAAAGATAAACAATGCTAAGTGAGACAGTGCTGATATAGAGGTAGATGAAATATCGGCTACTGGCGGTGAGAGCCACCGCGAGTAGACATTATTTCAGCATGTCTGTGACAGGTATGATATCTGTTCCTATTCGATCACTTGCAAACTACATTATTATCACTAATTACGTCATATTAGTACGGGTCCGGTATTACAATTCAGTTTAGTGTACCATGTTCACCGAAAAACTGATGAGCCGAGGAAGTTGGCCCAAAAGTGTCAAACCAGGGGCAGACTTGACAAACCATCTTTCTCAGTCTTTTAGAACGATTACTACTGACAATCGCAATAGAGCGTAAATGTGACTGCTTGAAATAATGCTTTAGCAAACTCAGAACAACACAGAAAGATCGAACATTGTTACTTTATCACAGATTAATTGAATTCACTTAGGCCCCAGTTAACGAAATCCAGGCCAGACTTTCACTTTCAATACATAATAAATGTTACGTAAAAATCGAAAATTTCAGCTTCGTGTTACATAATATCCGTACTCCGTCTCGAATCCAATGATAATGTATTAAAATAATTGCCTTTATTTAACAATTTTATAAAACATGTTAAAAATAATTAATTTAAAATTTGTTTCATTATGTGTCACTGTTTGTGAAATTGTCTTGCGTCTTCGCAAAGGCCTCCCAAAGAGCTTGCCCTTTTTTCCGATTCTGAGTCATCCTTCTCCATGTAACTAATGCCTTTTTCCTGATATCGTCTTCCCATCTAATACGTTGTCTTTCTTTTCTTCTCTTATTTTGTCTTGGACACCATTCCGTTACGTCTTTAGACCATTTTTCTTCTTTCTTATATCTGATCATATGGCCTGCCCACCTCTACTTTAATTTCTTTACACAATATGCTACGTCATTGATTTTAGTTTGTCATCTTAGTGTTTTTAGCTTAATTTTATCATATAGTTATAAACAAAACTTGACTTATTTTAATTTCCAATTTTGTTAGGCTCATTAAGTGTCTTTGGATCGCACACACGGGTTTGTTAGATGTAGTGATACGAGTATTTAATGCATAGTCATACAATTTCATATCTTTCATCTTTTCATTCAGATCTTTTATTTAGGTATATAACATTAACATATATGCCTATTGACGTACAAAGAAACTGTTTATTATTATTTTTTGTTTTAATGAAGAGTGACGAGACGAGCAGGACATGTGCTTGATGTTAAGCAACATGCCTGCCACATAACAGCACAGTGACATGCAGCTATTGAAACATGAAGAGCGTCCAAATCATTACCTAGCGCTGCACTCGCTGCGCTCGTCACCCAGAGATCTAAGATGTTATATCTCTAAGCCCTGTAATTTCTCTGGAAACATTGCCCTTCAAACCGGAACACAGGTAATGTTTGGACACTACTGCTTGGCGGTAGAATAACTGGTAAAGGTGTGGTACTTCTCCAGGCGGACTCTGCCAAGAGTCCTACCACTACAAAAATACCTTATAAATGGTAAAATTTTCTCCTTTCTCGCACCTTTCGGCCGCCTTTGTTGTTCACCAATGTTTATTTATTTATTAACTCTTTTCATACAAAAAAACGACTTCAAAACCACAAATAGTAACTTAAAAGCATAAATTAATTAATACAATTATTATTAGCACTGCTTACTATATCACATTAAAATCGGTTCGAGCGTTCTCGAGAAATCAGAAATCAAATCAATACATAAAAAAATGGTGGTCGAATTGATAACTATTTTTGAAATTGGTTGCGAATAAAGAGCTTTAGATCAACTATATTTATGTCCAACGAAATTAAAATGTGTTTTCGTGTATCCACAGGAGAGAGCACATCCAGTTGATGTCATCGCGAGTCATCCAGATGCGAGATGCTCTTCGGTCGGAATTGATCAAGTGAGGATTTAAATTTCAACTTTATTGTTAATATAAATAGATATCAAAATAGCTTATCTGTTCTTCTAGACTCTAGACCACACCCTGGACACTTCACTAAAATTCCATACAACCGCCGCTGTGGAGTTGCCTACTCTTCACACAACTACGCAGATGTCGTGCGTACACACGCGTGAATGTGTGCGTTAGCGCTAGGGCTACTGAATTGTTTTATTGAATAGTTGTGCCCCTTGAGTTCACCTGGTGACGTAGTCTATAAACTTGCTATAATGTTGAGTTACATAAATAGAATGGAGCCAAATTATACCATTCTAATTAAAAAGGGTGTTTGCACAGATTTCTAAATTGTTTCAGAAATCTGTGGGTGTTTGTATTGCCGCGTAAAATGAAACGAAACCGATGATAGATTAGATCAGGTACCTAGATATCTATTTCTGTTAGTAGGTACACATTCGCATTTTATTTTACACTTACCCATGAAGGAAACTTTATTCTATCACTATAATTATTCCTCCAGGCGTTATCAATCCGTGCTTGGGCACATATAAGTTACTGGCTGTGTAAGATACGAACTTTGGGTTAAAAATGACTTCGTTATTATAAATAAATAAATATTGGTAGACAATTCACACACAACACCATCTGACCCCAAACTAAGCAAAGCTTGTAATATTATAAAGCAACGTTATTGAAAAATTTCTAATCTTACGTTATTTTATCATTAGGAAATTAAATAAAGCTTTTAATCTTGTCCCGTTTAGTTGACGGACAGCCGTAAACAGCACAACAACCCACCATGATGATATTTCGTTAGGAATTAGATGTTCGATACCAGCCCTTCGTTGAGTGCTCCTAACGTATCCGAAACGGCCTGAGGGGCGAGGAAGCTTGAAATTGGCGAGTCCGTCGTCCGTTCTATCTATATTATCTATTCTATGTCTAGACTACAGTCAGATACATAACAGTAGGTTATCTAAGGCCGCCCGCCGAGTTATTAGCCTACTCTTGCGTTGATCCCCAGGGTAGTCACCTTTAAGTGGCCGGCGAGAGTTGACGAACGCGAGCGGTCATGTAACGTACGCACGTGCTCACAGTCGCGCTGCACAGCCCGTACTGCCGCCACCTTATTCCCCCATATATTATGCTAGCGTGTGCGTGAAATCGCGTGCCGACACACACACATTCAAACCGAGAGCGGCACGTTTGTATGAAGATATTTTACTGTATGTTTTACTGTGCTATAGTCTACTTGTCTACACTAATATTATAAAGAGAAAAGATTTGATTGTTTGTTTGTTTGCATCGAATATGCTCCGAAACTACTGCACCGATTTGAAAAATTCTTTCGCTGTTATTCTCCTACATTATCTGGGATGAACATATTCCATATTCAGTTCGATCCGTTCATACGTTACGACGTCATCAAGCAACAAACAACTAAACATCCTTCCATTGCCATTTATATTAGTAGGATTAGCAAAACTAT
This sequence comes from Ectropis grisescens, assembly GCA_017562165.1. Lineage (NCBI taxonomy): Eukaryota > Metazoa > Arthropoda > Insecta > Lepidoptera > Geometridae > Ectropis > Ectropis grisescens. The sequence continues at coordinate 26,709,703 of CM029781.1, read as the reverse complement.
GTTTTATGTAATAGAAAATAAAGAATAGTAGACGATTGTAACTTAAATTAATTTGATAACCGGTGCGAACATTAAATTGCATTATTCGTACGTAATGCACGTTGTCACTTAATCAGTTATTAGTTATGCATTGAAACCTTGACCTTGTTTTTTCGTGAAAGATAATTAAGGTCAAACAAAATTTTCTATATACATAGTGAGATAACCAGTTATCGCTTATACCGAGTGAATTGAAGGTCGTTTACTTTTACAAAAATATTTTGTAAATACTAACAGGCTGTGGATACTGCTGGACGTAGGCTTCTCTACGTGTACGTACTATGTACGTATGTGCGACGTACGCACTTTGGGCGTGCCACTCAGAACTATCCCCTGGTTTTCTTTTCCAGCCTTTGTTATTTTTTGATATGTTTTGTCTTTGAACGCCACGCTAGAAAGGCCGTACCGTGGCTTACACTAAATTGTGCTAACGTTAATATTTAATATGTAAAAAAAAGAATACGGTGTTTATTAATATTTCTCAAGGGAATATATGGCCAAAGGATTGTTTCTTAACAAGTTTTCAAACAACCACGGAATGGCGTGAACAATTTTTTTCTTTGTGTTTATTTATTAACCTGCTGACCACCATAGTCATGTATGATTAACAAGCGCTTACGAATCTCGTAATTATGAAGTTATATCTGATTTAGTCGGAAGAAGTAACTGCCAATCAGAGCCCATGGTTCGAATCCCACGCACACCGCTATTTTGTCGAAGTAACGTGCGTTTGTCATAAAAACCGTGTAGAAAACTATCGCGAGGAAACCGACATGTTCCTATAATCTCTCGAGGACGCGCGTCATCCACCAACCTGCACTGTGCCAGCGTGGTAGATTATGAGCTTGACTCTCTCCATGATAAAGAAGACCCCGAGTCCCAGCCGTTGGAACGTTTTGAATGCTGAACATGCTGAATTATGTATCTATACTAATATTATAATTATAAAGCTGAAGAGTTTGTTTGTTTGTTTGAACGCTAGGATCTCGGGAAGTGCTAGTCCGGATTGAAAGATTATTTTTCTATTGGATAGTCCATTTATCGAGGAAGGCTATAGGCTATAGAAAATAACGCTACTATTAACAGAAGCGGAGCATGAATCAAGAATGTAACAAAATCGGGAAAAAATATTTCTTTTTGAGAGTTTTCGTAAGTTTCGTGCTTTGACATGACACATGACAGCATGTGTCTAAGATTGCGTCATTGAGTATCACAGATTACACACCTCTTGAATATAAACCTTTGCTAATCTCTGAGTTGGTACGACCAATTTCCGACGGGTGGCGTAGCAGGTAGCTGAAGAGTTTGTTTGAAAATGATATTCTCAGGAATGGCTGAACCGATTTCTAAAATTTTTTCAATATGTGCGGGATCTCGATGAGTGCTATATATGTTCCACGGGCGAAGCCGGGGCGGACATCTAGTATGTAATAAAGGTGTACTAACTTGAAAATATATGTTGCACTATCTTCTTGATACGTAAATGTAGGACTGTTTAAATGTTAATTGGTTATTTTTTTAATTTCAGACTGGGTACTCCTGGCAACTGGGACCACATCGTGAAGCAGATCGGTCTCTTCTCGTACACCGGTCTCACGCAACGGCAGTCGGAGTACCTCGTCCAGGAGTACCACATCTATCTCCTCAAGTCTGGTCGCATCAACATCTGCGGCCTCAATCCCTCCAACGTGGCCTACGTCGCCAAGGCCATGCACGATGCCATCACCAAGTTCCCCGATGACGAGTGAGTGAGACAGTCTTTCGTTGTTGGGGGTGAGAATGAGATAAGAGACATTATTGACTTATTATAGCCCACAAATTTTGCTTTCGTAACATAAACTTAAATTAACTTATGAGATTATAAAATAACGTTACACTTTAAAATGTCAAATACTGGTGGGATTGTATGACAGACTTTTGAGGCCAAATTTGTATAATATACTAGCGGCCCATTCGCTTCGCTCGAAAATAACCTAGATACCAACTGCAGCGCCATCTGCCGGGCTGATTTGTGAATCTAAACCATCCAGGGCCCTACCCAAACGTATACAAAAAAAATCATTCAAATCGATCGAGCCGTTTAGAAGGAGTTTACTTACAACGAAAAGTGGCATTGATTTGTATATATATGTATATAGATTAATCTAATAGTACGAAGATGTAGGCATCTCGAATGACATGCCTTTTATTCGACAATTCCGATTTTTTTACTTTGTGTAAATATTTATTTTCAATTCAGTTACATTGTACCTAGGTTGAGTGCAGCAATACACCAACCATAATGTAATCATCAGGTCGATTGCAACTGTTAAATATTTATTGTCAGTATAGACTGAAAATTACGTTTTATATAAATAATTATGTAACCTTAAAATAATCCAAACAACTTTTTATTTATTTAAAATTTTAATAACCTAAACCAACTAACATACACTAACTAAAATTAAAAGGAAAATACTCATATACATTATTGGGCTATGTCTCTCTCGCTCTCTTTTCCCCATCTAAATCTGTCCAGTGTAAATTGACGTTTCAAATTTAGCGACAGCTTTTATTTGTTTCAATTTATACTGCGCAGTATTTTTAGTGTAGAATCAAATCAATATATGTTTAAATATGTATTAGATACTATAACATTCATTTAAACTTATGATTGTATAGGCTGTGTATATAATTTACAAAAATCAGAACAAAGGTTTATTATCACTAAGAACAAATGAAATGCTCAAAAATTATATTGAACAATTACAATTCTGAGTCAGTTTTTAAAGCAATATTGCGTTTATAATATATATTTTATGTCAATAATGCGAATCTAAGAATCAACGCGGCTGTGAGATTGAACATTGATTAATGTCGCGATTCCTGTGTATTGTTCTTTTTAAATATTTGTATGTATAAAAAGTAAAGTTGGAAAAGGTGCGTAGTCGTTTTTGCTGGTTTATTAACAACCTTTTTAATAATAAACAAGGCAAAAAGATCGCATAATACGAGTAAAATGTGATTTCGAGATTAACCTTTGGACACAAAATTGCCGGTATCGATAGTTGTGTCGCAAGGAAATGTTACGATCTTAAAGATCTTTCCAAAAAGACGTTGATCAAACAATAATAAATGATCGCAATACCATTCTCATAATATCGCTAAAACAGATATACTAACTAATTACCATTTTGACTTGACTTGCAGGTGACGCAATGTTAAAAAAGCTATTGAAAATGTTGTATTTGACTATCTTGTATGATACATTTTTTTAAATCTGTCTTTATTACCTATGTATAATTTTTCAACTGACATATAATTTACTCAAAAGCTATTTTTATAATTCCGTATGCCAGTGATCTTGGCAAAATAGAATGATCGCTTAATTAAATTTTATGACCATCTTAATATTGGACTCTATTTTATATGGAATAAATTTCATTTCATTAGATCACACGACTGATCAAATCTAGAGATGGCACGATAAAGTCAACGACGTCTCAACGTCATATGCCTGCGGCAAATGTACCACGATCTTTTCACCCCTTATTTATGCACTTGCCTTTTAATAACCGTGTTCAACATGATAAATCTTGACCTTTCGGTCGTTATATTTTTTCATACCATTTTTATACTATTATAACAGCTTTTAGTGTTGAATCATTTTATCTGCTTATTCCAGTATTAACACATAAGCAATACCAGAATAGTGCATTAGAACTATGGAAGTTCCATTTTGATTACCATGTATTTTTTGTGTAGTCGTTTGTAAGTTGTTATATTGCAAATACATAAATCTGTTTGTTATATCATATTTGTTTTATTATGAACAAAGATTAACCTTTTGATCGCCGTTGTCATAAATACGTGACAAGCACAGGCGGGCCTTGTACCACACTCCGGACATTTGACCAATTTTCCAAGCAAACTACGCTGTCGAATTACATATTCTTCACACAACTACGCTGATGTCGTTCGTACATACGCGTGAATGTTTGCGTTTGGTCTAGGGTTACTGAATTATATTATTGTTTGGCTATACCCCGTGAGTTCACCTGCCAATGTTATGTAGCATATTATTGGGCTTTTAACGTACATATAACTTTTTAAATGAAACGGGAGTAGCACCGTATTCAAACTAAACCAAAACATAACATATTGGCTCTTCTCTTTTAACCACTTTGGCACTTATGTACGCAAGAAAGAAACTTTATCCTGAAATTGTTGGAATACTCTTTATTCATCAAATTGACTCGAAACAAATTAAGGCTCACATTATTCTGTACAAAATCTGTAGAATATCATTTCTAGATACCATCAGTTGTTAAGATATTCCTTTTGTTGTTTATCAGGCAAGCAAGCATGGTCCCTAGCATTGATTCACAGCTCCTGATGGACTGCATTTGCCGTCCAACTGCTTCAACACCGAGAGAACTTTGAATAGTTGTTTTCATTATCCTGATACATAATTTAATTTTACTAGTGATTTGAATAAATAAATTTTAGCCTAATATCTTGTCAGATAAACGAAGTCGACTACATAGTAATTTATTTTATTGTTATTTTATTTAATGTATTTAATGAGAGAACCTAGATTTTTTTTATTTTTGGTTTGTGTTCTACATTTCTACAATTCAAAGTACGTAGCTATATCTTTTTTGTCTTTTGCTATTGTCAAAGTTTATAGATAATGGATTATCTAAATGGACAGTTTTATGCTATAACAATACAAAGTTCTGTATGTTAAGTTGTGTCACAGTGAGAACTTTACAATCCTTGTATAACTTGTACGGTAGGAAAACGAAAAGGTTTTTTTAAAGTAACTTTTGGAACTGATCTTGAACTTTCAAAGATCGACATGTGGGTCAGGCATGCGCCACCCCATGCTGTGAGCAGTACGATATTAAAGATCTGCGTAATGATCTCATTACAAATACAAATTCAAGAAAACGATATACAAATTCAAGAAAAGAATATTATTTGCGACATCTCTTAGTTCTTGAACACAAAAAAACACTTTTGCCAAGAAAAGTCAAAATTATTAGCACTGCACTGCCCTTGGCACCCAGAAATATATGATTTATGTCTATGCCCTGCAATCCAACCCAGTACTAGTAGGAATCTTTGCAGAGTTCGCCTACCTACCGTTTTCCAGTTATTCTACCGCCAAGTACGAGTAGTAATGAACAAACATCTATGTGTTCCGGTTTAAAGGCAATGCTTCCAGATAAATTAATACGAACTACTAACTTTGTTAAACGATGTACTTCACACATAATACCTAATACTTCGCACATTTTCGTTAATCTTTTGCAAATAACTCCGCACATTATACTTCGCTAAAAATCTCAAGTCATTAAGCTAGTCGCCAGATTTTCCTATCGACTTTCAAGCACGTGTATACCATACCATATATACATAAAGAGCTGTCCCAGACTAGCGAAATACAGAGAAGAAACTACAGCAAAACTAATATTTTTTCATTTTTCAGTGACACGCGGTCTAAACTCTGAGCCGTCAACCTGGGGACGGTATGTGAAGCTATTACTGGTGATGGGTAAAATCGGACAGTTCAATCTATGTATGAAATTTTTACTTTTCATCAAATCAAATCCACCATTAATATTTCACAAACCGTTCATTTTGTACGTCACTCAAAAATTACCATGATAAAACTGGTGACTTTGAGTAAAGCTTACATTGTACCTAATAGATAAAACGAGATTCCAATTACCTACTTTTCTTATGAGTATTATTATGTTGAGCTAAAACAGATAAATGTATGTGTCGTTAAAACAGGAGCAAACCCACCTGATATTTTGAGATTTGCAACATTTGCATTTGCAATTTGTTGCAAAATGGATGTTAACACTAATTACAAATTAATGTTTAATGCTAATTTTATGATAGTTTGTATTAATAGAATATCGAAAATCACATTATAATAATTTAATATTGCGTAGTAAATTTATTATAAATGCTATATTTTTACTCTGTTGTCACGTCACTGGAAACACCAATATGACTTATTACGTCACTAGTCGCAAAACAAGCTGTCGAAAACTGACTAAACTGTTTACTTTTCTTCATTTTTATTGAGTTTGCGATCTTAGCGACGACGATTATGATTGTATGTATTCAAGTAATAATCAGAAAACATATAAACTGGGCATACAGTCATGAATCGCGACCAATGTTTTGCGACTAGTGACGTCATGTCAGTCGTTAGTGTTTTAGCGGGAAAATTCAAAATTAGTCTAATATTGTAGTGTAGATATATTTACTTATCGAAAAAACTAATATTTTGTAAAATGTTATTTTTTACGGTAAACATGCGTCAATCTTCAAAATAAAAGCAGTTCCGAAAATTTGTTAGCATCCCTATGCTTAAACTCTATGAAATATGAATGTATTAATCGGCATGAATGTCCGATGAATCCTACTGATATTATAAATGTCAATGTCGGTGACGACACCGACGACGCCATCGGTCGGTTCGTACGGCGAGCGTTGTCTGCATCACCGATGACCATCCGAGAGTACCTACAACTAGATGTGTAAACATGATACCACGCCATGGCCATACAGAAATGTTGCCGCATTTCTAGATGGTCATGGTCCCGAGTTCACCCGAAAATTTCTTATCATTCCCAAGCGTGACGCTAGAATTCAATTCACAAGCCCACGAAAAATCTGTCTTGAGGTGCGCCAAAAGAAGTTTACACTTCAAAAATTGGCAGTCATAGGGACTGCCGATAGCAGTGAGCACTTAAACTTAACTTAGAATTTGATAGCACACTTTGGAAACTATACGTGGGTGGAGCAGGAGGGCGCTTCTTATCATAAATTATTAATTAAATTACACCGACAATGGCATGATTCGCGACTAGGGGACGAACTAACTTTAACTTCATTACAACACAAGAAATTTCATTGATAATTCCATTGGCGGTGTTTTTGTGCCATGAATAGAAGAATAGAATAGAAAATCTTTATTGTCATATAAGTTACACTCTTAAACATTTAGGTACTTAAGACTAAACATTTAGAATGCTTCTGTATAGACTCGTCAAATTACGAAATTATTATTATTAGGTACATTTTATTATATAATATTACTACATCAGAAATAATATTTCAACCTTTAAAACAAGAATTCCGTACAAAAAGTATTAAGTAATCCAAATCTAAGTACATTCAAATTTACCAATTCTAAATCTTCAGCTGTAAAGGGGCTGTTATTGAATCCAAATGTTTTACGTTTACAAATTGTACAAAATGACTAACAAAAAAAAAACAACAAATAATTATTCAATTAACAATGCGTTTCAACACAAGAAAGACATTTTGGTAACTGACTGGACAGATGAGGGTAACTCGTCATATTATGAAATGTAAGTACCCACATAGGAAATAAATGTGAGTCCTAATATAAAATGTTGCGATGTCTGTTGAACGTTAGTATTATTCGAGAAAATTATAATTTATTATTATAATTTCACAAAGTCTTACAATTTTTAAACGAGTTAACAATTACATATTTTCCAATAATAATTATTATTATACGAATGGAAGTTAAAGTTGTGGCGGCCCCTGGTACAATACTTTAGAGCCACGACGTCACAGACCTCGTCGTCAAAAAATATAGAAGGGCTGGTGCAGCGATTGCAGCGGCTAATTCTGCTGAGCGCTTCAAACGGCGAAAACATGCAAACCTCGTAAGTGGTTACATACTTGGGGTTGAAACTTTGGGCCTCGTAGACGTCGGGAGCTTTCCGAGCGCTTGGTCGACGCGACGCGTGATAAAATGCTGGCATTTATTTGGCATAATGTATAAGAGTTATAGTAGAGACGGAGTAATGCCGCCAGCAAAATGGACACGCTTTCCACTGGCAGTGCGCTCAATAAGCTTGACTATCTCTAGACCTTCAGCGGGCTTATTACTGATGCAATGCGTTTAGTGTATGTAGTTAGGTACCTAAGGCCTATGTATTGTAATGATTTGGACTCCTCATGTTCCAATAGCTGCGTGTCACTGTGCTGTTATGTGGCAGCCATGTTGCTTATCATCAGGCACATGTCCTGCTCGTCTCGTCACTCTTTATTTAAAAAAGATGTCCAGGAGTGGACGAACCCAGCCTGATGATGATGATTTAGGTACCTTTGTAAGTATCTACACGGGCGATGTCATCCGCCATCAAACGTATTTTCCAACTTTATGTAAACCTGTGGTAGGTAATCTGTAGGACTCAGGGGTGGGTTATTCGGAGATTTTTTTTTCCTCCGATACCGTAGTCCAACTGAGTAGTTCAACTAATTGTACAAATGATACATCACTGTATCATTAGTCCAACTACAAAAAATACAAGCAAATCCCCTGGGTTGTCCTTCCTAGAATCTTGAATTCTTATAATTACTGGTTATATAAATTTGAGTCTTATGTAGGTACACGGCTTAGTTTATTTTTTTCTTAAGCGTTTGAATATTATCTGTAGGCAAAGCTGGTATCTGTATGTATTTTAAAGCGGAAGATGTTTTAGTTGGAACGCGATAATCTCAGGAACTACTGGACAGATTTCAAATTTTTTTTCACCGTTGGATACCTATGTACGTGATCGCAGAGTGCTATAATAGAGTATATGTACCACAGGCGAAGCCGGGGCGGACTGCTAGTAAGTAATACAAAGTGTACTCTCGACTGCCAACAGCTAACACACGAGTTTTCCGGTATAAGTGGACCTCTAACCTTGTTGTTATTCTGTGTAACCGTAGTTCTAGTTACACCGGTTTGTTATCGTGCTATGCTTATAGGCAAAAGTTTACATATACTACGTATAGAGTTGGCACAAACGCTTTACACCAAAAGCACGGGTAGCATGTCTTATAGGCAAAAGTTTACATTTACTACGTATAGAGTTGGCACAAACGCTTTACACCAAAAGCACGGGTAGCATGTCTTGCCTTGTCGCTCTTGTGGAAGTGTCATACTTTTGTTGCGGCACATCAAAGGCACCGTATGCATGCACGTCATCTGCTTACGATTGACACAAATAGCCTTAGCCAAGCTTAACTGAATTTAGTCGCGACTAAACTTAACCAAGTGTAATGAGCACTTTAGCGTTAATACTGCTTTCTCTTTTCTCTGCGCTTGAAATTATAGAGACAGCAAGAGCAAAGCCATAACAGATTTGGGCGAAGGATTGGAGAATGAAACAGTTTTATAACCAGTATAAATACTTTATTTCGATAAACACTGTTACTTGGAGTAAGCTTAAATCTAAGTTTCCATGGTTTCCTCGCTGGGGTCCGCCACGGGGACTAGCGGCCGAGATCCGAAGCGATTTGAAACTGTAAAGATAAAATGAGTACATTAACTTGAGCATTAGACGAGGCTTCTTTTAACGACACTAACTAGTGGACTTTTTTCATAGTAAAGAATGTCGGGACGAGCAGGACTGCCTGATGGTAAGCAACACGCCTGCCCATAACAGCACAGAGTCACGCAACACTAAAAGTACAAATCCCTGTGTTCCGGCTTGAAGGGCAAAGTTTCCAGAGAAATTACTGTGCGCAGAGATAAAACACCGGATGACGTATGTCCGGATGACGAGTGCAGTGTTTAAATTAAATAGCTTCTGTACTATACGAAGGGAACTTCGTTTTTTTATTAATTGTGTGTGTATATGTAGATAAACTTTTTTCCATCACCTCAAAATTTACCCAAAATCAAATAGTGTCTATGAAATGCCATGCCCCTAACAATCTGACCGATAAGGCTAACTCTCCGAAAAGTAAGCTTCAGTTATTTAAAAGTACTTTAGTAAATGTAACTGAGAGCATTAATCAAAGAGCAGTGAGAGACAGTAAGAGTTGTTAATGTCTTAAAATTAAATTGGTGTCTCTGTGCTATTATAGGCAGGAACGTGACTTCTATAGCATACAATCTAGTTGAATATTCTAGAACATTTTAGATGCAGTACTCACACTGCTCGGTGACGACCGCGCGAGAACAGCGAACGACGCTTCCATGTCTAATTGAGTATTTTAGAACGTTCTAGATACCATACACGCGACGGACATAGCGATACACGCGCACAGAGACGCGCCCACCTTGCATACACGCTCGCTTGCACGGGCGGTGGAACATTCTAGAATATTCTAGAACATTCCAGAACGTTCTAGACGCAGTACTCACACTGCTCGCTGGCGGTCAGGTCCACGAGCTCGATGTAGTTCTCCTTGTTGTCTCCGCCGACGGCCACGGAGCACGGCGACTCCGGGCACGCGGCGGCGCACAGCGACGCGCCCACCTTGCATACACGCTCACTCGCTTGCACGGGCGGATTGCTGGAACACAACACGGCAATTTTTACACACTATAGTAGCCATGATGACTATAGAAAACGGATTATTTAAAACATCAGATTACAAAAATATATATTGTACACGATTTTTTTCTTTAGTTTCACAAACATTACGAAAATACTGTCCTTAGAATTTCGAGTGATATCACTTCTTTGTACGAGTATCACAAAGACGTGACGTCACAATCCTTCACTCGGAAGTCGACGTTTTCAGGTCGAGAGTCAATCAATCTTATAAAATTTTGTTCGCAAAAAAAAGTATTCACTTCAAAATAAAATAAGCTTGGTGTTCATGTTTTTATAATGTTTAGAAGGCATTTTAGCGAATTGTACTGTTGACGTCATCTCTATAAATAACTAGACTTTTTTCCATATCGAGATTTTAGTGAAATAGAATAATGTAATAACATACTCAACACCAACAGCCCACTAAATGTTCCCACTGTTCGGACTCGCAACGAGAGAGATAAGGCAATTATCCACCACACTGGTCCAGTGCGGGTTGGTGGATGACATATGACTTCTACGTACATGTCGGTTTTCCTTCACCGGTTTAAGTTAGCGGCATTACGCACATGACTTCGGTGTGAACCCGGATCGGCAGGCGCCGTTTTCCCGACTATACCAGCCGTAACTTACAATTTACACTGACAATTTAATATAAACTGTGACTAAAATACTTTAGTATTTAATTACCTTGATATATCCCAGGTTTTGAGTTTTCCATCTGTGCTTGTTGTGATCATTAGCCCAGGTACACTTTCGCTCAATATCAGTCCTAAAAACAAATTAATACAATATAGTGTCACGCAACAACTTGAAAGTTAAGAGCACAAATCACTGCCGTCGAAGTTGGAAAACTAACTTCAATACTCAAAACTTTAGTGAAGACAAAAAATATAAAGTTACGAGAAGTGCCCGCGGGTTTCCCCGGGCAGGTCTCATTATTTACCCGAGATAAAATGTAGTGACTGTGGGTAGATCTAAATAACTATTTAAGAATCTAGCATTTTATATTTTGTATGTGAGGGTATCAATCAATATACTGGATAATGGCTACAGAGGTCGTTTTATTATTTGCTCCTCATAAAAAATAACTTTACATGGCGCAGTCGGTAGGATACATGGTGAATACGTGGTGAATTCAAGTGTTAATCTTTCTACGCGTGAGGACATATAAAGAAAAGAAAAGGAAATGGATTCGATTCTCCAGCCACCGCAACCGTTCCACGTCGAGAACGGTCTCGCGAACGTGGCTTCTGGAAATTTAAGCAAAGATTGGCAAAAAATGGAAGAGATCGTTTAAAATCTATTATGAGGCCTGCGAATTAGCTAAGAAAGACAAGAAAGTGCAGTTAAATATATTGTTGCATGTCATCGGAGATCGATGCCGCGAGGTGTACGATCAGTTCAAAGAGGAGTTTAAAACAATAGAGGATTTATTGCAGAAGTTTGATGCTGTGTTTTTACCAAGAAAGAATTTAACGATCGAACGACATCGATTCTTCACAAGAGATCAAAAGGAATTAGAAACGGTTGAGCAATACGTGTTCGAGTTAAATAAAATGGCGGCAAACTGTGAATTTAAAGAATTATGTGAAGACTTAGTCCGTGATCGACTGATATGTGGGATTCAAAACGGCATGTTACGCGAGCGATTACTGAGAGAAGAAGAGTTAACATTAACAAAAGCGATCGACATATGCAGATTGGCAGAAATGTCCCGCGCGCAAGCTGTTCGTTTCGACACAGAAGTAACGAAACATTACGCCTATGAGGTGAAAACAAATGAAAACACATCAATTCAAAGCACAACAGGTGATGTACTCTGGGTGAATAGCGCACGCAGTGGTCAAGGACACGGTCCGAGGCAGCGAGCGCCGGAGGGCCCGCGGCGGGGCCAGCCCGCGGCCGCCTGGCCCCGGCGGGGTGAGACAGCCCCGCTATCCGAATACGTCGGCGCGAGCCGAGGAAGCCCTCGTCGCGCCATGCTCCAGGTGCGGCATGAAACACAAACGGCTTCAATGTCCCGCTTACGGCCGACATTGTAACAAGTGTAACCGGATGAATCACTTTGCGAAAGTGTGCAGGGTGTATGTTGTCCAGGAAGACCTCACCGATCAGGTAAACACTCAGTTTAGTTCCCATAGTAGAAATGAAGAGTGGCTAGCCGATTTGCAAATTAATAATTCTTTGCTCAAGTTTAAATTAGACACTGGGGCTGATGTCAATATCATTCCGCAGAAATGTTTGTGTATTATTGGTTTGTCTGAATCGGATTTAATTAAAACCTCGGTTAAACTGCAGGGTTACTCAGGAAGTTCACTTGAGGTGAAGGGTAAATGTTATTTGAAAACACAATACAAAGGAAACCAATATTTTTTGAAATTTATTGTGGTTAATACAAATTCTGAACCTATATTGGGTAAAAATGCATGCCAAGAGTTAGAGTTACTAAAAAGAGTGTGGTCAGTGAGTAAAGAAATTCAAAATAATAAAATTCTAGATGAATTTAAGGACGTATTTCGCGGCCTAGGTTGTTTACCCGGCGAATATAAAATTCAGATAAAAGAAACGCGGTACTGGTTATTCACCCTCCCGTAAATTACCGGAGGCTATTAAAGATAAGGTAAAATACAAACTTATAGAAATGCAGAAGGAAGGAATAATAACAAAGGTGGAAGGTCCGACAGATTGGGTAAATAGTATGACAGTTGTACAAAACCCAACGGTGACATTCGGATATGCTTGGATCCGCAGGATCTCAATAAAGCTATTAAACGTGAACATTTTAAACTTCCGACTTTCGAAGAGGTCGCGTCGCGATTATCAGGAGCTAAATTTTTAGTTCGTTAGACGCCAAACATTCATTTTATCAAGTAAAATTGGAAGACACAGATTTATGCACTTTTAACACTGTATTTGGTCGATTTAGGTTTTACGAATGCCATTTGGAATTTGTTCGGCGTCAGAAGTGTTCCATAGGAAATTACATGAACATTTAGATGATATAGAGGGGTCATACAGTTCATAGATGATATTTTAATTTTGCTCCAAATAGGAACTTCATGATCAGCGAGTGCGCGCTGTTTTACAAAGATGTAGAGAGATAAACATTAAACTCAATAAAGAAAAATGCAAAATTGGAATGTCAGAAATAAAATATTTAGGTCATAAAATTTCAGAAAAAGGTATATCCCCCGATGAAACCCAGGTTATTGCAATTAAAGAGATGCCGACTCCTAAAAATGTAAAGGATGTAGAACGATTTTTAGGAATGGTCACATACGTTAGTAATTTTATTCCAAAATTGTCAGATCACATTCGCTTTGAGAGAGCTGTTAAAAAGGGAAGTAGAATGGCATTGGGAGGAAAGGCATCAAAAGTGTTTCGAAAATTTAAAACTACTTCTAATAAGTGCCCCTGTGTTGCAATATTACACACTAAATAAACCCGTTGTAATCTCAGTGGACGCAAGCAAAACCGGGTTAGCGGCTTGTCTTATGCAGGGCGGTCTGCCGGTGGCATACGCATCGCGGTCATTAACTAAAACGGAACAAGCGTACGCTCAAATTGAAAAAGAATTATATGCTTGTGTATTTGCGTGTGAGCGCTTCTATACATACATATACGGAAGAACAGACGTGACAGTCGAAACCGATCACAAACCATTAGTTAGTATCATAAAAAAACCTTTGGCTAATGCTCCTCCCTATTACAAAGAATGTTGATGCGCTTGCAGCCGTATACGTTCGAATTAGTATACAGCCCGGCAAGTACCTGTTCATAGCCGACACGTTATCGCGGGCAGTCGCACCGGGCGGGCACCCACACAACCACGCGATCATTTAGAAATGCAAGCGCAGGTGTGCGCGGTCTCCGCGAATAATCAGCTGATCGACTCGCATTTCTTGGAAATACAGAAATGTACGAGAAGCGATGACGAGTTACAAAAATTAATAAAAATAGTGAAGTCAGGTTGGCGGTTGAAAAAAGATGTAGAAAACATTTTAAACCCTACTGGGACTACAGAGACGAAATTACCATCAATTTTGGCATAGCGTGGAAGGGAACTAGAATAATAATCCCTAAATCTTTGCGACTCGAAATGATGAAAAAAGTTCACATAGGTCATTTAGGTATTGAAAAATGTAAGCTGAGAGCACGAGAAATTATATTTTGGCCGAACATAAACTCACAATTGGAGGATTATTTGTCGAATTGTCAAGTTTGTTTAACACATAGGAAACAAAATACAAAGAACCGTTGATCCCACACGAAATACCAACTACAGCGTGGCAAAAGGTGGGTGCGGATGTGTTTCATTTTGGTAGTAAAAGTTATATTTTAGTGGTAGATTATTTTAGTAAATTCGTTGAAGTTGAAAAGTTGTCAACTCTTAAGTCAGAAGAAATAATATCAAAATTAAACGAATGTTTGTAAGACATGGAATACCAAAATATTGATGTCGGATAATGGGCCTGAGTTCTCTTCGACTAGTTTTAGACGATTTTCAGAAGAATGGAAATTTCATCACATTACTTCGTCCCTACATTTGCTCAGTCCAACGGTCAAGTAGAAAGGAGTATTCAAACTATAAAAACATCATGAAAAAGTAAACGAAGATAACAGCGAGTTTAAATTGGCTTATTTAGAATACCTAAACACACCGATCAGTTGTGAGTTACCGTCGCCGGCTGAATTGCTTTATAATAGAAAACTACGCAGCATTCTACCGAGGTCAACGACCTTATATAAACCTAAAATACATTCTGATACGCACAAAATCCTGTTAAGTCGGCAAAGTTATCAGAAACAATATTATGACCGGGGTCGAGAAATTTAAAACCCGTGGAAAAGGGACAAAAGTCAAAGTTAGAATAGGTAACAGATGGGAATCTGGAACAATTGAAATGAAAGTAGGCATAAGGTCGTATTTGATACGGATGTTATCAGGCAACACACTGCGTCGTAATAGGAAACACATAATTATCGATTCAGACAAACGAATAGATTATTCGCCCGACTTCTGCCAGTATGACGACATCTCATTGCCGGCTCCTCCGGGGCCGCCGGCACTCCGCGCACAGCTCCAGTGTCGCTCCTTCAAGCTCTTCTAATTTCCGTACTCGTTCCGGCAGGGAAGTGATACCTCCTAATCGGTGGATCTGTCCAGGGGAACTACGCAATCGCAGCAGGCGCTGAGTTTAGATAACCAAGCTAAAATTTTGTGTTATCAATGATTATAAACATAAACAATTTAAAATAATAATACATAGATAGGCAATAAAGAATAATATTAAGAGATAAATCACACTATGTAACATTGTAACTGATAACCTTAGTATCTAATTTAATAATCGATATTCTAATAAATAATTTTTGGTTGTATAATTTTGTAAAATTCAGAAAGTTAAAAATAAATTAACATGTAAAAATTAAATTGCAATAATGATACAGATGGACAACTAAACACCGTTCATTTCATACCTTAATTTCATAATAATGATGATGTATAAATAGAACAATAAAACAGTAATGAAAGTAATTATTTATTTAATGTATAAATAGAACTATAAAATTTAAATGCATTGTGTCTTGTTATTGTATGTTATGTCATAATCTGCTTTCTGCTGTTTAATTTGTTCAATGTTAATAATAATGTTAAGAATATAAGATTAAGTAGAATATTTCGAATCGGTCATTAAAGGAATAGATAGGTATATTCAACAGGTAAGATCACCTAATGTAAGAATATATATTTATAGCCAAACTTATAAAAATAGATAAGATGTTTTGCAGAGTCAGTTATAATAAATATTTTGATTTGTTGTGTAATAATTAAAGAATAATTATTGAAAACTATATTCAATATTTAACCAACACCTATGTGCACATAGATTGTTGCAAATTATTATTTTCATGTGTCAATAAATAAATATTAATTTCTTCATTTTTAGAAATGTTATAATTCTATTGCATAGATAATGTTAAGTTAATAAAACCAAGTGTCATATTAAAATGTGTTAAATTTCGTTTTGATAAGGAGGTTGTGGGTAGATCTAAATAACTATTTAAGAATCTAGCATTTTATATTTTGTATGTGAGGGTATCAATCAATATACTGGATAATGGCTACAGAGGTCGTTTTATTATTTGCTCCTCATAAAAAATAACTTTACAGTGACTAACGGTGTTCCAAATTTCAATCCGATCCATTCAGACGTTCCGACGTGATTGAGCAACAAACATCAATACATTCGCATCTATAATATTAGTAGGATGTATGTACCTGTGACTTCTTTCTCATGTGCTGTTATCGTCCACAGCGGCTCATCTTGTCTGCAGTCTACGTACGCCACCTTGCCTTCATTATTACTCATCTGCAACAATTCAAGAATTTTAAAATTATAAGAGAATGAGACCACATAACTACAACCTTCGCTCATAGAAGTATCGTGGACTCGATTAGAACTATCGTTAGTTAAGGACTAAATCATCGTAGATTCGATTGGAACCATCGTCGATTAGATTAGAATCATCGTCAGTTCGATTAGAATCATCGTCGGCTTGATTATAATCATCGTCGGTTCGATTAGAATCTTCGTCGGCTTGATTAGAATCAGGGTTGTTGCGAATATTCGCATCCGCATCCGCAAATGCGGAACATTCGCATTAATTCAGACATCTGCATCCGCATTCACATCCGCATCAATCAATGCGGAGTTTTTACGGATGCAGATTCACATCAACAAGTAACTACATGTAAAGAAAGTGGGCGGAGCCAGAGTGGCACGTGCTTCGCGTTTGTTTTGGTAATTACTAACTTCATTCAGTAACTGTCGAATAGAAAGGCGCACATTGGTAACAAGATCCTACAGGTTTGTTTGTTGTGTTTTTTCTCATTGTCAATAAATTATAGTTACAATTAGTGTTTACTGTGTACTTCATAGTTTTTTGTGTGTTTAATGAATCTTTTGATATAAATATTAGGTGAAATGTCGCCACCAATAAAAAGCAATATCTGGACTTATTTTACACTTAAAATTTAAATAATTATCCTTTAAAATCCCAAAATCCGCATCTGCATCGCATCCGCATCCGCTTGAATCCGCATCCGCGGATGTGAACTTCTAATAATCCGCATCCGCATCTGCATCCGCGGATGTCAAAATTTTTGCATCCGTAACAACCCTGATTAGAATCATCGTCGGTTCGATTAGAATCATCGTCGGCTTGATTAGAATCATCGTCGGTTCGATTAGAATCATCGTCGGTTCGATTAGAATCATCGTCGGTTCGATTAGAATCATCGTCGGTTCGTTTAGAATCATCGTCGGTTCTATTAGAATCATCGTCGGCTTGATTATAATCATCGTCGGTTCGATTAGAATCATCGTCGGTTCGATTACAATCATCGTTGACAAGTTGGCGGCCATCTTACTTTTACCTTTTCTAAATACTAATAAATACTTACAGCGAAACAGAACGGGTTCTGCCTGTCCCATATCACGCGCTCGATTTCGGGCAGCAAGCTCCAGTCGCGGTGCGCGTCGGGCGCGCGGCAGTCGGTGACGCGCGCGCGGCCGTCGCACGCGCCGGTCAGTAGCGTCTGCGCTTCGAGCGGGTGGAACTGGAGGGACTGCACCTGGACAACAAATTACATCTATACACAGGGTTATTGGTAATCATCCTGCATCCTTTTAAGGCGATGTGAAGTACATTAAATACGTCAACTTTTGTTCTACAGTTTATAAAAATTCGTAAAAAAATCCCATACAAAATAAAAAAAGTGTATTTGCCAGGTCTATAAAGCATCGAACTCTTCGTAACAAGAGCGCGCGCGCTCCCTAACGCTCAATAAATGATGAAGTGAATAAACACTAAACTAACGCTAAACAGTGCTAGAAATGACAACAAACACTTTTTTTTATATGTATTGAGTTTTAACAAAAGTTGTTTGTTTAAATTATACAGAACATTAAACGGATGCAGGCTGATTAACAGTAACCCTGTATAGCAGCCAACTAGCGGAACCAGCCGTACAATCAACAGCCTTGCCTGTTCACTAAACGCATTGACCAAAATAACAATCATATTGTTTGTTACTCCACTTAATAAACTGGCTGGCTAATGCTTGCGCCATTCGTATATGTGATAGAATTAGAAATAATCATTAACAGTAAGCGTAACATTATATTATTTATAGTGTCAAAAAAAACTACGTTTTAAGGAGTTTGTTGTTAAATCGAGTGACGTTTACACTGTATTTAAAAGCTATTGTTCTGCAGACAATGAGAAAAATAGTTTGAGAGTTGAAACCTTAGATAAAGAATAAGTAAAAGGATTTTCAGCACGGTTCCTTTGTACCAATCGTAAGCAGATGAGGTTTATGTTAGCTATGGCGACATAGTGATGGGCAGCGACAAAAGTATGACGCTTCCACAAGAGCGACAAGACAAGCGATCAGTCCCGTGCTTTCGGTGTAAAGCATTTGTTCTAACACTATACGTAGTATATATAAACTTTTGGTTGAAACATTCTCAAGCATTAAATGATACTTACTTTATCCTCGAAATAGTCGAGTTTCGTGTGTGGTGTGCCCTGGTCGAGGTCCCAAAGCAGTACTGTACTGTCAGCCGACCCGCTGGCCATCACATGGGTGAAGTTCCTATTCCAGGACAGATCGAGAACTGCGTCCTTGTGCCCTACACGTTTTGTTTTCTTCTTTTTATTTGGTTTCTTGCCAAGTTTGAATGCGGGTTCCAAGCAGTTTTCTATGTCGAGATCCCATACTTGTATCACGGGATCCATGCCACCAAGAGCACATAGGTTACCTGTGAAGGAAAAACAATTTAAGTGTAACTTCAGAAAAGTCTTCAAGTTCAAACAGATGCGGGTGAAGCACTGTGCTTTTCAGGAGAAAGGTGTTGCTTCCCACCAGGTATGTAAACAACAGAGTATTGTGTTGTTCGACATTACTCACACGACACTAAGCTAGAGCTCCAAACTAAGCAAATCTTGTATTATGGAAAATAAAATAGTTAGGATTTGTCAGTGAGAAGAATTAGTATCCTTATACTATAATATACGCATCAGCAGTCAACAGTTGTCTGGAAGAAATAGCTATCAGTGATAAAGTAAATTGATAAAACGTGGACGCCTCGTCGTGACCACGACCGCTCTGCCAAGAGCGATACGATAAAGAAGAAGAAGATAAAGTAAATTATTGCTTTATAGTGTTTCTAAATTAAAAAATATTTAAAAACAAATATTTTTGTACTGTTTGTTACATATTATGGTGTGTTAAATAGTGTTTAGATCTGTCCGTCTGTCACCTTCAGATGTCTTACCTGGTTGTGGATCAGAAGGGTCATGGCTTAACCATTCTATACACAATGGGAACCATGGTAATATGAGGTCATGGTGGACGTAGAACGATCCCTCTTCTTTATTGAATACTGGAACAGAAATGGACATTCCATGTCATTAATTGCATAAGCAGCAAACTGAATGTTCCCACTGCAGGGACTCAGGACCTTCTCTCGCGAGGAGAGAAGAATCTCAGGGTTATAATTGTTTAATACATTTTATAATTACACCTCTCGGACGAAACTGTGTTGTCGTCCTGTTTTGCAACACCCTAACAGGGTCTTTGTACACATAGTTATAGATTTTAGCTATAAAATCTATCTAATATATAGTATGTACACTGTGGAAATAAATAATCCACTACGTTGGCTCAGTACGTGGGGTCTACCGCCTAACGAAACGCCCTTTCTTTTCTTTTCGCTTGAATAGATAGAGACAGCAATAGCATAGCTAAAGCCGAATTACTTAGGCGGTAGAAGGGCGGGTTGGTGGTTGACGCGTGACGTCGAAATGTTGTGGAACATGCCCATATAGGGATACGCACTTACAAAACACACACTCACAAACCCACACACACAATGTTACACGGATTGATAAATGCACGCAGTGCTCGTATTTTTGCTGTTTCTATTTGGTTTGTTGTTTTTATTTTATTTTCATTCATATTATCGTTAAAATATATTTTTTGAAAACTACACAGTAATCTTGTATCAGTATATTCACATAATGTAAATCCGTTATTGGCCATAAGATAGTTTGTAAGTTAATGAATACCTGTTTTTTTAAGGGCTGTGGAATTTGTATAAATAAATAAATCAGAGGTTTCAGATCGCCAGTCGGCGTTCTCATGACTAGACCACCCATAACTCCAGGTTATTTATTGGACATCCATTAATAAAATAATAACATAAGGTAATCATGAGAAAAGGATGGCATAGAAAACCAAAACAGTAATAAAATAAAACTGTGGAACTGCCAGGGCAGTCCATCGAAACACTATGCAAGTGATTATTCTATGATGAAAGACTGACAAAATCGATATGATTTCATGATTATACTGTATTTTTTAAATAAGAAGCATTAGGCTGTGGAATGCATTGCCTGAATGAGTTTTTCCAATACATACAATGTTGGGGTCACGCTGAGAGTGAATCAGTTTTCTCTACACAGTACACTGCATTGTAGACCGTATTGTGGCTTAACCAATCCTAGCTAATGGGACAAGGGTATGAAAATAATGATGAAGATCCTTACTATAAACTTCGAGCACGCTGGCATCGCTCTCGACATGTCCGACCAGAAGTAAATTGTCATTAGGTTTGATAATATCATCTTCTTCGTCACTATCGGGCCCTTCTGTCTGTAACACAGAAAATTAACAGTCACATACAAATCATTTATTTATAACGGCGAGTTACAAGTCAGAGAAGAAGACACTTGATATCCATTCTAATATTATAAAAGTGAAAGTAACTTTGTCTGTTATGCTATAAAGCCTGAACCACTGAACCTATTTAGACCCCAAGAAAGGACATAGCCTACTTTTTATCACAGGTGAAGGGTTAAATGGGTGAAAAGTAGGAAATTTTATATGGGAGTCCGTCATTGTTGAAGATAAAACCATGGAATTTTGTAATAAGATACTTTATACGAGGGTCAAACTGAAAGTTCTTAGAACTGGCCACTTATAAACAATATAATAAAAAAATAATTCTATAATTTGAAAATAGAACTCTTTGCCAATATTACTGAGTATATACTTCATTCATTTGTCATTTGTTTTACGATTTGGCGGCAAATTGAAAATTGTCTGTGTCACGTCAACATGAATTTAACACGAGAAAATTTTCGTGCAATGATTTTTTATGACTTTCGATGTCATTTAAGTCAACAAGAAAGTTATGATAGACTACGATTGGCCTTTCACGATGAAGCCCCATCTCGTGCGACTGTTTACAACTGGTTTAATGAGTTTAAACGTGGTCGCACTAATCTCACTGATGATTTACGTGAGGGACGGCCTTCTACGGCGACGACTGAAGATAACATCTGTGTTGTGCGGCGTATGATAGAGACTGACAAAGAGTGACCTATCAGCAGATTCGGACAAGCTTAGGCATCGGTATGAGTCAAGTGCACAAAATCCTACACGAACATTTAGCGGTCAGGAAGCTTTGCGCCCGGTGGATACCTCATAATTTGACTGAGGCTCAAAACTCCATCGTGTGGATTGGTACCGTAAAATGATTGAAAGATTTAACGGAGGTGACTCAAATGCTGTGTTCGACATACTAACAGGTGACAAAAGCTGGATTTACTGTTATGATCCTGAAACCAAAAGACAATCTGCTCAGTGGGTGTTTCCTTTCGAGGAGTTGCCAACTAAAGTGAAGAGAGATCGAAGTGCGGGGAAAAAAATGGTGGCCTCGTTCTTTGGAAGGATAGGTCATTTCGCAACAATTGTGTTAGAGGATCAAAAAACAGTTTCTGCAGAATGGTACACTACCAATTGTTTGCCACTTGTCTTGGAAAAAGTTCGAGAGAAGTCCAGTAGGATCCTCCTTCACCACGACAACGCCTCATCGCACACCGCCAAGCGAACGATCGACTATTTGGCGACATCAAACGTTGAATTACTGGGTCACCCGCCGTTTAGCCCCGACCTCGCGCCTTGTGATTTTATTTATTTTCAAAATTAAAGAAAACTTAAAGGAAAGCGGTTTATGAATGCTGAAGAAGCGGTGGCTGCGTATCGCGATGCCATTGAAGAGACCCCTAAGGACGAGTGGGCAAAGTGCTTTTCCCAGTGGTTCCATCGCATGCAGCGGTGTATTGACGTGAATGGACAATATTTTGAAAACATATAATAAAACTAATAACTGGCTAATGTAATCAGTTTTTGATTTTCTAAGAACTTTCAGTTTGACCCTCGTATGAAGGAAATAAATAAATGTTAGTTCTGGCAATTTTGAAAACTTGAACTTAATGGGGATAATATAGGGGATGAAAGTTCATAATGAGGCCCGGGTAGAATCAGTTGTGACTGACATTTAATATTAATTTCGCACGGACAAAGTCGCGGGTAAAAGCTAGTATTATATACATATATACGCTTGTATAATCTGTTTTTGTATAGTGCCTGGATCCAATATTGTCGTTGTAAAGTTTTAAATGTCATCTCTTTTTAATCCTATTTATAACAACAAAAACAACAGCTGATACCGCACATACACATACATATGGTGCCATGATGTTTTAACTCTTGACTCGAGCTTACAGCATGTAGCAGCCACAATATGATACCGACCAGAACGTTTTCTGCTCACCATGTGTGAATATTGACTACAAAACTAATTTATTTTCCCATGATAGGTATCCTTGACCACCATCTTGTTAGATGTTATGACGTGATCAGCACTGGCGTCCTTAGCCAGAAGAAACTCTTTCACTCTCGATTGGAACACCCAAAATATTTCCAAATGTATTTCCCATGGGTATGTATTCGAGTTGAGCCTTCTCTTTTCTACCCTGTGTATCATTCTTCTCTTGCTTCATCAGAGGCAGAGCTCACCACTTCCTTGTCAAAGTAATCAATCAAGTATTTAAAGCTGCACTAGTAGGCTCATATTAGATTTGGCTGGGCAGGGAGAGAAACACAAGTAGTGAATGTGAGTGTTGATGGACGTCAGAAAGGGGCCCCTTAAACCTACACTCGTGTCACAAGTCTGGGGATCTATTCGGGATTTTTCTCTCTGCCACACGAAGGACCCGGCACCCGAACAGTTAATCCATGGAATGCTAAGAAGATCGTCTCTATTCTGGACTGTATTAACCCAAATGTGTTCGTTCTAAATTTCAATCTGATCCATTCATCCATTCCAATATGATTGAGTAACAAACATCCAAACTTTGACATCTATAATATTAGTAAGATTCTATTACTTTGAAGCTACTTACTCTGATTTGAACATTTTCACTGAGATCTCCTAAGTTTGGTACAGTGGCTACTGTGCCAAGGCCAATGGGGTTATCTGAAATCATGAAAGCAATGTAAAGTTAACTAAAACATGAAAAATATAATGAAAGGTGGCGTAAATGCAAGGCAGTATGTGACAAGATGGTTATAGTGAAGTAGTAATACTATTAATATGTTAATCATCATCATCAGCCACAAAACATCCACTGCTGAACATAGGCCCATATGTTAATAGTGAAATACTATGTATATTTGTTACTGCTACTATAATATTTACCCTAACTTCGAATGCGCGACATGTAACATGCCCAGGACCCGCAGTGCACTTTCCTTTTGATGTCCTTACTTTACATAGCCTTTTAACAAATGTTTTTGACGTGACAACGTCTTATAAATTGGTTTGCCGGGTGACACTTCAAGAAACTGCGTTACGCTCAAAAAAAAAAATACAAAAATCTTTATTGCTGTTTGTAGGTGAGATAAGATGATACAAAACATTTTAAAAGTTGCCCCATACAAACTGGCCTCATGAGGCATGCAATATGTCTGGCAAGACAATTTGTTAGTAATTTATAAATAAAAAATTAATTAAATAATAGTCAGCTGATTAAAGTCTTCTTCTTCCTCATCTTCTATTAATTTCTGGTTTTTATTTATGTCATCTGATTCTTCATCTTAGATTAATTTCTGGCTTCTATTTGGTTGTGATATATATTTGTGTGAGATAAATGTTTGGTGAGCACAATTTCGCCAACATCTTGTGTTTCATCAGGATATTGTCTTGTGTTTTTGAGTTTGATCAATATATCCATCCAGGGTCTAAGGTCTTGCATTAGTAGATCTTGCAGTTCATCCATGTGAGGAATGTCAAAGAATGTATAAAGTGTGATAAATGTATATAATCAAAAATGTCGTTAATTATTATATTCATGTAAATACTCAAAGAATGTCAAAATGTAATACAGTACAAACTAATTCATCATTATACAATATATCATTATATGGTCTTATGTCAGTTGACTGTCAAATTTCATCATGGAATAATAATATCTATTGAGATATTAATGGAATAAGGTTTAAAGATTGTAAAATTTCATGTTAAACAATGTCTAAAATATTAGTATTCCAATTAATTTCCTTATCGTTTAAAAATTCAGTTACAGTATAATAGCATTTGTGTATCAGCACTTTTTTAGTTTACTTTTGAACATTGTTATGTTAAGTTCTTTTATGGCATTTGGCAGCTTATTATATAAAAGCTCCGCTCACGTTATGCGCTCACAACGAGAGCGAGTGAGAGGCACGCGTCCCTTCCACTCGGGCATGGTTAGCCCGCCTAAGAGCGAGAGAGACAGACATAAAAAGTGAAAGGCACGCGTCCCTTCCGTAAAATTATTTTACCACTCAAAGTCGTTGTCGCGTAAAACTTTCGCCCGTATACCGACTTTACAGGCAACCAATTTTTTTTCTTTGTATTTTTTTTTTCGTGTGAGCTAGGTATCATAGTTTTAGACGGCCCGAAAGGACTCCAACCGTCCAACAGTTCTAGCCATTACCTTTTGTATTGAAGGATTAAATTCGCAGTTAATAACTTGTGTTTATTTCATTCACAGCTTCAAAGTACGCAAAATAAATACATATTCTGCACAATATTTAGTCATTGACAGGCAAGGTCATTTGTCAGCTGTACATGCATTAGGGTTGAAGCTGGTCAATTTTACATCAAACTTTGACTCGTATTATCTCGCGATCTAAAGTGCTGAGGGGAAAGAGACCTTCGCGGATGAAGTCTATATCAGTATTGGAATGACCTGTTAAAATATTGTTGGACCTTTCCGCCACACGTTGTATATGACAGCTTTACAAGTCACTACCATTCATATGCAAATATTATATGAATATAGAGTAGGAGGGCGAATAATAAAATCAAATAAATAAATCTGAAATTAATTTGTACGGACCAAAACACATGCAATATGCTCTCTCTGTCACAGTGGCTGGGGGAGCACAGCCCGGCCTATTATATTATATTAGACCATGGACAGTTGATTTTCATCGGGTTAAAAACTTTACATGATATTCTATGCTTCAAGGAAACTTACTAGGTTCTTCCTCATCATAATTTTCGAAATTGAACTCATCGTCAGGATTAGCTGGAGGATCAGGAGCTGCACTAGTGCCACCTTCATCGTCACTTTGGTCGTCTCCTGCTTCTGTGATACTAAATGATAAAAATTAACTTATGTACATAATTTTGAGGTTATGGTTTTGTTTACATGAGTGCTGCCTCACCGTAGATCCTCTGCAGTTTGTTTAATTATTTTTTCTAGTTCATTCTCAGTTAACTCGATCTGAAATAGAAATAAATAACGAATTCATATATGGATTTAGTTTTGCAGGTCGTAAGTTCGTCGTAAGCTGAGATAAAAATGTAACCTTTTCGGGAACAGCTTTAGCAACACCGCGGCGCACAAAATGCATACACGATATAAGACTGACTGTTGGCGTATTATCTTCCATGATTTAGTAGCACAATGGAATAAAATCACAAAATTAAAATAATAAAAAACTAGAACTTCGTCGACTGCTTCACGTGTTTTGTTGTATTTTTATATTTATTATTGTGACATTCTGACATTATGAACCAGATAATAGACAAGTCAAAGAGAATGTAATATAGTTATAGTACGTTAGTATAAAGGCTCTGCCCAGATAAAAAAAAATAAAGTACGTTAGTACGTGAGACAAGTGACCATATCGAGAGTAGTAGACTAAATAGACTTGCTCCTCTTTCCGTAATCTGTAGCTCTGTGGAGTGTGGAACATCCTATAACGTAGTGATTACTTACTCTGTGCGGACATCCTTCACGAACTACGAACTGTGGTGCTAGTGTAATTTCACATAATTTTTGTAAAATCATCTTGCAAAATTATGAAATCCAACATATTTGCTTAGAGACGTCTTTATCTTGTTAATTTTTCAGCATCATTAATTTTGAAACTATACACAGCTACGTTGGTGCCCGGAGTCAAGGCATTAAATGTAAGTGGAATAGGGATTCTGTGAAATATGCTAGGTACCTACATAATAACCGATTCTGTATTTTTTGTCAATTTTTTTTTACACGTTTTATCGGCTGAACTTTTGCTTCTCAATCCAGAATAACTTCATGTTACGAAAGCTAAATATTAGACTTGCATTGTTTTAATCACAGATGTTTTAATGTTACGTTTGGAAATCACAGACTACATAGATAGCATACAGAGCTACAAAAATCTTATAAGATTTAGACAAATATGTGCTTTTCTTATGGATCTCTGTTCATAAACTTGTTGAAATTACCTCCATAAAATGTAGTCTATCAAATACCTGATGGGTTCTACCCATCGAACTCTTAAAGAAAGTTGTGTACGTTCGCTGACAATTGTGTACGTTCGCTGACAATTCAATTATCAAATTTTTCAAACAAATTTTCGCCACGTTATGTTGTTTTTAGATTATGACATACCTCAACTTCGTTTCTTTAATTATATCGATGGTTCTACCGTCCTTAAGTTTCACAAAAGTGTCAGCGTCGGGATCATTGGACGTAGTAGTTACATACTCTGATCAATGGTGGTTGTTTTAACCAGCAGCAGGCGTTGTCATTTTCAGAAGAACAGAAATTAACAAAGAAGTTGGAAAATTAATTAATGATAAAATAAAAATCATCAATTTAATAGTACCTACCGTTACCTACGCTACGTCAAGATAATTTACGGTGTTATCAAATTTCTAGGAAAAAAAAACGTTGACCTTCGCAGGTGTGTAATCTATGTCTTCGCTAAATTGTGAACGTAGTGCCGTCGAGCAACTCGATCTTCCACGCAAGCACTAGTGCTAATGTAATCATGATAATCGCGTATATGTAGTGAGAACGTAGTGATTACTTCCTCTGTGGTACGAGAGTGTAGAGAGAGAGTACGCTGACGCGCTGACGCGCTGAGTACGAGTCTATATTGTCTATTCTATGGTACGAGTCAAAACAAGTTGCATATTTAAGTTAGCCAAACAAAAGTCTGTTCAAAGTGCAAAGCTCAGACTTTTGGCGATTGAGGTTGGTGCTTTGTGTGTGACTGTGTGTACGTACTATGGGTGGTTGTAGTGTTGTAGGCTGCAAAAGCCGCAGTGAAAGAAAAATCGATGGGATCTCATTTCACTCGTAAGTAGACAAGATTTTGGAATTACAACTAGACAGAAATGAAATTCTAGATATCAATGTAAATGTAATCAGTGAAATGGCAGCAGTTTCTATTTCACATTTCGCAAAATGTGTGAACATAACCTAATAAGAAAATAAGAAAAAGTGTGACCAGTTTTTTTTTACAAATTTACCCATTATAATTTTTTTTTATTGTCCAATTAATTAATTATAAGTTTTTAGTATTACAAAAACTATTGGGGTTAACCAGCATAATTTAATTTTTAGGTTTCCGAAGGTTCCTGAAAAAAGGTCCATATGGATTAATGCAACTGGAAGACAGAATTGGATACCCACGAGAGGATCCAAAATTTGTTCGTTACATTTTGATGCAGGTTGTCTTGTGTTTACGGAGAAATTAGTACTCTTAAATGCGTATGCAGAACCTCTGCCTGTAAGAAGTGGGATATAAATATTTGTAATATAGCCTTTTTTCCGAATTTATTTTGCTAAGCGAAATATTGCAGGTCGGCCATCTTGCAAAACCAAGATCTCACAAGCGCTCATCGTTAGTGCCGTCGACAAGCCAAGCTGCACTCAAAAAGAAACATAACAAATTGTCTGTCGATGAGAATAATCGATCAAGCTGCTACCCCGTGAGGTATACTATTTAGGATTTATGTGACACAAATTTACAGCGTTGGTTGATTTTTTTCAAATATAACCATAGGTGTTACAGATACTAACATCTTCAAGATAACACAATTCCCCGTATTAGAAAAACTTTTAAATTCTTCATGAATTAACAATCGTTTGTACGGCCGATTTGAATTGTAGAACAGTCTGATTATTATTCAGTCATTTAATCGTTTATTCAGGGCATAGAGATAAAACATCTTATATTTCTGGGTGACGAGCGCAGTGCAGTGCTAGGAATTTATTTGGACTCTTCGTGTTCCAATAGCTGCGTGTCATTGTGCTATTATGTGGCAGGCATGTTGCTTACCATCAGGGACATGTCCTGCTAGTCTCGTCACTATTCTATAAAAATAAATAAAAAATATAGATATCTAAATGATTTTGCGTCATTTTGTATGTGAACAAGTATGGAATGGTAATGCATCAGAGAATTTAACAATTTATGAAATAAATGGCCAAAACCATGGCCATTGTCAATTTAGATATGCGTCAGCATTTTCTATTGGCTATCCGGAAATGCGTCAGCATTACTAGATAGCCATGGTTATGACGCCCTCCGGTTTCACCCTCGTAGTTTTCAAAGTGAGATATCGAATTCTGTGTTATAAGTATTCACTTCTATCGGCAGTTCTAACTGCCAATGTTTTTCGTGTAAGTGGAGTTGACCCGTCACGCTCCGAATTGAAATGCTCGTTCGACGGGCCCAAGTTAGAGTAGTTCAACTACTCGGTCGAGTGTACCCGAGCGAGAACGAAACAGCTGCTGCTTTCCACTGTCGTCTCGCTGTGGTCACTATATATTAATGTTGAAATTGAAATTTATTTAATCAGTTAAAAACACATTACTTAAAACAATATAGGTTACTCACATAATAGCAGCGTTTTACCTGAAATAGATAGATTGATAGATAAACTCTTTATTGCACTTAAATAATAAAACAAAATACAGAAACATCTTAAAACAAAGTAACAATGGGCGACCTTATCGCTAAGAGCGATTTCTTCCAGGCAACCGTGGGATGGTGAAGAAGATATAAGTAATGGATGACGGGGGTACAATTAGAAGTACATAGAAGCTTACACTTCTGTATAGTAACATACTAATAACTACTAACATATTTAATTTAATTCTATACAATAATATACAAATATTATACATTAATAATTTTACATCCTAATACACAAATAAGTATAAAATAAATAAAATTAAACTAATATGTATAACTAACAAGAATATAATATGCATAAAGAAAAACAATCCCGACAATTAAATTAAACAATTACAAAGATATTATATCATAAATAATGAATTCAACTTGCTGATGACTGCAACAAATAGAATTGTTTGACTTGGTCCTTAAAGACAGCAAGAGATGGAGCTTGCCTAATGTTGACCGGCAAGGCGTTCCACAGCTGGACAGCTTGAAAACCAAATTACTTGCCATAAAAAAGTTTCACTGCGCGCCGACGGTGTTTGAAGGAACAAGTTATATTTTGACCTGAGAGGTAGATTATGTGCTTTGCTCCAAAAGGTAAAAAGTTTCTTCACATACCGCGGAAAACTGGGGTTAAATAACACGTTATAGAGAAGTGACATAATATGAGCATTCCGACGAAAGCGAATGGGGAGCCACTTGAGCTGTATACGAAATTGAGACACATGATCACACTTGCGTAATCCAAATATGAATAAAACGCATATTAAAATACTTACCTAACTGGAAGCTTTATATTGAGATAGCATTTCCGTTTCCGTCGAATTCCTACCTACTCGTAAATTAGGACTTTTTTAGTGATCCGTTTCCGGTCCAGTGGCGCCACCAGTGGTGATTGCGAGTTGCTAACTTTGTGCCTCGCCATCTTAAATCAATGGCTCAATATCGCCAGGCAGAAATTAAAGTGAAAGCTTCCAGTTAGGTAAGTATTTTAATATGCGTTTTATTTCAGGTAAAACGGTGCTATTAAATCACTGGACCGTAACTGGAAGCTTTATATTGAGACCTGTTTGTTTTCGCCTGGTGACGACACTCAAATTGGTATTTAACATTATGATTCTATATAAACGCCAATGTGATAAATAAAAAAATAAATAAATTGTAAAAGTGACCGAAAAACATTTTATTAATAATGTACGAGTATATTACAAATTTTATTAAAAATAATCACAATATTTCTATTCTTTGTATTTTGGCATTTTAAAATTTAGAGTTTTCCAGCCCGATTGCCGGTAATTGCGATTGTTATTTTGAGAACCAAATTGTGGCCAAACTATTATACTGTTATTGGATCTCAAACAATGCTCAGAATCAACACAGCAGTGTAAGATCATGGTTACGTCTCTCAGAACAGAGGAATAAAAAGGTGTCAAAGTACACCGACACGTCTGAAAAATATTATAAAGTGTTTATTACACAATTATCTAGAAATAAGTACAGCTTACTTACATCCCAAATTGGCGCTTTGGGTCTAGTAAATTTTTTCAGAGCAATTTATTTTAGTATGTACTTTAACAGTACATGTGCACTTAACAAACTGGATGTGTCAGCATTATGAAAGGTTAAAATAACACATCTATGTAAGAGTATAGTGTTATGTATATGATAGTTTCTGAACTATGAATAAATTTGATGGAAATTAACCCGCCTGGGTGCCTGTAAGGTGTTTCCTTACAGGCCCTTGCTCGTAGTCCAAGCAACCTATTTCTTCCAGGCTACCTCGTAAGTTCTTAGGACAGACCTACGCCATGAATCTGAGTAAGAATATTTGAGCTAAATTTTATTTCGCCTCGGACCACCCCCACATTTCCACACTTCGAGAATGATGTCATCGACTTTCGGCGGAGATAGTCCTGTTGAATTGTCTATCAGGTGCTTACGAAGTTTGTACAGTGTTATTGGTGCTTCGAGCGCTCGGGCTTTGAGATCCGCCCGTGGAAGATGCCTGTGGACCGATTCAAATGTGTTAGTACTTTTGGCACTAGGAACGGTGGTGGAAACACCCATGTCAGTTAATAATAGTTCCATTGGATACTGAACTGATCGTGAAATAGGCCCTCACGATCCGCCAAATCTCGAGACACATATTTGTAAACTACATGAGCCGTTTTTGAAGCAAACAAGTCTATCACTGGTACTTCCCATTTAGTAAACACCATATTCACGCAATCCGGTAATAGGTGCCATTCTGTAAGATGACGTTGGCGGGACAAGCTGTCCGCAAGAGTGCTGTACTCGCCCGGCAGATGATGGATACTGTAGTGTATCTGGTAACGATCTAGCAATAGTAGTATCTGTTGAGTTATGTTCAACAAGGTCAGTGACTTGGTACCTCCTTCCTTCCGTAAATGCGCGACCGCAGTCTTGTTGTCAAATTGTATTAAAATTGAACTGTGCTGCAGAGAAATTGCGTGTGTTCGGATTGCATAAAGTACAGTAAAAGCTCCCTATTCGCGCTTCCGTCATTCGCGTTTTCACTATTCGCGGATTTAAAAAATGCAACCCAATTTCTTTATTCGCGGCAAAAAAATTTCTTTATTCGCGGATCTAAAATTTCATACAAAATTCCAATAGGTGTTTAACGCAATATCTTTTGCAAGTGCCGTTAAATGGTACCGCCGAGCACTTTGACCTAAGCCGCCTTTGTCGCATTTGCCGCAAACACCGCCGGTCGGCGTTTTTGAAAATGTAAACAAACAGAAGAAAGCAATCTTATTTCTGAAAAAATAAAGTATATTTTTAAATGTTGCTGTTCCGTTCTTTGGTAAAGCCGCTTTGCCTATTTTATTGTTTTATCTTTCACATTCGTTACAAAATTTTGATCGAGTAACACGTCTCTACTGCTCGCTTCGTTCTTCGTAATTAATAATGTCAACTAAAAATTGAGAAACGCGTTTCTACACGAAAAAATCTGTGTTACCGCTTAAAGTGAAAATAGAAATGCTTGATCGTTTACGCCTTGGAGAGTCATTTGCATCCATATCACGCTCATTCAATGTCAACGAATCAACTGTACGATCAATAAAAAAATCCGAAGATAAAATAAGATCATCTGTAGCTTCAACTTCATTGTCGGCGAAAATTGTTCGTGATCCAGCAATAGAAAAAATGGAAGTGGCGTTGTCATTATGGATAGAAGACCGCAACCAAAAAGGGTTCCCTGAGTGGTCCATTGATCCGGGAGAAGGCAAAGCGTCTTTACGCTCATTTTAAAGAACCTGATGGTAGTTGTAGTGGTGAATGTACAGATAGAGGATTTCAGGCATCGGAAGGTTGGTTCAATAAATTTAAACTAAGACAATCATTGCATAACATTAAAATTGTAGGAGAAGCTGCATCAGCAGATACTGCTGCAGCAGAACGGTATCCAGAAGACTTTGCAAACCTAGTAGCTGATGGAGGATACAAACCTGAGCAAGTATTTAATGCAGACGAAACTGCACTGTTTTGGAAGAGAATGCCGAACAAAACATTCATTTCTAAAAGCGAAAAGTCTGCACCTGGATTTAAGGCAGCAAAGGATAGAGTTACACTGCTGCTATGTTCTAATGCATCTGGAGATTGTGTCATTAAGCCACTGATGCTTTACAGATCGCTAAATCCACGTGCTTTAAAAAATCAAAACAAGGACAACCTGCCAGTGTTTTGGCGTGCTAATAAGAAAGCATGGGTAACAAGCGCTGTATTTTGTGACTGGTTTCGGAATTGTTTTGTTAAGGAAGTTGAAATGTACTTGAAAAAAAAGAATTTAGACTTTAAGGCACTTCTAGTTTTGGACAATGCACCAGGTCATCCTCGCGAACTTGAAGCTATGCATCCAAATATAAAAGTGACATTTTTACCTCCAAACACGACGGCTTTGCTTCAACCTATGGACCAAGGAATAATCCAGGCCTTTAAGCTCTATTACATTAGACGAACTTTCAAAATCGTATTGGATAATATGGAGTGTGATCCTGATATGAATGTTATGGAATGCTGGAAGAAATTTGACATAGCAAAATGCGTCGTAAACATAAAAGAATCATTGGAAGAACTGAAACCACTCACATTGAAGTCATGCTGGAAAAAACTATGGCCTGCTCTGATTGCGGAAAATGACGAAGAATCCGTGCAAGTTCAAACTTTGACTGCAAACATAGCCGAAATTGCAAATGGAATAGGACGAGATGGGTTCGAACAGATAGAATCAAGTGACATTCAGGAATTGCTTGAATCGCAAGATGAAGATTTGACTGAAACCGACTTGGAGGAAATGTTAAATTCACAGCCCATTGAAGAAGAGGCTTCCACTAGCACTGAAAATGTGACATTTACTCTGAAAAATCTTAGTGAAGGTTTAAGAATGGCAAATGAGCTTTGCGATTTCTTTGTGAACATTGATCCATCTATGGAACGAAGTCTTAATTTTAAGAGGCAATTGCTAATGCGACTGCTGAGTATCAGTCTGAATTGTCGGAGCTATTAAAAACTGCCAAGCAAGAGAAAATAACAAAATTCTTCAAACCATTGCCTAAGCCTGAGGATAATGATTAATCAAAATGTTCAATAACATCAATAAAATTGATTTTCTTATATATTTGTGTTTTTTATTTTGGCACCTAGGAACGTATCCCCTATAAACCCATATAAATTACCATTCTGTATTCACGGTTTCTGTATTCGCGGCATATTTATGGAACATATACCCCGCGAATAAAGAGATTCTACTGTATAGCATCTTCTCTATAAGCAAGCATCTTCTTTTGGTTGCAGTGCAGATGTTTCTCCTTTGGTGACCAATTTCCCGAAAAAGATTGGTCGTTCAGTTGTGCTCCCTAAGCTAGATCGGAGGAGTCGGTCACTAAAAAAAATCTGCGCTGGTAATGTGTTGGTGGTGGATAATTGGCAGTTACTGCGCACCAACCCAGTTCTTTGAGAACAGCTTGGGGCAGATAATACGTTTTGACGACTGGTCTGGTAATGAATTTAAGAACATCAATAAATGATGATGATTGAGGCTCCCTCGAGGTACCACAAAACTGTCGAAATTCAGAGACCCAACTATAGGTACTCTGTAGTTTCTTCTGAGTTGTCTTTTTTTGGCAGAGAGCTCGATTGATCTTATCTATCAGAGGTAGACTTTTCCACAGGTAATGTTTTGACATTGATCCAAGGATTCCATACTATCCCTAAATAGACTAGGATTTTTTGAGGTGACAGAATAGATTTCTTGAAATTTATCTGCCATCCGAGTTTTTGTAAAGTGTCTACTGCGACCCTGACATGCGAGTACATGGTTTTGGCATCCTGGTGGACAATCAAGAAATCGTCTAGAAACACGACTATTCTTATTAACCACCTCTGTCGTAATATCCTGACCACCCAATTCGTTAGTATCAAAAACGTCTTGGGGGCTGTGCTAAGACCAAAAGGCAAGCAGGTCATTTCCAACAACTCGTGGTTGTAAATAATGCGCAGAAATCGTTTGTGACAATCTGCAATTTTCAAATAAAAGCATGCCTGAGACAGGTCTATTTTGCACATCCATTTCTGTGGTTGAAGAAAGTCTGGTATGCGGAACATGTCTACCAAATGGAAAGGTTCGTTCTTCACGTAGTTGTTTAGCGCTTTGAGGTTGAGTATTGGACGGACTGACTATTTGGTATAAGAAACAAGGAGGAGATAAGACTCGGTGACAGCGGAACTGTTTTTTTAGAATACCCTGCATTTTCATGTTTTGAATAACAGTAAACATTTGCTCTGTATAAGGAGTCAAGTGTCCGGCTTTTGACTACATTCGGCCATACAAGTGGAGGTTTTCGGTAAAAAGGTATGCGGTGCCCTTGAATTAGTTGTAGTATGACTGCAGGTGCTCCCATGTTTCCAAACGAACGTAAAAAATGCGCTATCTGACCGGTTTGGATTTGCTTTAAGTCATTGTTTATGAGAATAGCGTTAGCCTTTGGCATCGCTTGAACCATTTGCTGATTCTTGATAATATCCACGTTTGGGCCGCAAGCCTCTGTGGTGATAAGAACCTCTTTGATTGGTCGAACAGTTGATAATTGAGGTTTTGAAAGTATTTTGCATGGTTGTATGCATATGCATCCCACGAGGGTGGGTAGTCTTGGGCATGCATGTACATTCGAGACACTGGTTCAGTATCCGACCATGATATCGAGTTCCACGTGATGGAACTACTGGTCTTTGTGAGCATTGCCCCCGCGAGGGACGTTTATTTATTCTTATTCGGGTTTGTTTGATCATGACTTGGTCATGGTCGTCGATTGGAGGCCAAAAGGCTTTGCCGACCCCACCGGCTTTTTCTAATGTAAGTAGTAAATGTAGTAATGAGTCAAACAGATGAGTCACTGATGGAGGTATTTTATTTAACATCGCTTTTACTAAAGGATCACGAACCCGACTTATAATAGATTCACGTCGCATTTTAATACTCTCGATCCTCAAGCTAGTTACGATAGATCTGATGAAATTTTATGAAAACCCTCCTTAAAAACAATTCTTCAATCTTACCACTAACATTTTCAAAATCTACCTCATTATTTTTGACCCAGTTAAGAAATTTGTTTATACCTCCAGATACTCGTTCTGTTTTAATAAGGCCGCATAGAGGTGTTTAATCTGAGGCCGCATAGGACTTGTCCGCGTAAGCAATATGACGTAAGGTGTCATACGTTTTTACCTCTTCGTTTGTTTCCAAGTCTATGAAACCTAGAGTATGATTATATAACTTTTGTGTTTCAGCGTATCTAACTCGACAACAAACTCTCCTTTTGTTTGGGTCGCCCCCAAACTAAAGGAGAGTTTGTTGTCGAGTAACCCTGATCGCACACCCACGCCACTTGACAACGTCATCCAAATCCAAATGCCAAAACTTAAGCTTAGAAAATTCTACATCTAAAATCTAAGACAATAATCACAGATTATTATTAACCTGTCTCATTCTACGGCATTGAAAAAGAAAATGTTCCATCATACTACTTATCACTGTCGTTCTAGCATTAATGTCATTGGTTTTTTGATGTGTCATGAGATGTGAATGTGAAATAGTGTTGCGTTAATATAGGTTATGAATCTCGATTAATGAAATGTAAATATCAATTTTTAATACAAAATATAAATTAATAATTTAAAATGAATTAACGTTTATGGTTCTACAATAATTATAACTAGGCTTCAGAATGCGATGCTCGAATGGGTTAGGTTATTCCCGATAGTTACAATCTTGGTGTTTTGAACTCCAGAGTGATTCGGTTTATTCTAGGTGAGCACGCTTCACCGCACTTCACTTCGTAGACAGCATCCTCGTTGTATCTATAAGACGAGATAGCGATCAAATACAAAACTTTCAAAATGATTTAGACTCTTTAATGTTCCAATAACTGCGTGTCACTGTGCTGCTATGTGGCTGGCATGTTGGTTACCATCAGGCACATGGCCTATTGCACATGGCTAAATTTAGTTGACTGATTTCACAAGCAAATTTAGAAGCAAGGTAAGTCAACTGAATTCCGAAGCAAGTTAGAAGCAATCTACGCTTCTGAATTTAGTGTACTAGTGCTAGCTTACTGAATGGTACTTCACTGTATTCTCTTTAGCTTAAAGAACTGAATTCAGTAGCGACTAAATTCAGTTGACTAAATTTAGCCAAGTGGAACATACCTTTGCAAAAAAGCATTGGTAAAAATTAAATATAAAGAAGCAAAAAATATGTTGAAATTCATAGTTTCAAACAAGTCATGTCTAAAACAGTTTGTTATATATGTGAATACTTGTATTTAAAAAATAATTAAATAAAAGTGGTCAAGTGGGAGTCCGACTCGGCCTTGGGCATGAAGGCTTCCGTAGCAGCAAGTAACATAATACAAAAGTTCTTGTACTTCGTTGTTACTTTAATCAGTGTTTTAACAATACTCAATTTATGACGTATTAAAATAAAACTACTTACTAGATATCATTCAAACCAATTTTGACATGGTAACGACCATGTAAACTATCAACGAAAATTGGTACCATCATACACTTTTTGTTATTTTTGTCATTCTCTTATTTTAATAGTTACAGGGGGGAAACATTTGACCACTTGTAGTGTTGTCATTCTATACTATTAAAAAAAAACTATCTGTCACCGGAAAATAACAAGAATCGTTAGTTGATCAATGCACTAGGTAGTTGGTCAACTTTCGGAAAATAACAAACGGCAGATGAAATGTATTATTTAACGCAATGAATTTACGTTAATAGACACGTGTTTTTTCTTTTTAGTCTACTCTGTTGCTAGTACAGAAGTTGACCCGTTTTGAAATAAATAAAAAATAATATTTTAAATTTCTAGCGCCTTACATAAAAGTAATGAGTTTTGTTTTATCTTAGCTACCTACCGGGTGTTTTAGTAAAATTTTAATTTCTTTAGCAAATTTGTGTCCACGTTGACCAAACAAGTTGTTTTTTTTAAATATGTTTAAGAAATAAGTTATTAAATTGCAAAGAAATATCATTTCGTACGGCTTCCTCAGGTTTTATAGATCGGTTTCATCTAGTAAAAAATAATTGAACTTAAAACACTTTGCTAATACTGACAGTTGAACTTAGTACCTACATTTAATGCACACTAGATGGCACTCTGATGGGTTATTGACGTTTCGATGTTTTGTCTATATAGTACAGGGCTTAATAACGATATAAACCATTGTTTAATTACCTCGACGTTTCGGCGCGTTACAACCGTCGTAGCCACGAGAGGACTGAAGACCAAACCGACTTTTGAAGACGAAATGAGGGTAGATCGAGAATACCTCATTTCGCAAAAAAGACGACCCGCGATTTCTTCAGTCTTCTCGTGCCTACGGCGCGGCGGTTGTAATTGTAACGCTCCCGAAAACCGAAACGTAACGAGGTAATTAAACAATTATTTATATCGTGATTAAGCCCTGTACTATATAAACATTATGCGTGCAAATCGCGAAAGTTAAATAACAAAATTTATTGTTATTAATGGTCGATGTCATCGAACTCAAAACATCGATGTTTGCCTGCTAATCATCGATGGTTTTTCAACATCGATGAATATCGATCATCCCTATTCTAAAAATCTGTAATCCGTAATCTGTATGCTGTATGTACTTTGTAGTGATCTGTGCTGTTTTCTGATGTCTGATGTTCGATGTTCACAAAACCATTAAAATCACAAATCAATTCATCAACAATGTAGTCACTCTACTTAGTCTGTGAATGTAGTTAGTTAAACAATAACACGCATACAGTTGCAAAGTCGAGAAGAACTTGGTTTACTTCTGTAATTTGGATCCTCAGTTTATTCCGGATCAATTTTCGTACCTCCCGAGTAGTATATTACCTTTTTTTGTCTACCGTTACCGAATACCGAAGTAACTGTCGTTGTGATTTACTTATGTGCCGATTGAAAATTGAGTTTACTCTCCGGAGGTTTGAACCGCAACAGTGTTACCTATCGTATCAGAAAGTAATTGCGTTCAGATATTACTAGGTATAGGTACTGTTAAATATTTCGGTAAAATATTTTTATTAAAATATGGACAATGAAGAATAGCATGGTACCTTTGATTTTACCGTTTCAATATTAAAAAACAATGTTAAAACAATTAATTACAGACATTCAAATACTGGAAAGATGGCCCAAGGGACTTTGACTGAGAAACAAGATACTAATAATTCAATAATAATGGATAACAATTTTATGGATGAATGCCGAGCTTGTCTTCAGAAAATAGTTCAACAGACTGCTTACAATATACTTGAGCCATGGTTCACCCCGTGGGCTGTGAGGGGATCTATTATTGCAGATGATTTAGTGAAGCTTGCAGATGTTGAGGTTAGTATTTAAAATTACAATGTGCAAATTTAGTAATCAGTATATCAATCATCGACCCATCACCCAATCATCACCCAATCGAGAAATCGGTAAAAGAAAAAGTGGTGGTTGAATTGATAACCTACTCCTTTTTGAAGTCTGTTATAAGCTAAGATAATTCCATACTTGGTTCCCTAGTTAAAATGATTGTCAGAATGATGTATATTACAATAATTAATACTGTATTTCTATTCCCAGATAACAGAATTAGACAAGTATCCTAAAGTGATATGTCCAAAATGCTACCACTGTTTATCAGATGCATGTAAATTCATGATTAAAGTACAGAGAAGTGACAGCATACTCCGGGAACGAGCAAGTCTCATTGATACATTATGGCCTCAACCGATATTGGTAAACAAAACTAAAAATACAGACATTGACAGTTCAATACAAGTAGAGGTAAAACAAGAAGTGTTGTCTGAGGATGAGAATGGCCCGGAGACTGAGCAGGACTGGGAACCTACTATGGATATTAAAATTGAGCCTGAAGAGATCATTGGGGCTAGGATATCATCTGGCTCAACCTCACCTCTTTTGGATCCACTCACTACTGAAGTTAATGGCGATGGTGAGTTTTAGTGCAATTCGTTACTAATATGTCAGGACAGTTCTATTTGTTATTTCTCTTAGAGAAGACAACCTAATGTTAAGCGACAATGATCAAGCACATTGTAGTTATTTTACCATCCCCTTGATGGTGATGCTGCACTATAGAGGCATTACTATTCACTATACTTACTCTACTTGGATTTGTATATATCTGTGTATGCATAAACCACAGGCATAATATAGTTCCAGAAAATAATAAGAATTGATGTTGATGTTGGAATATCCTACGGGAGTAATCATTGCACACATCCAGAAGTGGCGATGTAAGACAAACAGTTCCACAAAACTGTTGATTGATTCAAGGCAAAATGTATCTTGTGTTTTAAAAAGTGGTATATAGTGGTTAGCCTCAAGTGATCTCTACTGCCTACTAAATTTAGGGCGAGCTCAATAGGTCGCTGCACCTATTGAGCTAGCCCTAAATTTAGTAGGCAGTCTACTGACCTAGTTAGTAAGATTAGATTAATAGTTGTCGCATCTGCAACTTTCTGCATTCCAAACAAAACAAATAATAATAAATCTTCCCCACTCACCATCAGAAAGATGTATCCGTTGAAATATGATTAGCTTGTCTGAATTTCTTTTATGAGAATTTCTGCAAAATTGCTTACTTTCTTTAACCTTTTAACCGCCAGGACAAAATTGCATTTCCGCGCCTTGTGTATGTCTACCACCTTACCACAAAAAAAAAAATATTGTGCTGTCACTAATTAATATCTAACACACAATATTTTGGTATAGTACTTTCTTAGTAAGTTATACCTAGACATCGTTGGAGCACAGGGCTCACTAGCGCTTGTCAAGTATAGATGACTCTGACGGTGAAAAGGTTAAAATGGCTCGGCAATATTAATTGCCACCTTGTGAAAACTGTGACAGTCTTAAATCTTAAACTTGGGCAAAACTGTCCCATAGGAGGTTGTATTGCTGTAAGTTTGACCTTGTTAAGTTCATAAAAACCAGAATATTTTACTTATTATACTTGACAACAAATGGGACGGTCCCTATTTGTTGTAAAGTATTAGGCAAACATGTAGGTAAAAGGCATGATAGTATCATAATTAGATTGGTGAAGTAACATTATGAAGTATAGCTCCTTAAAGCACGCTTGACTTGTGGAGTAAGCTGGTGAATGCGTGACAAAGGGGAACGCTCCCGGCTTTAAGAAAAGTGTGATCGGACATGTCGAACGGAGTTGATAGGGAGATATGCTTATATCTAATATCTATCTTAATGAATGTAGAGAGTTCAGTTTCGTATATTACTGAAGGTGCAAGAGAGAAAGAGTTGGGAAAACAGATTATCTTTCTCTGGTAGTTATGTTTCGTATATATATCTAAGAGACAGTGAAGGCAATGAAGCTTGTATCACACTATAGGAGCAAGAGAAGCTTTCTGCCTCTAATAAACAGTGCATGAAACATATTTATGTATCTCAGTCAGTTTTTTTCTTCATTTACGAGCTTGCGTTACACGATCGGTGATTTCTTGATTATTTCTTAATATATTTTGTCTGTAAACAATTTTATTAATTAATTCAATACACTAAATATTCTACGCTTGGAGTGAATCAAATGTTGTGCTCATATAATGTAAAGTTTTGGGTGAATAATAACAAATTATGGCAGGGAGTGACACAGAATCTGAATATGATAGCGGTGCTCAAGGTCACTTACAAGTAATTGGTGACATTGTGATTGAATGTGACAAGAAACAAAAGGAGGTACAAAAACCGAGACAAATTGTTGGAGTTAGGTAAATTAATTTTCATTTTATTTTTGTAATCATTGTGATTTTATAATAATAATTTACTAAGTTTACCGAAATAAAATGATAAAATTGTAGGTTGAATAAAGCACCAAAAACATCAGCAGACCATGCTCGGGAATTGAGAGCACGAAAAGCACTGGTTAATGAACAAAGTAAGCAGCAACAGGAACCAAATGAAATAGTTGAATTGGCTTCAGAAGATATTCAAAGTGCTGGGCCTTCGGAAATAATTGCAGCAAAAAGAGCAAAGTCTGCAGAGGCAACACGGCGGTGGAGAGAGAAAAAAAAGGCCGAAAGTGAGTCATCAAAAAGGCGAACAGAGCATCAAAAAGGTCACCAGGCAAAAACTGCAGCTCAACGCTTGCGAGAATACCGCAAGAGAAAAAAAATGTTATTCCTGAACAGTCTGCAATAGGTTTAGAAATGACTTAAAAAAGGGATCTGGCAATTATAAAAATGTTAAAGAAAAATTATTGTTTTGAAATAATACAAAGTATGCACAATGCACATGCTTTGTTAGTATGAAGAAATTAACAAACATACGTATTATACTTTCCAGAATATGAATAACATTAATGATGCAATGATTTGTTCGACTTGTAAAGATGCCCTTGACAAACAATATATTCAAATATTGCCAGCACATAATGGATAAATCCAAGATAAATAAAGAGACGATCTTCTTAGCATTCCATGGATTCACCGTGCGGGTGCCGGGTCCATCGTGTGGCAGAGAGAGAAAAACTCGAGTAGTTCCCGAGACTTGTGACTCGGGCGTAGGTTTAAGGGCCCCTTTCTGACGTACATCAACACTCACCTTCACCACTCGTTTTCTCTCCCTGCCCAGCCAAATCTGATATGAGCCTACTAGTGCAGCTTTAGATACACGTTCTAGTATAGAACTTACAGCACTTCTGGATAAGCCAAGGTCTTTCAGTAGGTTATAGAGAGATTTTGCTGGTATACCTCTCGCTCCCACTTCTACAGCGTATAAACTAACTACATAGCCGTTTTTTGTTAATTCGTTTAGGAGGTCGTAATACTTATTTTGTTTCATCGCGTGGTCTTTAGGTATATTAGTTTCCCACGGTACGGTAAGTTCTACAAGGACTATGCGTTTCGTAGCTCTAGAAAAAGGAAAATGTCCGGTCTGGATGACGAAACACCCACATCCTCTGGGATTTTGTAGTGCTTTTCATACGTGTCCATTAAAATAGTCCAATCAGGTGCTGTACCCAGGATTGAGTAAGGCTTGTTCCTGGAGTTTGAAGTTGAGCCTTCTTTTACAAAGTTAATTTGTCTGTTGTTTGTCGTCAATCCTTTTGGGCTCTAGCTACCGAAAGGCTCATGGCTTCACGTATGATTTCAAGTACTCTGTCATGACGCCGTGAGTAATGACCCCATTAAGGAGCACCTTGCATCCCACCAATATGTGCCTTGCTGTACATATCGCCTCTCCACAAGTATAGCAACATTTTTCAGAGGCTTTTCCCACCTTACCAAGTTACTCTGGTCAGGAGGGTCATTTGGAATGCATTTAGATAAAATTTTAATAAGGCAGGGGACCAGTCATAGATCAAGGTGCGCCATTTTAGAGCTAATGGGATACAGAACTCACCTATGGTTAACCACTCACTTTGCATTTCTAAATTCATAGCGTGCACTTTGTAACCGTCATTTTCGTCTTGTTGTAGAAAGGTTTTTACCATGTCTCGGTCTTCCTTTTTTTTTCTCGCACCCAACCCAGCAGTATTTACTTGTGCACCTGCCATAAATTGTTTATGGAATTGAAGTCTAGATTCCAGGTCTGAAGCAGTTTTGTCTTTTGGGAGAGATGTAATTAATTCGTCTTGCGACTTTCCCAAAACATGCGTTTTTGTAACTCTTAGGTGTTTGTAAAGTTCAGACGGTTTCTTTAGTTTCAGCCCAAAACTATTGTGATCCCTAAAAGAGTAGAGATCAGCCGGATGTGCCAATCCGAACCATGACTTCAATATCTTTATGACATTGGCATCTAGCTTTGCCAGGAGAGTTTTACCGATGTCATATACTAGGAAAGGCCAAGTGATACGTGATGTGAGGTAGTTGTCATATATCCATGCTTTTTGATATTGCTGATAGGCTGCTGGTCTACCTTATTGAGGTTGTTCATGAAATTTTCAACAACCACCTCTAATGATGGTGTACGTCCTTTGTGATCTATCTTTCTACCAAGAAATTTGAAAGGCACTGCCTCTGCAATTGTGGCAACTCCTTGGCCACTTATGGAGAGTCCCGGATCGTAAGACGTATATTTGGTATTTCTTCTACCCAGACAAAGACAATGACATTTAGATGGTTTTGTCCTCATTCCTCCGTCCATGTACAGAACTCATCGACTTCGTTCAACAATTCTTGACACTGTTTGGGATTACGTGTAAGTATTGCAAGGTCGTCCGCAAAGGCCAAGATTGACTCAGTGTACTTATTGTTGATTTTAAACCGGTAGCCCCATTTCTTTTCACGGGATATTAATTTGTCTACTAAAATATTTATAACTATATTAAATGCTATTGGTGATAAGCAGCACCCTTGGAATAGTCCTACATTGTATTCAAGTGGTTTTGTGTATTCCTTGTTTACTGCTA
Organism: Ectropis grisescens; assembly: GCA_017562165.1. Lineage (NCBI taxonomy): Eukaryota > Metazoa > Arthropoda > Insecta > Lepidoptera > Geometridae > Ectropis > Ectropis grisescens. Next base: position 26,665,196 of record CM029781.1, on the reverse strand, counting down.
TGACGAATTTTAAGTGGCAATAATAAGAATTAATTATGTCAATAATTTCAGCAGGAAAGTTATACCATTTTAGGGCAAATATCATAAGTTCATGCTGGACAGAACCAAACCGCGTTCTCTAGGTCTATCCAGCAGACTGTAATTTGCCTCTCATGTGTTCTGGCATCTTTCCTGAATCCTGCACATTTACCGAAACTTGACTTAGTTCCAGAAGCGTTAATTTCTTCTCATCTCCCATTTATGCAGATACAAAGACAATGGAATGTGCCTGGGAAATTTGGCAAATAAGGTTAGATTATCAATGTGCCAGTGTCTGTGGATACTATAATCCACTTCCTAGAGGTATCAGCCATGATCTTGCATCTACATTCATATGAAAAGGAAATAAATTCACAAGTCAAGCTATTTACAGGGATCAGTTATGTATAGTAATATAGTATATAGTAATACTACTATTAAGACATGGTTACAATATTTGACACTTCAAACTAAGTCAAATTCGTGGATAGGTATCTCGATGATGACCATGAAGAAGCTTAAGAAATAGGTACAAAAATGAAGTCACTGAACTTATTCATCGAGGAGAGTTTTATGGTTCAGCAACATACCCTTCTGGGGAATGACGAAAAATGTTCAACAATCACATCTAAAAAATACGAGTACATAATTCCTCGTGGTTTATTATTTGATGAACACGCGGAAGAACTGTCATTTCCAACTATTTATGTGGAACAATTTAGTACATTCAAAGAAGACTCCGAGAAAACAAGCGAAGAGCTACACCATACACGACGGCTTCCAGTGATTTGCGTCGTTCTGACGGTCGAGAAATAACAAGGTGGAGACAATGGATATCAAAACCCCTACTAATATTACAAATGTCAATGTTTGGATCTTTGGTCCTTAATCACGTCGGAACCGATCGTGTTGAAATTTGGAATTCAGTTAGTTTATAGACTGGAATATCACGTAGGCTTAGATAATATACTTTTTATCACAGGGAAATAACGGGAAAAGGAACTAAGCAGGCGAAACCACAGAAGGATGCAAGTGTTTTATAAATGCAGTCCCACAGAAAACTGGCACAATGTATTCTTCTTCTTGATCATATCCTCATTACTGAGGGTCGTGACTACCATCGACGTCCTTAACAACCTTCATTGAGGCACTCCTGTCTTGGTCATTATCCACAATGCATTTAACCCCATGGTTTTCAACATCCCGAGGTCGAATTTTAGCAGGAGATTTCAGTGTTAATTTCGCGTCCGAAGATTGACAAATCTTCTACAAGATAAATGGGAAAAACAAATTAAATAATAACCAACATGAGTCTACCACAAGACATGGAACAACAATAATAATTAATTGATTCAGTTTTCTTAAGTTCTAAAATTTTCGAAACTTATAGTGTATCAGGTTTTCATACCTCAAGTCTTCTTGGTCAATCAACCATAGTAATTACCAAAGGATCCGATTGACCCACCATATTACATGTGAGTTACCTGTTTACCTAATTAAATATATGTAACAAGCTAACAACCACGTTAATTTTAATACTAAAATATCCAATAATTGATTAAAAAAAACTATTCCAAAACCTTATACTTTATCAATGAAAAACCGCAACAAATTTAAATATTTGTAAAAATTAATATAATACTAATGTATACATGTATAAACATACTTTTCTGTATGTCGCAGGCAACTATCTTAATTAGCCATTCAATCACAACTTAGCCTTACTAAACAGCGTCATTTAACTAGCTTCCTGAATGATATTCAGCCGTAGCGTTTGTTACTATATTTAATGAACTGGCTGGGTCATGCTTAGGCCATTTGTATGATAGGCAGTTACCCATGACCATGTGACAGAAATAAAAAAAATATACATGAAACATGATACATTCTTTATTTATTACTTTAAAATGTAGGTAACTAAGTAGGTTAGATAAATAGATACATAGAAAATTCTTTATTGTGACGCAAACAAAATGAAGTATTACAGTGAAACACTTATGAACAGCGTTGCCGATGCCCGATTTGCTAATTCCCCAAAATTTGAAGGAAAATTCCCCAAATTCGGGGAGAAACTTATGCCGATTCCCCACAAATTCCCCACATAATTAATTAAACGGAAAATTTAGTATTTATTCATATTTATCGGGGCATTTGCCGTATCTTACAGTTTAACATTGTTTTGAGTGATAAAAACTTAACAATACCGTTCTGTATTTTTAATGTTATTTTTTACTTTTCCCAGTGTCACATAAATGTCACTTTGGTTAATGTGTAATTTATACTTTAAAAGGAATAAAAACAATCTAAAAACTAGAACATGGCCAAGTAAACAATTGTACAAGAATTACTTTTCTTTTCAAAAATTCAAGAATTTTGACTTGTGGTAAAGTGTCTGCTCCAAGCATTACTGTTACTGATGTTAAAAGTCAAACACAAATCGAAAATAAACGCAGTTTCAAACGCACAAAAAAATCTGCTTTTGAAACAATAACTTTAAAAAACTTTCGTGTGTTTATTTTTTACTAAGTCTTCTTATTTGACCAAATATCCGTATCCATTCATCCGTATTGGTCTTTCATTCACGCTGAGCTTCATTCACAGCCCACGAAAAATCTGTGTGTGGTACGTCAAAAGAAGTTTTCACTTCAAAAAGATTTAACCCCATTCAATCAAATTAGATTAATTATTTAGCTTGAAATCAGCGGGTTATTTTTAACTTTTTTGCATTTAGCCCAAACCATTCATAAATTTTTTAATAAGATTAATTAAGATATTAAAATTGTGAGTACTCAAAACTATTCTTAATGCATAATAAATTTACAAGCTGAGCATGGTGGTGTCATATTTACAATACACAAACTAGAGACGTGCTTTATTGTAGCCATTTTCGGTGACATGAGTAATAATTTACTGATAAAGTGACTGAAGTATCATAAATTGGTAGTGCAGTATAAGCATCAATACGAAATTTATTTTCTCCACGTTTTCCCCACACACAGGACCAATCCCCACACCATTCCCCAATCGAGTTCGATTTCCCCGCAATTTGGGGAATTCCCCACAAATCGGCAACGCTGCTTATGAACTATGAACTATCCCCACAAACGGCGGCTTTATTGCTGAATCTCACGGAGCTGCCCTAAGCAACTGTGCACTGTGATTTTCAACTAGGTCCTGACGTCATCATGGGGGGCGGGGCCAAAGTTAGTATGCTATCAGCGTTGGTCAGGTGCACATGTGAGGAGACTCGCATTAAGGCCATCGCAGACGTAGCTATAATAAATATATATTTTCATATTTTCGTGACGTCAGCAAAATATACCGTAATCTATTCATATTATGGCATATTAACATAGCAAGACATATTTTGAGTGTACAGCATGTTTCAACACTGTCTGCGCGCACGTCACGAGTCTTTTGATATTTTTAACCCCCGACGCAATAACGACGGGGTGTAATAAGTTTCACATAACTGTACGTACTACGATGCTACGTGTTTGTAGCATCGTAGCTCCGAAACGGATAAACCAATTATGTTTTTTGTGTTAGGTACACACCAACCGATTTTGTTTTGTTTTTTGGATTGGGTAAACTTGATAGGGTAATGTCGTTAAATTACCAAGTTCATATGGCCATCTTCCAGTTTCATTATCAGGCTCTGATTACCATCAAGCACCAAAGTACTTGTCAAGGCGAATAAAACGAGCTCAATCTCGATGGTGTTAGGTATGTCGTTTAGTTAGGTACAAGATTCCTTTGGTTATTTTCCAGCTTCATCATGAGACCATGGCTTCCATCTAGCACCAAGACAACTAAAACGATCCCAGATTTGATGGGGTTTCGTCGTTTCATTACAGAGTTCCTATGACCCACTTCCAGATCCATCATCAGACCTTAACAATGATGAAACACGCTGTACATTCAAGATGTGTCTTTGCTATACCATAATTTATATGAATATGCCTCAATATATATTACGGTATATTTTGGTGACGTAACAAAAATATATATTATAGCTGCGTGTGTGGACACTCGAGGATTTGTATAGAAAATTTACGGAAATATGTCCAGCTATGAAATATGAAAATATATATTATAGCTACGTCTGCGACGGCCTTTATAAGTACGTCCTATCTCATTAAAACTTTTGACATCTAGTGTAAGGTAGCTGAACTATGTAGTAACATCAACATCAACCTAAGCTAGTAGTTTTGGTATTAGCCGATAGATGGAATATTGAGAAGTGGGCGGGGCTTAATACCCCCTCAGTGCCCCCTCATCCCGCAAACTATCACGCGTCGTTTCATATGGAAATTTAATTACTACACCTCTTCTTTGTATTCGCTCCGTGCTGAATCTCTTCCAGACAACCAGGTTAGGTTAAAAAATCTTCATTTCTATTGCAAATAAAAACTATGAATACCTGTGCTATCCTGCCCCTGTCCATATATACATTATATACATAGTTTTTAAACGTTCGCAACTTGAACTCATAGTGTAAACATAACACAGGATTTAATCACGATCTGACCTTAATCACGAGAAGTCTTCTCGTGATCATTATCTCGGAGTACATTAGAACAAACGACCGCGAGACAATCACGTTTGCACAAGTTTTGGCGGTAAAATCCGGCCGAATACTTTTGACTAATATTCGGCTATTCGGTCAGGGGGGCACGTCGAATATTCGGTATACTGCCGAATGTACTATTCGTAGCAAGCCTAATAAAAATGTTAAAACGAAAAAGAACTTCAATAAAAATTAAACTAAATATAAAAACACAAAATCATACAATTCTATTATTTTATATACATGTATAAAAATCTTGTTAAAATTATAAATGCGAAAGTTTGTATGTTTGTTGCTCAATCCCGTCGTAACGTCTGTACGGATCGAGTTGAAATTTGGAACATAGATAGATTATAATCTGGAAAGCTACATAGGCTACTTTATATCTCGGGAAAGTAACGGGAACTACGCCGTCCAGGTAGGTAAAGTTGAGGAAATTTTAGTTTTATGTTGATATTATTACACGACATCGATTTCGACAAAATTTATATGGCCTCTGAAGTGTGTGTTACCTACTCGAACCAAACAAAAAAAAAAAAACATCAAAATCCGTTCGAAAAAATTGGCGGAGCTTGATGATGATGCTCGGAGAGATTTGATAGCTCACTTTGGAAACTACGCGTTTGTAATCGGAGAGCGTGACCAAGACCATGGCGTCAGCATTTCTAGATAGCCAATGGGGAATACTGACGCGTTTCTAGATGGCCAATGGCCATGGTCCCTAGTTTAGGCAAAGATTTCATATCATTCCCGAGCGTGACGCTAGAATTCAATTCACAGCCCACGAACAATCTGTCTGTGGCGCACCAAAAGAAGTTTTCACTTCAAAAAACGTACCGCCGAATTATAACCGCCTCCCTTTTTTTAAGTCGGTTAAAACAAAGTAGTGTCATCAACAGGAAGAATAATGGTAGGTATGAAACTGAAGGTATTCATATAATTATTACATCTCACCTGGAGGATCAAAAATATTCATCTCTATGGCTATTGTAATGGTTGTCAGATCATTCATAGATCATATTAACATACTTAATCTTTAGAACTCCAATTCAAAATTGCATATTTGTTTATTTTTTATTTATTTAAGCCTTATAAATTTTATTTCATATCTTATAAACTTATTTGTTAGTTTTATTAGTACTTATCCTTATTAATAAGTTAGTTGCATTAGTGTCTACTTTTTTGTATAGTCCCTTTTCGGATGAAGGCCTCCTCCAACTCATTCCATCTTTTCTTGTCTTTTGCAATTTCAATCCACTTTTCCCCGCTATTTCTTTGATATCATCTTCCCATCTCATTTTTGGTCTTCCAACTTTTCTCTTTCCTATCTAATATATAAAATTCTCGTGTCACAGTTTTCGTTGCCATACTCCTCCGAAACGGCTTGACTGATTCTGATGAAATTTTTTGTGCTTATCCGGTATCTATGAGAATCGGCCAACATCTATTTTTCGTCCCCCTAAATATCAGGGGTAGTCCACCCCAAAATTTTTATTTTTAATTTTTAGACAAAAATTTTAATTCCTATTTTTTTATGATACAACATACAAAAATACATACAATCCTCAATTTTCACTCTTCTACGATCAACCCTTATTTTTAATAGCCATTTTAGTAATTTAATCATTTTTCCTTTCCGGTCGAAAACTGATCTATCGTCATTTAATGAGTTATCCCCGCCAGATGTCTACAGGTGTCACTTCTGACCCAGTAAACAGCACGATAATTTGGGGATCAAAAGTAGCCTATAGCATATATATAGTTTGAACACGCTAACCTCGGGAACTACTGGACCGATTAAAAAAAATCGTTCACCGTTCTTTCATATGTTCGTAATCCTTGAACGCTGTAGGTTATATATATGTACCACGGGCGAAGCCGGGGCGGGCCGCTAGTTCGTTTATATACATTATAAATATTCACAAGATTTGAAATTTCAGCTGAAACACAAAATGAAACACAGAACGAGTCCAGTACTAAGACTGAAGATTCAGCAATGAATATACAAGAGGTAAGCAGTACTCTGCAATATGCTGGTTTCCACATTGACAATGATTTCAATTCCTTGAGCAGATCTGATGGGGTTGACTGATGAGATGGTGAAAGTATTCTCGGTCAGATTTCTTTTGTGAGTAGGACCCGTGCCTGACAGTAAGCAACATGCTTGCCCATAACAGGACAGTGTCATACAGCTGTGTGGACATGAATACTTGAAATTGTTACCTACCACCACTATATGATTGTCACCCAGAGATATAAGATGCGTTATTTCTATGCCCCATGCTCATAAAAAGAAAGTGCAGTTATTTCCCTTAGTTACAGGTGTTCCCCTTAACCATATATGTATGTTCTAATTGATAACATATACTTTGTAAGTGAACCAAAATTTGTATGTGCTTTTTGTATTAAAACTTGATGATGACTTGATTCATAGCTATAGTTTGTGGGGGGATATTTATGGTTCCGTACTCAAAGGATCTGTTTGCCCTTTCGTCCTTATGTCACCAGTTAGACAGTTGACATTTTCATATTTATGTTGCCGGTGTAACAACAGATAAGAAAAACAATAAAATAACTAAGAGGTTCCCACATGTAACAAACGTGATATTATTTCCTCGATATTAACGGCAATGGGTAGACACTCGAAATCGTCACAGATGAAGTAGTTATTGATTGACATAAAAAAAAACAAATAAAAATATTTACTGTGTTTAAATATAAAAATAACTTTAAATAATAAATTAATTATCGTTTTAATAGATTTCGCACTTGGCTAGTATTTAATAACTTTTTTATTTTCAGTTTTTGGACAATACAATAAAAGAAGAACCTATTAGTGGTGATGAGACGTCAGAGGCTGTGTTGGACTTGTCGTTGGATTGTATGCTGTGTTTGAAAGTCTTCAACAGTATCTCGGGATTGAAGGTATTTACAAATTTTTATCTACACACATGTTGTACAACTGAGCCATGGATGTCAATCTGTGATGATTTTACAGATGCCAATCTGTAAATTCATCACGGATTGACATCCATAGCAAGAACAGGGTATACTGATTATGAACGCAATCCGAGCGACCAAATTTTTAGTACAAATAGGTACTTTATTTACCAAAATCGAAAGAAGAGATTTGACTCTACTTTTGTGATGAGAACGTTGAGACTATGGAATATGTTGCCTGAGTGGGGTTTCCCCGATGGTTACAGTCTTTGTCTCTTCAAATCGAGAGTGAATCGGTTTTTTCTAGGTAAACACGCTTCATCGTAGACCGCATCATCGCTTAACATCAGGCGAGATGGCGGTCAAGTGTAAACGTATAAAAGTTAAAAAAAATACGCCTACGTACAAAAGCTTGCCAGTGAGCCCAAACTAAGCTTAAGCTTGTGTCTCGCGAGTTAGGTCTAAACTAAACAGAATAATTAAGAATGACAGTCTTTGTCTCTGTCATTCTAAACGGTTATGATAAAGACAGAGAGGTTTGATTCCGTGTCAATCCGAGTGTGATCAGAATCGCTACGCTAAGCCCACTTCCGTGCCGACCCCCGACAGAGGTGGCGTAAATTGCAAATTTACGAAAAAACTAGCCCGCCGAAGCCAAACGTTACATTAAATTAGAAGGAGAGAAGAGGGCTTTGCCCAACTGTAGGAGACTAGGCCGAAAATAATAAGTATTATATTACACATCTACTTGGGGACGCGATAGATGACTTCTACTTCTACACATGTCTTAAATACAAAAATGTGTTCTAAACCAAACTATGAGTCTAAACTATTCTCACGGTTGGATATGTACGTGGTTCCTGAGAAGTTCGTGGCGCTATAGGCGATGTATGTACCACGGGCGAAGCTGGGGCGGATCCCTAGTTAAGACATAATGATAATGACTAACTATTAATTTTGAAACAAAACTTTCCAGGCTCATGTGATATCGCAGCATTCGTACAAGTCTGTGAAGCGGAAAGCTGAAGCCAGCCGACCACCTCGGGCCGCTAAGAAGAAACCCCCGGCCAAACATAGTTGCAGCACATGTAACCAGTGTAAGCTATGTGTTGTGTATTCTACGAATAGGTACATGTTTTACTTCAGAGCGGCATTACGCACATGACTTCGAAAAGACAGTGGTGCACGTGGGATTCGAACTTTGACTTTGAGTCTAATTTACAATGAAGCTTTTAAAGTGAAAAACTTTGGTGCACCACACACAGATGTTTCGCGGGCTGTGAATTGATCTCAAGCGTCACATTCGATAGAAATGTTCGGGCAACTCGGGTATATGGGCACGCCCTCCGTTTTCAATCTCATTTTTTTTTAATTAGAAAAATAATCTGAATTGTGATAAATTTCATTATTGAATCTTTAATCTATTTTTACGTGTAATTTTAATTTTATTAGGAGAAAATAAAAACAAGAAAAAATGGCTTATTCCACAAATCCCCTTCCGAAATATCACAGGGGATTTATGGACAAAAATTCCACAAATCCCCTGCCAGGGGAAATCTAAGGGGATTTGTGGAATAAGCCCAAAAAAAATGTATGCTTAGTACACACGGCATAAATGAAAACTTAATCGGCAATCGTAATTTAAATGGTAATATTAGTAAATAATATTATGGAGGATTATTATGGATAAATGAGAAACCAGTCAGAAATTAAAGTTTTTTTAATTCTTTAGAAGTAAAATTATTTAATCTTGTACTCTACATAGGCTACAATGAGTTTGTGATAACTAAATTAGAAAAAAGTATTGAATTATTGATAATGACAATTAATATAATATACACCTAAATTGAATATAACACATCGACACAACAGCGAAGAGCGCATCTGACTATATCTTTCTCGCTCGGTTACACTCGGCGGTGCCGAGTTGACCCGATTGAGCCTATCACTTCTGAGCGTGACGATAAACCTTATTCACAGCCAACGAAAAAATCCGTGTGCCAAAAGAAGTTTAAACTCAAAAAAAAAACGCATCGAGTCTGTTACTCATTGCTTGTATACATACCTACTTGTATATTAGTCACTCAATGATTTAGTAACAGTATGAAATAATCCAGTGTGACTAGTTGCGAATAAACCGCGTGATAAATAAATAAATAGTGACTACTGTGTTCCGGTTTGAAGGGCAATGCTTACAGAGAACTTACTGGGCTAAGAGATCGCTCTTAGCGATAAGGCCGCCATTTGTTTCACTAGATTTTTTAAGAATGCATCTTTTGTTTATTCAATTTTGTTTTTGTGTTGTGAACAATAAAGTGTTTCTATCTATCTAAGAGATAAAACAGCATATATCTCCGGGAGAGTAGCGGAATGCAGTGCTAGGTGATGATTTGGACTCTTCGTGTTCCAATAGCAGCATGCCACTGTGCTGTTATGGGCAAGCATGTTGCTTACCATCAGGCACATGTCCAGCTCGTCTTGTCACTCTGTGCTAAAAAAATCGTTTGTGTCAGGTGTTTATTATTTATGCAATAAAAGATTATGAATTTGAGTTGTGTTATGTACATGCAGGTTTCTCAACGAGCACGGACCTGATGGTGCATCAAGGGTCCCATAGCGGACACGTGTGTTACGTCTGTACTCGCAAGTTCAGCTCGTTCCAGCAACTCGCCCGGCACATATGCACGCGAAGGACTCGCCGTGCTGCTGGATCCAAGCGCGTTCAGACACGGTGAGTTTGCAAATACAGTAAAAGCACCTTATTCGCGCTTCGTTCTTTCGTGTGTTCACTGTTCGCGAATTAAAAAAATGCGACCCAATTGACGGCTAAAGATTTTAATATTCGCGATCTAATTGTTACATACATAATATTAATTTAAAAATGATTCGGTATCCTTTGTAAACGCGTCGTCAAATGGACTAATCTTCCTAATATGAGTATACTCAATGGCTGATTTTAATCAAATTCATACACCATGTGCAGTTTGATTGAACTTGAAAATGAAATGAAAAAATGTTTATTGTGCAATAACGAGAGACATAAACAAAAACACAAGATATGGCACACGTTTCTTACAAGAAGAAAATACAAAAAACAAATACATGTTGTGTTACTGTGCTCTCAACTACTAGGGCTACCTGTGTTGTTGGATCCAGGCTTCTCCTAATTTTATACAGTAATAAAAGGACTGAAGAGCCATTACAAAATAAAACTGTAAGCACTATAAGCATCAATATAAACCAATGGATGTGCTCTCCTACACTTCAGGCCCACAGAATTATGGCATCATAGGGAAGAGGGAGCTCACTCTTTTCGTTCTAGTCGATTGCAGGAAGCGGTGAACGCTGGACGTTTTTACCTATCAATATGCGTTGTCCACAACCAAAATAAGTAGAACCACGGAACACCTCGCCTCTAGCGATTCTAGGGGTTAAGTAGATTGGTAGTTGTAAACCACTCACGCTACAGACACATGCAGTTTGTTAACAAGTTTAAGGGGCTCGGGGCACTTAAAAGATAGTTGCTTTTTATTTAGATTAATAAGCAAGTTCGCCTAATAAGAGCAGGTTCCATTTAAGGACCACCATTTCAAAAAACTCTCTCCCGATACGAAGATAGAGCAATAGCATTGGTTACAGGTTACAGTTCAATCTGCCATTTTGTCAGTACAGTTGTCAATGCGGTCGATGCCACAATACGTGATTTGAAAAACAAAATCGATGTTAAAATGAGTTAAAGATTTAAAAGGTTCTGTTTTATTTTTACAAGAAATTCTAGAAAGAAAGAAAAGTAAGATCTAGGCGTGAATTGTTAAAGGTAAGTTATTAAACTCACATTATTTGTTGTTTTTGATAAAATTTCAACGGAATAGCTAATGTACCTAATAAAGCCCACCTTCATGACACCAAATAAGGACCGGACCTTATTAAGTGTATGAACTACACACTACTCTTTACCCGACTACGGCGAAGCCACAAGGAGATATTTGAGGTGTACATTCTTTTACGGCGGCATTTAGACATTCTAACCTAATGAAATAATCAAGGTAGTGTAAAACGTAGTCGGGTTATGTTTTGAAACTTAAGGCTTGTTATTTAATGAATTCAAACTCAACTGATTTACTTACATACATAACTACATTACTACCAAACTACAGGTATCAACTACTACTAGTTACATACGTTATTATTACTGTTTAGTTTTTTACGACTTCTAAATTGAACTACTACCATTTAATTTTAATATAATATTTTACCTATATGAATATGTACAAAAATAATAAAACCTGATATATTTCTTTAGGATATCAACAAATACGGAACCTCCAAAGAAAAAAAGTCGAGGTACAGGATGGTCTCAACGCGATTTGGAGAATGCTTTACAAGAAGTAAAAAATCAGCAGATGTCGGAACGTGCGGTTTCTTTAAAATATAATATACCCCGCCGAACCCTCAGAAACCATGTTAAGTCTGGAACTACAGTAAAGAGACTAGGAGGAAAGACTATTTTCACCGAAGCACAAGAAAAGGACCTAGCTGAGAGAATAAAGAAATTTTCCAAAATAGGAGGACCATTAACCCCTAAACTGATCCGAATGTATGCATACTTGTTTTGTGAGAAGCATAAAATTTGAAACCGTTTCAGTAACAAAAAATCGACAGCGGAAAAAATGGCTAAAACAATTTCTTATAAGAAACCAAGATATAACGACACATGAAGTTCAATTCATGAACTCGGCAAACGCTCAAAAAATGAACAACCCTATAGTTGAACAACATTTTAAAACAGTCAGAGAAATTTATGACGAACTTAATATTGACGAACACCCAGAACGTCTATAAGATAAGATAATTCTTTATTGCATAACATGGGTACATAATATAGATGTTGGTACAGTAATCTTAGGTCGCCATATTTAGCCTTACGGCATGTAAATGTTACAGTTAAGTAGTGAGCAATTCAACAATGACATTCACAACTTTACATGTATATAACGTAGATGAAAAGGGGGGTAGACTTACAGTACATCGAGAGCCACAAGTACTGCCAGAAAGTTCTGGCATGCCCATATTGTAGCTGAAGAGCACGCCGAAAACGTGACTGTGGCTATGTGCGTGAATGCTGCAGGAATAGCGATCCCTCCAATGATAATTTTCGAGGGCAAGAGAATTTGTGACGAATTTCAAGAAAATTTGCCTTCTGGAACTTTAGTCACTACGGCTTTGAAAGGATCTATGACTATACTATGAACTTTTTGTAGATTTTATCAACCACTTGGCAAAATTTAAGTCGCCCGGTAAGTGTCTTCTTATTTTTGACGGAGCCTCGTCACATATAGATTTCGACGTCGCTGAAACAGCAGAAAGACACGGTATAGTCCTTTACCTTTACTGGTTGCCGTCGAATTCTAACCATGAACTTCAACCATTGGACAAATCTGTCAAGAAAACTTCTGGGACGAACAAGTTTTACAATTTAACTATCATAACCCGCAGAAAAAAAATTTACAAAAGCGCGTTTCAATAAAATATTTTCAAAGGTGTGGTCAAAGTGCATGACGCAAAGCAATATTCAGAACGGTTTCAGGGCAACTGGTTTATACCCTTGGGATCCAAGTGCAATCAAAGAAGAAGCTTTTGCACCATCAATACTTACCGATTTGAGTATGACAACTTCAACTACGGAAATTCCAGTGACGAAATCTAATCCTCCCAAGTGCATTCAAGTGCCTAGTGATATTTTTGACCCAGACCCAGAAGAAGGTATGTTACTGCCATTTAAAAAAAAGAGGAACAGGAATTTCACACTTTAAAAAAAAATTAGTATATATATTACAGCTTTTCTACTGAATCAGAGCAGGGAGAAATAAGTTTAATCTTGAACAATGAACTAATGGAGAACTAATGGAAACATTCGCTACAGTACACCCATTCCAGGCCCTTCAGAAATGCAAGTCCAAGATCCCCCTTTCCTTTTATCTTAAAAAAAATTAAGAAGATTGGTGAAAAAGATTAACAAAAAAGACACCTAAGTACCAGAATGAAACAAACACTGGCAATCAAGTTACTACCACGTATAAAATATTGGAAATTAAACAAAAAGGTAAAACTAAATAACAAAACAAAAATAATGCAGACACACTACACACAGTCATGCTGGAATTGAAGGAAATCTGGCGCTGTCCTGTTTGTAATAAAAATAAAGTAGCAGGATATGCGACAAGGCACAAATTACACAATGGAGTTGATTAAAGAAAATCTAGATGTATTTATTTGTCTGGATTGCTCATAAGTTTTGACTTTTTAATTTTATAATACTCGTACTGATTTAACATAGTTTTACTTAGTTGGGCAAGTAATTGGCAACATTAGAAATTATAAATCTTACTGTCAAATAGCATCCTCTCAAGTTGATTGCTTAAACTACTATTAATACCTCTGTGATTCTGAATGGTTAGTATTATTGAGAAAATTGGCTTTTTGATTATGTAACAAATTTTGTAAATTATTAATGCCAGTATAGATTTCCTGAGAGAATGTCACAGTTACATATTTTTTTGAAATTGTAGGTATTATTTGTTAACACATTGTCGTTTTTTATTAGTCCATGGCCAAATATGTAATATATAATATGTAAATGCGACATCGTTTCATGGTTGATGTTCCAAAGACACGAACGAAGAGATTTCTTTACTTATTTGACTCTACTTTTGTGATAAGAACGTCAAGGCTGTGGAATACGTTGCCTGAGAGGGCTTTTCCCGATAGTTACAATCTTTGTGTCTTCAAATTGAGAGTGAATCGGTTTCTTCTAGGTAAACACGCTGCATCGTAGACCGCATCATCGTTTAACATTAGGCGAGATGGCGGTCAAGTGTAAACCTATAAAAGTAATAAAAAAAACTAGACTTTTTAGCCCCTGAGCTATGACTGTAAAATGTTACTATAAATGTTATTTCTATGCAGATAAATAAATGATTTAGTTATGTAGTACAAACCAATATAACATTAAACCGTGTTTTATTATGAGACCTAATTAATGTGTGTTTTTCAGTACCATTTGAGTTTCAATAGTCTTTTTAAGAACCACTATTTAAATTTTTATTCACTCATCTATAAATTTTTCGGATATGACAAAATGTGTTGATTCTATTTATCCACATTTAAATAAATATAATTAAACCATCTGGTTTTAGTATATACAGAATGGAAACGACCCTTATTATGAGCGACTCCTCCTAATAAAGCCCATTAACGTGTTTTTAAAAACGATGTAGATTATTGAACGACGTTATTTTGAAATACTTTTTCCATGAGATTTATAAAGATTTGCAAAGTAGTGGTCTTTATATATAGGCGAGTTGGTTTATTAATTATTTGGCAATATCCGAGCGAAGCCGGAACGGGCCGCTAGTAAAAAATTAAACAAAGTATGTCGTTACAGTTATGATATCGCCGCTTTATTGTTTCGGCTTTTCCTTTGACATAAGCTACCTTCGTCCACGGTCTGTGTTTTTTCAGAACGTAAACAAGAACAAAATTAAAAATTTTGACTAACCCCCGACTACCTCAGATTTGTTATCTTTACAACATTCTACTAATCAAGCCCTTTCATTTGATACCCATATCGAGGTAGTTGTGAAAAAAGAAATATATTTCGCCATTTTGTAGTAGCGGCCATCTTGGATTTGAAATTTGTCATAGTGCAAAGTATTCTACTAGTTAATACCTTTCGTTTGATACCCATATTGAGGTAGTAGTGAAAAAAATAATGTAATCCGCCATTTTGTGGTGGCGGCCATCTTGGATTTGAAATTTGTTATAATGTATAGTATTCTACTAGTCAAGCCCTTTCATTTGATACCCAAATTGAGGTAGGTTGTCAAGAAATATTTTGTCCGCCATTTTGTGGAGGCGGCCATCTTGAATCGATATTGACCAGACATGCTAAGAACATCCGCACGAATAAAAAAAACGAAAAAGAATAAACCTTCAAATAAAAAAACCGCATCGAAATCGGCTTATCCGTTTGAGCTCTACGGTGCCACAGACAGACAGACATCGACGTCAAACTTATAACACCCCTTATTTTGGTCGGGGGTTAAAAAACGACGCTAAGCATGCGAATGAAAAAAAGGCGATATAGCGGTGAAGTGTAACAATACTTAAAACAAAGTATATAATAATTATAGCGTTCCAAACTTTTTACAAATATATACAACCAAGCTGGCGGCTGAAGTGAATATACAGGGTGACTGGTGCAGGACCGCCATAGCAAAATCACGCATGGAGGAGGTTATATGCTACCTATTAAAGCTTACTTTCCCTAACTAAAGTTTTATAGTTTAGGAGATAGGTTAATTTTTAAACCTTTTTAAAATTTTCCCGAAATTTGACCTTAAAGCTGCTATAACTTTTTTTATTTAAAGTTCTAGTGAATTATTCTTTTTTTTTGTTAGCACAGACAAATGTTTGACCAAACCTATGTCGGAACTCCGCTTAAACAAGGGACGAAAAAAGATATTACGCTTGAAAAAAGGAAAATTACCGAAAATAAAAACATTAAGATCATTTTATTTTTAATAATTAAAAACCACTAACTTTCAATAATTTATAAACTCTAAATAAACTTCTCTAGTTCATCACCCATCCAACGGTACCAAATGTATAACAAAAATGTACAAACTACATGTACATATCTAAAACCTCATCGTACAAACACACGTACTACAAAATGTGGATATTTAGCAGCTAGTAATTGATAGGATTTTCAGATTTCTAAAGCTAATTTAATCAATAATAGTAAACAAAATTTGGTCAGTGTTGGTATTAGTAATTAAATAAAACAAGTGCTTAATGGTACATTATTTATTTTGACGAATACAATGATACGAGTAAGAAAAAATTGTGAATTGGAAAAGATATCGGGCATTGAAAGGACATTGTTATTTTAGGTTCTGCTCGAATTGCTGTCCGCAATTTCTAATACATGCCCGACATCTCTTCCTAATTTCTGTCGTAGTTAAATTTAATCTAATATCTTCTTTCATAATCACGAAAGCATCATTAATTTTTGTATCAACTCCTCTTTTGTGTTAATTTGTCCTTTATTGTAGACCAGCTCTTTGGCTCGACCCCAAACGTAGAAATCCAGAGGTGTGAAATCTGGGGATCGGGCCGGCCATTCAGTTGGTCCACCTCTCCCTATCCATGACTCAGGAAATGTGTTGTTGAGTAGTTCTCGGACTTCCAGCCTGAAATGTGCTGGGCACCCATCGTGTTGAAACACAATGGGCATTTCGTCGTTTAAAACTTCCGACAGCAGATCAGGCAAGACGTCCATTAAAAATTCTAGATAATTTTCCCCATTTAAGATGTCAGGTAGGAAATGGGGCCCAATGATAGTCCGACCAATCACACCGGCCCATACATTCACAGAAAATTTCCGCTGGAATGATGTTACCCTCTTATTGTGTGGGTTATTAGGGGACCAATGGTGTAAATTGTGGAAGTTGTGAATTCCTTCTCGGTTGAAATGTGACTCATCGGTCCACAATATGCGTTTGAGGAATGTTGGGTCGTCGACATCTCTGTGCAGAATCAAGCGACAAAAATTCGTCCTCCTTGCATAGTCACCAGTTTCAAGCCCTGTCAACAAGCCAAAACCAACTCTTAATGGTTATTAAATTTGATTCGTGAATGTACTTTTCACATAGTTGTAGCGAGGAAAAAAAAACATTGTTAAATACATTGTAACATCTAAGCTAATTAATCTAAATAAATTAATTAAAATTACCTTGAACTGGTGTGTAATGATATGGGTGTTGATTGTCACGATGCATTACTGTCCAGACCTTCCATTGGCTGACGCCCAAAGCTTCAGCTACCACTCTGGTATATCTAATTGTAACATATCCTTGTTATTGTGCTGTTTATAACAGTTCACAACTAATAACAAGATTAAAAGCTTGAAATTTAACAGAGCACGGTCGGTAGTACGTAGATTAGAGCTTTTCAACACGACTGAACATGATATTCAATGCAGATGAATTCTCTCCAAAATCAGATTATTTATAATGGCCCTTCGTTTTAACTCGTAAGAAAGAGACAAAACATGACATCGCATTCCTAAGCTCTGACGTCATGCTAAGGGACCATTGCCGCTGTTTGTTTAACAATAGTAACAATAAACCTCTTACCTGAGTAGACCGGCATTTACAATAGAAATCACGATTTTTTTATAATTTAATACCCTTTAATTTTTAGTGATACAAATTTGGTCAACCAAGTTTTAGATAGGTGATGAACTAGAAAAGTTATAAAACAATTTATAGTAAAATAAATTATTACGAAACTTAGTGGTTTTTAATTATTAAAACATAAAATGATCTTAATGTTTTTATTTTCGGTAATTTTTCCGTCTTTGGCAAGAGTCAAACGGATGGGCCGATTTCGATGCGGTTTTTTATTTGAATGTTTATCCTTGTTTAAGCGGAGTTCCGACGATTAGGTTTGATCAAACATTTGTCTGTACTAACAAAAAAAAAAGAATAATTCACTAGAACTTTAAATAAAAAGTTATAGCAGCTTTAAGGTATATAAATTATTCGGGAAAACTTTTTACAAAGGTTTTAAAATTAACTGGCGGCTATCTCCCCGCTAAACTATAAACCTACTTTATTTGTTGGAAAGTAAGCTTTAATAGGTACAAGTCATATAACCTCCTCCATGCGTCATATGCGGGCGGCGGCGAAGATGCGGTCCTGCACCAGTCAGAAGTGACTGTAAGCGGGAGACTGACGCATTCCATCGAGGTGCACAGATATTCTGAACGGGTTGTAAAAATATTGAGAATGCTTCCAACAAGAAATAATGATCCTGCCATTGGTTACTTAATTTTCTGACAAAATATAAAATGTGTCCTGCCCAGGTCCATTTATTCTTCGCGACTATGGTCATCACGTCCCTCAACTTGGTTTTGCTGCTATTGGATAATAAAATACAAACAACTTAATTTAAGTAATTATAGTGTATGTAAATATTACATGACATGACAATAAATAATATTCTATTCTATAATGATGAGAGCAAAATATCACAGTTATGCAGCCGGCCGATACGTATGAAATGACGTCATCGCCCGAGATCTCTGATTCGAGATTCTCATTATAGCGTTGGAGTAGTTGTGGTTCGTCTGACTCGCAGTGTATTTGACCGTGCAAACCATGGGTCACTCCCACACATGTGGAACATTGCGTCACACCCTGGCATACATTCCCTCGTGACCTCCTCCAGGCTGAACAGAAAGGAGGAAAAGAGATTCCACATTAAACCCAACCCAGAAAATATCTATATCCTCCAAGCCTTGACGCCGCCTACAAGGACGGTGCGCGAGAGTGCTGATGTTCGCACATACCGTGCTATGCTAATGTTCGAAACTCATTTCTCCTGGCGCAGCGTCTCAGGCGTTCAGCCCAGGTAAGGAGGTTCGCCTCGATACTGGTACCAATACAGCCTTTCAAGGAAGAATACACGATGGGTGGGTGTAATGACAATGTCTTGAAATAAGCGATGAGTCGCTCAATTTCCCACCCCCTGGGCCGTGTCACCCGCTTACGGTGCCCGCACGCCTTGCGATTGCATTAATTTACAAGGTGTATCAACTATGCTAATATTTCTTTTTTATTTCAGACCTCCAAGACCTACGCAATTAGTACAAAGTGGCAGAAAAAATTTAAAGACACAAAAACAACAGAATGACACAAAAGAAACAAAAAGCAAATCTGGTATTCCAGAAATAGAAGATAAGGTAGCCAAAAAAATACAAGAACTGGTGAAAGCTTGGCCCTCATCTGCTGACAATACTGATTCAGTCACGGATCAATCAGAAAATGAGTTTGAGAGTAAACCACAAATTAGATTGGTTCAAGGAAAAGGACCTAATGATATGAATAGTATACTAGTAACAAAAACATCTACATTAGTAGAAACTGTTGATAAAAAAGATGACACAAAAGATGTATCCAATGATGTAATTAAATTGGAAAAGGGTCCACAAACTTCTAAACCGGAGGCAATACAAATAGGTATCAAAACTGAATCTATCAAAAGTATAGAAGATTCAGTTGAAGAGTTAAAGCCGATTCTTTTAACAAGTGCAGAAAGTAAAGAACTAATTCATAAAGAACCTCAAATATCCATTTCTGTAATAGACAAACTAGATAATTGTGATATAGTTGAAGATATACAAGGAACAAAGGAAGTAATTTATGAAGAATCGGAAGATAAACCTTTAGAAGCTGAAAGTGAAGAAATGGATGTTGAACTTCTAGAAGCAATAGAAAATAAATCAATTCAAGAAGCTAACATTGAAAATGTGTCTAACGAAACAAAAGCAGTTGTATCAGAATCTGCAAATAAATCTAATCTATCTCTTGGCAAAACGCCAGAATATAACACTTGTGATTCTTTAGAAAATGCAAACATAGATGAATTACGTCCTGAAGTACTATCAGATAATGTAGACGAAAGCAATGTATATTCCGATTCAATTCCTAGTTTATTATCCAATAAAACAGGTTCTGCAGAGACATCTACAAGTATTTCAGAAGATAACATAGAACAATTGAGAATTGTAAATACCTCAGCAAACAAAGAATCAGAGTTAAATATTACTCACAAATCCAAATTAGACATTGATTCAAATGAAAATGAAGACAATAGTAATGTGCCAGAAGTTCAAAATCAAACTTTAGATACAGTAAATGAAATGGAAGTTCATTTAGCTATTAATCCATTGAGCAAAGATACTGTGATGTTTGATACTGAAATGGATATAGTAGATAGGCAATCTGAAAAGACTGAAGACTGTGTGAATCAAAATTAGTGAGTGAAAAAATGATAGTGATAAACGAACTGTGGATGTGTATTTTAATGAAATTAATTGTAAATATGAATGTTGCTGTAAATAGGAAACTGCAAGATGGATGCATTATGATGTTTCCCTTGTTAGAAGGGTATTTTTAATTCATTTTATTTTAGGCAGGCCTTCATTGTACAGTTGTAAAAACTGATTTACCTGACTTGACCTGCTACCTAAATATACACTCTTAAACATATTTGGAGAATACAGTTTTTTATTTTATTAACCGGCTTCTGAAAAGGAGGAAATTATTTATGTACTAGCGGCGACCCGCCCCGACTTCGCACGGGTGCAATGCTGATACTAAATTTAAGTACCTACTTATATTCCTTGAAAATGTTTGTGTAATAAAAGTGTTACCACTCATGGAGAGCCAAATTTATAGACATAATTATTGTAATAAAAAAGAATAGTTATAAATAAGGTGAAAAATCTTGAGTTGAGCGCAAAATATTTATAGTGTAAAATTTTGCTAATAAAAAAAACGGTGTATTTCGAGATAACATTCATTAAACAATTTCTTTCGTAATATTATAACGTTATTTAATGGCAAGAGCCATTCTATATGATTTTTCGTATATTTACACGCACCATCACTCGCGGCATAAGGTAGATCTACATTAGTAGATCTACCTATATATAAGGCGTTACGCAAACGTAGACACTTTCTGTTGCCGACACGGTACACCAGCGCTATAGTGGTGGTCATCGTACATTAGTAGATTTTTTTCTGTAGAAATCATATACTCATTGCTTGCTTGTATCTGACATAGGACACAGTGCCCACATTTGCCCGGTCTATATAAAAATAAATAGGTGACTCCGTAGTAGGTGTTTCAATAAAACTCTGCTGTAGTTTCAAACAATAATTATATTAAAATACTATTCAACAATACCATGTTTACATAAAAACGCTTTGCAAAGGAATGTTTGTGCAATTAGCTACACATTTGTATCACACAACGAAAAACATCTCAGATAGAGGCGAAGAGATTTGTGTTTAAATTAATACAAAATGTATATAGCCGACAATAATGAAAAAAAAATATTTAATACATACACACAATTTCATTCTCACAGCCTTTATTAGACTCCATCAATATGCTTTCAACGTACATTGTTCTGCAGACATGACATTTTCTAATGTCGGTAATAAAAATGAAGCCTATTTGGATGAAATAAAACCTCCAAAAAATAGTTGTCAAAAAGTAGTGTCAATGTCAATAATATGACATGTTTTTTATAAAATATATTTATGGCAGGTAAATAGTAAACTGTCATACTGAAAACGCTTCTTTCTAAATTGAGGCGCTATCAAGTTACCAACAGACCTGTCAGAGATAGTTTCCACAGGTGGCGCATGTTTCATTTTGTTAGTTTTTTTTTACAAAAAAGAAAAATGTTTAAATGCATCTTCAATCCTCAGATGATATAGTGTTTATTTGAGGTAATCTGCTGAATCAAATGAAAGATCCATAATCATAAATATAATCAAATAGATTGGTGATTAAACATTTATTTAAGGTAAATACATCGATTTTGCTAGATTTGCCATAATTAAACCATGACAAGATGACTTGATGTGATTAAAACAGAGGATTATATCAGATGTGTCATTCAGTAGTTGTGTACAATGTGTGGATGTTTGATAATTATTATAAATGTGAAAGTGTGGATGTTTGTTGTTCAATCACGTCGGAGCGGCTAAACTGATTTAGTTAAAATTTGGAATACAGATATAGTCGGAAATAGAACATGTCTACTTTCTATCGCGGGTAAAACCGTGAGGCGCGTCTAGTACATAAGATACGCTTTATTCAACCTACAATGGGTTTAAAAGTACCATAGTAAAAGCTACAATATTTAGTGTTCTAAAATTTTATGGACTTTTCGTTTTTTGGACAAACCCCTGTAAATACACATATTTTGACTAATAAAATGACCCTAGGGTGTTTTAGTATCATGTATGTATCATCAGCTATATATTACAAGCTTTGCTTAGTTTGGGGGTCAGAAGGTGTTGTGTGTGAAATGCCCACCAATATTTATTTATTTAATTTTACTGTGATATACACAGATTGTGTTTACGAAGTAGACGCCGGCGCCGTTTCAAATTTATCAGGTCTTTTGTTAGCTGCGTTAGAATAAATGGTTATTTGCTTTACTTGCAAGTATACAGGTGATCTGAAATTTTAATCAATTATGTTAAGTTTTTTTTTATTAATGTTTGCTTGTTAATTGAATTAACTAGCACTTGACTAGTATTTCGCTTGATACCAAATAATGTACCCAATGGCATACCTTTATCTAGAAAAAAAACCGTAAATACTCATTGTATACGAGAAATTTGACATGATACTAAAAGCTACCCATGTACAGTCGGCAAAAACACTAATTCCTGTTCAACTCATTCAATATACGTAGGATGTAAAGGAACAGGTTGAGTATATCCATGTAGAGGTTGATGGTAGCGAGGATATACTCTTCGGGAGAGAGAGGACTGTCATCATCTGCTGCGTGTCGAAGATGAGGAAGAAACTAAAGAGGATGGCTCCGGTGAAGGAGAGAGCCACTTCGAAGGCCGAGCTCTGAATGAACAGCTGGATCAGACCACCGATTATTAGCACGCAGAGACCCGCCACAATGCTGGAAACAAAAAAATATAATATATTTAAGCACTAAATGTTACTCTTGGGAACGTTGGACTTGGGATGTTCTCTTACAAGGAGAGAGTAAAGGCCATAATCCGCCACGCTAGTCCAGTGCCGGTTGGTGGATGACACATGAAATAAATAAATGAAATACCTTATAAGATTCTAGGTAGGTACATGTCGGTTTCCTCACTATATTTTCATTCACCGTTTTAAGTTAGCGGCTTTACGCACGTGACTTCGAAAAGACAGTGGTGTGCGTGGGTTCTGAACCCGGGGGTCTGGATCGGCATACGCCGTTCTCCCGACTAGACCAGCAGTAACGTGAGTAATAATTTATTTATTTCACAATAAGTAACATGACTATAAAATATGATACATCTCGCCTGCTGTACAATGGAGCGCGCTTACCTAAAATAAACTAATTCAATTTCGACTTGAAGATCTTAGTCTTAACATAAATTTCCAATACGTCCATTTCTTTTTTAAAATTGAGTGACATTTCTAAGCCTCCATGCAAATCTTCATGCATGATTTTATCAACAGTCCACCTAGGTACTGAACCCACCCCAGGGAAGTATGACCCCCATGACACCCAACCTGGATCCACCATTGCTACCGTGACAGTAATAAGCTTCTACAGCCTTCATAAGGTTATCACAGCATTTCTAGTCACCGTCTCCTATACTCACCCATATCCGACGAAAGAGAAGTCGCGTTTGGTGTTGAAAGTGAAGAGAGTGAGCCCGAGCACGACGGAGAAGGTGATAGCGAGCGCTTGGAGCACGATCACCGTGTTGTAGTACGAGACCACGACTCCGATCGTGTACGCCTGCACTGCCGTCTGAAATTAACGATTTAGGTACACTCCGCGAGGTATAAGCTGAGCTTTGCATTAGTGTGAGTGATCACCAATCAGGCAGGAGCTTGAAATTTTGTCCGCGAGGTATAGGCTGAGCTTTGCATTAGTGTGAGTGATCACCAATCAGGCAGGAGCTTGAAATTTTGTCCGCGAAGTATAGGCTGAGCTTTGCATTAGTGTGAGTGATCACCAATCAGGCAGGAGCGCGGCGAGACAGAATGGCGCCGCGCCTAAGGCCGGTTGTCACACCTACACTATCCATGTACACTCACACAAATGCAAAGCTCAGCTTATGCCTCGCGGAGTGTACATCAAAATAAATGGTTATAAACGTTTTTCAAAGATTCATTCCACAATACCGTTACATACTCGTAGCCAAGTTAAACGTGGTTTCTATGTTTTTTACTGGTCTCTCTAAGCATAAGCAGCTTTATGCTTCCACTGCTGAGGCTTGGGGTCGTAGCCATCATAGTCAGACGTTTGTTGCACAATTACTCAATACTCAGTTATTCTACCGCCAAGCAGTAATGTGCAAACATTACTGTGTTCCGGTTTGAAGGGCAATGTTTCCAGAGAAATTACAGGGCTTAGAGATATAAGATCTTAGATCTCTGGGTGACGAGCGCAGTGCAGTGCTAGGTAATGATTCGGACTCTTCATGTTCGAATAGCTGCGTGTCACTGTGCTGTTATGTGTCAGGCATGTTGCTTACCATCAGGCACATGTACTGATCGTCTCGTCACTCTTTATTTAAAAAAAAAAAACATTTTTTTGCTAACATTAAGGTACATTTGTTGGTCTTTTTTAAACATACCATCTCTTATACATATAAATGTTAAGTTTGTTTGTGTACGCTTCAAAAACTTAAAAAGTTCTGCACCGATCGAGCTGAAATTTTAGAATGATATATAATCCGCATCAAGGATTGTTTTTATCTAATTTTTGTATTACAATGTGCCACAGCGAAGCGGGGCAGGGGTTGACAGCTAGTATGTAATAGTTTTCCATAATGACCCTGATTGGGTGTGGCAATATAATATAATGTCATACGGAGCGGATCGACTATTGACTTGTCAGCAAGGTATTGTGTAGTAAGCTTTTACAAATAATATATTTTTTTACGTTTTGATAAACTTTATTTATTACGTCAAACGGCTGCACGGGTCAGGTTAAATTTCAGAACACAGATTGTAGTCTGGAATAGAAATCGACGACCAAATAGCGGGAATGCAAACTACGTGGCTAAAACCGCGTAAAATATTTATAATAAACTAAAAACCAAAAATTAGCATCATAAAGGAATAATATTTTTTCGAAGAATCATTAGGATGGCTTTGATGTTATAGTTACTTTGAATTTGTATGGTTCAAGTTTGCGTATGCACAGGTGGACGATACCAGTACTGTACCCAGATTTTGTTCGCTAGCTGTGGGGAAATAATTAGCTAATTACGTAATGTTAATGTTTGAACATATATGTGTGGTGGACTTACGAAGGCCGCCAGCAGGTAGAGGTTGGCGGGAGAGTCCTTTCGTTTGGCGATGAGGGCGAGTAGCGTCCCCATGCTAAGGATGAATGCCACGAATACGAGCCAGTCACTGGAAAGAGTAAAATTGAAAAATACATAGGTTCACAAATTGAATATAATATCCTATTATGAAGGTCAATGTTTGTATGTTTGTTGCTCAATAACGTCGTAACGTGTGATCGGATCGGGCTGAAATATGGAACACAGTTATATGATAATTCGGAAGAACACATGTGCTAATTTTTATCCCAGAAAAACAACGGGAACTAGAATTACGTGTGTAAAACCCCGAGCCGTTGCTAGTTTATTAATATGACTGTATATTTAACTTTTGTTGGTAATATTTTGCTTGGCTTTTGTGAATGTTAGCGTCACACATACACGTAATCCTAATGAGGATTAAGATTAAGCTTAAAAAACTATTTTACTCATAAATAGTGTAAATGTAAGTTCCAGAAAAAAATAGAGATGTATAATTTCTATTTTTTTAATTAAATAATAAAATTTGCATTTGAATAAAATTTGCATACTAAACGATATACAAATAAAAAAATCCCTTATTAAATACGAGTGCAAAATTAAATAATTTTGGGGGTGTGGGATACACCAGGGTGAGGCCATCACATGCCAGCAAGCACATTGGGCAATAATGGGCTTGGAGTGACGATGAATGAAATAGAAAATAGTGTTTCGTACTTACTTTTGGTGTATAAATGTCTGCACTGGTTCCACAAGAGTGAGGACGGCAGCGATGGCGACTGTAGTTAGCAGTTGCACAGTGAGGAGCCCGTACACTTTACGGATAAAGCCGAGACGGATCTCCCTGTCCGCGTTCATCACGTTATTGCGGTACGCAAAGTCATCCTGAAACAGAAAATATTATAAACACATAAATGTAGATTTGCCTTTGATTAGTAATCATAAACCGATACGCCCAAAGAGTACATATACATACATACTAAGTATAGACAGTTACATATCTACATATAGTTGGCACAAACGCTTTACACCGAAAGCACGGGTATCATCTTTTGCCTTGTCACTCTTGTGGAAGTGTCATACTTTTGTTGCAGCACATCACTCTGTTGCCATAAAAAGTATCCACGTAATCTGCTTACGATTGACACAAAAGAACCGTGCGGAAAATCTAAATCTATGTATACATTGTATATGTAAGCTCTTTGGCCACGATCTTAATCGGCCGTTAACAGTTTGCCTACTGTCGACACAGCCTTATAGAAAGAATGGAAAAATGATTAGACAATATAAATAAATATTAGTGGACCTTTCACACACAATACTGCCTAGCCCCAAATTAAGCAAAGCTTGTATTAAAGAAGCCAGATAGCTGGTATAATACTTTTATAGTTGTAAAGACATACTTATTATACATAGAAACAGTACAAATATTTGTATTCATTATACAAATATTTGTACTGGGTGGGAATCGAACCCACAATCCTCGGCTTCTTAAAAGCGAGTACTACCGGTTGGTAGCCACAAAGCCAGTCATATTAGGTAACTAGTATCTAACATATATATAAAAATTTGCAACATCAGGATGCTGATGAGGCTATGCTTAATCCAACTAAGACTACCAAGATATCTTTTTTGAATCCTTGCTATGGGGAACACTTGAAAAAAATAATTGAGTAATGTTATCGAAGCAGCAAAGTTATTGAGTGCAGGAGTTAATTGCTTTTTGGTTTTTCATATTATTATCTGATAAAAGACTATTGCCATTGTCAAGTATAATGAATAATAGGAAATTCCATGAAGCCAGGTGAAAGATGAAGAATTTACCTTTGCGTAATATTGCATACTTCATTGTTCAAACCAGTAATTAAGTTATGCTGTGTTATATATTTAGTAATGGTTTAAATTATTGGAACTCTTGCTAAACTACTTATGATATGATTATACTTCATTGACATTCGTTTGGTATGACGAATTGGTAACAAATATTATTCAGATCTAGTAAAAAAATAATTCCTATTCTGATTTGTCATAGTAACAATTTTTAATCACATCAGAACTACTGAACAGATCAGGATGAAACTTGGAACACAGTTAAATTTATAGTCTGGAAGAACACAAAGTTAAAACCCAGGGGATGTGGTAGATTTACATAAAATATGGTAAGGATATAGTGATGGTAATGACAGTAATGAAAAATCCACTATCGCTATCTTTGTCACACAAATAGTGTTACGATAATGAATAAAATACATAATCAAAGTTGTAGTGCATTGTATTATTCTATCCTACTACTAATATTATAAAAATAAACACAAAAGTTTGAGAGTTTATACAGACATTGGTTAATTTATCAGGGAACAAGAACAAAATTCAAAATTTTGATTAGCCCCCGACTACCTCAGATTTGTAATCTGTACAACATTCTACTAGTCAAGCCATTTCATTTGATACCCATATTAAGGGAGTTGGGAAAAAATAAATGTATATCGCCATTTTGTGGTAGCGGCCATCTTGGATTTTAAATTTGTCATATTGCAAAGTATTCTACTAGTCAAGCCCTTTCGTTTGATAGCCATATTGTGATAGTAGTAAAAAAATAATATAATTCGCAATTTTGTGGCGGCGGCCATCTTGGATTTGAAATTTGTTGTACTTTATTATTTTATTTTGTATTTTATTATTTTAGTATTTTACTTGTCACGCCCTTTCATTTGATACCCATATTGAGGTAGGTTGTGAAGAAACATTTTGTCCGCCATTTTGTGGAGGCGGCCATCTTGAAAACCGCATCGAAATCGGCCCACCCGTTTGAGCTATACGGTGGCAAAGACAGACACACACACAGACAGACAGACATCATCGTCAAACTTATAACACCCCTGTTTTTGGTCGGGGGTTAAAAACGACTACTGAAGCCATCTAGATGAAATTTGGTATTTAGACAAATACTCTAGAATAACACTTAGGGTAATTTTGATCCCGGGATATTCAAAGGGATTGGGAACTGAGCAGGTGAAGTTGTGGGGCACAGCTAGCCACCAATTATTTCAGCAAAGAATCCAACAAGGAATAATACATTTTTTAACTTTTCTTTAAATTGAACTTTTTGTAAAGAACCAACAATTTAATACAATATTTTTTATGTTACCTTCCCAGTAATGTAGTTGATTAATTTTTACAATACTAATTATAAAAATTTATTTAATAATAATCTCTATATATAAAAATGTTATGTTGGTTTGTGTACGTTTCAAAAACTCAAAAAGTTCTGCACCGATCAAGCTGAAATTTTAGAATGATATGTAATCCGCATCAAGGATTGTTTTTATCTAATTTTTGAACCACAATGTGCCACAGCAAAGCGTGGCAGGGTACAACTACTTAGTTATATATACATTTTTGCTTAGTATTTTTGGCTTGCTTGTTTGGAAGCCAGATAGCTAATATAATATATTAGTAAAAATAAAGAACACACAGGTTACAGGTTATGATGGCATTCACTCTTTTTCATATACCGGCAACTTAATTTAATTTGTATTCCTTAAAGTTAAAAATAAACAAGGAAACCACCATGATAACAAGAATTTGAATCTAAGTGTGTTTTAACAGCAGAATTCAATACCAGATAGCAAAATTCACATGTATTCAATATTCACTATCTTATCTGTCTGGTAAACAGTGATGGTGTCACTACTATTTGCTTTTTATCTTGGTAGCTACAGCAGAAGTACATACTCTATTTATGTTCTGTAAGGTAAGATTTGTTGTGCAATAAGCAGGAAGTGCATGTACAGTAAAAAGTTTATTTTAACACCTCAATCTTTTTAAATTTAGGGTTAAAAATGTATATGAATTCATAAGTCGAATTGTTAATCTGTTAGGTGGTAATAGAAATCTTTTTAGCTCAATTACCCCGGGTTCCTTTTAAAAATTGTGTCAGTCTGAGTCATTGTTGCTCATAAATTAATAGATTAATTTGTTTTTGTTTAGATGTTTGTTGCTCAGTCACATTGTGTCATCTAAATGAATCGGGTTGCAATTTGGAACACAGTTAAATTATTAATTCAGAAAGCAATTAATTTCCATTATTTACTAATGGTGCATAGTAACTTCTCTCAATGTCAATGATGAAAACCATGACTAAGACAATAAAAAATTTAATAGATAGTAGACAGCTTCAAATGACATACTTAAGCCATATTTAACCATGTTGCAGTGTAAACATAAGTAATGGCTATTATTCAGATATGAGCGCTCAAAGTGCATTGTGCAACTCTATTGTGAGGATACTGTCCACTTAGGTTACTA
Organism: Ectropis grisescens; assembly: GCA_017562165.1. Lineage (NCBI taxonomy): Eukaryota > Metazoa > Arthropoda > Insecta > Lepidoptera > Geometridae > Ectropis > Ectropis grisescens. The sequence continues at coordinate 26,635,418 of CM029781.1, read as the reverse complement.
ATGAACTAAATACAATGTAGATTTTGTGGCTAGACATGAAAGATTGGAGGAAAAATATTGACGTTTCGACATTCAGGGTCGCGGAGTATTTTTACCTTTTATAGACGAGTTACCAAAGACTTTAACTACCACTTTGAGTTCTAAAAACAATGAAATAAAGACACTTTTGAAGACGTAGTTGTAACGAATGAACTACAATATCAGTTGGAAATGCTATGTTAAGGAAAATCAAGGACGAAAAACAAAACCACTTACTTCGATAGATTCTTTACCCCCGAGCTCACAGTCATCCTGAGCATACATTAAAGGTATAGAAGCCATGGTTCACTTTTAACGTTGTTTTAAAAGAGCACTGCGAAACTAAAATAAATTATTTGTGTTGAAACTGAATTTTAATTATTTTCCACTTTCATTCGTGACTGTGACGTGTTTCCCAATAGCCAATAGGTAGTGAATAGTGAATGACTGAATGAGAGTGAGAGTGACAGTGACGTTCTGAGCAGTGCTTCCACTTTAATGATTTCCTTTCCCCTCGCCTGAATTAAAATTTCCCCCCTTTTCCCCCTCAAAACTTATTCTTTTATAGTTCTGGCACCCAGGAGAGATTCAAATATTAAAATTGCAACCAATCCCAATAATATTTAAGCATTCATGCCTCATCGAAAACCATATTATAAGAAACACCACCATATTGAAAAAAAATTGGAACTGATATCTGTCTAATTATAAGAAAATTTTCCTCAACATGACGAAGTTTTTGTATTTGTTTGATTAGGCATGATTTTACATCTCTTTCCCCTGTTTATTCCCCTCTGGACCTTAACTTCCCCTCAAAAGGGGAAGTTCTCCTCACTGTGGAAACATTGGTTCTGAGTTCTGACGTTAGTTCGTCAGTGCTACCATTCTACATTACAGAAGGAGCTAGTAATGACGGATTTCTAAAACAAAATTTTTAGATAGCGCAAATAATTTAGATTTACACTTTTTCCCTGAACATTGGGAACAACTTCATAGAAATTACACTTTTGAGAATCTATGGTAGAGACAATCTTTTTGAATCCACACTATCGTCATCTAGTGCGTACGTTAGAACTATTTTTTGTCTCGGCGGAAAACGGCTCATATCAATCAATAGTTTCGTGATTGCCAGAACGCGTAACGACGGTAACGACCCTTAGCTAGTCTATGGTAGAGACAAATCCTGCTGAATCTACACTATCGCCATCTAGTGAGTACTTTAGAACTATTTTTGTCTCGTTGAAAACACCTCATTCCAATTTCACGTTTAAAAAGTTCAGAATGACTGAACTAGATGGCGCAGCCATCTAAACGGGCTGTAAGCAGGGCTGCCAAAATAGATATGTATTTTATACGATTTATTCGATACGATACTAGTCAAAAGTACTCAATGAGTAAAAGTATCGGAAACAAAATATCGAGTACTAAAGTATCGGTATCGAACTATCGAAAGGAAAAGTACCGTTTACACAGATACAGACAAGAATTGCTTTTTAAAGGTATGAGATATCTGCCGTGCGATCACACACATTTTTTTAAAGTGAAAATCTTTTTTTGGCACACCACACAGATTCGTGTGCTGTGAATTGAGCTCAAGCGTCACGTTCGTAAATGAAAGAAATCTTCGGGTAAACTGGGATGATCTAGATGACCATGGCCACTACCACGCCTTCCAGTTTCACCCGCGTAGTTTCTAACAATCAAATTCAAAGTCATAAGTTTTCACTTCTATCGGCAGTCCCTATGCCTGCCAATTTTTGAAGTGAAAACTTCTTTTGGCGCGCCACAGACAGATTGCCACAGACGCTCGGGAATGATAAGAAATCTTCGGGTAAACTCGGGATCATGGCCATTGGCCATCATAAATGAGTCAGCATTTCCCATTGGCCCAGATGGGCGTGCTCTTGACTCAAGCAGTGCCTAACACGCCCGTTTTGCGTCGCAGCTCCGCCGCCTCTTCGACGTACGCCGGCTACATTACCATGCCAGTGACACGAACCCATAAGATTTTTCGCTACTGAAAAGCTACATCTAATAGTTTCTGTGAAACGTCAATATTAAAGTAGTCTGCCTCATTCTCTGTATTCGCGATCGAGAGACCTTGAGTGCCACTTGGCGGTTCCACGAATATGCTTCATAATTCGAGCTTCTATTATGAAAAGCCGGCTTTAAATTAATAAATCGGTGACCAGAAAGCCTCAAACACTTCTTCTTGGAAATGGTGTTCGATGCTGTTTCTGTGCCTACTCTCACAATAGAAGCTCGAATTATGAAGCGTATTCGTGGAACCGCCAAGTGACCAAGTTCCTCCTGGCTACGTGGTTCGACTGCGTAGTTTGATCAATCGAACCAGGTGAACTTTTTTTCCCGTTGGTTCGATTTTAGAATCGCACCACGTGAACTACTAATCCTTGGGAGGTCGTGGTGCGACTCCATAGTCGAACCACGATGACAAGTTCATCTGGTTCGATTCATCGAAGTACACTCACAGGCACAATAGGCGTGACAACAGGTCCTGCAATTATATTAAATTATTTGATATAACGACAGTATTTAAACAGTATTTAAAATACGACAGTGTCACGTTTCTGTAGTGATTTGTATGAAGCGTTTTTGGGAGAGTCCAAAATTGTGATTTTAAAATTGTGATGTCACGGGAAGTTTTTAAGATAACAAAGTAATTCTTTCACCGACGTTTCAGTTATTAAGTAGCCTTTTGATGGCACATTATATGAAAAATGAGTCGACATGCCTTTTAACTTCGATTAGTCTAAGGGTGGGCACCCTTAGACTAATCGAAGTACGAACGCTGACGTTTTCGCTGACGGTACTTATACGGTAGCAAATATTACTGTAACCTAGTAGCGCCCTGCTGTTTCACCCGTATAGTTCACTATGCTGTTATTTTCCCGGAATAAAAATAGCCTCTGTGTTATTCCAAACCATTGTCTATCTATGTACCAAATTTCATCCAGATCTCTTCGTGAAAGAGGAACAAACGTCCATCTTCACAAACTTTCGCATTTCTAATAAGTATTAATCACACAAATTAGTATGAATTTTATAGATGTATCGGTGGGTCCCAAACTAGGCATAGACTGTGTGTGTCTTGGACGCCCAAAGAATTCCAAAACAATTCAAATGTACCTATAGACTACAGGCCTGTGGAACAAAATGTATGGGTCAAATGAACCACCACGAGATCTATATAGGATGATAGAAGTAAAGTAATAAGATTTAGCACTATGCCGTCACTTTTGTAAGCTGTCCAACTGAGTGCAGTCGAAGAGGGGAAGGGTTGCAAGTTGCAACCCTTTCTCCTTGTCGCAATATTTTTGTATGACGTTGCGGAATAATAGATTAGAAGAGGTATTGAAACTATAAAAACAATAAGGTTTTTTAAATTATTAGTTTTTCAAAAAAATTCATGATTTTCCCACGATTTACAGAGTAAATTTGATCGTTTGATTATGCGCGGCATTGCTACCATACAGTTTCAATACCTCTTCTAATCCATTATTTCGCAATGCCGTACAAAAAGGAGAAATGATCGAGGTTTAGAACCCTCCCTCTTCAACTGCACTCAGTTGGACGGGCCGCTTACAAGTGACGGCATGACGCAAAATCTTATTACTTTATACCCTTCTATCATCCTACATAGATCTCCTGGTGGTTCGTTTGACCCATAAATTTTGTTCACGGGCCTGCAGTCTACTAGTATGTACGAGCACAATAACATCGTTTTGACTTTTCATACTCCTGTGCGTTTATGGGCAGGCCTTGTCCTTACCATCAGGCACAGGTCTTGCTCGTCCCGTTACTCTAAATTAAAAAATAAGTAAGAACCTCTAATTTTTTCATAGTAATTTTGTCTTGAAACCAATTTCTGCTTCACTTTTTCCTCGACGATAAAAGTTTATTGTGGCACCCGCAGAGGTCGGTAATTACGCTTTATCTCGCTGCCATCTTCGACCAAAGTGCTTTCCAGTGCATTAGAGATGATGAGTGCTGATGGAATGTTGCAGCTAGGAATATTGATGGGGTTCAAGTTGCTGTTTGTGATAGAATTGGTTTGACTACATCTTTCCAGTATCATTTTCGTTTTTCATTGCCACCAGTAACGTTTCCTACACTGGCACTCCATAAGATAAGATAAGATAAGATAAGATAAGATAAGATAAGATAAGAGAGTGATATTTTTTATATAGGTTTTTAATGCTTTTTCGATGTCCATTATATACGTTCAACCCGTCTCTTGAAGCTTTTAAGCTTAGTACTTACTGGCGTCCTGCAAAATTTAGCTCGTACGTAGGTATGCGCTATGCGGCTACTTATGTCAGCTCGTAAGAAGTTATTTTTCTTCTCTTTATTCCTCGCTGCTCCTGCTAAGCAGTCTGAATTCAACCTTAAATAGAAAATATCTTTAACGCAAGAAGTATTAACCTGAAGTTGGTTACAAATGTTGATTAAGTAACTTCAGGGCGTCGGTTTGTTGTAGCGATGGCCGAGAACAACCATCAGCAGCATTCGCTAACACGCCAAAAGAAGTAGGCACATAGATATAGTAGTATAGTACGGAGGTATAACTGCAAGAAAAATCAGTAGATTTTTCAAAAACTGCAAATTTTAATGAAAGTGCACGTAATTATATAATCCTAGCTTTACATTCACTTTTTAAGAACTTGATCGTTAAGCCAGTGCATAAATTTGCTCAATTCTTATTTACTTTGAATCGCAAAATATCTTACTTAATACAAAAACGCTTATTCCGTTTCCTAAATTCCATTTCGTGAAGGCATCGCCATCACTTCAGGTAATAAAAACGTTACTTACCGTTTTAATCGAATTATCAAAATAATTAAATACCAACCATACAGTTAGCTACACAAAGGACATATTTGGGAGCGCTCCCATTGTCGGCTGCGTCGTCTTCAAGAAATTTAATTAGAATTCCGTGAAAATTTCCCTCATAAAGATGTTCCAGATAAAAGAGTAGGTGAGAGAACGGAGGTGGCGCGTATTCTCGACGAAATGTGCTTACGACTCAGATTTTTAGGCTACGAATTAAAATATTTCTCGCTTTTATGGCTAAGTCTTTAATTTTGCACTTTTCCGTCACTGGATGTAAAGGGGGCACGCTTTCGCTTCGCTTATTCAATTTATATTACGGGACTCGGGGTAATCTCTCGCAAGGAGAGAGTCTAAGCCATAATCAACCACGGTGGCCCTGTACGGGTTGGTGGATGACACAAATATGACCACGAAATATTCCAGGAATATCAGGAATATATCGATTTTCTCATAATGTTTTAAAGTTAACCTTACGCATATGATTTAAAAAATAAAGTAGTACGCGGGAGATTTGAACCAGGGGCTCAGGATCGGTATTTGCCGTAAAAATAAATAAGTAAATGTTGGTGGACATTTCCCACACGACACCATCTACCCCCAAACTACCAAATTAAGCAAAGCTTGTACTATGGGAGACGGATAGCTGATATAGGTATGTAAATACATAATTCTTTTAAATAAATACCTACTTATGGATACATAGAAAAACGTCCTCTTTGAATATACAGTCTACTCGATAGGCAGCGGAGTCAGCGATGTTTATCGGTAATTGAAAATATTTCAATCCGTCGCATCGGGTCGTTGGAAACCAGCAAAGTGTTTGTAATGGTTATATCTTACTTATGTATATCTTGTGTCGAGCTCAGTACAGTGCTAGGTAATGATTTGAATTCTTCATTTTTCAATAGCAGCGTGATAATATGCTATTTTGAGCAGTCATATTACTTACCATCAGGGTTATGTCTTGCTGATCTCGTAACTCTATATTACAAAATATGCTTAAGATCACAAGTTACGTAGTAACTATTTTCTCATCTGTGCCGCAACGTAGAAGTAAAAATTTTGAATCTGAATTTTGTATTATGTAGAGGTAATGTTTTATGGAACGTTTTTGTCGAATTTCAAAAAGGTTTTATGTTCGGTTGCATTTATTTTATACTTTCCTTTTTATTCCTTGTTTTAAGTAGTGAATATTATTATGGATAATAAACACAGCCACGGAGTAGTGAAAAACAGCTCTCGTTCGGGCACTCGGAGGTCCCGAGTTCACCCGATCGAGTCTTTCACTTCACGTGGCGGATTAGCCTCACTTACAGCCTACGGAAAACTCTGTACGTGGTGCGCCAAAATAAGTTATCACTTCAAAAAAACGTGAATAACTAGAAAACTTTATTTCGTTACCTGTTACAAATGTAGATCATCGTATCAAGGGCAGCTGCAACAGACGCAGTGCGGCCGGTAGCGTCATGCGGCATTACCTGCGTTCTGCTGAATACGTCATTCATAGATCTAGGTGAGTTGCAAGCTAATGTCCGAGCTACACGAGACTAGTATTTCAAAACTAGGATAACAAGCTAGTGTTAGTAAGCTAGCAAGAGCTAGAGTACTTCTAGCTTCGTGTAGACAAAACTAGCGTTGCGTAGCGTTGTCTACACGAAGAAAAAGTACTAGTTTGCTAACACTAGCTTGCTATCATAGCTTATCAGGATTACAGTTTATTAGTAATGTATTTTCCAGGTTTTATTCACATTTCCGCCATTTTCTCGGTATAAAAAGTAGCCTAAGTTTGATTCCAGACATAATCTATCTACGTAACAGATTTCGTAACAGATCAGTGTTGTTATTTTTGCATAATGAAGTAACAATGTATAAATATAATCCGTACAATCATCAATCAACACATACAAATTTTTATAATTATAATATTAAATGTTTTATTTGTAGTTGTAGGATAATTTTGTAAACAAATAAACAAACTTGTCCTAACAGACTGGTTGAAGCCAGTTGTTCTATCACTTCACAGTACCTAATAAAACTTCCCTGGCTTCTAGTTTGAAGGGCACCCTGCCAAATTATTAGGTACATAAATAAACTATACCATTTCGAGGACCGCACTGCAGCATTAGAACTTTGTTCAAAATACCGCATAGATTCTAGTTGTTGCTTTACAACCAGGGTGCTCTCTTCTTTATCCTACTCGCTCTTATCATAGTGTTAATATGTTTGCCGGGAAGAAATTGTGGCTAACTATAAGGCCGCCATTTGTGGCAATGATTAAGTCTTTATTTTTTCGAATCACTTTTTTAAGTGCATAATAAAGTGTTATGTAAGTACATATATTAGTAATTATGGTGTTATGAGCGATAGCATTTTATCAACGGCTGGGTTAACTAGACTAACACCCAGGGCGGGTGGATCCAGGGGGGCTGGGTTTTGTGGACCACCGATGTACTATATACTATGTGCCCGATGCCAAAGTTGAAGCTGGACTAGCACACATCACAAACCTAACATCGGAAATAGGATTGTAAATTTAAATATATAAGCAGAATAAAAACTTGTTTATTTTATACTAATATACGAAAGTTTGTGAGGATGGGTAAATGTAGGTATGTGTTATACAAACAGCTGGAGTATAATGATATGTTTTGCCTGATTGAGTTTTACCTTAATGTTATGTTGTAAGTGAATCGGATTTTCTCCCGTAGACCGTATTGCCGAACAGCATGACGCAATGCCTAGAGACGCCTGAATGAATCGGGTTGAAATTTGGAACACAAATAGGTTATAGGCTGGAATAATACAATGGCTACAGTGTGGGTACAAAATAGGGAAACCTACGAGTATTTATGGTTATAAATGAAAAATAAAAATCACGATGCTTCAGAAGTGTTGACAGTAACCTATATTGTTAAAATAACCAAGCCATCAAATTTAAAATTGGGCAAGCTTCGATACCAACGATATAGAAACTATTTACTATTCTGCGACCGAAGGCTCTTGGGTGTCCCTCCAAAACCAGCGTCCGCTGACCCGTTTCAGCGCCCCAGAGAACGACGATTGAAAGGAAAAAGTGGGATCTAATGAAATACCTCGGGTCTGGATGTAGTGGCCGGTGCGTTGACGTGGAAAAACTCGGTAGCGATTCAATTTAGTTTGCGAGGTATATCCGAATCAGTTTTCAGAGTACAGTATGATTTACAGTCGTTATGGAGAATACGTCCGCTAGCAGTGGACGTAAGAAGAATCCCGGTTCTCTAATCCTTCCAAAATTACGAACTAGCTGAGTCCCGCGGTTTTGACGACGTTGTTCCCATTCTCGTTATTTTCCCTGCAGTAAAAAGTGGCTTGTGTACTATTCTAACCTATATAGGCAAGACGACTAAAATAGTTTTTTTTTATAAAGAATGGCCAGACGAGCAGAACATGTTCCTGATGGTAAGCAACATGCCTGCCACATAACAGTACTGTGACACACAGCTATTGGAACATGAAGAGTCCAAATCATTACCTAGCACTGAACTGCGCTCGTCACCCAAAGATCTAAGATGTGATATGTTTAAGCCCTGTAATTTCTCTGGAAATATTGCCCTTCAAACCAGAACACAGTAATGTTTGCACATTACTGCTTGGCATTTATTAGTCCGTCATTAAAAATAAGTCTTAAATAATTAAAAAATATTGTATACGAAGTCAAAGTCAAAGTACTTTATTCATAAAGGTACAATTTACACGTCAATATATAAAAAATAAAACAAAAGAAAGAGCATACAGAGACGATCTTCTTAGCATTCCATGGATTGACCGTGCGGGTGCCGGGTCCATCGTGTGGCAGAGAGAGAGAAAACTGGAGTAGATCCCGAGACTTGTGACTCGGGCGTAGGTTTAAGGGGCCGCTTTCTGACGTACATCAACACTCACCTTCACTACTCGTTTTTCTCTCCCTGCCCAGCCAAATCTGATATGAGCCTACTAGTGCAGCTTTAGATACTCGTTCTAGTATAGAACTTACTGCATTTCTGGATAAGCCAAGGTTCAAATTGTATACATTTTGAAAGTACGTATTTTTCCTATGTCTTTACAAACAAATAAAAGTGGTCAAATGCGAGTCAGGCTCGCCCAAAAAGGCTTCCGTAGCAGCAAGTAACGTAATACAAAAGTTCTTGTACTTCGTTATTACTTTAATCAGTGTTTTAACAATAGTCAATTTATGACGTATTAAAATAAAACTACTTACTAGATATCATTCAAACCAATTTTCGTTGATAGTTTACATGGTAACGTACATCATATTATTTGTATTTTTTTTAATTTTGCCATACTCTTATTTTAGAAGTTAGAGGGGGCCCCCCCCCCTCTAACTTAAAAACTAACGTAAAAAGTGTGTCCCCCCGGACACACTTTTTACCACTTTGGAAGAGTACCTCGCGCAAACTATTCAGTTTAAAAAAAACATATGTTGGAAACCTCAATATCATTTTTGATGACCTATCCATAGATACCTCACACGTACGGTATTGATAAAAAATAACATTTTTGAGTTTCAGTTCTATGTATTGGACCACCCCTAAAAAAATTTTGTTTTTTTCTATTTTTTGTAGCAAAATATTAATGCGGTTCACAGATTACATCTACTTACCAAGTTTCAATAGTATAGCTTTTATAGTTTCGGAGAAAAGTGGCTGGCTGTGACATACGGACGGACAGACAGACATGACGAATCTATAAGGGTCCCGTATTTTGCCATTTGGCTACGGAACCCTAAAAACGTCGAACATACAGTGCTTGGAAGTTTCGAGTCACGTCACGATATGTTACGATGTTTACTATAGTGTGACGTCACAACACAAAGTGCCAACGAGTCGATCTAAAAGAGAAGAGGTAGGCACAAAAATATTGATCATATTATCGCTCAATCCGAAAAAAGTTGCGATATAGAAATTGTATGCAAAGAAATATGATAAGACGATAAAAAGAATGAAAATTCCTGGCAAGAAAATCCAAGGACAGCATGCGCAACACCGCAAAAAATGTTAGGAGACGATTTCGATGAAATGTCGTTGGACACCGGGGACACGACTAAGTAAGGTATTTTGCGGAGGTGACATCGCAGACTTTACTGAAGACGAATGTGTTATTATTATATATAACAGTAACTACTGAGTGTACTCTACATGAAGACAAGTCACGGCTGGTCTAGTCGGGAAAACGGCAACTTCCAACCCGAGCCCTCTGGTTCGAATCCCGCGCGTACCACTGTTTTTCAAAGACATATGCGTAATGGGACTCAGTTAAAAACGGAAGAAAACATCGTGAAGAAACTGGCATGTACCAAGAATCTTTCTAGGTCATGCGTCATCCAACCCGCTCTGGGCTAGCGTAGCCTTGACTCTCTCATTGTGAGAGAAGAGTCTCAGCAGTGAGAACATTTTTGTGTAAGCACATAAGTATATCATTTACCACTTGTCTTCATACATGGTTTAGATCGGACACACACAGACACATAACACCCGTATTTTTTGCGTCGGAGGTCAAACAAAAGCTTAATTAAAGGCTAAGTCTGAAAGTTCCGACAATATTAAAACTCTACCGACAGTATTTTAAGCACCATGGATATTTTTAACAGCAGATCGAATTGAAATAGCTATTTTAGTGGGCCCAAAATAGAAATTCGTTTGATGCTATTTTCGATCAAGTAACTTAAATAGTTACTTGTAACTTGTAAATAAGTTGTTCTAGAATGCTGTAAAGAAGAGAGTTGTAATGCCAAAGAGTTTACATATACTATGTACTTATAGAGCTAGATTTTCCTCACGGTTCCTTTGTGTCAATCGTAAGCAGATGACGTACATACTTTCTATGGCAACAGAGTGATGTGCCGCGACTTTGGCTATAGCTTTTTGTTTACGTTACACTAGCCTACGGTTCTACCCGCGTAAATCCCGTTCCCGTTATGAAAAGTAGACTATATGTTGTTCAAGACTATATTTTAGCTGTGTCCTAAATATCAGCCTTTCAGCTGTTTTGCTGTGATTGAGCAACAAACATCCATACATTCGCATTTATAAAGTTAGTAGGATTTGAATTATAATTGTATAATGAGGTGATCATTATCGACGCACAATTACCGAAAAACTCGCCGATGACCATAGTAGTATCCTCAAATATTAAAACACCTGAACAAGTTATTACAGGCTCATAATTATAGGCACTCTAAGGTGCGTACGTACTAGTGGCAGCCTCGCCCGAGGCTCGCGCAGCTCGCCCTGTTACCACAAGTATGTTCGCGCCTCAGCCCGAGATGTTTATTTCTGAAGTATCCACTAAAACAGTAATTTAAGAGCCTTATGTACGATGGCTACTATCTACCAGCAAGCCGGATTAAAGCAAAAATAAAATAACAGCTTTAGAATATACTAAGACTACTAATATAATTCGTTTATGAAAACTAGCCAAGTAAGATCTGAAGCTCTAATACACCATGCTAGGTTATAAGAAAACAATAAATTTTACGTTCTTAAAAATAATTAGTCTAGATTAGTACATAAGTTAAATTTATATCTTGGGAAAATAACGAGAAATTCAACCAAATTACAGGCCATCCTGGGAATCTTACCAAATTGCAGGACACTAAAAAAAAGAGTACTAATTATTAACAATGTATAACTTAATAGTTTATACTTATATCTTTACTCTACAACGAATTCATAGTCAAAAGATTTAATATTTTCCCTCGCAGCACTGCAAGTTCACATTGTGTGCTTTTTAATTAAAGTTCGTAGTGATGGGACATTAAGCAGCTATATTTCGATATGGATTTACAACTCTTTGATCAACTTTTATTTTTTCACCGTAACAAAGAGCCAACCATAATGTAGTCATTACCATAATTATATATTAGTAAGTAGTCTTTATATTTTTAAGTAGGGATAGACTGGCGTTTTCTTTAACTATGATTGGTTTTCATCAATTGATTGACATCTTTATTTTTAAAGGTTTGCAATTGACCCCCATCTCGCCTGATGTTAAGCGACGATGCGGTTTACGATGGAGCGTGTTTACCTAGAAGAAACTGATTCACTATCGATTTGAAGACACAAAGATTGTAGGTAACTATCAGGAAATCCCACTCAGGCAACGTATTGCACGGCCTTGACGTTCTTATCACAAAAGTGGCGTCATATCTCTTCGTTCGTGTCTTTAGAACATCAACCATGAAACGATGTCGCTTTTTCGAGCTGCGAGCATTCTGATAGAAAAAAGGGCAAGGTGGTATTAGATCATGCAAATCAGTTGCACACTCTCCGAAGTGTATCCGATAAAAACCGATAAGCTAGCAATTTTTCGGCGATGTTTGAGACTTTTCAGTCTTTTTCGCACTAGAGTGTCATTGCCTATGATCCTTTTGGCACGTCTCTCGATCGATTCCAGAGCCTCCAGCTGATACTTAGCCGATATATCCCAAAGGTGCGAACAGTACTCCGTACAAGAGCGAATCTGAGCTTGGTATAACTTGAGCAACTGTTCAGACTTGAAACATCTTCGCACCTTTGAGAGGACACATACATAGTTTGTTGGCGGCTAATTTAGCCTTGGACTCGATATACGAGCCAAAGTTGAGCGTAGATGACAAAGACATCTCACCTGATATTGACCGTTTTTTTAATTATTGAACATCTTTTGACCTTCATTTGATTGGTCTATAGGAAAGAAGTTGAACTTCAGATGTGCAAAGTGTAAGTAGCTAGGTATATATATTCATATTCATTTATTTGCTAAAGTCAATTTACACGTCACATAATAATAATTTAAAATAATCAAATCCGAAAATAACAATAAATAAATTACAATTGTATAAATTAAATAAATGTCATAAAACGAGTACTCGACAAGCCAGCGCTGAAGCCGGTCTTTGAAACTGTTACTGACTGGTAAAATAATGTGATTATTTGCGTACAACCTACAAAAGTAAAAAAAAACTGCATTAGTTGAACGAGAAACCCCAAAGGAAAGCCGGAACGTGAAAGGCAACATCTGCCCCAACCCATATCGCATAACTAAATCTGCTTTGGCTTTGGTATTGCTGTCTCTATAATTTCAAGCGAAAAGAAAATTTCAAGAAAAGAGACGGCAATAACAAAGCTAAGACAGTTTTATTTAGGCGGTCTCTCTGATGAGGCTATGCCTAACAGTGGCCTAAGATAAGCTGAAGTTGAACCAAAATCTAAACCAGAAGTGTATGTTTGCAATCTCAAATGAACAGCTTGTACTAAATACATATGAAAATATATAAATTCCATTCCAATTATATTATTCCACAACAAAAAAAAAATTTTTTTTCTTTCTTTCTGCGTGTTTGTCCCGAGTAATCTCTAAAACAGCTGACTGATTTTAACTTTAATTAGACAACTTTAAGTAACAGATTACAGATGTTATAAGGAGTAACTATGGCTGCTATTATTTTACAAAAAAAATAGGTTTTCGCGCAAACAAAATAAGTATAAAATATGAAAGTTGTAAATTTAATTTAAAAACGAATAATAAATGAAGTATTTACATTTAAAAATAGTGTCACTTCCCTAGCAGCTCTCACATAAACCAGATTGGATCCCTGTTTGTATTCATCTCTTTGTGACCGCGAGCGCAGTTTTAATTCAATTTTTATTATTATGCGCATTTTAATATATGGCAACACTGGTAGCTACGGCTACCTTTATGTTTCGTTTATGGCAATATTCTATACATTTTTCTTTTGATTTATGTATTTGCGTGTTTGGAAATACATTTAGCCGATCGTTTACGGTTATTTCTTTGTGTATTTTAGTATTTTTGTACATCGTTGCTTTTTTAGAGTTGCCGAAAAAGGAAAATAAGAGAAGTACAAGTAACATTTTTACAAGAGGGTTCCATCCTACCACTACTAATATTGACAGAGTTTAGTTTTTTTATTCGGTTCGGTAATAATCTTGAATGTGTGCCTGACTCACACATAGCTAGATTCTAGACTACAATGTATAAATAAATAAATAAATGCTGGTGGAGATTTGTGACATAATACCATCTAGCAGCCTCGGATCTAGGGGGGCAAGCCGGGGCCCGTGCCCCGGGCGGCAGGCCTCAGGGGGCGCCAAATTGAGTGACTAATCACGTATTATTTGAAGTCATCGTCGTAATATTCGATCCAATATCTTAATCATGCCTTGCATTGCTTGCATGCCATGGGGGCAGATACACCGATGCACCCTGGGATGTCATTTTTTCAGATTTTGCCTCGCCTAAAAAATAATAAAGATCCGGGGCTGCCATCTAGCCCAACACTATGCAAAACTTACACTATTAGAGCAAAATATTTAAATTAAAATGTACTTTTTTAGTTGTGAAAACATACTTATTATACAAAGAAACACCCAGAGACATAACCTAAAATATAGTATACATCACACAAAGATTTGCGCTGGGTGGGAATCAAACCTACGACCGACAACTCTGCAGACAGACTAACCACTAACTCAGGGTAGGATTTCATGGAGCGGTTTCAAACCGCGCCCGCGCGCGGGCGCGAACCGCGACGGGCGACGATTTTTTTTCAAAACTCACGAGACCGCTCATTGTAGCGGTTCGCGCCCGCGCGCGGGCACGGTTTGAAACCCGCAACGTTCGCGGGCGAAAACCGCGCGGACGTGCGGTTGGAAGTCAGTAGCATAGCGTAGGGAGGGCGGTAGGAGCGGCCCGCTCGGGGCGGCACTTTTTAGGGGGTGGCAAATTTTAGATTAAATAATAATATATTTATGGTCAGGTTTTTCTGCCAAGGTAGGCATTTACGCTGCCTCGCGCGCTCTGATGCCCTACTTTGTGCGGAATCGGTGCCACAGTGCAGAAATAACACTAAAATATGGAATAAATTGAACTAAGTACTAGTTTAAACTTATTTTTAGTTCAAGATTTGTTTACAATTGTGATAAGAATTTTGTTTCTTTATAAACCAGGAAATATTTCTCTACACTCGTAGGTACACTAAAATTAACCTTTTCTTTTTTGACGCTTTAAGTTGAGACCGGCATTACCAATTCCATTCATTATTTAAAATGTTGCCTCTTACTTCGTAGATTTGTCCAAAAAAAAATTGTGCAGAAACTTAAGTAACGATACGGTTGCGTTAATGCCGATGATAGTGGATGAATATGATATGGTCTACGACGGCGCTTCCTTCTCTAACAGAAACAAATTCACTCTCGACTCGAAAATCCCAAGGTTCGAACCATCACGAAAAACTCACTCTGGCAATGCGTTTCACAGCCTAAGTAGTCTTTCTTATTACAAAGGTGGAGATAAAACTCTTTGTTAGATTCTTTAATCAATAATGAACGATGTTGATTTTTTCGAGCAACACGATAGAAAACCTTTAATTTAAAAAACCCGACTGCAAAAAATCAACACATAAAAAACATTATGTACTATGTGATGATACTTTGGCGATTGACACTAATCTAAGAATATCTTAGTTATAAAAATCCAGGCGTTTGGAAGAAACGTGGAAATAAAGAAATTTAAACACATACTCGTACCAGATACACTCGAAAACCATAATTCTTCTTTCAGTCGGGTAAAGTGGCAATAAAGGAAATAAATAATATTTTTTATCGCAGCCGCAAATTAAGAAAAGCTCATATTATCTGTGATCTGTACTTATATGTATCTTATTCCACAAATTGTTTTAATTTGTTATTCTATGACGATTTCTGAGAAACTTTTTTTTTACTCCGATTGACCAAGAACTTGTCAGAGTTAATCTCTACTCGTAGAGTCTTGCGGGAGGAAGCTACGAAATGTTTTGCGATGAGGCGTAAGAGCAAGATTAAAGTCGAAGCGTTCGAAACAGACTCTGGAAATGATGGAAGAAGAAGAATATATTTAAGCTGTGTGGCAAATTGTATAGAAGACCAATGAGTACAATCAGCCCCTTGACATGGCGTTTGTGGGCTATGAGAAAGCATGACGGATTACTCGGTGAAAGTCTGGTTGGTCATGGAATCCCTACAGCGATGCCAAATTGACTGCCGAGAAGCCGAGATATATCGAGGTAATGAGATATTTGTATAACGCCGCAACTATGACTGTTCAAGTTCGAAACTCGCTGGATTAGACTGGACGTGACATAATTACGGCAACCGGCGTATCTCACCAAACGACATCGTCGTAATGGCCGAAATGCTGGGGGATCTACAAGAGATACTGAAGGGCCTTGTTTACGCCTCCCAACGCATCGGTCTCCAAACGAACCTATATAAAACCGTGCACCAGTTGAAAAGCGTGCTGTGAAACGAGCAATGGTTGGTGTTTTTCTGAGTGATCGTATACAAAACGAAGTCATCCGTCAGTGAACCAAAGTTATTGACATAGCTCAACGTATTAAAAAAAATTGGTTGCCTGTAAAGTCGGTCTACGGGCGAAAGTTTTACGTGACAACGACTTTGAGTGGTAAAATAATTTTACGGAAGGGACGCGTGCCTTTCACTTTTCATGTCTGTCTCTCTCGCTCTTAGGCGGGCTAACCATGCCCGAGTGGAAGGGACGCGTGCCTCTCACTCGCTCTCGTTGTGAGCGCATAACGTGAGCGGAGCGTAACGCAGTTTCTTGAAGTGTCACCCGGCAAACCAATTTATAAGACGTTGTCACGTCAACAAGCGGAAGTTGACTGTGTCCTCGAGTTAAACCATAAGTTTAGCATGTTTCAGTAAAACTTGACATAACTGATGCGTTGGCAATGAAAAAGTCACTAAAATAAACACAGGTTTTTTACCTTAACCTTAAATCATACAAAAATGTTCCGTCAGGCATTAAAAACTCACTAGATCTAGTAACAAAGTCAAATTCATTTAGCCTCATTATTATATTACATTATTTATTAAAACTAGTTCCCGTTATTTTCATGTGATGAAAAGTAGTCCATATGTAATCTATCTAATATGCAATAAACTTATATTTTATTGCAGATAATAGATTACAAGCAAGCAAATACTTGATGTATTCGAGAGGTAGAACAACCCTATCCTATTTTACAGAATAGCCTACAAACACTAAAAAGTACAAAACATAAAATAAAAAAACATAAAAAGTTACGTTTAAAATAACCGACTTCAAAACCAAAAAAAGGCATTCAAAAGCGAAAAGTAAATTAATAAGGGCAGCACTATTTTGTTTCTCCCGCCTCTCAACTGACTGCCAGAACATTGACTTATATAAAGAAGGACCAGACCAACCGTACGAAAAAACCACCTGCATTGGCCCTAAAACATTTTTAGGGCCAGTGTGACTCAGTTCACAGCGTTCAGTGGGCGGAAGGAAACAAGTATTTGGTGGGCATTAAAATGCATAATTGTGTGCTAAAGGTTGCAAAAACTACGACACAAAAGTTACAAAGAAAGATGGGATATGGTATCATCAGTAAGTATTTAACCTTAATTTTCTTTTGTTGCTGTTTGTTAGATTAATAGGCATACATTTTTAAAGTGATAGTATTTTTTCTACGGAATTCCACAAAATAACCGCCATTGAACGCGTGAAGTGGACGAAGTAGCCTTGTACAAACGTGATTTTTGTTGTTGTTTTATTGTTGTCGAATTTAGTGCAAGTGATTTTGAATTTTGGGATTTAATAATAAAACAAAACGTAATCCGTCTTATTCCAAAACACGGACTAATTATAGTACTGGAATTAAGCCAGGTTTAAACCAACTCTAAGTCTAAGCGTTATTACAAAACGAAGTTTTTCTCTAAGCCGCGTACTATCTATGATCCTTAAGATTAACAGTCGAACCGCTAGTTTAACTATGAACTTACTTCGGATCTGTCATTTTAAGGTTAGGACAACACTTGTTACTTCCATATTTAACAATTTGAACTCTCGCAATAGGGATGTTACACATTTATGTTAATTTTATGATAGTTTGCATTAATAGAATATCGAAAATTTAATATTACGTAGTAAATTTATTATAAATGATTTCAAATCCTATATTTTTAATCTGTTGTCACGTGACTGGCTACACCGATATGAATTATTACGTCACTAGTCGCAAAATAAACTGTCAAAACTGATTAAACTGTTTACATTTCTGCTTTTTTTATAGTTTGCGATCTTAGCGACAACGATTTTGATTGTTTGTATTCAAGTAATGATAAGAAAACACATAACCTGAACATACAGTCATGAACCGCGACCAGTATTTTGCGACTAGTGACGTCATGTCAGTCGTTAGTGTTTCAAAATTAGTCTAATATTGTATATTAGTATATTTACTCATCGAAAATACTAATATTTTGAAAAGAAATGTAATTTTTTACGGGAAACAAGGGTCAATCTTCAAAATAAAATCAGTTTCAAAAATTGTTAATATTGTTGTATAACGTTGGGCTATCTCAGGCTTAACCTTGGACTAAGTAGTCTTTAGATAGTCTGAGTTTTGTAATAGGAACACATTTTAATCCTGGTCCTAAGTTTAATACCGTATCAAACCTGGATTAGTTAGGCCTTAGTTTAAATCTGTACTACGAGTATCTTAGTTTTTTGGAATAAGACTGAATAGGTTTAATCTACACTTAGGTTTGAGTACATTACAAAAAGAAAATATTTGTAAATACTTTTGAATTTTTGTGTTTGCATTGAATAGGATTCGAAACTAATGAACCGATTTGAAAAAAAAATGAATGATACTCGTACATTAATAAAAATACTTTTTTACTATGTATTATTTTTATATTTTATTTATTATTACTTTTTTGTTATTATATTTAAATATTTGAGAAACTATTTTGAATACCTATAGGTACATATGTATGTAGTTCGTTTAGAGTTTTCACAGAAACTTGAAAGACATTTAACAGCTACATGATGCTTTTTGGCTGTTGGTGTGCACACGTATAGTAAAAATTTTATTCTCATATATTATTCCAATTGCAAATAAAAAAATATGTATGAAATTACGTTTTTTTTTGGACAATGTTATGCCGTCTTTTGTCGTCAACGCGGCACTCGCGTAGTTCGTATGATTTACAGATCTTACTGTTTTGCTTGTATTAAGAAGTTTTCTAAAAATGTATAAGTAGGGCGCATCCTTCCTTTTGAAATCATTGGCTGCAGATGGCTACCGCGCGCTGCGCGCGCACCGCGCGCGGTCGCTACGCGGGTGCCGCGCGGCGCCCGCGTAGCGACCGCGCGGTTGCGCGCGCAGCGGCGCGGTAGCCACGCGCGGCGCCGCGCGGCACCCGCGTGGTAGGCGGGCGTAAACCGCCTCGTGAGTTTTGAATTCAATTTTACATACAAATCTGCATCCTACAGAAGACGCGGGCCCGCGCCCGCGCGCGGGCGCGGTTTGAAACCGCTCCATGAAATCCTACCCTCAGTGTTGTCACTCAGTCTCTATTTCCCCAAAAGGTCCTCTAAATACCCAAATACCTCTAAAACAGGGTTTCAAGAATAAAAAACCCAATACAGATGAATATCATCATAAAATTTAATTTAACACTATTTCAGACATAGTTTCCATGACTCCATTAGAGTATTGACATAAATCCAGTTAGAAACCGCGATTCAAATTGTGTATTAAGTTCACTGTACCTCCATGAATGCCGAATTAGCTAAAAGATGGAGAAAAAACTGCAAAAGCCGATAAAAATCCTCATTTCTCCTGAAACCGATTTTCTCCTCGATATTTCTCTCCAAAAATAAGAGAAGAAAAATCGATAATAAAATAAAATTACATTAAAACGAACAAACTCACATTAAAATCCGTTGAGCTGTTACAGAGATATGTGAGACCTAATATACACACATACAAACTATCCAATATGACTCTATATATAACTAATTATTAGTCTAATGTTTAGAGCTTTCGAGTAAGCCACTGAAAAACGGAAGCTACGATGTACGTAGCACGCTACGCTTCACTCAGAGGCACTACGGTGCTACGCCGTAGCTCATAAGTTTGTGTTTTGTAGAATTTGATGTTTTCATGTCAACAGTTTAGCGGAATATAAACAAGAGAGAAACAAGATAGGAAAAAAGAGAGAAAAAACCACATACTTATTCTGTTTAATACCGATTATTATTAAATACTTACTTAAAGTCCCTACTAATATTCTTTTTATTCGAAAACTACTTCTAAAAACCCCAACAAAAAAGTTATCGGCCCAAAATTTCACGGGAGTAAATTAGATTTGTACTACGACTAGACTAAATCTAAAATCTATATCGTTACAACTACCACAGTAGAACTACTATGGCGGAAAATTTATTTAATAATATGTTTTCGAAGTGTGCTATCGGCAGACTGTTGTATCATGTACATTACCGGATTTGTATAAACGCAAACATAGATTACTCGAGAACAGAATACTTCAGCAGCAGTGGTTACGTTGCTATCGGTAACTGTAGGAACGTCGATGTGTGTGTCAGTTAGAGTACGGGCTTTGTAGGGGGAGAGGTAAAGCTCAAGAAAATGTGAGCTTTTACGTTATACAGACGAAAGCTTTTGCTTATATCAAAGTTGGCTATGTTCGCTGTGCTGTGTTCGATTAAGAATTCACTGAGCCCTAGTTCTACAAATTTTATAATTTTAAAAGTTTCTATGTAAGTTTTATAGAAAAGTAAGTACTATTGTATAGAAAAGCTACTCAATAGATTTGGATTTGGTACAGATGTAGATTATACATCTGAATCGCGCGTTAAAACGGCAAGAAAATAAATTAGTAAATTCTGTTTTATCTACACAAAAAATGTATCTATCGTAATATATGTGACTTTTGTGTCAAATCTACGCATTGCTATTCCTACCGCTACTTATACAATTGGTTGGTAGCAGAATGGTTCTTAAAATTGCTCAGGCCCCTGTTGGATTGCTCTGGATATTAGTTGAGCAAAACGCGTCTAGAACAACAAGACTCCCTGTTGATTCTACGAAATCGGAACTCAAGTTAGAAACGCGTTGAAAGAAGAAAAAAAACAGTCCCTGGGTTACTCATGTCTGATATGATCGGTCTATTCCGAATTAAATATAAAGCCTTTTTTGAAGAGAGTGCAAGCGCGTGACCGCTTTTCCGACTTCCCACTCTAAACCACAGATTAGTAATCCATGGCCTAATTAAAAAAATGTTACAACCAATAGTTAGAGTTGGCACAAACGCTTCACACCGAAAGCACGGGTAGCTTCTTTCTTACCTTGTCGCTCTTGTGGAAGTGTCATACTTTTGTCGCCATACATCACTCTGTTGCCATAGAAAGTATTCACGTAATCTGCTTACGATGGACTCAAAGGAACCGTGCGGCATATCTAACTCTATACGTAGTATATGTAAACTCTTTGAGTCTACCGCATATCATGCTGTCATTGATGTTGGCTGTTGCCGTTTCTTTCATTTCTAAACTCGGCTAAAGGCTCGAAATCTAAACGAACAATACTACACCATGGGCAATTTTGTTTGCGTTTGAGCTCAGGGCAATTTTGTTTGCGTTTGAGCTCAGGGCAATTTTGTTTGCGTTTGAGCTCACAAGTTGTTTAGCTACAACACCATAACGTCGTTCGGCATCCAATACCGCGAGAATAGCACAATCAAAATTTTTTACACTGGGACAAAATACTTTATAAATAATGCTTTACATATATTTAATTTTCACGGTAATGGTTTTATGGTATAGTTATTACTACGATTACTACACCTAAAATCATTACCATGAAAATAGAGAATATTTACAGTTATATTTTTTTTTGTTTCCCAATGTAAAAATTCTTGATTGTGGCATTTGCCGTATTGGATGCGGAAATGTAACAAGCAATTTTGTTTGTAAAGAAGCAAAAAAGGTTTTAAGGTGTTTCAGGAATTTTGAAGTATAAAGCTGTATTACTGGTAGCCCGTAGAGCCCGTAGGCCCACAGATCGGGTCCACAATGCACGTTGTTTATACGCGGGGCGCGGGACGAGGGGGCGCGGGGCTCGGCCGGGCCCAGTCCGCTGCCGCCGCCCGACGCAGCCGCCCGCGCGAGTGCCGACCCATCCGACCTTCAACCCCACACACGAGAGAACGAGACGTCTATATACCAGTAAGTCGCCAAATCATCACATCTTCACACCTTATATAACTTATCATCTGTAATCACTCTATTGCGTAGATCTATACCGGAACAACTTTTCACGGTCAAGACAAGGTCTTGCCAGGGTGGTGCACGCGCCGTATCCCACGGCTGTCATTGCGCCATTGAGGTCGCCGTAAATTGCATCTACTAAAAAGCAATTCCAAATAAACTGAACTAAGCTTTTCTATTGTTTGCTGTGTCGGACACGCGACTGGCTTTTGTTTGACGACGAATTTGGTAGGTTCGGTAGCAGATTGGTGCAGGTTGTGGGTGTCCCAAACTCTGCGACCTTGGTGTACGGACCGTGAATTTTTTGTTTCCACGGATATACCTATTTTTTAGTTTATTTTTCAGTTGTTTAGAGCTACTTCGGCAGGAAACGTATAAATGTGACGCTCGAATGTTTATTTGAAGCGGACGGAGGTGATTACAAGTAGTGTTTTGTGCCGGGAGGGGTCAAAACACTCGCATGATACCGCATTGGTGTCATCTACGAAGAGGATATTTTGCCAATTCACATTTGAATCAAGAACCAATTTTATCACAATGCGATAAAATACAGATTCTGCTCACTGTTTGTGATCGCAGTGGAACTTTGTTGTCGTATCGTCGCGTGATTACCATGGAAGATTTCTTGATAAGTGACAGTCCGTTTGAGAAAAAAAGTACTTTATAATCTGGCTCATTTTGAGCGAGTTTTAGCGCAATTTCATTTGGACATGAAAAGTTTCCTATCATAGTAGTTTTTCAGCATATTTAGTAACACATACATTAAAACGAATTGACAGAATCCTATAGCTATGACACGCAGTGGTGATATAAATATATATATTACTGTTCTATTTATTGAAATTGTATGGTATGTTATTGTATCTGTGTTTCTTTTTTATTGAACCCAAATAAGATTAGCTCTAGTTAAAACATGACCTCTTTTTAGCGTGAACCTTATTTTTTCTCAGATAAAATCGGTAGACAAACTGCCCTAACAGTGGCATATAGCCAACCCCAAAACTACTCAGTGGCAACCTTTTTGGGTTAACCAAGTACGAATTGTTTATGTACGTGGAAGAAACGCACAAAATAAGGCCTGTAATAGTATTATATGTCGAAGGTTTATACAAATACTATCACACTAATATAATGAAGACCAAAGGTTGTGAGTGTGTATTTTTGTTACTTCTTCACGCCTAAACGACTGAATAGAATTTAGTATAATTATAAAATTTGGTATGGAGTAAGGTGACACTCTGGATTAACACATAGACTACTATTAATCCCGAAAAAATAACCGGAACGGGAACTACGCGAGTAAAACCGCGGGGTGTTGCTGGTTATTAATAAATAATACAATTAGTAATAACTCTTTGACCAAAATAATAGTATCTGAATATTTATATCTTGTCCATATAATAAAAGCCGTAGTGGCATGGTGGCGGGAACGCCAGATTTTATAATCGTGAGTTAGTAGGTTCGAATCCCATTCTTCGAATCCGAGTTTATGTTTGTCTTTATTATTTGTGTTGATGTCGAAGGAATACATAGTGAGAAAACTGACATGTCCCCAGAATGACATCTTTGGAGAAGATGCGTCATTTGTCAACTGTACTTTGGCAGCGTGGTGGACTATGGGTTTGACTTTCTCTTTCTCAGAGAAGGCTCTGAGACTCGTAAAGAATAAAAAAAAATGGAGAGTCAAAGGAAAACAAAAATAAAAAGCAGTATTACACATTTTGTTGATCAAATAATATAATAGATGGCGTCTATTGGACGCACCACATAGGTTGGACATATCTTATCTAAATCATGTCATGCTTTATACATATAACACACACATACTCTCAAAGTTAACAACAACAATATTTACAGCAAAAACATAAATGGTATATATGTATATTGAATGATCTTTGGGTCAAGATAGACCAACTAAGCGATGACCATACTACCTCGATAAACATCTCAATTATCATTATATACTAGCTCAGATACAAGTTTAAAGATTGTAGAGCGGCCTTTGCCTATTATTATCTTACTAATATTATAAATGTCAAGGTTTTGATCGTTATTGCTAATCACATCGGAACACCTAAACTGAGCTGGTTCAAATTTGGAACACAGATTACAATCTGGCATATCAAATAGGCTTTTAAACGAAAGAAAATAACAGGAGCCTGAATTATGCGTATAAAACTGCGGGATACTGATAGTCATAATTTATGCCTATTTGACTATTCCATTGAAAACAGGGTAGCGCTATTGTAACCTATTGTCACACGCAAAGGTACAAAAGTTCGCCCGGAGACCGCGACACGAGGCCGCGACGCGAGACCGCGACCGGAGACCGCGACAGGCACTTGACTCTATGGAATTGTATGGGCGCCAGTTCGCGCCGAGACCGCGACAGGAGACAGAGACACGCGTCGCGAGACATGTGTTGAACCCGGGGTCTCCGGATCGGCAGGCAGGCCAGTAGGGTTACCAGATGAAAAAATCAAAAGTCCGGAGAAAAGGCCTGATCTCCATTGAAAAATCCTGAGATTTTTTAACAGTGAGAAAGTTTTCTCTCAAACGTAGGCACTTAACAACGTAAAAAAATCGTAATATCGTTTTCATACACTGCGTACCTATCTCGTTAAAAGGCAACTTCAATATTAAGTATGATAAAACTGAATAAGTACCTACTTTTAATTGTGAAATTACCAAAAGAAGATTATTTTTAGTTTGTTTAACTTTTTATCAAAAATATGTTAAAATGTTAATTTCATAGAAATTTCTAAAAATGTTGAGATTTGCAATATCCGGCCGCAATCCCGACAAGAGTCCAAAATCTTGAAATCTCAGGACAAATCCTGAGATACATTAACCCTACCCTCAAGTGACCAACTACTTGAGGCTGGGGTTGCCATGTCTCTGGTACTACTCACCGAACCTTGGGCTGACGAAGAAGGCGCAAGACCCTTAGATAAAGTATATGTAACATCTTTGGCAGGACTCTACTAACTTAGTTTTACTGCCCTCAAAAAGTACTGCTTCTCGTACGACAATTAGCGCAAGGACACGTTAGATGACACGACTTGACGATTCACCTTGGGATGCCACTGGTAAAAAGCAACTCAGAAAGTGATGACCACAGACTAAGTAGAGGACGCTAGCTGAGAGGATCTAGCGACTACTGACTTGTAGCCGGTATGTAGAGCCAATATACTATGTTTGTTGTCTATCTGATGTCGGCTGACTATAAATAATATACTTAGGGGATTACGTCGCATAAAATGTATCTAAGTATTTATACCATGCAAGTATCGGCTGTATGATTTTTAGTTTATTACTGATGATGACTGGGTTATTATTAGGACAAATCTTATGCGGTCTGACTGGTATAGAGTTAGTGCAATGACCATAGTATAGGGATTACAAAAAAGTGTGTATAGTTTAGGGATTACAAAGGTCGCTGGAAACCGCTAGTTGCGCAGGACCGTTCGTTGTGGAAATCTAGGAGGGAGGCCTATGTTCAGCAGTGGACGTCTTGCGGCTGATGATGATGATGATGATGTGTATAGTTTGTAACTTATCTAGTAAGTAAATAAATATCTTGGTTGATGTTCCAAAAACACAAACGAAGAGATTTGACTCACATTTGTGATAAAAACGTCAAGGTTGTGGAATGCGTTGCCTGAGTGGTGAGTTGCCTTTCCCCGATAGTTATAATCTTGATGTCTTCAAATAGAGAGTGAATCGGTTTCTTCTAGGTAAACACGCTTCATCGTAGATCATATTGTCGGTTAGCATTAGGCGTAATGGTAGTCAAGTGAACCTATTGTAGTAAAAATACCCAACAAATATTTGAAATTAACCTAACCGAGTACATTTAATGAAGAAGAGAAGGACAGGGAGATAGAGAGCGCTGTCTCATGTACATTTTAAATAAATGGATGATAAGCATGGGTGAAAAACATCGGCTGCGTATAGGTTGAAATTTTTATTTTTTTAAGGATTAGGTTTGCAATCGTCTGTTATCTGGCCTTATGTTAAGCGACGATGCGGTCGATGGAGCTTGCTTATTTCGAAGAAACCGATTTTCACTCGATTTTTAGACACCTAAGTTGTATCCTTCAGGGAATGCTCATTCAAGCAACAATTCCTTAATTAATATTTCTATACTAAACTCACATTTATTAAGTATAAGTTTAGTATAGAAACATTTTTATTAAACTTTTTTTAATTTACGTACACTTATTAAGTGTAAGTTTAGTATAGAAACATTTTTTTAATGTTTTTTTTTGCAATTGGTAAACATTGCAAATAGAGAATGATTTGTATCGAACTATTTATCGAATAGAAACCTAGTTTTTAAGAGTAAAGGTACGCAAAGAAACTTTGTGGACAAAGTCAGTATTTTACTCATGTTTTTTGGATTTGATGATCAGATTTTCTTTAAAATCCATAAAGTAACCCAGGCGACCAAATGACGAGGAAAATCAGTAAACACTGCGGTAAAATACTACATTAACGCTCCAAATCTCAAGTTAAACTAATAAACTCGTGTACTCTGCTCTGCTACACAACTACATTTGCATTCGATTTGCATTTAGATGGCAAACACCTAAACAGCTCTGTCAACCTGCCAAACCTGATTTGTCAATAGAGCCATCTAGCGAATTTTATTTGCAACTTTGCAGATGCATATTTTAGACTCTAATGATATTTCTGGTATTTAGGTGGTAGATTTTTATATTTCAAAAAGATTTTACTCGAATTTAACTAAACCGTATATTTTTACCGAATTCTGTATTTCGGTGGTGACAGTTATTTTAAGGCTTTGGTGAAACATTCGTGTTTTAAAGTCAAATCTTTATTGGTACATTTTACGCTAGAAAAAGTGGTAGTAGGACTTTTTGTAGAGTCCTCCTGTGCTTGGAGAAGTACCTACCACACATTTGTCAGTTGTTCTACCAACAAGTAATAAACGGTTTAAAGAGCAAGTATCTGCTTGACCGAGCTTTGCTCGGTTTTTTTAAATGAAGTAGGTACGTAGTGATGAAATATAATATAATAATAAAACAAAGTCGCTTTCCGCTTGTAACGCCATCTATTGTCAAGTACAACAGTTGTTAGTTTGTGCAGATGCATCGTCAATAGGATTTTTTTGTGTTTTTGTTAGAATATGTACCCACTTATTTAGATACGAATTAAATGCTGAGAAAATCTTTTACTGAGAGCCCTTTATCAACAAAGGGCTCTCAGTAAAAGATTTTCTCAGAAAAAAAGAACAAAAAGAAAAGACCTGGGTGTAACCATCATCATCAGGATTCGAACCTGTTGACTCCGAGGGCGAGCATATTCCGTCTGAGTCATTTAGACTTAATGAACAGCGGCGAAATAAGTTATCATATTGTAATGACATTGTAGGAGATTTTCATTGTCTAAAAATGATGTTTAAAAAAAATTAAACCTAGCTAGATCGATTTATTGTCCCCGAAACCCCCTGTATACATAATTTCTTGAAAATTGTTCGAGCCGTTTCCGAGATTTAGATTATTAGATTAAAGCTATGTATATACATATACATATATATATATACCTACAAGAGTTGGTCGTTTAAAGGTATAAGATGTTTTCAGTAAAATCACATCTAATAGATATAAAAGCTGTGTGTCACTGTGCTGTAATCGGTCACTCTATATTAGGTATGGTTAAAACAAAAACGCCAACGATACATGTGACTGCAGCAAAATAATGTCTCTTTTGTGAAAACAAATTGTTTATATTAGTTAAAATAATCTTCATTGATCAGATTGAGCTTAAAAACCAATGACAAGTTTTTTTGACAATAAATTGCTAAAAATTTGGAAGAGTCCAAATTTATCTATATAATCTGAAGACAGTTTTCACTGGATTTATAGTTAGATATCCGGAATCCTGTTCAGGGGTAACATTGAGTTCCTTGCTGAATACGTGACCAAAATACAATATGTATGTGAAACGCATGAGGTTAAGGTTGTGACACATGGCTCGGATGCGGAACTTTTTTGATATAGTATTAAAAAGGTACTTTCAGACTGTAAAAGTACTTATATCATCGCCGTATTTCAAGAATGTAACATTACATAAGCCAAAAACTTGTGCAACTTTGTTTGTGTGTGTCACCGTAGAATTATCTAAACCTTTAGATTATAATCAAACGCGGGAAATTATAATCTCACAGTAGCTTTGGTTAGTTTGAAAACTGACGGATTTTACAAAGTCAAAGTTAAAGTACTTTATTCATAAATGTACAATTTACACGTCAATTAATAAAAAAACAAAAACAAAAGAAAGAGCATACAAATTGTATACATTTTCAAAGTTTCAAATGACTACTTTACTGTATTATAATAATTATTGTACAGAAAACTGTCAAGTATTATACGAGTATAATATGGCTTTAATACAATTGTACTGACCCATGTCAAATTTATTTCTTTACATTTTTATGGGAACTTTGCCATCACTCTCTAAAATTTCGCTGTAACTATAAAAAGCTTGATCGATAAGCCAGCACTTTAATCTGTTTTTGAAGCTGCCAAAACTTGGGGCCGACATAACTATTTTCGGAAGAGTCCCATACTTCCGGTCCCATAATGTGAGTCAACTTCTGTGACTTCGTGAGAGAGTGTGGTATAACATCCAAATTGTCGGCGTTGCGTATGTTACGAGAATGTCTCTCTCCTCGCGTGTTGTACGATTCTACATTATCTCTGACATACACAGCCACTTGGTATATTAAGATAGCAATACACTACTTACAATTTTAAGGTGACATTATGTACATTTTTTTTAATGTTTGTGACGTTAATGAACTCAAAGACACAAGATTCAGCTTAAGTTGAGTTTTGAATTACTGCGGTGAGATATTGATAAGATTTATAGCAGAGGTAGGTACCATACGCTTAACTAGAGTCTCACCACCGAAATTGTCCGGTCGCGTGTAGCGCAACTGTGATAGAAGGCAGTAGCTCTTTTTTTTAAATTCGAGTTAAAGATATTTTGACAGTAAGATGAGACGAGTGGATAGTGAGTAGCGAACGGTGGTGAGTGACAGTGAGCGGCGGTGAGTAGTTTTGAGTGATGACTATTTTAGTAATAAAATCTTTGTCTTCTGTATTTTTTCGATTCAATTTGAGCAATTTTGTAGATAGATGTTTTTGTTATTACAACATTTTAATTATACTTCAACAATCTTCTTCTATTTAATAGTTATCATCATGTCCTTTGACATGAAAAGTTAATAAATACTAAGTAAGTTAATAATAAGCACAAATAAATTCATATTCGAGTAGTGATACTTTAATATTGAATGTATGTCTTTGTTCTGTTGTATGCCAGTTATTCTATCGCCAGGTATAATGTGAGAACATTTAGTAATGTTTCTTTTAGTCTAACAGACATTGTTTCCTGAAAAGTTACAGGGCAAAGATCGTCTATATCTCCAAGCGATGAGCGCAGCTATGGGATCTTCATGTTCAAATAGCTGCGTGGCATTGCGCTTTTTAAGAACAAGCGTACTACTACGTTTACTATCATCCGCATGTCGTGTTCGTTATGTCACTCTATTCTGTAAAAAATCTGTTGTTATGTTTCACGGCTTTTCTTTTCCAGCAACTGGCTGCTGCCTTACGTATGTCGTCACTCCATCAAGTTTTAGGATATCCTACGCTACGTTTGCCGATTCGCGGTCTCCACTCTAGGATACGCCTACCTCAACGGTTATCGGTCCTGTGACAGATAGTAACATGGTTATACTATTAAATTAAATAAATAATTCGATTTTCACTAGGAACCTACTGCATGTAAGTTGTTTACATCCGCGTATCAACGCAAATTGAACTCAATTGTTACATCACAATTGATAACCTCAAATTGAATAAGTGTTTGTATCATCGCTGCAACCTCTGACTGTCTTGTTAGTCATTGAATCTTGAGACGACTTTTGTAGTTCAGTATAAAATCTATACAACAACACTCAAGGGACTGTGCATATTTTGACGTTATAGAGAGATTTCGTTATTAGAGAGGACAAAAATATCTATTAAAAAAGCAAAAAGACAAAAACAATTCTTATTTGAACGCTTTTGCATATAGCCTGTTATTTTTGTCTGACGTCTTTTGTTGCACCATTAATTTTGTTGTTTTTTTACTTATTTTATTCATATTCAATCTACACGAGCAAGCAATCCGAATATGTGAACAAAAGAATGGATTTCATAGAAAGCTCGGTATGTATGAAGCCGACAGTTAAGTTTGTCGCCCAGGCCAATAAAGTTACATATTAACGTGCACAGCAGCGCAGTTTTACTAATTTAGGCAATTTGAAAAATACTTCTAAGTCCTACCACTACAAAAAAACTAAAAACTAGAGTTGTTATTTAGCGCAATAGACGTTCAATACGATGTGACCCGTGTGTTGCCCTCTTTACCGCGTTCGTTAACCGAATTGTTACGGGACTGGGGGAGTCTGGGCGAATTCGCGCTCTTATATTATTTATTTTGTGAAATGTTTTTTATTCAGGCGCTGCGATGCCTTGAAAAGTAAATTTTCTGTAGCCCCGGCGACATAGTTGCTATTGTGTGTATATTTCTTGTATATACGTTTGTTGTGTTCTTACTTTAGTAGTTTGTCAACAAGGACATATTGATGTTGAAGTATCATATTATGTGTAGTATGTATGTCTAGAGTACAGCGTTGGCTGGAGTTATAAAAAGATTTTTTATTGGAACGAAGTTCCTTATGGCAGGTTTGGAGAAGATAGAGATTTAGTTGCGCGACCGAAGTTAAAAAAGCGTTTCGTTTTGCAAATTGTCTTGCTTCTTAATATCCGAAGGAATTTCGTTCCTACCTGGTCTCCCATGACAATACATCTTTTATTTACATGGATGGATGTGGTGTACCCAAAGAGTTTACATATACTACGTATAGAGTTGGAACAAACGCTTTACATCGAAAGCACGGGTCTGATCTATCGTCTTGTCGGTCTTGTGGAAGTGTCATACTTTTGTCGCGACACATGACTCTGTTGGCACAGCAAGTATGTACGTCATCTGCTTACGATTGGTACAAAGGACCCGTGTGGAAAAATCTGATCTATTTACTTATTCTCTATCTAAGGGTGTACCTACCCTGCCTTAGAGCATCTAAATGTGTCTGAGATCCCTACCGACTAAAACCTGTACGAGGTTTCACTTTTGACGATTATGGCGGGAACAGGGGGTTCTCACATTATTTTGTGAATTCGCCGCGTCTTACCCGTACTCTCTAAAAAAAAAATGGCATAGATTGTAAAAAGAAAACATATCGGGTCTTAATAAATGAATATCCTCCCAGGAAATCAAATAGGTGAAAAATTTCATTGCGTACGAGTACAAAACCACTGCTCGTGTAGACATACTTATATTTATATTGATTTTATCAACTACAAAGAATAACAAAACTCTGAAAAGCTAAATTAATTTCCGCTCACAGAGAAGCGAGATTTATTTGAAAAGTTTTTTATTGGAAATACAAAAGGAAACCTTTGTTATTGAAGTTGCTTTGTTCAGTTATTTTTAATCGATCAATGCATTTAACTTGTATTGTTCGAACAACGCAATATGGAAAACAATCATTTGTTAAAGAAAAACTATTTGTTGTTTGTTGTAGGTATTCAATAATCCAATATGATTTTTAGTGAACAAAACTTTAAAGCAAAAATGAAATGAAAAATTCCCCTGTAACGTGTTATTTAATTTACAAAATGTTTTTGTATTCTTTTTATGTTTTAGTAAATTTAATTTTTGAAGACTCAATAATAGTCTAAAAACTTATAGACAGTTTAAAATCTTAGATTTAAGTTTTAAATTTAGAAAAATCACCTCCGGATTGGTGCAATGGTTGACCAAAGCAAATTAAACGTGGCAACACCTGTGCAACACTTATTTATGTTTTTACTAACCGTATGATAGTTAATCATAATATTAATAAATATTAGTGGACAATTCACACACAACACCAAATGCCTCCAAACTAAGCAAAGCTTGTAAGATGGCGGCCAGATAGCTGATATAATACTTACATAGTTGTAAATACATACTTATTAATATACTCGTACATAGAAACACATAGACACAGTACAAATATTAGAATACATTAATTAATATATGAATTACATATATATGATAGTTAACAACACCATATATTGGCAAGTAGCCGCAACGACGTTGAATAAACTGTTTTTTAATCGGAGGTGGGTCATTGACTTAAAAAAGACTCCAAAATAAACGAAAACAACAAACCATCTCGAAGGGGGTTTTTTTTTTTTTTTTATTTAAATTAGCTACTCCACAGACTCTGGGGTCCGTGACCTTTGTCATTACAATTATCTTTTTTTTTTTTTACAAATTTCTTGGATTAGGAGAAGAAAAGGAAAATAGGGTGTTGTGAACATTTAATTCTAGTACTAGTCCGATTTCGTCTGTTGAGCCGATCACTACCGGTTGGGATTCCGACAGTAATCGACTCGACATCGTCTTTTGCTTAAGCCGCCTCCTCCCGGCGCAGAGCCTCCACTATTGCCGCGTTTTTGTCTTTTATGGCCATCTGTAGGTTGAATTCTCGGATGGTATTTGGTGATGCAGCTAACGCTCTCGAAGGGGGTTTTAAATAGTAACAAAATCTGAGCTCATTTTATGCTTTTAGAGGTTTTAGGCGTACTCAAACAACACAAGACTTATAAGAGCATAAATAAGACTAGCACTGTCTCGCGGCAAATCACGGGCTACACCGCGGACCGCAGCTAGTTATGTAAAAAGAGTTGAAGATTCAAAGAGATCATGAAACCAGATAAACTGTGTTAGAATTAGAGTAGAGTGAGTGAGAGTACAGTCACAGAGATGAAAGAAAAAAATGTGATTAGTTTTTGGTAGTCCCTCTATGAGTGGATTGTGCCTGGCTTCGGCAACGAGAATATCACAACTTATGTACTAAACTGCCATAGCCCACGCGCACCACTGTCTTTTCGAAGTCTTGTGCTTAATGCCGGTAATTTAAAACGGTGAAAGAAAACATCATGAGAAAACCGACATGTACCTACCTAGAATCTTTCGAGTTCATGTGTCATCCACCAACCGGCATTGGGCCAATGTGGTGTATTATAGCCTTGACTCTCTCCTTACGAGAGAAAGCCCCGAGTCCCAGCAGTGGCACCATTTAGTAGGCTACTAATGCTATCATCATCAACAGTCCACTAAATGGTCCCACTGCTGGGACTCGGGCCTAATGCTATGCTTATTCTAAATCAACAGTCGACTCAATTAAGCCGAGTTTAATAAACCTTTAAACAAGTAGTGGTAGGACTCTTGGGAGAGTTCGCCTCGGGAAGTACCACACCTTTGCCAGTTATTCTACCGCCAAGCATTAATGTGCAAACATTACTGTGTTCCAGTTTGAAGGGCCATGTTTCCAGAGAAATTACAGGGCTTAGAGATATAAGATCTCAGATCTCTGGGTGATGAGCGCAGTGCAGTGCTAAGTAATGATTTGGACACTTCATGTTCCAATAGCTGCGTGTCACTGTCCTGTTACGTGTCAGGCCTGTTGCATACCATCAGGCACATGTCCTGATCGTCTCGTCGCTCTTTATTTAAAAAAAAAAACAAAAAAGTAAAATGTTGGTTAGCGAAAGCGGAGAAACCTTTGGTCGCTTCTAAACTTTTTTCTTCATACTTAAAGTCACGACCTCGGTGCAAGTCCCTCGACGTTATAATCTCACGACAACCCCTCAGCCAGTAAAAGATATCTGAGATCGTTATCACAAAATAGGGGTGCCGTAATAAAAAGAAGCAGGTCACAGGGCATAATAAAATCTAGCAACACCTACATAATATATTTGGTATCAACTTTCGCCAGTGTGTCCGTGTTAGGGTTGTGTAGTTTTTGAAGTGAACATTTCTTTTGGTGCGCCACATATAGATTTTCTGTGGGCTGTGACTTGAAATTAAGCATCACTTTCGTAAATTAAAGAGATCTTGGGATCACCTCGGATGATCTAGATGCCCGTGGTCATGGCCCCGCCTTCCAGCTTCACCAGCGTAGTTTCGAAGTGAGCTATCAAATTCTAATAGTATAATATAATAGTAATTAGTTTTCACTTCTATCGGCAGTCGTTATTAGGCCATACTGTGACGAGAATAAACTGTTAGATTTAGCAAAATACATTTTCGATTAGAATAAAATAACAGATAAATATTGGTAGAAATTGCTCACACAACACCAAAACCCGAACTAAGCAAAGCTTTTTTTTACCCTCGTTGTTCTCATTGCTTTATATTTTCCGGTATGAAAAGTAGCCTATGTGTTCTTCCAGACTAATTTAAATGACTTCCATACTTCAACCCGATTCGTTTAGACGTTCCGTCATGACTGAGCTACATATATCCAAATATCGAAACTGTCGCATACATAATACTAGTAGGATTACAGACATAAAAAGCGATCGTCTCTCTATCCAATCTCTATCAGATAAAAATTACCTATTAAAAATTCATCTGCAATTAGAAAGCTTCACAGAAAAATACACCTTAACGCTGTTCGTTATCGCTTCATTTAATTATAGAAAAAACAAACTCCGCTCAACTCTCGACGGGAGTTCGTAAAAGCAACGCTGTTACATTCTGTCGTTGATTGAACAGCAAACGTCGACGTGTAATTTCAACGTTAATCTTGACCCAGTAGTACGTTTAGAGTACAGACACACCCCCTTTAAAGCATTTGATGTAGTCAGCTGGCGGTCACAGCTCGGGCAGTAGTTACTACGCGTGGGTCGGTTTCGAAATAGCTCGGGGTAAAAACGTGGGTGTACCGACGCGACACGACGGAACCTACGCAGTTCAAGGGCTTGGGAGGACGTGCCATGCAAATATCCAGGCAAAAAACACGTTGTTAGCTCTGCTGTTGAATGTTACCCGAGGTATGTACAAATACGGAGCTAAGCTCCCAGTTTTAGCGTATTACGGGGCATTTGAAGTAGCAACATCATAGCCAAGTGGGAGTTTACCGGGTTTTTGTAGGATACATTTTCGTGAGTGTACTGTAAAGTTGCGTGATCTACTATACAATTTGCCCTTATTTCTATCAGATAGCTGGCAGCTCCAGAAAGTGATACAATGCTTTATTGGCTTGTGACAGCAAGTGACATCGTTTCATGGTTGATAACACAAAGACTCACAGATCTGTATAGTCTAATGCCTTGCTTCTATGGGATTGTTCGTAATGATCTTTTGCTTTGCTTCTATTTCTATTCGATAGCTCGTACCTCCAAAAAGTGACATCGTTTCGTGGTTGATAATCCAAAGATTCTAACGAAGAGTTTCGACTTCATCGTTTTAATAAGATCATCTAAACTTTGGAATGCGTTGTCCGAATGGGTATTTGAGTGTCTTCAAGCCTAGAGTGAATAGGTATGTTTTAAGTTAGCATGCTTCATCATGAACAGCATCATCGTTTAACATTAGGCATGATGGCGGTGATGTGCATACTAATTATCGATTTTAAATAAATACAAGGGTAACTCACGCTTGATATAGTCAGTCCAGACCGACTCAAGTTGACTCAGCAACTTGAGTCGGACTGGACTGACTATCAAACGTGAGCTACCCGTGTTTTTATTTAAAATGTGTAATAACCACGTTAGCTTTCATACTAAAACTATCGATAAAATAGGTTTTTAGGTAGATACCTATTCATAGTAGCATTTACTGTTTTAGATGAGATAGATAGATAACTCTTTATTGTGACACAAAAACAGAAATATTACAATAGAACACTCATGAACTAGCACCACAGATGGCGGACTTATTGCCTGTAGCAATCTCTTCCAGGCAACCAGCTCAAAGGAAATTCGCCTAAAACAAAAAAGAAAGAATATATAGCCGAATTGAGAGCCTCCTCCTTTTTTGGAGTCGGTTAACAACAGTAAATTATTAATAGTCACTGAATTATCATTTTGTATTATGCTGCTGTCTCTCTTTATACTCGGACGTATGCCTATGGAGTGGAATAGAGATAGATGCGTCACAAGCAGAATGCATAGACCGATCGTGCTTTTCTATAGCTTGTTCCGCGCTCTCGCTTGCACGCTCGGCTCAGGTGGAACGTGACAATTAGTCTTAAACACTAATATTAATATTTGCAGCCGGCGTTTTTTCAATGTATCAGAAGGCGTTACATTAAATATCTTGTTTAGGTTACGTCGATCATGACCCAAGGACAGTCTTTAAATAATTCGCGTTTTTGCCTTTGTACCTTGTGTTTTATTCGCTAGAACGTCTGCGGGACGACGCCGCTACGCCTGACCTTTAGTTTTCGTGTGCTGGTACAATATTTCATCAGACCGCTGCAGATAGCTGCCACCGAAGGCGTTATTTCGCCATCGTACCGATACCATCTCTCAAGGACGACCGAATGTCCTAGTTTCTTGGCAATAATGCCAGCAAATAAAGTAAGATATTTGAGTATAATATAAACAATTTTTTACCGTCAACGCAAAAATTACAGTGGTTTATAAGTTTTAAGCGTATTCTTGTCTATCTTAGCTCCCGAATGGATAAACCGTTTTTTTTTTGGTTTTGATTGACACTTGAATGAGTTGGGAGTGTTTTAAGAGATGTTTCATCAATACCGGTTCAGCTTTGTCATAGTTATCAACTCTTTGGATAGGTTTGATAGGAATCTTCGATGCATAATGGTCATGATTTATGTACTTGCAAACATAGGAACTTACCTATCGCGAGTACGACATAAAATTTGAAACAATTACGTCGTGATATTATATTTTTATGTAAATTAATGTACCTAAACCTACTTATTTACCGCCATATTACAAGCTTTGCTTAGTTTAGGGTCTAATGGTGTTGTGTGTGAACTGTCCACCAATATTTATTTACTTATTTATGTTTCATTTTTGATTAACTACAATCTCCAGTATAATCCATGAGTTACTTAATATCGAATGTCACATTTATTTATTTTATTATCGCGGAACTCTATGTTGTTTTACAATTAAAAGTAGCCTATGTTGCTCATTATAACATCAGCTGTCTGTCAGCGAAAGCCCCATCAAAATGGTTCCAGACTTCTTAAAAATTAGAGGGAGTTAACAGAGAGACAAATTAAAGTACTCGTAATATTCTAATAATTGTTTTTTAGTTCAAGTTCGTTATAATTATATCATTTGCATTTGGTGAAAATATCATTCGAAATTGCAAAAAGACACTTAAGTTTTATTAATTTGTATAGTCACGTCTATGTTTATTTACGTTTCTGGAAGGTTCTCGCTAGAATAAACCTTTGTAGGATTTTCGGCTTTCAATGTTTATATTCTAATCAGTTACGGGAAGGGTTTCTTCGATCGATGTAGTCAACTCCAAAGCTATTGAAAGGTGTTTAAAATTGACGTCAAGGAGCTGTTTTTAAACGAGACAAAAACATATTTAAAAATACTGTAGTAGAGGGCACCTGAAACCTAACATGACATGAAAATTTTTGTAAAAATTTAAGATTATGCGACTGTCAACTGCAGTAATCGATGTACCTAAATATTGACAAATTACATTTTTTATCATGGCGTGTCTAGCTTTGCTATTGATTACGTAAATACGTCATACTCATGGAAAGATTTGTTTTCCCCGTTTAAATGTATGTATGTTTACTATTTTTTATAGTATAGAATGAGCCTGATGGTAAGCAACATGCCTGCCACATAACAGTACAGTAACACCCAGCTATTGGAACATGAAGAGTCC
The DNA here is from genome assembly GCA_017562165.1 of Ectropis grisescens. Classification (NCBI taxonomy): domain Eukaryota; kingdom Metazoa; phylum Arthropoda; class Insecta; order Lepidoptera; family Geometridae; genus Ectropis; species Ectropis grisescens. The sequence goes on along the minus strand of CM029781.1, from coordinate 26,597,612 downwards.
AAATCATTACCTAGCACTGCACTGCGCTCGTCACCCAGAGATCTAAGATATTATATCTCTGAGCCTCGAGATTTCTCTGGAAACATTGCCTTTCAAACCGGAACATAGTAATGTTTGCATTTTACTGCTTGGCGGTAGAATAACTTGTAAAGGTGTGGTACTTCCCCAGGCGGACTCTACTAAGAGTCCTACTACTACTTAATAAAATTATTTTGTACGAAGAAACTCTCGCTATTTAGTACGTAGTTTGGATCTTTTTTGTCTTCTGAAAACCTTTCAATACATACTGGAGAAACAGAATGAGTGAATAAATGGCGCAGGTGTAAAACATAGAGATGTTATAACAAAAGTCCAAAAACAGCTGGTGTCAACGACATAATGAGGACGGATTGCGCGGGTTCGTCTTTTGTCAAACATACTGACACTGACATTAGGAGGCGACGTTCGAAAACAACACTCATGTAAACTTCAACATAATTTTGCTTTCCAGGATTTCACATTAGAATCCTTAGCGTCACGCAGACGGATCAAAATACATAGGAATTTTGGTCTCGAGTATGCCACACATCAAGCGAGATGGCGGTCAAGTGTAAACCTAAAATAGTTTTAAAAAAAGCCTTATTGGGTCACGTATTCGGGTAAAATATACTCAAGAAGTTTGTTTTGTGGATGACTCTTTAGCCTCCTTAGTGTTCCGCAATCGGATAAAAATACATAGGAATTTAGTTATCGAGAATGGCACGTTAGCCTCCTTAGTGTCACGCAGTCAGGTAAAAATAGGTAAAAACTCAGATTAAAAACCTCGGTAAAAAAAATTGTCCCCGAAGACTTAAAGTTAGCTTCCGAAACGTCACTCAGTCGGGTAAAAATACATAAGAATCAAGTTCTCGAGAATGGCACGTTAGGCTCCTTAGCGTCACGCAGTCGGGTAAATATACATACGAATTTAGTTCTCGAGAATGACACGTTAGCTTCTTTAGCGTCACGCAGTCGGGTAAAAACTCCACAGGAATTGAGTCCTCGCGTCCCGCATTGGTCACGCCGGCGGGCCCGAGTCCCGTAATTCGGGGTAAGCACTCGATTACCCGGCCCACTAGTTGATCCCTGCCGCAGCCCGCCGCACTGCGGTATCCGCCCGCCAGTATGGGACACGAGTTGTCCCGTTCGCCATAACAACATAGCTGTACGTTTTTTGACTCAAACCTCATTAGAATACAGGACGGTTTCCGTTTCTTACTCAAAACTCAGTAGTATATATTACAAAAACACTTTATTACACCACAAAATCATACAATAAACATTTTTTTATAGTATAGAGTGACAAGACGAGCACGACATGCCCCTGATGGTAAGTAGCATGCCTGCCCATAACAGCACAGTGACACGCAGATATTGGTACTGGAAGAGTCCAAATCATACACCTAACATTGCACTGCGCTCGTCACCCGGAGATATTTGGTGTTTGATCTCTTAGCTCAGCAATTTGTCTGGAAACACTCGCATTCAAACCAGAACACAGTAATGTTTGTACACTAATGTTTGGCGGCAGAATAACTGGCAATGGTGTGGGACTTCCCCAGGCGGACTCTATAACGAGCCCTACCACTACAATTATTAAATTTAAGATTAAAATATTTGGGCACAAAAGGCGATCTTATCGCTAATAGCGATCTCTTTCAGATAACCTTTTTCTTGTTAGGACAAAGTTACAAATAAGGGCAGTGGTGTGGCATCCTTGATACATTTACACGTATAATTTACAATTTACATAAATCTTATCTCGTACTTAAAACTCAGTACTTAATCACTAAGTACGAGTATTTATTTGATATTTTCAAGACTTACTTGATTTATTTTTTACCGACTCCAAAAAAAGAGGACGTTCTCAAATCGATTGATGTTTTTTGAGTGTATGTTACGTGATAGTTCCAACCATTGTACATCGATTTGTTTTTTTTGTTTTGTAGATAATAAATACTTCGTACTCTATAAATATCCATATCACAAATGTAATCGAAATAGGTTTGGCGGTTTTGTAATATTGACAAAAAAAACTTATATGTATGTCTTTTAAGCTAGTTGCTTGGTTTTGTTGCCCTCAACATTAAGGCCACCATTCGTGGCTGTAGTTCCTCAATGCTTTACTGTAATGTTTCTCTTTGTTTGTGTCATAGCAAAGAGTTGTCTACCTATATATGAACTATCCATGTAACATTTCCACTCAAAGGTTGCCTGGAAGAAATCGCTTTCAACGATAAGGCCGCCTGTTGTAGCACTAGCTGTTATTGTTTTTCTTTGTCTGTAAATCTGTAATCACCAAAAGATGGTGTGAACAATAAAGAGTATCTATCTATCTAGAGAAATGACTTAATCTATTTTTTTACTAGTAGCATTCCACGGTTTGACCCGCGTACCTCCCGATCCCCTTATTTCCCGGGAGAAAGAGTAGTTTTGTGATATTCCAAACTATTATATCTATATGTACAAAATTGCATTCAAATCACTTATTTGTAGTAAGTATTCTTCTCTTGAAAGAGTAACAACCATTCATTCATACATACAAACTCTCGCATTTTTTATATATAATGATGATCTCCAATCTAACTTCAATAGTAAATTTGAATTATAAAGAATTACTACAAACAAAGAATAATTATTACAGGTTTTCTTTCTGAAATATGAATTTTAGATTTGCTGCAGACGCGATATCTAGCGGTGGAACGACCTTGGCTGCTGCCGTGAATACAAAACAGCTGACTAATTGAGGAATACTTGACTTTTGAAATTTTAATCGCTTTTTGATGAAACAGTTTCAAGCTTTATAATGGAAGGAATAAAATTAAACGGTCTTCCAAGAACATATCTGTATTATGTACATATAACGTTAGAGCCAGTTCCTGCGAGATGTCTTTGTTTTGGCTCAACTATCATATTAAATCGAATATAACAAGAATAAAATTATAAATTATAATAGAACAAGAAAATCAAAACTATGGAATATGCCTGAGTGATGGATATACTCGTGATTTGGGTGGCTTTAAGTCGAAAGTTGATTTCTGTTCGAAATTGGTTTCTACTAGATGTTAACGAAAGTTCTAAACTTCGTAGGGATCAAACCCTTCGTATTACACCGTAGACATCGAAGACGATACGATAAGTCATTTTGTGCATGCTTCGGCTGCGCCTCCTATCACCTTCAGGAATAGATAATAACTTCCAGATGGCAATTAAAGATGGCAACGCGGCGGTATTGAGGGCTCTGGTCAAGGAGGAAATTTACTACTTACAGGAGTTGTGCATAAAAATACTGTAGTCCGTTTTTATTCTTGCCTGACATTTGTAACAAGCAGCACACAATAATATAAGATAGCATAATATTGGCCAGTACTAAATCTAATGATGAATTTATGCAACTCGTAAAATTATTGAAAACTATTTTTGGCATTTAGGCCAAAAATAGTTTTCAATAATTTTACCGTAATCTTACGTTGGTTTACCGCAAGATGTAATCGCTCAGCGCCTAAGCAAAAAAATAACATAACCCTACATAAACATAAAAGCAAAATAGCAAAAGGAAGTCCGTGGAGCTGATATAAAAAACCTTTTCGTGATCAGATAACAACTACACAAAACATTTTTGAACTCACACCGTATCTCAAACTGTAGGTACCCGTATCACACACAGTTCGTGATGGATGCGGGACTCGAGAGGGGTGCGACTCGATACGGGGGAGAGGAGAGGGGGTGACGACAGGGTATGACAAATGAGCCCTATTTGCCGTCAGCACGTGTTCTCGAGTTGTTACTCTAAATGTTGCGTTGCAAACGAGCAATGCTTGCTGGTAAAGGCTAGCGCACACTATAAAAAATGGGTTGTCTGTAAAGTTGGTTGGTTTACGTACGACATTTTAACGTGACAACGTCATAACAAAATATTAAAAGATGCGGCGCAAGCGTACAATGCGCGTAACGGGGCATAACGGGACACTTTTTAGTACATGCAGCCGGCGTTCATCGATTTATTAGACGTTGTCACGTCAAAAAAGATGTGGTATGATGGGACACCGCATCTCTAGAAGAAGTAGTAATAAAGTTTCTTCAGATAATATGGAAGCAACACAATTGGCAAAAAATGCTTAATTTTATTATTTATGGTACGATCATCTGAAAAATAAAGTTGGCAGCAATGGGCACAGGCAGTTTTTGTTTTCTAGTCGAAAGCCGAAGTTTTTTTGAACGATGATGGCGCTTATGCTCGAGCTACAAGAGGCTAGTTTTTCAAGCTAGGATATCAAGCTAGTAATTCTGGCTTCGTGTAGACAGCGCAAAGCTAGTTTTGTCTACACGAAGCTAGTGATTCTAGCTCAGCGTAGACAAAACTAGCGTTGCGTAGCGCTGACTACATGAAGCTAAAAGTACAAGCTTGCTAGCTTGCTAACAGTGCCTTGTAAAACAGAAAAAATTAAAACTAGCCTCGTGTGGCTTGGGCATTAGCGACACATGACTTCAAATAAATCCGACTAATATTATACAAGCGAAAGTTTGTAATTATGGATGGATGAATGAATCTTTGTTACTTTTCCACGCAAAAACTACTAAAGGCATTTGGATGAAAATTTGTACATAGATAGATAATGGTCTGGAAGAACACATATACTTTTTTTTTTTTTTTTTATTTAAATTATCCACTCCACAGACTCCGGGGTCCGTGATCTTTGTCATTACAATAATTTTTTTTTACACATTTCTTGGATAAGGAGAAGAGGAAAATAGAAGGATTTGGGCATATTTAAAATCTAATTCTAGTGCTCGTCTGTAGAGCCGATCACTACCAGTTGGGATTCCGCTAGTAATCGACTCGACATCGAGTGTTTGCCTAATTGCCTTTTGCCATTTGCCTAAGCTGCCTCCTCCCGGCCCAGAGCCTCCACAACGGCCGCATTTCTGTCCCTGATGGCCATCTGTAGGTTGAAATCGCGGATGGTCTTCGATGATGCAGCCACGCTCGCCGCACGAACCGACCGATGGCGTCGTCGGTGTCGTCAGCGTAGTATGTGAAGGTCCCCGTGTGCCGTGAGATTGCAACTACCGCATGGGGCACGCTCTCGTGCAGCTTCATGTTTGCCTTGGTTTTGATTACGATTACCGACTCGTATGTTGGTCCCTGAGCTTCATGGATGGTAAGGATGCGTGACCCGGTGCCTGACCCATAACCCTGGTTTGTCAGGGTCTCCTTCTCCTCTTGAGTGTGAACTAAGAAGAGGGTGTTTGGTTGGGTGTTGGGTATTTGCGCTCCCTTATATCTTCTCTGCTCTAGGGACTTTATACGGGACGCTGAGGAGTACATACCGGAGTATATTTCCCTCAGTGCATATGCGACGTCCATTGGGTTTCGATGTGTGCAGAGCAACTCCTGGCTGATCTTTGTTACCAGGTTCGGGCGATGATACCTCATTTCGAAGAGATTTTCCCTGTCGATATAAGGCAACTGATTGACGTCTCCAATGAGGACAATTTCGCCAACACCAGACAGCCTTGAAGCCATCACAATGGCTCCAAAATGGTTCATGAGAGCTTCGTCCACCATGAGGCGGCTGAAACTTTCTCTACCGAAACCATTTACCAGAGCAGAAGCCATGGTTCGCACTCTGGTTTTGACCAGGTTTCCGATTCGGTGCGATAGCTTTCTCTTAGATCTTTTGCTGCCTCAGTTGTTGTAGTAATGATGGCGTCCTTGTCCACGTCGAAGTGTCTAATCACCCATGTTGTTTTTCCACATCCTGGAACTCCGTTGACCCACTGTATTCTCGGTACCTCCCAATTTTCCCAATCTGCTTTGACGTTTCCGTTCCCTTCGATGGTCTTGGCCATCTCTAGGATCTTATCGTCCAGCATAATCTTGGTGCATCGGGCAGTAACTACAATTGGGTCGTTTGGTGGTGTCGCATAAACAGGCACTCCGCGCGCTCTGTCTCTCTCTCGTTCAGTGTCACGAAGCCATTTTCAGCACTGTAAGCTGCCATATACTGTCCTGTCATGGTTCCCTTGATGACCCGGGAAGTGACATTATTGTAAATGGCTGCTTCGGCCTCCTCGAGTTTCGCCTTTAAAAGGCTTTCACTTCCTAGCCTATAGGACTGCATGATGTTTTCGCAGGTCTTAAGGTTGACTTGTCGTGTCGCGCTCAGTGTGGCTATGAATTCGATGAAGGCGTTACGTGCATGGCTCGCGGCTCCGAAGCCGTGACATAGCGGGGCGGTTCAACCTGTCCCATGTCGGCTCTCGTTCGGGCTGTTTGTTGCTGTGAAGCTGCTTTGGGGTCTTTGACGTCGAGGGGGTGATGAATGGGATGTGATTCGAGTACGCTCCTTGCCGCTGCGTTGAAAGCAGTCACGAACGCCGTGTTGGTGCCTCGGCTGCCAGTTAGATTGGCTGAGGCTTTTTCCGCGGCTGCCCTCCGCTGTACTCTTTCGGAGCCGGTTTGGATGGTCGAACTAGGAACAGGATGTCCCCAGCTGTCAGTTGCATTTGTTTGGTCGTGCGAAGGGGTTCTGAGGAAGCTCAGATTTTCTCCCCTGTCTTCGTATACGACAACCTCATGATGTTTAGAGGCCTCAATGCAACCCAGCCGGTCTGCGACTCTCGCTCTTGAATATTCGATTGCCATCGCATCCACGCTTATCACCCGGGGTGTTTCACCTGCATTTCTGCTCAGATGTGCGAGCAGCGCACTTGCCTGTGTGAAAGGCGTCCGACCTTCCGAGTACTCTATTAGTGCAATCGTTTTGTTCTTCGATCGCACCAACCGAAATCGGTGGCCGTCTAACTCGCACACCGGCATGGCGTCGTAGGTTTTCCGCTTCATCGTGACTTTGCGGTACTCCCATTGAGCAGGCGAGACAATCCAGGCGACAAACGGGCTCGTTTCCGTTTCCAAGCGAAGCAAAAGCTTATTCGAATCTTTCTTTGTTGCTGTCCATGAAGAGAGCCACCCGCGGATACGGATCCCTGCTTCTCCTCGGTCTGCGTTCTCCAGTAGTTGTTTGACGGAGATGCTCTTCGAGGAGTTATGTTGGGCGGGAACCGCATGCCGCGCGGCGTCCACAGACAGCGGGGCAGAGTGTGGTGGTGATGGGGGCGCGTATTTGATTTAGTGGAGTTTCTCATGGCCGCTATGCGGAATGAGCTCTCCATGAAGGACAGGAGCCGTGTTCTGTTATCTGGATCTACTAAGATGTTGTGGAGATCCGAGACAACCAGTCTTCTGTCGATCATAGATTCGAGCTCATGTCTTGCGACCATGAATCGGGGACAATCGACTAGCACGTGCCAGATCGTTTCGGGTTGGTCGGGGTCACACTCGCATGCCGGACTGCTCTTGAGCTTAAATCTGTACAGGTAATCTGCTATTCCTCCGTGTCCCGTCAACGCTTGTACCTGGAAGGGAGTCAGTTTCGTGGTTCTCATCACCCGATATGCGTTTGCTATATCAGGGAGGAACGTCTGGGTGACTTTTCCGGTGTCCGAGGTCTCATATCGATCCTGCCATTTCTTGACCGATTCTTCATATGCTACTTTTTATATCGAACTATTCTATTATAACGGGAACGTGGATAAAACCGCAGGGCGCTACTATTTTACAGTAAAACTCCTATGATACAAAAAGTTATTCCAATCAATTTCATAATACATCTAACTGAAGTAAAACAAGAGTGATAGTTTAAAACGCAACCACATTCCTGTATACTCGTATAGTTAGATAGTCCCATTGTGTGTCTGGCCTTAATCACCCCTTGTGACAAATGGCTCCCATCTACCCCGGACCACCTGTGACGTGGCGATAAAGGTGCAATTCTACCCCGGTGACCTAATAAGGCTGTACGTGTACAAGTAGCGCTTGTTGAGATATCCAAGCTATCCTCAGATTTATGAAAAAGAAAAATTTCTATAATCAATAAATATTGGTGGACCCGCAAAATGTGAAAGTTTGGATGTCTGTTACTCAATCATGTCGAAACGCTTGAACAGATCGATTTGACATTTGGAATACTGTTACATTATAATCAAAAATTACTCAAGCCAATTTTTTTTCATGAAAGATTTCGTATTTGGCAGTTCTTATTACGTGTTTAAGTAACTGATATTTAGTTTTGTTTTAAATGCTTATTTTTAAATTTGTTGACATAATGATAGATAAGTAAAAGGTAACTAATTCATCTTTAAATAAATAACTATGTCTGTATGCCATATAGGGTAGAAGCTAGTGGTACTAACTACGTGCAAAACTTAATCTGTACATAACCTAGTCTTCACAGGCCAATAAAGCATTGTATCATTGTATCATTGACATATACACTTTTTTTTTCGTTTTGTTATGTTATACATATTTAATTTACGACAGTGCTTCTATCTGCATAGAGTAACCAAGTATCATATCTTAAAACAACGAAATTTAAAAACATTTTATACCATAACTCGCATTGATTCGTCGAGCAATCCTTTGACGCTATATGGTGAAAAATAAAAAGTGCAAATTGAACCTTGTCACTATAAAGTTAATCAAGCTGAATTAGAGATAAAATAGTAATCAATTATTTGCTGCTGAAAGGTGTTGCTACATACGCATTCGGCGGTTATGATTTCACATCTCCATCTTTAGTTTCATTTTTAGTCAACGGGCTAGGTAAGTTTGTGGCTCTGTAGTCTGTTCTGACTCAGTCGCAATTCACAGTAGTATTGGCAGTCATAAAGCTGTCACTTGCGATAGGATGTCGGGGGACCCGGTTCTCTGTCAGATGGTCGCGTAATGCGCAATTGTTTTTATGAGGATCACTCCGCACCCACGTGATGTAAAACTGACGATTACTGAATTGGGTCACATGATTTTGCGATGAATATTTTGTAATGGTGATAAATGATAAGTGTCCTTCGAGTTGTTACGTCCTAGGCTGTGTTATTGCTCGCACCACACTACAAACAGATCTATTTGTGCTACCACTACGAGTACTAGGACTAGGGAACGTCTTTTACAACGAGAAAGTCAAGACCATAATCCACCATATTAGCCAAGTGGGGGCTGATGAGGTGCGTCATTATTTCCTTCTGATTAACTATATACGACAACAATAAACAGCTCTACCACATTCCACATGATTGTCGCCTTATCATTCGAGACGATTATTTGGTTTTCATACGATTGTCATACGATGAATATTTTTGACTATATGTGGAAAGAATTTTATGTTGACTACAACGACCAAGCAACGCAGTCAAAAATTTAGACACTCGTTTGCTAAAACAACAGGCTAGAAAATAGTACAACAATTATAAATCCTTTCCAAATGCCAATTGCAAGGTGAATTTAATAAAAAATAATTTAAATAACTTTGTTTAAAACATATGCAATGTTAGTGTTTGGCCTTATTAAAAACCCCTCAGGCCGAGAACGACAACTTCTTAAAACGACAATTTCCTAAAACGTCTATTCCAAAATAGACAAATTCCGAAGAGGACAAATTCCTAAAACGTCTATTCCAAAATAGACAAATTCCGTAAAGGACAAATTCCTAAAACGTCTATTCCAAAATAGACAAATTCCGATAAGGACAAATTCAGGTAAATGACGACTTACTTTGGGGGAAATACATCCCGCCACCACCATCCAGGGACAAGAGTATTTTATCGGCAACGGTATAACACCATGGACTGACATATTTTTTTAATACTTATGGTATAGAGCGAAGAGACGATTAGTATATATAGGTACCTGGTGGTAAGCAAAATGCCTGCCCGTAACAGCACAGTGACACGCAGCTATTGGAACATAAAGAGTCCAAATCATTATCTAGCACTGCACTGCGCTCGTCGCCCAGAAATCAAAGATGTTATATCTTTGATTTCTGGCCGATATTCTGTCTATTGACAGAAATGCCAGATTTCTGATTTTGTCTATTTTGGAAAAGACGTTTTAGGAATTTGTCCTTTACGGAATTTGTCTATTTTGGAATAGACGTTTTAGGAATTTGTCCTTTTCGGAATTTGTCTATTTTGGAATAGACGTTTTAGGAAATTGTCGTTTTAAGAAGTTGTCGTTCTCGGCCTGAGGGGTTTTTAATAAGGCCAAACACTAACATTGCATATGTTTTAAACAAAGTTATTTAAATTATCCAGATCACTATTTTTATAAGCTTCAAACTGCAATAGAAATGACTAAATAGTAGGTATAGTTGTTAAACATAAGACAAAATATATGTAGTATGTAAGAATGTACGTACGATATGCAAACCAACATGATATCCATTTACATAATATGACGTTGATATTGGTGTCTTGACAGGCAATAATACGATACTATATGGGCAGAAACAGGGATTAAATTTGAGTGAATTGAAATTCATGAATTCAGTACAGTCATGTTCAACGTACTGGATTACCCTAAACGGATTATATAGAGCATTGACTGGAGCTGGTACATTGCGATTGGATAGAACAACCAATCTTACGATAAAGGTATTAATTATTATTCATGTTGAAAATAATCTTGTATATTTATATATATTTTTTTAATATAGAGTGGGACATGTAATGACCTGATGGTAAGCAACATACCTGCTATATAACAGCTCAGTGACACGCAGCTATTGGAACATGAAGAGTCCAAATCATTACCTAGCACTGCACTGCTGTTATATATTACCAGCGCCCCGTGGTTTTACTCTAGGCCTCTAAGGCCCATAGTACCAGTGGTGGGAACATTCAGTCGGCAGTTTATGTTATAAGTTTGACGTGGGTGTGTGTTGCTATCTGTCATCGTAGCTCTCGAACGGATAAACTAATCTAGGTGTTTTATATTTTGTTTTAAATGTGTATTAGTTTGGAATGTTTTAGGTAAATTTCATCAAAATTGTTACAGCCGTTCCAAATTTATCAGTTATTTTATTAGTCGTGGATGAAATTTTAGACGCATAACGGATATTTTCCTTGTTTGCGTACATACGTTTAAAATTAACCTTGAAATGATTGCGATGAAGATTTTTAAATTTCTAATTAAATGTACGTATACGTAATTTTTTTAATGATGTTGGCTGTTGTTATTGTCTATATTACCCAGCTTTCCTTGAAAACTTTAACCTGTATCTGCATAATTGATCGCATAGCGGTGGAATCATACGAAATGGATACGACATTCTGAAGTTTTCCGCAAGAATGGTGCATTAGCAAGGTTCCATTTAAAACGTCAAATTCAGGGTTAACAGTAGGCTTACTTCAAAACCGCATTGATATTTTCTCGGTAGTTGGCAAGGGTCCAAGAATCTTATCTATGTATCCATGCAGGTAATTATAGAAGTTAGTATACCGGTGGCTTATTTCGATATCATTATATATTCTACCAGCAAGGAGTAATGTACACAATTACTGTGTTCCGGTTTGAAGAACAAAGTTTCCAGACAAATGGGGCGTTTTCAAGACGTAAAAATACCTGTCAAATACAGTTCCCAATTTCACCGTAGATGGCGCCACTGTTTTATTTTGTTAGAGACATTTCACAAAAACCAACAGTGGTGCCACACTTGTCAATATTTAGAACTATCTTTGACAAGTCTTTTTGCGTCTGGAAAACGCGTCATTACAGGGCATAGAGATACCTCTGGGTGACCAGCGCAGGACAGCAGTCTGCAATGATTTGGATTCAAAAAGTTCCAATAGCTGCGTGACACTGTGCTGTTATGGGTAAGCGTGCTGTTTACCATCAGGCACATATCCTGCTCGTCCAGTTTTTCTTCACTTTATGTATAAAAAAGCATGATTTAGACAGTGAAGATGTGAAACGCTCTGCCAGTAGCAGTATTTCCGTAATCCCACAAACTAGAAATCTTTAAGCGAAGAGCTGCGATCTTAATTTTTTAAGTGAGTATTAAATTAAGCTGATTTAATTGTAAAAATGCGAATCCCGGATTAAAACAAAGGACTGTTCTCTTTGACATTCCACTAGATACCCCAATACTTTTTTTTTTGTGCTGGCAACACGTACGCATTACTTGGATGAGAAAACTCCAACTGGCAGCTAAAAGCTGGCAGCCCTCAATACTGATGAATAAGGAAGTGGGCCAGTGAGCTTATTCTGGGCACTCGAAATTATATCTATTGCTACCCAGTCTGATATTCCTATGCTGGAGAGAAAAAGACAGAGAAACTATTGAAAGTGGGAGAATAGTGCCCGGTTACTTATGTTTGGCAACATGCCATGATGGCCAGGTGTCTTGTACTGGGGTAAATACATGATGAAGAATTGTTAGCTATCCGTGTAGGTTTTTCTGACTAGCAAAGAAACAGGAAAACAAAATTCTTGTGTACATTTACACCTAAAAATACTTATGTGTTTTTTTTACTGTTTAAAAAAGGAGGATGTTTCTTTTGATTGAACCATTTATATATTTTTGTTAATGTTGTGTCTTAATGGCAAGAACGTCCCATTTCATAACCTTAAGGTCGCAAGTTAAAGTTTCGCCTGACCCGCCTGTGTGAATCTTATCACCACTGGCTTGAAACATTGAGGAAAACAGCATGAGGAAACCAGTATATTAGTATTCCGAGAAATGCGTTTTTCGAGGATCTGTGTCATCTGGAAATCCGCACTGAGCCAGTGTGGGGGATTATGGCTGGATTAGGTCGTGTACGAAACCGTGTATTGACGTCCAATAAACCAAGTGAAAATTATAAAACCATATGTTGGTCAAACATGTTTACGAACGTCCAGTAACTGTAATTTGAAGGAGTTACGACCAACAGTCACGAAAAATAACTAAATAAACATTATTTTACGAAAAACCTAGTTTACCGTACACAAAAATCACATAAACCAATTTCAAAAAAAACTTTGAACTTTATAATTGAAAACGTAGAGTTTTTTATGGCTATTCCGTCGATTATTGTGGGAAAATAGTGACTGCGAAAACGGCAACTAAAAAATCAACAATCGTTAATAAAATTTTCGGCGTTATTACTTTAGCAGTAAGGTCTCGGATAGTGTTTTTCGACGGCACTGTTACGTGGTAGAACGAAAATTGGTAGTTATACATTAATGAAGGTTCACGCAAAGTTCTAGGTGTGATTTATAAATGGACATTTTTACGTTAATTTGTGTTATTCACGGTTTTTATTGCTACAAATTACACGATAATGAATGTTCCGATACAAATTGCTTGCGTCTTTTGTTAGGCGCTTTTCAATAATACCTATTATGGAACTTATACGACAATTTCAAGTTCTGACCTACTTGTAGGTCAAAAGTTGAGTTTATCGTAATCGTGTGTAATTGCTGTTATCGTATAGTTAAATCCTAAGGTTTTACCTACGTAGTTGGAGATCTGAGAATTTTATTTATTGTGTGAAACCTTTTTATTATGAGAAAATTTCGGGTGTCCATATTTTAGTCCAGATTGTAATCTATTTTGAACCAAATTTTATAGAGATCACTTATCAAATGACAACTAAGCCTCATATTTAACCAATTACGTCCATACACAAATTTTGAATTATACTTAGACCGCTGAAAATGAAATGAGGGAGAAGTGATGGTTCAGATAATACAGACGGCTCGCCAGTTTACTTGAATAAACTTAGCTGGCCACACTGTCATGTGTCTATCTATCAGTAGGAAGCGTGCCCAGTATACAGTATGCGGCATTATCAGGCTGAATGGCATGGCTCATATGCTGAGCCACATAAACAACACAAGTTGGATCACGCACACGATCACGTGTTTATGAATATGGCGCAGCAATCTCCCGATATTTTGATACAGTTTCATGCACGAGATTGGGGTAGGTAATCATTGTAAATGTTTGTTTTTGTAGTTAACGGTTCCGTACACATACCGCCTTATTCTAAACATGCGCTCAAACACTCAATGCTGGCGTGAGCAAAGAGCGCGGTAAATTTTTGAGCAATGGAACTCAAAGAAGTTAGTCTGTAAATTTAATGCAATAAGATGTTTTTTCTCATAATCCTTTATTTAAGCCTATATGTGACAGCGCACACGTGCATGTAATGTGGCCGACTCGATGGACACAGTTTTTGTTTTAGCGAGACTACGTCCCACTTTTTTACGTCCATGACATAGGTCATAAAATTTATACATTATTTTATCAAAATCCATGTCCCTAAAATGTATCAGTGTTCGGTATAGGTATGTCAAATAATAACCACCTGCGCTGTTCCCCTGGCATAAAGCAAATAAACCCAAACAAGCGCACGTGCCACCTTTCATATTTGGCGTGGAAAACTATTAACTATAGTTTTTGTAGCATGAACATAACGAAATACGAAAGTGCTGCTGTACTCCAACAGACACGGGTGTGTTGTCATGGATTCTGCCCAACTAATACAAAGTTACCGAACCACATAAAACCGTATTGATTCGCGACTTAATACCCAACTTACTCGGCATAACGGCGAAACTCTGCGAATAGTGTTACCTTATTTGCTCTAGTAATAAGTTCTAGGCATGTTTGAACGTGTAACGAAGTAGGTGCAAACTATATTACCTATATAATACCTATTTAATACGATTCCAAACTTTGCTTAGGTGTAAAGGTATATTTTGGACCATATCATACTCATGTGTCCAGAATTTCATTTTATGAAAATATTCTGGCGTGGTCACAGACTAAGTAGAGAAATACACTGGTCTGGCGTTCATACATGGCAAAGTGTATCTTTAATCAAAAATTGAGACGCCATTTTCTCAATAATTTTCAGACTCCAAATATAATATCTGTCAAAGTTAGTTCTCAATTCTGCCAATGGTAGCGCTAAAATCGAAATTAAGATCATAGTCTTAACTAATTATCTTTCTCTTATCTTCTTTAAAAGGTATATTTGAGTTTTGAAAACAACTAATTAGCCGGCTAATTTCAAAAAATTCACAAAAAAAAATCCGTGAGGCAAAAATCTTTCAATACGTCTACTGAAATCAAATTTGGTGATATCATACAGACAAAAATGGAGCTTATACTTATTTCATTTGGAGCACAATACAAAACTACTAAACCTACCAAAAAGCTTTTGTTTTCTTTCCGTAATAAAACCTCCTCGAGCACAAGTCCAACGTTTGTTGAAAAATTGGCCTAATTCTAATTTCAAAATTCCCACGCCTCTCCCGTTTCCCGCGCAGCGTAACTTTTTTAATTTCTCTTTCATTAGGCGAGGCAAAGATTTTTATTCGTCCGGAAATGAACCTCCGCCGTAGTTGAGTGGAATGGCGGGTCAAACTGGTTACTGGGGCAGAGAGCGGAAATCGACAATAGTTTATGCGGTTTTATCGTCTCGAACATGAAGGAAACTTCGTTAAACTGCTAGGCTTTACTTATAGAACAGTTGTACTGTTTTGTGAAATTGAGACTATGTATTATAGGCAAAACACAATTGAAAATATTTGTAGACGTGGGAAAATTCATACGAGTTATGATAATATTGATGAAAGGAGTGTCAATACGTGGAGTTTAACGTAAATAGTTAACCATTTACTTTTAACCCTATAGTTATAGTTCTGGCTGCCATCACACAAGCTTTGCTTAGTTTGGGGTCAGATGGTGTTGTATGTGAATTGTCCACCAGTATTTATTTATTTATTTGTTCATAACGGTAAGAATACTACATGACATAATTTTAATTCATATTGTTGTATTTTAACCCCTCGCAAAATCGACGGGGTGTTAGAAGTTTTAGGTGTATCTCTTTCTCTCTCTCTCTCTCTCTCTCTCTGTGTGTTCAAGATTGGATCCAATAAAAACATTTAACGCGCACGTCCCACTTCGCTGCTCCGCCACCGCTTCGATGCTACGCCGCTACAGTCTTCACTTCAGAAAAGTTCCTCATAACAATTTTTTTTTTACCTCTTATAGGTTTACACTTGACCGCCATCTCGCCTGACGTTAAGCGACGATGCGGTCTACGATGGAGCGTATTTAAAAAAAACCGATTCACTCTCGATTTGAAGGCACAAAGATTGTAACCATCGGGGAAAACCCACTCATGCAACGTTTTCCACAGCCTAGACGTTCTTATCACAAAAGTAGAGTAAAATCTTTTCGTTCGTGTCTTTGGAACATCAACCATGAAACGGTGGCGCTTTTTCGAGCTACGATCATTCCGATAGAATGTGTGTAAATTCATTACGACACCCCATGCAGATGTTAAAGAAACCAAATTTTCGATACATTTTCTAGCATTTCCGACGTTAGCAGATATGTTAACATTCGTATTTTGCCAATAGGTCTGCGTTATTACATTTTCTTACCTTTGTCGAAGCACAGAAGCGCTTAAGTGAATCGACGAGCTAACAAAGTGAATTCCAACAACCGCAAGTAAGCGCAGTTAGTTCGAGCTAGTTCAAAGGCTGGCCACTCGGCGCCAATTTCCGGTGGGCAACCGTGGTTGGATGTCCGGTGAGCTCCTTTCTGTCTTCGGGGAACTTCGGAACTAAACTAGTGAAGTTAGTTCAAAACAAATACGGAACTAAATACTCGTAATATCTATGATTTAGTTTCGTATTCCATATCACAGAACTTTTTCATTCCAACACACTTCTATATTACAGAACCTTAAACTTTGGAGCAGACTCCAGTGTGTACCTATTTATGTCGTAGGACATCCACTCACATACAAACGGATTTACTGTGCAATTATTTAACTCATTTAGTGGTAAAACACATTCTAGATGACACCTGGAGAAATGTACAGCACATCTATCTACGAGTGTACCAAATTACATCCAGATTCCTTTTGTAATTTTCGTGAGGAAGAGTAACATACATTCATCCATCCTCACAAACTTTTACATTTGTAACAACATTACAAAAAGCTCCTGGAAGTTATTTGGTCACGCAGTCCTCGAACTTGTTATTTTCACAAGATAAAATAATAATAATAATCTTTATTGACAAAAAACACACACAAGATACATTAATACATTACAACATAATTAGGTGTTTCACCAATATCGGCATGTAAGAACTGTGTAAGGTCAACCGGGGCTAATGCGTTACAATACTTTGAACGGCATATTCATATGATTATTACAAACATATTGTGTATCATTTTAAGATATAAGTTATGGTAGAAGTTAGGAAATTTTATGTAATTTCATATTTTAATACCATTTAGTGACATTTTGAACAACTTCTACGTGTAAATGACGTTTCTATGAAAGCTGGGATTTTTAGACGCAATAGCCCTAGATGGGGCGAAAGCGTCTTTCACTAGTATTATGTAATTGGAAGAGCTAATGACATTTACAATCACGATAATTTATGAAAATATTAGTTTTATACTACATTACTATCTTATACGCTAAATTTTGGCCTTAGTTTTGAGAAAGCAGTCGAAAAAAATCATCGGGGCTATGTCGTCTAACTTTCGTCAATTCTCGTAGACGCATTCGCCCCATCCTAGATTCCAGGGGTGCCAAGCATTTTTTTTAGAATGGAATCAAACGACAACTTCGAAATTACGTATCATTTATTAGAACAGAGTATGGCATTTTGCCCATCTTAAAATCTATGCAAAAATAAAAGAGTTTCAAAAAACGCGTAAGATCATTTATTTTAATATCTATGTAACATATCAATATGTTATCAACATTAATAATCCTGTAATCAATCAATAAATCACAGTCTTTTTCACAATATTAACAAAATACTATAAATACTTAAAAAAGTTACTCAGTACTATTTTCTCATTAAGAATAACTAAATAGGTACTTAATTAAGGAGACGGCCCATTTTCCATGGACATTTGCCCCACAGCAAAAGTGTAGGAGACTCGACCAATATTGCATCATTGTATAGGATTTTTAATATCTATTGAGGAACCGTTAATGTTTTTATTCTGCATAGCGGGCTAAAATGTAAAAAAAAACGTATTTTTCCATAACCCGTAGACCATTTGCAAGTTTGAGCTCATGTTCTCTTCCAATCACGGTAGGCGGTCCACGACACTCCTTTACGACACCTCTTCTGTTATTCACTGTATTACATATAGTCGTACGAGGAATATTATATTGTTTTGCTGCTTGGTACGAGTTTTTTTCGTTCGTGTCTTTGGAACATCAACCATGAAACGGTGTCCCTTTTTCGAGCTATGATCATTCCGATAGAATGTGTGTGTAAATTCATTATGACACCCCATGCAGATGTTAATGAAACCAAATTTTCGATACATTTTCTAGCATTTCCGACGTTAGCAGACATGTTAACATTCGTATTTTGCCAATAGGTCTGCGTTATTACATTTTCTTACCTTTGTCGAAGCACAGAAGCGCTTAAGTGAATCGACGAGCTAACAAAGCGAATTCCAACAACCGCAGTTAGTTCGAGCTAGTTCAAAGGCTGGCCACTCGGCGCCAATTTCCGGTGGGCAACCGTGGTTGGATGTCCGGTGAGCTCCTTTCTGTCTTCGGGGAACTTCGGAACTAAACTAGTGAAGTTAGTTCAAAACAAATACGGAACTAAATACTCGTAATATCTATGATTTAGTTTCGTATTCCATATCACAGAACTTTTTCATTCCAACACACTTCTATATTACAGAACCTTAAACTTTGGAGCAGACTCCAGTGTGTACCTATTTATGTCGTAGGACATCCACTCACATACAAACGGATTTACTGTGCAATTATTTAACTCATTTAGTGGTAAAACACATTCTAGATGACACCTGGAGAAATGTACAGCACATCTATCTACGAGTGTACCAAATTACATCCAGATTCCTTTTGTAATTTTCGTGAGGAAGAGTAACATACATTCATCCATCCTCACAAACTTTTACATTTGTAACAACATTACAAAAAGCTCCTGGAAGTTATTTGGTCACGCAGTCCTCGAACTTGTTATTTTCACAAGATAAAATAATAATAATAATCTTTATTGACAAAAAACACACACAAGATACATTAATACATTACAACATAATTAGGTGTTTCACCAATATCGGCATGTAAGAACTGTGTACTTATTATAATTTAAGTTGACACCCAGTTACCTATGATAGGTGTAACCTGTGATACAGGTAACTGTTTATTTAATATGGCACAGTTGAATCAGTCATAATATGTGTAAGTAAATTGCTATGGTGGTATGTACAAATATCAATAAGCGAAAAGTTTTAAATTTAAAAAATGTGAAACTACCCTCAAATTAATTTTGACACAGCATAAAAGGATAAGCATAATAAGGGTAATGGTTTAATTAATATGAATGTATTCATTGAATTATCTTTATATAAGATTAAGACTAAATTAGTAATATCATCAAAAATTAGCTTATGCCTTGTTACATTTTGTGTTCCAAATTTCAAACCTGTGCCGTTCCGATATGATTGTGCAACATCATCATACTATCATCTAAACATCCAAAGTTTCACATTTATAATATGAGTAGGATAGTGTATTGACCACTCGACCGGGGGCCAATTTCCGGCCGGCGCCGCGTCCGGTTTGTATTGCACTCGCCGGCGCCGGCCGGCCGGAATCGAATTGCAGCCGGAATGTCGGTCAGCCCGCTATCAGATTTAGACGAGTTAGAAAAGACTGCAATTTACCTGCAGCGGAATCTGAACGGGGAAATAACGTTGCGGAAAAATAACAGAAAACAACGTATATAAAACATCCTACTAGAAAACGCGAAAATTTGTAAAAATGTATGTTTGTTATTCTTTAACGTACAAACCACCGAAGGGATTTGGAAGATTTTTGGTCTGGAATATCACATAGGCTATTAACTACTTTACCGATACTATTATTACTACTACGACTATCGATTTTAATCAAATTTGTACACCATGTGCACTTTGCTTGAAACATAGTTTTTTAACCCCCGACCAAAAAAAAGGGGGGTTTTAAGTTTGACGTCAATGTCTCTCTGTCTGTGTGTCTGTCTGTGGCACAGTAGGTAGAGCTCAAACAGATGGGCCAATTTGGATGCGGTTTTTTTATTTGAAGGTTAATATCCATACGGATGTTCTTAGGTATGTTTGGTAAATATCGATTCAAGATGGCCGTCTCCACAAAATGACGGATAAAATATTTCTTCACAACCTACCTCAGTATGGGTATCAAATGAAAGGGCTTGACTAGTAGAATGTTATACAGATAATCCAAGATCCGAGGTAGTTGGGGGTTAATCAAAATTTTTAATTTTGTTCTTGTACCTCAATTACTGGTCTTTATAAGACAATATCCGAGCAAAGCCGGAACTGGTCGCTGGTATTGTATATACTATTAGCTATTTATGGATTCATATAGAAGCTGTATTTCAAATCAATTATTTTCTCCGAAAAATCAAAGTCGACTTCAATTTAAAGTTAAATTTAGACATTCGACACTGACTAGACACTGTGAGTCATCATCATTTACCTGCCCTTCTCCCACTTTCTGTGGGGTCGGTACAACATGTACGTTTCCTCCATTCGTCTCTATCATTTCGTCGGTCGAATCACGAAAGGGCGTATCCAACAAAATTTTAGATTTTGAGATATTAGCACCATCGACATTTATAGGCCAAGTTTATATCATAAAAATGACTCTGCTGTAAAAGTTACCAAAACACAGATACGCCTTTTCGTGATTCGACCGACGATTTGTCAAATCTGAGTTTACTCCTTTCCTATCCATGTCTTCTTTCACACAATCAAGCCACAGTTTTTTTGGTCGCCCTCTACCACAACATCCATCAACATTCATAAGTAAAACTTTTTAGGTTATGTGGCCTTCATTCCTATGCATAACATGGCCAAACCATGATAACATGGAGCTTTTCAACCTTTCTGTCACGGGTGCCAATCTATCACTATGAGTATATATAATACATGAAAGCAAATTCAAGATTTTTGTTCATATGTCAAAAACCACTACATTGATTTCGATAAAATTGATATCGACCTAACGATCGATCGATAATGGGACCAACCAAAATCCAACTACGATCTACTAAAAAATAACTACCAAAATCGATTTACAATAAACGGCGCCATCGCGTAACATACTCGTAGGTACAATAAAAAAAAATATAGAATAGGTTCGCACTTGACCACTATCTCGCCTGATTTTAGCGATGATGCGATCTACGATGGAGCGTGCTTACCTAGAAGAAACCGATTCACTCTCGATTTGAAGACACCAAGATTATAACCATCGGGGAAAACCCACTCAGGCAACGTATTCCAACCAAACAACAACCTAGACGTTCTTATCACAAACGTGGAGTCAAATCTCTTCGTTCATGGTTTTGGAACATCAACCATGAAACGATGTCGCTCTTTTGTAGATCATCCAATCAAATTAAGAACTTCGTCCTTTTTTTTGGTTAATAAAAGTCAGTCTTAGGGAATAATGTTTTAAATTGTACACAGACGAAGCTGTAGGCGAAGCTAAGGACGATACTACGAGTAGAAACTTATAAGCCACTGCACGGTAGCTAGACAGCTAATCGACAGAAAGCGGAGTCAACACCCACTTTCAACGATCAAAGCATGCGATGACGCGTACAGTCGAGCTTGAAGAATACAAAAACGATCACAAAGATTCTGTATTACGGATATTCTATGGATAAGGGCGGTAAAACAATCCATACTATTATTATTAAGGGTTTAGTATGTTGGCCACTCTTACACAAAAATCCACTGAAGTGAAGGATGAAAAATGGTTGAAAGATAATGACAAATAGGATTTTTTTTCTTTAGGGAAAATAACGGTATTGGAAAATACGCGGGTGAAACCGCTGGGCGCTGCTAGTCCTACTAACATTATAAATGTAAATGTTTATTGGATGTTTGTTGCTCGTGCACGTTGGAACTTATGAACGGATCGGATTGACATTTTGAACACAGATTATAGTCTGGAAGAACAGAGGTTACTTTTTATTCCGAGAAAATAATGAGATAAAGCAAGTAAAACTGCGGTACTGTGCTAGTTTTAGCATCAAACAATACATAGACAAAGTTCTCAAATAACAAAGCATATTCGAAAACGACGAACTTATGAACACAGACACGTCCTATAGAACGTATGAAAAGTCCTTGAACTCGTTCCAAGGACGCGTCTGTACTGGAATCCAAGGCATACGTTTTTCGTACCCGAGCATAATGTCGGCAAACATTTCTCGGAATATCATTTTGATACGAAAACTTGATAATTTAGTGATTGTGACATTTGAACTTTTTTGTAATACAATCGAAGTTAAGGGTCGTGGTTTCGATTCCAACCAGTGTAAATATTTGTGTGATGA
This sequence comes from Ectropis grisescens, assembly GCA_017562165.1. NCBI lineage: Eukaryota > Metazoa > Arthropoda > Insecta > Lepidoptera > Geometridae > Ectropis > Ectropis grisescens. Next base: position 26,575,326 of record CM029781.1, on the reverse strand, counting down.
ATTCAAATATTTGTACTGTGTTTGTGTGTTTCTATGTATAATAAGGTCATCTAGAAATGCTGACGCATTTCTAGATGACCATGGTAATGGCCACGCCCTCCGGTTTTACCCGCGTAGTTTCCAAAGTAAGCTATCAAGTTATGATTTATAAGTTTTCAGTTCATCGGCAGTTCTGATGACTGCGAATGTATTTTTGTAGTGAGGACTACACTTGTAGAGTAGAGTCCGCTTGGGGTGTAAGCAAAGAGTTTACATATACTACGTATATACAGAGTAACTAACTACGTAATACGGCGGTAATAACTATGTATATACATACTTATAGAGTTGGCACAAATGTTTTACACCGAAAGCACGGGTAGCATCTTTAGTGCCTTGTCGCTCTTGTGGAAGTGTCATACTTTTGTCGCGGCACATCTTCGTCGTCGTGCATACTTTCTGTGGCAACAGAGTGTGTTGCCACAGAAAGTATGCACGTCATCTGCTTACGATTGACACAAAGGAACCGTGCGGAATACTAATATAGTAATAGTTTGATATAGCATATAGAAGATAGGCTTCTTCTTATTCCAGGAAAATAATGGTATCGAGATCTACGCGATAGAAACCACGTGATGCTACTAGTTAATCATATCGCAGATGATCAGCTAGGTTTTATGGTTTTAAGCTTAAGTTTTCTTTTAATGACTTTTAAATGTTGAGCAACACTACCATGGAACTGAAAAAAAATCTTATTTCTAATTTAAAAAAGAAAATGTTTGTATCTGACTTCATCACTACATGGTAAAAACAAAGTCGCTTTCTCTGTCCCTATATCCAAAATATACCAAACAGATTTTGATGCAGGTTTTTTAAATAGATAACGCGATTCAAGAGCAAGGTTCATATGTATAATATGTGCATACAACAAACAGTAGAGAAACATTTATAATTTTAAAGGTTTCGAACGTGATGTCATAAATAAACACATTTTTTGCGCTTAATTTGCAAACGCTGGCTGGATTCTACAAGATGGACAAACAAACAAAAACAAACAACAACGGTATATATGTCGGTATATCTCTTAGGGATAACCCACAATAAACATTTCTATTCGTATTTTAAGTATCAGCGTTGCACCCGTGCGAAGCCGGGGCGGGTCGCTAGTACCTAATATAATGTAACACAGCATAGTTACAGTAGGCAAGTCAGGGTCAGTAAAAATCTGAATCTGTGTTAAGATAAAGATAAAAGATAATTTATTTGTTCAAATCATGAGTAAATTACAAACACACAGAATGCATGATATATAAAATAGGTCACAAAAATTTTAAAGTAGCTTGTCGTCATGTTTTGCCTGATATGGTAGGCATACAAATATTTTTCCAATTCATATAAAATTGATGACACAGTTTACAAGTCAAATCACCCTTCAACCATACAAATACAAAAAAATTTAAAACTTTACAAATTCATCAAATCAAAATAACCAAATTAAATCACAAAATTACAAAAATAAATTTATTACTAATTGTGTACAATAATTACCTCATTAAATCTATCATTCAAATACATATTTGAAGATTCATATATAAGATCAAAAAAAAAACCATTCAACTATATAAATATAAAAAATATATATATAAAAATTTACAAATTCATGTCATCAAATCAAAATAATGAAGCAAAATTATAAACTATATTTATTACCAAATATCTAAAATAATCCCTAATGAAATTTATGATTAAAAAAGTTTTCAATTTTGTAATAACATTTTTTGACTAGAAGTTTCCTTAATTGTGACTTAAGCATAGAAGTCCTCAGATCTCTAATATCTTTTGGAATATGATTGTAAATCCGAGATCCCATACATATTATACTTTTAGCCATGAGAGTAGTCTTTGCCAAGTGATTACAACGCCTATTCTGGTCTCTACAAAAATGTCGTTCCTAGAAGTTTCCACCTCTTAATTTAAGATTACAATGTCACAGGCCAAAATCGTAAAAACGTAATAGTTCTATATCAACTCCTTAATAAGTATAAAGCCAAATGTATCGAGAAAAGATCCAAAGTACTACAGCTTAGAGTAATCTAACCAAAAGCCTCGAAATTGGGAAAAGCCTCCCCCGCCCGAATATTAAGCAACATTACTACAGATTCGCTCAGAGAATATGACACCCTGTATACACATTTTTCCCACCCTGTATGAACGGTATTGATTTTCCCGGCAGGTAAAAGGACAAATGTACCGGGACCGTTTACGCGACTACGGAAGGAAGGGAGTATGCGTAAAGACAGTATGGACATTTCAAAAACCATCCGAAATATGCCACTTTACTGTAGTAACGAAATTGAGTGACGATTCTTGGTGTAAGCATCTGGATTTAATGCACTGTGCAAGAACTATTGTCATGTTAATAATTTATCATCATCAACAGCCCACTAAATGTTCCCACTGCTGGGACTCGGGGCCTTCTCTTGCAAGGAGAGAGTTAAGGTCAAAATCCACCACGCTGGTCCAGTGCGGGTTGGTGGATGACACATGACTTCGATAGATTCTAGGTACATGTCGGTTTCCTCAAGAGGTTTTTCTTCACCGTTTTGAGTTAGCAGCATTACGCACATGATTTTGAAAAGACAAAGTTGCGGGTGGGGTTCAACCTGGGGATCGGCAGATCTCGTTTGCCTCACTAGACTTATCTCATCTCTGTTTTAAGATATTGTTTTCTTTGGTTTTGCATTGAAACCTGCTTGTCGTAGAATATTTAACTCTTCAAATACAATTGAACTACCTGGTGAGCGTGGCAGACTATTGTCTTAACCTCCCTATCTGGCTAGGGTAAAATTCGTGCCCTAGCAGTGGGGACTCTATGGGTTGATACGGGGTGTAGATAACAAGAAAGAGTCGTTGATGGCGCGCTGTCTTTAAAACGCTAGAAAGCTCATACTGCTAATAATGTACCGTGTTTAGGTACATAACAGGTGTAGCGTATGTTAATGTGTTCTCGCGTTAAATAAACGTTATGCTGTTGACTGGCCTTGGATCGAAGGAAGAGTCATGGATCGTTTCATAAGCCTCGCCTTTGTGTCTTATAAGTACATGCAGCAATCATTTATTATACAACTCAATAACTCAGTTATTCTGCAGTTAGCAGTAATTTGCAAACGTTACTGTTTTACGGTTTGAAGGTGTTGTATAGGTGTATGTACATACACACCTACATATACAATAGAAGGTAAATGTTTTGATAAATTTGAAAACTGTCGAATTATGTTTACTAATAGGCACAAATTGCTCAGGTAAATAAATATATTTTAAAATATGAAAATCATTGACACAGTCTTGTTTGTAGTTAACGACTCCGACCCCATGACAGAAGAGAATACTCATCATTATCATGATCAACCCGGATTCGTTCACTGCTGGACATAGGTCTCTCCTATAATACGCTACTCCCGCCGAGAGCCTCTACTCTCTCTCTACTCTACTCTCGCCGAAGATCGGGCTGAGTGGTGTAAGAGAATATTAACGAACACAAAAAAAATCGAAGGTAATCGATATATTACAGGGTCAAGAGATAAATCATCTTTTATCGCTGAGTGACGAGCGCAGTACACTTTTAGGCAGTGATTCAGTTTATGACTTTGGTGATTGAATAATACAATAGAAAAATTAACGAAAAGTATTGTGACACAAGTATACATAAATATAACCATGAATCACTGCTGATATTATCCATTCTTTAAACAGTTTTACGCGACTAGACAGAATCAGAATCATTTATTGCTAAACTGTGTACATACAGCTCTAATAAATTGTACCTAAATGAATAAATAATAATAAATAAATATTGGTGGACAATGCACACACAACACCATCTGACCCCAAACTAAGCAAAGTTTGTACAATGGCGGCCAGATAGCTGATATAATACATATATAGTTTTAAATACATACTTATTATAAATACAAACACCCAGACACAAATACACATACACACAAATATTTGCACTGTTCCCAGATGAATCTAGGCTCTGAGTAGTCTGTTAGTCACAATTTTAACATTTTACATTTAAAAATCCGTTTAAAGATTATCATGAGCGTCTTTATCACTAGACTACTGTAAATAGCTCACCCTCCCAGGTTATTACGACACGGATTAATAAAATATTTAAAAAGTCATTACAATCAAAATGTCAATAAATCACTATTCATACTCACATAGAAACAAAAAAATTAGGGATGTCACAAACTGTTTTGAAGTTATTCGATTATTCCGTAAATTTTATTTTTGTATTTGTATATAGTACTAGATGCCCGCCCCGGCTTCGCCCGTGGTATATTATATAGCACTCATCGGGATCCCGTACATATCCAACGGTAAAAGAATGACTGAAATCGGTTCACTCATTCCCAAGAATATCGATTTCAAACAAAAAACCTCTTCAGCAACCTGCTACGCCACCTGTCGGAAATTGGTCGTACCAACTCAGATTTAGAAAAAAATAATAGCAAAGGTTTATATTCAAGGCACAGATTACTGAAATTCAATGACGCAATCTTTGACACATGCTGTCATGTGTCATGTCAAAGCACGAAACGTACGAAAACTCTCAAAAGGGGAATATTTTTTCCCGATTTTGTTACATTCTTGTTTCATGCTCCGCTTCAATTAATAGTAGAGTTATTTTCTATAGCCTAAAGCCTTTCTCGATAAATGGACTATCCAATAGAAAAATAATCTTTCAATTCGGACCAGTACTTCCCGAGATCCTAGCGTTCAAGCAAACAAACAAACTCTTCAGCTTTATAATATTAGTATAGACTAGCGGTCCGCCCAGCAGCTTTGTCCATGCTTAAAGCACTCAAAGATCACGAAAAAAACCAATTATGTTAGAATTTTGGAATAGGTTCAGTAGTTCCTGAAATTAGATTGTTTAAATCATTCATCATTACATACATCATTGTAAACAATCTCTCGAGTTTTTTAATATTAGTTTAGATTGTAGACTACTCTAAGACTGGTTCCGTAAAATATTGTGTCATTAATAAAAGTTATTCGAGTTGCATATACATATGTACACATATTTAGAAAAGAATGTCTTACTCATAATTACAACTTTCTACGGGTTTTAAATGCCGTGATGGCGAAGTGACTACGTGCGGTACAAGTCGTGAGGCTGTAGGTTCGAATCCCACTCGCACCTCTGAGTATTTTTCCAAGTGCGGATGTACAGGTTTGTTCTGCTTAGTTTTACGGCAAAAGAAAACATCGTAAAGAAACCAATAATTTAAAGTAATGCGTCATCTGGGTACATCCACTAGAATAGTGGTGAATAGCAATGTGATGGATTATGGCCTTGACTCTCTCCTCGCGAGAGAAGGCCCCGAGTCTAGCTGTGGAAACATTTAGTGGGTTGCTAAATTCTCATGCATATTATAACTTTGATGCAAGTGTAAAAATTACGCCTAAATCACAAAGCATACCAATTCATTTGTAGAGTTATGAAGTAGACGCGGGTTTGACAATACCAGATAGTTAGTATATTAGCTCTACGTACTACGTACTGGCTAAAAGTCGGAAAGTGCCAGATTCTTCCCGCTAAAACCGTAGACCACCCCGAGTTGTTAGGTCGACCCATGATTTCCCCTACCAGCGGCAACCTAAGCCGAAGCCATGTCGTTTGAGGTGCCTTTGTACCAATTATCGTACATTATGTAGCACAAACGTTGACTAATTGTTGTAAGTGACAAAACGGTTTTCAGGTATTATTCGAATAATATGCTTGTTGTACGGATTTACACTTAGTTAGGAAGTATTGGTTCGTAGGGTCCGGCATCTTCTGAGCCAAGCCCAAAATGCGATCGCCGGTATTGGCCATCTGGTACCCACTGCCATAGTCTTTATAAACAAAAAAATTGCAGTCATTGGAACTGCCAATAGTAGTGAAAACTTATAATTCAGAATTATATAGCTTACTTTGTATGCTTACGCGTAGTTTACGCGGGTGAAACCGGAGGGCGTGGCCATGGTCTCGAGTTTACCCAAAGATTTTTAATCATTCCGAGCGTGGTGCTAGAATTAAATTCACAGTCCACTAAAAAACTGTCTATAGCGCCAAAAGAAGTTTTCACTTCAAAAACACAGATTTATTTTATGTTCTTTAACCGTTTTGTACATTATTCAAATGGTTTATTAATCGAATAACAAATTATTCGAATCATCATTCACGATTCATTCCGTGTCGCCTTTTCAAAATGAAACAAAATTAATGATTCTTCTGTTCAGAACAACTGGGTTTGATATGAATCGAACATTATCGTGGGGGTTGTCGCACCGCAAGCTATTAGTTGCTGTCAAGTTACGTGAACATTACGAAGTGGTAGAATTACATTACATCATGATAATTAAAACGAGTTTATTATGTTTGTTACTAAGCTGCAATCGTTAGCTTACACTAGAAAATTATGGTAAGATCTAGAAAGCACCTTCACCACTAAAACGCCTAAACTTTATAATACCTACTTTTTTGTTTTAATTACAATAACGAAGTACGTATAGCGTATCCGTACTGTATCTGTTATTGTCACTTAACCATAACTAGTATGTGGGGGAATAAGACAGTTTATACAGCAGATAAGAAAACTGCCACAATTAGCACAAGTAGGTATTGAAAAGTTTTCATTGGATTTCATCGTTATCTAAATGATTTTTGACTATCACTCGACGCTTCCATCGTTTTGTAATTTGTGGTCACAAAAGGCTTGAAAAATAAATTCATATTTAGATTGAAGAATTCAATCAGATGTAAAATCAAGTTTCAGGTGATTTTTTGTGTGTCAATAAACATGTGGTTCGCTTGGTGGCAGCCGGTAGCCGTTGCTCATAAACGTCTGCAACTACACTTTTTTATAATAAAAAGTGACGTGACGAGATAGACATTTGCCTGATGGTAAGCAACACGCATGCCTATATCAGCACAGAGTCACGCAGATGTAGGACCATGAAGAGTTCAAATCATTACTTAGCCTTGCACTACACTCCGCTCATTACCCAGACATATGTATAATATGCTTCATCTATATGCCCTGTCAGTTCTATGAAAACTTTGCCCTTCAAACCGGAACCCAGTGATGTTTGCAAATCAGAGATGCAGAATCAGAATGATTGAATATTTGTATGTGAAATTATCTTTTATAATCTCGATGTATTATTACATATATTATCTAGCTTTCATAAATTAAAAGTCCCCCGCTCATTTCCACGGAACATTTTAAAATATCCGCCAACACGAGAGCTAGTTTCGCAAAAAAATTTTACGTGAAAAACTCAGTTTTACTCACAAAGTACGAGTTTAGTTTCTGCCGCCGAGGGCACTCGGAGACGTTCCCTGGACAAATTGCACTCGAGAGGGCCATGAATACCTACCGAGACGAGGTTCGTGCGATCACCGGCGTTTTTCCTCTGTTTGTGTGAACAAAGTTTTGTAGGTCACGTCGGTCCTTCTTAATGATAACTTGCGATGTACTTTATGAAGTATCTCTGTTTTTTTTGCCCTACTTAGTTGTTAATAAATAAAAGTAGGCGTGTATTATATGGATTGCGGGGAAGTAAATTGATTTAATGTTACTGAATAATTTTATTGATGCGAACTTTCCCATGAAAACAAAAAAACATTCAGCCGCATGGATATTATCCTCAATTTTTTAAGACGATTAAAAAACATTGCAAATACCACAATTATGCCCCATTAATTTCTTTAGGCATTAGAACCTATCTTCCCGAAGTGTATTGTGCTTATTTTTCTGCAATAATTGTCAGCGAAATAAAAATTGTGCTCCCGATTTGAGCAAAATGTTTCGTCAATGTATTATGTTTATATTCTGTACACAGTTATAATAGTAAATCTATTATATTTATTTAGTAGTTATATAAACAGTGAAGTTATAGTCTATTGAAGACTCACTTCGAAAATTGGTATGTAAGTAATTGAATAGAACACTAGAATTAGCTGCGACTTTGTCTGCTTGGAATTTAGAACAGATCTAATTCCTAAAAAATTGATATTTTCGGAATAAAAGGTCGTTTATTTGCTATTTCTGGTAATCTGAAGTAATCTAGTATACGTGTTCCAAAATTCAGAACATTCAGCTCCTACTACATGATTGAACGACATCAAACTCAATATCTCAATATTCTAACTTTCACATTTATAATTTTAGAAGTAAAGATAAAAAGCATAGAATATGCTATAAGTGTTCTACTCATAACATATTTGGATTCAAAAACCGTTTAGCAGTAGCATGATAGCAATAAGATAGCGAAACCCAATTTAGATAATCCGTATGCGTAGAACCGCGGCGGGCACGGTTGCAAAAACCACACGTGTGTATCCGTTCTAAGCTCCGTTTTCCGCATTCCCTTCTAAATTTCAAATGCTGCTCTACAAGTACGGGGCCGTACTCAGGTTAAGGAAAATATATGTAAATTGTAGTGGTTTGGAACGATTGCCATTACTATTGTTTTATATGTATTATGTATGATAGATATGAAGATAGATAGATAACTCTTTATTATGACAAGAACAACCAGGAATATTATACAGTAAAATAGTTGTACTTACTTGTTGTAAATGGTGGCTTTATTGCTGAGGGTAATCTCTTACAGGCTTAAAAAAATTTGCGTAAATACAAGGTACATATAATGCTAACACAGTATAAGTAGTAGTAATGGTAAGACTCTTTCCGGAGTCTACTACTAGTCGACTATTTCGGGAGGACTACGCATCTTTGCTGGTTATTCAACTGCCAAACGGTAATGGGCAAACAGAGTTGGTTGGTCTGATGTTAAGTTTGGTCTGGGCCATGTTTCCAAAAAAAGGCATAGAGATAAATGTAATTAAATCTTTGGGTGATGAGCACAGTGCAGTGCTAGGTAATGATTAGCTTTTCATGTTCATCTTCATAGATGTGTGACACTATACTGTTACAGGCATGTTCTGCTCACTCCGTCATTTTATATAAAAATAAATTTGCATTGAACAGCACGAATGAAAAAAATGTAAAACAACACACAAGGTAAAAATCTTTGCACTCTAGTGCAACACATAATTTTTCATCCCACCTTACCGAGGAAATGTAGTTTTAGTCAACTCTTTTGGCGTCAAATAAACTTCTTTGTCTTTAGAATCACGTATTTCGGGGTTTCACTTCTATTCAATTTTCTTGTTTTTAACCTAAGGTTTTAATTTTGAGTTTATTAGCCATGGTTTTAAAAATTATAATAATATGACGTGCAAATATGGAGAGTTCACCGGTTGAGGTAAGGAGTGTCATCAGCGTACATGAAAAGTATACGCCAAAAAGCATTAAATTATGGTAGCGCCACATTATCGTCAGGGTAAATTTTATTCTATTAGTAACTATTTTAGTCGTCAATAATATTAAATTATATAACTGGGCATACTTCAATTCGTTTACAATTGATTCATTCATAGCATTTTTAAATGTTCTACCATTAATATGAGATAACATTCCTTGCCTCTATCCTCCATACGTGAAAAGAAAATTACGCGCAAAGGATTTAAAAAAAAGTACACCAAGGAGGTTCAGAGCCTGAGTATTTAAGAAATAAAAAAAATGTGTGAGGAATTCGGCACCAAGAAGGTAGAGGTTTAATTGTGTTTTTAATTCAAAAACTTAGAGTACGCGATGTATGTTCTTATTTGAAATTTACTTTACTCTCTAGAGGGTAAGAGTAAAAAAACGACTATTGCACCCTGATATCAATTCGTTTACAATTGATTAATTCATAGCATTTTAAATGTTCTACCATTAATATGAGATAGTACACCAAGGAGGTTCAGAGCCTGAGTATTTAACAAATAAAAAAAAAATATGATGAATTCGGCACCAAGAAGGTAGAAATAAATGGGTAGCAAAAGTACACTTTTAGAGGTGGTGGGATGACAAAATAATTGTTGAACTTGACTTGACGCTTTCTACTATTTGGCATTGTAAATAAGATGAATTATTTTCCCAATGCTTAGTTATTAGATGAAAAGTTTGACCACGTGGCCAAAAAAATATCTGTGGTCGAATTTATTATTTCTTAAAATATTTTTACTTTAAAAACTTTGTATTTTTCTTTTTCTACGCTCTAAACTCCGATTCGTGCCTGCGTCCTCACCGTGTCTTCTCTCCAAGGGTATAAGCGTTATATTTTCCTCTTCGCGTGAACTCCAACATGTTTTTATATGTAGTTCGTTTATTAGGCGGAAGTTGAACGTATGAATTTATGAGCTGCCGGCTGAGTGCCAGTTCCCCGAATTAGCTAACTTGGTTTTGTTCGTACTGCAGTATTTGTATACTGCGCCAGAATGAGGGTCGTGCTTTTCGAGTATAATTGCATTGATTTAAGGCCGAATTGTGCCAAATCAGCTTTATAGCCAATAGTTCTATTTATAACTATAAAAAATCAATTTTATTTATAACTAGCAGCATCCCTTGGTTTTACGGCGTAATTCTCGTTTCCGTTTATTTCTCGGGATAGAGAGTAGCCTATGTGCTATTGCAGTCTGTATTCAAAGTGGATTTTAAATTTCAGCCCAATCCGTTCCGAAATTTTGACATAATTGAGCAAAAAATATCGAAATTTACGCATTTCTAAAATTGGTAAAATGATCATAAATTTATCCAAAATCAACATTACATATCTCTTAGAAGAATAAAACTACTGGTGCCTTAGATAAAAAATAAGAAAAACTCTTTGACTGGTGTCATGTGTATTTTTTTTTCTATATTGCACTTGACCGCCATTTCGCTTGTTGTTGGTCTATAATGAAGCGTCCTAGTCTAGTTTCACATTCCGAGAACTACCCCCACGGTAGAACTATTTGAGCTCCACCTATTACCCTCGGCATAAAGCAATCGTAAAATTGCACAATTATAACCGTAATATGGCATTTTTAAAGTGATTTTATAGCCCCGAGGGGGGCCGTAAACTGGGTTTATGGGGCGAGCTAACATCCGGGGTAGCACTTGACGGCTTTCAAATGCTTTCAATCCGTTTGATGCTTTTATAGCATCCTGCTTACGTTCCGTTTGTGATGAGTTAAAATGCACGACGCGAAGTATTATTCAGGGCTGCAAGCGCGAATACGCAAGTTGTGTGAGCAAGTGAGATGGGCATAGAAATAAGACACGTATACGTATATCTCTGGGTGACAAGTGGAAGGCAGTGCTAGATCATTAATACTCTTCATGTTCCAATACGTGCTCCGCTGTGCTGTTATGGGTGAGTGTTGCTTATCATTAGCCGCACGTCCTACTCGATCTGTCCCTCTGCACTATAAAGAGTCCAGCGCAGTGCTGGTAATGATTTGGACTCTTCATGTTCCAATAGCTGCATGTCACTGTGTTGTTATGTGGCAGGCATGATGGTTACCATCAGGTACATGTCCTACTCGTCTCGTCACTATTAAAATAAAATAAAAAGATGTGGTGTAATGGAACATCAAGTAGGAACGAAGATAATATAGGAGCAACACAATTTGCAAAAGTAAACTGCTCAATTATGTTATACCATAAGGTACGATCGTCTGAAAAATGAAGTTGCCAACATTACACTGGTCACGGGCAGTTTTTACGCACCACTTCCTTTTTATGTTTTTCTTACGGATTTAGTCTGTCATTCTTTTCAGTTTGGTCGCTCCTCCAAGCCTCCTGTAAGAAACTTTCCAAAAAAAAAAGTTTATGCGACGCGTGACACCAATAAATCGTATGGAAAATTAGATGACCTGCCTGAAATGAAATTTGTTTTGCGTAGAATTTTAATTGGTAGAGCACTCTTTGAGGAGTCCATGGAACCAGGGAAGTATCACACTTTTCCCAGTTATTCTACCACCAGATAGCAATGGGCATATATCACTGTGTTCCGGTGTTCCGGTGTGAATGTTCAGATATTTTATTTTAGTAAATAACAATACAAACATAGAGCAGTCTTCTCCAATTTTTGTCCGCAAGCCAACAAGTATACCAAGTATTATACGTTAGTTTGCCCCAATTGCCAAGACGTGACACATTTTCAGCTATTTCCTGAATTTTATATAAGTTAACATCAAAATGCTGCAAAGAAAACGATGTAATGCGAGGCAAAGTGTAAAGTGTAAAACTGTAGTTTCAGGTCAAGTGTACCTAACAAACAACTACGAGTATAAGTGTAGGCTTTTACTGTCATCGATGCTTTTACAGTTTTGCTCATTTTGTTGCCGATGTTGGGCTCGAGTAATGGACGGTTGCGATATGGGAGAAATAAAACCAGATATATTACTTTTTTTTTCAATTTGTTGTATGTTTTTGCATGCCGAAAGGCAGTGTATGGTGAACTGCTTCTTGTAACCATTCCATCTGTAAATGTACCCATGCTACGCAAATAAATAATTATTTTACTTACTTTACTTTAAAATTAAACAGTTTAAGATTTAACTACTTCATTAAAAACGTGTGATAAGATGCTACATGAAAATAATAACGTCAAATAAAATTTTAACCGGATAAGGGTTTTCGGCGATGGTTGGACCAAGGGATTTGTTTCAGTTTGTCGGGAAGCAATCACTGGTAGTGATTGTGAGTTTCCTTTCTATTTAGTTTAATTTTGAGAAATATTATGCCGGGGTACACATTTTTTTTAATAGTGTTGTCCTCGGCTCGGATACCGCCTCACCACAGGGTATTTTGCCTATTCCATACCTATGTATTAGTCTGTCATTACTATTGAGTTTAACTGTAAAGGAAAACATGGTCAGGAAGGCAGCGGGTTCTACGAAAGGCTTCTTTTGATGACATGCGTTTTCCGACCACACGAGCAACGTGGAGGATTTTGACCATGTCTCCCTGTGAGAAAAGGCACCGAGTCCCAGCAGTGGGAATATGGATGAATCACCCATTTTGGGTTACTCATTCGGGCTTTTATCGGATACATTTCAGAGAGTGTGCGACTGATCTGTATGATCTAATATCACCTTGCCCTTTTGTATCGAACTGCTTGTAGTTCGAAAAATTGACATCGTTTCACGGTTGATATTTCACAGACTCGAATGAAGAGGTTTGACTCTACTTTTGGCATTGGAATGTCTAGGTGGTGTAATGCGTAGCCTGAGTGGGGTTTTCCCGATGGTGTGTCTTCATGATCGTGAGTGAATTGTTTTTTTCTAGGTACGCATGTTCCATCGTAGACCGCATCGTCGCTTAACATCAAGCGAGATGGCGTTCTAGTGGAAACTTATAAAAGTTAAAAAAACATAAAGTCTTTCGATCTTTCTGCCTGTTCTTTCTTTCTTTGTTGCTGGTAATTAATTATACGCTTTAGTGTTTAGGTAGTCTTTTTATTATCCTTTGTGAAACGCAGAAAAATAAATAAATACGCAATACCCACGCAATACGATATCACTTACGTACCACTTGCGTACCACTAAAACGCTCGTCATTTAGTTGTTTTATGTTTATTAGGTTTTGACTGTGGTTTAAAAAAAAAGACAATTACATAATTTTATTATTTTAATTAATAATAATTTGGTGAAAGTTGTTAGACACAATTAAAGATACCCACGATATGCGTAAGATTGTTCGACTTACTAGCGTTTTTGAATTGAAAAGTTTTTTCTTTATTATGACGCGTAGGGCTTTTTTGTGCTGGGAAGTGTTTAATCTGTGGCTGGGAAGAAGTAATTAATTGAACTCGCGAGATTGTCACCGTTATCGATGCTTATGTATATCGTAGAGACTGCAGGCCCGTGAACAAAATGTATGGGTCAAATGAACCACCAGGAGACCTATGTAGGATGATAGAAGGGTATAAAATAATAAGATTGAACACTATGCCGTCACTTGAAAGATGTCCAACTGAGTGGAGGTGAAGATAGGGGGTTGTAAATCTCGATAATTTTTCCTTGCCACATGATTTTTAGTTAGTACGGCATTGCGGAATAATGGATTAGAAGAGGTATCCTATATATCTCCAGGTGATTAATTTGACCCATAAATTTTGTTCACGGGCCTGCAGTCTATAAGTACATAAATTATAATGTGTGTTAAAGTTTTGCTTTTGTCGCATATTCGCCGATTTTTTACTGCATAATGATGTCATTTCGCGTATTCCCTATGCCTTTCACCGCTGGCTGCTCGGCTATGGCGCTGAAAGCATGGGAACGCTGTAAATGGTGCTAAAATAGCCTGAATGGGTGCACTAATGCTTACCCGATGTGGCTGTATTGCTGTAGTTGTTAGTGCACTGTAAAATAAGGAATTTACAAGTAGTCTTATATCACCGTTTCCAAATCAATAAAAGTTTACTGATTTTTTTCACACAACACCATCTAGCCGTAAACTAAGCTACTTCAACATTTATGATTTTAAATAGTTCGTGAGGTCGATTGCCTCTCAGAAAAAATATTTATATGATGCATGTAAATATTTGTTGTGTTCTCAGTGTTTATATGTATTGTATATCTGTATGTCCAATTATTTATGTATTGTATTAGCTAGCTGGCTCTGAGAATCCAAGATTTGCATGCTTTCGGGGCTAGTGCTACCTACTTAATGGTAAGCATATGTCTGTCCATAACAACACAGTGTCCATGTGTGTGTGATTGGTCCAAATGTTTAATAGTTCACGAGATTAGCGCCTACAAAAAAACAAGCTATTCAGCTTTAGGTATAGTCTATATACATTTAATGTAATGTTCTTAATCAAATCGATAAAAAAACATGGTTGTTGAATAGGGGTACGGTTGGAATAGGGTTGTTAAATATTTTTTTAGTATTTGTTGTTACAGCGGTAACTGTAACAGAAACACACCATTTGTGAAAATATCGACTGTCTAATTATCACGGATCTAGTAATAAAACATGGTGAAAGATCGAAAGACGGACAGACAACGGAATCCTAATAATATAATCCCTAATCCCTGTTCTCTGGATTATCATCATCAGCCCACCCTAGTCCACTACTGGACATCTCCCCCATGACACGCCACTCATCCCTATCTTTCGCTTTTCATAATATTTGGATATGGAACTCTAAAAATTGTCAATTTTATTTACCACAGGGCTTGCTCGCGGATGCTACCAACGAACTCGCATGTTTCCAACCTTGAACAAATCGTTCAATTACAACGTTGGCAAGCCTCAAAGTTCGGAGTTTAAAACTCCACAGAATTGAAGGAATTTCCCTTTTTGGCGTCCTTGTGTAAATAAAGTCGGAGTCTGCGGACAGTGCGCGACCCCGGTGTGACTTTGCATAATTTGTGCTTCATTACGCAAAAATGTAGGGCAAAAGCTGAAAATATTCCTGGGATAAACCGACATGTTTTGCCACAAAAGGAGACAAAAGTCCTCATTTTTGGGTTATCTATTTACCTATTTGTTTTTTTAATGTTGATTTTATTTCCAACTAGCATCGTTCCGCGGTTTTCCGCGCAGTTCTAATTCCCGTAATAAATAACTAGTCTATAAAATATGTTATTCGAGACTATAGTTTGTGTTCCAAATGTAATTGAGCAACAAAACATCTAATAAATGTCCACACTTTGACATTTATGACATTGTGAAATAATATAGTTCAGGATCCCTGGTACAATTTTAATACTATCAAGCTAATTTTGCGTGAATACCTACATTTTGATGAGAAGCCCAACAATTTCATACAAGAAACTCTCGATTCTGGTAGCTAACACAGATAGCTAGGATAAAGTATTTCTTAGCGTAGGACCACTCAATAGGTTTACACCTGACCAACATTTCGCTTGATGTTAACCAACAATGCGTACTAATACGTAATAAGTGTTTACTTATCAAAGACCCAGCCTTGCCTCACGATAAAAGTTAAGGATACTGATTAAAAAAAATTGCACGTCAAATTCGGCACGTCTTCATACACGATATAATTTATCGCCAAATTAAAAACATTTATTCAAAGAAATAAGGCTAAGGTTCATAATGATAAGCTATGCAGTATGCTAAGCAGATTGTTCCTAGAATTGAGGATATCCGCTTCTACACACTGGGCCAGTTTGGTGGATTTTGGCCTTCACTCTCTCTTTGTGAGAACAAGTCAGAGTTCTAGAAGTCGGAACAAAAAGTAGGCAGTTTGTTTTGGTCTACCCCACCGGTTGTCTCAAAGATATCACTCTAAGTGATGTGGTCGCGAATTGGTACTTTATTGCAAGATTTCAAGTTGTGTCTTTTGTTTCTAAAATTAATCCAACGCTACTACTCAGATCTTGATAGCTAGTAACCTATCAAATTTTTAAGTAAAGTATCGTAAGTAGTTTTTTTCTAACGAAGTCAAAGAGACAAAATGTGTTTGAAGTCTCATTATTAACCGACTTCCAAAAAAGGAGGAGGTTGTATTGTTAATATGACATTTTTAAAACAAATAAATTTAACTTAAATTTGGTCTTTCCCATGATTTTACTCAGTTGTTGCGCGACATAGTTATTGTTTTGCAATAAAAAAACAGGTTCATTATAAATGCGTAAATCAATATTTTTATCAAATAAATTATTTGATTAATAATAATGCATGTCCAAAATTATCGCATGCATTTAGAACTGGCGAGAAATAAGTCATGGCCAATCCGATTAAAAACCAAATGACAAGATAAATATATGTACATATTTTGTTTAGATAAAGATCTTGTGTTTTGATTAAATTCCTGATTAATTAGTTACGTGATACGCGAGAATCACAAGCATTTTTACGTATTTGGTATTATTAAATGCTGAGTATTTACCGTGGTTATATGAAGTCACTTATATTTCAATGTATTTTCATGCACAATGTTCACGGGTACCTAGTGCATTGAATAACCGTGAAAATTTAGAACAATATTTTTAATTGAAGTGCTTGTACTTTACTGCTTTGCGGTGAAGGTGGTGAAGGAAGTCCAAAATTGGTTAGATACCTATGATACTTTCCCAGAGAACCATACATAGAGAAATATCCATTTTTCTTTAATCAAAAGACAATCATATTAAATAACTTTATTTGAAATCAAATACGTGTTGTCCTCATGCCTATAGCTAAGGCCACATCCATATGGCGTCGAGCGCGGACATAGCACAGGCTGCTTCTAATTCCATTCAAATTTTATACGAAATGCTTGGAAATAAAGCGCAATTTAGGACACACTGATAGCTTGGTTAAGACGCGCCATTTCGTTCGTCGATGTGTCCTAAATTGTGCTTTATTTCCATGCATTTTGTATGAAATTTGACTGCATTAGGCAGCCGTTTTGGCCATGTCCGTGCCCGTGGCCATATAGATAAATGTGGCTTTTGTCTCAGTTATCATATCACAGAAGACTAGTAAATACTACGAAAATACGTTTCCTTTCACGTCCGCTACTGGCGGTATTTTAATTTTTTCATTTATTTCTTTTTATAGTCAAGTTTTATAGAAAAAAACATGTGCCTGATGGTAAGCATCATGCCTGCTCATAACAGAACTGTGTGACGCAGCTGTTGTAACATGAAGATTACAAATCACTACGTCGTAACACGCTGGTTATTCATGGCTGGTAATTTCTCTGGAAACGTTGCCCTTCAAATTGGAACACATGAACATTACTACTTGGTGGTAGAAGAACTGACAAAGGTGTGGAATCCGCTAAGAGTCCTTCCACTACAAAAAAATCCTGTAATTGCATGACGATTACCTAGAAGCTAAGTACTACGTATTCATACTTCACCTATTAGACTGCTATTTTGTTAGTGGTCCTTTGGGTAAATAAATTAAATAAGTATCAGTAAGCCCTCATTTATTCAAGTGGCGTTATAAGCGGCAAGTACAATGTTTCGCTCGTCACGGGGTGCAATCAACTAAGTGACTGAGATTGAGGACAGGTCAGTTACCAGCCAGACAGTATCCTAGTTTCAGTATTCCATTTTCAATAAGAACTCTAGTTTTATACACCTGTACAATTTCAGACAGTATTTTAGTTTTAGACACCGATTTGAGATATAATTTTAGTTTTGAAGTATTACAGTTTTTGAGTAGACTACAGTTTTTAACAGTAGTCCAGTTTTAGACTTTCAGGTTGACACTGAAGTCCAGTTTCAAACATAGCTCCGGTTTCTGATAGTGCACCAGTTTTAGGCGGTTTTCAGTTTTGCATTAAAGTAAAATTTTAAACAGTAGTACTTCAGTTTTAAGTTTTTCAGTTTGAAGTTACGGCTGGTCTAGTCGCGAGAACGGCGCCTGCCGATCTGGAGACCCCGGGTTCAAACCCCACGCGCACCACTGTCTTTTCGAAGTCATGTGCGTAATGCCGTTAACTTAAAACGGTGAAGGAAAACATCGTGAGGAAACCGACATGTACCTAGAATCTTTCGAAGTCATGTGTCATCCACCAACCCGCACTGGGCCAGCGTGGTGGATTATGGTCTTAACTCTCTCTTTGGGAGAGAAGGCCCGCGTCCCAGCAGTGGGAACATCTAGTGGGCTGTTGATGATGATGATGAGTACTTCAGTTTTAAACCTCCAGGTTGACACTGGGCTCAAATTCAAACAAAATTCAGTTTTTGACAGTGCACCTATTTCAGACAGCAATCCAGGTTTAAATAGTAATTTTCAGACCGGACTTCAGCTTCAGACAAAATCTTTGGAGACAGTAATCTGGTTTATAACGTTACCCCAGTTTCAGACATACATCGGACAGTAATCCAGTTTTGCCCAGTTTATTAGATACTGACTGCGCCCGTGATACTTTTTTTTTCTAAATAAAAAGTGACGAGACGAGCAGGACATGTGCCTGATGGTAAGCAACATGCCCGCCACATAACAGCACAGTGACACGCAACTATTGGAACATGAAGAGTCCAAATCATTACCTAGCACTGCACTGCGCTCATCACCCAGAGTTCTGAGATGTTATATCTTTAAGTCCTGTAATTTCTCTGGAAACATTGTCCTCCAAACCGGAACACAATAATGTTTTTACATTACTGCTTGGCGGTAGAATAACTGGCAAAGGTGTGGTACTTCCCCAGGCGGACTCTGCTAGGAGTCCTACCACTACAAAATGAATATTACACGAAATTAATATATGTACGAGTAGTATAATAGTAATAAAAGTAACAACTTCCAGCATATTTTAACCAACGGTAACTAAAATAACCCGAGATCGACATGGGCTATCATAGCCAAGATAATATACCTACTTAGTTTCAGCTGTATCCGTTTCCCGTCAGGTATATTGCCACTTCATTTTTGTTGATTACGTTGATTTATTTCAGTATTTTGCTTTTTAATCACAACTTATGGACGCTATGCAAATAAACTCTCTTGGTATACAAATAAGTATTAAATAAAATAAAAAATCGACATCAGTTGCTGTGCTTATTCGTATATAGTAATATCCAGTACACTTTGTAGAGTAGAAAATGTTCAAAACGTTAGCCTTGCGTACTTTGTGGTCGAGTCGGTCAGCTTTGATGTGTGGAGTGAATCCGGACCTTCGTAAAGCGCTCGTGAAAACTCGGCTTATGGATTTCAACTTCGGATAATTGAAACTCTGGCTTTAGCTGTCGGTATTATACTAAAATGATTGCAAATTTAAAATAATCCATCGTATTTCGCATTCCAATTTTGATGAGCCGAAAATTTGCAAAAAAATAGTTGCATAAACACGTATAAAAAAAAGTAGCCCATTTGATAATTCCGCTTCAAGGGATTTTCAGCCAAAGGACGGAGGGATATAATCATTATTTAGGGATATAATCCAACACGCTGACCAAGTGCGGGTTGGTGTAGATAACGTATATTGTCTTACCAGCTCCGTTATCTCCGAGAAGCGTTGACACAGAGTTGACTTTCTTCTAAGTTAGAATGTTCTATCATCGACCGTATCATCGCTTAAAATGAAGTGATATAGTGGTCAACCATTATGTTCTTTTAAAATTGTTAATTTGAAATAAAAAAAAAATATCCTTGAACTTCGATATCATGTAACAATGACACTGGAATTGATTGTTTTATCAAGACTTTTCAAATTCAGGAAGAGACCTTCACACTCTGGTTTTTCGCTGACCACTTGTGCATTAAAGACCTTGACTGTGTTACTTGCAGCTTGCATCCACACAATATAATCTATCGTCATGCTGTAGATGGCATGCTGCAAAGTACTTTGACGGTTGCATTGAGCATGGTACCTATTAAGGTGGTAAAAATCGTTAAAAAAAGAATAAATAGTTTTTTTGGGAGGAAGTCATGCAATCAGTCATTGCGACTATAAGCAGATGAGGTGATTGTTTTGGCCTTACTTCCAATGGAGTCTTCCATTGCCCTTTCTCTTACAATAATGATTGTGTTGTCTCAATCAAACACTCAATGTCCGGTCACTTTTTGAGCCGACGTTTTAGATTTTGGGTTAACCCGCCAGTTCAATCAGGTGTTTTCGGTCACAGCTTATAGTAAAAGTATAAAATCATGCTAAGTAACATTTCTTTTATTACAGTTGGGTTCCGTAGACGATGTGAAGAAGTGCGTCCACTCAGTCAGCACACGCCGCGACTTGCGGTCATGGCGCTTCGGAGATAGTGCTAGGTAAGACCATATTGACTTTACTAAATCACCATAAAATCCTAATGGAATGAACATACACATCATCATCAGTCTGTGTTCATCCACTGCTAGACATGGTCTCTCCCATAAATGCCAATCAGCCTGTTCCTTGGTCTCACGTCTCCAACCGCCACCAGCGCTTTCCTATATCGTCACTTCATCTAGTCTAATGAAAATACAGTTTCTTTTATGTATTGAAATTGACCTCAGATGATCTCAACTGCGCAACGACTTTAAACTAGCGCAGAAAGCACAGGACATTCAGGCCGCTAGTTAAGCGGTGCTATTTAGTAGACAGGCTAGGCTGTTAATTGATCGACTGGTTAAGCTAATTGGCTCTGGCGACATATATACCTATCACGCGTGATCCCGTTTAAACTACAAACAAATGAAATATTTATGCAATTCAATATCATTCAATTACTAAATCTATAGGAAAATCATGCACTCATCTAAAATACCTAGATTTAGTAGCGGTCGAGGATGGAGCACGTTTATTCGAAGGACTTGTTTACTCTGGATTTCAAGGCATGTTATGCCTACCGTTGAATCGTGAAAAAGTCACGTAGTCACGTTCTCACTAGCACGATTGAATTTCCGTGCTAATTCAGCATCCATATGAAATATCCGTCATCCTTCGCAAAGCAAAGAACCTAAGTAAATATGCGATATCATTTTGTAGAAAAATATCGACGCTGTTGCATGGAATCGAGTCCTTTTTTAGGTCAAAGGATATGTGCGTTTGAGCTTATGCTGAAGATTAAGAAAGGGCAGAAGTTTTTTGAAACTTGAAATATTGTACGTTCTTATGATGTTATTATTTTTTCATTTAATTAATCGAATTATTTATTTTATAGAATCACTAAACACATTTCATTTCTCTTCATATTTTGACGTGACAACGTCTTATAAATTGGTTTGCCGGGTGACACTTCAAGAAACTGCGTTACGCTCCGCTCACGTTATGCGCTCACAACGAGAGCGAGTGAGAGGCACGCGTCCCTTCCACTCGGGCATGGTTAGCCCGCCTAAGAGCGAGAGAGACAGACATAAAAAGTGAAAGGCACGCGTCCCTTCCGTAAAATTATTTTACCACTCAAAGTCGTTGTCACGTAAAACTTTCGCCCGTATACCGACTTTACAGGCAACCAATTTTTTTTACAAGAAATTATGAACGGTTGTAAAATAAACTGATGTTAATGAAACTACACTACATTTTTTGATGAAGTTGAGTTTTGTACAACGGCCTTTATTAATGTCTAGTCTTCTTTAACAGGACAAAGTAACTATCTTGATACTTTATCATTTACTATATAGTAGTAGTGCTCCGAGGTTTCACCCGCGTAGTTCCCGAAACCGTTATTTTTCCGAAATAAAAATAGTCTGTGTTATTCCAAACTTCTAGTGCTATTATAACATATCTATGTACCAAATCCCTTTAGTGGTTTTTGCGTGAATAAGTAACAAACATACATCCGTCCATTCTTACGAGCATTCGCGTTTATAACATTAGTAGGACATATTCTAATGGTCCGTATCAAAAAGAAAGAGAAAAAAACGAACTTGTATTTTTATTTCGAGCGTCTAATCTAATAGCACGGTGTTGCTAGGTAACATCTATCAGAACATATGTCATAAGATAATCACTCATAGTCTGATTGCTGAATTCAATTAATCTAGCGTACTTTCGATTTTTTCGACATTGTCAATAAAGCTATGATTTATCAAGCAAGGTTTAGTTTTATAACGACAAAAATGAAAAATGTTAATTGTGCATCACAACTTAACCTAGGTGCCTAGTTAAAATATTTTTATGAATATATTTTTATAACTCCAACAAAAGGTTTTTTTTGGTTTTTAGTAATTATTTTTGTGTAATTTGCATTGTTTCATTAATACCATTATTTTTAACATGTTATATAACTATTCACTTTACTTAACAGTTAAGAAAATATTGCTAAAAATGTGGCATTTGAGATTCAAGATACGTAGTATGAAGCACACTGCTAATTATCTATATATATAAAACTCAAAGGTGACTGACTGACTGACTGACTGACTGACTGACTGACATAGTGATCTATCAACGCACAACCCAAACCACTGGAGGGATCGGGCTGAAATTTGGCACACAAGTAGATGTTATGACGTAGGCATCCGCTAAGAAAGGATTTTGATAAATTCTACCCCCAAGGGGGTGAAATAGGGGATGAACGATAGTATGAAACTTTTTATTCCTTGGGCATATTTGCATGAAATTTCATATAAATTGAGTTTGGCTAAAATCATGAGGTACGTATTACAGTGTTTATCGAAATTCAACCTTCAAAGGGGTGAAATAAGGGATGAAAGTTTGTATAGAAACGTTTTATTCCTTAGGCATATTTGCATGACATTTCATATAATGTGAGATCGGTTAAAATCATGAGGTACATGTTACAGCGTTTATCAAAATTCAATCCTCAAAGGGGTGAAATAAGGGATGAAAGTTTGTAGAGAAACTTTTTATTCCTTGGACATATTTACACCAAATTTCGTAGATAAGTGTGGCCAAATTTCAAAATTCAACCTCTAAAACGGGTTAAATGGGGGATGAACGTTTCATAAATATTAACACACCGGGCAAACTCTTAGGACATACTTAAAATATTTCACACATGTATTATTTTTATAACGTAGGCAGTAAGCAGCCACCAAGGGAGGATTTCTCAAAATTCAACCCCTAAAGAGATGAAATAGAGAATGAAAGTTTGTATGAAACTTTTTATTCCTAAGACATAATTGCATGATATTTCATATAAATTAAGTTTGGGTAATATCATGAGGTATATAGTACAGTGTTTATCAAAATTCAACTGTGAAAGGAGTGGAATTAAGGGTTGACAGTTTGTACGAAACTTTTTATTGCCAGAACGTACCCTTAAGACGTACTTAAAATTTGACACACGCATTTTTTTCTGACTTAGACATCCACTAAGTAAGGTTTTCTAAAAAACTCAACCCCTAAAAGGATGTTGTAGGGGATGAAAGTGTATTTGAAACTTTTTATTCCTTGGACATATTTGCATGAAATGTCGTATGAATTCAGTTCAGCTCTAGCATCACGAGGCACATATTACAACATTTATCAAAATTCAACCCTCAAAGGGGTGACATAGGGGATGATAGTTTATACGAAACTTTTTATTTCTTGGACATATTTGCATCAAATTTTGTAGAAATTGAGAACGGCTAATATGTATAATGAGTTATGTGTTTCTGTGTTTTTTTTTTTCAAAATATATCGTCAATGGAGTAAAATAAGGTAAGAAACTTTGTGTGAACATTTTTATTTCTTGCGACATATTTGCTTTAAACTTTGTAGGATATGAGTACGGGAAAAATAATGAGCTATGTAATACAGAGTTTTCCTAAATTTAATCCCGAGGAAATTATAATAGGGGATGAAAATATTATATTAACGCACAGGAGATACTTACATTTTCGCATATGTATTTATTTTATAAAGCAAGCAAGAAAGAAGGATATTTTTCAAATTCATACTACGTAATAGTGGATAAAATTTTGTACAAACTTTTTAGCCCTTGGACATGTTCTAAAGACAATAACGAAGAGCTTTGACGGACTATTTTTGTTATAACAACGTCTAGGCTGTGAAAGGCGTTCACAGACTAAGTAGCGAGATACTCTAAGGCGTTGTTTGAATGGATATTTCATGATGATTACAACGCTGGTGTATCCAAATTGAGACTGAATCGGTTTCTTCTAGGATAGAAAGCTCTACCGTAGACCGCATCATCACTTAACTTCAGGCGACATTGTGGTCAAGAGTAAACCTATAGCAGTTAAAACATTAATTTGCATGAAAATTAAATTAATTAACTATGGCAAAAATAATGAGCGTATTCGTTTTCCAAAATTTAACCCCTGAGATAGTAAAAAAGGGGAATTAAAAATACATAGGAACGCATAAGCTACCCTTAGGCCTATTATAGATGAGCATTATTTATGTTATTATTTGACGCTCACGCTATCTAAGTAGAAGTCTAAAATAAAAAAACTTACTGAACGCGAGCGTAGCCGCGGGTTAAAGCTAGTTATACATATAATAGGTTACAATACATACAAATAAATGTTACGTCAATTTTGATGTTTTTTGGTATACTATGTAGGAAATAAACTAATGTATTCTATTGTGGTATGCTGAATTTTATTTGTTCAATTTTTTTTCTAAAATAAGTTTCATAATTTTATATTCTGAAATAACTGCCGTGACGTGATATTGTGCTCCGTGTTTACAAATAGTTTTTTAGTGAATAAAAATGGCTAAAACACTGGAAAACCTGGTTCGTGGTTTGACGAAGACTGTGGAAGACCTCGTGAACAAAGTGGAATCACTGCAATCCAAGATAGACTTGCAATCTGAGCAAATTGCAATGTTAACAACACAGAACAAGGAGAAAACTACCCGCAATTTGTTGTTATACACAAAGGACGGCGCTCCGAACGTCGAGGTGACTCAACAACGGCCCGTAAGAGACGCCCGGATGGCTGCAACCGCCGCAATAGCAGACATGGCCAACACTAAGAGGATCACAAAAACGAATACACCAAAGGGGATACCCGGAGGTCATACTAAGGCGAGCATAAGCGTAACGGGTTCACAACCGGCGACTCCGGCGCCGCCTGCAGCACTGGCGGCCGACGCGGCCGAGCCGCTCGCCGCGGAACCGGTTCCATTTGTAAACAAACCGGTAAACAATGACTCTGCCGGGGACTGGCAAACATCCGGACGGCGGCGGCGACGCGCCGGCAAACCGGCGACTCCCGTAGCTGTAGGTGTGGCGAAAGATGTACACGGCCTCCAGGCCGTCGAAAGGACTACATATATTCAAGGTTGGCAATTTAAACCGGATACTACGATAGATCAGGTCAGAGGATTTTTAAATAAAATCGTAAAATCCGATTACTTCGTCGAAAAACGGCAAATCCTATCTGATAAACACGCATCGTTTATAATCGGTATGCCTGAAAGCGTGTCTTCTGTCATCACGGACCCGAATGTGTGGCCAACGGGACTTCGGTTCGCGAAATGGTTTTTTCGCATTCGCTCGCAGCAGAAGCAGCAAGCGTCAGACTAGCGGCGCTGGCGGACGCGGGCGTGCCGGACCCGGCGCGCGTCGCGCCGCGCCGGCCCGGCCCCGGGCCGCGCGGGACCAACAGCTGATGCGGCGAGCGACGATACTCACAAGCGATCTGATGTTATAACAATTTGTGTGCAGAACGTGCGCTCATTAAGAAGCAAAACTAGCCGTCTTGAAGTACTTTTATTAGATAGTATGAAATGCGAAATTTTATGTCTAACGGAGCACTGGCTTAGGTCGGCCGAATTAAGAAGTGTAAATATTAATAATTTTGTACTCGCATCGCAATATTGCCGGCAGAACGTAGCCCACGGCGGCTCGTGCATTTATGTGCGTCATAATGTTAAATTTAAAAATGTGGACCGCCTCTGTAAACTATCGGTAGAACAAGTTTGTGAAATATCTGCGATCGAGTTGATAGATAGAAGGCTAACGGTAGTATGCTTGTATAGATCTAACTTGACGAGTACTTCATTATTCTTCCCTGTACTGGAACGCCTGTTCGAGACACTAGTAAATGATAACAAGGAATTCGTATTATGCGGGGACATTAATATCGATACCATTAACCCGGTTAAATCTGATTATAAAAAATTGACGGATATTCTATCGTCATATAATCTATGTAACATTGTCGACTTTCCCACTAGAGTAGACAGCAGTTCGAGCACGAGCATCGACCACGTATACGTGGGGCGCTCGGCGGCCGGCGCGGGCGGCGCGCGCGCGCGACCGCTTGCTTCGCCGCTGTCCGACCACCGCGCCGTGCGCGCCACCGTGCCCTGCGGGCCTGGCCCGGCCCGGCCCGCGCACCGCGCGCGCTGCTATAGCCGCGCCAACAAACACAACTTTGTAACTGCGGTAGCGGGAACCGACTGGGATCAAATCGAACTAAAATACAGGGGATCGCCGGACGACATGGCTCAGGCTGTAGCTAACGTATTGCAGTATCACAACGAAATATGTTTCCCCCTAAAAGTCATGCGGTATAATACGAAGCAAACAGTGTGGGCGACTAATGAGATTATTACCCTAAATAATTTATTAATTGACATGTGCCACTTAAAAGAAAAATATCCTCAAAATAGCGAATTACTAACCAAATTCGACGAATTTCAGCAAAAATATGACGATCTCTTGAAAAGCGAGAGAAGCGATTACTTTAGTAAGTATATTCAGAATTCTGACAACGTTATAAAGTCGATGTGGGAAGTTGTCAGGATGGAAACTGGTAAAACTTGTCGTCGAGTAGATTTCACTGAAATTCTGATACGACCCGACGGGTCCAGATTTCGTTCGAAGGTGCAAGCCGTGGACGCCGTGAACGAACACTTCGTGTCCGCGGCGGCCACGTGCGGCGCACAGGCGGCCGACGTCGCGCCGCCGCGCGCGCGCGCTGAGCTCGGCGCGCGCGCGCCCGCCGACCGCTCGCTGAGGTTGAGACCGTTCACTGCACTCGAAGTTTATCGAATTATTAGGTACGGAATAGCGCATAAAAATCGTTAGATATCTACGGCATCTCTGCGTCGTTACTGCACGTTGCTTCTGAGCCTGTAGCGCCTATTTTATCGTGCTTGTACAACGAATGCTGTAGAAAGGAATATATCCGCCAGCTCTTAAATATGTAAAGGTATCTCCGTTGTACAAGGGCAAAGGAAATTTAGAAGAAGTTAATAATTATAGGCCTGTCTCGATTATTCCAGGAATAGCCAAAATACTTGAGCATGGCCTGAGTTCGAGGCTGACGGAATACTTGGATAGCTGCGAGGCGATGAGCGACAGACAGTACGCGTACCGTAGCGGGAGATCCACGACCTCACTGGCAAGGGAACTCGTCCGTCGGGTAATCCACGCGCGGGAGGATCAAATGCAGGTCGCAGTTGTTTTTTGCGACCTCTCGAAGGCATTTGACGTGGCCGACCACGACGTACTGGCGGCTAAGATGAGCCACTATGGGATCCGGGGCGCTGCGCTCAATCTCCTAACGGATTTCATGACTGGGAGACGGCAGGTCGTTGTGGGTGGCGAGACGAGGTCCCAGCCATTGGAGACGGTCATCGGAGTAGCGCAGGGCTCCTCACTCTCAAATATTATGTTCTCGCTCCTCCTCAACGACCTGCCTGAGAGCATTCCTGACGGGCACGTGCTCATGTACGCAGACGACGTTGCGGTCATTGTCACGGCGCCGACTATTGAAGAGTTGGAGCGTAAGTCCAATCGAGCGGTAAATAGTCTCGGTTTCTGGTTCAGAATCAATGGGTTGATGTTAAATACTGAAAAAACGCAATTCATGCATTTCAACCTGGCCGGCCGCAAATATAGACCTCTTATAATCGGAATCGGTGATGTAAAGATTGTTCAAGTTAAGTCGACGCGATTTTTGGGTTTTCAATTGGATAGTGCACTGACGTGGGAGGACCATATTGAAGGAGTTTGTGCTAAGGTGGTAGCGCGTGCTTCGCTTTGCGGCGTGTGGCGGGATCCTACCCCAACCCATGGTCCGTCAATGCTATTTTGCATCTGTGCATTCGCTTCTGCAGTACGGGGTTGAGCTCTGGGGGCGCGCCGCCGACTGGGAGCGCGTCTTCAGAATGCAGAAACGGGCTGTACGAGCGATTGTGCGGGTGTCACAGGACACATCGGTCTTACCGTACTTCCGGTCCATGGGTATTGTGACACTGACGAGCCTGGTGTGTTTCAAGCGGCGCTGTACGCCAGGGACCACCCGGAAGAGTACAGTAATGTGGGGACACGCGAGCGCGCGGCACGACGAGGCACGGCCACCGGCTGTGCGCGGTACTGCACCACCTCGCCAAGTCTGACAGACTTGTGCATGTGTTGGCAACAGAAGTGTACAACAGACTACCGAAAGAAATAATAACTGCGTCCTCTGGGGATCGTATAAATATAGATTGAAACAGTGGCTTGTCGAACAGGCATTCTACAAGTTCTCGGAAGTGATGAATTTGAAATTTACATAATATGATAATTTATTTTATTGTTTTGTTTTAAATGTGAATTTACTATGTACTTTCGGTACATGTGACATTGTAATCGTTTATTTATTTTCTGACATTTCCTTTAGTTTACTGTATTTAATTGATTGAATTGTTGACATGGTTATTTTAATTATTCTGACATTTATTTATGACATTGAATTGATTAATTATTCTAGATAATTAATTTAAATGATATCAGAATTTTAAATAATTACATTTTAGTGTAATTGATTCATGTGTCTATTTTACTTTTTAATCTTGTGACGTGTAATATTTTTTATGAATAAAAATGATTATGATTATGATTATTCTATTTACCTAACTCGAATATTTCTTTTTCAGAAAATATAATTATTGTTTTCTGCGTCGAGATTATTAGTTATCTGTCTACATTTCATAGTTTGTGCATAATGACGTCATTTGTATGTGCAGACACGCAGGGTTTGTAAGGCGACTATAGGCGATGAACCTTCTTAGTACATATAACTATTGGTGACTCTACGAAGATAACATACAACACATTTTCGTTATTTTACTTGACAAATTCACTATATCACGCTGAAATGTTTGAACCGGTGTATTTGCTACTGCATCAAGTTCAGATAGAGGTTATCTCTGACTTTTTTAATTTTTTAAGATAACGAATAAATGTATTTTTAACCCCCGACCAAAAAAAGGGGTGTTATAATTTTGACGTCGATGTCTGTCTGTCTGTTTGTCTGTCTGTCTGTCTGTTTGTCTGTCTGTGTGTGTGTCTGTCTGTGGCACCGTAGAGCTCAAACGGATAGGCCGATTTCAATGCGTTTTTATTTGAAGATTAATACCTGTGCGGATGTTCTTAGCTATATTTGGTTAATATCGATTCAAGATGGCCGCCAACACAAAATGGCGGACAAAATCTTTCTTCACAACCTTCCTCAATATGGGTATCAAATGAAAGGGCTTGACTAGTAAAATACTATGCACTATAACAAACTTCAAATCCAAGATGGCCGCCACTTCAAAATGCCGATTTGTATTATTTTTTTCACTACTACCTCAATATGGATATCAAATGAAAGAGCTTGACTAGTAGAATATTTTGCACTATGACAAATTTAAATCCAACATGGTCGCTACCACAAAATGGCGAAATATATTTATGTTTTCACAACTTCCTTAATATGGGTATCAAATGAAAGGGATTGACTAGTAGAACGTTGTACAGATAATCCGAGATCCAAGGTCATAATCATCATCAGCCGCAAGACGTCCACTGCTGAACATAGGCCTCCCCCCTAGATTTCCGAGATCCGAGGTAGTCGGGGTTTATTCAAAATTTTGGATTTTGTACTCGTTACTGAGATTAAGCAGCGGTTCGCGGTATAGCTCGCGGCTTCACAATCTATAACTTTGGCAACATAACAATTAAATTATTTTCGGAGAAAAACCAAACCTGACTTCGACTTAAAATTAAATTTAGACGCTCGATTAAGTTTCATAATAATCTATCACCACGTCGCGTCGTCTTGAATGAAAGAACATGAAAGAAAGTTTTAGATTTGTTTGTTCATATTTCAAAAAACCACCACACCGATTTCAATAAAATTTGTTAACAACTATACAAGTGCAAATCACTTAATCAGTACAGTCAACAAAAATATCTGTCGCATCGTCAATATGAAATGAAAAGTCGTATGATTTTGATATGACGAGAAAAGCAATATAAATATAAATCAGTAATGCAGCACAGCGGTAACTCTATTTCGTAAAATGAAGTCTTCGATTGCTCGTCGTCACCACCCAGTAATTTTCTGCCGAGGAAATATACTTCAAGTTTGAAACCTCTGCCTCGCCGGAGCAATACGACCAGCGGTAAGAGATACTTGCGGTCACTTAGGGTGACCAAGTAAGCTTGAATTTGGCTACGCCATCGAAATGATAGCATCAGGTTTATCGTAAACCTATTTTTAAAATCGCAGTGGGGCTGTTTTGAAATATCAACAAAACCTAGTATTTGTGCACTTTTACCTGAACAACGTATTCGTCGATTTTACGGAATATATGTAATTTTGTCGAGTGTCTAAATTTTGTGGTTTGTAGTCAGTTTTTTTATTTTTGTCTGAAAACGCTCCCGTAAGTCGACAGGGTGATAGCTATGCTCATATGATACACGTATGATAGAAGTGAGTCTACAAGATATCTGCCATATTAGCTTTTATACATAATACTTATAAATAAACTTATATATTATATCATATTAACTTTTTTGTCAGTTGCGGTAGGAATCTTAGACATACTAAGTTTTTGCTATACTTTCAAACATAGGTACATGAAATCTAAAATTTAAATGTATTTTTTATTTGCGGTGGCGGTTTTAAAATTTTACTCTACTTTTGTTTTTTGTTTTTCGCCCGATCGTACATTGTTTGACGTTTAAATGTGCTAAGCCTACTGTAATTAGATTATACTTAGAACATTTAAATGGGCGACACGAAGGATCGAAGTAGAACCGGAGTAGGAAAGTCGCACGTTTATATCGAAATTACGTTTTTCGTAGGAAGAGAGTAGACGTCCTGTAATTATATAAAACAAAACAAGATTTAAGTACAATCTCAATACCACAAGTTCCAAAGTAAACCGAGATATTTTATCCATCTTATGTTAAAAATCGTAGTCACCGTTCACAGGGTCTTCATGAACTGGTGGCCGGAATCCTCCAGCAAGTAATAGGCTTCAGTGGGATATAAAATCGGCCATAAATTCCGTTTTGAGCCACCACCCTTCTGCGACGTGCTCATTGGTCACGTCGCGAATACCGGCTAATTATTACAATAAATAGATATTAAGGAATAGAAATTAGGCGGAAAAAGTATCTAAGTTTATTTTTTTTCACATTTTCAAATTAACTTTTAGTGTGTACTATGAAAATAAGGGTGGTTTTTACATTTGCGTTGTCGATACTGTACGAGCATGTTCCTAGGTTTGTTTCAGAACAATGCAAATGTGGCCGACTCTAGTGACACAGTTTTTTTTAGCGAGACTACGTCCGACTTTTTCATACGTCGATGATCAGAGTATAATTTTTTTTTGTCCTTTGATGTCACGGACGTCAAAACACCATACCAATCGAGGGTATACTGTTTGATTACTTATCTAAATAAAAATAACTATGTAGGTATAAGTAATCAGAGTACTACAGAGCGAAACGAATGCTCAAGTGCACTGATTTCGTCTGCGCATGAATATGACCTGATTTTGTGTATTCGATTAAACAGATTAAACGAGATTAAATAACACGAACTACAATTATGATTCCAATTGCAGGTCAAGTTTTTGTTCGTTTCATGCTTAATACCTACCTGGATTATTTATCGCTATCATAACATGCAGTCCTAATAAAATAATTGTAATGCGATTTATAAACAGCTGTGGTGGTTTATAGAATAAAACATCCAACTCACTTGAAAAGCGACATCGGTCGTTGTTCCAAAGACTCGAACGAAGAGGTATAACTCTACTTTTGTAGCAAGAAAGTTTGGAATGCGTTGCCTGAGTGGACTTTTCCAGATTTTTACAATATTGCTGTCTTTAATCAGTGAGTGAATCCCATAATTTTCCTGGGATAAAAGGTAGTTCGTATTCCTTTCACCCCGATCCGTTTTGACGTTCCGACGTGATTGAGCAACTAACATCTAAATGTTCAAACTTTCGCGTTTATTATATTAAGCAGGATAGTATGATGCTAAAGTTTGAACGTTTCGATGTTTGTGACTCAACTACGTCGTAACGCTCAACAGATCGGGTCGAAATTTAGAAATAGGATAGAAGCACACAGTAGACGTTTTTTCGTGAGAAACTCACAGTTTCCGTTCTTACATAGTTCTCGTTCAATTGTGTGGGTGAAGACTGATAGTTTCTTATAAATTTCTGGTAACCAAAACGGGTATAAATATTTAAAGTATCAGGATTGTATGATTGTTAATATGTAGGTATGTGTATTTGATACCGTCCGGCATATTGTACCTTACCCCATCTATTCCTATTAAAAAAAAACAATAAAATTTGTTTTACAAAAAAAATTTTGTTGTGAACAATGAGGGGTTTCTATCTATCTAATGGGATGATTATAAGACTTATTACACTTGGTTAAATTTAGTGAGTGAATTCAGAAGCAAGATTAGAACCTAGTTAGAAACAAGCAATCTTCGCCCTAGCTTTTGATTTTGGTACTCTAGCTTAATGAACGATGAATACTTTACTGTATTCAGTAAAGACTAAAATTCAGTCCACTAAATTTAGCCAAGTGAAATAAGCCTTTATGCTAATACACATCAGTTTTAACAATTTATCTTAATATTTAGGCCGCGATTTGCATGTGATTTCGTAATAATAAGTTTATCATCAACACCACAACATAATCGCAAGAGGTATTTAAAAAATTTAAAAATACCCGAGATAAATGTAGATACCTACTATGATATCACGGATCAGACGAGCATTGCACAATCAATATAATTAGGTAAGTAAATAATAACAATAATAATTACCGGTCTCAGCGCCGTGCTGCGACCGTCAATGTCACCGTACCACATGACGAGAACCTCATGAAAGCCGAGAAGGACAAGCTTAGCAAGTATCTTTGCTTGGCCCATGAGGTTACCGCCATGTGGGATGTTGATTCGACGATCATAGTCCTAATAGTCGTCCCAATAATTTTGCTGCGTGAACGACCTGAAAAAAGTGTTAGACTAAAACCGTAACAAAAATATATAACGGAAGTGACGCGTAAAACTACCTGCTCGTAACCAGTGTTGCCAACTTCATTTATCAGATGATCGTAACATAAATAATAAAATTAGGCATTGTTTTCGTTTGGAATTTGTGTAGCTTCTATATTATGCGACGGAACTTCGTTTCCTACCTGGTGTCCCAGGTACCATAACTTTTTAATAACATAAAGTGACGAGACGAACACGACATGTGCCTGAAGGTATACAACATGCCATCAACAGCACAGTGACACGCAGCTATTGAAACATGAAGAGCCCTAACCAATACCTAACTCTGTACTGCGCTCTCACCCAGAGATGTAAGATGTTTTATCTCTATGCCCTGTAATTTCACAATCTTGCCCTTAAAACCGGAATACAGTAATGTTTTCACATTACTGCTTGGCGGTAGAATAACTGGCAAAGATGTGGTACTTTGCCAGGTGGACTCTGCACAGAGTCCTGTTCCACTTTGTTGTGGGTCTGTTTTAACAAACTGTTCGATTTTCACAAATGTTTACCCGAGCGAAGCCGGGACGAGCCGTAAGTATAGATTTAAAAATAAATAATCCTGCTGATATTAATAAACGCTTTTCGTTTGGACGTTTGTTTCTCAATTTGGAACACAGCCAGAATATACTAGTCCGTAAAATAAAAATCAAATCAATAACACTGATTTTGAAAAATGAACATGACCTTTTCTACTAATATTTTATGAATATCAATGTTTTAATGTTTGGATGTTTGTTGTTCAATCACGTACAGATCAATCAATGCCCGTGCGGATTGAATTGTAATTTGAAACATAGAATACCTATTATAGTTTGGAAACAACCGCGGGAGACGGGTAGTTTATAATATTAGTAGGATTTCTCTGTTTAAGCCTTTTTATGCATAATGTTGTTGTTGTAATGGGGACTGCCGATCCGGAGCCCCCAGTTTTAAATTCCACGCGCACTACTGTCTTTTCGAAATCATGTGCCTAACGCCGTTAACTTAAAACGGTAAAGGAAGATGTAGTGAGGAGACCGACATGTACTTACCTAGAATCTTTCGAAGTTATGTGTCATCCACCAATCCGCAGTAGGTCAGGGTCCTATATATGGCTTAGACTTCGTTGTGAGAGAAGGAACACTTACTGGGCTACTTATGCTGATGCCCTGTATAAGTCAAGCTCAAGACATGTGATGACCAGAGCACCGGGCGCCGGAAACGCGCGGTGATATCACCACATCGCGTGCTGAAGGCCGCTGCAGATACAGCCTATTTGCAATTCAATAAGCTGGGCTGCGACAGGCCTTATCAGAACTTGCGCCCTTGAGGTTTAATTGCTGCCCAGATTTACAGGCTTTCTTTCTCCCCTTCACCTTTTCAGAGAGCGAAACTTTAACGCTGTTAACGCAGGCTTTAGTGAAGAATTCTATATCTTTATTTCTCTTTATCTTCCTTTTTTTGTTTCTTTAATTCTATATCTTTATATATTTTATCTATTATTACCTTTAGACTTTCATTGATCTATGGTTATCCATAGATGTCTATGGATATAGTCTATGGATATCACATGTGATTAGTGTAAGTACTTCTAGGTATATAGTGTAGTTTAGGTTTTTTTTCATAAAGGCTCAATCTGCTAAAAATAAAAAAAAGTTTTTTGGAACGAAGTTCCTTATCGCGCGTTATGAAAGGGAGCTAGACGGAAAAAATTCTCACGAAAAAGTGTAACGTTTCGTGCCTATGACGTCATAGAATTAGAAGAATTAGAATACGATAACAAATTTCACCCTTGTTAGCACTGACCGGTTGGCGCAATTGGTAAGTATGGGGTCACCTATGATGATAGGTGCCCTCGGTTCGAGTCTCGGTAGTTACCGCAATACTCTTTTTGTTCTTTTTTCTCTCAACATTCTTTTTGTAATTTTTTTTCCTGAGAATAATAGTTTTTATAAGGGATCCCTCTTATCAACGCATTTAATTTAAATCTAAGTATTTTCTATTGGCGTTTCTATTTTATCGTTTTTTTCTATTTTATATTTGGCGATTTATAACTGACTCTTGCGCTTAAAAATAGATGGCGTTGCACAATCCCTATGAGTATTTGGTTAGAGGCTAGACCACTAATTTACGACTACTGCCCGAATTGACTTGCACATCAAAGTTCCTATAATTACCAATAGGTGGCGCAGAACTCAAAATTTAATCAGCTGTGGATTGTATCCTACTCTAGTGTCATAGAAAATCTGGAGAGGTCACTACCGGTACGATAATTTTGTTCTTTTTTCCTGAGAATTTATGTAAAGTAATCATTCAGAACCGCAAAATAAACCCGAAATACAGTTATTTGACGATTTTCTTTCACTTTTGTCATATTCTCTTCCATTTACAATGGGTTTCATCCTACTATATTCAGCTGCAGGCATCAGTCACGAAACTGTTCCATTCATCCCGGATTACACTTTTGTCGTAGTTCAGACGTAGTACGTCACGTTGCGTGTAATGAACTGATAGTGTGATTGGTTCTGAAAGACCTAGCTACCTAGAGTACTAAATTCAGACTGACTAGGTATAGCTTCTCTGATTCTTACTAATGCTAATACACTACACTAAAATCAGTAGCGACTAAATTCAGTCGACCTTTAGATTAGACAAGTGTTGTATGCTATCAATATTGTACTTTGTCTATGAAAGGAAAACATTAAAAATAAACGTTATGATTTATTGTCTATTAATTAGCGGTGGGCGATTATGAATGATCGGCATAATCGATTTATTTTGTATTACTAATGTTGATAATCGATTATCGAATTAGTAACTAATATGTTTTCATAATCGAATGATATTAGTAATTAGTTAGTACTAATCATGTTATAGGAAGTCGACGACAGTTCTTCCGTGACTTTAGTAGTATCGACCTATCGACATAGGTTTATTTGGTTTCTTTTGTTTGTATTACGGTGCCGGTGATACGTGAACGTGATACAAGAACTTGTTCCATCCGGGTGTCCCTTGACACCTCTCAACTTTTTTTTTTACTTTTATAGGTTTACACTTGACCGCCATCTCGCCTGATGTTAAGCGACGATGCGGTCTACGATGGAGCGTGTTTACCTAGAAGATACCGATTCACTCTCGATTTGAAGACACAAAGATTGTAACCATCATGGAAAACCCACTCAGGCAACGTATTCCACAGCCTAGACGTTCTTATCACAAAAGTAGAGTCAAATTTCTTCGTTCGTGTCTTTGGAACATCAACCATGAAACGATGTCGCTTTTTCGAGCTACGAGCATTCCGATAGAAAAAAGGATAGATAGATTTTTAGACCTTACCACCAATAGTGATTAAATACCTTAGTTCTGTCCTACTACCGTCTTTCGTACCGAGCGTTAACGTGACAGTGACGTGTCTTGAAATTGCATCATTATACGTGTATTAATATTGCGTCATTACAAACCTTTGCTAATCAAAATCGTTTCTAAATCTGAGTTGGTGCGACCAATTTTCGAGCGGCGTAGTAGGTAGCTGAAGAGGTTTTTTGTTTGAATGCGATATTCTCAGGAATTACTGAACCAATTTCAAAAATTATTTTACCGTTTGATATGCACTGGAGCCCTGAGTGCTATATATGTACCACGGGCGAAGCCGAGGCGGACATCTAGTGTATATGTCGCAGCCGGATCGTATAATCCGCTGTATTACATTACGGCTAGCCGTTTTGAAAACCAGGACCGTTTTGTAAAGCGGCGGTTTGACGATTAGCCAGATTGAAAGTGGCTGATTAAAAAACAGCCGGAATGTATTTGACGCCATACGTCATTCAAAACGGTTAGTCGTAATGTAATAAAGCGAAAGATTAGCCGCCGCTTTGACAATTTTTAGTTGACTGTCTGACATTACAACAACATGGCGTTGAAAACAGCACCTGTGTTGCGAAATTGCTAAGGTGACTGTGGAATCCTACACAATATTATTGGGGTGGGCTACCACCGTCCACCTTGCTAAGACTAAATCGGACCGGGTAGGTTAGGAAGGACCCAGATCCGACTCGGAGCACCCCGACTCCACCTAGTCTTGTCGCTACTAACCCTACAGTGTATACAAAAAATGCGGGAGCCTACCCGGAGTCAAATCTCAATGATGACCCTTGTCTAAGTGCACCATATTTCTTAGGTGTACCATCACCAATATCAAGTTAGGGGCTTTCAAGTTTTATTTGAGAGATATGATGTTTAAAAAAAAAGTGTAAGAAATATGGCAAGAGATAATCTGTCAGCTTTTAATAAGTAATACAATTAATTAGTTTATTTTGTAAGTATGGTCAGCCTACAATTTAAGCAGTAGTACAATGCGGCTAAACGTTGGCCGCCGTATTGAAGAACGTATCGCAATGACAATGCGGCTAATCGTTGAACCGCCGCATTACAAAACGGCACTGTTTTTCAAAACGGCTAGCCGTAATGTAATACAGCGGATTATACGATCCGGCTGCGACATATACATGAAGCTGAAGAGTTTTTTGTTTGAACTACTTCTTTCATTTCGGACCGATTTCAAAAATTCTTTCACCTTTGGTTAATTACATGATCCCTGTGTGCTATATGCTGTACGAGTACATTATGTACCACGGGTGAAGTAGGGGCGGACCGCTAGTAGTCAAATAAAGCTAATCAAAGTATTGATGCTTTGTACCATGACTTAGCAAATAGCCATCGGAAATGTGACGTGCTTGGTTATCGGTACGATTTGTTTTTAGCCGATAACAATGAATTGCAGTGTGTGATAGTAATGCATCAATGAAGATTATAGCTTTAAAATGTTGACGTCGAATACTTTGGCATTCTTTAACGTTTTGGAGTTGATATTATTGAGAACAGCAAGTCGACAAACACTCCAACATTTTGTCCAAAATTTCGAACTTTGCATTTGTAAACAAGACAGACTGACAGACAGACATAAATTCTTTACTATACACACCGGTAAATTACAAACACTTACCTATACAATAAATAAAACAATAACTTTTTTTTAAATAAATGGTGACGAGACGATCCGGACATGTGCCTGATGGTAAGCAACATGCCTGACACATAACAGCACAGCGACACGCAGCTATTGGAACATGAAGAGTCCAAATCATTACCTAGCACTGCACTGCGCTCGTCGCCCAGAGATCTAAGATCTTATATCTCTAAGCCCTGTAATTTCTCTGGAAACATTGCCCTTCAAACCGGAACACAGTAATGTTAACTTAATATCTAGTGCCATAAATGGCGGCCTTATCGCTAAAATCGATCTCTTCCAAGCAACCATTAACAGCAGGAAAACATATCAAAAAGTATACAGTGAAAATAGAGTGCAAAAGTAAGAACATAAGAAAAACAATAATAGTGTGACGTCACGTAGTAACATAACAAGACTTATCTTCTGATCAAAACCATCTTAAAACAAATTTGTAATTAAATAATTGGAAATGTGTTCAATGTGATTTTATGGTATAGCCTTTACTTTATTGACAAAACTGAATTAGAATGAGAACTACACTACGCTACATACCTAACTAAATGATAGAATAATGGAGGTCTGTAGATAGTCAAGATGATCACTACCAGTCCGACGAGTGCCCATGATACCATTATGGATCACCACGCTTAATGGCAACGTATGATAGATATGCTTGTGTTGTACTGCAATATTACGTTGTTCATACTTCAGTGAGACCCGAACTTGACGCTTTCAAAATGTCTATTTATTACGAATGGCATAAATTATTCTCTCAGTGCGTATCTATTCAAAATACAACTCCGGTCTCTCTGAGATTAAAGTGAATTGATAATGTGTAAGCGTGTCTTAAGAAGACTGCATTGTCGTTTCCCATCAGTTCATCATCATTATCAGCCCACTAAATGTTTCTACTTCTAGGACTCAGGCTTTCTTTCGCAAGGAGAGTTAAGGCCAGTCCACTACGCTGGCCCAGTGCGGGTTGGTGGATGACACATGACCTCGAAAGATTCTAGGTACATGTCGGTTACCTCACGATGTTTTCCTTCACCCTTTTAAGTAAGCGGCATTGCGCACATTTAAAAAAAAAAAATAAGAGTAACGAGACGAGCAGGACATTTGCCTGATGGTAAGCAACATGCCTGCCACATAACAGCACCACTGTGCTGCGTCACTACGTATCACTACACGCAGCCATTGGAACATGAAGAGTCCAAATCATTACCTAGCACTGCACTGCCTTCATCACCCAGAGATCTAAGATGTTTTGGCTCTAAGCCCTGTAATCTCTCTGGAAACATTGCCCTTCAAACCGGAACACAGTAATGTTTCCACATTACTGCGTGGCGGCATAACTTGAAAAGACAGTGGTGTGTGTGGGGTTCGAACCCGGGGTCTCCGAATCGGTAGGTGCCGTTATCCCGACTAAACCAGCTGTAATATATATATGTACGTTTCCCATCAGTTCAGTTGTGGTAAAACCCTGGTCCATGTTACCATAAAAAATAGTTGATTATGTGTTTAGTATTTACTGACAGGATGAGCGTAACATGTGTCTGATGGTAAGCAACCCACCCGCTCCGCACATCCGCACATCCGCACACTGCGCTGTGAAGCGCAGTGTCATGCAGAGGAACATGAAGAGTCTAAATCATTACCTAACCCTGCACTGCGCTCGTCAACCAGATATACTCGTATAAGACGACTAGATGACCGCCGTGGCTTCGTCTGGCCGTGGATGCCTGCGATTAGCGCTTTCAAACAAAAAACCTCTTCACCTTTATTATCGAACCGAAAAAAGGGTTATGTTTTTACCGCGTATCTTGTATGTTTGTAATTTTTTTATTCTCATATAGCTTCAAAACGGCTGGATGGATCTTAACAATTAAGATCTAGTCTAGTTTTGTTCAAACGTTTATCAATTTCATCACAAAAAGTAGTTTTATGCATTGGCCTCGTAGCGTAGTGGGTAGTAGCTCTGCCTGCAAAGCCGAGGGTCGTTGGTTCGATTCCTACTCAGTGCTAATATTTGTGTGATGAATTCAAATATTTGTATCTGGGTGTTTCTATGTATAATAAGTATGTATTTACAACTACATAAGTATTATATCAGCTATCTGGTCGTCATATTACAAGCTTTGCTTAGTTTGGGGTCATATGGTGTTGTGTGTAAATTGTCCACCAATATTTATTTATTTTATTTCCGTTTTTTTTTCAACTTTTATAAGTTTACACTTTTTACACGTGACCGCCATCTCACCTGATGTTAAGCGACGATGCGGTATACGATGGAGCGTGCTTATCTAAAAGAAACCGATTCACACTCGATTTGAAGACATCAAGATTGTAATCGGGAAAAACCCAATCATGCAACACATTCCACGGCATACACGTTCTTATCACATAAATAAACTCATCGCTCATCGCTCGAGTCTTTAAGACGTCAATCACGAAACGATGTCACTTATTAGAGCTACGAGAAGTCCGATAGAAAAAAAAATGGCAGCCATAGGAACTGGCGATAGAAAACCTATAACTCAGGATTTGATAGCTTAGTTTGGTAACTACGCGGGTGAAACCGGAGGGCGTGGACATGAACATGGCCATCTAGCAATGCTAACGCAATTCTGGATCGCCAATGAGAAATGCTGACGCATTTCTAGATGACCAATGGGAAATGCAGACGTATTTCTAGATGGCCAATGGCCATGGTCGAGTATAACCGAAGATCTCTTATCATTCCCGAGCGTGACGCTAGAATTCAATTCATAGCCCACAAAAAACCAGGATGTGCTGCGCCAAAAGAAGTTTTCATTTCAAAAATTGTCAGATATAGGGTGAAAACGTAGAACTCAGAATTTGATAGCTCACTTTGGTGAAACCGGAGGTCGCTGTTAGTCTGGAATAAATCTTCAAAGCATTGTTGTCTAAATACGTCTTCTGAATATGGCCATCTAGATTAGTCCTGTACCTATGGCCATGGTCCCGTGTTCACTCGAAGGTTTCTTTCATTTACGAGCGTGACGCTTGAGCTCAATTCACAGCACACGAAAAATCCGTGTGTGGTACGCCAAAAGAAGTTATCACTTAAAAAAGGATTTCAGCATTAAAATAGTAGCATAATAGTTATTGTGCTACTATTGTAGCAATTCTTGTAGGTGTATATAATATATAAATCTATATATTACATATATATACCATAACGATACTATATATTATATAGAATCTGAATCTCGGAAACGGCTCGAACGATTTTCATGAAATTGAATATTAATTAGGTATGATAAATAGGAAAATATTAACAATATATTTATTTACATAATGTACAGGATATTAGTCTTGAATATTATTATTGAATATATATTATTATTGAATATTATTATTGTATACTAATAATAAGAGGGTTTCGGGGACGATAAATCGATCTAGTTAGGTTTTGTTTTTTAAAAACACCATTTTATGCGTCATTTCTACATTGTTTTTTCATTTTGTCATTTTTGCTACAATGTCATTAGAATACGATAACTTATTTCGCCACTGTTCCTTAAGTCTAAATGGCTCAGACGGAATATACTCGCCCTTGGAGTCAACAGGTCCCGGTTCGAACCCTGATGGTTACACTCGGGTCTTTTCTTTTTGTTCTTTTTTTTCTGAGACAATCTTTTACTTAGAGCTCTTTATAAACGCATTTAATTCGTATCTAAGTAGGTACATATTCTAACAGAAACTCGTATTTCCCAGTAATACTCGTACCTCTTCGTACCTATGTAGATACGGCCCCGTTCACAATATTATTCTCACTTCGGAATTGCGCATCCTGAAGCCGTCGGCTCGTTTTGTTTGCAGTTCCACGGAAACCCATTGTTCAGCCACAATGCCTACGTAATTAATTGGTTTCCCAGTTCAATTCAATTGGATGGTCCGTATTGTTGTTTATTGGAGATGCTCATTTTTCAACTGGGACGGTCCTGTCTTTAACTGGGTTATGGAGAGTGTTAAATAGTTTATGATAGTAGCTGTGATATTTTGGTATTTAAAATGTGTACTTGGCTAACTGAAGCTGTAGTAGTGAGCCGTCCTACTGATAATGTTATAAGTTAATGTGATCGTTTGGATGTTTAAATGTTTGTTGCTCACAAACATCTCAATACACAGTTGTGCCCTCCCAAACTTCAGGGCCCACGGAATCATGTCATTGTTGGGAAGAGTGAGCTCACTCATTCCGTTCCAGTCGGTTGCAGGAAGCGGTGAACGCCGGACGTTTTAACTTATCACTATTCGTTGTCAACAACCAAAATATGTAGAACCACGG
Source organism: Ectropis grisescens (assembly GCA_017562165.1). Classification (NCBI taxonomy): domain Eukaryota; kingdom Metazoa; phylum Arthropoda; class Insecta; order Lepidoptera; family Geometridae; genus Ectropis; species Ectropis grisescens. The sequence goes on along the minus strand of CM029781.1, from coordinate 26,532,521 downwards.
CACATCGCGCCGCTAGCGATTCTAGGGGTCAAGTAATGGTTATGTGTAAACTACTTACGACACACATAGAGACCCAGTTTATTACCAATTTCAAGTAACTCAGGGCACATTCCTTGGTTTATATCGATGGTTGCTCAATCGTTCAAAATCAAACGATTGGGGTTTGGAACACAGTGTTTTGGAATGGGTGGTTGGTAGTATTAATGAAAAGCCGTAAATCATACTATTATTTCGATTGTATAGTATAATACAAGTTACACGTTAGGATTGTATGATAAAAGTAATAACTGATCAATGGAACAAACAAAATATTAAAACAGGGTTAACGAATGAATTAGGAGTAGCGACTGCGGCGCGGCAGCGGTGCGGTACCGGGCCGGCAGCAGGTAGCTATATAACTTGACGGTCAGTCAAGTACACAATAATAGGGTGACGATGATACGTTAATATAAGGTTTAAATATTAGAGATGGGCCGAGTACTCGGTTGATACTCGGTACTCGGCGTACTCGGCGGGGTTTTTTGATACTCGTACTCGGCCGAATCGAACTCGGTTTGAATGCCGAGTATACTCGGTTTAAGAAAAGCAATGTTTGGATGTGTAATTTAAACGACAGTATTATATTAATCATAAAGTCTTATTACTAAAATTTTGGAAACCTTTGACAATCGCAATAAATAAAATAAAAATAAAAATTATGCTAATGAGTTTAGCCTGTTTGTACCAAGTTTGTACTTGTTTACGCGCGAAATGGGAATTTGATTGAACCGAGTTACTCGGCCGAGTACTCGGTTGAAAAAAAAATCAACCTTTTTATCTTGACAATATAATGGAACGAGAACAGCACGGGATAGATAACTCACGGTATGACCGACTTCAGTTTCATAACCGTGAATTAATGAAAAAGATTAATCACGTTAAGTTTCGTACTAAAAAAATTAAAACTTGTTGATTTTTTTTTGCTAAATTGGCAATGAAATTTTTCATATCTTTGGCGTCAAGTGATCTCATAGAGACAAAATTGATCTTTAGTCATGTTTTGCATTACAAAACTTACAAATTCTGCGGCAAAAATTCGTGTAGATTGAGGAAAGCGTGAGTTAAGTACATATTTCCTTTACTTAAGTAGTTGTTTTAGTATTAAAATTAACGTGGTTATTTTACACATATTTAATTATATAACGGGACACTCACGTATATACGGTCGGTCAATCCGACTCGAGCTTATATATACGTTCGTATATACGTGAGTGTCCCATTATCCAATTAAATAAGTAGTTGTATATATTTTTTGTTAAGTGTCTTTTGTTTGAGTAAATAAAGTTTAGCCTTGGAACTAGAGCGTGGGAAATTCTTCAGGAGTCAACATGTCAATCGGCCAAGTATCCATCAGAAAATAGGCGACATAACAGCCACAATTGGTATTGCTTTGTGTAAATTGTATATTTATTACAATTGTATAAATTGCTGGTGTGACGTGACGCGACGCGTGACCAAAATGCTGGCGTTTATTTGGCCCAACGCATAAGCATTGCCATTCAGCGTAGTAATGCCACCAGCATGCTGGGTACGCTTCCGATTGGTAGTGGGCTTGAACATCTTGATTATCTGTAGACCTACAGTGGTCTATGGATAATTCAGGTGTGCTTAGTGTATGTAGTTAGGTAAGTTTGTAGTGTAGTGTAGTTCTGATTGTATTTTAGTTTTGTTAATATTGTATAATACTTGACACTTATCAGCGCGAACTGTACGATATCGTTAGGATCATACAGAGAAATGTTCATTTTGAACTTAAACAACTTATATAGGCCAGGATCGCTGGTACAATTTTTGCAATTGATTACTGTCAAGCTAATTTAGCTACATTTATTATTTTAAAAATAAACCTTCCAACATGTATCGTTGTCGGTAGAAACAAGTTGGATGGATGGGCTTCCAACATGTATCGATAACGAGGTCATAAATGATTACTAAGCAGCGGATTTTTTAATTTTCAAATAAATGTAATAAATAATAAATATGGGTGGACAATCCACACACAACATCATCTGACCCCAAACTCAGCAATGCTTGTGCTATGGCGGCCAGATAGCTGATGTAATACTTATATTAATAATAATAAAAAGTATGTGTTTAAAATTAATAGTTTTAAACACATACTTTTTATACATAGAAACACCCAGACACAGTAAAAATATTTGAATACTAAGCCAGGACCCCAGTTTCTACTTAGCTAGTGGTAGGACTCTTGGCAGAGTCCGCCTGGGGAAGTACCACACCTTTGCCAGTTATTCTACCGCCAAGCAGTAATGTGCAAACATTACTGTGTTCCGGTTTGAAGGGCAATGTTTCCAGAGAAATTACAGGGCTTAGAGATATAAGATCTTAGATCTTTGGGTGACGAGCGCAGTGCAGTGCTAGGTAATGATTTGGACTCTTCGTGTTCCAATAGCTGCGTGTCACTGTGCTGTTATGTGTCAGGCATGTTGCTTACCATCAGGCACATGTCCTGATCGTCTCGTCACTCTTTTATAAAAAAAAAGCAAATATTAATAAAATTTTACAGCCATGTTGTCCTACGTGGTACATTATTCCTAAGCTCAGACATATTTTATCCTAGCTATCTTTGTTGGCTACCACAATCGAGACTTTCTTACACGACAGTGTTGGGCGTCTCATCAAAATGAAGCTATTCACGCAAAATTAGCTTGATAGTAATCAATTGTGAAAATTTAACCAGGGGTCCTGGACTAGTGCTATTTGTATTGCTCCTTTGTTTTTGCACTAATTGACGTGTAAATTGTATATTTACGAATTTGTTTTTTTTTTAACTTTTATAGGTTTACACTTGACCGCCATCTCGCCTGATGTTAAACGACAATGCGGTCTACGATGGAGCGTGTTTACCTAGAAAAAACCGATTCACTCTCGATTTGAAGACACAAAGATTGTAATCATCGGGGAAAACCCACTCAGACAACGTATTCCACAGCCTAGACGTTCTTATCACAAAATTAGAGTCAAATCTCTTCGTTCTGTCTGTCTTTGGAACATCAACCATGAAACGATGTCGCTTTTTCGAGCTACGAGCATTCCGATAAAAAAAAGGGCAAGGTGGTATCAAATCATGCAAACCAGTCGCACACTCTCCGAAGTGTATCCGATAAAAAACCGATAGGCTAGCAATTTTTCGGCGATGTTCAAGACTTTGAAGTCTTTTTCGCACAAGAGTATCATTGCCTATGAGCCTTTTGGCACGTCTCTCGATCGATTCCAGTGCCTCCAGCTGATACTTAGCTGATCCATCCCAAAGGTGCGAACAGTACTCCATACAGGAGCGAATCTGTGCTTAAATAAAAAAAATTACCAGCAAGATCACTATATTATTGACTTCACTATTCTATTTAACAATACTTTGTTGTTTATAAAGATAAAGAGAAGATAAAGATATATTTATTTGCATACAACATGAGTGAGTTTTGTACAAAAGATGTGCACATAGATGTAATAATGATTTGTGTTGCCATATCATGCTGTGCCGGCTAGGCGTACAAATGTCATTTGTACTCGTGTGTTTGTTTCTATCTCATTACACTATCATAGTAAGTATTTGTTGGACTTTTTGCAGAGTGCACCTGGGGAAATACTACACCTACGTATTACAAATACAAATACAAATATCTTTATTGAATAATAACTTAGATTAAATACATTAGTAGCCCCTGCCTGTAGCTTTAGCGTTAGCTGTGTTGCTGCAGGCAGTATCTTCCTAAACTTGAACTACTGTGGACTTCCTGAACTTGTCTTCTATTCTATGACTTGAGAGCAGTTTGATGGTTTGTATGTTTGCGTGCAGTTTACAGTGTGTGGTATATCTATTTCATAGATCAAATCAACCATGTTGAATGTTCATATTTAAATAGGTACGATTGCGTTACCAACATAGTTTTTATACATTGGCAATTGCAATAGTAAGAAGTCAGCTTTATTTTTATAGATGTACAATTTCTACTTGCACATGAAGCACACAATTTGATACGAGATTATAACATTAATTAAAAATATTAATTAACAAAATAATAAGGGATATTTTTTGTACGGTACAGAGTGACAAGACGTGTAGGACATGTATCGGATGGTAAGCAACATGCCTGCATATAATATCATAACAACATAGTGACACACAGCTATTGGAACATGAAGAGTTAAAATCATTACCTAGAATCGTACTGCGCTCGTCACCTGGAGATTTAAGGTGTTAAGACCAGTATTTTTTTTCTGGAAACATTTCCCTTCATACCGGAACACAGTAATGTTTGCACACTTCTTGTAATTCCCCGGGCTGACTCTGCAAAGAACACTACCACTACAAAAATTATTCTGCCACCAAGCAGTACTGTGAAAACGTACTAGCGTTTCAGCGATGTTTCCAGACAAATCACAAAGCAAAGATATAAATTATTATCTTATAAATATATATATATATATATATATATGTAACGAACGCAGTGTAGTATTTTGTAGAAATTTGGATACTGATTAGAATTAGTTGAGTGTAGTTTTAGAGTTAACACAATGTAACACTAGGTTTTGTATTGCAACAATACTTCCCAAAATTTGACGACGATTTCGTCAACGAACTATCCAGTCTGTTGCAAAATGACGCTCAAAAAGTAATCTGACACCAGATCAGCAATTATTTGAACTGGAGTGGCACGTAAATCGTTTATTCACGTTCTGTTATTTCAGAATTTCCTCCGAGAGAGAGCAATATCCGCGAGTGTTGTCTGTTTGTCTGTCAACACGGCAGCACAAACACGCCGGCCGGCCAGAGTCAATATTTAGCTGTCCTACAACCGTGGACGATCCAAATGCTACTATCGTAGAAAAAATCTATATAATTTCACTATCTCGCCCCGCAAACGTTGTTTAATATACACATTTTATTAACCAAATGAAATGTATACAGTAGACCCTGTGTCGATCGCGATCGATCGAATCCTTTTGATTCGATCGCAACCTGTACACGAGTGATCGAATCACAGATCTCTAAAACACCCGATCTTTTGTAACCCGATTATCAGTTTACGAGACAAACCAAATTGAACTTTATGAAAATATGTTTAACTTAACTAATTGCTTGCTCATTGAATTTATTGAATTGCGATTTATTTGAATAAATCATAGCGATTGATCACATCGACGTAACAACGAAAATATCTTCTGTCTCTTTCTTTTACATAGACATACAGAAACACTATGCGAGTCCGACTTGTATGTCGATCTCACTCTGCCTTTGGGACGTGAGCGACACAGATCGTGCAAAGGAGCTGCGACATAAAAGATCGAATCTTTGTAACCCGATCACCATACGAGTGGGTCATGAGCGATCCGCCCTTCTACAGCCTAACTAAAATCGGCTTTCGCTTTGCTATTGCGGTCTCTATCATATCAAGCAAAAAGAAAAGAGACAACAATATCAAAGCTAAGACAGTTCTAAGTTAGGCGGTAGATCCTCCGGGTCTAGTAACACAGGTCTAGTATACGTGGAACATAATGTCAATTACAGCACGTCAATGAGTGATTGCATTCTATACTAATATTATAAAGCTGAAAATTTTTTTTTGTTTGAACTAGGATCTCGAGAACTACCGGTCAAAATTTAAAGATTCTATTTAGATTATATTATTTTCTGTTGCATAGTCCATTTATCGATGAAAGCTATAGGCTATAGCCAATAGCGTAATGTTATATATTACATTACGCTACTATCAATAGGAGCGGAGCATCAATGAAGAATGTAACAAAAATGGGAAAAATATTATTTTATGAGAAATTTTAAACCTACAACGAGCGAGTGAGAGGCACGCGTCCCTTTTTGTAGAAGTTCGAACACAAATATCCCGTATACCGAATATTCTTTTTTAAACCTATTTTGTGAAGGAACACAAATATCGTGTTTGAAGTGTTTTGGCGTATGTCTGCCGTGCAGGGACGCGGCGGGATATGTCGGGCTTGACAACACTTAGATTGGTGCCCATACCAACTGAAAGCCCCACAGGTGTCTCAACTGGACCGCTCTAGCATTCGATCGTGACCCTGCCACACTACCAGCGCCCTTGCGGATCCTCGTTTTGCATAGAGACAGCATGCTTGACTCCAGTGACGCGCCAGGAATCAGTAGCGCATCACCTGTCGGAAAGACCTATCTTCAGGTTGGGTGCCGGACGGCCCTAAACGTTTGACGCTCCAGACCCTAGACGGGGTACAAGTCGGAGTTTCACCCTCGTGTCCGCTTCCGGATGAAAGGCTTCTTTTGTCGCTTCTCCGCGTCCCCTACGACTTCTTACTGTTAAGAATTTTAGCTACAATAATGGTAATAAGTATGAAAACTACCTCCACAACAGCGATATCTACTAAATAACTCGGTCGTACAGGCGCCGCCTACTGGCTCCTGGCGAGCGGTCTTACCTCGATTTCTTAAGTCCAACGACCTGGGCTCAACGAGCGCCTTTCTGGTATGACTTTGGACTGTTACTCGGTCAGATAGAACTATCAGCCTAGAAGATTGTAATATGGCTAAATGGAGGTCAAATTAACAATTGTTAATTTGACCTCCATTTAGCCTGATGATGAGCAAAGAAGCGGTCTACGATGGAGGATGCTTAACTAGAAGTGACCGTTTCACTCTCGACTTAACACACTATAGGTAATATCATCACTGGGAAAACACCATTAAAATTCTAATCTGTTCTGTTCTCGTTTCAAAAACTCTGTGGTACTACGCCGCTAAAGAAATATACCTTTCTCAACTTCAATTCAATTCAATTCAATTCATTTATTCATACCATAAATTCATAAGAACACTTGGTAACGTCATTTACAAAAAGGCAAAGAATCTGTGTACATAATATGATAAAATAACAACGTCAAAAAGAATAAAGCAGCTGTAAAGGGGCCTAGTCAATTACATGCAGCTGTAAAAAGGCTTTGTCGAAGACAATATAACAAATAATCAATACACACAGTATACAGATACTACATTAGTACAAACAATGTAACATCAAAAGTCTTAAAAATCTATTATTTTACCTTATTACAAGATTCTAATTTCGACACATTTCTCTTCCATACGTTACTATCTTTAACAAAGTCGTCTATATTATAATATGCCTTGCTCAATAGGTAGCTTTTATTTCATTTTTAAACTTGGTTTCATTGAGGCCTTCCACTTGTACAGGGATTGCATTATAGAAGCGAATACCATTACATTTGAAAGAGTTATTTGTTTTCTGAAGTCTGCACTTAGGAAATACAATTTTGTGTTTATGGTGCGCTTTTGGATTCAGATCAGTTAATTTCTGCAGACGACTTCGATTTTTTCTTACATACATTATACATTCATAAATATACAATGAAGGGACTGTTAATATGTTAATAGTTTTGAACATCTCCCGTACTGATTCTCTAGGTGATAAATTATATAGACCACGGATTGCTCTTTTTTGCAATACGAAAACAGAGTTTCTGTCCGCAGCCGAGCCCCATAATAAGATCCCGTAGGACATAATACTGTGAAAGTAGCCAAAATAAACAAGCCTAGCTGTTGCAACGTCTGATATTTTTTTAACTTGATCTTTTTTTCACTACCTTATTATATTATTAGAAAAGTCAAAGTTCTCCATTCATAAATATGCAATTTACACGTAAATTAGTAAAAAAAAAAAACCAAAAACAGAACCATTTAACCAGTACCTACATATTTTATATTTTCAAAGTTTATAAAGCAAATATTCGATTTTCTTTAAACTTAACCGTTTTATTTTCCTCCATTAAAATTGTTGAAAATAAAGTAAATTATGAGTTTTCTACGTTTGTTATGCAGCTGTTAGAATTTACGATTAATATCTATTTATCGTTGATGTTTGCACGTAACTGTACAAGTGTTCGCCTTGACACGTCAAGCCTGTTTGACAAATTGATCGACCAATAAGTCCGTGAATCATCAAGTATAGATAATGTGATCGACATAATTGTGTCTTCATGGTCCTTTTCAGTAAATTCCAATATACTTTATGACGGAATTGTCTGGCGTGTGACTACTACCCACCTAACTAACCGACGATATGGGCTAATTTAAAGTAAGAAATTTTGTGGATAAGATACCTACTGGTGCTAATTGATTCTCAGATATATAAACGTATTTTCTTGATTCAAGTCGCTTCATATTTTCTTTGTCCTTGTGAGATGAGCTATTCATATTGTTAACTAGCCTTTTTTATATATATTTAAAAACAAATTATCAAGGGTTGCTTTTGTACGAGTTGAGTAAACGGTTGCCATCTTTTATGAACAGCTGCATGTTAGAGCAATGTTAGGCTTACAGGGGGTTTACATCTAATCAAAATAGTCTTGGCTGTTATACATTAAGTTCTATTTTTTTCACTGGAAATTAAACAAAGTCATTTTAGTATGCTATCAAAACTGGAAATTAGACATAGTCGTTTTGGTTGGGACTTGGAGAGCTGGAATGATTGGAATAACTCGTATTGCAGGTGGTGCAGTGGGAGCGGGAGAGTTTCGCGGCATGCGCGTGGTGTTGGCGGCGCTGGCGGCGCTGGCGGCGCGCGCGCTGGGCGGCGCGCACGAGCACCGCGCGCGGCACCGCGCGCCCGACCACCCGGCGCAGCCCTACCGCGGCCACGGCGAGGCCGTGCGCTACAGCCCCGCGCTCGACTCCATCCTGCCGCGCCTCGACGACCACGAGACCTCCTCCAAGCGAGCCGGCGACGCCGAAACCTCCTCCAAACGATCCAAGTACGACGACCGCTCCGACCGACTCATGTCCGATGAGCCCCAACCACATCCGCAACCGCACAAAGATCCTTACGGCCCAGACGATGATGACCCTCTCGTCGTCCGCACCAGAAAAGGAAGAGTGCGAGGAATAACTCTCACTGCTGCAACCGGCAAAAAAGTCGATGCCTGGTTCGGGATACCGTACGCTCAGAAACCAATCGGTGACTTAAGATTCAGACACCCTAGACCGGTGGAGAGCTGGGGTGATGAAGTCCTCAATACGACGACTCTACCCCATTCATGTGTCCAAATTATCGACACAGTGTTCGGAGATTTCCCCGGGGCGATGATGTGGAATCCGAACACAGATATGCAGGAAGACTGTCTTTATATAAATATTGTAACGCCGCGGCCTCGGCCGAAAAATGCCGCTGTGATGCTCTGGGTTTTCGGTGGGGGTTTCTATTCGGGAACCGCCACCTTAGACATTTACGACCCAAAGATTCTAGTCTCCGAAGAAAAAATCGTATACGTTTCGATGCAATACAGGGTTGCATCCCTCGGTTTTCTGTATTTTGATACCGCTGATGTACCAGGGAATGCGGGGATGTTCGACCAGCTAATGGCTTTGCAGTGGGTAAAGGATAACATAGCTTATTTCGGAGGAAATCCTCATAATGTAACCTTGTTTGGAGAATCAGCAGGCGCTGTATCTGTTTCATTGCATTTACTGTCGCCTTTGTCCAGGAATTTGTTCTCGCAGGCAATAATGCAGTCAGGATCCGCGACCGCACCCTGGGCTATCATTTCTAGAGAAGAGAGTATTTTACGGGGATTCGATTAGCGGAAGCTGTTCACTGTCCACATTCCAGAACAGATATGGGTCCGATGATTGACTGTCTACGTAAGAAAAGTGCCGACGAACTAGTTAATAACGAATGGGGCACTCTTGGGATTTGCGAGTTTCCTTTGTTCCGATAATAGACGGCGCTTTCTTAGATGAAATGCCATCGCGCGCTCTTGTACATCAAAATTTTAAAAAGGCAAACATTTTAATGGGTTCTAACACCGAAGAAGGTTATTATTTTATTCTTTACTATCTCACCGAATTGTTTCCAAAAGAAGAGAACGTCGGAATAACTAGAGAACAATATATTCAGGCTGTTAGAGAGCTAAATCCTTATGTGAACGATGTGGCACGTCAAGCGATCGTTTTTGAATATACAGATTGGTTGAATGTAGATGACCCAGTGAAAAACAGAAACGCTCTGGACAAAATGGTGGGTGACTACCATTTTACGTGTGGTGTTAACGAGTTTGCGCTTCGTTATGCTGAAACCGGGAGCAAAGTTTACACGTATTACTATAAGCATAGGAGCAAGAATCACCCGTGGCCATCATGGACGGGAGTGATGCACGCTGACGAAATTAACTACATCTTTGGAGAACCTCTAAACCCTGGAAAGAATTATTCTCCTGAAGAAGTAGAGTTCAGCAAACGGATTATGAGATACTGGGCCAACTTCGCAAGAAGTGGGTATGTATTAGCCGTTGTTATTCTAATTGCTCAATTTTCCATCAAGTTAATTAACTTAATTTTAAATTCACCTTACTAGACAACAAATTATAGGTATTGTAAAACTATGGCGAAAGTTTCGTTTAATATTTGCTCCATTTTTAAATTTAACACAAACAACAAAAAGGTAATTTATTTTAATTGACTAACGATCTAGCCCTTTTCATTGATTTCCAAGAAGTATTTTTGTGATTAATACATTTTAAAGAATGATGTTACATTTTCCAGAAATCCCTCACAAAACCCTCCTGGGGAGATGGCCGACGTGTACTGGCCTCCACACACAGCAGCAGCTAGAGAGTACCTTTCTTTGGAGGTGAACTCCAGTTCCATCGGCCACGGGGTCAGGGTCAAGGAGTGCGCCTTCTGGCAGAAATATCTGCCACAACTTATGTCTGCTACCAGTGAGTATATATCAATCAAATTTTGTACCGATGCGACGTTCATGCTACGGATATTCGAATTTAGCTGTGATTGATAATCTAGGAGATTTCACATCACATAATTAACCTGTTCGAACGTTTGAACGTATTGGATTGAAATTTGGGACATTACTTTATATTACGGTGAAATAACAGGAACAGGAACTGCTCGGGTAAAACCGTGGGGCGCTGCTATTATTTTACGGCTAACGAAACAACTAATTATACTAATTTACATATATAGTAAAATTATTAAAAAGTGATAAAGCCATCAATGCAGTCAATAATTCACATAAAAAATATTGATCTAGTCTCTTCATATTCATAATAATAGTTAGTCATTTTTTAAATGTAATTTTATGATTGTTATGGTATGTAATATATACGAAAAAAAACTAAAAAAAATAAGTTAGTAAAATAATGATTACAGCAATCAAATAGTGGAGGTTCGGTTGGTGTAAAAGGTCTCATAAAACTTAAACTTAAACTTTGCTGCAATTTCGTAAAAATACTGTGTTATCATCACGACGAGCTCTGAAACCAGTGACAGCATGCGGAGCCAGGAACCTTAGTGCTAGACAAGGTGGTTCGAGTAGTTCGTGTAATATCACATACATATTTATGTACAATACAATAAAATACAAAACACTTTATTGGCACCACAAACAAAATTGACAATAAGTAACATTTAAAATAACAAACACATAATGGGCACAAAAGGCGATTTTATCGCTAAAAGCAATATCTTCCAGATAACCTTTGATTTATGAGGAAACAAGATTTGTAAGATATTGGGCAGTGGTGCGACTAACAATATAAATAAACACGTGTATTCATTATATATAAATTATATAATTATATAGTTAAAAATAGAATAACAAATTACATATAATAGATGTACAATAAATATATAAATAAAGTTTATGTATAATCGATCCGACCCATTTTTTTCATAAACGCCATCGCGGAACATATAGTTGGAACATAACAAAATAATGTTTATTTTTATTTTGACAAAGGACATGGAAAATTACTGTCATGAGTTCACAGAACTATTTATTGAACAGGTGTTCTTCATTAAAATGCTTGTACGAAGATTAAACACGACAACATAATCTCAAGATTAAGATAAGGCAGTTATCAGTTGATTGTTAAATCGAATGCCATTCGTTCTGGGACGCCATGGTTGCGGTCAATGGCAATACTATTTTGATTAGGTATATATTTATAGTTGAGTTTAATTTATATGATTGGTAGTATTTTTCATCGCAGACAAAATTAGTCGTATAAAATGCACTGTAAATAGGGAGATAATTTTTTGTGATTTTTAAAAAGTGGTTTAAATTTACTGTGGCTACTACCTACTTGGTTTTAAACAAACATATGTACAAAATTTGTTAGATACCATTGAAACTCCCTGCCAAAGCTCCCTGCGCTGTGTTTAACCACAAATGCACTTTTTTGTTATTTTGTACGGGGCTTACTCACGATCTAATTTATTAGAATATAACATTGTGTTCAATTCGCGGAAAGTTTTAAAATCGTATTGATCTTTTTTAAGGTTTGAAATATTTCGCAGAGAATTAAAACGTTTTGTATAATTTTCTATTTTTCAGCCAAACCAGAGCCTCCAAGAAACTGCACCAATGCGGCCACTTCGGTGTGGTCATCGTCTACCATCATCAGTTATTCTATCCTCACTGTCACGGGATTCGCCAGTTTTGCACACAACTGGTTCAAGTACATCACATGAAACATCTCTCAAATCTTAGTGGCCAGTCCAAGACATAAAACCGTTAAATTTCATTGAATCTTCTGTTGTTATAATATTAGTAATGTGAGTCACTAAGTCTATGTGTTACCGTCGATAAAGTCTCTGGAATATTTTATTATCAATTTATTTTTATATGTATAGAGTTATGTACATTTAGTTGTAAGCCACCTTAAGTGTTATATTGCGCTAAGTCCATTGATGTTCGTATAGTAAATTACTATGTTCAGTAAATGATGTAAGCTATGTAAAGTTTCTCTCGTCTATTAAAATTAATGTTACATTTCAAGGAGTGATGCCTCCAACAACATATCACTTGTTAATAAAAATATAGAAATATGTAGTTGTAATTTTGTCATAGATAGTAAGTATCTACATATCTTTCGCGAGTAGGGTTAAATTCTTCTGCCAGATGAAAGTAAATTATAATTATGAACTTGTAAACTTTGTCTCCGTTATTACTGAAAATATTAAAGCAAATGCTTTCTAATGAAGTAAATGTAAAAGAATGGATGACGTACGATATTTAGCAAGACGTAGAAGAGATATTAAAATGTTAGCTTTAACGCGCTCGAACGCAATACATATCACGCAAAGGCATAGAGATGTTTAAGTTCATTCTAGCCTTAGAAAATAAGTTAAGGTAAGCTAGATCATTTCACAACTCAGTAGCGGACCAATATTAGAAAGTTGTACATGTATTGCGGTTCGTGATATCAGAGACGCTCAGGTAAAAACGAAAATAAGTACGTTTGATTACAAATTGTTTGATGTAAAGGAAGATGGAATTAACGTTCAAGGGAGGGACTATGACGGATTTGATATAACACGGGTAAAGGATGAGAAATGTACAGAACGTAGTATACTAAATGTATTAGTACATACAAAATTAGAGAAATACGTGTAGGATCGAATACGTCTAGCTTAGAGAGTGTAGTGTCCAACGGTTCAGCTTTCGAATATTGGTGTTTACGAACTATAGACTCTACAAATCGTTCAACTTAAGATAAGAAAACTAAGGCGCAGTGTTTTTATGTGATAGTCACAAAGATTAAAATCGAACAAAACATCACTGTTGTTTACATAGTAAATAACATTCACTGCAATCTATAATCTACAGTTGTACTTGACAATCAATGGATTATCTGGATAATTCCAAAAGAGAATGACAAAACAAATGTCTGTGACTATTACACGAAAGACTTATACAAAACTTTCGAGACAGCTGAATCAGATGACTGTCTCTATAATGTAAATAATATGAGTATAATGAATGTTAGAGTAACGTAGGAGCCCGTTGTACCTTGGACACGAGGACATATGACGGGACCCTATATTAAAGGTTTATATAAAAAACTATAACCTGTTGTGGAAGACGATACCTTATGAGATTTAGTAAAAGCTAATTGTAATTTTAGAATCTCTTGCTTTTGTTCCTTTTACTAATTAGATAATTAAAGCAGACGTCTTGTCTGAATGAGATCTTCGTTCGCTGATGTTAGTGTAATTTGTAATATAGTATCAGTATTCGGTAACTATAATTCGTCAAGGTTTGAGGAGATTCTTATGATTGGTATCCCTAAAACGGACAAATTTGCTCCTTCGGTTGTTAAGAATAAAACCCAAATTGACGAATTATAATAATTAACATAATTCAATGTTTCAACATGTACGCTTATTTTAACCTGCGTATAAACCTATAGAGTGCCTCTTGTTCACTTTTATATATATTGATACACTAATTTAGATGATATTTGTAGATGTAGATAATGCGTTACTTCTTGTCATGCACTGATTTTGTTTAGATTACGATTTCAGAAGAGATCGTGGCAAAGCTGACGATAAGTGGTAAATTGATTAAGTGTATTAACCTTCGTGTTCGAAACAATGGTACATTCTGTCCGATCAAGTTATATGTCACAAACGTTGAAAATTCACTATAATTACATTGACAAAAATTATGCCTTTTGACTTGAACGACTTTTTGGATATCGTAAGCCTTGAGTAGTAAATCTTAGATACATGGCGTTTCGAAATACATAAACGTAACTTCTCTAAAATAATATCACATTTTTTCTTCTTCAATGCCACGATCTATTATTGAAATCTGTACCACCCTTGTGATAAGGCCCACGACAGTCGCGTAGTGCCAAATGAGATTGTAATGTTTAAAGAAGGATAATAATATTATAAGTTTATTACATTTAACCACAAAAATTACAACCTTTCAACTGCGTAGATATTTTATTTATGTTTTTGTGTGATAGCTCTACTTTCTACTTCTAAAGAGATCTGAGTATTTCATCAAATATATTGTCTGCCATTAATATCATTTTTCAAAATGGCGGTTACCAATGAAACCTGTCTATTTATACATCTACCATTATTACTTAAGTAGTCTTTGCGGAGTCCGCCTGGGGAAGTACCACACCTTTCCTTGGTATTAAACCGTCAAACAGTAGTGTGAAAGCATCACTGTACTCCGCCTTGAACAAGGATAGGCAACGTTTTCACAGAGCAAAGAGATGAAATTACCTTAAACCTCTGAATTAGGAGCGCAGTACAGTGCTAAGCAGCTATATAGACTCTTCGTATTTGAAAGTAGCCGGGTACTACTGTTCTGCTTATACTGCTACTGCTGGTTATAGGAGTGTTGCTGTCGTGTTTCCCTATTACTCTGTATAAGAAAGTAAAATGGAAAAAAATCTCGTTTAATGTCCAAATCCGATGCAAATGAGGAAACGTGACACTTAATTTGCTATTTGCATACATATACTAACGCATACACAAATAAAGAGAAAGAAAACGACACAAACATACACATTCAGACGCAGTAATGTCAGCTATCGAAATATATAGAGTAATTAAGAGATCGCCATTTTGAAAAAAAGCTAATGCCGTTGACGTTGCCGTTGAGTATGGCAATTTAATTATTATAAATTTACATTAAATCTCTTTTAAATTCAATAGTGTAGACGGATTTATTTTAACGTGATTCTAATATTTGGTTATCGAAAATCATAGGTATATTATAAATGTGACAATTATAAAATTGATTTTGTTGTTGCATTCAACATTATATGTATACTTTACTATAATTATAATATACAAATTATTTAAGCGTTGACATAAAACAATTATGGTGTAGCTTTGACCATATATTTTTTAATAATAATTGTAAAATTTATTACAGTTCCAGATATCAGTGGAATATGTGTGAAATTCTTATAAATGTTATTTTTTATGATAGATACAAAGTTAAATTATACCTGAAGCAGCAGACTTAATTATAAAATGCATTGTTGATAATCCGCAATATATTTCATGTTCTCTGTCATTTTCTAGATCAGTTTCCAAATAGTTTCTAATGTAAAATAACCTCGGTGTATGATGAAAGGCCTAAAACTTAAGCGTTAGGGACACGACATTCTGAGGCCTACGCATTTAATATGGCATTGTTTTCTCTGTACGGCCCGATTTACTACTGGCCGATAAAAATATTTTGAAAAAAAAACTTTGCATCTTAGATTCAAAGTTGTTATGGCAAAGTCAGCAGTTTGGTTCATGAAGAAAAAAACTCTAAGACGGCAACCTTGGCAAAACATCGGAATATAGGCCGTGGAACTTTTTATGAAATAAAACATTCGAATTTCAAATTTAACTTTTGCAAATATTGTGTAGCTTACGCTTTGAATTTTCAGTAATTCTTGCATCTACGATTGAAATTAAGAACAAAAATCTACTTATGACAACTGTAGGAATGTTTCGAATATTTTCCAAATACGTTTTATCGGGCTGTGGTAAAACTGTCCGTAAATATTTTAAATTCTAATAGCAAAAAATATTTCGAGTAAGTTATTCGTAGTTAGTGCTATAATTGCATTATTGAATGTTTGCAAAGTTTGTGTTTGATTATGAAAATAAACGCTTGTATATAAAATTGTTGTTTTTGTTCAATATTTATAGATGTATAAATTGTATAATGATGATTTTATTATATTAGAATATTATTAGAATATATTATACTATATAAATATTAGCTCAGAAAGTACCTTGGCAAGTGAATTGGCTCACGGGGAAAGTTAATTCTAAACACGATCATAATTTCGATAGACTTATGAGGAGGTCTTAGCTTTTGTAGTGGTAGGACTCTTTGGAGAGTCTACCTGGAGAAGTACCACACCTTTGACAGTTATCCTACTGGTAAGCAGTAATGTGAAAACATCACTATGTTCTGATTTGAAGGGCAATGTTTCAGTGAATTTACAGGGCATAGAGATAAAACATCTGATATTTCTAGGTGACAAGCGCAGTGTAGTGCTAAGTGTTGATTTGGACTCTTCATGTTCCAATAGCTGTAAGTCACTGTGCTGCTATAGGCTTATCATCAGGCACATGACATGCTCGTCTCGTCACTCCATACTACAAAAACGGCAGAAGTGAAAACTAAAATAAGGTGTAACTACTAATAATTTTAAAAGTGAAAAATGAAAATGAGAACGCATGCATTGAATATTATAGTTAACATGGCGACACGACCGTAGGGTCACCAAGTCCGTCCATGGTGTCGAGACCGGCGTAGCCCGACCGTCTTCTCCCGTCTCCTCAGGCGTAGGCGGTAATATGTATTCCTCCACGAAAAAAGGTCTAGATAGTGTTGCATAATAAAATATGTCCACGATTATAATATTTTCTTTTTTAGAGGTATAATAATAAGCCATGCATCAAAATAATAAAATATTTATTTTGTAAAAAATATCAAATGAGTTATAAACAACATTAACACTTTCAAGAAAGCTTCCTAATAATATAAGAAAGCTTCTAAAATTATATTAATCAAATAATTAAACTTGGCCATTAATTGTACATATATAATTAATAACCTATATAATTATATCAAACTTTGGAGTGCCTTTAAAATAGCCTCACCAACGGCAGCGTTGATTGCACTCTGAAAAACAAAATTTAATAATTAATTATTTGCGCGCACTTCTGTAGAAACTAAATAAATAACATAATTAAGTAAATAACATAATTATTTAAAATGGGTTAGGAAGTATAGATGATTGTCCAAATTGTCCTACAATTTGTAACTTCCTTAGGAAAAAGTATAACTATTCTTTTAATAATTTTGGTTTTATAAATTAAAAAATCAGGTAACTTACAGTCAAAAAAATTAAAGAGTATCTCTCTACTTAGTCTGTGGAAAAGAGTCATACGGATTTTTGGATGTTCTATAACTTATGCCATGGAGTCTGTTACTATTGTGGAAAATGTTTTCAGAGCACTGCTAACTAAATTAATATGTATTTACAACTAGGTATATAAGTATTATATCAGCACATTACAAGCTTTGCTTAGTTTGGTGTTTGGGGTCAGATGGTGTTGTATGTGTCCACCAATTTTTTAATCTATTAATTTCTAGAAAAATTTTAAGAGCCTGTAAGGACTTCTTCTAGATTAGCACGCTCTATCGTAGATCGCATCATTGTTTAAAATCAGGCGAGATGGCGGTCAAGTGCGAACTTATTACAGTTAAAAAGGACAAGGAGTAGTTTTTGTAGTGGTAGAACTTATTGTAGAGTCCGCCTGGGGAAATACTACACATTTGAAGTAGTAAATTAGATGTATAAAAGTATATTAGGAAAATGTAAGAAGTAACTTTGACCGTGTAAGCATTACTGTGTTTCGGTTAGAAGAGTAAGTTCCAGGATTTAAAGACAAATGTGTTATATGTATTACCCAGAGATATGAGAAAGTGATCTTACATATTTTTGAAGTGAAACTTCTTTATCGGCGTTGGAAAAAAATTTACCGTCACATTTTTCGGTTACGCGTCACATTTTTCCGTTACGCGCCATCTTTGTTCTTGCTCCTACCACGGTTGGTTCAGACGAAGAGTACTTTCACTTTCTCCAACGGAGTAGGGATAGCATGTCGCTTAAGCGAAATAATAAAAATGAAAAAATGTAGTTTAAATGTAATTTATTGTAGAAATGCTGTAATAATCTTAGTAGCAAAAAGGTAAAGTGAAATAATTGTATTATTTGTATTCATGTCTATGATAATAAAATCCTTTTGTTTATCTAATCTTAAAACTTTATCTAATTTAACTTGATTTAACCAATTTCTAGAAAGTTGCATGTAGATCATTTTTCGAAAAATAAGGCCATAAAGAAGTTTCACTTCTTACGTGTGTACACTAGTACACGCACACATTTTTTTTAGTACCTAATATACCTCTAGCTCTAGAGTGACGGGACGTGCGTGTGGTTGATCTTAAGAAACATGCCTGCAACACAACATCACAGCGACATACAGCTATTGGAACATGATGTACGTATCCTGCTCACTATGCTATGCTCGCTATGCTATAAAAAACCGGATCATACTTACGTTCAAATTGGTCAAGACAGAGACAATGTAAGTGTTGATGAACGAATTTATGGCAGGACTTATGTCAACTCCAGCTAATTTTCCAGTGATATTAGGCTGAAACAATATAGAACTTATTTTATTCTCTTTGTAAAAGTTTTGTGTAAACTAAGATCACCAATTGAAGGTCATATATTGAACTGTTTTGCTTAGAATGTGCTGTTAAACTTCACAATTTCAGACAACCTTCCGTTTTGTTAGCCATATTGGCTCGGTTTGTTCGAAACTACCATCAGTTATCAAGGTCCAGCGGTAGTGCCAGTGCATGCATCTCCGACAATTAAAAACATGATGGTTTGGGTCCTTCACTGTATATACTCCACGAAATTAAAGTTTTGTTTAGCGAACTTCAGTACTACTGCTTACGCCGAAGTCAATCTGTTTTTTGTCTCCCTTAATATGAAGCGTTTGTTTGAAGATTTTTGATTGAGGCTTTATTAATCTATGACATTTTCTTCCAGATAAATTCGGCAGCGACACCTAGTTTTGATTTCATTTATTTTTATATTACACTAGAGCGTGCTTTGTCTGGTATCAGGTGACTTATAAATCTCATTTTTGCTATAATAGTTAGTAGCAAGTCACCCTAAGCTATAATACTAGTTTAAATTCAACGCTCTTCCATCCCACTGTACCATACTCATTCTCGATCTCCCCTAAATTACTATAAAGCAATTTTAGTCTTCTTTCCACCTATTGCCAAAGAAGGGAATAAACTGCCGGATAGTTTCTGAGTTAAATATTCTGGAGCTTTTTAAGAACAAGGTAAATAGTCATCTCCTAATTCAGCGTCCATCACCTGTCACCACAACATTCTCACCATTGGGAATCTTGATGGTCAAATTAAAATCTATGTGTGTATGTTAAAATTTGATAGAAATAAATTAGGAGTGGCATTTATTTTCTCTTGACGTGTAGCATTGATTTGGCCTTTTGTATTTTGGCCCTTTGAAGGACAGACATGGGACTTTAGCAGTGGATTATACTATGACCTCGCTTCAGCGGTGCTGGTGAATAGACCAAACTCGGCTTTTTTAAGGCCTTTTTAAAGGTCGTTGTAGCCTGTTGACTAAAACGGTTCTTTACAATAGTAAGGTAGGTTTAATTTACGACTGTATGTTTCCAAATGCAGATGTAGCTGTTCGACATCACCGCTGGCTTTAATGATGAGAGAATATAAAAAACCAGTTTGTTAGAAGAAAAACGCTTTTCGAAGACTTGCGTGATCCACCCATTTTGCTAGCGTTGTAGATTATGGCCTTGAGAGAGAAGGCCCCGAGTCATAGCAGTTCTAAACTTAAGAAGGATTAAAAAGGGATTTAATCCTATTAATATTACCTCTATAATGGATGTTTCTTACTCTTTCTCGTAAAAACTATTGAATGGATTGGGCTGAAATTTGAAACATAGATAGATTATAGTCAGGAAAAACAAATATACTACTTTTTAACCCGAAAAAAATATACGGGAACGACGGGAACGTGAACTACGCGGGTAAAACAGCAGGGAACTGCTTGTAATGTATAATAATGAATATACGTTTACGTAACCAAAGTAGTGACTCCTGCTCTGGCTCGTTTCGGAGGCAGAGGATAGCTATCGCCATTCAGCGAAGTGTTTTGGGCACATTTGCGACAGGAACGATTCGGAGCGGATTATTGTTAAATATTGCGGACATGTATTTTAATATTATTTTTATTTGACATTTATATCATGAACTGAATTATTGTAATAACTTTACTTATAGAGAGAATATTAAGAAAATGCTTAGCACTTACCGTGATAGTCCCTAGTGTAACATTTGCCTTGACATTAGTTACAAGACTGTACAAAAGGGCACCGACATCGAGACCTACTGTTGTCCCGACTCCGTTCAAAGCGGCACTAAAACGAAAAAAAATAATTAAAAAGAAGATTTTTAAAGGTAAAATTTATAGATCAACTATTTATAGATTTTTTTCTCATATAAATTACTTCCACGGACTCCTAGGACTTTTTTTAACATATTTATTATACATTATTTATTTTTCTTTTATCAAATGCAGGAAGACTTAAATATTATATCAGACTTCTAGAAAACTCAGCATTTAAATATTTATAACCCAAACCATTTAAAAATATTTTGCAATAAAAGCTTCATTCCGGTCCAGACCCCTACAACCGTTGCATTTCGATCTTTAATTGCCATCTGGAAGTTAAAGTCTCTGATGGCACTCGCTGGCGTGGTCGACTTTCGCAACACAAGACGACAAATCGCGCCATGGTCAAAGGTTTAGTAGATCCTAAAGGTCCTAAAGTGTAAAGGTCCCAGTGTGCCGAGATAAAGCCACAACCGCGTGCGGAACACTCTCGTGTATCTACAGCTTAGCCTTGGTCTTAATGGCGACTTAATGGCGAATTTGTCCTTGAGCCTCGTGGATTGTCAGTGCGCAGGACCCTGTGCCCTCCCTGTAGCCCTGGCTGATAAGGGTCTCCTTCTCTTCCCAACACACTCTGTGTTCGGGAGAGTGCTTGTTATGCTAGCACTCGTGTACCAGCTCTGTTCTAGGGACCTCAAACATGAAACTGAGGAATAAATCCCGGGAGTACATCTCCCTCAGCGGATACGCGACATCCATTTGGTACCGGTGTGGGCAAAACAACTCCTGGCAGACTTCTGTTACCAGGTTAAGGCGACTGTACCTCATATCAAAGAGATTTTCTCTATCGAAATAAGGCAACTGGTTTATGTCTCTTATATTATAATACTATCCGGTTTGAAGGGCAATGTTTCCAGAGAAATTACAGGTTACAATTACATAGATATAACATCTTAGTTCTCTGGGTAACGAGCGCAGTGCAGTGCTAGGTAATGATTTGGACTCTTCATTTTCCAATAGCTGCGTGTCACTGTGCTGTTATATGGCAGGCATGTTGCTTACCATCAGGCACATGACCTGCTCGTCTTGTCACTTTTTATTTTTAAAAACCCAGTTATAGATTAATCCTACTTACGTTCCTGATAGCCTCAAGTCCACGGGCACACCCATTATGTTTGTGATAACTGTAACATTACCTGAAAATTACAATAGATAAAATATTTCATTTGTAAATATCTTAATTCCTAATGTCAATGTTTGGGAGGTTTACTGCTCAGTCATGTCGTAATGTATGAACGGATCGAACTGAAATTTGGAACAAAGTTTTATGATCTGAAATAATTCATTGTTACCTTGCTATACCGAAAAAATAACAGGAACTTGAACAAGGTGTGCAAAAACGCGGGCGCCCGAAATACTGGCGCAGCCTAGTTTGGTACCCTTCACATAAAACAAAAACAAAATTAAAAATTTTGATTAACCCCCGACTACCTCAGATTTGTTATCTGTACAACATTCTACTAGTCAAGCCCTTTCATTTGATACCCATATTAAGGGAGTTGTGAAAAAAGAAATGTATTTCGCCATTTTGTGGAAGCGGTCATCTTGGATTTGAAATTTTTCATAGTGCAATGTATTCTACTAGTCAAGGCCTTTCGTTTGATACCCATATTGAGGTATTAGTGTAAAAAAAATATAATTCGCCATTTTGTGGTGGCGGCCACCTTGGATTTGAATTTTTTCATAGTGCAATGTATTCTACTAGTCAAGGCCTTTCGTTTGATACCCATATTGAGGTATTAGTGTAAAAAAAAATATAATTCGCTATTTTGTGGTGGCGGCCATCTTGGATTTCAAATGTTTCATAGTGCAATGTATTCTACTAGTCAAGCCCTTTCATTTGATACCCATATTGAGGTAGGTTGTGAAGAAATATTTTGGCCGCCATTTTGTGGCGGCGGCCATTTTGAATCGATATTAACCAAACATAGCTAAGAACATCCGCACGGATATCAACCATCAAATAAAAAAAACCGCATCGAAATCAGCCCATCCGTTTGAGCTAGCTCTACGGTGCCACAGACAGACACACACACAGACAGACAGACAGACAGACAGACAGACAGACAGACAGACAGACAGATAGACAGACAGACAGACAGACAGACAGACAGACAGACATCGACGTCAAACTTATAACACCCCTTTTTTTGGTCGGGGGTTAAAAACCAGCTGTGACATTCTTTCAATTGCATCGATTTGTTTAGTTATGTGCTTATATGGAAACATTTTATATAAAAAAATCTTGTTTATTTAGTTACTTGGAAATTACATGAACAACATTAACATAAAAAACTTAAACAAATAAAGTTAAATAAATAGCATGATAATTATAAAAATTACGCCTCTCTGAAGTCAGCGTATGATTTCGTCCCTTTTGCGGTTGAGACAGCAGGTCTGTGGGGCACGGAGGCTAAAAGCTTTGTCGCAGAGTTGAGCCAACGCCTGCGGGAGAGTGGAACCCTGGATCTGGGCAATACTTGTTGCCAAAACGTTTCCCTGGCTATTCAGCGCGGAAATGCGGCAAGCCTAATGGGAACATTTGGTCGTGGAGTTGATGATCGCGGGATTATTTAATCATGTATAAATAATTTTATAAATATATAATCACTTTTTAGTCAAATATCTTACCTAAATTAACGACCAAACTAGGGAAGGTCAGCATAACACCCAGTCCATTAGTAACATCGCTCACTGTTGAAGTTGTTTTACTCAGGCCAGAAACGCTAATGTTTGTAACTGAAATCTGGACGTTTAGTTTGCTAAAAAAAATCATAGTTAACTTGTTAGTTTCTTGTTGGATAAGCGTAATCATATCTAATAGAAAATCAAAACATGAAATATGAATTTTTACACAAAGAAGATAAATAAGTCACACCACTTGATGAGAAGTGGTCATCATTACTATTAGACTGTAGACCCGTGAACAAAGGGTATAAAATAATAAGATTGTGCACTATGCCGTCACTTGAAAGCTGTCCAACTGAGTGCAGGTGAAGATAGGGGTTGCAAATCTCGATCATTTCTTCTTGTCACACGTCATGTCATTTTTGTACGATGTTGCGGAATAATGGATTAGGAGAGGTATATTATAGTTTGTTTTTAAGTTTTGTCTTTTAGGTATCTCGCGCTACTTTTGTTCTTTAAGCCCGGGATTTTTTAAATTATTTAATTTTTTTCATTTACATAGTTTTTAACCGTCGTGAGTTTTTTCAAATTTTTTACTATATTTATGTTTTACTTTGACCTTTTTAGAGAGCATCTTTGAGGATTTAACATAGAAAAAAAAGTTTTATCGAGTATACTTGTACCATAGTGATAAAAATATTTTAACGCAGTGCCCCCTAGTGACCTAATATCGTACCACCAGTTTAAGAACCCTCACAAATTAATTACAAGTCCATCACTGAAAACTGCATCAAAATCGGACTTTTAGTTTTACTATTAGTTAATGGCAACATAAGTAAAACATCCACTAATTAAACTCTAACCGATCACTGAAAATTTCATCAAATTCAGACTAGTTGTTTTGGAGAAAATTGGCAAACATTGATTTACACATAAAATGTTTACTGCAGTGCCCTCTGGTGAGTTGTCACCGTAATAACTATTTTAAAACATGCACCAATCAATCCTAAGCCTACCCAAATTTGCATCAAAATCGGACAAGTAGCTTTGGAGAAAAATGATAATATGTGATTGCACCAATTCCCTCTCACCTACCGTATCTGTTCCGTCGCGGGTAATTATCGTCCATAAACCTATTTTACTGACCACCAATTTTTTTTAAAGACTAGGCTGCTACAGCTACGTTTTGGTAGGCTATGACTATGATACTTACGGGCCCAAATACGCAACATCGGAAGCAGCGGGAATGATAACTTGAGGATCAGCGAGGGAATCAATTATTTCATTTAACACTCCAATCACCAGTGATTCAAACAAACGTTGGCCTAAAAACAATTCGATCATTAATTACTCTCACACACTTACACATTGATGAATAATATGAATTGACACAGTTGAATAATATTATAACCCTATTTTATGTAGTAAAACTCGTCCAAAGAGCTACAGGTTTGCTTAGAGACACACAATCTTTATTCATCGTAAATAATAAATTCCATTTAAATTGAGAATATAAATATATGTGTTTGTATGTGTTAGATTGCAAAATTGCAATGCCTTCTATACAGGCTGTGTGCGTTTTGCAACCTAAATCCTAGTTTTTTGACAATTAATTTATTTGTTAGCAATAATTCCACTGATCGATCAATCAATTATCAAGCTTTCGTAGTGGTAGAAATTTTGAATGCCTATAATGTTCCTTACTCGTAAATAGCCACATTTATGAAGAATTTAGGGGGTAAATAAATCCATAATTTCGGTATTTCTATCAATCGATCAGTTATATAAAAATAAATCGTTCAACTATTCAATCTGGCAACCAATTAGTCAACCAATCTCCTCTTCGTCTAAGAACCTGCATCTTTTTTAAAGTCAATTAAACAACAAACTAACCTCCAGTTTTCAATTCCAAAGACCCCAATGTGTCTTTTTTATCAGCACGAAGTATGTTGTATATCTTTAACGAGTTCACGATGTTGTTTCCATGGTCTTGGTTATTATTTACGTGAGTACGACATGTGCTGGCTGGTGATGCGCATTTTGCCACGATGATCATCAGTGTTACTGTCAAAGCCTTCATTTTTTTTAAATTCCTGCAACAAAAAATCGTTGAATTTAAAACCCTATATTCAATAAATGAGAGTAATTTTCATTATCTATTTTATTATATTTCAGTTTGAAGGTCAATAATCTCAGATAAATTGTAGGTAATTTTTTTAGAGATTTTATATAATAACATCTTATATCTCTGGGTGACAGGCGCACTGCAGTACTAGGTAATGATGTAGATTCTTTGTATTCCAATAGCTGCTGTGTAACATATTATGTGTGCTGTTATCAGGTGTGTTTTTTACTATCCGGAACATATCCTGCTCAACCTTCACTCATAACCATAAAAATAATCATAAATATTGCAAAAACTTAAAGCTTATGGATTAAAATGAATACCTAAATAATGACAAACATATTATTATTTACTTATTTAAATTTTGGAGTTCCTTCTATGCCTCAGAAGACAACACAACAACTAAAAAAGGATAACACAAAACTACACGTGAACTTAAATTGTTATCGAGCTTAAAACTCACTAAGCAAGCCTGAGCTGATAGACATTGTACTATTGTTACCAAAACCTGATCGGTATATAAGCTTTTGATCCTTGTAACGTCTGACAAATACAAATAACAACTAGAAAATATACTAGACAGTAATAAAAACTACAAAAAAAAGGTGGTTAGTGGTAATGAAACCCCCTCTTTTTGAAAATTGTTATAAGACAATATTCGGTGTTAGTTTTCTAAATGCAACGGAATTTCGTTTCTTACGCAATTTGCACTAACTATACAGTATACATAAACAAATAGTAATATTAATAAATTAGTCAATAATAAAATAAACAATTTGTACCTTTGATGTTGACAATTAACGAGGGTATAATAGATAAAAGATATCAAAGTTTTTATTTATATTAAATGCTAACAAAGCAAACCCTTTTTTTATCTTACTCACACGTATTATCATACAAAACTAGGAATAAATTAACAAGCTGAAAGTTAACAGTAGCTTTAATAAAATAATAGGGTTCTGTAGAAATATTATTATATGATTATATGAAATTATACTCGTAATTTAGTGATACGTACCTTAGCCAGGTACACTCCGCGAGGTATAAGCTGAGCTTTGCATTAGTGTGAGTGATCACCAATCAGGCAGGAGCTTGAAATTTTGTCCGCGAGGTATAGGCTGAGCTTTGCATTAGTGTGAGTGATCACCAATCAGGCAGGTATCCATGTACACTCACACAAATGCAAAGCTCAGCTTATGCCTCGCGGAGTGTATAGTGGCTGGCAAACAAGTTGACCCAAAAGTGACGTGGAAGGGGAAAGTTCGCGCATGTGCACTTCGACCAAAGAGACCCATGCGCAGCTACATTCATTGGGTCAATATGTTTGCCGGCAACTATAACATCGATTTGAAGTGCAACTTATAAAACAATTTATTCAAGGCTTAATTCTACTTATCTACATATACTAATTATTATAAAGCTGAAGTATTTTGTATGAACTCGCTGATCTCAGGAACTATTGAATAATTAAAACTGAATTCATAACTTCTTTTGCCGTTGGATGTTTATATTTTATACATAATAATATATAATATACATATTATATGCCACGGGCAAAGCCGGAGCAGATTGCTAGTTTATTAATTTAACTTTTTTTTTTTTTTAAAACATCTCGAATTTTGAAGTCATTATTGTGATTAATGGATATAATCTGAGCATCTCATCGTGAAGAGAAAATTGATTTTTCTAGTATTTTTAATGACAAACATATTTTTAACCCCGACCAAAAAGAGGGGTGTTACAAGTTTGATGTCGATGTCTGTCCGTCTGTCTGTATGTCTGTTTGTGTATCTGTCTGTCTGACTATGTGTGCGTCTGTCTGTGGTACCGTAGAGCTCAAACGGATGGGCCAATTTCGATGCGTTTTTTTTTAATTTGAATGTTAACCACACTTCAGGCGCACGGAAATATGTTATCGTTGGGAAGAGTGAACTCATTTTTGCCGTTCTAGTCTTTTATAGGAAGTGTGAACGCCGGACGGTAAAAACTTATCACTATTCGTTGTTAACGACCAAAATTAGTAGAACCACAACATAACTCGCCGCTAGCGGTCCTAGGGGTCAAGTAAATCGGTATTTGTAAACCACTCACGCTATTTACACACATATATGAAGTTGTTTAACAATTTTAACGTGCTCAGGGCACATCTATTGATTTATATCGATTAAGTGTAGGCCAGTAATAGACAAAAAATACAATATAATCGGGATGTTAATATTGCGACTTTTTAATATCAAATGATGGCAAAGAGACACAAAATGTGTATCTGTAATACGACAGTAAGAGACAAACCAACAAACAATTACATGCATGGTGCGGTGCAGAAAATTGCAAATGGATTTGTTTTAGTTGCAGTTTTTACTTTGAATCCCTAAAACTAGCAGTCTATATTTATTCTTAGAAAGTGTGTCAATGATATTACTATTATCTATAACCGATAAGGGTAGAAAAACAAATCATACTAATATTATAAAGGCGAATGTTTGTGAGTATGTTTGTCGTAATGCTGGGCCACACTAACAAGAAATGCCATTAATTATCGCGATAAGGGACGCTAACCTGTACCGAAGGTGTATTTTATACCTACGGTTAACGGCAATGGCATTTTCCGTTAGTGTGGCCTCAGCATAACATGAAAATCTATTGAAAGGAAGGATGAAATGTGATATATAAATAATATCCTACAACAAAACATAGGCTAATTATTTTATCCCGGAAAATAACTCGTTTGTTACTTCTTCACGTCTAAATGGCTGAAGCAATTTTAATAAAATTTGGTATGAATTTAGCTGACACCCTGGATTAACACATACGCATCCTTTTAACCCAAAAACAACGGGAACGGGAACTACGCGGGTAAAATCACGGGGCGCTGTAAGTATCTCATAAAAAACCAAACAAGATTCTTACAAGAAGATAAATTCTGTTGAGCTGTTTTTTTTCAATAAACAGTGACGTAAAAAGCAAGACTTTTGCCTGACAGTCACAATATGCTTGTTATAAATAATATGTTTATAATAACTTGAACCACAGATTTCTAAAACAAAAGGCAGATGGAACGTGCGGAACACAGATCCTGAGGTCCAGAAAGCAAATATCAAACGCCAAAGCAAATACAAACTCCAGTCAGTCAGGTGTAAAATACACCTAATAAACGTGTACCGAAGGTGTATTTTATACCTACGGTTAACGGCAATGGCATTTTCCGTTAGTGTGGCCTCAGCATAACATGAAAATCTATTGAAAGGAAGGATGAAATGTGATATATAAATAATATCCTACAACAAAACATAGGCTAATTATTTTTATCCCGGGAAAATAACTCGTTTGTTACTTCTTCACGTCTAAATGGCTGAAGCAATTTTAATAAAATTTGGTATGAATTTAGCTGACACCCTGGATTAACACATACGCATCCTTTTAACCCAAAAACAACGGGAACGGGAACTACGCGGGTAAAATCACGGGGCGCTGTTAGTATCTCATAAAAAACCAAACAAGATTCTTACAAGAAGATAAATTCTGTTGAGCTGTTTTTTTTTCAATAAACAGTGACGTAAAAAGCAAGACTTTTGCCTGACAGTCACAATATGCTTGTTATAAATAATATGTTTATAATAACTTGAACCACAGATTTCTAAAACAAAAGGCAGATGGAATGTGCGGAACACAGATCCTGAGGTCCAGAAAGCAAATATCAAACGCCAAAGCAAATACAAACTCCAGTCAGTACGAAACGGACTTCCGTATCGTACGGGAATCCCGTGTGATTTTGAGTTTTGTTTAAGATTATGCCGTCTTGTGTCTTCAAACATTGCAAACATTGTTCCCAAAAATAAGAAAAGGAAAGAGGAATATCATTTCATAGGAAAGTTTGAATATTTTTACTGCTATTTATATAATTTAGGCGATTTCATTACGATTGATGAATAGGCACACAACACCTCAACGACAATTGGCTAGTGTTGCTATACTAAATTGAAATGATTTTCCCTAAAGTTAAGGTAAAATTTAGATTATAATTTTTTTGAAGATACTCGTAGATCAAATTATTTATGGAGATTGTATTATTCTATTTTAAACCCTATTTTTATTATCGTAATTTTTTAATTTAATGTGAATCGATGCCTAGCACAAATCCACGTGATTACTAGTGTTTATAAAAATACTATAGTGTTGATGAAAACTATAGTTATGAAGCAAGTTTTTAATACTTTTAAGTAGGTATGGTGGAGCTTAAAAAAGTAGGCGAGTTCTTTTTAGAGATCTAATCATTTTAATTAACCTCCTGTTATCTGGTGGAGTCAGTAGTGACATTGTCGAAGTTTTATACAGTGCTAATTTGTGCGTACATACATACCCAAAAAAGATGTTGGGAACAGGCCAATCGCTGTTGGCGCCACATATACTGGCCTTGCTGCCAAGGTGGGTTGTAGGTATAAAACGTTGCTCTTTCGAGCTCCCTGTCCCAACAAACTTGATTTTGGTTCTCTGGGTGGACGTGAGGCTGCTATTCATTCTGTCCTGACTTTCTTTGTCCAAAATTGGGGAGAGGGTTGTTAAAGGTGGACGTCAAAAACGCCTTTAATTTGGTTGATCGTGGAGCCCCGTTGTCCGAAGTGAAGAATACAATTCTTGACCTTTACAATCTTTGGCAATATTATGGCGGACCCACAAAATTATCAAAACAACCCTATGCTATCTTCCGTTGGCTATCAACTTAGTGAACCTTCGGCCATGCGACTTTCGCCCTGGCCATTCGCTCTATCATTTAACGTCTCCAATCCATTTTAAACGTTTGGTACTTGGACGACGGAACTTTGGGTGGCGATGTGAATAATGTTCAACTGATTTACAAAAACTCTTAGACAGTTTTCGTTGGTTTGTTTTAACATTTTTGAAAAGGTGAATTTTTCGTTTGCGACACGTTTTCGGGCATAGATTGGATAATAAACAAGTTGAATTATATGACCCCAAACATCCAATCAGTTGACAAAAATTCTCTGCACCTCCTGTGTTCTCCGATATTAAATGAGTAGTTGCCACCTTTTGTCAAGCATAATGTTCAAAATTTCACAAGAAGTTCCGACAGAATACTCATAATGAACACACACATGACTTTTACTATTATTCGGCGTTGTATTTTTATTCCGAGTTTTCTGTACGAATATTCGAATTTTTTTGTTGCAAAACAAAATCAAAATTCTTAACTTCACAGGATGGAAATAATAATAACAAGAAATCCTTGCATAATATATAATCGGTGTAATAATAAAACTTAAAATAAATTATTTTAACATTGTAATAAATGTGTTTATTATCACCGAAGATTTCCGAAGCTATGACAACAATAGTGGGATTTTTTTCTTAAGACGGGAACATTACACGCACACCAACGAGTAATTTGACAACGTCGCATCGGTGAGAGCTGTCACGCATACATAACTAATTACTGGCCTCACAGTGTCGTTCACGAAGTTTTCATCTGTTTAGAAATCTGTGACTTGAACGTGAAAGATCCAAATCATCGCTCAGCATTGCGTTGGTCACCAGGAGATATAAGCTGATTTATTTATTTGCCCCGTAATTTCTCGTGAAACTTGTCCCTTCAAACCGGAATACAGTGATGTTTGCACATTATTTGGCCGTAGAATTACTGAGAAAGGTGTGGTACTTACTCGAAAGGTTTGTGGTAATAGGTTGCCTTGCGGAGTCAGCAATACAACTTTTTACTACCAACCTTAATGATGGCCCAATAAAAATCATTCCTTCAGCTCATATCCAGGGTATTTTTGCCACGATTGGTCACCCTATATTATCTGGCCACTCTTAGTGCAGCCAAGCCTAACGGCCTAACAAGACTTAAGACTTTTGGCAAATATGCAATTTTTGAAGTGAAATCTTCTATTGGCGCACCACACAGATTTTTCGTGGGCTGTAAACGAATCTCAACATCACGCTCGGCAATGAAAGTAATGTTCAGGTGCACCCTGGCCCGCCTAGTGTGCCAGAGCAAGAAAGATAGTCAGAAGCTGCTATCTGTTTGCTGTCTGTTGTGTTCAAAATTTATTTTTGGCCATGGATACTAGTCCTTTAGCTGCATTTGTCACTGTTGTGTTTACTATATTTTATTCAATGTATACTATTTTATTCCTCGTTAACGTTTTTATTTCTAATTATTAAAATTATTCAATGGCTTTTAAAAGTTATTTCTTAATTAAGTTATCTCTTCTGCTATGCACACACATTTTTTTAAGTTTTTATTAACAACAACGAGGATACAGAATCGCTGCTTAAAACTGCAACCTAATGAACCTAACCAAAACTTAACTAATGAAACATTCTAAAATACACATACATACGCACAATCACCACCTAACATAACCTTATACTCTCACACTCAAACACACACACCCTCACACAAAATGACCCACACACCATGCACGCACAAGCACATCCGAAGATACTAGCTCTCACAAACACAGGGAATCCTAGTGTGGGAGCTAGGACTACAATCTGTTACTAATATAATTGCAATAAAATATGCATGTTAGTTTATTTCAGTTAGTAAGTAACTACCATAAGGCTACTATGTTTAACAAATTACAATAAGAATTACACTATAATTAGATTTAATACTTAACTAACTACTTACTTACTGTTACCACCAGACTTTTGGGTGAGTCAGCTAAGTATTAGGCGGAGCCAACGACACCTTTCTTCGAAAAACCATTTTGTGAAGCCATCTTCAAGACTTTTGAAATTGCTTGTATAATGTACAATGGTTTTGTCGGTATTCTACTAGCCACGCCCTTTTTTTGATATAGGACTATTGAGTAAGTTGAAGAAGGGACACTTTCGCTTATTTTGTTAGGTGGCGGCCATCTTTGTGGATTTTTTTATACTGTGGAAGTATTCTACCAGTAAAAATGGTTTCATTTGATACAACCATGGTGAGGTAAATCGAAATAGTCAATCCGCCATGTTCTTCTAGATATCACGCTCCATCGTAGATTAATCAAACATAGCTAAGAACATCGGGCACGGGATAAGTTTCAAATAAAAACCGCAAAAATCGGCCCATCCGTTTGAGTCGGTATACGGGCTACAGACAGACACACAACGACAGACAGACAGAAATCGACGTCAAATTATAACATATTCATTCGTTTGGTAGGAAAAATGATACCCAAATTACAATAAGAATTAAAGAAACGATTTATAATACTTAACTTTTTACTGTTAAACCAGACAGGTCATTGTGATTAGATGGACAACATAACCTTTCTTCACTTATGTCTTCAGTCTTGAAGATCATGTTATATTATCAGTCTGCAAAATTATTTACCAATGCTTTTTGGATATATTGCGATGGACGAAACTGATCTACATTATCTAATACCAATCCTTTTACAATTAACTGGCAACTGCTCGTAACTTGAAGAAGCGACATCGCTTAATGGTTAGCATTTGACTCTACTTTTGTGGAACATGGTTGGAATGCGTTGGCTGAGCGCAAGAGACAATGGTTACAAGTCAAATCGGTGTCTTAAAATCTCAATCTATTTCTTCATTGTAAGAGCGCATCGTAATCGCATCATCGCTTAACATCAGGCTTGAGTGTCATAACCAATAAATAAATGTACGTCAAAACGTTTCTTTGTTTACAAAAAACCTAAACTAATACACTCACCGACTAATATAAAACAGGAAGATGGACAAATAAATATAAACAATGAACTGAGTGAACTGAATTCCACACTAGGGTGACCGCTGAATTCCGTTAACATAATATTTGTCATCGATATAAACCAATAGATGTCGAGTAACTTGAAAGTTCAGCGTCTCTGTGTCTAACATAATACCCCTTAGCAGCGCGATAAAAGTTTGTTGTTGACAACTGAAATAAAATCCGGCGGTCATATAATTTTGAACGGAATGAGTGAAATTAGGTAAAGTTTAATAAATAAATTTGGGTAACTAACTCAAATAGAATATAATTTTGACAAATTAGCTATATTAATAAATTGAGCTCAGATATTCACGCGAGACGAGAGAGATGGCGGTTGTGTGTATACTAATAATGATTAAAATAAGTTATACTATATGATCGCCAAATTTTGATTCGACTTTATAATAAAATAACCTAAAAAATGCAGACTTTTTGTCTTCTGTATTTTTCTGTATTATTTCTACCAACAAAAAGCTCTTGATAACTTACCTTCATATGTCTAACTACGCTTAATATATTCTATTCAATATATTCATTTTTATCCGTTACTTTGACAAATAAATTAATTTATATTCTAAAATATCATATATTAACTAAATGGACAAAGTTTAAATAAAGATAAATCACACAATTAAAAATAACATCAACAAGAAATTGTTCAGTCACATATTCCACCCCTAACGGTACCCGACACAAAGGTGCCCATTACACTGGCATCATTACCCCGCTGAATAGACCCCCGATGGACAATCTTTGTGCCAAGTACAAGCCGGAGCGGGAGTCACCGCCATTTTCCCTTATGCGATGTCCTAACTCTCTAACGAGCTCCCGCGCCTCAGTGCCCAACTGGCCAGAGTCTCCACTGCAATGGGAATAAAATTATAGAGGGGTTCCAAGGACGCGTACTTTTGTCGCTTTTTATTAGCCGCATCTTCAGCTGCAGCTGCTGGCGTGCGGATTGAGCGGGCAAGATGACAAGTACTAACGCAAGTTGCATCCCACACTAAGCACTTTTCTTTTTTCCAAGGCACCAAGGTCAGGCCGTCTGGCCTCTTATCATCCGACCTACAAAGGCCTGGAGGCTCCAACATACAGGGGGCATTGGCGGAAACAAATGCTCTTCGTATAATATCGTTGAGAGCGTGGTGGCGTGGAAACCTTACAAGCAGCGACGACAACTCAATGCTGCTAGCCATCTGCCTCTACCATAGAACCTCAGGTGCATCGTTGACAAATTATATCGAAAAAATCTCTCTGTTTTCAATAAAAAATCACAATTAAATTGTGTTTGTAGTACATGTGCTTTATCGTATCACCTAGGTGACGACTGATAATAATTTTGATTTGTTATTGATTTCAATGTACTTTCTTTCACGTTGGAGATTGCATCAATTAAAAGTACAGAGACAAACAAAAGATAATCTCTTCTGATATTTTATTCAATTTTGTATATATACAACTTGTTTAAAAAATTGCACAAACAAAAATACAAAACAGACAAGTGTGGTTCTCTATTCAATATCAACGTAAAATAAAGAAACACAGTGTAATTCACTTTTTTGTAAGTAATTAAAAAATCTTCTAATATATAAAATTCTCGTGTCACAGTTTTCGTTGCCATAAAACGGCTTGACCGGTTTTGATGAAATTTTTGTGCTTATCCGTTATCTATGAGAATCGGCCAACATCTATTTTTTCATCCCCTAAATGTTAAGTCCACCCCTAAATTATATTTTTTTATTTTTTAGACAAAATTTTAATTTCTATTATGATACAACATACAAAAACATACAATCCTTACCCTTCTACGATCAACCCTTATTTTATTAGGAAATTATTTATATGGCAAAACAACGTTTGCCGGGTCAGCTAGTATTTTTATATAATACTTTATAGACATTTTTAGGATGAAAATATTCCACAATTTCACCAAGTGAAGTCAGTAGTTAATAAAGTTCAAAAAGATGTAGTAAAAGGCTAATATAGAGAAAGACACTCTAGCGCGAAAAAGACTTTAAAGTCTTGAACATTGCTGCAAAATTGTTAGCATATCGGTTTTTTATCGGATACACTTCGGAGAGTATGCAACTGACTGATCTAATACCACCTTGCCCGTTTTTCTATCGGACTTCTCGTAGCTCGAAGAAGCGGCACCGTTTCCTGGTTGATTCTACGTTTGTGATAAGAACGTCTAGGCAGTGGAATGGGTTGCCTGATTGGGTTTTTCCCGATAGTTATAATATTGGTGTTTTCAAATCGAGAGTGAATCGGTTTCTTCTAGGTAAAAATGCTCCATCGTAGACCGCATCGTCGCTTAACATCAGGCGAGATGGCAGTTAAGTGTAAACCCATAAAAGTTATAAAAAATCACAATTTTACCATCGATTTTGATGGTACTTTTTTATATTGGTAGAACAATAGTTAAGAGGTGGTTCTTTGTAAGTTTTATTGAAATCGGTGTGGCGGGTTTAAAATATGGTTTTTCATTTATTGGAGAAAATAAATTATAGGTACATTTGTAAAAAAATTCAAACAAAATAAATATTAGCGCCACCTATAACAACATTGAAAACTATAATTGATAGGTCATTTTGCATCTTAAAATTGCCCTTACAAATTTGTTTCTAATAGTTAGGGATGCTCCATCTCATATTCAGTAAATATATATATACTGTTAAAAAATTTATTACAATTTTTTTTTCAGAAAAATCATGGGTTTCACATTTTACGTGTTCTTCTTCGTTGTGGCTGTGGTCAACGCGTACCCAGACTATCTTGTAAACAATGGTCATGACGTCACAATAGATCTGAAGACCCGCGAATTCATTGTATACCCTGGTAAGGTCTAAAACGTATAAAAATGTAAGATGTTTAAAAATGGTTATCACAGAGACCATCGATAAAAGTGAAATATAGCTTAGAGTATTTAAATTTTTGTAGTAGAGAGCGCTGAACACAGCTGATACTGCGCCAAAATATAGTGGACTCGTTTCACCATCTGATCACTGTCAGATTGATCGGATTCATGACGTCATGACATGACGATCTTGGAAAATAGTCAGAGATGCCAGCGGGGTTCGAATCTACGATGACTTGTCCAACAAGAGTTGTATAATTTCTGTTATTTTATTGATTAACTAGCGACCCAGCTTCACATGGGTCCAATGGTGATACTATATTATTTAAGTAACAATAAAAATGGTTATTGTGATTTATTCCTAAGAGATATACATATACTTTTGCTAATTTTTTGTAGACCTTTTGAAGGGGAACAATATTACCGTACATTATTTTGATCTAGCTCATAGGGTTCAGCCAGCGTTTGCAGTGTAAGCGAAAAAAATGTGTTTATTTATTATATTACATTAGAAACCTTTAAAATTTTCAGCGTTTCGCTCCTTCATGCACATATTAAATGCACATAAAACATCCTCTTGAATCACTCTATGTATTTCAAAAATCCACATCAAAATCTGTTGGGTGGTTTTAAAGATTTAAGCATCTATAGGGACGGACAGACGCGGGAAGTGACTTTGTTTTATACTATGTAGTGAATTTTTTTTTTTTACAGTTAACGAAGAACAAGCAGTTGAGGCGTTGAGTGTCGCTGACAATATCAAGGGTTTGATCGACCAAGCTATTTCGGACATCCCGGATCCAGTCAGAATAGATGACCAACATGTAAACTACGCTTTGGGCGAGTAAGTCTTTTTCTATGTCAAGAATAATAACTTATATGCTTTGAAACGCTCAAATGCAACGGCACCCTTGTTCGAAAAATACTTTTGAAGTCTCATAATAGTACCTCGAAACTAGTTAAACATGAAGAGTTCTAATCATTACCTATCAGTGGGATCCGTTCTTCACCTAGATATATGAAACGAGTTATCTCTTTACTCTGTAATGCAACGGAAAACAATGTCATTTAAACCAAAATACACCAGTAATGTGTGCACATTACTGCTTTGCGATGAAATAACTGATAAACGAGAGGTATTTCTCCAGTCAGACTCCGCAAAGAATAGTACCACTACGAACTTCAACCGTGATTGCGCATAAAATCCGGCTTCAAAAGTGAAAAAATATATTTTGCAGAGTTGCCTCCGTAGTGGCTTCGACACGTGGAGTCTACGTGAAAGGACAGAGCCAGGTCTACACAGAGACTCTTAGCGTAAGTCTACTGAACCCGCTTCGTCCTCGTGTCACCTATAAGTTCGTGTTGTCTGAGCTGATTATAAACATTGGTAAGGAGATATATAGATAGCTCTTTATCTATACCTATATATATGTCACCTTAACATTGTAAGTACCAATTAATTAATTAATAATATTTTAAATCTGCCCTCGTTTGATTATAATCTGACGAGTATTTACAATTTTATGGAAACATACACTTACATGTATAATAAGTATGTATTTAGAACTATATAAGTATTATATCACCTATCTGGCCGCCATATTACAAGCTTTGCTTAGTTTTGGGTCAGATGGTGTTGTGTGTGAATTGTCCACCAATATTTATTTATTTATTTATGTAAATAAAATCTAGATCCTTAGAACCAATTAGTTCCTAAGCACATATGTGTACGTTAATGTTGATTGTGCTATACCTGCTAAATTTTGTAAAAAACTTAATAGAGTGCTTTAGAAAAGCGAAACCTGCTACAACCGACACTTGAGAGACAATATACAATTAAAATAAAAGATAATATATGAAGTGATAATATAAATACTGTATAGTGAATATAATTAACATTCACCATTCATTGATTCTGTGCCTGGGTGTTTTCTATGTATAATAAGTATGTATTTAAAAATATGAAAGTATTATATCAGCTATCTGGCTTCCATAGTACAAGCTTTGCTTAGTTTGGGGTCAGATAGTGTTTGTGTGTGAAATGTCCACCCATATTTATTTGTTAGGTTATTGACCCCATTTGTATCATGTAGTTGCGCGTTTATATCCTAAGATGTTTTTGTTTGAAATTTAAGGTGTTGTTACACATTTTTTTATTCATTCGCGGCTATCATATGTGTGATATTGTTGGTGCAGACCGACTCAAGCACTAAGTTACACTTGCATCCGTAGGCTTTTTTAGTGCCAAACGAGCAACGGAAAAATTCCTCCTGCTTAAAAACTACTACAAAACTTAAATATAATACTACTAATACTATAAATCAAATAATAAAAAAAACAGTAAAACGTGATTTTAAAACCTATTGTTTTTTATATTATTTTAATGACTTTTTGACTTATGTGGTGCCTACTTTACTTTGCCAGCCTAGATATAAACAGTTTAATTTCCTTTTTACAGATTCCCCTGAATATTGTCATCAATGCTTTTGGCATCCGATGGAATTGCGTAATCAGAGGCCAGTAAGTATAATAGCAATCTAATAGCTATTACAAAACTCGATTTAAGCGAAATATTCTCTTTTTAGTTCGATTCACGTTTCCCTCACACTTGTCGTTTTTGATTTTGCTATAAAATTCTGTTCTAATTACCTATTGGTAAAACATATTTTATTTTGTGAAACTTATCAGCTTGCTCACAGTATCTGTCACCAAAAATTTAAGAGCACGAGATACTCCATCCAATCTCTAGGAATTGTATATACGAGTATTAACTAATGGACTGGATTGGATAAAAAGTATGTAATGGACAATAATATTCATAAACAATTTATACAAAAAAAAACCGACTTCAAATAGGCACTCAAAAGCGAAAAATAGATTAACAAAATTATTATAAGCGCTTATCTACGAGTATTTGAAATCAGTGCCAGTCAAGTCAAAAAGCTAGTAGATTGATGTACTTACGTAATAAGTAGGCAAATACTTAAATATAGGCAAATACTAGGTAAGAAGTATCAGTATCTATCTACTATTTGTTAGACTTGGCTAGCACTGACTTCAAATAGATGAGTGAGTAGTTTAAAATTTGTTTATTTTATCCTTTTCAGTGCAAAACAAGTTTTTATTGATGCATTTACACAAGTTTGTGTTGACAGGATCGAATTTCATAACATTTGTTAATTCTACAACTGTGTCATCCAGACAAATTTGCAGGCAAATTTTAGTATTTTGCTAATATTTCAATTATCACCAGCCTGATTTCGACACAATTTATATGGAACCATTCGAGAAGCTTATCCAACCCAACAAAAAATAAATTATATCGGTCTGGGCTTCTCGAGAAATCAGGTATCATACAAAAAAACACGGTGGTTGAATTTTATTGATAACCGCGTCCTTTTTGGAAGTCGGCTAATAATATGTCATACATTGCCCGGGCGCCCCAGGTATTCTATGTATGTCCTAGTCATTGTATACAATACCCGAATTATACAGATTGCTGATAACATATACACTATATTACATTTCAAATTGAAGATGGTCGGGGGTAAACCAACATTTTTAATATTGTTTTTTTAGAGTTATCATCAAGAACAGCACTCTGTCCGGAATCGCTACAGTTAATGTACTTACGCAAGCTGTCACTGGCTTAACGACGAATCTCCAAGTTGGAACTATTCAGGTACGTTACTAATTATATTGTAATACTATATTATGTAGTATATAATACTATATACTAGCAATGTCTCACCGATTTATCCGCACTTTCCGTTCCCATTACTCTTTCCCTTTCCCGAATATTAATAAACATTCGTGGCTATTTCACTCACAATACTATTTATTCTGACCCCAAACTAAGCAAAGCTTGTGCTATGGAAGCCAGATAGCTGATATAAAACTTATATAAAGGTAAATACATACTTATTGTACAAAGAAAGAGGTAGGACACAGAACAAATATTTGTATTCATCACACAAATATTTGCACTGAGTGGGAATCGAACCCACGACCCACGGCTTCACAGACAGACCTACTTAGCCACGAGACCAAAAGTAGCCTATTTGTTATTCCAGACCATATACTGTGTTCCAAATTTCAACCCTATGAAACGTTCCGACGTGACGTGAGCAACAAACATCCAATCACCTAACCTTTCGCACAAATAATATAAGTAGGATACACAAATAACGCAAGGTATTCCAGAATTGAAGTTTATGTTCATAGACGTTGGAAATGTTCGGGGTTGAGTTGTTCTATCTCTGTCTGTTTTGTATACGAGTAGGTACACACATGGCAAAATACACACACAATTAGGCCAATAACAGATAATTGTCATTGTGTCATTGACATTCCCACAGGATCTGATCTTAAGCTGGTGAAACCACGTGACATAACTAGTAATGTAATGCTTTGGATATTGTAATATCACTGTCTATTAAATTAGTATTTCTTTATACTGTGGTAATATAGCCATTTTAAAGTTAGTTAGTTCAAAGTTAAGGCTGGTCTAGTCGAAGTTACGGCTGGTCTAGTCGGGAGAACGGCGACTGCCGATCCGGAGCCTCCGGGTTCGAATCCCACCACGCGCACCACTGCCTTTTCGAAGTCATGTGCGTAATGCCGCTAACTTAAAAACGGCGAAGGGAAACATCGCGAGGAAACCGACATGTACCTAGAATCTTTCGAGGTCATGTGTCATCCACCAACCCGCACTTGGCCAGCGTGGTGGATTATGGCCTTAGACTCTTTCCTTGCGAGAGAAGACCCCGAGTCCCAGCAGTGGGAACATTTAGTGGTCTGCTTTTGTTAAATATAGCCATTTAGAATGCATGTTACTCAAATATGAGAAAGTATTGTAAAACAATTTATTTGTTTCCAGTCTACTCTGGTGGGACATGTTAATGGCGTCAACGTGACTAGCCTTATCACCACCGTCGTTACCAACATCATCCCTCAGATCCTGACGCTATATTCTGTAAGTAAATGTTATGATTTACGATCAAGTCATGTCTAGTTGGCGAACGTTGACTGCCAATTCGGCGCCCCTGGTTCGTCCCTCTGTCTTTTCGAAATCATGTGCGTAATGCTGCTTACTTAAAAACGGTCAAGGAAAACATCGTAGCGAAACCAACATGCGTCTAGAATCTTTTGAGGCCATTAGTCATCATTCATCAACCACTTCGCGCATGCCCCAGCGCAGCGAGGTGGATTATAGATTTAACTCTTTCCTTGCGAGAGAAGATCTCGCGGTGGGAACATTTGTGGGTTGCTTATGCGTGATGACATGATGGCTTAGTGACGATAACTTCCGATTCTTCAGTTGTAAGGTCGTAAGGTTCAATCTCGCCTGTAACTTTTATGCATTTTTTACAAGTTTGTTATCAACATGAATGAAAATATCGATGAGGAAATCGACATGATCTAAAAAATATACTTTTCATGAGGACATGTATTATCTGCATTTGGGCAGCGTTAGATTTTAGCTTGGCTCTTGGCTCAGCAGTGGAAAACTAAAGTGGACTGCTGACTACTTATACTATTATTTTAACATCATTTTTTGATTGCAGGAAACCATCAACCAAGCCATTGCTGATATCATCTTAGGATTTCTTTAATAAGTGATTTTGAGATCTTGTAAAGCTGGCAGTTTTGTAAAATTTATGAGTATCATAGGTAGTTCTACTAATCTAATTTTGTACAAAATTAAATTTACGTAATGTATTAAACACATTAAATAAAATGTAAAATTTTAATAAAATGTTTTATTTTCAACATCAAAATAAATTGTCAAATTTCAAACATTTACTCAATCGTAAGTCTGGAGTAAAAACAAAAACCTGTCCAATATTTTGTTAGGTCAAATCAATACGTAGAAATAGCTCACTTTCGTGACTATCAACAAAATCAAAGCGACAAATTTGAACTTACTTCATGTTTTCTTTAATACAAGAACAAAATTAAAAATTTTGACTAACCCCCGACTACCTAAGCTTTGTTATCTGTACAACATTCTACTAGTCAAGCCCTTTCATTTGATACCCATATTAAGGGAGTTGTGAAAAAAGAAATGTAATTCACCATTTTGTGGTATCGGCCATCTTGGATTTGAAATTTGTCAAAGTGCAAAGTATTCTACTAATCAAGCCCTTTCATTTGATACCCATATTGAGGTAGTAGTGAAAAAATTTATATAATTCGCCATTTTGTGGTGGCGGCCATCTTGGATTTGAAATTTGTTATATCGTATAGTACTTTACTAGTTAAGCCCTTTCATTTGATACCCATATTGGGGTAGGTTGTGAAGAAATATTTTATCCGCCATTTTGTGGAGGCGGCCATTTTGAATCGATATTAATCAAACATAGCTAAGAACACCCACACGGTAATTAACTTTCAAACAGAAAAAAACTGCATCGAAATCGGCCCATCCGTTTGAGACAGACGGTGACAGACGACGGACAGACAGACAGACAGAGACAGACAGACAGACAGACAGACAGAGACAGAGACAGACGGACAGACAGACGGACAGACGGACAGACGGACAGACGACAGACAGACAGACGGACGAGACAGACGAACGGACGGACAGACAGACAGGACACAGACAGACGGACAGATGACGGAGACAGACAGAGACGGAGATTTGACACTGGGACCCGACCGAGACGGACAGACGAACACGGAGACGGACAGACGGACGGACGGATTGACAGACGGACAGACGACGGACAGACGAACAGACGGACGGACGACAGACGGACAGACGGACAGACGGACAGACGGACAGACGGACAGACGAACAGACGGACAGACGGACAGACGGACAGACGGACAGACGGACAGACGGACAGACGGACAGACAGACAGACAGACGGACAGACGGACAGACGGACAGACGAACAGACGGACAGACGGACAGACGGACAGACGGGCAGACGAACGGACAGACGGACAGACGGACAGACGGACAGACGGACAGACGAACAGACGGACAGACGAACGGACGGAGACGGACGGACGAACGGAGACGGACAGACAGACAGACGAACGGACAGACGGACAACAGACGGACAGACGGACAGACGAACAGACGAACAGACGGACAGACGGACAGACGGACAGACGGACAGACGGACAGACGGACAGAACTGACGACAGAGACGGACAGACGACAGACACAGACGAACAGACGAAGACGGACAGACGACAGACGACGGACAGACGGACAGACGGACAGACGGGACAGACTGACAGACGGACAGATTTGACAGACTGGACAGACGACGGACGACGGACAGACGGACAGACGGACGACGGACAGACGTGAACGGACAGACGGACAGACGGACAGACGCAGACGGGCAGACGAGAGACGGACAGACGGACAGACGAACAGACTTGGACAGACGGACAGAGACAGACGGACAGACGGACAGACGGACAGACGGACAGACGGACAGACGAACAGACGGACAGACAGACAGACGGACAGACGGACAGACGGACAGACGAACAGACGAACGGACGCAGACGGACAGACGAACAGACGGACAGACAGACGACGGACAGAGACGGACAGACGGGCAGACGGACAGACGACAGACGAGACAGACTGACAGGGGTTGCAGACGGACAGACGGACAGACAGACGGACAGACGGACAGACGGACAGACGACAGACGACAGACGACAGACGGACGAGACGGACAGACTGGCAGACGGAGCAGACGACGGACGGACAGACGAACAGATCTGGACGGGCAGACGAACAGACGGACGACGGGCAGACGGACTGGACGGACGGACGGACGAGACGACTGACGGAAAACGAACTGACGACAGACTGACAGATTTTGGACGGACTGACGACAGACGACGGACGGACGAACGGACGGACGGACTGACAGACGACCTGAGACGGACGGATCTGACGAACGGACCTGGACGGACGGACGAACTGACGGACGGACGGACGAACAGAGACGGACGGACGGACGACGAACGAACTGACGGACGAACGGACGATTTGAACGGACGAACAGATTTGACGGGACGAACGAACGACGACAGACGAACGAACTGACG
The DNA here is from genome assembly GCA_017562165.1 of Ectropis grisescens. Classification (NCBI taxonomy): domain Eukaryota; kingdom Metazoa; phylum Arthropoda; class Insecta; order Lepidoptera; family Geometridae; genus Ectropis; species Ectropis grisescens. The sequence goes on along the minus strand of CM029781.1, from coordinate 26,488,169 downwards.
GACGAGACGGACGGACAGACTGACGAACGACGGACAGACGGAGATACAGACCGGACGATCGACGGACGGAAGTGTTGACTACGACGGACGGACGGAGGACGGACGGAATTCAAACTTATAACACCTCTTTTTTTGGTCGGGGGTTAAAAGTACCATACAGTACCTACGAAAAATCTGCAGCTTATCTGTAGAATACAGCCACGATCGAAAAGTGTTGCTACCTAGTACAAAATTACAACTTCTGTGTTTTTAATACTCGTAACTCAGTAGTTCCAGTTTTTCCGTGCTACAGATGAGTTCATGACAGAATAGTTTTCACTCACAAAGTCACGTGAAAACTGACAAAAAGATATTGGTATTGCAGTATTGCTAAGTGTAATATAAGACACTTAAAACAACTGATGAAAGGTTTTTTTGATATTATAAAATAAGTACGAGATCAACGGATCAATCATATATATCAATATATCAAGTTTAGATTTTCAGGTGTTGGAATTTGGAAACATCATAAAAAAATTCAGTTACGGAAACCTTTATTACCTAAGCTAGCTAAACTATATTTAAGCTATCATGGTGTTGTTGATTACTTAATATTTACCGTGCTTACGTGGTTAAAATCTGTAAACATGATGTTTGAAATTGTACCAAAATATCGGGATTCGATTCCACCATATTTCAACGAAAAATATACTATGAACAATGGTATTCGTATCTAATATTTATAGAATAACTAGCGGCCCGTTCCGGCTTCGCTCGGATATTGTCACATAAAGCCCATTAATCGAAATAAAAACTATCCTATCTCTCAAGTTGGATCGAACTGCACATGGTGTGCGAATTTTGTTATAATCGGTTAAGTGGTTTAGGAGTCCATTGAGGACAAACATTGTGACACGAGATTTATATATATTAAGATTAATATATTTTTAGTTCACTACACTAGTACTTGTACTTCACGTGGTCATACGGTGAAGTTTATCCCGTGAGTTCCAAATCTATAGAAATGGTAAATACAAAAGTGTCGGTTAATCTTGATTCAGTCCAATTCAGAGATATTAATCATACCAATTCTTCATCACCAATTTTTCTTAGATATTAATCATACCAGTTCTTGGTCATTCGTCAAGAACCAAGCTCGCAACCTTGGTGCACTGATAGTCTCTTCTTAGTTCTTCGTTCTCCCTCACATAGCTCAACGCATAGGCAAAGTGGCAATGGGCCGGTCATATTTATCGTAGACCTGATAACCCATGGAGTAGACGTGTTCTTGAGTGAAGACCGCGAATCAACAAATTAATGTAGTGTTGTAGGACCCTGAGTCTAGAGGGAATGACGATAAACCGAAGACAGAAAAGAGTGAATGGAGACATAAAACTAAGGATAAGTCTGTGTAGCGACCCATGGCAGACGCCTAAGTCCAGCAGTGATGATGATGGACCGCCAAAATGCTAGTTCGTCGAACTCATTTCTGTAGATACTGTTTAGATACTTTATTCCACAGATTACTGAAACATTTTGTTTCAGTTATCTGTGCACAGAAATCTAAATAATAATTATTAGTTAAAACCACAGAAATCCAAATAATTCATTTCAACCATCATTAAAGATGCACTGACAGGTTTACAGCCCAGTGCTATGAAAATTGCACATGTGGTGACAATGCTATCGACCAGAATTCCACATTATAATATTTGTAATGTTGTCTATTTAGTAATTGGGTTTTGTATCTGACTAAAAAATTGCGATTTTCAAAAAGACATCAATTTGACGAAACTTTTTACCTACCAAGTGATCTAAATTGAGGGATTAATTTTACTACTCACCACTCACCAGCCAGGTGGGCACTTCCGTGTATATTAAAAGAGGTATGTAACAAGTTTTCAGGTTGCCTCAATACTTCAACTTCAACTTTTACCTTTGGCTTCTGTATGCGGCGTGACCCCAACATCGCCAGTGTCTTGTAGGTGGTTGCGTATTTACTCTTGTCCAGTTTGGTTGACATGGGCCGTTGGTCGGTGCCTCAACACTGCTCTTTCTTATGACTTTGACAATACATCCTATTCCAAGAACTGGCAGAACATTTTGGGTAGGTATTTGAGGTAAGCAGAAAACTTGTCATATAGTTCTTGTTTTATCACCCCAACCCCATACACGGAGGTGCAGACCTGGTTGGTGAATAGCGTGGCCAAAATAAATCTCTTCATTTTGATCACGTAGCAGGTAGAAAATCCCACCAAATTGACCAGTCATTTGGAGAATCACAATTTTTTGTCGTAAATATTATTACCCAATTAAAATTTCCAGTTGCCTCAAATGCATTTTTAGGGTTCCGTAGCAAAATACGGGACCCTTATAGATTCGTCATGTCTATCTTCTGTCTGTCTGTCCGTCCGTATATCACAGCCACTTTAATTCGAAACTATAAGAGTTATACTATTGAAACTTGGTAAGTAGATGTAATCTGTAAGCCGCATTAAGGTTTTAGAAAAATAGATAGGTGTCCCATACTTAGAACTGAAACTCAAAAATTTTTTTTGATCAAAACCGTGTGGGTTATCTGTGGATAGGTAATTAAAAATACTATTGAGGTTTGAAACATGTTTTTTTCTAAACTGAATAGTTTACGCGAGGGACTCTTCCAAAGTGGTAAAAAGTGTGCCCGGGGGTGGCACACTTTTCTCATTCAAACCAACTTTCGAAGTTTACATGGTAATTAATGTACATCATACACTTTTTTTTATTCTTGTCAGTCTCTTATTTTAGAAGTTACAGGGGGGCCTGCTGTTGTAACTTCTAAAATAAGAGACTCAAGAGAGGAAGATCTTTCAAGGACATGAGTTAACCGCCAACCCACACTGACCAGCGTGGTTAAGGCCTCGACTCTCTCATTATGAGAGCAGTTCTCGAATCCCAATAGTGGGAACTTAAACTGGGCTGCTTATGCTGGGCTGCTTATGTTATTGACACAAGTTAAATTTGAAAGCCAGATACAAATTTCTTGAGTTTCAGAAATACTTATTAAATAAAGTAAATATCGATTTAGATGCCTACATGCAAATATGGTTAAAATGATTAAAACAATCGAGTTAAACTAATTTAATCATTCTTAAAAGTGTACTTTACTTAAAACTAAAGTATGACGAAAAATATGACGAAATAACCAGTTCTTTAGTCACTGTACATATTGTCTATTAATTTTACTTTTTGTCTGAATAAAGTACCTACAACAATCGTATACGGGACAAAAATAGAATAAATACACAGTAATACAAAAGATGCAGAATCGATTATCAAAATAATCAACTTGTCACAACACTAGTCAAAGCTCTGAAGCAAGGTCAGCAGAAATTATAAAAACACCATTTTTAGTTTCTCAATTTAATTCTTATGACAATATACATTTCTTCATTCATAATATACGCGTGTTCTTGAAGGCTTGAAGTGTTATAAAAACTCGAATTTAAGTTATTAAACTAGTGATAAAATCCTATCTAGTGAATAGCTGCTTGCATTGTAGGTAGTTATAATTCTTTGTACAACCTCATGATGACGTCTTCAATCGCCTTGTTGATTTGTTTCTGTTGAATAAACAAATCACTGTATTATTTTTTGTTGTGCAAAAAAACTTCTTCAACCGTTATGTTGAGCATAGGCCTCTCTTCGTGTACGCACTTGGTCTCTTTTATAGAATACAATACTTTTCTAGTCTAATCCATGGATGACCCGCATCTGCTCAAATGTCATCGACCCATCTAGCCGGTAGTGATACGAATAAAAATAGGTAACATCGATATTTATTTGATGAAACTCTTATAAGAAATTCGATGTAGAGGCTACGATATGTAGACATTGACTTGGAAATTGGTTTAGTTTCATATTTTAATCTAAAATAAGAAAGTAAAACTTATCATTTTATAGTTGCGTAGATTAAATTTGTTCAACCTGTCATCAATTTCAGCGCGTTAACACTCACTCATTGCTGTATGTAGGGGTTTAAAATTAAAGAAAACCCCACAATTAGCTAACGTGCTGGATGGCCTTGACTAGTTTCTCTTTGTGGGGAGGTTCTGATTCCCAAATGTGAGAATTTAGAGTCGCTGCTTATGCTAAATTACAATTATCTCCAACTATACTTACAGCGTTGTTCTTCAGAATCTGAGGAACGATGTCTGTGAAAACATCAGTCAGAATACCGGTGATGTCCACTCTCCCTATGTGACCAACCAGAGTCGACTGTAAGAATAAATAAATACCATACAGATAACGGTCGATATGTTTTCACATATCAGCAAAGCTTTTAACAATGGAAACCAGATAACTGGTACGGTCTCCCCTGAGGGGTTCTCGAATTGTCGATGCGAGGGGTTTAGTAGCAGTAGCTTGGTCACTCACGGTGAAGCGAGATGGGGTCGCTGGTCTCACATTTTTTACGAAAACATCCTGAGGAAACCTACATGCTCGGTCGGTTAGCGCCGTTCTCTTCTAGTGAGAGAAAGGCTTGATCTCAGTAGTGGGAACGCTTATTGGGCTGGTTATATCGTCAATATCGAAATCATATTGACAACTGATTCAATCAATTGATTCAATGTTGCGATAGGACACTTGGGATAATCAGTCTGGGGAAGTACTATGCACCTTTGCCAGTTATTCTACCACCATGCAGTAATCCGCAAACATTACTGTGTTCCGGTTTGAAGGGCAATATTTCTAGAGAAATCTTAGATCTCTGGGTGACTAGCGCAGTGCAGTGCTAAATAATGATTTGGACTCTTCATGTTCCAATAGCTGTCACTGAGCTGTTATATGGCAGGCATGATGCTTATATACCATCAGGCACATGTTTTGCTCGTCTCGTCACCCAATGCCATAAAAACAATAACCATTATAAATCGATTATGGTATAGAGGTAACACAAAAATTATCCAAAACGATTTCAACGAAATTCGATTTCGACGAAAGTTTAAAGGAAATCAGTTTGATATACTTATAGGTCCATTTTTGCGTGTAAAGTATCTATATATAGTAAAGTGTGATCGTACCGTGGTCAACTTAGTGTGTGCTAAATCACGAGTTACACCATCCAAAGCTCTCGTTACAGTGGCTCGATTGGAACTTTGTGCGACTCTTATTGTAGCCAAATTAATGCGAGTGGTAATCGACACTTACTCGTTGCCGGCATGTTCCGTATACGCGTTCACCGATAGCAAGGTGGCTCTCGCGTGGATCCATGCTTCACCGACTCGCTGGCAGACATTCGTAGCAAACAGAGTATCACAAATTCATGAGAATCTTTCTCCGGACCATTTTCATCACATACCGGGACAAGAAAATCCTGCCGACTGTTTGAGTAGAGGACTGACTCCTGCACAATTAATTGTACATCCACTGTGGTTCAATGGACCGAAATTCGCTTATTTGCCTCGAGATAAATGGCCCTTGAATAATGACTTCAGCCTGCCAGAGGATATTCCGGAGGAAAAACGAGAGTGATGGTTACGACTGAATCATCTACTCCTCCTTCGGCACCATTGTGTGAGCTCGCCAGTCGAGTCTCTACTTGGACCAAGTTACTACGAATAGTAATTTATGTCCTTCGTTTCGTCAAAAAATTACCGACGAACTTTCACGTTTCACATCTTGAAACTGCAGAACTTGCAGTCATTCGTGCTCTTCAAAGTATTTATTTTGCTGAAGAAATTGCTAAATGGAAAGCGGGAAAGCTACTGCCACCTGCGTTCCGTAAACTTAACGCTTTCGTTGATGAAAACGATGTATTACGCGTCGGCGGTCGTTTGACTAATGCCAATGTTGGATACGATAGTCGACACCCCATTTTATTACCGCGTCGTGATCACATCGTTGATCTAATCATCGATCATCACCATCGGATAAACTTACATACCGGACCGCAACTTTTAATGTCACTCTTACGACAGAAATATTGGATTATGTCGGCTCGCAATATCGTACGTTTACGTGTACAAAATGCAATATTTGTTTCCGAGTCCGCCCTATCAATCAGTTTCCGATAATGGCAAGCTTACCTGCTTGCCGCGTTAACGAAGCTAAAAGTTTCTGTCACACCGGAGTTGACTATTGCGGGCCGCTCAATATTGTTATCCATCGCGGGCGAGGTGTACGCTCCGTACGGGCTTATATATGCTTGTTTATTTGTTTAGTTACGAAAGCAGTACACCTCGAACTATCGTGTTTCCTTAGTACTGAGTCATTTCTCAACTCTCTCCGACGTTTCCTTGCTAGACGCGGACCTGTGAGTACTATATACTCGGATAGAGGGACCAATTTTATTGGTGCTAAGTCTTACCTAGACAACATGTACCAATTGTTAAATTCGGAAGAGTATCGCGATAAATTCGCCAATGAGCTACGTGACAAACGCATAGACTTCCGATTTAACGCCCTTTAAGTCCTCATATGGGCGGACTTTGGGAAGTTAATGTGCGCTGTGTCAAAACTATTCTATCAAAGGTAGTGGGAACTCAGCTCTTGACATATGAGGAAATGTCGACGGTGCTTACTCAAATAGAAGCCCTGCTAAATTCACGTCCTCTGTCAGTACTGAGTAGTGACCCTACAGAGCCCCTCGCATTGACTCCGGCGCATTTCTTAGTGTTTACCCCACTTAAATCCCTCCCGTCTGAAGATTTGTCCATCGACAATGTTAACTTGTTGCACAGAAAACGTATTGTCGATCATTTGGTACAATCTTTCTGGAAGCGGTGGAAGGTTGAATACCTGCACACGCTTCAAGTTAGAAATAAGTGGACGAAGGAAACTGCTTCTATCCAAAAGGGAACTGTTGTTCTGCTGGAATCAGACAACAGCGCTCCTCTTGATTGGCCTATCGGGGTTATTGAGAAAACGTTTGAGGGTAAGGATTCGGTCGTGAGAATAGTTGATGTTCGTACCAGGTCTGGCATTTATCGTCGACCCGTCGTTAAGGTTTATCCTTTACCAACTCAGTAAAATCAAATTAACAACATAATTTAATACAGTCCACAACTCTAACTTAGCTATTCGTATTAGTAAATATTAAAAATATATTAGTACTTTATATCTTAGTTTAAAATGTAAGATATTAAATTTTCATACACATTGTTAACTAACAATCTCCTCATTATTAGTTGTATTTTAGTATACAAACAAACATACTGTTAAAATAGTTTACTCTAGCTTAACGCTTTATTAAGTGCGCTGAAGTGACTTAAATTTTGGATGTGCTTTGTATTATTGAAGGCCTTTCGTCCTGTCAAGGCGGGGGGATGTTAACGCGCAAATAGCTGTTATTGAATAAGCAGACATTTTCATATGTTCCGTCTCCTTTCCTACCATATTTCACCCCTTGTCCGTCCTTGTCTCATTGACGAATTGACCCGCGCGCGAGCACTGTGCGAAGAACTTTGACTCGAGACGTGTGTGTTGAGAATCGTTACGGGGGTGTGACGTGCTCCCTGTTATTAATAGAAAAAACTATACAAAACTATATGTTCTGTGCTATTTGTGACGGATTGAAGGAGACCAGGCTTGCTAGCCTGTACTTAGGCGGCCGCCTACTGGATGTTCCCGAGCTACGACCTCGCTTTCGTAAGTCCCATTTCCTCCTTTTCTTTTCCTGCTTATGAGTTTGTCTGTTGAACTTTGCGTGTGAGATTAACTTGGGGATCGCGATATTCGCGCATTCACTCCGCCTTCTCCTTGACTTCCTGATATACATTTTCGATACTACATTTATCTTCTCCTTCACTTGGTTAATGTAACTTCTCCTAAGTCTATCTCTCTTCCTCCTCCCTTCTAATTTACCTTCCATTATTGTTCTAATGAAGTTGTCGTGTCGTATCAGATGCCCCAACATCTTCCCTCTTCTGTTTTATATTGTTTCCATTAATCTTTTCTCCTCTATCATCTTCAAAACTTCTTCATTGCTCTTTATTTCCTTCCAGCTGATTCTTTCCATTCTCCTCCAACACCACATTTCGAATGCCTCTAATCTTTCCCTATCCCTTTGAGTCATGGTCCACTAAAAACCAATATGCCTCAAAAAAGTGCTCCAAAATTATATGAAAATCGATGTCCAATTATTATTCAAATGGTTTTAACTCCTGTCTGAAGATACAATGATACGTAATTATTTGTACAACGTCATGCTGACGTTTGTGAAACAAACAAATAGCTGCAATATTTATTTTGTTAAAACTATAAAGCATACCTGAATAGTACCGATCCTGAGGTCAATGCTGACATCGGTGAGCCTTTTAGTGATAAGCCCCACTGTCATACTGCCTTCTAAAGTACTCCCGATGACGGATAATCTACGAAACCAGACATTTTATTTTTAGTATTTTATAAATGAGAATAAAGAATCTTAAGACAATTGTACGTACTTCCCACTGATGCTGCTTCTAAGATACGAGGGGTGATCCAAAAGTAATGATAATCAGTTATTTCTAGTGCACACAAAAATACAAAAAAATTACAGTCACTTGCTCAATTACCCACTAGTTCAGGAAAAAAAAATCATATAAATAGGCCACGATTCCCGGGAGCTACATTCATTTGAATACGGACTGTCAAAGAGTGAACATCAAAATGGAAAAACACGAAATCAGAGCTGTCATTAAATACCTCTGCTTGAAAAAAATGTCTACCAAAGACATAAACAGCGACTTGGTGGAAACATTGGGGACTGTTCTCCTCCATATTCCACAGTTGCACGCTGGGCTAAGGAGTTTAGACTGGGAAGAACATCGACGGAAGACGAACACCGCGAAGGGCTCCCATCGACGTCCCTCACTGGAGAAAATGTGAAAAAGTTGAAGAAGTTGTATTGGAAGATCGAAGAGTGACTATCAGGCATGTAGCTGAGGTCACAGGGATCTCATATGGCAGCATTCAAAGAATCCTTGTGAACGAATTGCATATGAGAAAGGTCTCCGCGCGTTGGGTACCGAAAATGTTAAACGACGAGCAAAAGAAGAAACGAGTCGACATGTCAAGAGCAAATCTCGAAAAGTTCCAGGCAGACAAGGATAATTTTTGTCACGTTTTGTGACCATGGACGAAACCTGGATCCACCATTTTGATCCTGAAACAAAACAACAATCGATGACATGGAAACGATCCGATGAACCGACGCCGAAGAAATTCAAAGTGTCAAGCTCAGCAGGGAAGGTTATGGCGTCTGTTTTTGGGACGCTGAAGGAATAATCATGGTGGACTACTTGGAAAAAGGGGCCACTATTACAGGCTCCTACTATGCAGAACAAATAAGAAGATTGCGGGAGGCTATTAAGGAGAAAAGGCGAGGCAAACTGCGGGCTGGAGTGCTGTTCCATCAAGACAACGCACCGGTTCACAAAGCTGCAATTGCCATGGCTGCCATTCAGGAAGCGGGCTTTGAGCTGGTGGAACACCCCCCCTATTCACCAGATCTAGCCCCAGTGACTTCTATCTCTTTCCACGACTCAAGGAACACCTCCGGGGCAAGAAATTTGACGATGATAGCGACGTGATGGCCGCGGTTGAGGACTTTTTGAGAGTCAAGATAAAGATTTTTTTCTAAGGGAATTTTAGGTTTAGAAAAGAGATGGACTAAATGTATAGACTTGCTAGGAGACTATGTTGATAAATAAATTTAGTTTTTGATTTTATTCATTGTGTTTATTATTGATTATCATTACTTTTGGATCACCCCTCGTAAATGTCGGGACTTACGATGGTGGCTGTTAAGGAACCTGCAAAATATATCCCGTTATTAGAGTACAAATAAAACACGTAGCAAATATTAGTAGTAAATATTAGTCATCCGGATCGACGAAAGTGCAGTAAGCATCTATCAATATTCACAATTTTTTGCAATTATTATCTATATATATAAAAGAAAGTCGCGTTAGTTACACTATTTATAACTCGAGAACGGCTAAACCGGTTTGGCTGAAAATTTGTGAGGAGGTAGCTTAGGACCAGGAAAAGGACATAGGATAATATTTATCACGTTCCCGTGAGACGTCAAAAAACGACAAACGTCGAATATCCCGTTCGACCGCGTTCCCGTGTAACGTGACATAAAACGTAAACGACAGCTAAACGTCATTTCATCGTCGTCATGTCAACGGTGACATCACCGAATGGAAGCCAAAAGAAAAAGTTAAAGTTGAAGAACCTTTGCTAATCTTTGTTTCTAAATCTGAATTGATACGACCAATTTCCGACAGGTGGCGTAGCAGGTAGCTGAAGTGTATTTTTTTGTTTGAAAGCGAAATTCTCAGGAATGTCTGAACCTATTTCAGTCATTCTTTCACCGTTGGATATGTACGGGATCCCGATGAGTACTATATAATGTACTACGGGCGAAGCCGGGGCGGACATCTAGTTAATTATAATAATACATTACTACATAATTATAATACTCTATTATAATTAAGTAGTTCGTTTTGGTTGTGGTAAGACTCTTAACATTACTGTGTTCCATATAGTGAGATATAACATCTTAGATCTCTGGGTGACGAGCGCAGTGCAGTGCTAGGACTTTGGACTCTTCATGTTCCAACAGCTGTGTGTCACTGTGGTGTTATGTGGCAGGCATGATGCTAACCATCAGGCACATGTCCTACTCGTCTCGACACTCATTATTAAAAAAAATAGTAGATACTTAGCGTTCCCCAATACAATAACACGATCGGAAACTACGCGAGTGAAGCCGCAGTATGCTGTAAGTCTAAACTGATATTATTAAGCTGAAGACATTTTTTGTTCAAACGCGATAATTTCATGAACTACTAGACCGATTTCTAAAATTCATTCACCGTTGTATTTGTATAGTACATACATTGTACATCCCTGATTGCTATAGTTTATATGTCTATTATTTATCACGAGCGAAGCCGGGACGGAACACTAGTACATTATATTAGCTACCCAGTTTCCACATTACTCTGGCTCCGCTCAACTTGGATTTAGATGGTATCGTGTGAAAATAGTTACTTACCAATGTTAAGAGACAATTCGGGTAGTGTAAACCTAAAAGAGACTCTCGGGTACAGGGGAATCAAAAGCCTGACTCTTAAACGGTTTATAATAAGTCCGGTTTGTCCACTCAAGTTGATGTCAATGCTGGATATAAGCAGTTTAACGTCACTGAAACAAATAATAACATAAATACTACTAATACAAAGAACTTTATTGCTGTTTGCAGGTAAGGTGTTATATATGCGATACAGTGTTTTGAACTAAGTTTATTTGATTTAAAAAATTGTTATAGGTGATACAGAATTTAACGAATGTAGATGCACTGCAAAATCTCATTCAATATGTTAGTTATTATAGAGGTACGATATATCTAATCTGAACGGGAACGGGACTTACGCGATTAAAAAACTATGGAACGGTGCTAGTACAATGTTTTAGGAATGTCTGAACTATCATGTGAATACGGAGAGCGAAGAAAGTGGGACACAAAACACAATAAGTGAAACAAAAGGAAAAGCAGACTACGTTCAAAAATGGTTTACTTTAATGGCCTAAGGCGTTGCAAATAATGAGAATGATGGAACAGCGTATAAAGTTTCCTATACAATTTCAGGTTAAAACAGATATATCACCAGTTTTCTTAACTTACTCGTTGATGTGGAGTTCTCGCTTTGAGTCTGAAATTGCGTACGGGTCATCAAGCTCGTTTAGTGTGTCTTCTATAGCTTTCCTGATATCGTCAGCAATGCCAAAAGCCTCTGCTTGCATTGTCATAGGGCCTAAAAATATTTTCATTTTAGTTTGCTGGTATTTCTCTGTACCCTTCGGCTATCATTTTCTTGAAAATGCCGAAATTAAACACCTATTGGCGGAACTTAGCATTTTAGATGAAACCTAATCTTCTTGGCTATGTCACCTTGGTCACGTAGAAATAATGGAAGACAATCAAGGTGCTGACTACGCTTTTTACTGAAAATGAGTACAAGACTCATAAAGATGGGCCGGTAAAAGAGATGCCTGTACCACAAGAGTGATGATGTCAATGAAGCAGTTAGTTAGAAATCAAAAAAAATACCTAACAATAATCAATAACTTTACTAATAATATAAATGAGAACTTTTGAATGCATCAAATGGTTGTTAATCTTTCAAGTAAAAACTACTAAAGAGATAATAATCATTATATAGAGAGAGAGAGAGAGATGATAATCATTTGTTTTTAACTTACTCATAGCCTCGTGGTTATGTACGTCTATTTCTAAGGGATTTTGTAAGAAATTGTTTTCATAGTCCGGCAAAGCACTTACTCCTGCCAGCAGAACGAAGGCAAACAAAATTTGAGCCATTATACTAACTGTTCTGAAACTAAAAAAATGCAGTTTTAGTTAAAACAAAAACAAGTGTAAATGCCGTTTATAACTAAACAATGCTAAATTACCGCAATTCATTGTAACAATATTGCGAGTGAATCAATTCCTGCTAGGTAAGCAAGTTCCATCGTAGAACGCTTCAAATTCATATCTTTAAATTAGGCTAGATGGCGGACAAAAAATGCAAACCAATAGGTAATATGCATGTAGTTTAAATTGGCTTGATTTTTTTTTCGTAGAATCCTTAATGTCCCGCCATTATGCCAAAACAATTATTTTATTATTTAGTTAGTTATTAATTATAAAAAATATTATTTAAAAAGTGCAAAATAGGCGCGGGAAATTCAAGTTTGCGAAACGCATCACTATTGGTCGTAACCAAATGTGACGTCACATGACATGTTTTCTGCTTTAACGGTGTCGATATTCGTACTGAGCTAGTAGTGTTAGAGAGAAAAGTCGTGTTCTCCATCGTTTGATTAGCTAGCACAACTCAAAAATCGATACAAAGTAACTGCAACACTTGTAGTAAACAAACACAGGTCGTGGCCTGTGACGTCATGCAGGCGCGGGAAAGATGGCGGCGTTTAAACTGGTCAAGTTATATCGATATTTTAAATATTATTTTAAAAATCAATTTGTACATTTACAAGAGTATTTATATTTATTATTGTGTTATAATAATGTAAAAAGTGAATTAAAAATATAAAAAAAATACATGCATATTTCCTATTGTAGTAAAAAACTTTCTAACAAAAATTTTAAACCAACAAGTTCTATTGACATCACAAAGCCTCATTTTTTCGCTAAGTTAACTTTACACAAAGATTTGAAATCTTTTTAGCTAGCATTATTCTTGAGTATATTAGGTATATTTGGTACACGGCATTTTAGTATCTTGGTGGCGGCTTTATGTCGCGAGTGACCCTCTTCTCTCACATGTGTTCGCGGACGGTGGTAGCTTGAATGTGCAAGCTTGTGGTAAAACATCACGAATTTGAAATTTAATTAGAATACATTTCATATAAGTATTCGAATTCTCCTTAAGACACGTATCTTACCTTGGGGTTGCGTAGTGGAAAGACGATGTAGTTAGATTGACGATGTTGGAACTATGTCTAGTTTTCAAAAAGTCCTGATTTTATATACCAATGCAAACAGACATCTAGTCAGAAATCTGAGATTATATCTGTTTTGTTTACATGTAGACCAGAAATGAAACTTTTTTTAAAAGAAAGTAATCTATCAACAACATTATTATCAGCTGAGGTAAACAAAATGAATTGTCAGTAGATGTCAATAGTCTAGAAAATGTTTGCGACTAATTTATTATTAACCGAGTTCAACGGGTCGAGGGTATCAATTTTATTTTTCTATGTATGTTCATCGATTACTCCGAGAATGATAATCCGATTTATGTACGTTTTTTTTATAAATAAAGAGTGACGAGACTAGCAGGACATGTGCCTGATGGTAAGCAACATGGCTGCCACATAACAGCACAGTGACACGCAGCTATTGGAACATGAAGAGCCCTAATCATTACCTAGCATTGCACTGCGCTCATCACCCAGAGATCTAAGATGTTATACCTCTAAGCCCTGTAATTTCTCTGGAAACATTGCCCTTCAAACCGGAACACAGTAATGTTTGCACACTCCTGCTTGGCGGTAGAATAACTGGCAAAGGTGTGGTACTTCCCCAGGCGAAATTTGCTAGGAGTCCTACCAGTACAAAATTAGTTTGATGCAGAATAGCTGCCATTTGGTCCCATATACATTTTGGTTGTCCGGACGATGTAATTATAGTTTGTGGACGGCTTTTAAGAATGTTTAATTTAGGCCGACTATATAAGTGATATATTTTGACTAGCAGCGTCCACAGCAGTTCCCGTTATTTTCCTGTGGTAAAAAATAGCCTATTTGCAATCTGTTATCTGCAATAAAACTTCATCTATCTGATGTAGTAATCTAGAAAAAATCTGTAGATTTTGTGTCTGTAATAGGCTATGTTAACTTACTAGTTAAAAGAACAACCCGCTCATATATATCTATGAGCGGTTAGCGCTTACAATGCGCTTATAGCACATGTTTACAGGCATCGAAATATCTACCTGATGGCAGTTACTGTGCTAGTATAACCTCTTTTCAATTCTACGGTTGCTTATAACTCAGTTTGTATCGGAAAGTATAGACTCCAGATGATTGTTATTTATTCCTATTTTTTCAATAATGCGTAATTTGTACCTAAATATTATTAACAAAACTGGCGATGTTTGGAGTACAAATTAAAATGGTTCTAGCACCGATGAAAGTAGCGAGTACAAAAGTATTGGTATCAAAAGTCGATACTTTCTGGTATCGAATAGGGAATGTATTCGAGTCTATACTTACAGTAATTTTTTGTGGCCTTATTTGTAAAACTTATTTTTCAATAATTGTTGCAAGCGCTACACCCCATCTAATGGATGATGAGGATATGATGATGATGATATGTTAATTTAATTTTCGCTTTTGCCTATTTGTAGTTTTAAAGTCGGTTTTTATTAAACGTAATATTTTTTATTTGTATTACTAATCAGTCAGTTTAAACACTCTATCTCTGTGTCAACTGATGGGAACAATCTGGCTGTCTTTGAATCTAGAGGAAATAGATATCTTCCAGGTAACTTCATTTTTAGCCTGTTTATTGCCCAACATCAAGCCTATAAAAAATTCCTGGTCAAATAACACAAGATTTCACTCATTTTAAACACCGCCTGCGTTTCCGCTCGACATTAGAAAGTGTGCCAGGAATCATAGCATTTTATCCTAGAAAAAGAGCTCAACGTGACTAATTACATGTTCACGTCAAAAAACAGAGATATTTAGTGAAGTGATAGATCCATGTATTGTGTTAAATTAAACTAACTGGAGCTAGTTCTATCATAATTTTAATCAAATGTCCAATGGCTTTGGTTAGATTAGTCTTATCTAGGAATGTTATCTGTTTTGTTGTCAGGGTTAAAACAATAATTCCTTGTTAACAAAACTACGATAGGTATCGGCAATCATGTCGACGCTTGATAGTTTATCTGTCAACTTGTTACTGTTCAATACAATCACATCGTTTTCAATTAGCTGTAGATAGCAACGGTTTGGCCGAGTGACGTTGTTATCAACTTATAATCGACTTTTATTGTATTCAAGGATATTTCCCAAAGAACTTACATATACTTCTTTATCTAAGATATTTCCATAGTCATCGTCATAAACAAAAGCAAAGCATGAACTGATTTAGTTTTTCATTTATTACCTCCCTATTATTTAATAGATCACTGGCGCTGTGATGATATGGGAATTCGCGTTTTTACTATATGACACAAGACCATTTCAGTCACTCAAAACTCGTTTCAAAAAATAAAAGTGGTCAAGTGCGAGGCGGACTCAACTTTGAAGGCTCCCGTAGCAGCAAGTAACATAATATAAAAGTTCTTGTTGTTTAAATAGTGAATTAAATAGTGAATTTATTACGTATTCAAATAAAACTACTTACTAGATCTCATTCTAACTAATTTTTGTTGAAAGTTTACATGGTATTGTACATCATACATTTTTTTTTAGTTTTGTCATTCTCTTATTTTAGAAGTTACAGGGGGGAAGGGACACAGATTTTATCACTTTGGAAGAGTCTCTCGCGCAAACTATTCAGTTTAGAAAAAATATGTTAGAAACTTTTCAATATCATTTTGAAGACCTATTCGTAGATAGCCCGAAGACACGTATGGTTTGATGGAAAAAAAATTGAGTTGCAGTTTTAAGTATGGGACACCCCCAAAATTTATTGTTTTTTTTTCTATTTTTTGTATGAAAATCTTAATGCGGTTCACAGAATACATCTACTTACCAAGTTTCTATAGTATAGTTCTTATAGTTTCAGAAAAAGTGGCTGTGACATATGGACGGACAGGTAGACATGACGAATCGATAAGGGTCCTGTATTTTGCCATTTGGCAACGGAATCCAAAAAATTATGTCAGTCATAGGAAATGCCGATGGAAAATGAAAACTTTTAACTTTGGACTTTTAGTAATAAACAGCTAATATTGCCAATTTATTGCCTGCGTCGCCGCTACGCTGCCACCTACCAAAACGAGTTCCCCGTAGCTAACAAAGTTTTCGCCTGAAAAGTAGTTCATTAGAGAAATACCCTGATGTGAAAGGGGTGTTCAAACCTTCTCTTTGCATTCGTAGCGCTGTAGTGGAATTCAAATGGTTTCAGAGCTATAATAAAGTTTTTTCTTTGGTCTATTTCTTAATTATTACATATTTTAAAGAATGTATTAACTCAAGGAGCAGATAACTTGGGCACTAAAAAAACACTACTATACATTTAATGAAAGGGCTTGACTAGTAAAATACTATACACTACAAAAAAATCAAATCCAAGATGGCCGCCACCACAAAATGCCGAATTATATTATTTTTTTAACTACTATCTCAATATGGGTATCAAACGAAAGGGCTTGATTAGTAGAATACATTGCACTATGACAAATTTCAAATCCAAGATGGCCGTTTTCACAAAATGGCGAACTACATTTCTTTTTTT
This sequence comes from Ectropis grisescens, assembly GCA_017562165.1. Taxonomy (NCBI): domain Eukaryota; kingdom Metazoa; phylum Arthropoda; class Insecta; order Lepidoptera; family Geometridae; genus Ectropis; species Ectropis grisescens. The sequence continues at coordinate 26,471,224 of CM029781.1, read as the reverse complement.
CACAACTCCCTTAATATGGGTATCAAATGAAAGGGCTTGACTAGTTAATGTTGTATAGATAACAAATCTGAGGTAGTCGGGGGTTAATCAAAATTTTTAATTTTGTTCTTGTACGAAAAACGTAATGATGTCGAAATACAAACGCAAATTTCCTACTTACTCCAGTTCTACTTCGTTTCTTCTGATCGAACATTGTTTGACCTTTAAATGTCCTAAACCTACTCTAATTAGAGATGATTTAGAACATTTAAACGTACGAAACGACGGATCGAAGTAGAACCGGAGTAGGCAAGTCGCGAGCTTATTTCGAAATTACGTTTTTCGTAGAAAGAGACTAGACGTCCTAAGCTTTTATAAAACGAAAATCTATAAATAAAATAAAATTAAAATAACATGTCTTTATTGGCGAAAATGGGTAATTACAATAAGATCTTAAATGTTTACATTGAAAACTCCATAATCAACCTTTCTGGCATTAAATCTGGCGTTTCTTAGGCCAAAAAATGATGGCAAAGGCTATTTCGCAGTAGATTTCTTCACTTATGCTATACTAGCTGCGCTATACTAGTTTTTGTTATTTTTCTGGGTGAAAAATGTGTTCTACTAGACTATAATCTGTGTTCCAAATTTCATCCCAATCCGTTCATACGTTACGACGTAATTGATCTACAAAAACTAAAAATGTATTACAATATTAGTAGTTCTTCAGATATACTCTACGTATAAGCGTACAAATAACTGGTTAGAAAGTTCAAGTTAGTAGGATCTTGCTTCTTCAGCCCTAGCCTAAACTTCGAAGGGTTATAGAGACCATCTGAAGCATACTTGCATATTATTATTATTCTCTCAGCCTGATACATTGCAGAGCAAAGTACTGCCTACCCTGCTTTCTCTTTTAAATTTTAATACACGTTTCCGGTTTGCAAGTTTTTACCAATAATACATCTTATTATAATCCCATAGTCAGAATGAGTCGCCAATACAACGAAGTCCTTGTCTCCGATAGGGACATTGATATTTTCCACTTAAAGTTATTCCAATTTCAGAGGAAAATCAAAGAAATTTTACACTTTAATCTAAAAGAATAATAACCCTGTTGTGCTTACTGTAAATACTATTATGAGTTTTTTTTTATATTGTTTATACATGAATTGTTTCACACTGTTAATATACTTATCTGTTGTGTTATAATATTCTATGTTTATATCTTATTTATCTACTGTTTTAACGCATGTTAGTTTTTTAGTTTTAAGTTCAGATATGTTGGCCTAAGTTTCTTTATGTATTATCACTAATGTAATGTTATTATTATAAAACCACTGAATTTAAATAATTGTTGTTTCTAGGCCCACATGGTTTGGAATGTAATACAGTTCTGTACAGTATACTCTTATGTTATAGTTTATATTTATTACATTCTGTTTTGTGTGCTCATTGAATTAATAAATAAATAAATAAACTCCCTCCCGCCACTTTCCCTGGTCTAGAGCAACAGTCTTCCGATCTTCATTAAATCTATCGAGTTCCATCCACCATCTCTACCTAAGATGCCCGACCGGTTGTACATGTAACTTGTATCATAGACCCCTCAGAAACAAGAACAGCGCTAAGCAATAATTTAAACTCTTTCAAAATATAGTGTATACTGTTCTATTACTTGCAAACCTTTTGTTTATAATTTAGCCAACTAATTTATTTAGAAATGAGACCATAACAAATGTTATCTATTTATTAATCAAATTGTCATCAATCATGTTCTTATTTACGAGAGAGATTAGGCCTATTATATTATACGTAGTTTTTTTTTATCAAGGCAGCTATCGCCGTCTTATGCATATTTGGGGTCGTGTTCAACACTTCTTTTGTGAGATTGACTGACTTTACATGTAGGTATTTAAATGATTAAGTAAAAGAAAAATTCTACAAGATAAAACTGTACTATTATGAATAAATGTTGATGTAATTTGTTGATTTGATCAAGTCTGATAAATTAATGATCTATCTAATCATAGGCCAAATTACAAACTAGTCTAATCACAGGAATATTAGTAAAGAACATGTCTTGTAATAATGTTTCCGTAAGTATTAGTAGTACATGGATATTAAACCGATAGTGGCCTACTGGATTATGGTTGACTCTTTCTGTGCGCATAATCAGCCCAGTAAATATTCTAGCAGTGGGAACATTTAGTTGGCTACTTATGCCTATACTTGTTGGAGTTCTCGTAGGAATTCCTTTTTTTGTTGTGGAGGAAATGCATTATATGCACGCCGTACTGTAGGAACCCCTAATTTAACTTGATTAACAATAAAGGTAATTTTATTAAAGGATAAACGAAACTTTATAATAATGAAAATGCCAAAGCCGATGGCACCAACACTGAATGATGTGACGCAGGCGACAGAGAAAAAATAATAACAGCGCCATTTTCCCGGTTCTCTGTGGCTAGACGGAAAGTAGTCGACGAGGCTGAATCTCTACCGTATCATGGAGGAACAAGGGTATCCAAATGTGAGGATTTCTTGGACCCATCTACTAGTTGGGACATTAAAGATAAAAATGGTTACTGTGAGTTATCCTCAGGAGATACATGTACCTATGTATATTTCCATTGGTCTTTTTATGATATAAAATTGCATGGCACATTCATTTGATCTAATTTTTATGATTTGGACAACGTTTGTGATTTAAGCGCACATAACATAATATGATGCTTATTACAATATGACATTATAAATCTCTGATTTTTCGGCTTTTCTGTACTATTTTATATGTATTATTATACGTGTATACTTTTCTCTAGAATTATGATGTCTTTTGTTGAAAACTACACCAAAATCCGTTTGGTAGTTTAAAAGATATAAAGGTGCAAGTTCGCTCTGAGACCGCGACACGAGACCGCTAGAGGCACTTGACATTATGGAATTGTATGGGCGCCAGTTCGTGCCGAGACCGCGACAGGTGTCTCGCGACATGTCATTGTGTCTCGGTCTCTTGTCGCGGCTTTGGCGCGAACTGGTGCCCATACAATTCCATAATGTCAAGTACCTGTCACGGTCTCCTGTTGCGGTCTCGTGTCGCGGTCTCCACGCAAGCCGCTACCTTAAGAGTACAGAAAACACAACAGCGACTCCGTTTTATACTACGTGGAGATACTATTACCCCAAAAATTACAAAAGGCCATGAATATGTTGTATTGAAAAACATGTATTTTTTTCTGAACTGTTAATAAATCGTGAAGTGATTGATAAATGGAATTCCCATTTCATTTTAAGATGCAAAAAATCAAAACCTTACCTATATCATCAATTTATCTACACAATTGAATTATTTGGAGATTAAAGGTATTTACATTGATAGCAAAAAAGGGTATGTATGATTGTATGATACCACTATTATCATAATGCCAATTAAGTAATTTGATTTAGAACAGATTTTAATCGCTGATTGTGCAATTGGTATAAAAGTGGAATTATGACTGTGGACAAGCAGTCTTAATAGGTCTGTGTTACGTAACTTTTTGAGGTAAGCAGCAAAATAAAGTTTTAAGATTTGAATTTATAGTAATAAACTTCTACAATACTAAAGTAAATATCCCCAAATTACATGTTCGAAAGACCATTTCAGAAAGTAAACAAATCATAACATTGATTTCAATATAGAGTTCACGCCATTGGTAGTATTTATTTCTAGTTGATGCCACTGTCGTGTTACTGTATGTTACTAGGTAGATTCAGTTTATAAATGCTACCAAAAGATTTTCGTAATGGCACGCAGTCTAAGCTTTATCATAATGTGCCCAATACTCGTGGATCTCATTGTTCTTAATATTATATAAGTTTTTTTCGATACTTGATTTCAGCTAGGTTCATAATTTCTGATAATAATATTTATTATCTATTAAAATGTTTCGTGTATCGTTATGCTGAGGCTTAATAAAGTGAGGATTTAAGGAATGCACAAGGCAGTGGATGGAAACGTAATGCTCAGGATAGTGCTGAGTGGTGAACCATGGGAGAGGTCTTTGTCCAGAAGTGAATTATTATACCTATACTGATGATGATAATGGGCTGTTTTCTATGTTAGAGTGTGTTTTAATTGCAAACTAATGATCTGACAGAGAATATCTAGAAAGTTTACTCTATACAGAGATGTTCAATGGTGAAAACTTCAACTTGAGAGAATAGTATAGCCCTTAAAGAAAAAAAATGTGGCGCGTGGATGGGAGTAGATGATTTTTGTAACTAAATATTGTTTGTAGTTATACAAATGTTTCAATTTCTGAAATTTCTGGAACCAATTCAGCCAACTGAAACGGTTGAAATGTAATTAACATGCCAACACTACTCTATGTTCATATAATTTCTTTTCAGGTTTCAAAAAACTTAAATATATCAAAAATGAAAACTTTCATCGCATTAGCCGTTCTCATCGCGGGAATCAGCGCTCTCCCTAAGCTTAATCGTAAGTAGCAAATGACACAGAATGAATTTCTCCTATGAGAAACTTTAGTTGTGTATTTAAATTCTATATTGTTATAAACTTCGAATCAGCTTATTAGCGTACTTTGGTAATATAAAATTGTACGACTTTTTTTCCAATATAAAATTAAATTATGAACTCTTAATAATGATTAAAGTAAGGATTATAAAACTATTCAGTGTTATGTTCCAGCAGTGCCAGATCCGTTTTTATTATAAGTTAAATGCCACATTATTTTCTTGAGTTGGAGCATGTTACGTTTTCGTTCCGATTTTGACTGGGGAACCAAAGACTTCCAAAAATAAAACTATAGTCTCAACAAAAAAAAGTCTCCTAGATCACAAAAAATATTTGGGACCAGTATTTTTTGTTTTATGAAACATTTAAAAACTAACGATCCGCCCCGGCATCGCTCGTGAAAGAATTTTTGTAATCGATACAGTAATTACTACCTAAGTTTAGCGCGTTCAAACAAAAAAAATCTTTAGTTTTATAATATTAATAATATTAGTATACCTTTAGATTGACACAGATATAGGTCCTCCAATTTCCGGAGAGGGCTGTGACTTTTTGGGAAAAACGTACCATCAAATGACTTCAATCGAAAGTTATAAGCACTGTACCATCGTCATGTTTTGTTTGTGAAACAAAAGAAAAATACGTGTACAATTTTTTTTTGCAATCTAACTGTCGGATTAATTCGTTTTATTTAGTCATCTCGCCTATAGGGATGTTAACACTAATCACAAATTAATGTTGATATTCGAACATCCTCCTTCGGATGTTGATTTTATGATAGTTTGTATTAATAGAAAATCGAAAAATACATTATTATAATTTAATATTACGTAATAAATTTGTTGTAAATTATATTTTTAATCTGTTGTCACGTGACTGGAAACACCAATATGAATTATTACGTCACTAGTCGCAAAACAAGCTATCGAAAACTGACTAAACTGTTTACTTTTCTGCATTTTTATTATAGTTTGCGATCTTAGCGACGACTATTTTGATTGTTTATATTCAAGTAATTATAAGAAAACACATAAACTGGACATACAGTTATGAATCGCGACCAATGTTTTGCGACTAGTGACGTCATGTCAATCGTTAGTGTTTTAGCGGCAAAATTCAAAATTAGTCTAATATTGCATGTTTATGAAAATACAAATACTTTGAAATAAAATGTTATTTATTACGGTAAACATGCGTCAATCTTTAAAATTTTAACATTCCTATATTGGTGATATTGATAGAGTCTAAGCAACTATGTTTTTATTTATATTACAGAAGTTGATTTGAAAAATGAGCGCTTAGTCACGGATGCCATCGCTAGCGCCATCCAAGATGTCAGCCAAAATATCAAGGATGCTGGTCTAGACCCCTACCACATTGAGAGCGACAGTGGCTCCGTTGGTCTGCCTGTGCCTGTGTAAGTTGATAATTTGATATACGTACGCTCACAGACAATAGCATGAGTTTTAATTTACTCTAATACAAATTATAGCGGAGGATAATGTTGAGATCGAGGTGGTTCAGTTTGGTTAGTTTAAAAACAATAATAAATTAACGGTAATGCTGCAAATAGATCCACACACACTAAAAGCGTATTCACAATAAAGCAGGCTAACTTGCGTGTTGGTTGAAATTCGACTTTATTGCAATATTAATCTATTCTTAATTTGACCACAGATTTGAACCTACTTTCTCACGAACGGGGTCCGAACGTTTTAGCTACTAGAGTACCACGGCTTTACAAACAGCATTCTAAAGTAACAATGATAATTTCAGCATTTTCTACGCTGAGGGTGAAGTCGTAGAGCTCCTGTTCACCGGTCTCAGCAACATTGTCATCAACAATCTCAACTACGGTATCATCACCTCCCGCCTCACCTTCGACATCGAGCTTCCTCTCATCCAGGTCACTGCCAGTGAGTTTCTTTTCTTTTTTTAAATTTTTTATCCAACGTTTTATTTCAATTATTTGAATGTGGACTTATGAAGAAACCATCAATCAAACATCTGATAAATAAAATGTATCAAATTTAATTAATTTATTTTTGATTATACTCCTGGTGTCAAGGTCAGCAATATCATAATTTAAAATAAGATATACTATAAGGGTGGGCACTAAAATACTTATTTGTTTACTATTTCAGACAAAGCTGATGTCAACGTTGTCTTCTTTGGCAAGGACTACACTGCCTCCGCCTCCGGAAAGTAAGTTGCATTGCACCTTGAAAGACCCTTGCATTGTTAATGATTTGTTTTATTTTGTACTATTTAAGCAGTTTTGTCTTTTCGAGTCTTTCAAAAAGATGAAAGCCTCTAAACTGTCATAACATTGCTCAAAATATTGATCAGTTTATGGCATGTTTGAGCTATGATTTGAAATTCTGCGAGGCACTTCTTGTTCTTTGATATTATGATCCATTCACTAATTTTGAGAGTTAGAAAAGGAACAGAAAAAATATTGAGCTCAAGTTATTTTATTGATATAAGAGCAAGGAGATGACTATGATAGTAATCTGTCTGATGCAGGAGTTTTTTTGAGAGTCTTCTCCTACTTAGAAGATTACCTCTTGTAATCTAATAAAGAAACCAATGTCAATTGTTACAAAATACCAATTATGTATGTGCTTAGCTTAAAATTTATCTGTATTTGAAATCTAGTTGTAAATCGATCATGTTAATTACACCGATAACTGGATTATTATTAATTGATTAATATGTTAATTGTTAATACGCAGTATTTTTTGTTTGTTAGTTGGACTCTAATCTTTAATTATTCCGATGCATCTTTAAGTCATTATCTGGTGTGCGTCATGTTTTTATAAAGCACGTCGTTTTATTAGTATTATGGTCGAGTATTACATAAGTTAGAATATTTTTTGCTATGCAATGTAATCCGATTGTGTTTTAAGATAAATTAAAAGGAAGAATTCGGGAAGATGTAGGGACTAGAAGCACAGTATTTGAGATGTTTTACTCTAGTCTAATGCTGCAAATAGGCTTTTCCAATGGCTCACCACTCAGCCCAATCTTCAGCTTTACATTTCCACCCACTGCCTGCTGCATTTCGTACATCGTCAGTTCCATTATTTACCTCCAAAACACGTATTCCCCAACATTTTTCGTTACATTTAGATCGACCCATTGCTACGTCACTCATCAATTTAACTTGATTTATATCGATGACTTCACTTTGTTAATGCGTTGAGTTCTGACGGAACACTTCGTTCCTAAAACGATCCCTCAGAGAAACTCCAAGCATAGCTTTTTCCATATCTCGCTGTGTAACTTTATACTTACAAGACCTCTTTAACCGTCATTGTAAATTTATCGACAAAACGTATATTCTTCTAGTACCGTTTCATTCTACCTTCAAATTCGTTCAATTTATATTTCTTGATATAAATTAGCTAAGAAATTCAACTAAAATAATCCTATTATTTCAGACTGGCCATCTCCCGAATCCGCGTCGCTGGTAATGTCCGTGTCAGTGTGGGCATCATTTCTGGAATCTCCATCCGAAGCGTCACCATCAACTTCACCCTGGGCGGCATCGAGGTAACTAGAAATCGTTGAACTTTAAACAACATGGTGGTCGTGAAAGAGTCAAGGTCGTAATCCACCACGCTAATGCAGTGCCAGTTGGTGGATGGTAGAAGACCTCGAAAGATTCTTAAAACATCATGTATTCACAAAATGTTTCCTACGCCGTTTTTAAGTTACGAGTAGCAACATTACACATATGTCGCAAAGACAGCGATGCGCGTGGGATTTGAACCAGGGATTGGCTGCTACCGTTTTCCCAATTAGAACAGAAGCTTCGGAAAAAAAATCATGACACCACGATGGTACTCACATTACATAATTACTTTACGTTTACGATTTAAATGAATTAACTTCTATATTTCTTATTCTATTGGAATATCGTGTTTATAATCCCAAAAAATATCTTGAGGTGACGGAAATAAAACACGAATTAATACTAATTTTGAAAAAAGAACATTACCTAAATTCTACTAATACTTACTCCCTTTAAATAATGTATATATTGTACGGGGCTTAATTACGATATAATTCATTGTTTACTTACCTCGACGTTTCGGCAGCGTTACAACCGCCGTGGTCACGAGAAGACATACATGTTTTACATACTAGAAGACATATTATGTCTTCGTCTTCTCGTATATAAGACATGCGTTCAAATTGCGAAAGTTTTAAAACTATATACTTATTTAAAATGTCAAAGTTTGAATGCTTGTTGCTCAAACACGTCGGAACGCCTGTATGGATCGGGTTCAAATTCGGATCACACTTAGATTATAGTTTGGAAAAACATATAGGATACTTTTCACCGCAGGAAAATAAGGAGAACAGATATCATGCAAGTAAGACCACGGGGCGCTGCCTATAATAAATTTGAATTAAGAATTCATGGATAATATAATCTTATTTATGAAAATGGCCAGTACTGCAGAACGATTTTAAAGATAAGTAAATGTCTGTTATGAAATCCAATAATTTTTTATTTCAGTCTGCGTTGAACGTGGCCGTTCAAAAATGGGACCTCTCCGACTCTCTGAACACCTTCCTGGGAACCACCATCCCCCGCCACTCTCAACGAGTTCTCCGTAAGTATAAATCATACTAATACTACTAATATCATAAATGTCAATGTATAGATGCTTGTTGCTCAATCACTTCGTAACGTATGAACAGATCCGGCTGAAATTTGGAACACAGATATTTTCTAAAAGAATACATAAGCTATTTTTATCCCGGAAAAATAAACGGCAACGGAAGCTAATTGGTGGACATTCCACACACAGCAACATCTAGCCCCAAGCTAAGCAAAGCATGTACTATGGAAGCCAGATTGCTGAAATACTTATTATATTTTTAATACATACTTATTATACATAGAAAATATCCACGACAGAACAAATATCTATCTAAACAAAATTATTTCACCATTTACTGTTTTAGATTTTTTTGACTTGTTCTTTTTCTGAATTAGATAACTTTTCGAGAATTATATTTTTATTATTTATGAGAGATTTACCGTGGTTACACGAATGAATGTATCTCTTACGCTATCCACCAACCGGTGGGCCAATGGTGGTGGTATCCACTTGGTGGTGGATTACGGCCCTCTCCTTGCGAGAGAAGGCCCCGAATCCTAGCATTGGCAACATTTGGTGGGCTGCTTGTGCATGCCTCTCTGAATTTTTACTAAGCGATCGTAACATCGAGGAATTATTGAATCATGTAACCAAAAATATACTAGTAGTTAATGAAGACAGAACTATAAATACCGTAACATCTAAAAATAGTTTGGTGCCCAACTGTCATAAGATGAAGACATGATGTTTGCCTTGGTTGGTCACAATCCTTTGATACCATATATTTCGATATCTGATCCATATTTACTCGAATTTTCAGATATATATATATCAGGATCATACGTTTCAGTAATTTTGACCTTCTCTGAGATATATTTTTGAATGAAAAATCTTTATTTGCTTGTGTAGGTCAGACAAGCACCATGTCTTTCTAATATAATGTCTAGTAAGATTGAACAGAAGAAGTAGAAGAACGTTCCAGATAGCCTACAAATAAAACAAGAATGTATGGTCGGTTTTTTTTAAATTAGAAGTGACGAGACGAGCAGGTCATGTGCCTGATGGTAAGCAACTTGCCTGCCGCATAACAGCATAGTGACACACAGCTATTGGAACATGAAGAGTCCAAATCATTACTTAGAACTGCACTGCGCTCATCACTCAGAGATCTAAGATGTTATATCTCTAAGCTCTGTAATTTCTCTGGAAACATTGCCCCTCAAACCGGAACACAGTAATGTTTTCACATTACTACTTGGCGGTAGAATAACTGGCAAAGGTGTGGCTTCCCCAGACGGACTCTGCTAGGAGTCCTACCACTACAATAGGTTATCGGTTTACATAGACCCCAACATTCAACTCAATTCCATGCTAAGTTTAAGTCAATCTGTCTTGCATGAGAGGTTTGGTTGTTTGTAAGGTTTAAGTTCTAGTTTAGACTCGCTTCTGAGTCATTCGACTTCAGAGCAATGACTGATTTAGATTTACTGGACTACCGATTCCCACCCAGTGCAAATATTTGTGTCATGAATACAAGTATTTGTTCTGCGTCTGGGTATTGCTTTGTATAATAAGCATGTATTTGAAACTATAAGTATAAAAGTATTATCTGGCTTCCATAGTACAAACTCTGCTTAGTTGAAGTCAGATGGTGTTGTGTGTGAAGTGTTTTTATAAAACTTTTATAAAATAAGAAATAAAAAGGTTGATTATTACTGTTATATTCGTGGATTTGTTTTTGTTTCAGTCTGAAATTAACGAGCTCCTTGAGATCCTGGTTGAAGAATTGGCTGACCAATTGCTGTAAACTGATCTGTATTTGACTTTGCGAGAAAATTGACTTATTTCTAGTTTATTTCGGTATATTCGTATGTGCTGGTCTAAACTTTGTTAATGTTGAAGTTTAACGATATTATTTATGAAGGAACTTATGGGTTTTGTAAGTTTCTATTTATTTTTATTTTGTTATTGTTAAAATAAAAACGTTTTAATCTCAATTGTTGTTTAAATTTGCTTATTTTGTTGTATTGATAGGTGGGACCTCTAATTAACAGATATGGGTGTAGGACTCGACACATGACACATGACATGCCTTCTTCAGTAATTACGATTTGGATTTTTATTAAATTAATTAGGATTTTAAACTTGTACTACATTATGGGCCACGAATAATTACTAACATATTTATCACATAACTCTGATCATCCACAAACTAAACAAAGCAATGTAATGTTGAACAGTTGAAATGATACATTATAATAGTTAAATGATGATACTTATGTAACTAACACTAAACGAGTTTACTCGAAAGCGATTCACATCGGACTCCGTTGAAACTGAATTTTCATTCCGTCTTTTCATATTGAAGCTTCGTTGATCACTGATTTTTCTGTCTATAGCTGTCATGTTTGCCTCCACTATTTTCTGAATCAATTGCCACAGTCCACGCTATATGTCACATGCCTGGTTGGGCTGTCTTTGCCCTCGATGTGGAATTTGACAAACTGATCTTGCATCATTATTCCTATAATGAAAATCTAGATACATATAAGAAGTTCCTTAATTGCAAGCCATGGCATTTTATTCGGATGTACTTTGGTGAGACACATTGCAGCACGTGCTTTGAAAGTTATGTGTACATGCGTGAGTGCCATAATTAAATCGACGCCTTCCAACCTTCCCAACGACCATCTCACTGAAAGAGCACCAACTAACAATATCTGCCTCTGGCTTGTCCGAGTCGAAACTAACTAGTTTTGCAGATGTTGATGATGCTGGAACCGATTGGTGATTGGTCAAGTTGTCCGCAATTATCTTCCATTTCCGAAGAAAATATTGATATTTATTCCATAATTCTTAAAAGTGGAGGTGGATCCTATTTCTGATGTAGGCGTCAGAACCTAACATGGTTATTAAAAAGACACTTAATGCTTCAGTCTACAATTTATTTATTTATAACTAAAACGGGCGTACAGACCAATTGCATTAGTTAATCAAAACATCATCTCATTTTACAAGTCCACTTATAAATTCAGTAGGTACAATTGTTGAGTAGTACCTATTCAACAAAATACTTATTAATAAACAATTCTTGAAGACAAATACACGTAATACTGCAGACAACAGACATGTTAGAAAAATATCACTGAAGTGCTATTTATATATCTATTAACGTCAACTTACAAATATAGTCACGAATAAAAACATATCGTCAAACAGAAAAAACACAAAAAGTTAGTCAAAATACCTATACTAAACAAGAACATAATTTTCTTCAAAATTAATTATTTTTCATTAATAAAAATAATCACCTTAGTGGTGCAAAATATCGATAGTCAAAATTAAGTCATGCAATCAAATAAAGATTCATTATCATCGTCATACACCCTGCCTGCCTTAATCTCACAGTACTTCAGACATTCAGATCTGATGCTCTTCCAGGCATCCGCAAACACATCACACTCAGGTGCCATGACCAGGAGAGAGTTGAATGAGATAAGTGCATGCTGAATAAGAGAACGCGCATGAGCAATAGTTCTTCCCCCAGGGACAGAGAAAAGCGGATGACGCCCTCGACGACGGGTGCTACCGGGATCGGGTACGCAAAGGCCGGAGAGCTTTTCGTGTAGACTAGTTGCATCGATTCTACTATGAAGGATCTTGCACATAACTGTCATTTGGTTCAATTCACGACGGACAGCCAACGAATTGTATCCGAGACAGCCCAAAATAAAGGAGGTTTGGTATAAGTACGGATAATAGCCATAAGTACGTTTATATAAGGAACGCAAGAATGCTTTTTGCACTTTTTTCAGGATATAAATGTAAACTTCTGTATACGGAGTCCACACGCATGAACTGGCTTCTAGTTTGCTTCGAACCAAAGTCTCATAAAGCAGTATTAATTACATGCTCATCGAATGTTAGCTTTCTATCGAAAGTAACACCAAGATCTTTTATACTGGTGCACCTACAAATTTCGTGAGGACCCGATTATTTACAACCGATATTAAATATCGGTACAATTGCATGGCATTGATATATCTTGAAAATGTAAATGTTCGTCGATTGCATACTTTACATTACCATCTACCACTAAAATCAAATGATGACGAAGTAATATTAAAAAAAGTATGTAAAACAATGTTTCTGAATACTTTTTCCATAAGCAACGATTTTGTTTATACAGCCCTACAAAAAAAACTTGAATCTACTGATTTTGACAGTTTTATTGATGGCAGAGGTCGCCATAAACATCACCACAGGGTAGTTACAGATGAAATGAAACAAAGCGTATTAGATCATGTTAATTCTTTTGCGCCTATGGAATCACATTATGTCAGAAAAAATTCAAGCATCAGATATTTAGAACCCTCATTATCATTTTCAAAAATGTTTAATATGTATTCACAATGGTGTAAAGAAAATGGTTATAATGGTAAAGTGCAGACTGTAAGGCAATATAAAGACATAGTAAATGATAATATGAAGATAGGATTTCATGTTCCTAAAAAGGATCAATGTGACCTCTGCCATCAATTTAAAACACACCTGGAGTTTCTGACGAGCAAATTCAAAAATACGAAAAACATCAAAAGGAGAAGGAATTTTCTCGAACACTAAAACAGGAAAACAAATTAAAAGCTACCAATGAGAATAAAACAGCATGCATTGTTTTTGATTTCCAGAAAGTATTGAACGCACCGCATGGTAATATCAGTATTTACTATTATAAGCGAAAACTTAACGTGTATAATTTTACTGTATACGACATGGCGTCCAAAGAAGCATATTGTTATATGTGGGACGAACAAATTGCGAAAAGAGGAGCTAATGAAGTTGCAAGTTGTATTTATGATTTTATGTGTAAATTGGCTACTAAAGAAGTGACTGAAGTTTATTTGTGGTCAGATAATTGCGGCGGTCAAAACCGTAACCGGATAGTCTTTTACATGTATTTGTTGGTTGCAAGTAAACTGAACATCAAAGTATGCCATCGCTTCATGGAAAAGGGTCACACCCAAAATGAAGGCGACTCGGTTCATGCTTTGATTGAAAAAACGGCTCAAGGTAAAGAAATTTATTCACCCGATGAGTGGTTTCGTTAGTTCGATGGGCAAAAGTAAACGGAAAACCTTATAACGTTATAGAGGTTAAACAAGATATGATTCTAGACTTTAAAAAAGGCATTGTTGCAAAAAATTGGACCAAGAATTTATGTAATGATAAAGTTTCCTGGAATAAAATTAAGGAGATCGAAGCTTCTCCAGAGAATAATGGAGTTTTGAGTTATAGATACAGCTTAGGAGATGACGAAACGCACCACATTCAATGCATCAAAAAATTGAGTACTAGACAGACTCGTGTGGAACCTTTGCCACCAAAGGCGTATGAACACGTTTTGCCAATTAACAAAGCTAAGTATAAGGACTTAGTCTATTTTTGTGATAATAACATAGTCCCTCAAAAGTATCATAATTTTTATAAGCATTTGTCAGTAACAGAAACTCACGAAACGGATGTAACAGACGAAGAAATTTAATTTAAATTTTGATAAGAGAGATTTACATATTTTTTTTAATAATTAATTTGTAAACATTTTGATTGATCTCAAGTTTGCCTTGAAAGTTCCTATTTCTATAAAAATTAAGAATTGTGATTTAATTTAGATTATAATTATAATAGTAATTAGATAGGTTGCTTGATCTCAACATCTCTTTAAAGTTCCTACGTACGTTATATACTGTGATTTATTTAAGATTAGGAACAGTCATTGTTACAAGTATTTAAGTTAAAATAATAATTTTATTCATCATACCCCTACTGTGTCATTGAGACATTTTTAAAGATTTATAATGCAAGTTAATAAATCTCTGTTTAAATCTATGCTTTGTTCCTATTTATACCTTCCGACTACATAAAATGAAATCTAAACAATAATTTTGTCAATTTTATAACTATTAGATAAACCTCTATATTTCCTTGATAACTTAAAGCAAAATTATTTTGTCAAATTTCCTTCCACTTCTACTAAAACAAACCGCTAAGTCCATACAAATTTTGAGTTACATTACCCTATATAATTGTTAGCGGTTTGTAATGCGGCAGATGATTTTATTGTTATTCCAACAATAAAACGCCAGCTTTATAAATTGACAAAAATAGGTCTTACTATAAAAATAATGGTTAAGATACTGTAAATTTGTCACATACTCTATTTTCAACAGAACTATGTGTATTTTGTTCTGGCAAGGATTTCATTTTTATTTTTTTGTATTCTCTAATGTTTCCCCATATATTCCGCCAACTGTAGTTAGCGGAGTGTATCCTACGCAAATTAGAGTTATTCCTGTTATATTCCGCTAAGTAGGGCTAATTTTAAAACCAAAATGATTAATAAAAGTTTGTTAATGGGGTTTGAAGCAACAGTAAATCAGAAAGTCATACTAAAAAAATCATAAAATTATGTTCAATAATAACGATTTTATCAACTTTTTTCGTTTAAATGCTTCTCCTGTGAACTAATGAATTCAGAGTTAGAGGAGTGTTCATTGGAGGCATCGAAAATTTGTGCTCTATCGGATGCAACTTTCGACCGTAAGTCATGCAATGGCATTTAGTATAGTTAAATTCCATTTCATTTTTACCCGTCCATCTAAAAACGGCATCGACATCTAATTGCAAATTCAGGCAGTCTTCGCTCGTCTTAACTTCGATAGCCAGTTTCAAATCATCTGCATATAACAAGCATTTAGAGTGCTGAATAACGGCAGGGAGATCATTGATCATAAAAAGAAAGAGAAGAGGTCCGAAAATAGAACCTTGACTCACCCCAGATCGTGTATGATAAGTAGCGGAGTCATACATACCATCTAACAAATTGCTGACGATCTCTGAGATAATCCACTATAAATTTAAGTAGGCCTGGAGCAAAGCCTATTTCTCGAAGTTTGTCAAGTAAAACGTCATTATTGATCCTGTCGAAGGCCTTACGAAAATCAAAATACAGAACATCTACTTGGTTGCCAACATTACTACAATATTTAATCCCTTTTTAAAACTAAAGTTATCAAAATGTATGTAAAAATATCAAAACCCTTGTTTTTAACTTTTTCGACATTAATGACAGCCGTTATTCCAACGTGTGCACTGGGCAAGCATCGACTAACCAAAGAAACCTTACCGACTCGCGAACACCGCCTTCTTTAGCCACCGACCATAAAAGGGGTGTTACAGATTTGACGTCGATGTCAGTCTGTCTGTCTGCCTGTGTGTGTCTGTCTGTGGCACCGTAGATCTCAAACGGATGTTAAGTTTGGTAAATATCGATTCAAGATGGCCGCCTCGACAAAATAGTGACAATATATTTCTTCACAACCTACCTCCATATTGGTATCAAACGAAAGGGGTTGACTATTACTTACACTATGACAAATATCAAATCCAAGATGGCTGCTACCACAAAATGGCGATATACACCCTTAATATAGGTATCAAATGAAAGGGCTTGACTAGTAGAATGTTGTACAGATAACATAGTCGGGGTATAATCAAAATTTTTAAATTTTATTCTTGTTATAACATCGTTGTCGATGGTGGTAGTGGTGTGAGCGGTGACGTCATATCCGAAGTGTGATATTACAAGTATTATTGACTACAGGCCCGTGAACCAAATTTGTGGGTCAAATGAACCACCAAGAGACCCATGTAAGATGATAGAAGGGTATAAAATAATAAAATTTAGCACTATGTCACTTGTAAGCTGTCCAACTGAGCGCAGTTATGAGGGGTTGCAACCCTCGATCATTTCTTGTGCGGTATTGCGAAAATAATGTATTAGTAGAGGTATGCCTGTAGTCTATAAGTACTTGCACCAGTCCTCAATAACGGACTTTGACCAGTTCGTATCTTACAACAGGCAAGATAACAGTCCCCAATAGGGGGATCCTAATATCGTGATACGTAGCAGTCTGGTCTTAGTACCGGAATGTGATCGTCAATATCACCGTACGGCATGATAAGGACTTGAAAGTCCAAAAGGACAAGTTTCTCTTTTTTTAGTTTTCAAATTCCAATAGTTTCATGACACTGTGCTGTTTTATGCAGACATGTCCTGTCATGGTGTCCTCTCAAAGGTGCAAAGGTATTTCAAGTCTGAACAGTTGCTCACTTTATATCAAGCACAGATTCGCTCCTTTATGGAGTACTGTTCGCACCTTTGGGATGAATCGGCTAAGTAACAGCTGGAGGCTCTGGAATCGATTGAGAAACGTGCCAAAAGGAACATGGGAACATTGGATCTTAAAAGGGTTTCGCTAGACAATTCGAACATGATTACTTACCATACTAACAAAATCCATAGGAAGATGATAATTAAAACTCAAAATAAAGAAGTGACAATTAATATAATTTTAACAATGTGCATATGTTTAGGTAAGTAAAACTATTGTTAGCTTAGGAAATATACAGTACACACGTTAACGCAATTATTTTCCGAGTTGTTCGCTAGAGACTACACAGTAAATGATTTTGGATTACAAAAAACTTGATATATGCACCGCAGTTTTAAGAACCAATGAAAGTCTGCGAATTATTTATGTCAGGAAATCAATTAGGTTAAGGTCGCTGAGTATATCGTTCGCTACATCCATAACGATAGGGCTGATGAGGTCAGAGATTTCGTCCTGAAACAAAACGAAATAATATGTAGAGATTTGTGGTTTACCATGACGCTTTATTAATCTTCGCTATTTCAGTTTAAAGGTGCAGGCTCGCGTTGAGACCGCGACATGAGACCGCGACCGGAGACTACGACAGGCACTTGACATTATAGAATTTTATGGGCGCCAGTTTGCGCCGCGACCCGTGTCTCGGTTTACTGTTAAAGTACAAGGTCGCGGTCTACCTGTCGCGGTCTCGCGTCGCGGTCTCCGGGCGAACCACTATCTTTACGGTCTCGTATCGCGGTCTCAGCGCGAACTTGTATCTTAAGTTTGCTACAAATAGAAAAAGTGGATGTATATTGTAATAAACATGATTAAGCAACCTACCGCCCAAAATTCAGCGAACTCCATGATGAGGTTCCGTAAGAATCTGTTCACAAAGTCATCGACTGAAGGGTCGTTGAACATGCCGTTGATGCCAAACTGAAATTAAACAGTACATATTATGTTTATGAACATGTGTCTTTAAAAACTAGCTCTGGATTTTTCTGAAAATTTCTGTTTTCAAGAGTAGGTACAGAATACATTTAAATTAATCTACACTATGAGACGATTTTCTTAGCATTCCATGGATTCACCGTGCGGGTGCCGGGTCCATAGTGTGGCAGAGAGAGAAAACCCGAGTAGATCCCGAGACTTGTGACGCGGGCGTAGATTTAAGGGGCCCCTTTCTGATGTACATCAACACTCACCTTCACTACTCGTTTTTCTTTCCCTGCCCAGCCAAATCGATCTGATATGAGCCTACTAGTGCAGCTTTAGATACTCGTTCTAGTATAGAACTTACTGCACTTCTGGATAAGCCAAGGTCTTTCAGCAGGTTATAGAGAGATTTTGCTGGTATACCTCTCGCTCCCACTTCTACAGCGTATAAACTAACTACATAGCCGTTTTTGTAAATTCGTTTAGGAGGTCGTAATACTTATTTTGTTTCATCATTATCTATTGTATTATAAAGAGGAAAGATTTGTATTTTTGTATGTTACGAATAAACTCAAAAACTATTGGACCGATTTCAAAAATTCTTTTACCAATATACCATAGGCTATGTTTATCATCGCAAGGTATAAAAAAACAGACATAAAATTTCATCGCATACGCTGCGGAAAGTACTAATGATATACCAAAACAATGTTCTACAATACTATATAGCGTATTAAAATCTAAAAAAAAACCTTGCAAAACCATATGTCTAACTACAGTAATTACGTCGCTACAACTACTTTTTTACATTTTAAAAGTAGATAAAAATGCCGATAAAATTCAGACCATGTTGCAATGCAGACAAAATGCGGCGCCGCGGGGCGCAACACCGATAGAGGAGACACCGAGGCACGGGGGACGGGGGAGAGGTGTTCGCAGCTATGAAATAGGTAGGTTGTACTACGAGTAGCCACGCGTCTACTAATTTGCGCGGTCGGCTCGCTACGTAGTGAACGCAAATGATATTACTTAAATGTTAAACATTTTATGTTCCAATCAAAAAGTTATTTTCAGAATTACTTTTATAAAAGTTTATTCTACCTATAGTGTTATTGTTCAAGTTTTCTCGCACTTTCTACATAGTATTACATTAAATTTATTCAATTTCCTTCTCCTCGCGGTGTTTTCTTTCACCGTTTTAAATTAAAGGCATTACGCACAAGACTTCGAAAAAACAGTGATGCGCGTGTAATTGGAACTGGGGGATAGGATAGGATATAGGTCATCCCCAAAGGTCCCCTTTACGGCCTTTACCCTACCTACTGAAGTAGAATAACAAAATTAAAATTTTGACTAACCCCCGACTACCTCAGATTTGTTATCCGTACAACATTCTACTAGTCAAGCCCTTTCATTTGATACCCATATTAAGGTAGCTGTGAAAAAAGATATGTATTTCGCCATTTTGTAGAAGCGGCCATCTTGGATTTGAAATTTGTCATAGTGCAATGTATTCTACTAGTCAAGCCCTTTCGTTTGATACCCATATTGGTGTAGTAGTGAAAAAATAATACAATACGCCATTTTGTGGTAGCGGCCATCTTGGTTTTTTTAAAGTGTTTAGTATTCTACTAGTCAAGCCCTTTCATTTGTTACCCATATTGAGGTAAATTGTGAAGAAATATTTTGTCCGCCATTTTGTGGCGGCGGCCATCTTGAATTGATATTAAACAAACATAGCTAAAAACATCCGCACGGATATTAACTTTCAAATAAAAAAACCGCATCGAAATCGGGCCATCTGTTTGAGCTCTACGGTGCCACAGACAGACACACACACAGACAGACAGACAGACAGACAGACATCGACGTCAAACTTATAACACCCCTTTTTTGGTCGGGGGTTAATAAAACGGAGCATTAAGGGCTACAATGATGAGACAATCAGAAATCTAGCTGTGTCAATAGATTCAAATTAGCATCCCACTAAATATTCCCACTACTGGGAATCGGGGCCCTCTCTCCCAAGGAGAAAATCAAGTCCATAATCCACCACGCTGGCCCAGTGCGGGTTAGTGGATGACACATGACCTCAAAAGATTCTAGGTACTTGGCGATTTCTTCGCGATGTTTTCTTTCGCCGTTTTAAGTTAGCGGCATTACGCACATTACTCCGAAAAGACAGTGGTGCCTGGTCTACTTGGGATTTTAACCCGGGGCTCCGGATCGGCAGCCGCCGTTCTCCCGACTAGACCAGTCGTAACTATTTAGTACGTATTTAGAACTAATAGACTTTAGTACCTACATTTTTAATTTAAAGTAAGTAACCAAAACATTGCACAACCATAAACTACGTCGTAGGTCGCATTAGCGGATTCTTAACACTAAATTACAACCATTAAATATTTACTGATTTAATTTTCGATTTGATGCGTAAAAGTAAAAGGGGAATAACAACGACGCTAGACATACCTACAACTAAAACGTGCGCATGTAGCAATATAAGTAGGCATAACGTTTTTAGGGCTAATGATAATATACCATAACAACTAACTGTTTGCGCATAACTGTTTGCTACCATATATAGCATAATGTTTAAAGGCACACATCGAGAGAAGCATAACAATACCTAAACATAACAATTGGTCCTATTAGGGTCTGTCACTGAAATTCGACTCCGGGTGGGCTTCCGGAGCCAGAAGCTCTATGGCCCTGAGTGTCACTTCTCCATACTCGACATACGCTCCGCTACGGAGGTCGCCGGCGCGGCGTCTACGCTTAGCCTCGCTTGGCTCGCTCCTCTCAGGACCTCCCTTGAGCTTCAGGCTCCCGCATTTTTTTAAAAAGTAAAGTAGGCAAAAAACATGTGTTTTAAATGATAAACATATAATTGGGATTATTTGTTTTGTCTTGATCGTATGTCCTAAGCATGGCAAGTCTGCCAAGAGTGTCTTTTTTTATATTATTTGTTTATACATTAATTGTTTCACAATGTTAAGGCCAGGTAGTTCTGTCAAATTAGGCATTTAACGCTGTCTTGTTCTCGCGACCGTCACGGACCGCGGAATCGGTGCCACAGTGCAAAAATAACATTAAAATATTGGACTGTGTAATTTAAACTCATTTTTTTGTTCAAGATTTGTTTATACTGTTTATACTAACATAACAATTTTGTGAATTGTGAAGTGAAACGAAGAAATATTAAATTTATCTATACTCGTAGATATACAAAACTCAACCTTTTCTTTTTGGTCACACTATAAGTTGAGAACGGCTTTTCCAATTTCATGCATCTTTTTAAAATGTTTCCTAATAATTCACAAATTCGTCAAAAATTTAAAAAAATGTGCTGAAACGTAATGAAAGGCCAGTAAAAACAGAAGGTTTTTTGGTCAACTTTGCACTAAATTTCTAATCCAATTTTTTTCTATGAGGTAAAGATCACTTACTGAGCATAAAATTACAAAATGCTCACAGATTCAGGTAAAGCTTCAATCGCCAATTGAAGAAAACTATTTTAGCCGATATTTTGGAAACTACATATTTTGACAATAATTGTAGAAAATAAAATTTTGCATCTTTTGTTGCTAGTAATTTTTTTTTGTAAAACTTACCGTTTACGATTTATAACCCATTTAATGATACGATTGCGATGATGCCGATAATAGTGGATGTAGTGGTCTACGATGGAACTTGTTTCTCTAATAGAAACAAGCACAGTGTACCTCGTAACCCCAAGGTTCGAACCTTCGACAAAAACCCACTCTGGCAATGCGTTTCACAGCTTAGTTGTTCTTTTTACAAAAGTGGAGACCAAACTCTTCGTTCAACTCTTCAGTCATGATGATGAACAGTGCTGTTTATTCGAGCAACGAGCAATATGATAGAAAACTTTAATTTAAAAACCCCGACCTACTACGAAAAAATATTACCTACTATCTAAGGACACTTTAGCGAGTCAGACTAGTCTTAGAATATCTTTGTTACCAAAATCCATCCAGCCGTTTGGAAGGTATGTGGAAATAAAAGATTTACAAACATAAAAGATACGCGCGAAAAACATAACCCTTCTTCCATTCCGGTAAAAAGGGACATGTTTATGCTACTGGGAACAGAATTCACATCTTATTATTTTTACATTGTTATCATCAAATTTGACATAATAAATCGTAATCGGTAAGTTCGAAAAAAAAGTTTACTGGCAACACAAGATAGGAAATTTTATTTTCTACAATAATAATAGGCTTTATAACTTTTTCAGAATATCAGCCAAAAACGTTTATTCGAGCTGGCGCTTGAAGCTCCACCTGGATTTGTTATTATTTTGTGATTTTATGCTCAGGAAATGATTCTAAACCTTATATAAAAAATACGAATCGGAAATTTAGTGCAGAGTTAAATTCTACGAGTAATTTTACTGCCTAAAAGGCTTCTTATCAAATTTGGTCGAATGTCTAAATTTCTATGAACAATATTAACATTTTCATACGAAAAAAAAAACAATAAATTTTGGTGGTCACAAACTTGGAAAAGTATAAAAAAATAAAAATTCTAACAAAACCATACGTGTATCTATGGAATGGTGTTCAAAATTGTATTGAAGTTCCTAACATTTGTTTTCTAAACTGAATAGTTTGCGCGAAAGTCTCTTCCAAAGTAAAATCTGTATGTGAGGACTTTTCTTCCAAGTACTAAGTACCTTACTATCAAAGAATTTACCTAAATGCATGCAATGATACCTAACTTGGGGATTTACGCAGGGGATTTCTCCCCTCTCATTTTTTCCTTATCCCGATTTTTGATTTGACGGACGAATATTTTACCGATACTTATCTATTTTCCATTGCATCCGCATTGAATTTTTACTGATGTGTTATCGACGTCAGTTTTTGAGACTCCCCTATTGGTCTACAACATAAAGTAAACGGCGTACTAATTAGTATCAGCGTCTATTTGATATTCCAATGAAAACGGTATCAAAAATCAAGATCATAGCGTGCTTCACTAGTAATACCTACTGATATTGTTATGCTGTGGCACTATGATCGTAATATTTAAAATTTATCGGTTGTCAAAATTGCAAAATCAAGCACAGGCCCGTCGTCCGTGAGCGCCGAAACGCGACTGATCAGGCTTGCCGAACGGCGCGCTATATATATGGTAGATATTAACACATAGTGAATAACTGATATTTTTTATCAAGTCAAACTCTGCGAATGCATCTATAACTTTTTAGTGGCTTTCGTTGAGTACAAAAATTTAGTAAAAAAATTAATTAGTTTAGTCATAAACTTGAAAAAACTTTTTGAAAAGGGGTAACTTTGGGATTTTTTTCTATCAAGTAAAATTCATTAAATCGTGTTACTGACTGCGAATTGCACTAGATTAGATCCTTAACTATTACATATATTTTTTTCAGAGTTTAATACACTATTTTAAAGGTCTTAAAGTTGTTTTAAAAAATCAAAATTACGGCCCACACGCCCTTAATATAATTATCTGTTGTGTTATAATATTCTATGTTTATATCTTATTTATCTATTGTTTTAACGCATGTTATTTTTAGTTTTATAAGTTCAGATCTGTTGGCATAATTTTCTTTATGTATTATCACTAATGTAATGTTATTATTATCAAACCACTGAATTTAAATAATTGTTGTTTCTAGGCCCACATAGTTTGGAATGTAATACAGTTCTGTACAGTGTACTCTTATGTTATAGTTTATATTTATTACATTCTGTTTTATGTGCTCATTGAATAAATAAATAAATAGATCAGGTCCCCTATAGTACACGTACTATAAATTGATACTCACTTGTATGTCCGAGAGCCCGACGTCTAACCGCAGATCCATGATATTCAGGTACATGGCCAGCCAGCCTAACCTTATGTTGACGTTGGTGTCGATTTTGATCCACGGCTTAGTAACCGCAATCCTAAAATAAAAATTAAAACTATAATGTTACGAATTCACGAAGAACGCAGGAAACCCAAGTACTGGAAACTTCCTTCCAGAACATCATTTTACGGATAGCTTACATGTGATATGGACGGTCCAGTCCGACTTGAGTTTCGGCCGCATACGGCGGCCATTTTCAAGGAGAGTGCATGCGCGTGACTGCTGCTCGTTTGGTGAGTATAATTAATAAGTATGCATATGGAATGCGTCTAAGTTTTTGTGAAGTTGTGATGGCGTAGTAGATATAATATATCGTGAAGCTGTAGGTTTGAATCCCACGTCTGAGTATTTTTCCAAGTGTCTATGTAGAAGTTTCTCATCATTACTGGATTTAACAGTAATAGAAAACATCGTGAAAAAATTGGTATCTATCAAGAATTTTAATAAGAATGTATAATTTGCCAAGCTACGAATGGTCAGCGTGGAGGATTTTGGCCTTGACTGTATGTGAGAAAGCCACAAGTAAAATAAATATTGGTGGACAATTCACACACAACACCATCTGAACCCAAACTAAGCACAGCTTGTGCTATGCCAGATAGCTGATATAATACATATAAAGTTGTAAATACATACTTATTACACATAAAAACACCCAGACACAGTACAAATATTTGAATTCATCATCATAAAAAAAAATTGCACTGGGTGGGAATCGAACCCACGACCCTCCGCTTCGCAGCCAGAGTCAGTAGTTATATAAAGTAGATTGTTTATGCTACAAAAAGATGCCAGGAAAAGCCATTAATATTTCAATACAAAATGAACTAGAAGGAGCAATTTTCCGAGATAGTCAAATTATACTTACTTAGCATCGCCGTTTCCAAAAATGTTGAGTCCCCAAAAGTTGATGAGAAGGTCATAGTTTCCTGCAAAATTATTAAAATACCGTGATAACACTCAGAACACCATTACTGCATATATTCGATGGTGAATACAATAATAGAAGCAGAAACTTTTACTAAACTGTTGACTAGCAGCACCCCGCAGTGTTACCCGCGTAGATCCCGTGCCCGTTATACCCCAGGATAAAAAGTTGCCTACTTATGCTACTTACTTATCTTACCTACTTTAAAAAGCACAGCTCCAAGGGCTTTGAATAAGATAATATGCAAAAAAAGTCGGTTGGTTTACGGACGATAGTTTATCGTGACAACGTCATAACAAAACTTTGATAGATGAACGCGAGCGTACAATGAACGTAACGGGATAATGAGCGTAACGGGACAACAAGCGTTACGGGACTTAACGGGACACTTTTTCGTGCATGCAGCCGGCGTTCATCGGATTTATTAGACGTTATCACGTCAAAAATGGAACAATAACGTTGAAACTTTTAATATTTTTGTACTTTTATAGTATAAGGTGACAGAACGAGCAGGACATGTGCCTGATGGTAGCAACACGCTTGTCAATAATGTCACGGAGCTATTGGAACGTGAAGCGGAAGCGAACGTACAAGTAATTACCTATTGCTGCACTGCACTCATCACGCACAGATTTAAGATGATATATCTCTATGCACTGAAATTTCTCAGAAAACATTGCCATTCAAACCGGAACATAGAAATGTTTGTATATACCCGCTTAGTAGTACATTAACTGGAAAAGCTGTGATACTTTACCAGGCAGATCCTGCAAAGAGTCCTTCCTACTACTAAAACTGGATTTAAATACATAGACCTGTTATCATGTATATTTCAAATTTGTCTTCATTGATTTCTAAGTACTTTAATCAGTTTATTTAATATCTTTATCCTAGAGATTTACAAGAAGGTGAATGATTGAATGATAGCACTCGGTATTGTGTTTTTTATTTGCTTTAGATTTACCCACTTGCTAGGAGTAGCAAACGCTTCTCTCGAAGAGCTTCATACGCGGTTCAAACAGACAAATATGAGAGAAAAATGTTTTGGATAGAAAGAGAGAAAAAAACACTCCATCATCGAAACTGATAGGTATCGCTATGATGGAGCAGCCCCAAGATATATTTTTTTTACAAAATATCATCAATTTTGAATATTTAGATGTTTGTTGCTCAATCATGTCGGGATGGATGAATTTCAAGATTGGGTTAAATTTCGAGAATCAGTTAGATTATAGTCTAGAATAGCATATAGGCTATTTTTATTCACGTGAAAATCATGCGAAGGGGAACTGAGCAGGTGAAACCGAGGGGTGCTGCTAGTAAACTACTTCTATGTATATATATATTGTACATTGTATTTTTTTTTTAAATAAAGAGTGACGAGACGAGCAGGATATGGCAAGGCAGCTATTGGAACATGAAGAGTCCAAATCATTACCTAGCACTGCACTGCGCTCACCCAGAGATCTAAGATGTAATATCTCTAATTTATGTTACTTATAAATATAGAAGTGTTAGTTACGATAAGATAACGGAAGAAGAAGAAGTGAACTTTAGAAGAACTTAAGAAGTGTTAGATAATATATGGTAAGCAAAGTAGGTATCTTTTTATCATGGGAAAACAACTCGGGAGCTTTGCGGTTAAAATTATGAGTAGGTACACTCCGCGAGGGATAAGCTGACCTTTGCATTTGTGTGAGTGTACATGGATAGTGTAGGTGTGACAACCGGCCTTAGGCGCGGCGCCATTCTGTCTCGCCGCGCTCCTGCCTAATTGGTGATCACTCACACTAATGCAAAGCTCAGCTTATACCTCGCGGAGTGTACAAGTGTTTAGTTTTATACTTACCCACGTCCACGTCTACGAGTGGTATCTCAGCCTGAATGACGGCGTGGTACCGCCGGAGTAGAGTGCTGACTGTCTCCACGCTTACTTGCTGCATCTCAAACGTGCTCAGTTTCGATACCACCAAGTTGTTTAGCTCTACACGGGCCCTGAAATCACAATTATTACATATTTTGTGTGTATTTCATGTATATGTTATTAATAATAAATAAATAAGAGAAATTCGCTAGGCGGTTGGATCAAGGGTCAGATGCAGAAAGCGGTCATCCTTGACACAGCGCGCATTGTCAGGAGGTTCCTCAGTCTGCAGCCCTAAACACCGGAAGCTTGGGCCCTGCCCCGCTGCTGGCGGCAAACTCGGTTTAGGTTTTTATGTTGTTTTTATGTACAAATATTGTAAAAATGTAAACCTAGGAAAATGAATAAATGAGTAAATAAATAATAATAATAAACATTGGGACACATTTCACAAACAACACCATCTGACCCCAAACTATGCAAAGCTTGTACTATGGCAGCAGCTGCATATCTGATATAATACTTATATAGTTGTAAATACACACTTATTATTGTACATCGAAACACCCAGACACAGGTCAAATATTTGAATTCATCACACAAATAATTAATATAAAAAATAACATTTTTTCTTTGTAGTGGTAGGACTCTTAGCAGAGTCCACCTGGGGAAGTACCACACCTTTGCCAGTTATTCTACCACCAAACAGTAATGTACAAACATTACTGAGTCCCGATTTGAAGGACAATGTTTCCAGTAAAATTGGTCAGTAAAAGTCTTCTGGGTGACGAGCGCAGTGCAGTGCTAAGTGATAATTTGGACTCTTCAAGTTCCAATAGCTGTGTATCACTGTGTTGTTATATGTCAGGCATATTGCTAACCATCAGGCACATGTCCTGCTCGCCTCGTCACTATTTATTAAATAAATAATAAAATGTACTGGGTAGGAATCGAACCCAAGATCCTCGGCTTCGCAAGCAGAGTTACTACCCGTTAATCCACGAGGATTTAAACATTTTAAACGATGTTTTTTAAACAAATAAACTACTGCTTCATTCCACGGTGTAACACGCGGCGGACCTAAAATGTGAAACGTACCCAGGGATAGGTATGATGGAATCATCAGCGAAGGCATGGTCAACGTGCAGAGGGTCCAGCACTGGAATGCTATCTGTTCCCGTCGCCATGGTCTCCCGCAAGTCTTCCAACGCATTGATGATCAGAGTCTCGATGGCATTGTTGCGACCCAGATCTGGAATCAAAGAATCTGGATGTCTCTTTCTGCGAAAACGTATACCCTTCTATCTTCCTACATAGGTCTCCTAGTGGTTCATTTGACCCATACATTTTATTCACGGGCCTGTAGTCTATTTCTACGAAAAACGTAATTTCGAAATAAGCTCGCAACTTTCCTACTTCGTTTCCTCCGATCGAAGATTGTTTGTCGTGTCTATGTTCTAAGCCTAAGGCTTAGAACATTTAAACGGACAAAACGACGGATCGAAGTAGAACCGGAGTAGGAAAGTCGCGAGCTTATTTCGAAATTACGTTTTTCGTAGAAATAGACTACAGGCCCGTGAATAAAATGTATGGGTCAAATGAACCACCAGGAGACTTATGTAGGATGATAGAAGGATATAAAATAATAAGATTGAACACTATGCCGTCACTTGAAAGCTGTCCAACTGAATGTAGATGCAGATAGGGGGTTGCGAATCTCGATCATTTCTTCTGGTTACATGATTTATGTACGGCATTGCGGAATAATGGACGAACACAGGTGAAGACCTGTGTTCACGAGCCTGCAGTCTAAAAGAGAGTAGACATCCTAGTTCCAAAGAATCGGACGAAAAATATTTGAGTCTACTTTCGTAATAAGAATAGTTAGGGCGTAGAATGCTTTGCCTGAGTAAGGGTTTCTTGATGACATTTGTAATTTTTAACTCTCTTAAAAAAAATCTAGATTTTTTTGTTACTTAATTCAAATTATTTGTAAATAGATTAAGTACCTTTTCCCTGGAACAATGCAATGATTTTCTCAGCTTCCCTTTGCGATTCCACGGGCAAAGCGGTAGCTATGCCCATGATAGCAGCAACCCATATCAATTGACGAATCATACTTCCTGAAATATTTAAATTTAAAATGTATCTTAATCCAAGCAGTTGTGTTAACATCACTGTGTTCCGGTTTGAAGGGCAATGTTTCGAGTTAAATTACAAGCCATAGAGATAAAACTGCCTATAGCTCTGGGTGACGAGTGCAGCGCTAGGCTATGATTTGGCTTATTCATGATCCAATCGCTCCGTAAATAACGTGAACGTAAAAAACGTAATAAAAAATACAGAAGAATCTGTATAAAATTTGGTAAAAATATAGATAACCATTAGTCTGGAACACACACTACTAGGACTACTTTTATCGGAAACTATACGATTGATAACGCCGGCTGTTTCTATTCCTGTTTTTTTTTGTAGTAAGTACATATTCAAAAATTTATAAAAAATTGGTAGATATAATTATTACAGATTACATATAAGTATTACAAGACTTACCTTCTTGAAAACAATTGAGGCACTAATCAGCATTATCGAATTAACACAACACTAATTATTTGCTTAAGATAAATATTATCTGTGACTATATTGTAACCATCCGATTTGCGATAAAGCAAGTATTTTGAGGGTATGTCATTCACGTGGAATGTACCAATCAGGAGAGTGTTCACTGGTTAATTACCCAATACATTTAACGATATAATAATTTAAATTTAGTTTAGACATGGTCAGCAAGATTTGGATGAATTTAATTTAAAGACTACAAGCCCGCGTCAAAAATTGATGGGTCATTTGAACCACCTGGAGCCTGAACAATGTAGAAAGATTGATAGAAAGAAAGATTGAAGGGTATAAAATAACAAGAATTAATAGTTTGACAGATATATCGAAAAAGGCGTTTTCAAAGTCAGCCAGGAGACAAGGGCGGCAACTCCATAAACTTGGGGTTAAGCTTCTATTGACCCCCCACACATGTCGAAAAGATAAAATTGCGTCCTCTAAAAATACAATATTAGGTCCTTAAATTGTAACATTTCAATGGACTATATTCCAAAGTCTGATTAAACTTAATTTCTGTTTGAGGTTTGAGTGCGTTATAAGTCACACGATAGAAAAAAGAAAAGTGTTTCATTAAGATTATGAATTTCTTGCTGCACATTTTCCAAAATGTGTTGATGTAAAACTGGTTAACTAGCAACTTTGTCGTGACGTTCAAGACTTAAAAGTGTTTTCTGGTCATAAGTGAATTAATAAGAATCAATGATACCTTTACAATGATTTAATTTTGTATGACAAATTAATAAAAATGTGTGTGCTTAGGACCGTACAGCAGATGGGGAAACTTATATATAAAAAAACTATTAAAAATATTAAATAATTGTAATAATAAAAAAATAAGTGTGGCACTCGAGGACTGCCGCGGTAAAGCTATTGCATGTTGCATGCATTTTTATCAACATAAGCAATAGGGATGTTAACAATTTTTCGGAATTGCTTTTATTTTGAAGAGTGACATTTGTTTACCCACAGATTTCTAAACAGATGAAACCTTCGTGAACGACAATGTGAGGCCAGTAATTAGTTATGTATGCGTGACAGCTCTCACCGACGTTGTCAAATTACTCATGTTGGTGTGCGTGTAATGTTCCCAGTCTTAAGAAAAAAATCCCACTATTGTCTTAGCTTCGGAAACCTTCGCGTATAATAAACACATATATTATAATGTTAAAATAATTTATTATTACACCGATTATATATTATGCAAGGATTTCTTGTTATTACTATTTCCATCCTATGAAGTTAAGAATTTTGATTTTGCATGTAACTAAAAATTCGAATATTCGTACAGAAAATTCGGAATAAAAAAGACAACGCCGAATAATAGTAAAAATCATGTGTGTGTTTAGTTTTAGTATTCTATCGGAGCTTCTTGTAAAATTTTGAATATTATGCTTGACAAAAGGTGGCAACTACTCATTTAATATCGGTGAACACAGGAGGTGTGAGAATTTTTGTCAACTGATTTGATGTTGGGGGCCAGATCATTCAATTTGTTTACTATTCAATCTTTATTTGGACGCGTGCCGCAAACGAAAAGTTCACCTTTTCAAAAATGTTGATACAAACCAACGAAAACCGTCTAAGAGTTTTTGTACATCAGTCGAACATTATTCACATCGCCACCCAAAGTTCCGTCGTCCAAGTACCAAACGTTTAAATTAAACTGGAGACGTTAAATGATAGAGTGAATGTCTAGGGCGAAGGTCGCATGGCCGAAAATTCACCAAGTTGGTAGCCAACGAAAGATAGCATAGGATTGTTTTGATCATTTTGTGGGTTCGTCATAACATTGTTAAAGAAAATTGTAGAAGTCAAGAATTTTATTCTTCACTTCGGACAACAGGGCTCCTCGATTAACCAAATTAAAGGCGTTTTTGACGTACACCTTTAACAACCTTCTCCCCAATTTTGGACAAAGAAAGTAAGGACAGAATGAACAGCAGCCTCGCGTCCACCCAGAGAACCAAAATCAAGCTCGAAAGTGCATCGTTTTATACCTACAACCCACTTTGGCAGCAAGTCCAGTATTTGTGATGCCAACAGCGATTGGCCTGATCCCAACATCTTTTGGGTAAGTATGTACGCACAAATTAGCACCGTATAAAACTTCGACAATGTCACTACTGACTCGACCAGATAACATGAGGTTGATTAAAACGATTAGATCTCTCAAAAGAACTCGCCTACTTTTATAAGCTCCACTATACGTACTTACAAGTATTAAAAACTTGCTTCATAACTATAGTTTACATCAACACCATTACTATTTTTATAAACACTAGTAATGACGTGGATTTGTGCTAGGCATCGATTCACATTAAATTAAAAAATTACGATTATAAAAATAGGGTTTAAAATAGAATAATACAATCTACTTAAGTACATAAATAATTTGGCCTACGAGTATCTTCAAAAAATCATAAAAATATAGATTTTACCTTAACTTTAGGGAAAATAATTTCAATTTAGTATCACAACACTAACCAATTTTCGTTGAGGTGTAGTGTTTCTATTCATCAATCGAAATGAAATCGCCTAAATTATATAAAAAGCAGTAAAAATATTCAAACTTTCCTATGAAATGATATTCCTCTTTCTTTTTCTTATTTTTGGGAACAATGTTTGCAATGTTTGAAGACACAAGACGGACAAAACTTAAAATCACACGGGACTTCCGTACAAGACGGAAGTCCGTTTCGTACTGACTGGAGTTTGTATTTGCTTTGGCGTTTGATATTTGCTTTCTGGACATAAGGATCTGTATTCCGAACGTTCCATCTGCCTTTTGTTTTAGAAATCTGTGTGTTTACCATAAAAAATATCACGGGAGAAATCCGTTAAGTTGGCACTGCTAAGAGCATTTAGTCTGTAAAACTAACACAAAAAAGATTCAAAGTCGAATGACCGAGTGGGGAGGACAGCGTTACGGTCTTCCATCCCTCTTTCTTGTGAACATAAGAAAGAGATGCACGATCACTAAAATTCGGTCCCCAGGCCCGCGATAAAAGCTATGCAATAGCTTAAAAATAAAAAGTGATAACATTTAAATTGAAACACAACGACATGGAGTGATAGCAGCAGCTGACTGTATCTTTTCGGCTCAGGTCTACTTACACTCGCTGGTCCTAAGTTTTCCGAACTAATCTTATACTTTCAGACGTGACGATAAGCCTGCAACATTCACAGCTTGCGAAAAAATCTGTGTGTAGTGAGCCAAAAGAAGTTTTCACTGCAAAAAAAAGTTAGATGTAATCTTGCTGAAAAGGCCATATTTAAAATGCTGTTCACAATTTTGTGTTTTAATATGAACCTACGGTAGATGATTTCGGGTGGCCTTTACTGTTACTATTCAAGTGTTAGCTCAGAAAACATGGGATCCAACTGCTCGAAATGTGCTGACCAAATTATTATTGCAGCTTACCATTTTATTTGATACTGTTTTTAAATACTGCCGCATTACTTGTTCGTGGTGAATGTAATGTTCAAACATTGTAGATAAGTGTATACCTGCCTGATGGCTGTGTTTTGTAGGTATTAGTATCCTGAACATACAACTGCGAAACATAGATAATATCTAACTGAGGCGTTATAAATTGATTTCAAATAAGGAGAAGGAAGCGATTCAATTCGGTTGGATGTATTTTTAACCGACTTCCAAAAAAAGGAGGAGGTTATCAATTCGACCCCTATGTTTTTTTTTGTAATTCTATTTATTTTACGTGATAGCTACCTACGCATCGATTTCGATGATTTTTTTTGTTTGGTAGAAACTCGTGACAAATTTATAAATTATAAATTGTATCAAAAATGATAACACCAATAGTCATACATGCATCATCCTATGTCTATGGATGAAACGGTGTCATCAGCTATATGGCTTGCCCATTGCTACTTCAACTCGCTAATTTTAAAAGCTATGTCGGTGGCCTTCGTTCTTCTGCGGATTTCCTCGTTTCGGATTTTGTCACG
Organism: Ectropis grisescens; assembly: GCA_017562165.1. Lineage (NCBI taxonomy): Eukaryota > Metazoa > Arthropoda > Insecta > Lepidoptera > Geometridae > Ectropis > Ectropis grisescens. Next base: position 26,437,682 of record CM029781.1, on the reverse strand, counting down.
CACGGTTTTTGTAATATCAACAAAATATTAAAATTTGATTTCATTTATCTAGATGACGTTGGCATAGCTTCTCATAAAATTCAGTCGAGTGCACAGACTACTTACGGATATTTTCGTTCGAATCCTGTCTGTGTCTCTGAGCATTTTTGCAAGTGTAGAAGTATAAGTTAACTGTTGTCGTCACCAGTCGATTTAAGGATGTATGAAAATATTTGTGAGAAAAATGGCGCGTTCTAAGAAGAATCTTTTGAGCTGTGGCGTAACTAGCTATTTCTGCACCCTGTACGATCTTCTAAAACTGTGCCCTTGCAAGAGTAAAGCTGTGAATAAAGCTATATTCCTTCCTAATAAACAAATACGCTCGTATGCTACCAAAAAATGAACCAGAAACATGTAAAATAAATATTTGGTGCTATCCATACAAGAGGCGAGAAACGTGTTTAGGTATTATTGTGTCCTCGGAAACAGTACTACAAATAGGGCGGTGCCACCGGTACCCAGGCTATTGAGGGCGCAAGAATGGCCGGACCAGGGAGAACTATTCTTTATTCGGAAAAGTTTCCTCTGCGCCCCTTGTGCTCGATCCCAACGCATAAATACAAATACAAAAATCATTATTGCTGTTTGCAGGTGAGATAAGGTGATACAAAACATTTTAATTATTGACCCATACAAACTGTCCTCTTCTTCCAGAGGCATGCAATATGTCTGGCAACACAGTTTCCATTGGTTTGAATTTATACAATGATAATAATAGTCAGCTGATAAAGTCTTCTTCTCCTTTTTTATTTTTTAATTTTTCATACTTACCTCCACGCCATTATTATCAAAAACTTCGGATAAATTAGACAAAACATCTAATTAACTTACGACAGCAAGTAAAACTCATGCTTATCGTCTTTTTATTTCAACAAATATTGCTTCTGTGCTAACCCAAAGTAATCTGGTCACCTGGCTACCTGGCCACCTGAGGTCAATCGCTGTGCCACTTAAGAAAAAAAAAATCATTTATTTTTTCAAAACATGCAGGTTTATTTGGATACTAATGAGGCATAAAGTAATTTGTTAGATTTTTAGTTATTTTATTGTAAGTTTTCACACTAAATATCAACACAAAGTACATTAAGATAATATTTATGGTTATATTAGGTATTTTTTAATTACACATATAATATGTTAATGGTTTTAAGCGCCATCTAGACGATCTTTACTAAAACATGTAGAAAACGGTTCCTGAAAGTTTCAGAGTGTAAGATGATTCATAAGATAAGCGACAGATGGCGCTAGTATGTAACAAAACTGAAATACTTGGAAGAAAACTTTAAAATAAAATCATAGTAGCAATACGTATTAAGTACGTATAATGCTATAAATGAAATGACGATAAATAAATTAATAGAGAATAGTGTAAAGTTGCAAGGTAAAGTATCAGGAGTTAAATTAATTTTCTCTGGAAAATAAACAATCGACTGAAACAGTGGCGTAGCGTGGCTTTTCGCCGGCCGGGGCCGCCCGAAAATTCGCCGCCCCCTACTTCAATTATAAATAATTTAAAGTTCAAGTATTACATTTTTTTGATAGACTTAATGGATATCGTACACATTATTTCAATTCAAGATAAACTACCAAGCATTGGTCCAGAAGGAAAATGTACTCGTATCTATGAGAAGTCATGACATTGTATTAATGGGGTCTAAAGTTTATTATGTAACGCTAGGTTATTTAACATTTTCACAATCCTAATCCTATCATCCTATTAATATTATAAATGTCAATGTTTGGATGTTTGTTGCTCAATCACGTCATGTCGCCTGAACGGATCGGGCTGAAAGGAGATTGTCAATTTTCTTAGGAGCTTTAGACCCCGATAAAATATTGTCGAGTCACAATGATTTCAATTTTATTTCGTAGGTAATTAAACAGATTTTCACATGCAAACGATTTCCATTTATTCACCCTGGTTGAAGAGAAATATATGTTTAGTTTACTGGACTTGGGGTTATAAAGGTCGATGTTTCCACAATTTAACTTCTTTTTAAAATTCCCTTCCGCTTCCACAGAGCCATAGACACGAAACTTCGCTAGTGACATCTAGTGACATATATTGAAAAATCGTCACATTCCAGTGATACCATTGATGAGACGCGCCGAAAGGTTTATTAAAAAAACAATTTTCGTACAAAAAATTAAACCGACTTCAAAACCACAAATAGGCACTCAAAAGCGAAAAATAAACTAAAATCATTATTATAAGCGCTACTCACTCATCTATTTGAAGTCGGTGCCAGCTAAATCTAACAGGTATAGGGTAGATACTACTTACCTGTGCCTACATAGCATCAATCTACTAACTTTTTGACCTGACTGGCACCGACTTCAAATAGATGAGTGAGTAGCGCTTATAATAATGATTTTAGTTTATTTTTCGCTTTTGAGTGCCTATTTGTGGTTTTGAAGTCGGTTTAATTTTTGTACGAAAATTGTTTATTTTACTCTTTTAGTGTACAAGAACAAAATTAAAAATTTTGATTAAACCCCGACTACCTTGGATTTGTTATCTGTACAACATTCTACTAGTCAAGCCCTTTCATTTGATACCCATATAAAGGGGTTGTGAAAAAGAAATGTATTTCGGCATTTTGTGGAAGCGGCCATCTTAGATTTTAATTTTTTCATAGTGAAAAGTATTCTACTAGTCAAGCTCTTTCGTTTGATACCCAAATTGAGGTAGTAATGAAAAATATAATATAATTCGCCATTTTGTCGTGGTGGCCATTTTGGATTTGAAATTTGTTATAGTACATAGTACTCTACTAGTCAAGCCCTTTCATTTGATACCCAAATTGAGGTAGGTTGTGAAAATATTTTGTCCGCCATTTTGTGGAGGCGGCCATCTTGAATCGACATTAACCAGACATAGCTAAGAACATCTGCTATGGTATTAACCTTGAAATAAAAGAAACCGCATCGAAATCGGCCCATCTGTTTGAGTTCTACTACGGTGCCACAGCAGATAGACAGACACACAGACAGACATTGACGTCACTTATAACACCCCTTTTTTTGGTCGGGGGTTAAAAACAAGTTTTTATTAAAGCATTTACACAATTTTGTATTGACAGGGTCGAGATTCATAACTTTTGTGAAATCTACAACGTCATCCAGATACGCAATTTTTCAGTTTTTGGTTCATATTTCAAAAACTACTTGACCGATTTCAAAAAAATTATATGGGACCATTCGGGAAGAATACCCATCCGAACACAAAAAGAAATTTTAAAATCGGTTCAGAGGTTCTCGAGAAATCAGGTAACATACATAAAAAAAAAAAAAAAAACATAGGGGTCGAATTGATAACCTCCTCCTTTTTTTGGAAGTCGGTTAAAAAAACCAAAACATTTATTCTAATTGAGCCGCAAAAATAAATGTTTTGCTTACGTCATTAAAACGGCTCCAGCTTAAATAATAATATAGACATGGCATGAACACAGCGCCGTATTATTATAATAATAAGGAAAGACGTTTTCTAAACAATTTGCAATTGACTCAATATCGATTTTGAACATATTTTTCAAAATGCCATTATTTTCTGTTCAAGCTTTTGGGTTTATTCATTTTAATAATATGTTGTGTCATTTAGGTCACTCCGTTGCTTTAATGTTTATTGTGATAATTCCTTAATAATCTACGTATAGATCCCTCTTGTAACTTTTTCTTAAAAATAGCTTGTAAATGTAGCTATTTTTGGAATTTCTTTTATTTTATGTTTGAAATGTAGAAATGTAGATGCAGGGCCTTGAAATAATACAACGTAACCAAAAATACTGTTAAGTTAGGGTTTGATGTAAACTAGACTTTGAAATTACAAGTAAGTAGCGACATAAATATATATTAATTGATTATAATTTTCGTTAAAATATTGTTTCACATCTGACAGAACTTAAGTTAGATTCGTTTTGATATACCGGATTCAGTTAAATAAATGTTTATTACGTTTTTCAATTGTAAAACTAAACAAAAAATACACATATTATATGAAAAAATAAGATATACATTCTGAAAAGCATAAAGTTAAGACACTGTCCCAAAAGTGGGGCCCGTCTATGGGCAATCTCCTTTGGAAAACAGATTATAGTCTGAAAGAGCATAAAGGCTAATTTTTTATCTCGAAAAAATATCGGGAACAGAAACTATGTGGTTAAAACAGGTGTTGCTAGTAAATAATAATAATAATATTCCATGTATAATAACATATTAATTTTTGTTTTTAATAATTTGTTTTAAAAGTGTGTTTTACTTTTTAATTAATCCTCTTTATTTAGATTGCACCTCTATAGCAATTTAATTGTCTTGATTGTTTTTAAAGTTTTGCTGATTGGTTTTCATTTAAGTACATAATAATAGTAGTTCAAATTATTAAGATATATAAAAAAACATGTTGTTTTTTTCTAACGTTTCTTCACCGCTACAGTATTGCCGTAGCTTTTAATCCAAAATAAACGTATAAATACAGACTTACCAACCAATAAACCTATACAATACTGAACTAGGGAAATTCGAAAAAATACCAATAAAGTAATAAAATGTTGAATCTGGTCACACTAGACTCATGGCCATATGCGCTTTACGCAACGCATAGTTACTTTAGACGAAGCTCTTATTGGAAGACAAATTGTGACATGTGATATGTATACGACATTTCACGTTATAATCAATTTCTCAAATCAAACACTGTTTGTTTCAATTACGCAAAATTTACTTCTTTAGCAATGAAAATATAGCTTAATTTTGTCTATAAAATATATAAATAACTATCTCCTCCAAACCTGCCGAAGGAACTATGTTTCTAAAAATTATGATACTACAGCAGTATTCCAGCTAATGCCATTTTATTAACTAGACTAGGTTTAAAAATATGGTAGGCATATGTAATTATGTAAGTACAAGCGTATATCCATCACGATCAAAGAAAACATTGAAAATCAACAAGAAATCCTGAAGAAATTTAAAAAGAAATTTATTTACTTCTATCCTTGAATCGTATCTACTTGTTCTACGGTGTTTCTGAATAAATGAAAATAGGTAGGTATGTGTTTTTAGTGCAATTAAACCTTCCAATCCAAAGTCTTCGCGTAATGAATTGTAACGTTATTGTTTTTCTGATTGAACGAGTGAGTACTTCGTTCGTGTTCGGGAAGACTCGCGCGCCGTCGCGCCGCCGCGCCGCGCTGGGCGGTTATCGTCTTCTCTTTCGCATCTTTGGCGTTTCGTTTCGTTTTTGGTACACACGTAACATTGCGGATTTGATTTGGAAAAAGTATTTTTTTTCTCAATCATGCAATGTAATATTTTCGTTACGTGGCTAATCCGCCGCCCCCTTTCGTGTGCCGCCCGGGGCCCATGCCCCCCTGCCCCCCCCACGCTACGCCACTGGACTGAAATTTAAGAAATTAAGAGCCCTCTCACAAAAGACAGAACTCAACTTTAGGTAAAATCCTGCAACATTGTCAGCGTGCGTCCGTTCGATTCAGCTCGAGCGTTTAGGCGGACAGAACGATCTTGAGCCGTAACGGCAGTGTACTAAAATTTTTTATGAGATTTTCTGACGTGACAACGTCTACTAAATTGATGAACGCTGGCTGCGTGCACGAAAATTGAAGACTTATTGTCCCGTTACGTTCGTTGTCCCGTAACGTTACGATAAATTATTCTTGCATTTCAAAAATCTGATAACTAGTAAAATTTATTTTTCATTTTAAGGGTAATTTTGTGCATTGGTTCTTAGCTATGTTTGGTTAATATCGATTCAAGATGGCCGCCTCCACAAAATGGTGGACTAAATATTTCTTCATAATCTACCTCAATATGGGTATCAAATTTAATGAAAAGCTTGACCAGTAGAATACTATGCACTATGACAAATTTCAAATCCAAGATGGCCGCCACAACAAAATGGCGAAACACATTTAATTTTTCACTTCTCCCTCAATATGGGTATCAAATGAAAGGACTTGCCGAGTAAAATACTATGCACAATGACAAATTTCAAATCCAAGATGGCCGCCACCACAAAATGGCGAAATACATTTCTTTTTTTTCCTACTTCCTCAATATGGGTATCAAATAAAAGACTTGACAAGTAAAATACTATGCACAATGACAATTTCAAATCCAAGATGGCCGCCACCACAACATGGTGAGATACATTTCTTTTTTCACTACCTCCTCAATACGGGTATCAAATAAAAGGACTTGACGAGTAAAATACTATGTATTAACAACGCCTCGGTCTAGACGATTTTAGACTTTCTATAATGGACTGTATTAAATAAATATTATTCGCGGTTGGCGTCGCTAATAGTTTGGGGGATCTATCGTGATTAGTTCTTCAGGAGAGCGGAATTATTTGACAAACGATGGATGTTCAAAGCAAACTGTATTTTACAAATGGACTAAGACTACGATTACAAATGAACTTATTCTACTTTACAATTACTGGTGCGGACCGTTTCCACGTCCGTCTTCCACGGGAATTCTCGAGCGAATGCCCAGAACATCACCCATCTGGCCTGCACTGTAGTTCCTGGTCCCATGTTACAATGACCAGCGTCCACGGTTATTTCCATTAACGTTAATTCAACCGTGGACTTTAACAGTGAGGCAAGAGGGATGATATTCCGTCTTACAATACATTTATGCTGCCTACGGATTTTCCCATGGTTCGGCCAAATGCGCACATGTGGCCGGACCTTCTAATAATGAAACAATAGGTGGTCGCCGGGTTCGTTCTATCTTGTCGGTCGGACGGACCAAAGATAAAGCGACTCCATACAATTCAATATTGTTTCATTATTAGACAAAGCCATATCCGTAGGCGCATCCTGACCATAAAATAACTTAAACTAAAGCCTTGTTTAACAACTAACATTCTTTTTATCTATATTTACAATTACCATTCACAATTGTATTAACTTAAGAACATGTGTTGAATATTCCCTAAATACTAACACTATTTCACTATAACTATGTATGGGTAACAAATCAACACTGTAAGTATAAAACTAGAAAGTCTTTTCATGGACTACTACTTGAACATGGGCTAAATAGGTACTGAACGCTCGCGGAACGTCTCGCTGTCGCTAACAGTCTCCCCCCGGCGAAGCCTCGGCGGAGCCATCTACGCGTAGCACGGCGAGTCTCGAAGTCGGTCTTTTCGTTGTCGGTACTACTCCGCTTCTGGTGTTTACGTTCACGCTGCACACATTGCCATCAGGTCCAGGGAAGATTGTTACTGCAATATCTCTCAGTGTTCATATTCCTCGGCAAGTTGGGGTCAACAAGTCTGACTAGGTCACCTTCCCGTAGTTGTATGTTCTGGTCGCTCATTATCGCGCGCAATACCGAAGTAGTCAGGTACACCGCTTTATTCGTCAGCAGGCGCTTGCAAGCAGGCGCGTCACGTGCGCCGGTCGCCTGGTCCACGAAGCTTTGTGGTCGGGTGGTTCGCTGACGTGCCCAATAAAGTCATTCGACGTCAGGGTCTCCAGGTGTCGTAGGTCGACCAACAGGTGATGTTCTTGCACAGTACTTCGCCTTGATGAGCAATGTTTGGAGTACTTCGTAGTCCCGCAGAGGTACACTCACTCTACGTATGCTGCCGCGAATCGTAGTATAAGGCTCATTATCGTCGCCGGAGGTCATTCTCCACGCGTTCGTGGTTTGCGTGTCTTTTCATCGACGGAGACGTTCGCTGCGCCAGTTCACTCACTAACTAGCTGACTCGTTCAGATCAGGATCTGGATTCTGTTTCGAGATGGAACTGACTTCTTACTTTTTCTTAACAGCTGTGGTTCTTCACTGAAGCAGAAGTGCTGACATTTTCCGCCATTGTCCCTCAGCCCGTTGTAGGTGATCTTATCTAAGTTTTTTACATCGGTATATATCAAACCCATGTTCACGATACCATTCGGTATCTACACAGAAAATGTGAAGCCATCGACTAACGGCCTCCTCCACCGGACCGTAGCACCTGGGCAACTGCAGCTCTGAAATCAATCGCACATTATTAAGACATTTCATACTGCAGTTTTTTCCCGTGTGGCTATGCGACGAATTACATCTCACAATGTTGCTCGCCGTCTTCCATTGTTGTTCCAATATTTTGTTCGGAACTTTGCAACCAAATGATGGATGTGATCCCGTTCTCGCTGGCAGTTCGTTTGAGTCCTCATTCAATACCTGGTAGTTGGTATCCGTGAACTCTCCGATTCGGTGATCTCTTTTGGTTGGTGTACTGATACCTGTCCTTCGAGCTCAACCTTATTTATCGGCGATCGGTTCGTCTCGCCTTCGTTGTTCCAAGGTTGGCTTGTTTCATAGCTGACGCTCTCAACCGTGCCATGAGAGGTGACCATGGTACGTTCTATAGGTCTACTTACCTTTGCTTTCGAGGGAAAAAGAAAATCATTTTATCGACATTCTCGAGACGGTCCTCATTCTCGCTGAAAATATGGAGTACTTGCTCCGACTCCTGTCTCAGCGCCGTCCGTGGCCATAATCCGTGAATAACCCAGCCGATAGTAGTTCTTGAGGCCGCCGGCTGGTTTTTTATTACCCAAGCGTAGTTCACGGGACACGATTAATTCCCAGTTGTCTGCACCTATGAGAAGTTTGGGTCTAACCTGCTCATAGCAAATACTTGCCTGGTCTAAGTCTTTCAGATGATGATTCAGGCGCAGCAGTTGTTCGGGGATCGACTGAGACCGAAGCTGTAATTTCTCCATAGTTCTCGCTCGTACGCTATGCGTCTTTTATCGGCACCCTGTAAATTAAACTTAACGAGTCGACTCGACGCGTCTCGTGTTTCCATGTTCACGCCGTTGATGCTGAGTGGCTTGTTCGGCCCCTCTGCTCCGATTTGTCGAGCCACTTCGTCATCCAACAGGGACACGGTCGATCCTCGTCAAGGAGTGCGAAGATTTTCATATGACCCCGTGGTCCGCTTACTGTGACGGGACAAATCTTAAGTATTACCTCTCTCGTTCGTGTTACTTGAGGTAGCGGTGACCATTTCGGCATCGTCTGCTCGATCAGCGGGCTCCGTCGTTTCAATGTTCAACGGTTGCACTCGTTCGAGTGCAGCATGGCGTGGTGTGCGTGCCGGCATCCGTCGACCCCACATCTTCGCCTTGCAGTTCACACGGCGATGGCGACTAGATATGCATTTGAAGCATAGCCCGTCTTTTTAACTTGTTCCCATCGCTCGTTCACGTTCATACCCTGGAACTTAGAACATTTCGTAAGAACATGATTTCCGTTACACACTATGCAACTGTATTCACCTTTTTTATTTCCGTCATCAAGTGCATAGACATTCTTGGACAGGTTTTTCTGTTTTGTTCTACTCATTGCAGGTGCTTGTTGCCTTTGAGCTACAGCCGTTGCTACTGGTGTAGTATAGCTATATCTAAGCGCACAGTCTGCTTCCTTCATCAGAAAGCGAGATAGCACGACGATCTCTGGATCTGCGCTGTCGGCGTGATGTTCAGCGTAGTCACACCATCTCGATCTCAGGTGTGGACTAAGCTTTTCGAGTATGTCTCGAGATAGCATCGGGTTATACAGATAGCCCTTATTATCAATAACTCGAAGCACACTCACCGAGTTTTGCACCTTTACCGCAAAGAGGTTAAGCTCGCTCGCGGATGTACCGGGTCGTGGCAACTGGCGTAGCTCGCTGAGAGTCCTGTCTATGATGACCTCTGGCCGCCCGAAGCACTGCTCCAGCGTCTTCATTACGATGTTTGGATCGTTCACCGTATGAAGCAAGGCCGCAACGGTGTCTTTGGCTTCTCCGCGCAGGCAGTTCCGAAGCCGCGCCATGTTCTCCGCGGGGGAAAAGCCGTAGAGCCGAGTTGTCTCTCGCATAGCTGCTTTGAACGAAAACCATTCGTTTGTAGAACCTGAAAATATTGGTAAATCATAAATTTGACGCGGTGGCGGTCGATTTATTACCAATTTTTCTAGAGCCTCTACAATCTGATCGGTGCCACGCGTTCTCGAGGCGCTCCCCGATGGCGTCGGTGATCTTGAACGCCGTCGGTTTTTACCACACTGATTGCGTGTCTGCTCCCGTGGTGGCTCGCAGGAGCGTCCCTGCTTTCTAGAGCTCCACGCCGTTCATTCAAGTTTAGAATATTACAACCAGACTGGTTGCGTGTCTGGTCTCCCCGAGGTTCGTAGGGAGCGTCCCACGTTCAAGGGCCGCACGCTGTTCACCAAGTTCTGGTTGTTCACGTTCATACCGGTAGCGTGTTCGCTCTTCCCGTTGTTCGTGGAAGGTAGCCCCGCGTTCCAGGGCCGTACGCTTATCACCGGGTGGTAAGTCACCGTAATCATACCGGTTGGGTGTCAGCTCCCCGTAGTTCAGAGGAAGGGCCCGTCGTTCTAGGGCCGCACGCCGTTCGCCGGTGGTAACTCACCGTAATCGTACCGGTTGGGTGTCAACTCCCCCCGTAGGTCAGGGGGAAGGGCCCGTCGTTCTAGGGCCGCACGCCGTTCGCCGGTGTCCATCCGTTCGTCACAGAGCCGGCTGCGTGTCAGCTCCCCCCGTCGTTCGTAGAGGGGACGTCGCTCTATAGCTGCACGCTGTTCACCGGGCACCGATCGCTCATCTACAGCTGCTGTATTTCCTATCCAACTTTCCATCTGGTTCGCGTTGATTACAGGCTCATTCTCCTCGGACTCTATCAGTTCAATGTCCAAGGCAAGCCTTCTTCGTATCCGCTCTGCCTCCAATTCTAACTTTTGTTCCTGTAGTATGAATAATTTTTCTTCCGCTTCAAAACGTACCTGCCTCACTCGCGGCGGCGCTGCTCGTCGATCGGACGGACGCCACCGAGCGCGCCGGCGACGGCTCGCGGCTCCGCTCCGCGCTCGCTCGCGGGCCGGTCGCACGTGGTATTACCTGAGAGTACCGTTCGCTCTCCTCCGCTGAAGGTCCTGCTAGCCTTCCGTTCACGGAGTCTTCTTCCTCCTGCTGGTGAGAAATGGTAGGTAATACCTCGTGCTGCCCTCTCGATGGTGAATTTGGAGCAGGTTCGAAGCGGATGGTTCGCCGCGCTTCCTCCGGGTCGTCTCGTAGCCCGGTGACTGGTGTGTTCATCGTGCTCTCCTGACCGGCCTGGCTACGCGTTAGAACCATTGCTTAACAAAAAGAAAATTAGTAACACAACAATAACATAGATTTTACAAAATATCCGAAGGATTAATCACTGTGATCCGGCTCGAAGGACCAAACACTATTAACAACGCCTCGGTCTAGACGATTTTAGACTTTCTATAATGGACTGTATTAAATAAATATTATTCGCGGTTGGCGTCGCTAATAGTTTGGGGGATCTATCGTGATTAGTTCTTCAGGAGAGCGGAATTATTTGACAAACGATGGATGTTCAAAGCAAACTGTATTTTACAAATGGACTAAGACTACGATTACAAATGAACTTATTCTACTTTACAATTACTGGTGCGGACCGTTTCCACGTCCGTCTTCCACGGAATTCTCGAGCGAATGCCCAGAACATCACCCATCTGGCCTGCACTGTAGTTCCTGGTCCCATGTTACAATGACCAGCGTCCACGGTTATTTCCATTAACGTTAATTCAACCGTGGACTTTAACAGTGAGGCAAGAGGATGATATTCCGTCTTACAATACATTTATGCTGCCTACGGATTTTTCCCATGGTTCGGCCAAATGCGCACATGTGGCCGGACCTTCTAATAATGAAACAATAGGTGGTCGCCGGGTTCGTTCTATCTTGTCGGTCGGACGGACCAAAGATAAAGCGACTCCATACAATTCAATATTGTTTCATTATTAGACAAAGCCATATCCGTAGGCGCATCCTGACCATAAAATAACTTAAACTAAAAGCCTTGTTTAACAACTAACATTCTTTTATCTATATTTACAATTACCATTCACAATTGTATTAACTTAAGAACATGTGTTGAATATTCCTAAATACTAACACTATTTCACTATAACTATGTATGGGTAACAAATCAACACTGTAAGTATAAAACTAGAAAGTCTTTTTCATGGACTACTACTTGAACATGGGCTAAATAGGTACTGAACGCTCGCGGAACGTCTCGCTGTCGCTAACACTATGCACAATGACAAATTTCAAATCCAAGATGGCCGCCACCACAAGATGGCGAAATACATTTCTTTTTTTTTCCTACTTCCTCAATATGGGTATCAAATAAAAAGACTTGACAAGTAAAATACTATGCACAATGACAATTTCAAATCCAAGATGGCCGCCCCCAAAAAATGGCGACTGTCATTATTTTTTACTACCACCTCAATATGGGTAATAAATGAAAGGGCTTGACTAGTAGAACACTATGCACTGTCACAAATTTCAAATCCAAGATGGCCGCCACCACAAAATTGCGAATGTCATTATTTTTACTACAACCTCAATATGGGTAACAAATGAAAGGGCTTGACTAGTAGAATACTATGCGCTATGACAAATTTCAAATCCAAGATGGCCGCCACCACAAAATTGCGAATGTCATTATTTTTACTACTGCCTCAATATGGGTAACAAATGAAAGGACTTGACTAATAAAATACTATGCACTATGACAAATTTTAAATCCAAGATAGCCGCCACCACAAAATGGCGACTGACATTATTTTTTCACTACTTTTCAATATGGATATCAAATGAAAGGGCTTGACTAGTAAAAACTACGCACTATGACAAATTTCAAATCCAAGATGGCCGCCACCACAAAATGGCGAATGTAATTATTTTTACTACGACCTCAATATGGATAACAAATGCGCCACCACAAAATAATTTTGTGGTGGCGGCCATCTTGGATTTGATATTTGTGACAGTGGATAGTATACTACTAGTCAAGCCCTTTCATTTGTTACGCATATTGAGTTGGTTGGTAAAAATAATGTCAGTAGCCATTTTGTGGTAGCGGCCATCTTGATTTGAAATTTGTCATAGTGCGTAGTATTTTACTAGTCAAGCCCTTGCATTTGATTCCGATATTGTGAAGTAGTGAAAATAATGACATTCGCTATTTTGTGGTGGCGGCCATCTTGGATTTCAAATTTATCATAGTGCGAAGTATTCTACTAGTCAAGCCCTTTCATTTGTTACCCATATTGAGGTGGTAGTAAAAATAATGACATTCGCCATTTTGTGGTGGCGGCCATCTTGGATTTGAAATTTGTCATAGTGCATGGTCAAGCCCTTTAAATTGATACCTTCATTTAGGTAGTAGTAAAATAAATGATGATTAATTAATATTGGAAGTTCGTTGCTCAAACACGTCGGAACAGTCATTGGTCATGGCCATTGCTCATGGTCATTGGTCGTAGTCATTGGTCATATCCGTTCCTCATGATCATTGTAATTGGTCATGGTCATTGGTCATGGTATAGAGGTAGTAGTAAAAATAAGGACAGTCGCCATTTTGTGGTGGCGGCCATCTTGGATTTGAAATTTGTGACAGTTCATAGTATTCTACTAGTCAAGCCTTTTCATTTGTTACCCATATTGAGGTGGTAGTTAAAAATAATGACAGTCGCCATTTTGTGGTGGCGGCCATCTTGGATTTTAAATTTGTCATAGTGCGTAGTCAAGCCCTTTAAATTGATACCTATATTGAGGTAGTAGTAAAATTAATGATGATTAATTAATATTGGAAGTTCGTTGCTCAAACACGTCGGAACGGTCATTGGTCATGGCCATTGCTCATGGTCATTGGTCGTGGTCATTGGTCATATCCGTTCCTCATGGTCATTGTAATTGGTCATGGTCATGGTAATTGCTCATGGTATAGAGGTAGTAGTGAAAAATAATGACATTCTCAATTTTGTGTTGGCGGCCATCTTGGATTTGAAATTTGTCATAGTGCATAGTCAAGCCCTTTATATTGATACCTTCATTTAGGTAGTAGTAAACATTAATGATGATTAATCAATATTGGAAGTTCGTTGCTCAAACACGTCGGAACAGTAATTTGTCATGGCCATTGTTCATGATCATTGGTCGTAGTCATTGGTCATATCCGTACCTCATGGTCATTGTAATTGGTCATGGTCATGGTAATTGGTCATGGTATAGAGGTAGTAGTGAAAATAATGACATTCGCAATTTTGTGGTGGCGGCCATCTTGGATTTGAAATTTGTGACAGTGCATGGTATTCTACTAGTAAAGCCCTTTCATTTGTTACCCATATTGAGGTGGTAGAAAAAAATAATGACATTCGCCATTTTGTGGTGGCGGCCATCTTGGATTTGAAATTTGTCATAGTGCATACCCTTTATATTGATACCTTCATTTAGGTAGTAGTAAACATTAATGATGATTAATCAATATTGGAAGTTCGTTGCTCAAACACGTCGGAACAGTAATTTGTCATGGCCATTGTTCATGATCATTGGTCGTAGTCATTGGTCATATCCGTTCCTCATGGTCATTGTAATTGGTCATGGTAATTGGTCATGGTATAGAGGTAGTAGTGAAAAATAATGACATTCTCAATTTTGTGTTGGCGGCCATCTTGGATTTGAAATTTGTCATAGTGCATGGTCAAACCCTTTAAATTGATACCTTTGTTTAGGTAGTAGTAAACATTAATTATGATTAATTAATATTGGAAGTTCGTTGCTCAAACACGTCGGAACAGTCATTGGTCATGGCCATTGCTCGTGGTCATTGGTCGTAGTCATTGGTCATATTCGTTCCTCATGGTCATTGTAATTGGTCATGGTAATTGGTCATGGTATAGAGGTAGTAGTAAAAAATAAGGACAGTCGCTATTTTGTGGTGGCGGCCATCTTGGATTTGAAATTTGTCATAGTGCATAGTATTCTACTAGTCAAGCCCTTTCATTTGTTACCCATATAGTGGTAGTAGTAAAAAATAATGACATTCGCCATTTTGTGGTGGCGGCCATCTTGGATTTGAAATTTGTCATAGTGCATAGTATTCTACTAGTAAAGCCCTTTCATTTGTTACCCATATTGAGGTAGTAGTAAAAAATAATGACATTCGCAATTTTGTGGTGGCGGCCATCTTGGATTTGAAATTTGTCATAGTGCGTAGTATTTTACTAGTCAAGCCCTTGCATTTGATACCTATGTTGAGAAGTAGTGAAAATCAATGACATTCGCTTTTTTGTGGTGACGGCCATCTTGGATTTCAAATTTATCATAGTGCGTAGTATTCTACTAGTCAAGCCCTTTAAATTGATATATACAGCGTGTGGCGGAAAGGTCCAACAATATTTATTGTAGTTCATCTATACTACGTATCGAATCACATATGTGAATATTAGACACGAAAGCCAATATTTTTTTTTCCATACAAAGTTAAAAATGCGTTGTTTATCATTTTATTTGACAACCCTAACCGGCCGGCGGCGCGGCGCGATCACTGACCGCCGCGCCGGCCGCCGCGCGCCGCGCCGGTGGCGACGCACTGATACCTATCTGTCGTTTCAAAATCTCCTAAATACCATAGAAATCGAACAAGAAAGAAAGATAAGGTGTGGAAGCTATTGAACTGCCGTATTCGATTGAGCCAGATAGAATATCGATTGATGCTTTTATTAGCGCTAACCAAAAAGCCTTATTACCCTTGGCTAAATTTGGTTGCTACTGAATTTAGTGAAGTGTAATAATAACATTTCATTCAGTAAGCTAAGAGTAGCATACTAAATTCAGAAGCGAGAATTGCTTCTTTCTAACTTGGTTCTGAATTCAGTCGACAAAATTTTGTCAAGTGTAAGTACCTAATAAGCCTTCAAACAATATTAGACAGGAAGGAATATCAAATAAATAACTAAGTAGGTACCTACATGTTTGAATCAAAGTCAAATAAAGAGTTAGGACACATAATTAATTTAATTATTTAAACTCTGTAATAAGTATGGAAGATATCTACACTAGCTAATTATTTTTGGCTAAATTAACTAACCTTTTAATAATCTCCTTATTATTCAACGATAGTCGCATTGTAACACCAACATTTCACTGCACAACAACACTATGTACACATAAACATATTTATCCATTTCACACTGCAATCCAAGGTGCTTGCGGCGCGGCGCACCTTCTTCCGACGCGTTCCGGTGGTGGCGTTAGAAGTCTGAGTCCAGGGTGCTGGACCAGCACCAGCACTGCTGGTAGTACTAATACCGGGCCTGATTGGGACGTTTTTCGTTTTGTGGCAAGTCAACGCTTCCCTTGCTGTTCAGACGTTGGCGGAAAATTTCACGTTCTTCATGACGACTACCTCCTACCATGTCTAAGTACAGTGATAACCTGATAACATCGTAGATATCAATTTTGCGATAAAACAAACAACACACCACCAATGATGCTAGAGAGCGACTGAACTTTCAACTCAAAAATTAAATATTCAAAAAAAATTAATTTTGACAATTAGGGTTCCGTACTTTAAAAACCCCAAGCCACGTAAAAGGTCGCGTAAAATCACGCATGCTTTTTTTACAATGAAGAGTGACGAGACGAGTAAGACATGTACCTGATGGTAAGCAACATGCCTGTTCATAACAGCTACGTGCTGTATGTGCGCAGCTATTAAACACGAGTCCAAATCCTTACCCAGGACTGCACCGCGCTCGTACCGCATAGATATAAGATCTTATATTTCTATGCTCTGTAATTGATCTGGAAAATTTGCCCTTCAAACCGGAACACGGTAAAGCACAAAACTGCTTGGCGGTAGAATAACTGGCAAAGGTGTGGTACTTCCCCAGACGGACTCTTCGACCACTAGTACTATTACTACTTGTATCGGTGTGTAGTTAGATATCCTAGGTAGGCAGGTATCCTATGTGCTATTTCCAGGCTATAATCTACCTTTGTGCCAAATAAAAACTCTTCACAATCGTAGCTCTCCACTAGGTCGTTCTGTGTTGGAGAACCTGTAGGTAGTTCACACAGACAAGGACAACGAAATCTTAAACCCATGGAAAATAATCGAATTTATCATTCAAATATCGACCAAGCCAAGAACCGAACTCACGATTTCCCGTGCTCAGCCGTAAGTATGTTTTCTTCGTCAAGATAAAACAAAACATAAAAAAAATTGACGGAACCCCCAACTTTTAAAAATCTATTTTTGACGATTTCTAGCTTGGCTTTTCGGTAAAGTACCGCCGCGACGTTTCGCCTTTCGGCACGGCCGGCGAGCGAGCTTCTGTTCTGCTATTGGTCGGCGCTGCGGCGGCGATGCACGGCGTCAATACGTTTGACAAAGCCGACATGCCGACAATTCCGTCAAAGAAAGTCCGTCGGGAATTTCGCAACTTCGCAAAGAATAAATATCTACGATACGAAGTGAAAAGTAAGGAATTTTATGAAAAGCGTTAAAAGACGGATAGTTGACTTCTTACATCTTGTTGAATTTAACCCTACTATCACAATCAATTAAAACACATTACCAAAGGTATTTCAACCCCGGCCAAAATAAAGGGTATAAGAATGTGGCGAAATACATTTATTTTAACCCCGACCAAAAAAGGGGTGTTTAAGTTTGACGTCGATGTCTGTCTGTGTGTGTGTCTGTCTGTGGCACCGTAGAGCTCAAACGGATGAGCCGATTTCAATGCGGTTTTTTTTATTTGAAGGTTAATATCCGTGCGGATGTTCTTAGCTATGTTTGGTTAATATCGATTCAAAATGGCGCTCCACAAAATGGCGGACAAAATATTTCTTCACAAACTACCTCAATATGGGTATCAAATGAAAGGGCTTTACTAGTAAAATACTGTACACTATAAAAAAAAACAAATCCAAGATGGCCGCCACCACAGAATGGCGGATTACATTATTTTTTCACCACTACCTCAATATGGGTATCAAACGAAAGGTCTTAACTAGTAGAATAATTTGCACTATGATCAATTTCAAATCCAAGATGGCTGCTGCTACAAAATGGCGAAATACATTTTTCACAACTACCTCGATATGGGTATCAAATGAAAGGGCTTGACTAGTAGAATGTTGTTAAGATAACAAATCTGAGGTAGTCGGGGTTAGTCAAAATTTTAATTTTATCTTGTTTTACTACTCCCTCAATATGGGTACCAAAGGAAAGGGTGTGACTAGTAGAAAGTTGTACAGTTTACAAATCCGAGGTAGATAAGGTATAGGTAGTCGAGCTTGCATGGAACTTCTAATTAAGCGTTTGTTTCATTATTCGTAAAACCTGATTTATTTTATTTTATTCGTATGAACTAGGTATCATAGTTGTAGACCGCCCGAATAGACTCCAAACGTCAAACAGTTCTAGTCATTACCTATTTTATTTAAGGATTAAATTCACAGTTAATAATTTAACCAAGTTATGTTTATTCCATTCACAGCTTCGAAGTAGGCAAAAAAAAATCTAATCTAATCTAATCTTTTCTGCACAAAATTTAGTCTTTGACAGGCAAGGTCGTTTGTCAGCTGTACATGCATTAGGGTTGCAGCTGGTCAATTTTACATCAAACTTTGACTCGTATTATCTCGCGATCTAAAGTGCTGAGGGGAAAGAGACCTTCGGAGATGAAGTCTATATCAGTGTTGGAATGACCTGTTAAAATATTGTTGGACCTTTCCGCCACACGCTGTATATTGAGGTAGTAGTAAAATTAATGATGATTAATTAATATTGGAAGTTCGTTGCTCAAACACGTCGGAACGGTCATTGGTCATGGCCATTGCTCATGGTCATTGGTCGTGGTCATTGGTCATGGCCGTTCCTCATGGTCATTGGGCATGGTCATGGTCATGGTCATGCATGGTCATGGTCATGGTATTGAGGTAGTAGTGAAAAATAATGACATTCGCAATTTTGTGGTGGCGGCCATCTTGGATTTGAAATTTGTGACAGTGCATAGTATTCTACTGGTCAAGTCCTTTCATTTGTTACCCATACTGTACATACTTAATTAATATTGGAAGTTCGTTGCTCAAACACGTCGGAACGGACATTGGTCATGGCCATTGCTCATGGTCATTGGTCGTGGTCATTAGTCATGGCCGTTCCTCATGGTCATTGGGCATGGTCATGGTCATGGTCATGTGCATGGTCATGGTCATGGTATTGAGGTAGTAGTAAAAAATAATGACATTCGGCATTTTGTGGTGGCGGCCATCGCGTTCATCGACTTATTAGACGTTGTCACGTCAAAAAAAAAATTGAAGATTCTGCTTCTTCATGAAGTAAAACAAGATCAAAAATATGATGGTCCGATCCGAAAAATCAGAATGAAACGTTATAAAACGCCAAACGAATTAAAATTTTGTGGTCGCACTATAATTATTCTAGTTTATGTCATAAACGCGCGAAATATTACGTAACCGACTCCCACGCTAACTGACGCAGGTCCTCCCCCGACGGCCGCTCGCGGCATACTAAATTGCGCAGCGTAATTTATTGTAATTTCGACTGCTGGTAATTTATATTTTTTGAAAAATTGACAACTATGATTTGAAAAGTAACTATAGAATTGGATTCTACAAAGAACAAAGTATTATCGTGTCTAATTTTTATTTTGGAGTTATTGTGTATTTTACACAGAGACAACGCTAAAACTGCAATATAAAACTTAAAATTGGCTTATGATTTTGTGTTTTTTCTAATAAATGGGACCAAAATTCAGATATATGTGACTTGAATGAATTAATAAAATATGTGTATGATGTTCCCCATATTGTTTAAAGTATAAATTTTGAGTATCACTTGTAGATTTAGAAGTCTGAAACTGACACGGCGGCGACTTTTCGGCGAAATGGTCATGGGAGATCGTTCCCTACGACTAAAGGCTTTATTATTAGTAAAATTGAAACAAGGAAACGTCAACAAGAAAGATCGGCCTATTTTTTGAACGTAATTATCTTTTTCTAGATAATACTAAAGATGGAAATATCGGAACACAAACTTTTTGAATTTCGTGCGACGACGTGAGCCGGCTCTTAAGAAACCGCTGCACTGATTTCTATTACAATATAATATTCAGTCCAAACAGACCGCAACCCTTTGAACTATAACCTACTAAAAGAAAAAAAACTAAATTATTTAAGGCTCATAAAGGAAAAAGTTACCAGACGAATAAATACAAAAATATATTATTACGGTTGAATTGAGAAACCCCCTTCTTATTTGATGTCGGTTGATCGCCGATATCATGGAGTACACTAATACACTATCCACCCTTCTATATGTATAGCTAGTTACGCCCAGTGGTCTCATCTACGTAGTCCAGTTCCTTTAGTTCCGCCGTATTGAAAAGTGGTCTGAATGGTCCATAAGCCAGACTATTGTACAGTAATATATCACTTACAGTTAACCCATACCCTGCGTAAAGCGAATTTTGCGTATTTAATATTTAAATCAATGACTATCCCTTCAGTACAAATCCCTTAGTAGTATCCTAGTTTTTGCGTAACAGAATAACAAACATACACATTGTCAAAATTCTTTTTTATGGTTGAAGGTTACAGTATTCTCAGCAGACTGTAAAGGCTGTGTCTCTAATTATCGGATTCGTCCTATCCATGAGAGAATTTCACAGAATTGAAGAGAAAACATCTAAAGGTTTAGTAAGGGCTGATGAATTATGCAGGTTCTTTTACTTTGGATTTGACTCTATGTCCCTTCGTCGTATTTACGGGAAAAGGGAGACATCTTTCAAAGCATAAAGTAGTCGCTACTGACTAAAACAATCGGCATTGGACCTGTTTTTTGTCTCTTAGAAGAATTCATTATTATTCTCTAAAATAAAACGTACTTACAAAGGAATTAAAGAATCAAATGACGTTTCCTTAAGCAATGTATTTATTCGTTGTAATAAATCTACATATTACAGATATTTATTAATAAATCAAAGTAATTTACACGTCACATATTACATAAATTAATATTGAGTAGATTAATAGTACGTATTAATAAATACGAAATAACAATAATATTCATAGTAGCATATGAATTACTTATACATTTGTCATTTAACTGGCCTCGTAGCTTAGTGGGCAGTAAGTAACTCTGCCTGCGAAGCTGAGGGTCGTGGGTTCGACTCCCACCTAGTGCAAATATTTGTGTGATGAATTCAAATATTTGTCCTGTGTCTGGGTGTGTTATTTGTATAATAAGTATGTATTTAAAACAATATAAGTATTATATCAGCTATCTGACTTCCATAGTACAAGCTTTGCTTAGTATGGGGTCTGCTGGTGTTGTGTGTGTGAATTGTCCACCAATATTTGTTAATTAATTTATTTATACATTCCTTAACAGAGTAGTACGCCTTTTCTTAAAAAAGAGGCTTTAATCTACTCTTAAAAGGATTGTCTGAGGCTGCATTCCTTATACACTCCGATAGGTAGTTAGTTGGTCTATAAATATAATTAGTGTTTGAAACTATGTATGTACTTCAATAAAATTAGTATGTCCTACGAACATTATAAACAAGAAAGTTTGACCTTAGATAGAGAATAAGTAAATAAATCAGGGTTTTCCGCACGGTTCCTTTGTACCAATCGTAAGCAGATGACGTGCATACTGGCTATGGCAATTGAGTGAAGTGCCGCGACAAAAGTATGTCACTTCCACAAGAGCGACAAAGCAAGAGCGATCAGATCCGTGCATTCGGTGTAAAGCGTTTGTTACAACTCTATTATCCGTAGTATATGTAAACACTTTGGTCTGAACTGTCTGAAATGTTAGGAACACAGAACATAGCTTCGAATAAAACATACTTTTTATCCCAGGAAAATATTAGGGGCGGGAACTACACGGGTAAAACCCGGGGACGTTGCTAGTCATTCATACAATCCACCTGGTAACGTTGCTCCAGCAAAATTATCGAAAACAGTGACAACATTACTTCGCTAAATACCGGAATTTGTACCTTGAATGAATCACCAGGAGTCAATCGTTACTGAATTTCACGGACAAAGTGTCTTCCACCAAATGCTCAATCTCAACAGCGCTGGAGACAATTTGATACTGCGTACCGTGGTTCCGAATCTTCGTACTTTTCCATATCCTTCTGGTTGGCGACAACATCTGTATTCGGAAAAAAATTGGTTGCCTGTAAAGTCGGTATACGGGCGAAAGTTTTACGTGACAACGACTTTAAGTGGTAAAATAATTTTACGGAAGGGACGCATGCCTTTCACTTTTCATGTCTGTCTCTCTCGCTCTTAGGCGGGCTAACCGTGCCCGAGTGGAAGGGACGCGTGCCTCTCACTCGCTCTCGTTGTGAGCGCATAACGTGAGCGGAGCGTAACGCAGTTTCTTGAAGTGTCACCCGGCAAACCAATTTATAAGACGTTGTCACGTCAAAAAAAAGCTTTGGTTTTTTAGAACTAATATAATAATAATAATAATAATAATAAAAAAAAACCGCTGTCACGCAATGACGTCCTTTTTGTAACGATTTATAATTTTAATAGTTTTAGCCCGTTTTCTGGAGTTTTTTGCCAATATTTATCACACAACAAGAAGGAAAATACACGGAAAACAATAAAATATTAACGAAAATCCTATTTCATCAATAATCCTCCTAATTTGAAAGAAAACCAGCAACAATGCATTTTGACAATTTTGTGACAAGCCTTCAAACTTGTGTAAATACAAGAAACGGAATGAAATTTTTAAAATAATGATCACGCGATCAAAAAGGAAACAACACGCGGATACGAACAACGCACGACCATCACCAGCCCGTGTCCCGTCACCACCGAGTTCGTCGTCGGAGGACGAAGTTTTTTTGACTCCCGCGACACAACTTCTTCTTATTCGACGAGTGGCGAGGATGCGGCGCGGACCCCGGCGCCAACAACAACCAGACGTCGTGGCCGTCCGCCGCTGCCGGCACGCTTGGGGCTTGTGAGGCAACCTGCCTCGCGCCCGGCCCTCGCTACCGGTGGTGTAGTGCGTCGCATGCGATGGACTCGCCAAATGAACGAGAACTGCATGCGCGCCTATTACAGGGCTACAGAGGGAGGAACCAACCTGACCGCGTACTGTGCCAGGATGCTACTTCTGTTTCAGGCCCTTGAACCAACTGTCGCCGTATCCGCACAACGACTCTCCGACCAAACCCGGGCTATCCGACGCTGCAAGCTGTTGGATGACTCGGCACTTGATCGGATACGCCTGGAGGAGCAGCGTACTCGCCCGGCTTCTGCTTCGACTCGGGATCAGCCTGCCGCGTCGTTGACACTGACACTGGCCTCATTGCCGACGTCAGTGACGACACTTGCGGCGCCGGTCGACCCCGACATCGAGGAGGAAGACTCAGCGAGTCGTAATGTATCCGACCAGGTAATAGAACAACTGAGGAGCACTCTGGAAGACGCGATTTTGCGGTATAGATCCACACCTAACTCTAGGCCGCGATTACCACGATTGCCCACACATAGACGTAATTTGGCTTTGATGGGAGCCCTGAATACTTTGCTAGTGCCCTACCTGGGAACTAGCAAGGATTTGACTGATACCCATTCTATTCTGTACTGTGGTGCTATCGCGGCGTGTCGCGTTGCACGTGTCAAGTTCCCAGACACTGACCGTACAACGCGAACCGCCGGAGATGCACCCGCATGGCAAGTGCGAATAGAACGGCGTATCAGCAAATTCAGGACTCTTATTGCAAAGCTAATCTGCTTTCAGACAGGGGAACAGTCGTCCCCGAATCATGCGTTTCGTAACACAGGCGTTCGCTGGGACTGGTATCAGTCCTCAGCACTATCTTGCCAATGTTGCGGAACGTATTGACTACCTGAAGCAGAAAGTTTATGCGTGGGCAAACCGTATTCGCCGCTACAGAGAGCGTGTGGATCGATATCGACAAAATCGCGACTTCCAGAGTGATCAAGGAAGGTGTACAGAAACTGGGAAGGAACTGGTCCACGTGTGAACGATACGCAGCTACCAGATGCCAGCGCTATGAAAATTTCTGGCGCAGCATCTGGTCGGTGCCTGTCGAGCACACGGAGGGGGCTGGATGCGTGTTATCGAACGTGCATGTGAGCTTATCGAACCCATGGAGTCTATTACGATCGACTCCATAGACGTTAGTTGTGCTATCCGGACGGCTCAGAACTGGAAAAGTCCTGGACCGGACGGATTGCACAACTTCTGGATAAAGTGGTTTCGGTGCTCACATGAACGTTTGGCAACACAATTCAAGAAGCCCTGGAGACGGGCTCTCTTCCCAGTTTCTTGACCACTGAGTCACCTTCCTGCTCCATAAGTCTGGTAGTACCACGGAACCGAAGAACTACAGACCCATTACGTGCTTACCTACCATCTACAAGCTGCTTACATCCATTCTGAGAGCAAAATTAATGCGCATATTGTCGCGAATAACGTTTTGGCCTCCTCTCAGAATGGATGTAAGATTGGGTCCCGTGGTACTAAGGAGCTGCTCCTCATTGACACGACCATTTGCCAACAAGTCAAACGAAACAAGGAGCCCTCTCCGCTGCTTGGGTTGACTATAAGAAGGCCTATGATGCGGTGCCCCATTCATGGCTAGAAAGGGTTTTAGAGTTGTACAAAATAAATCCAACTCTGAAATCTTTTCTAAGCAAATGCATGGGACAGTGGGTCTGATCCTTCGTCAACCAGGTAGCGTAGACAGCTCTTTTGTTTCGGAGGACTTGATTAGGATTGAAAGAGGCATTTTCAGGGTGACAGTCTAAGTCCCCTATGGTTCTGCCTAAGTCTGAATCCTCTCAGCACTCTGCTGAAGGATTCAGAGTTAGGTTATCGTCTTCGTAGAGGAGGTGAGGTTATATCTCATTTGCTGTACATGGACGACCTCAAACTTTTTGCACCGAAACGCCAAGACTTGTTGGAGCTATTAAAACCACGGAGGTTTTAGTAACGCCATCAAGATGGAGTTCGGTGTGAACAAGTGTGCGGTCATGCATGTACAGCGAGGAAAGTAGTAAATTCAGAGAATTTACAACTTTCCGAGACCATAACTCTCAGATCCCTCTCCGAAGGCGAGACCTACAAATATCTCGGTATGTCACAGTCATTGGGTATATCAGCAGATGACATTAAGAAATCGGTGAAGGAGCGCTTCTTTTTCCGGCTGACAAAAGTACTTAAAAGTCTTCTGTCAGGCGGTAACAAGGCGCGAGCCTTCAACGGTTGGGTAATGCCTCTGCTGATATATCCTTTGGCATACTGAGATGGACTCAGACTGAGCTTGACGCCCTGGACAGAAAAGTCCGTCAACTGCTCACAACACACAGAATGCTACACCCGCGCTCATCTGTTATGAGGCTGTATATCCCGCGGAAGTGCGGAGGTCGAGGCTTTTAAATGCCAAGAACCTTCACAACCGCGAGGTATGCAGTCTTAGGGATTATTTCCGCAACAGCGAGTCCGGGATGCATCGTGATGTTGTGGCAGTTGACAGGAGCTTCACGCCTCTTTCAATGGCAAACGAGAACTGGCGCAAACCATCGGTGCTCAGCACTGATGATCGCAAGGAAGTATGGAAGAGCAAGGAGCTGCACGGGCGGTTCTATCGGGCTCTGACGGGCCCCGATGAATCTGCTCGCGTCGGTGAACTGGCTGCGCTTCGGGGACCTCTTCGGAGAAACCGAGGGTTTTGCCTGTGCAATTGCTGACGAAGTTATCAAGACGAACAATTACCGGAAATACATAATGAAGGACGGTACGGTCGACATTTGTCGAGCATGCCGCCGTCCAGGCGAATCTCTTCGTCATGTTATTTCCGGTTGTTCGCATCTTGCTAACGGCGAGTACTTGCACAGACATAACCTAGTAGCCAGGATCATCCACCAGCAACTTGCTCTTCGATACGGCCTTGTCGAGTCCGAGGTGCCGTACTATAAGTACGCACCTCTGCCAGTTCTCGAGAATGGTCGTGCGTTGCTCTATTGGGACCGCTCTATCATCACGGACAGGACCATTGTCGCCAATAAACCTGACATCGTGCTGGTAGACCGGTCTCAACGCCGGGCTGTGATCGTCGATATCACCGTACCACATGACGAGAACCTCGTGAAAGCTGAGAAGGACAAGCTTAGCAAGTACCTTGACTTAGCTCATGAGGTTACCGCCATGTGGGATGTTGATTCGACGATCATAGTCCCAATAGTTGTGTCGGCAAACGGCCTTGTAGCGAAAAGTCTCGACCAACATCTCAAGAGACTTTCGCTAGACGGTTGGATTAAGGGTCAGATGCAGAAGGCGGTCATCCTCGACACAGCGCGCATCGTCAGGAGGTTCCTCAGTCTGCAGCCCTAACCATCGGTAGCTTGGGCCCTGCCCCGCTGCTGGCGGCACCCTAGTTTTAAGTTTTTATAATCTTTATATGTTTTATAACTATTGTAAAAAACTTTAAAATTAAGAAGAAAAATAAATGACTGAATAATAATAATAAGCCCCCTAAAGACCAACCACACGTCCTGATCGACCATCTGATCACGTGGGGGGCGGACAACGCAATGAGATATTACTGGTGCGGCCAACGTGGCTCTGGAACGTAGGAGAGGAGAGCAAGTAAGGTAGGCGAGTAGATAGATAGGAGGAAAGATACTATAAGGCTCTAAGAATTGTAATTCTGATTGAGGCTTAGGTAGAACAGCTGACGTTAGTACAGGACGCCAGCTTAGGGTGGTAACGGAAGAGAACCTATTGAATGGGTACCAACGGTAGCATCCACGGACTCAGTAAGGCAGTCTACTGTGCATCTACATGCTTTGGGCAGGCGATGTAGATTTCTATATGTCCACCAAATGAATATGAACCAGCAAATAATAACTCAGCCCCAAGTTCCCGGCGGCTCTGCGAGGCAACGCGATGATGGTAAGCGGTTACCCCAACGAGCTAGGGGTGTTAAGAATCTCCGGGAGGCCACTCCAAACCATCAAACGACTCAGGCTAGTCAAGCGGATTTCGATGATACAAGTGAAAGGACACATGTTAGACGTTATAATTTAAGATCTAGAATAAGCATTGAACAAACATCCATCAGAAGGGTTTCGTCAGGTTCTCAATCCACGATTAATAGACAAAATAGACAGGATTGGGAACTAGGAAGCCATTTAAGTAGGCTATCATCTCCAACATCAACAGAAAGCTTATTCAATTCCCCGAATTCTTCACCGCAGCCCTTTGAAGCAAATTTTAGGACCCGTTCCTCATCCAGCTCTACCTTGTCAGAGGATGTTGTACAGGAGGCATCTGCCATCAACACTGTACCCACCACTGATAGAATCCGCGCTCGAAAAATATGGACAAGTGAAATGAACCAATTCATATGGCGCACATATTTAACAGTAACCGAAAATGAAAGTAATGTTCGAGGATATCTAGACCCACTTTTTAGGCAGTTTACCCAAAAATTTCCGCACATGAACGTTACTAAACAGAGAGTAGGAGATCAGCGTAGGGCAATAATTAGAAGTCGTTTACTCACAGATAACATCCTTGACCAAATTAAACAGGAGGTAGCAAATAGCCTAGCTTGTCAAGCAACAACTGGCCCAACTAACACAATAGAACCAACACCGCAAGGTAGGATACGATGGACTAATTACATAAATGAAGCAATCATGAGAGAATACTACAAAATTACACAACTTGAAAGAAACAAAACAGCCTATCGCAAACAATTACACACTCGCATAGTAAATACCTTTCCACAAATTGCGCATGTATCAGGACAAAGGATAGCGGATCAAAGACGAGTTATTGTACACAACAAACTAATAACAGATGCTAAATTACGGAACTTGAGAGAAGAAGCAGAAAGAGAACTGATATTGCAAAACATCACTGAGACACCAATTAACGACGAAAACGGCACTTTGTCCACACAACTTACTGACACTCCATCTGCTATTCTAGATCACTTCCATGACACAGACAATACTTTAAGGACACCACAAGACACAGATTCTATTCTAAATGCAACAATTTACGAAACTTTTACAACAATCTATCAAAAATACATTAATTCCGATCCAATATCGAGACCACACATCCCAAAACAAAATACTTCAAAAAGACTGGCTTATATAGTAAACTATTTAAACACTGATATACTACCAGTACACCTTTTACCAGATACTGATTTTAATACAACACAAACTCTTATTTACGCAGCAGCATATACAGCAGCTACTTGTAATGGTACTAAAATAAAAGACACAATAAACACTCCAGAACAGCCTACCCGCCATGAAGAACAAACCAACACTCCGCAGCACCGTTCCAACTATGAAACAAAAAACCCGACCATGGCAGAGGCGCCTTAAAATAAAATTGAATGTATTAGAAAAGACATAGGTAGAATAACTCAATATATTTCAGGGATAAGGAGTCATAATTTGGTATCACACATCGAAAGGATCAAAGATACTTATAAAACACATTCACGCTATGAGGAGCCAAACTTACCTGATGATCAATTCCTAGACAGTTTGAAGCAGAAACTTAGTGCAATTACAAGTAGGTTCAGAAGATATAACAAATGCACACTTAGGAAAACACAAAATTCTCAATTTAGGAAAAACGAGAAAAGGTTTTATAGGGACTTAAATACACAAACACGAACAGAACCCACTAATACAGACACACAACTCCCAACTGCAGAGAGTATGCACTCTTTTTGGTCGAGTATTTGGGGAAACCAGGTCCACCATAATGAAAACGTCGAATGGATCAGAGATGATTCATTGCACAACGAATCTTATGAGGCAATGCAATTTGAATGCATACCAGTCGACATATTTAAGGAAGTAATAAACAACACTCATAATTGGAAATCACCTGGAACAGATAACATTCACAATTACTGGTATAAAAAGTTCACTGCCACCCACCCTTTGCTCCATACTTATATAAATCAATTCATACAAAACCCAAGTACTATACCTAAATACATAATGTCTGGAATCACTTACATGATACCTAAAGACCAAGACTTACTGAACCCTGCTAAATATCGACCTATAACATGTCTGCAGACTATATACAAAATAATTACTTCATGCATAGCAAACCTACTGAACAATCACCTGACAGAAAACAAAATATTAGCTGAAGAACAGAAAGGATGCCGAAAACACAGCCAAGGTTGTAAAGAACAACTCACTATCGATGCAGTTGCCATGAAACAAGCTCTATCAAAAAACATAATTTGAACACAATGTATATAGATTACAAAAGGCATATGATTCAGTCCCTCACAGTTGGTTGCTCCACGTACTTAAGCAGTATAAAATTCATCCTCTAATCATAAGTTTCTTAGATAATATTATGCAACAATGGAAAACAAAATTATTAGTTAAAAATAATACCGGAACAGTACAAACAGATGATATTAACATACGAAGAGGCATATTCAAGGAGATGGCCTAAGTCCAGTATGGTTTTGTTTAGCCTTAAACCCTCTCTCAAGACTACTAAATAAACTAAACGACGGACTAAATATCACTACTCATAATACAGGCAGTTACAAATTAACGCACCTCATGTATATGGACGATATTAAACTCTATAGTAACAGTGTTGAGTCTCTCCACCGCTTAGCTGATACAACACAAATGTTTTCTGACGATATACAAATGGAATTTGGCATAGATAAATGTAAAACATTTTCTATCCAAAACCAGTGCACTGTACTCGAACCCTACACCTCAACTCTGGCAAAGTAATTGAACCACTGGATCAAGATAGCTTTTATAAATATCTTGGATTCCAACAATCTCATCAAATAGACCTAAAAGACACGAAAACCGCAATCAAAAAGAAATTCAGATATCGGCTAAATGCAGTACTGAAATCACAATTGTATGGACGCAACTTAGTGCACGCAATAAACACTTATGCAATCCCTCACACATACTCTCACATATACTTATATTTAATAATAATAATAATTTTATAGTCGATGTTGACGGTGTGCAATCAAATGAGTCGCCTATAAGAATGGGTGTACCACAAGGTTCCATACTTGGACCTTTCTTGTTTCTTATATACGTTAATGATCTACTTTTATGATAAAGAAACATAAAATATAGAAATAGTTATGTTCGCCGATGATACATCACTTCTATTCAAAATTAAGAGAGGAATAAACGATTTCACTGAAATAAACGTACTTTTGGACATTGCGTACAAATGGTTTGATGCAAATAATCTAGTACTTAATCCAACTAAAACGAAATGTATAAAGTTCACACTCTGCAATGTAATGTGCGGTAAACTTGATATAAGACTGAAGGATGAACTTATCGAACCTGTACAATCTACTTGTTTTCTGGGTATTTCAGTAGATTCAAAGCTTCAATGGGGTCCTCACATAGAGAGACTAGCTGATCGACTCAGTTCAGCTGCCCACGCAGTTCGTCAAATTAAAAAATATCAGACGTTGCAACAGCTAGGCTTGTTTATTTTGGCTACTTTCACAGTATTATGTCCTACGGGATCTTATTATGGGGCTCGGCTGCGGACAGAAACTCTGTTTTCGTATTGCAAAAAAAGAGCAATCCGTGGTCTATATAATTTATCACCTAGAGAATCAGTACGGGAGATGTTCAAAACTATTAACATATTAACAGTCCCTTCATTGTATATTTATGAATGTATAATGTATGTAAGAAAAATCGAAGTCGTCTGCAGAAATTAACTGATCTGAATCCAAAAGCGCACCATAAACACAAAATTGTATTTCCTAAGTGCAGACTTCAGAAAACAAATAACTCTTTCAAATGTAATGGTATTCGCTTCTATAATGCAATCCCTGTACAAGTGGAAGGCCTCAATGAAACCAAGTTTAAAATGAAATAAAAAGCTACCTATTGAGCAAGGCATATTATAATATAGACGACTTTGTTAAAGATAGTAACGTATGGAAGAGAAATGTGTCGAAATTAGAATCTTGTAATAAGGTAAAATAATAGATTTTTAAGACTTTTGATGTTACATTGTTTGTACTAATGTAGTATCTGTATACTGTGTGTATTGATTATTTGTTATATTGTCTTCGACAAAGCCTTTTTACAGCTGCATGTAATTGACTAGGCCCCTTTACAGCTGCTTTATTCTTTTTGACGTTGTTATTTTATCATATTATGTACACAGATTCTTTGCCTTTTTGTAAATGACGTTACCAAGTGTTCTTATGAATTTATGGTATGAATAAATGAATTGAATTGAATTGAATCAAAGTGTAGTGTAGAGGGCGGCCTTATTGCTTATAGCAATTTCTTCCAGGCAACCTTTGTATGGATTGACTGCGATAGGAATCGTGAATACTGTAGGTGGTGTTAGTGTATAACTACTATACATAAAATAGGCTTAAATGCTATATATATATGTCGGGGCAGAGTACCCTTATGATTATTGTGTACAGATTTACAGCGAGTATTACTCGAACAGGGTCGTACGCGCCAACACCGGTCGCTTACATTGGAGTGGAATGGCGTTGAGAAGTTGTAACAGGTTGACATTAATTAACAAGTGAGTTGAAAAGGTTGAACAAGGTTAGTACACAAATCCTGACGACAATATTCTCTATGCCATTCTATCTCTGTGGGTGAACGTCAGTTGAGCTCGCGTACAAATCTGTTGCTTTCTAAATCCATCTCAATCTTAATTGCCTGTGATTAATTTGTATGAAATAAATTGTAAAACGGAATATATAACTCCGCTGATTCATATCAACTATTGGTTTCAATAAACCCGCAACTGAAGAAACCAGGCATAACCTCACGTGACGGAAAATGACTGATCCGCCCTCACTGATGTCGGGCGATCTATCTTTCTCCCCGACATCAGAAGTGGGATCCCGACAACGTCCACATCAACAGAATGCAGGTCAGAGTAATATTAACAGTAATCTCGATCATGATGAGTGGCAGAAGTTATATGCAGCCACGCACGATACGCGAAATGATTACTGCCCTTAAGAAACCGAGTTATGCTGAAAGTAAATAAATTAATTTTCCGTAATTTAACTCTGATTTGCCGATTACGATATCCGTGCGTGGTGCAGGACGTGGTGGATTTGTGCATGGGAGAAAAACTTAAGTGGAAGTAAACTAACTCTAACTATAAGTAAATCCCTGGTGTGAGATTTTGGAAAAAATTGCGAGTATGAATAGAGCCGCTGCAATCACCGAAATCAGCCTCCTATAAAGAACTGGCGATACGATGCTGTAAATAAAAATACCAATGCAATATCATGTGTGTGACGCAGATTTATTTCTCGGAAAATAAACACAAGTGGCGGTCAACCATACGCAAGGCGTCTCAAGGCGAAGCATCAAAGTGGTTAACTGAGATTACAAGAAGCAAGCTGCTTTTTACATTTCGACCGAAACGATAGTCTATCTATATGCTACTTGCCACCTGTCCACAGTAGACAGACCACCTGCCAGCCTACACCGAGATAAAGTTGTGGAGATTGGTTGGTACATCGCTAATCAAGCAGTCGAGCGATCAAGTCGATGAGTCAAAGCCTACGCTCAGCGAGGAGCCTCAGCCTTCAATCAGGTGTGTTCGTTTCTAGTTGTCATTAGTAATTATTGCCTCTTCATTCAGTTTTAATTTAAAGATTGTAATCGCTGTAATAGCCCACCCTATGTCGAGCTGAGTTTAAAAAGCAGTTTCATCAAGTTTATCATCACAGCTACCTATTTACTTCGGAGTTATCAACTATCTCACAACTTGGAGGGTATCTACTCGTAGCACGCAAATGTAAACGAATTCGTAATGTTTTTGCTATAACTGATATTGGTCAAACAGGAACATTCAGTGAAGGACAGATTTTATGCGGTGTAGTGATTAACGATCATCCTCTAAAGATTTTGTTACTTAGTTTGCTGGACAATTATTACGAAAGTTACGTCATGTTAGGCCGTAAAGTTTTAAATCGGAGCTAGTCAGAAAACATGACAACGGCGCAATTCACATTAACTAAAGTACTTTGTGTAAATTTGAAAACACAATATAATAGTTTCTATCAATCGCATGTAACTTCTATCGTAACAAATGTTAAACTAGTGATAAGAAGAAGAATAAGAAGTCTTAAGTTTTTGAAATCGTTAATTCATTTTTCTGAGTGTTTCGTTGCGGGTATTACGACAACCTGAATGAACACAGGCGAGCTTAAAATTAAAATTATTGATTTTTAAATAGCGTGATACAATGGAACCGTATAGGATGTCCGCAGATGAGCGGAGGGCTACGTGATCATGCGAAACCGTTCTTAGAAGCGAATGTTATTAGATCTAGCTGCTCCCCATTTGAAAACCCAGCTATATTTATAAACAACAAAAACAATGGTTCAGACCACATGTGTGTAGACTATGGCGAGCTTAGTAGTAACACTGTATACCCGCCCGCAAATCCAATCAAATACATTGCCTTTATGGGGTCATTATCTTTCAAAATTAAACTCTCCGCCGGTGGTTTTCATTTGATATCTGTGACTATAAGCGTCAAAGAACACTGCTCTTATAATAGCAGAGAGTCGACATGAGCTCCTGATTATGGTTTACTTTTTGGTCTAAACAATACGATCTCAGTTATTTTAGAGAAAATTACACTCTAAGCTTACTTACAAGTATACACATGATAATGAGAATGTTAATGAGAATGTCTGAGGCCAAATATCTCTTGAAATAGAGAAGATGCAGTTGAGTGATAGTATGGAATCTTAGGTCAGTTGGTCGGGCCGTACCAGTAGCAATTTCGTAGCCGTAGTCCGTTAGAAGCGTCGTCTGTTTTAGAAGCGGCGTCTGTTTTAGGCAGTCCGTGGATGCGCGGTGCGTGTCTGGCTCTGGCAGAGGTCGGGTCTATTGTAAACCATAGAGTCATGATGACTCGGAATTCATGAGGAATGCAATAAAACAACATGGATTTGTTGGAAAAGCGCTGAATCGTATAATCGCGGATCAAGGGCTCGGTTTTGCTAGTAAAGAGTTCAAGGATTTTTGTAGTGACCACAATATTAAATTCCATTTGATTTCTACCGGGACCAGCCGTGCCAACGGTCAGGTAGATAGAGTTATGTTTTCTCTTAAAAATATGCAGTGGAAACGGGTAATAATCAGTCATGGCAAGGCACTTTGCCCGATATTTAGCTTGCTTTCGGTACCGGAAACTGTGTCACAAGAGCAAGCCCAGTAGAGCTTTTGATTGGTAGAGTAGCTAGACCTTTAAATCTAATGTAATGACTTTGGACGATTTAGCGGATACAGATTTGGAAATAGTTTGAGAGCGCGCCACTCAAGCAATAAACAAGAGCCCCTTGAGCAAAATGGCGAGGTTTGATAAAAGTTCAGGCGAAATTGAGAAGTTTGCGTTGGTGATTATGTTTTAACAGAGAATAATGAAAGAAATCAGACAAACTTGATGCAAAGTTCAAGGGCCTGTACAAGGTGATCGAATTTTCGGATGGCGATAGATATTGTTTGAACAGAAACAGATTGAAGTGCTGACTTATCGATCAAACTTTTTACAGTTGCGGTGAATTTTTGGAGAGTGATGACAGAGTTCCTATAAAGGCAAAAAAAAGAGAAACTGACATGAGTACGAGTAGGAAGTATTGTATTAAAACATAATTATTATGCTCGCGTAATGCTTGACGGTTTTCTGTACGATAATTATTATCATACATTGAAGTAATTATTTTAAGCTTTGAAATCGTACACAGGTTGTATGCTCTTTCTTTTGATTTTGTTTCTTTTCTTTATTAATTGACGTGTAAATTGTACATTTGTCAATGAAGAACTTTGACTTTGAAGGCAATGAACTCAAATCGCTCATACAAATACGCTCATGAACGTCTCCACGAAATGCCCGAAGGTACCGTTCCCTTTGATTTTGACTTTGGTTTGAGAGCAGGATGTTTTGCGTTTACGTCTGTGATCATCAGAGTTATTGTGTAATAAAAAACCAGCCAAAATGTGTGCAATATTTATTGACTAGCCTGTGTGGCAATATTTATTGACTAGCCTGTGTGGCAAGCCTGTGTGGCAATATGTATTGACTAGCCTGTGTGGCAAGCCTGTGTGGGAAGCCTGTGTGGCAAGCCTGTGTGGCAAGCCTGTGTGGCAATATGTATTGACTAGCCTGTGTGGCAAGCCTGTGTGGGAAGCCTGTGTGGCAAGCCTGTGTGGCAAGCCTGTGTGGCAAGCCTGTGTGGCAAGCCTGTGTGGCAAGCCTGTGTGGCAAGCCTGTGTGGCAATATTTGTTGACTGGCCTGTGTGGCAATATTTGTTGACTGGCCTGGCCTGTGTGGCAATCTTTGGTGACCAGCCGGTGTAGCAATTTTATGTAGATGACCTGTCTGTGTGGCAAATTGTGGTGGTCTATGTGGCAATCGATGACCCTTAGTCCTGACCTTAGTTATCAATATGCAGGAAAAGCTTGTGTGGCCCGCCTTTGTGGTAATTGATCAGATTATACTGAAATGGGTAGATTGAGTAGTGCACCTAGATAGGTGTAAGAGGTACTGGAATTAAAGAAGACAAGTTTTCAGAGGGGTGCCTGGAAATTTTATAGACTTGCTGTAATTTTGATGTGTTCTGATGTGTGTCGCTATTATGAACCAGTAGATTGTGCGATCGGTGATCGCTGTCATTTAGAAAATCGATTGTTTCTGTTTGTTTTGAGGAGTACTTCGGTACACGTTTTGTTATCGTTATTACACATTGCTCTATTGTGTTGCTAACAGACCATGAAGATTCACACGAGGACGTATGAACAGCAGGATGGCCGTGTCGGGGCAGAGTACCCTTATGATTATTGTGTACAGATTTACAGCGAGTATTACTCGAACAGGGTCGTACGCGCCAACACCGGTCGCTTACATTGGAGTGGAATGGCGTTGAGAAGTTGTAACAGGTTGACATTAACAAGTGAGTTGAAAAGGTTGAACAAGGTTAGTACACAAATCCTGACGACAATATTCTCTATGCCATTCTATCTCTGTGGGTGAACGTCAGTTGAGCTCGCGTACAAATCTGTTGCTTTCTAAATCCATCTCAATCTTAATTGCCTGTGATTAATTTGTATGAAATAAATTGTAAAACGGAATATATAACTCCGCTGATTCATATCAACTATTGGTTTCAATAAACCCGCAACTGAAGAAACCAGGCATAACCTCACGTGACGGAAAATGACTGATCCGCCCTCACTGATGTCGGGCGATCTATCTTTCTCCCCGACATATATATATAGATATATATAAATAATATAAAAAATACACATAATTATATACATATTGGGTATAAATACATAAACACATACAACGTACCAATTAGCAATCAAGGACAGGTAAGAAAGTGATTATATATAAGATTTTGAAAATTGAAGTGACTTAGCCTGCCGGACAGATAGAGGAAGAGAATTCCACAGTAGGGTAGCTTGCACAGTGAAAGATTTAGTAAACGAAAGATTAAGATGAGTAGAGGTAGGGATGTTCAGTTTGAGGATCGGGTAGAACGAAGGGACATGATTTCGGTTGTATAAACTTAAACCGCTCCTTTAAGTACAAAGGAATGGTCGGGTTAAAGAGAATTTTATAAAGGAAAGACAGAATGTGAGAATTACGGCGAAGGCGAATTGGTAACCATTTGAGCTTTTGACGAAAATGAGATACGTGGTCGTATTTGCGTAGTCCAAATATAAACCTGATGAAAAAATTTTGTAAACGTTCAAGTTTGTCTAACTGCTCTTCAGTTAAATCCAGATAGCATACGTCTGCGTAGTCCAATATTGGGAAAAGAAGAGATTTTACAAGCGCAGTCTTGGTAGAAATTGGAAGAAAATTACGAAGTCTTCTGAGAGACGCCGCAGAGCTGAAAACTTTGCGACTTACTTCCGCCAGTTGAGGGCCCCACGAAAATTGCCTATCTATGATTATGCCTAAATTTTTTACCTTGTCGCTTATAGTGATAGGGACTCCGTCGAAGATTACTTGTGGAAGTTGGAACCAGTTAATTTTGGAGATCATGCGGGAACTCCCAATAATAATCGTTTGCGTCTTATTGGGATTCACTGAAAGGCCGTAGGATCTACTCCAGTTTGATATGGCCATTAGATTGGCGTTCGTGGCTTCAATCGCATCATGTAAGCACTCCAGCGGGGCTTGAATATAGATTTGCAAATCGTCTGCATAGAGGTGATAAGAAGACGTCAAATGCTTTGAAATAGAATTAATGAAAATTGTAAATACTACGAAACCAGTCAATTGCGGATGGAGATATGTTAAGCGAACGAAGGAGGGCTAGCAAAATCTCAAAGTCAACATTATTAAAAGCGTTGCTGAAATCTAGTAGCGACAGCACAGTTAGTCGACAATGACCAATGCCATCTCGTATGCCATCAGTGATCTGTGTGAGAGTAGTGACAGTACTGTGTCCCGTGCGAAACCCGGATTGTAAAGGATTTAAAAGATTGTGCTTAATAAGGTAAGAGGAGAGTTGCTGATGTACCAGCCTTTCAAGCACTTTCGAAAGGAAAGGAAGGATCGAAATGGGACGGTAATCAGAAAAGGATTCGGGATTGGGTTTTTTAAGGAGAGGAATAATTTGAGCATCTTTCCATATAAGTGGAAAGATACCCGATGAAACAGAGAAGTTAAGGAGATGATGTAAAATAGGAAGGATCTCATCCAGTATTGGCATGATCATCTTACGACTTATGCTGTCGCTACCTACAGCATTGGATGAAATTGACTGAATGCTCTTCTTAACATCACATCCGGAAAATTGGCTAAATATAAAAGGATCATAACTGGGAGGAGAAGTGGAAGACAGTGATTTAATTGTAGCAGATTTAACCGGTCCGTCAAAATTGGATGAAGAAGAAAAGTGCCGATTAAGTTTGTTAATATCAAGGTTTTTGGATTACTGTCATGTTGAGATTTACCAACTCCCAATGATCTTAGAAACTTCCAAACCTTTGCAGGTTCTTCGTTTTCTACTGAGTTATGGATGTGACGGCGTTGTGCGTCTCTACACGCTCTATTGCAGACGTTACGAAAGTTTAGGTATTTGTTTTTGTTGTCATCACAATGATGCATTTTAAGTTTTTGTTTTGCTAACAGTTTTTTATGCATTAGGACACGGATCTCGTCTGTAAGCCATGGTGACGGTGCGTATTTCATTTTCACTGCATGGATAGGAGCATGATCGTCATAGATTTTAGTTAAAATATTATTGAATTTAGCAATCTTATCGTTCATAGTATTGGCATTTAAAACTGATTAAATCTTGATTGACTGAAGTTTGTGGGTACGTGATACGTAAATATATGATTTCTAATTTGCTTACCAGACAAGTTTGTTTGTAAATGTATGATTGTAATTACTTAGGTACTAACCTTCGAGCCTTGTGAGTTCTGTAAAGTCCACTAAAATAACGAATGTTGGCTTGGAAACATTCCAGTACTGCAATTGGTCGAGTGTTTTATTCTAGAAAAAAGCAGTTTCATTATAATATCGCTCGTAAATCAGCGCAAGTGGGCTCGGTTTGGTCGAAACTTGGTTCGTAAGACCTCGTGACGTACTGCTCCTACGAGGCCCGTCATACATCGCAAAGACGACGAGTAATAAACGGTGCATCTGGGACGGTACTTGTAGACAGTATGGCAACTGCAGAGTTAGTTAAATTAAATAGTCAATGGAAACTGTTGACATCTCTAACGGATTTATGTTGAAAATCTTATGATACGGAACTTTCAATCGTAATGTTAAAAATATAATTGCCAATCATAAAAGTTCATATGATGTCCTATGAGGTTTGAAAATCTACACTTGTACCCGGACCGAGCTTTGTTCGGTTTCAGCACGAACAAAACAGCGTTTTCTAAAAATAAAACCTAGCTATATCGATTGAATGCCCACGCAAAATCACTGCATATTAAATTTACTGAAAATCGTTGGAGCCATTTCCGAGATTCAGATTAGATTATTATTTATCCTTAAATGCTAGAATTGCTCGTTTGTGTGCTCGGAATGTAAGTTATGTTAAGCAGTAGGTAGTTGAAAATAAGTTTAAAACTTTGATGTATAGGGGAAAAATTATCAATAGTAATTAAATTATCATGGTTTAAATTATGTAAAATGGCATGTATCTACATTAGAAATGAAATTTAAAATAAAATTCAACACATGAAAGTTGGCAAAGAGAAGAAATGTTAAAAACCAATGTAATTAACATACGAATTATTTTAGAATACGATTTTGTTCTAGCTATTTATTCTAAAGGACTTTATCCACGTTTATCATATTCTTTTTTCTACGTAGGTACAGTCTGAATTGTGTCTGGAAAAGTACTTTCTTTAATTTTCTTAATTTTGTATTGTCCTATGTAAATCTGTATAATTCGTATGTCGGAATTTCCACATTTATTCAGGAAGGAATAGAGTTCCTTAGGGGAAAGCGTTTCATTAAAGTCTACGTTTACAAAGTCACGGACAGACAGAAGCAATCGATTAAGCTGAATAGGTTGTCTGTTTGAACGTGTTAAGCTACTCGTAGTTACATTACAAACAAAATGTGTTTTTATATGCTCTTAGAAACATCGAGAATATTTGAAAAATGTAATTAGTTAATAGTAAGTCTGTAGTTTGTTTGTCACGTCGTTATTTAACAACCAAACTCTTGTTAGTAAAATTACAGCGCCCCGTGGTTTTACCCGCGTATCTCCCCGTTATTTTTCCAGGATGAAAAGTCTATGTGTTCTTCCAGATTCCAAACTATAATTTAGAAATGTTCTAAATTTCCGCCCGATCCGTTAATACGATCCAACGTGATCGAGCTACAAACATCCTAATTTCCAAATATCCAAACATAGGCATTATTATATTAGTAGGATTGGGGGCCTTAAAGCTGGGAGCTCATTTCATTATCAAAAACCATTGTACGAGACACGTGTCGCGAGACATGTGTCGCGGTCTTGGCGCGAACTGGCGCCCATACAACTCTATAGTGTCAAGTCCCTGTCGCGGTCTCCGTTCGCGGTCTCCTGTCGCTGTCTCGTGTCGCGGCCTCAGCGCGAACTTTCTTTGTAGTCCAAGTGACGCGTGACAAATATACTACTGGCCTTACATACCTACTGGCGTTTATAGCATAGTGCTTATGTCGTCATTATACTGGGCATGGTTTAAAGTGATAGTGGGCAGTGGGCATCTTGATTATCTCTAAAACCTCATAAATAAATAAATAAATATATCATAGAACAATAGATGTACCTAGTATAGTATAGTTTCATTGGTATGCAGTGTAGTGTAAGTTAGATTATAATTGACGTTAAAACTTCTTTTCGCGCACCACACATAGTTTTTTCGTGGGCTGTGAATTGAGATCAAACGTCACGTTCGTTAATGAAAAAAATCTTCTGGTGAACTCGGGACCATGGCCATCAAAGCTAGATGGCCATGCTTAGACGACTGATTTAGACGACAATGCTTTGAAGGTTTATTTCAGACAAGCAACGCTCTTCGGTTTCACCCGCGTAGTTTCCAAAATAAACTATCAAATTCTGAGTTATAAGTTTTCACTTCTAACGGCAGTCCCTATTAAGGCCAGGTAGTTCTGTCAAATTAGGCATTTAACGCTGTCTTGTTCTCGCGACCGTCACCGACCGCGGAATCAGTGCCACAGTGCAGAAATAACATTACAATATTTGACTATGTAATTTAAACTCATTTTTGTTCAAGATTTGTTTATACTAGTGATAACAATTTAGAAATACAACAAGAAATATTAAATTTTTCTATACTCGTAGATATACAAAATTCAACCTTTTCTTTTTGGTCACACTATAAGTTGAGAACGGCTTTTCCAATTTCATGCATATTTTTAAAATGTTTCCTAATAATTCACAAGTTCGTCAAACATTGAAAAAATGTGCTGAAACGTAATGAAAGGCCAGTAAAATAGAAGGATTTTTGTTCAACTTTGCACTAAATTTCTAATCCAATTTTTTCTATGAGGTAAATATCACTTACTGAGCATAAAATTACAAAATTCTCACAGATCCAGGTAGATCTTCAAACTCCAATTGAAAAAAACTGTTTTAACCGATATTTTGGAAACTATATATTTTGGCAATAATTGTAGAAAATAAAATTTTGCATCTTTTGTTGCTAGTAAACTTTTTGTTAAACTTACCGTTTACGATTTATAACCCATTCAATGATACGATTGCTATGATGCCGATAATAGTGGATGAAAATGATGTTGTCTACGATGGAACTTGTTTCTCTAATAGAAACAAGCACAGTGTACCTCGTAACCCCAAGGTTCGAACCTTCGACAAAACCCACTCTGGCAATGCGTTTCACAGCTTAGTTGTTCTTATTACAAAAGTGGAGACCAAACTCCTCGTTCAACTCTTCAATCATGATGATGAACGGTGCTGTTTATTCGAGCAACGAGCAATATGATAGATTAACTTTAATATAAAAACCCCGACTACAAAAAATCTACACTTAAAAAATATTACCTACTATCTAAGGACACTTTGGCGAGCCAGACTAGTCTTAGAATATCTTAGTTACCAAAATCCATCCAGCCGTTTGGAAGATATGTGGAAATAAAATATTTACAAACATAAAGATACGCGCGAAAACATAACCCTTTTTCCATTCCGGTAAAAAGGGACATGTTTATGCTACTGGGAACAGAATTCACATCTTATTATTTTTACATTGTTATCATCAAATTTGACATAATAAATCGTAATCGGTAAGTTCGAAAAAAAAGTTTACTGGCAACAAAAGATGGGAAATTTTATTTTCTACAATAATAATAGGCTTTATAACTTTTTCAGAATATCAGCCAAAAACGTTTTTTCGAGCTGGCGCTTGAAGCTCCACCTGGATTTGTTATTATTTTGTGATTTTATGCTCAGGAAATGATTCTAAACCTTATATAAAAAAATACGAATCGGAAATTTAGTGCAGAGTTAAATTCTACGAGTAATTTTACTGCCTAAAAGGCTTCTTATCAAATTTGGTCGAGTGTCTAAATTTCTATGAACAATATTAACATTTTCATAAAAAAAAGAAAAAACAAAAAATTTTGGTGGTGTCACAAACTTGAAAAGAAATAAAAAATAAAAATTCTAACAAAACAATACGTGTATCTATTGAAAGGTGTTCAAAATTGTATTGAAGTTCCTAACATTTTTATTCTAAACTGAATAGTTTGCGCGAAAGTCTCTTCCAAAGTGGTAAAATCTGTATGTGAGGACTTTTCTTCCACGTACTAAGTACCTTACTACCAAAGAATTTACCTAAATGGCAGATAATGCAAGTTAGGTATCATTTATGATACCTTACTTGCATTTATATTAGATTTACGCAGGGATTTCTCCCTCTCATTATTTCCTTATCCCGATCTCTGATTTAACGGACGAATATTTTACCGATGCTTATCTATTTTCCATTGCATCCGCATTGAATTTTTACTGATGTGGTATCGACGTCAGTTTTTGAGACTCCTTATTGGTCTACAACATAAAGTAAACAGCGTACTAATTAGTATCAGCGTCTATTTGCAATTCCAATGAAAACGGTATCAAAAATCAAGATCATAGCGTGCTTCACTAGTAATACCTACTGATATTGTTATACTGTGGCACTATGATCGTAATATTTAAAATTTATCGGTTGTCAAAATTGCAAAATCAAGCACAGGCCCGTCGTCCGTGAGCGCCGAAACGCGACTGATCAGGCTGGCCGAACGGCGCGCTATATATATGGTAGATATTTAAACATAGTGAATAACTGATACTTTTTATCAAGTCAAACTCTGCGAATGCATCTATAACTTTTAGTGGCTTTCGTTGAGTACAAAAATTTAGTAAAAAATTCATTAGTTTAGTCATAAACTTGAAACAACTTTTTGAAAAGGGGTAACTTTGGGATTTTTTTTTATCAAGTAAAATTCATTAAATCGTGTTACTGACTGCGAATTGCACTAGATTAGATCCTTAACTAATACATATATTTTTTTCAGAGTTTAAAACACTATTTTAAAGGTCTTAAAGTTGTTTTAAAAATTCAAAATTACGGCCCACACGCCCTTAACCGCCACTTTTTAGTTTTGTTAATCAAAATTCTGAGGCTCAGTTCACAGTAAAAACAAAATATTTGGATTTTACTAGCGTAACATTTTTGAGTAAGTCCATAAACAAAGCTTGAACTGAAAGATTAGTTACTGTTCACAGATTGCATGAATTTTGAGAACTAGGTAGTTCCCACAGTGGAAACTTTGAGATTTCTCCTAGCCAATGGATTTTTAACTCGAGTCTCACTGGAGGAGTGGCAACTTGGAAAAAGGAGGAATTATTTAACACTGCAGTTTCCATCACAGATTCATACTTGAATTTGCGGTTGAGAAAGTTACTAAGCCATATCGCTTATTAGTATATATTTTATATTTTTTTAGTAAAAATAGGACTTCCGAGACAAGTGAAAACTCACAGCATCAATATTGCGCAACACGTCATATTATGTATACATATCCATATACAGCTTATACGCTGTCGCTGATGTGAACAGATAAGTCACTTCTACTATGGAAGCCCGAACGCTGAAATAATACTTATTAGATGTACCTATAGTTGTAAATACATACTTATTGTGCATAGAAACACCCAACCAAAGAAGCGTCGGCTTCTATTTGTGCTTGAGTGTTTGATCCCCGCTCCGGTCTAAATCTGACCCAAAATATTTGTTTGGCCATACAGCGTGAAAATGCCGCCAGTATAGTTGCTTTTGGT
Source organism: Ectropis grisescens (assembly GCA_017562165.1). Lineage (NCBI taxonomy): Eukaryota > Metazoa > Arthropoda > Insecta > Lepidoptera > Geometridae > Ectropis > Ectropis grisescens. The sequence goes on along the minus strand of CM029781.1, from coordinate 26,393,815 downwards.
CAGCGATTTCACGACTACTGCAACTTTATTAATGACTCAAAACTTGTGTTTATTTTAAACTAGCGGCCCACCCGGCTTCGCCCGTGGTACATAATTATTCCCGGCAATTATCGGATTTTTCTCATCATAAAACCATCCTTGAACTTCAACAAACATTTAAAAAAAGAATTTGCCAAAACAGTCCAGGGGTTGTTGAGTTATGCGCTTACCAACACATTCTACGATTCATTTTTATATTATAGACTAGATGTCCGCCCCGGCTTCGCCCGTGGAACATAATATATAGCACTCATCGAGATCCCGCACATATCCCACGGTGAAAAAATTTTAGAAATCGGTTCAGTAATTCCTGAGAATATCGCTTTCAAACAAAACACCTCTTCAGCTACCTGCTACGCCACCTGTCGGAAATTGGTCGTACCAACTCAGAGATTAGCAAAGGTTTTATATTCAAGAGGTTTGTAATCTGTGACATTCAATGACGCAATCTTAGACACATGCTGTCATGTCATGTGTCATGTCAAAGCACGAAACGTACGAAAACTCTCAAAAAGGAATATTTTCCCCGATTTTGTTACATTCTTGATTCATGCTCTGCTTCTATTAATAGTAGAGTTATGTTCTCTAGCCTATAGCCTTCCTCGATAAATGGACTATCCAATAGAAAAAGAATCTTTCAATTCGGACCAGCACTTCCCGAGATCCTAGCGTTCAAACAAACAAACAAACTATTCAGCTTTATAATATTAGTATAGATATAGATTAGAAAAATCACAGAATAAATATTTGTATCTATCACAAAAATATTTGCACTGAGTGGGAGCCGAACCCAACGAGCCTCGGTAAGTTTCCAGTACTAACTGACGTCTCTGTAATTTAAAGACTCAAAAGGTGGAGGTGCATTTTTAACCGTGTTCAAACAGGACGAGGTTATCAATTAAATCTTAATTTTTATAACCTAAGATTTCACGCTTCTGAAGTCAGTCGTTTGCGCCAGACGCCACAACAGCAAGATTAATTTTTAACTACTCACTGTATAATGTACCGAAGCTGTTAAAGCTCGTTAGTAATTTCATGAGGTTCAGAATTATTCATAGCGGAATTGTCTGTTTGACGACAGATAGATTACCGAAGCGTATTGCGACACAGTGCCGGCTTCAGGGCAACCAAAACCGAGGCAAAAAATTCAGACTTCACTGTAAAATTCAAACTGATTTCTCTGAAAAACGTTAAGTTACGGCTAGTCTAGTCGGGAGAACGGCGACTGTCAATCCGGAGACCCCGGGTTCAAAACCTGTCTTTTCGAAGTCATGTGCGTAATACCGCTAACTTAAAAAAAGGTAAAGGAAAACATAGTGAGGAAACCGATATGTACATACAATCTTTCGATCTTTTGTGTCATCCACCAACCCGCACTGGGCCAGCGTGGTGGATTATGGCCTTGACTCTCTCCTTTCAAAAGAAGGCCCCAAGTCCCAGCTGTAGGAACATTTAGTGGGCTGTTTATGCTCTGAAAAACAAAACAACCGGCTTCAATTTAAGAATTAAATTCACACATTTCACTAATTTTAATCAAATTAATATATCATCAACTAGCGGCCCGTTCCGGCTTCGCTCGGATATTGTCACATAAAGCCCATTAATCGAAATAAAAACTATCCTATCATTTAAGTTGGATCAATCTACATTCGGTGTCCAAATTTGATTAAAATCGGCTAAGTAGTTTAGGAGCCCATCGCGAACAAACATCGTGACAGGAGATTTATATATATTAAGATATAAATGAACTCTCATGGATTATTTTAGTTATTTAAGTATGTAAATTTAAGTCTTAATAATAAGCAATATTTAATGCAAACTTTCATTTTAATTTATCGTAAGATTCAACATTAAAATAAATAGACATGATAATGTTACCGCGCTACATATTTTACTCATACAAATTATATCTTTACATTACATAAGGTTTCGGTAAAGGAGCATGATGTATAAGGAATGATTTCATAGGAATAAGGAATTCCAAACTTTTGTCTAGCGCAGATGGCGCTAGGCAGTAAAACCCAACTGCTATGATGGATACCATAAAAAAGCTACTTCGGTATTAAAAAAAAGTGTAATCCCAAAAGACTTTAATGTACCTAGTTACTTTTATAAATATGTACCCGTACCTATCCGTACCGTACCGTATGTAATAATGTTTCTCGATCAAAAAACCGAAAATATTAACGCAATCTCGTAAATTTTTAAATAACTTCACAAAAGGAGGATGTTATCCATTTGGCTGTATGTTTTTTATATATAATGTACTAGTGGCCCGCCCCGGCTTCGCACGGGTACATACACACACACATACACCTTTTTTTTTGTATCGGGTTTAAAAAAAAAAGTAAAATTATAAAGGAAGTTTGAATTTTTTTTTAAGAATTTTTTTATTCATATTTTTATTAATCTTTTTTTGTATTTTTTTATTTTAAAATTTTATACATATACAATATTATTTTCAAAACAAAAGCCATTAGTTTTAGTGAGTCAGAGCTTCCCTGTAAACGATATTTGAAGTAGTTTTATTTTGTGGCAGCAAAATAAATTGATTTTAAGGAGCTTCGACACGTGGGCCAACATACAGTTGGCCATGAGTGAAACATTCTTTTCGTAGGTCGATCCCTAATAATTCGAAGGTTTGACCCTGGGACTTGTTAATAGTTAACGCGAAAGATGATTTCACCGGAAACTGAAGTCATTTAAAAGGGATTGGCAGATCAGTTGGAATCATCGGTATCCTCGGTATATGAGCTAGTTGACCAGCTGCTGGGCCAGTGATAAAATTGTGTTCAGCAAGCCGCTGCGCACGCTCGATACTTGACTCTCTAGCACGCAATTGCGACGCGTATTCTCTCCGACTTGCAAGGCGATTTTCAGTTTCTGATGAAGATTCCTCATTACGCCGTTTTTTTATTGCCCTCGCCTAGGAACTATGTTTAGAAAGTTGAGATCTTGATCTTTTTGGCATTTATGGGCATTATAAAATTAAAAATAGAAGGAAATAAATAATTAAACAGGCTTTTACTAAATTTTTGCTTATTGAACTATATGAAGTACTAAGCTGTTTGAATAATTAAAATATAATAGTTATTATCAGGTAAGTAGTAGGTATTCAATAGTTTTCGCAGCGCACGCGACGTAAGGAATTTTTCAGGTCTTTTTTTTACACCTTATGCTACATTATTGGAGTTTTAGTAAGGATTCCATTTTTAAAAAAAATATAATTAGCCTATGTTACTCGGGGATAATGTAGCTTTCCAAAGGTGAAAGAATTTTTTGAAATCGGTCCAGTAGTTTCGGAGCCTATTCATTACAAATAAACAAACAAACAAATCTTTCCTCTTTATAATATTAGTATAGATGTATGAATTTATATTTTTATTTTATTGACATTAAAAACTGCTTCACAGATTTCGAAATATTATTTAATAGGGTCATTTGAAGAGGAAAATAATAATCTAAATCTAAATCAGTTTGGGCGGTTTCGAGAAATCAGGGAACGTACCATACATAAAAATATATTATAAATGTCGAATTTATTCTCTCTTTTCTCTTTAGGTATAAAATAACATTTAATGAAATTCTAACTAAATTAATAAGTTGATTTGGGTGTCTTGGCTGAAGAGCGACTCGGTATTATTACTGTTTTAACTGTAGAGTTTGTTATGTTTCAGATAGGTAGTACATTTTGCTAAATAGGTTTCCTAACAATGTTTTTCTTCACCGTTAATGCCAGTTGTCGCGATAAATTTTTACATACAAAAATACTCAGAGGCGGTACTCAAAGGTGAGGCGAAAGGAATGATTATCCAATTGAAATTAGTACAAATAGGTATCCAACGATTCTTGTTGCACTTGAACCGACACTGTTGGATTTCTCGACGTATCATCACAATATTATTTAGCATGTGTGATTAAATAGTATTACTAGTTATGACTATGTTTGAGAAGATTTAAATATTTTAATTCCGTCGGAATTGTCCCAGTAGGAAAAAATTCCGTAAGAAAAACCCTCATGGGTAAGAGATACATCATCTTTTATCCTTAGATGAAGAGCACCATCAATATAAATTAGTCAATCATCAACAAAAATTAGTATATCGATGACGCGCGCACTGATGTGCTAGCAGTAATTTGTACTCTTCTTGTTGAAACAGATGCGTGTACTCTGCTGTTATGAACATGTCCATTGCTTACCATTAAGTATTGTCTTGCCTGTCCTCCTGTCACTCTATAGGTATAAAGAAACGATAAGAGTGATATGAGGGCTACTTTAAAAAGATACATTATTATTTTTATTTATAACCTGTGCTGTCTCACACGCCTGGCATTCTTTTTAAACTATACATTTGAATACTTGATGTAAAGCAACAATGTGGTGCGTAACTCGGGCTTTTGTTCGACATTCAGTCAGGCAATAGAATGTAGTGCCCGAGTGTATTTTCCCCAATTGATGCGACCAAAGTATTTTCAAATCGGTTGTCTTACGATTTCCGAGGATGGTTGGACGAAGTGTAAGTAGCAAATGTTACTAGTATTTTATCATACAAAAAATACTGAACATAATATTTACAAAAAACTTTTTTTTATAAAAAGAAGCACGCATACATTGTTGTGTGTGAATTGTCCACCAATATTTATTTATTTATTTGAATACTTATACACCACCAAGTATATACGTACGCGCTTATCTATAAGATATCAACAAATTTACGGTCAATACGTAGATACAACTAGCATCCATCAGAAACACCCACTCTAAGAGCGCATTCTACAGTAAGCAGGTTCGTGCGACCAAAGTGAAGTGAAGTAGTAAAACACTGATGAATGATACTGATTACAATGTATTTTTTACTATGGTCAATTAAATCTTCCCACAGTTGGGCCTTAGTGCCTTCTCCTCAAGGAGAGAGTCAAGGCCATAATCCACTACGCTGACCCAGTGTGGTCCGGGTCTCGTAAGATTAATTCTTGGAAAATGCCGGTTTCTTCACGATGTTTTTGTTCGTAGTTTTGAGTTAGCATCATTAAGAGAAACAAATAAGGCGGAGAAAGTTTCCTTATATTTCGATGTATTTTCAGGCACCTTGTTCACGGGTATCCCAATATTAATGGTAGTAGTGTTGCGATAGCTTCACAATGTCGCCTTCACGCTCCGTACAGCTAAACCGTAGATTAAACAAAGCAACTCAACGAGTTAAACTATCACGGGTTAACCAGATCTCAAGGGAGTTGAACACGAACCCATGGAAACTTCGGCGAGTCTGTGATTAGCGTAACACCATCGATAAAAATCAAAAGATGTGCCCTGAGAACCTTGAGATTGTTAACAAATTGCCGCTGTGTAGCGTGAGTGGCTTACAACTACCAAATTGATCCCTAGAATCGCTAGCGGCGAGGTACGTTGCGGTTCTACTTTTTTGGTTGTTGACAACGAATAGCGATAGGTATAATATATATAAACGTCTGGCGGTCACCGCTTCCTACTATCGACTAAAACGGAAAAAGTGACCTCACACTTCCCAACGATAACATAATTTAATGCACCTGAAGTTTGCGAGGGCACATCCACTGATTTATATCCATGCGTAACGCTAGTTTGCCAGTCACGCAAAACCGCTGTAGAGTCAAGATTCAAAGTAGGGTTCTTCATGTAATGCAGAAACTTGGTAGGCAGAGGAGACAATGTAAAGCCATGCCTGCAATAGGTCTTTTAAAAATAAAGCTAACAAATACCTTTGTTTGTTTTCTATCCTACATAAATTACCCTTTTTTTGATGAGCCAAGCTAGCTAAGATATATTCCCTTAAAAATTATGAGAATGGGATCCTCACATGTAGCAACTGTTTCCAAACATTTCCTACTAAAATACTATAATATTTTAATAGTCGTAGTCAACGTTTGGGTATTTTGATGTTTGTTGCTCAATAATGTCGTACGTATGAATAGATCGCACTGAAATTTGAACACAGAGTATATAGCCTGGAAGAATACTTAGGATATTTTTATCCCGAAAAAAATAACGGAAACTATGCTATAACTACAGGGCGCTGCGATACATATACATATTGGATATGCATTGGCTTGGAACGGACATCATCTATATATATAAAACTCAAAGGTGACTGACTGACTGACTGACTGACATAGTGATCTATCAACACACAGCCCAAACCACTGGAGGGATCAGGCTGAAATTTGACACACAAGTAGATGTTATGACATAGGCATCCGCTAAGAAAGGATTTTGATAAATTCTACCCCCAAGGGGGTGAAATAGGGGATGAAAGATTGTATGAAACTTTTTATTCCTTTGGCATATTTGCATGAACTTTCATATAAATTGAGTTCGGCTAAAATCATGGGGTACGTATTACAGCGTTTATCGAAATTCAACCCTCAAAGGGGTGAAATAAGGGATGAAAGTTTGTTTAGAAACATTTTATTCCTTGGGCATATTTGCATGAAATTTCATATAAATTGAGTTTGGCTAAAATCATGAGATACATATTACAGCGTTTCTTGAAATTCAATCCTCAAAGGGGTGAAATAAGGGATGAAAGTTTGTAGAGAAACTTTTTATTCCTTGGACATATTTACACCAAATTTCGTAGGTATTTAGTGTGGCCAAAATAATGAGTTATGAATCACATTTTTTTCAAAATTCAACCTCTAAAACAGGTTAAATAGGGGATGAACGTTTTAAAAATATCAACGCGCCGGACAAACCCTTAGGACATACTTAATTTTTTCACACACGTATTATTTTTATTACGTAAGCAGTAGGCAGCCACCAAGGAGGATTTCTCAAAATTCAACCCCTAAAGAGATGAAATAGAGGATGAAAGTTTGTATGAAACTTATTATTCCTAAGACATAATTGCATGAAATTTCATAAAAATTAAGTTTGGGAATATCATGCGGTATGTATTACAGTGTTTATTAAAATTCAACCGTGAAAGGGGTGAAATAAGGTTTGACAGTTTGTATGAAACTTTTTATTCCTTAGACATGTTCTAAAGAAAGACTATAACGAAGAGCTTTGACGGACTACTTTTGTTACAATAACGCCTAGGCTGTGAAAGGCGTTCACAGACTAAGGGGAGAGATACTCTAAGACGTTGCCTGAATGGATTTTTCATGATGATCACAACGCTGGTATATCCAAATTGAGACTGAATCGGTTTCTTCTAGGATAGCAATCTCTACCGTAGACCACATCATCACTTAACTTTAGGCGACATTGCGGTCAAGAGTAAACCTATAGCAGTTAAAACATTTATTTGCATGAACATAAAAAATAATGAGCGTATTAGTTTTCCAAAATTCAACCCCTAAGATGGTAAAATAGGGAATTAAAATACATAATAACGCATAAACTACCCTTAGGCCTATTATAGACGAGCATTAGTTATGTTATTATTTGACGCTCATGCTATCCAAGTAGGAATCTACAATAAAAAACTTACTGAACGCGAGCGAGGCCGCGGGTTAAAGCTAGTCAGTACATAAAATAAATGTAGTACAGATCGAAATTATCTCAAAAAAACGGTAAACTGCCGTTTTTAACATACGATCAATTTTGTGGGTCGTATTAATGACAAGCTTTAAACGTAATAAGATTGAGGTGTTTTAGATTTGTTTTCTGCTACCAGGCCTTTTTGTCAATTCTCTTTGGGGCACGCTTGTTCTCGAAAGCTCTTAGTATATAATTTATAGTACAACTCGGTGTGCCACATGGTGTGCCTTTGGGGGCAATGCGTGCCACCGCTTGCAACCACTAAAAATCCCTGGCTGCAACCCATTTAGGATTTAAATCGATCAATTTTAGGCACCAAAATGTATGTAAATGTTGGACCTTACAGAGTCCACATGGGGAAGTATCATACATTTGCCAATTAGAATTATTCTACCGCAATAAATGTAATAATGAGATGTAATAATGTTGCAACATATAACGTACCTACTGTATTTCGATAAATGTATTAAGGTTATTATAAAAAAGATTATTATATTTAGTATGTATTAGGAAATTCTTAACTGCGTCTCCACAGATTTAAACTCGAAGGAGAGAGCAAAGTTGATTAGCATAGCGTAATCGGCATGCAGAGTTATGCTGATTTATGTATGTATGCATTGTAGCCCACGGTTCTGCTCGCGAAAAAGCGTAACGTTAAGGCAAATTATTATGATAATACAGTTTTTACTCTAAACTTGTTTTCCCTGAAAGGTTACATTACGTGCTTAGGTAACACCGTAGCTTCTTTGAACTTAGAAAACATCAAGGTTAATATTTAGCTCTATGTATTTTAATGTACTTATATCATGTCCGTAGATGATACCGTAAATTGTTTACCGATTGTGATTTTTTTCTCTATTCAAACCGGTTCAAATCTAGATCCCATTTTTAATAGTTAAAAAAAATATTCAACGTTTAGGGATAACAATTAATGGAAGTTGTGTAATAAGTTGTTTAATGAATGTTGCAGACCATGAGACCTTAGCTTTAAAGCTGAAACACTATGGCATAGCTGGGAAATCATACGAGGTATTGACTGACATGTTACGAGGCCGCTCTCAAGTAGTGGATGCTGGCGATGGCGACAATAAATCAGACCCGTTGCCTTCGTCTATGGGAGTACCGCAGGGTTCGTCAGTCTCTAACATTATGTTTTCTCTCCTACTAAACGATCTACCCGAAGCCGTGAAGGGTGCAGCCATATTCATGTATGCGGATGACGTGGCTGCCGTAGTCACAGCTCTTTCAATAGAGGAATTAGAAGAGAAATTAAATATTGTAATAAACGGCTTAAATTCATGGTTTAGTGCCAACGGTTTTATGCTAAATTCAAAAAAGACTCACTATATTCACTTTTGTCTGTCGGGACACCATACAAAACCGCTAAAAGTCTCGCTAAATGGTGTTAGGATTGAGCAGGTACAGAACACCACATTTTTGGGGTTCGAGATTGATCGCAGCATGACGTGGGAACATCACATCGACAAGATGTGTGCTAAAGTTAGCAGTGCGTGCTTTGCGCTATGACGAGTATCCCGATTGGTGTCTACGGAAGTGTCACGTGCATGTTACTTCGCCACAGTGCATTCACGGTTACAATACGGCGCTGAGCTATACGCGCGCGCTGCCGACTGGGAGCGTGCGTTCCGCGCCCAAAAAACGTGCCGTACGTGCCATTGTTGGCGTATCGCAATGTACATCCGTCAGACCATATTTCAAGGAGTTTGGTATACTTACTTTACCTGCTATCTTGATCTATCAAGTGGCTGTGTATGTCCAAAATAATCTAGAATCGTACAACACGCGAGGAGAGAGACATTCTCGCAACATACGCAACGCCGACAAGCTGGATGTCATACCACACTCTCTCACGAGGTCACAGAAGTTAACTCACATTATGGGACCGGAAGTTTATAACACTCTTCCCAAAATAGTTATATCGGCCCCAAGTTTCGGCAGCTTCAAAAACAGATTAAAGTGCTGGCTTATCGATCAAACTTTTTATAGTTACAGCGAATTTTTAGAGAGTGATGGCAAAGTTCCCATAAAAATGTAAATAAATAAATTTGACATAGGTTAGTACAATTGCAATAAAGACATTATACTCGTATAATGCTTGACAGTTTTCTGTACAATAATTATTGTAATACAGGAAAGTAGTAGTTTCAAACTTTGAAAATGTATACAATTTGTATGCTCTTTCTTTTGTTTTTATTTTTTATTAATTGACGTGTAAATTGTACATTTATGAATAAAGTACTTTGACTTTGACTTTGAATGTATGCGGATGACGTGGCTGCCGCTTAGTAGAGTAGCGTTTCTCGACCACTCATTGTTTTTCATTGAAAAAAAGGAAAAATATTACCATGGATATTGTTTTTTTTATAATTTAGAGTGACGAGACGAGCTGGACATGTGCCTGATGGTAAGCAAAATGCCAGCCACATAACAGCACAGACGCAGCTATTAGAACGTGAATAGTCCAAATATTTACCTAGCACTGCACTGCGCTCGTCACCCAGAGATCTACGATATTATATCTCTAAGCCCTGTAATTTCTCTGGTAACATTGCCCTTCAAACCGGAACACAGTATGTTTGCTACACCGGTATGTTTGCACGTTCCTGCTTGGCGGTAGAATAACTGGAAAAGGTGTGGTACTTCCCTAGGTGGACTCTGCCAAGATTCCTACCACTACAAATGGTTTGTAATGGAAAAAAAATTTTATTGTTGATAACACAAATATACCTTGATAGATTGACTGCAGAAATGTATTTTATTTTAAATAGTATCACAGTTGATAAACTATTCTTAAAAACCTTGTTTTTTTTTAAATACTAATTAGGTACCTACGTTTAAAAACATTTTTTAAGACAATAATGTGGTGTTCAGTAAGTAGATTTCTCATACTGTCTACATAAAGTATGATTTTACTGTAAGCTGATAAATAACATAGTAAAATAAATGAGACTTCAAAAAATCGGATTGCCTTCAAAATGGCTCATAGATTAGGTAGCAAACTATGAGTACTGTGGAGCTAATTTCTACATTTCAGTGTATTTATTTACTTATGTACGTTTCGTATTATGTATTTATTTATGTACTTTAAAGTCTGTAAAATATTAGCGATTTGTTTTTTTCCCGTTTATGTGTTATATTCAAATACATATTCATATCGTTTCATATTAATTTAAATTAGATAAAAGGTTGTAATATTTTTTAATAACACTAGCTAGACAGACATCGACGTCAAACTTATAACACTCCTTTTTTTGGTCTGGGGTTAAAACCACGTTTATTTTACGTCAGCTTTTCCATCTTTTAATACAAATACATTTGCAAGCGTGTCCGCGAAGATAGCAGAAACGCCTGTGAGTACATACTCACTTAAATTGAGTACATACTCACAGGCTTTAATTTGAGTACATACTCACAGGCGTTTCTGTTATCTTCGCGGACACGCTTGCAAATGTATTTGTATTAAAAGATGGAAAAGCTGACGTAAAATAAACGTGGTTTAAACCCCAGACCAAAAAAAGGAGTGTTATAAGTTTGACGTCGATGTCTGTCTGTGTGTCTGTCTGTCTGTCTGTGAGTGTGCCAGTCTGTGGCACCGTAGAGCTCAAACGGATGAGGCGATTTCGATGCGTTTTTTAATTTGAATTTTAGTAGTAGTAGTAGTTTTGTTTTTTAAACTATTAAAATTTTAGTTATTTGTGTGTGTTTTTAGTTATCTAGAGTTTATAGGACGCTAATAGAGACGTTAGTATTCTTCCAATAATTTCTACAAGTTAAAAAATTATAAAAATATCAGCTTGGATATTTTTCTCGACACACGAACACATGTAACGAAACTACAAAATTCACTAATCGTTTTCAATAAAATTTATAAATACGCTAAAATAAAATGTATTAAAACAATTTTCCCGCTCAGAAACTTAAAAATACATACTACATACTCATGTAGTTTTTTCTATTTTCAAAAAAATGTACAATGTATTTTAGTTTTCAATGTAGAACTGGAAATAACAAATGAGGTTTTTGTATTCTTTTTGAAATTGCTGTAGAAACTTTGAGTTTTACAATTAGAGTTTAGAAAATAAATTCAGTTTAAATACGCATTCGAAATTAAGTATTCTATCGAACTAAAACCTTTTTAAATAACAAACTAGTGGAATAAACTAATGTTAGCGGGTCTGTGGCGAGGGTCACCGCAAACGTTTGCCGTTGAGTGTGGCGTGAAATCGCATAATGTGGCGACATTACCGCATTCTGTAACGTATCGTTAGTTTGTTGAGGATTAATGCTGTTACTGGCTGGCCGATTATTACGAATCGCTTGCTAAATCTATGAGAATAATTAAATAGATGAATGATTTACATAGGAAGTTTGTATTTAGTTTAGGTATGTCCTTTATCCAAATTCGCAACATCAATCTAACAAATGAGTACAACTTTTTTAAATTTAGTCTACACAGTTGCGAGTGTCATTGTTTAGATAGAGTTAATATGGTACAGTTTTTATACTTTTATTTAATCTACCAAAGATACGAGAGTCGATACTTTTGTCTGAACTTACATGTTTTATGTTAGCAACTTTTAACGTTATGAAATGCTCCGGAATACCTTATCCGCTATTTCGGACTGTTAACGAACTGTCTGCAAATTTCAAACCGATCTGTTTCGTCGTTCCGACGTGATTGAACAACAAACATCCAAACATCCTAACTTTTGTAGTAGGAATTCTTCAATCTCGTTCGCTCTCTCACACTTTAATTTGTGGGCGACGCCGTCGAGCCACAACCGTAAAGTCTGCAAAGTTTTCATATCTCACAATTCAAATTTCCAGCACTAAAATTTTAATTAAACAGCTGCTATTTGCTCAAGTTGAAGCAACAAGTATGTAAAAACAATACGGAATATTCTAGAAGCGAAACTAAAGATGAGAACAAAAATACGAAGTAAAGTTTTGCAAATGCTAAAATCGCGTGGGGTTTAACGAGAACAATTCAAACGGATTTATTCGAAGCTTGTTTTCATTGTTCGAAACATTTCTGAAATTGATAGAAAAGGAGTGATATTACAAAAGAACTTTCTTGAACTTGCTAACAGATATTTGTAGAATTGTATTCGAAAATCTTGATCACTTTTGAGAAAGTTTCGTGTCTGAAAACTCGATTCGAGCACTTTTAGTGTAGGTATTTATGATTATAATGTTCTTATATCAGATAGATACTGTCGATTTTACTTGAGGTGTTAGACTAAAAGAGACGTCTACTTAGTTAGCTTAAGAACAGATATAGGCTACTATTTAATAAAAAAAAAGGGTTGAAAAAAGAGAATTTTTGCGGAAGAAAATGCGAAAATGTCCCGGTGACCCTGCTCTATTTGCAAAGATGGAATCCCGTGGAGGTTTTAGTCGACAGGGGCACCACTCATGGCGCTGAGTCCAATATAACCCGTCCGTTCCCTTAGGCAGGCGGAGGTTAGGTACCTAAATGCAATTTCTACACGTAAGAAATAAAACACTATTAATCATTGTTTAACAATATTTTGGAGTGAATGTTAATGGAATGTTTAAAAATGTTAGCAAAAACTATTCTATTCTAATCTAAAGATGCAAGATTTTATGGATGCTTAGTAATTTTTAAAGCTAATATCTTGTTCATCTTATTTTTTGAGCTTTTGTTTACGTATAAATGAAAATATGATACTTATTCAAAGTTTGTAAAAAATTACAAATGCCTACCAATAGTTCAGGTAAGCCACGTGTTAATGCGCTTGGTGCAGCTGATATACACATACAAGTATATCATAACACAAGAAGCCTGTTATTTAATCAAACAAGCACATAAACACGTTCCTTAGTGTTCACAATACAATACCTAGTATACAATATAACTACACATAATTTTTTTATGGGATGGATGCCGAGTTTCGAAGATCCGAGGACTGGATTTGGTCCCACAATTTAATTTTTATTAGGTATTCATTTAAAGTTAGAGCTGACCATAAATTGTGTTAGCAGACTTATAATACGAAGATTCTGTAAATTGTTCCCAGGCGACGGATGCAACTGACTCGCCTAATGCTGCCCTCGGAGAACTCATTACTACAATGGATGCAGACAAAGATGCATTTCTATTAAATGGAATAGAGAAGCAACGTAACTTTAACAATTTATTATTTTTTTATATATAGAGTGACGGGACAAACTTGACATGTGCTTGGGCTACACACCTATCCTTTACAATATGGTGTCAGGCAGGTATTGGAGCATGAGAAGTCCAAAGCATTACCATAGAATAGATATTATAGAACATTACTCACCACTATATTGCGCTCGTCACCCATAAATTTTAGAATAGTTTATCTGTAGGTAATATGTACTTTCAATGCAAACATTGCCCTCCAAACCGGACAACAGTGATATTTGCCCGTTACTAATTTAAATTACTAGTAGAGGTAATATATTTATATGTACATATTTAATATCTCGCAGCGTCCTGTTTTAGTTGACGTAGTTCTCGTTTCTTTTTATTTTTGTGCATTGAAAAGTAGCTTTTATGATGTTTCTAGTTATAACCAGATCTGCTAAGCCTGTTTGTCGTAAATGAGCAACAAACATCAAAACTTACTTTTTCATTTATAATTTAAGGATTTAAGACGCCAGCGTTTTGGTGTTAAATTAGGTAAATAATTTTAAAATACCTAGTATAGCTGGTATGAGATAATAGTTATTTGTTATACAAGAGTGCGAAGTGATTTTTAACCGCGTGCTCAATTTTGATGACCGAGCAAGCGAAGGATGCTCAAAATTAGAATCCTGAGCGTAGCAAGGGAATCAAAAGAGCACAAGGTGAAAAATCTTTGCACTCGAGTGCAACACGTAACTTTTCATTCCACCTCAGCGAGGAAATGACTAAATGCAAATTTTTAAATCTTTTGCGCTAAGCAAATTAAAAAAAAGTAAGTACACCAAGGAGGTTCCGAGTCTGAGTTTTTAACACAAGGAGGTAGAAATAAATAGGTTGAATTATGTTTTGAATTCAAAACCTCAGTACACACGATGTTCTAAATTCAAACTTACTTTAACCTCTAGACTCTAGAGGGTAAAAACGACTTTTGCGCCCTGATATCGAAGAGCAAAAGTACTCTTTCCGAGCTGGTGGGATGAAAAGAATTTTAACATTTGAATTTAGCCTTTTAAATGCATTGCATTTTGTTTTGTTTTTCTGTCGTGGTGCTGTAGGTGAAATTTCTCAGTGTGAAAATTACCCAATTCAATTAATGAATTCAAACCACTATTTATAACGTGTAATTTTTTTTATAAACTTACTTTATGTGGATGATTGCCTGAGATGGCCTCGACTGCTTATCAAATTATAACACTTCAAAAAATTTGATAAATTTTACTATTTACATAAATAAATTTATACTTATCGATAAATCGTTTAGATTTTGACTTTGATGAAGCAGCCAATCTTACTGTTATTGAGTATCCAAATTTAAAAGACTTACAGATTACTTACCATTAAAATGTGACTGTAAGTCATAGCTCACAGTCACATTTTAATTTTAGTTTTTATTTTAGCATTAAAGCAAGTGCTTTAAGGTATTAGCATACATAGAATACGATAAAATATACGCATGCCATTATTAGTAATTTTCTCAAAATGCAGGTAATCTTATCCAACTGATGGTGCGAATTTAATGATTATGAGATCTTGTCAAAATTGGTATTAAATTATAAAACATGTGTGGAAACATTTTGGATACGCTAGCCAAATGATTGTATTAATAGGACAACAGAACCACAACTGTATAATATCAAAATTTACTCAAAGCGTACGGGAGCCGAACACCGGGCAAATTTTGAAATAATGTAATCAAAATAATTTTTACATTTCCGACTTTAAGAAAAGATGACTAAAAGAGGTAAGTTGTTGTTATGATGAGTCAAGATCTTCAATACAGTAAAGAGCAAACATAACTGGATTCCGGCTTGAAGGGCAATGTTTCCAGTGAAATTACAGGACTTTGAGATAGATATAATATCTTAGATCTCTGGGTGACAAGCGCAATGCTGTGCTAGGTAATGATTTAGACTCTTCATGTTCCAATAGCTGCGTGTCACTGTGCTGTTATGTGGCAGGCATGTTGCTTACCATCAGGCACATGTCCTGATCGTCTCGTCACTCTATACTATAAAAAAATAAGTATTTAAAAAAAGGTTCTTCATGGTTCTTCAATACGGCGGTTAGTATTTCTATGTAAAGACAGACCCTAAAGCCGAATCCTAACATTATTTCGTTTCAACCAGCGAACTCAACGCTAGCAAAAAATGGCAACCCCACAGGTTTTTGTGCTCGGGTCACCTGGTCCCGTAAGCGCCTTATCTCAGGAGCAAGATCCTCTGTCTTCATTAGCCGGCGGGACTTAATGAGACATAATTTACATGTACTTAGCTTTAAACAATACGTCTCTATTTATTTTCTTTTATATGAAAATATTAGTGGACATTTCACCCACAACACCATCTGACCCCAAACTTAGCAAAGCTTGTACTATGGAAGCCAAATAGCTGATATAACACTTACATATAGTATAGTTGTATTACGTACTCAATATACACAGAAACACCCAAACACAGTACAAATAATCGCTTCGCAGGCTGACTTTACTGAATTTCTGCAGTTTCTACTGAATTGATATACAAACATATATTTTCAAATTTACTGCAACGAAATTTTCAATAAACAGGAAATAAAATAAACTAAACACGAACAACAATTTCAATGTAATATTTTGTTGCGATTCGTTTTTTAACCCCCGACTAAAAAAAGGGGTGTTATTAGTTTGACGTCGATGTATGTGTGTGTGCCTGTGGCACCGTAGAATCCTTTTTTTCGGACAATAAATGCCGGACTAAATATTTCTTCACAACCTACCTCAATATGGGCATGGGTAAATCAAAATTTTTGTATTGTTTTTTTCACTGTTGCCGTTTGTTTTCCTCCTTGGCCGTTGTGATTCTAACTAGAATTATATGATATGAATCTAAATCGAATTAATTGAAGATATATGAAAATAGTAGTACACTCTTGTGTACTACTATTTTCATATTTCGTACAGGTGTACATTTGACTGCCCTAGTGGTTTAGTTGGTAGTAGCTCTGCCTGCGAAGCCGAGAGTCGTGGGTTCGATCCCCACCCAGTGCAAATATTTGTGTGATGAATTCAAATGTTTGCACTGTGTCTGGGTGTTTCTATTTATAATAAGTATGTATTTAAAACTATATAAGTATTATATCAGCTATCTGGCTGCCATCACACAAGCTTTGCTTAGTTTGGGGTCAGATGGTGTTGTGAGTGAATTGTCCACCAATATTTATTTATTTATATATATTTACATAAAATGAGAATATAAACGGGAAACAATTGGGCAATAAAATTTAAAACACCTGAACTATAGAATGGTTGTCGCTAGATAATTGAAGAGTTGAACTTTCACTAGCAACTGGGTTCGAAAACATTTCCACTACCTGAACTAAACTCGATTGGCACAAGACCGAAACAGATAGCAGGGTAAGAGAAAAAGGATTACAACCACCAATGAAAAATAGGAATCTGATGACAGTCAAGAATGACGATAAAAATTTCGGTATAAGACAAACTAAGCATAAGTAAACGAACAAATATTCTTACTGCTGGAACTCTAGCTCTTCTCTCACAAGGAGAGATCGAAGGTCATAATCCACCAAGTTGGCCCAGTGCGGGTTGGTGAATGACGCACGACTTCGAAAAATATTCTAGGCACATATCGATACGTACTCACGATGTTTTGCTTCACCGTATTTAAGTTGGAGGCATTACGCACATAGCTTAGAAAATATAGTGGTATGAGTTGGATTCTAAATTCGAACCAAGAGCACCCCCGATCAGAAGTCGCCGTTCTCCCGACTAGATCCGCCATAATTAAAGCTTATGATGATGATACTCTCCTTTGACAACGTACACCGTGAACGCATAACCATAGTTTGTGTGATTAATAACCTGCGGCATCAAATAGCCAGACATCGATTAGTTACCTATAACTCATAGATGTACCTACCCATGTATAATTGAGCCTAATTAATTTGAACCGCAACTGTTCAGTGCGCCAACAACGCGAGGAATGTGTTATTTGATATACCCACATGTTGTGTACATGTATTGTTAGGCACAAACCACACTGGCAGGCTTGGCACTGCTTTGTTCAACGTTTAGTGGCTAAACCAGATTAAATAAGGATTAAACCAAACTTATGTAGACGAAATTCGTTCATGCTGGTGCGTTTCAACACTAGACTAGGTTCTGTGCTCAAAATGCGTTGCCAGGTGTTTCTGCAGTGGTAGCACTCTTTGCAAAATCTACATGAAATGGTATACCTATATGTAGGTTAGTTTTATTCTGAAAAAATCAAAGTTCCTCAAATACCTGTTTTCAAATTCTACGTGGAAAAAGACGAATTTTCAAAACATTTGGTTTGTATTTGCTAGCATAGATCGTCGATCGTTTCGTACAGCACTAGATGGCAAAAGTATGCCTTAATATGAGATAAACGTTTATTTTCCAGTCAAATAATTCGTTTATCTACCTCTATATGGCATCGAGATTGTCATGTCAAATAACACCTTCTGATAGCCCCAAGATACAAGATGTTTAAACTGTGTTTGGGCTCACCGGTATGCATTAGTATTTTAAAGCTAATGCTTTAATGTGTTTTTGCGTAATTATTGTCAGTTTCATTTTTATTTCTTGTTAACATAGTGTACTACCTAGTTTTTGTTTTGGTAAAATAAATCATTTGTATTTGATGCAGACCCGCCTGCAGTTCCGAGATATAAATTGACACTTTATAATTTGAGCCTTCCTAATTCCTTGTGAACAGACAAATACAATCATTGTGGATATGTAGATGTGCCTAATACGTGTTTCTGTCTCGTTTTTTGTGACTTGGGCTCTGCAAGTACTTAGTCTCAAAATTTTCAGGCCATAAATTATGCAGTTTAGTGTGCTATTTGTTCTTGATGCATCGTTAATTCCGTGTTACAATTATAATATGTATATGCGACCATTAATTTTCAACACCTTCAGATTATAATCTAACGTGTGAAGTTATAATCTCACGATAGGATAGATTAGGTTAATTCGTGATCTGACGTCGTAAAATTACAATGTAACGGTTTTCACAAATTTACCGTGACATATACAAATAAATAGAAAACTTCAGTCACAAAAAATATATCTCTCATAAGTATATTTTTCTTTAAATTACTTAATAGGCTCTTCATGTTGCAATAGTTGCGTGACACTGCGCACTGACACTTCTTACCATCAGACACATGTCCTGTCCGTCAAATTTCACTGTAAAAAGCCAAGGTATCCCGTAATAGATAATAACAGTTTAGTGAACAACCGTGATAGCTTAAAACACAGATTTCTAAAACAAAAGGCAGATGGAACGTGCAGAACACAGATCCTTAGGTCCAGAAAGCAAATATCAAACGCCAAAGCAAATACAAACTCCAGTCAGTACGAAACTGACTTCCGTCTCGTACGGGAGTCCCGTGTGATTTTAAGTTTTGTACAAGATTATGCCGTCTTGTGTCTTCAAACATTGCAAACATTGTTCCTAAAAATAAGAAAAGGAAAGAGGAATATCATTTCATAGGAAAGTTTGAATATTTTTACTGCTTTTTGTATAATTTAGGCGATTTCATTTCGATTGATGAATAGAAACACAACACCTCAACGAAAATTGGTTAGTGTTCCTGTACTAAACTGAAATAATTTTCCCTAAAGTTAAGGTAAAATATAGATTATGATTTTTTTTAAGATACTCGTAGACTAAATTATTTGTGTACTTAAGTAGATTGTATTATTCTATTTTAAACCCTATTTTTAGAATCGTAATTTTTTAATTTAATGTCAATCGATGCCTAGCACAAATCCACGTCATTACTAGTGTTTATAAAAACACTAATACTGTTGATGAAAACTATAGTTATGAAGCAAGTTTTCATTCTTGTAAGTAGGTATAGTGGAGCTTGTATATAGCTTGAGGTATAGTGGTCGAGTCAGTAGTGACATTGTCGAAGTTTTATACGGTGCTAATTTGTGCGTACATACTTACCCAAAAAAGATGTTGGGATCAGGCCAATCGCTGTTGGTACCACATATACTGGCCTTGGTGCCAAGGTGGGTTGTAGGTATAAAGCGTTGCACTTTCGAGCTCCCTGTCCCACAAACTTGATTTTGGTTCTCTGAGTGGACGTGAGGCTGCTATTCATTCTGTCCTGACTTTCTTTGTACAAAATTGGGGAGAGGGGGGGAGAGGGTTGTTAAAGGTGTACGTCAAAAACACCTTTAATTTGGTTGATCGTGGAGCCC
The DNA here is from genome assembly GCA_017562165.1 of Ectropis grisescens. Taxonomy (NCBI): domain Eukaryota; kingdom Metazoa; phylum Arthropoda; class Insecta; order Lepidoptera; family Geometridae; genus Ectropis; species Ectropis grisescens. The sequence continues at coordinate 26,373,820 of CM029781.1, read as the reverse complement.
CGTTGTCCGAAGTGAAGAATAAAATTCTTGACTTCTACAATTTTCTTTGGCAATGTAATGGCAGACCCACAAAATTATCAAAACAATCCTATGCTATCTTCCGTTGGCTATCAACTTGGTGAATCTTCGGCCATGCGACCTTCGCCCTGGCCATTCGCTCTATCATTTAACGTCTCTAGTCCAATGTAAACGTTAGGTATTTGGACGACGTAACTTTGGGTGGCGATGTGAATAATGTTCAACTGATTGTCATAAACTCTTAGACGGTTTTCGTTGGTTTGTATCAACATTTTTGAAAAGGTGAACTTGTCGTTTGCGACACGCGTCCAGACAAAGATTGGATAGTAAACAAATTGAATGATCTGGCCCCCCAACATCAAATCAGTTGACAAAAATTCTCTGCACCTCCTGTGTTCACCGATATTAAATGAGTAGGTAGTTGACACCTTTTGTCAAGCATGATATTCAAAATTTCACAAGAAGCTCCGATAGAATACTCAAAATAAACACACACATGACTTTTACTATTATTCGGCGTTGTCTTTTTATTCCGAATTTTCTGTACGTATATTCGAATTTTTTTGTTGCATGCTAAATCAAAATTCTTAACTTCATAGGATGGAAATAGTAATGACAAGAAATCCTTGCATAATATATAATCGGTGTAATAATAAATTATTTTAACATTATAATATATGTGTTTATAATACGCGAAGATTTCCGAAGCTAAGACAACAATAGTGGGATATTTTTCTTAAGACTGGGAACATTACACGCACACCAACGTGAGTAATTTGACAACGTCGGTGAGAGCTGTCACGCATACATAACTAATTACTGGCCTCACAGTGTCGTTCACGAAGGTTTCATCTGTTTAGAAATCTGTGGCTTAAAACTTCATATTTTTATTCGCTTTTCAAAATCGTTCAACGCCTAATGAGAAAATCGTCAAATTAAAAAATACGGCGGTGTTACGAGCCCGTATCGTTACGCAGAGCGTACATAAATATTGAAAAACACTTCCACTGCGCAGTGGGTCGAGAAATGCAATACATTTGAGGCAATTACTGCGGCGTACCTCGCGGCCGCAGGCAATTCCATGCGGAACAAACAAGGGTGCGAATAATAGTAGATTACGATGCGGAGGCTGCACGTGTGTGCGTATATTACAATATGTTTTTGAAGTGAACACTTCTTTTTGCGCTCCACACACAGAGTTGTTATGGACTGTGAATGAAATCACGATCGGAAGTGAAAGAAATGTTCGGGTGAACTCGGCGACGCCGAATGTGCCAGAGCGAGAAATATAGTCAGCTGCTGCTGTCTGCCTTTTTATTTATTTATTTCATTTTTTCAGGACACGCGTTCCACCAATCTGTAATTAGCCAGCGTATTGGAGTATAACCTTAATTCTCTTCTTTTGGCTTCGAGTCCCATCAGTAGAAACATAATGTGGGCTATTTATGTGAAACTGGATCATAACGCTAGTTTTAAATCACACTAATACTGTATGGGCGAAAGTTGTGAATTTGTCCCTAAGTTTTTCTGTTATTCACATATTTACTTTTTATCCCGATAAAGTTAGTGTTTGTTAAGATACTGGTCACACCGTAGGGCGTATGCAGAATAAAAATTGGAAAATAAATATTGGTGGACAATTCACACACAACACTCCAAACTACGCAACACTTTTACTATGGTGGCAAGATGACTGATATACAGTTATAAATTCCTAATTATTACACACAGAACGCCCCTTTTTTTTTTTGCAATTTAACATTAGATAAGACAAGATAAGAATACTCTTTATTAAAATACAACAAAGGAGAAAAATACAAAGGAAACTTAACTATTAAAAGCTATTAACTATACGCTTATTATTTTAAAGGATTTGCTCATAAGTAAAAATCGTTTCTAAGACTACGATACGTCCTTTTCAAATAAGTATCAACTTTTAAGTAATTTTGTAAAATGAAAATAGAGGACAAAGAGTGCTCTTAACGCAACGCTTAGTGTACTTATTACATCAGACGAACACAAAGACGTTATTTTGATCCTCTATAGATATTCTGCACAAAAGAAGGAAAACATTTTTCAGTCATTGTGCCACTTTAATTTAATCATATCGAATTACTTCCAATGAAAACCGAATCTGGGATATTTTCGATTGGAAAAGATCAAGATGAGTATTCCCGGGATTCATCAAAATTTTCTCATTTTCCATTTAAATTCAGTTCTTCTCTGGGTTTCATCTAGATACGCTCGCCTTTCCCCTCCTATTATGTAGGTATTATTCATTTTACCCGAATTATTTTATGTCACTTATAGCTGTGTAAAGAAATGTCCTGAAATTGAACTGCTTCATTTGTCAATGTTTTTTCTTAAAACTAAAAATATTAGAACTTTTTACGATGTAAATATTTATTATTTCACAACGTTTTTTAACCGACTTTCAAAAAGGAGGAGGTTATCAATTCGACCCCTATGTTTTTTTTTCTTTATAATGTAGCGACCAGCAAAATAAATAATATCAAAGTACAATTGTCCAGCAGTCTCTAATTTTTTTTGTGACTTTACTATCTAAGCACCAAAATCCATAGATGTGCGTAGGCGAGATATGCTGCGGTTCTACTCATTTTAGTTGTTGGCAACGAATAGGTAGTGGTAGTTAAAAACGTCCGACGGTCTCCGCTTCCTGCAACCGACTAGAACGGAGAGAGTGAGCTAACTCTTTCCAACGATGGCATAATTCCGTGCGCCTGAAGTTTGGGATGGCACATCTGTCGTTTATATCGATGCTAAAATCCCGTGTTTGGGCCGATTCGACAACAGACCTTTAGTAATGTCTGTGTCGGAAGCACAGGATAATAAGTAGTTTTGTCTCAAGCTATCTAAAAATACGGCGCAATTTCTTGCAGTGTCATTTTCTGTATTTCATTATTCATTGTCTAGCATCCCCAGTTAATTAAAAGGAAATTAAAAAGAAAGATAATCTTGATTAATGTCTTTCAACTGGGCCCACCTCGGGTTTTATCTGGATCTAGAGTCGACCGCAGGTGCAGGTAATACCTAACCTATAAAATCCGATTTTTTTACAATGGCGTACATATTTACAAATAGGATTAACAATAAGCAAGTTATAGTATTGTAGAGAAAATTTAAATCACTGAAAGAAACTTTAATTTGTCAATATTGTCGTATTGACATATAACTTGAAATAGTTTCTTTGATCTCAAAAGCTTTACATTAAAGGGATTATCAGTAAATCATTATAAAGTAAACTACAAATCTAAATTAACTATAAAAATTTTAGACTTTACCACTTTAGGTGGATTTTACAACACCCATTTTAAACAGCTGATACACTTCTAGTAAAAAAGTCTTCATTTTTTTCGTTGACACATATTGGTTTACCTCTCGATAATAAACTGATCTCTTTCTCTCTTTCTTGACAACGAATGGGGATAGGTAATAACGTCCGGCGTTCACCCGTTCCTGCAACAGACAAGAACGGAGAGAGTGAGCTCACTCTTCTGAACGATGACATAATCCCGTGCGCCTGAAGTTTGGGAGGGCACATCTAGTGGTTTATATTGATAAGAAAACCCATGAGCAATAATGAAATATCTACAAAACTGTGAGTTGCCATTCTTAAAACAATAGGTTTTCAATTAATTGATAGGCACAGCCACAAATCACGTTCTTAATATACGCAGGAAGTAGGTGATGTAGGTGATCTTGCTCAAGCATACATGGATGCAAATGCTAAGAAATGTTTCGCTGAAATGTCTAGATCAAGAATCTGATATAGAAGGCGATTATCCTTGGCACAGCCTGTCAGGACTCTCATCATTCTAAAGCCGTACTTACCAGTAGCTTGCGTCTTACCTTGTTGTAGACAGCACTATATTATAGTACTATAGCCCTTCCAAAAACGTCAACTATTTTTCTTCATTTGAAAATCTATTACTTAACCTTTTGCCTTCCTACAATCACTCCATTATAATGGGTGACTTCAATACTTGCCTGCTTAAAAAAGATCTTCGCTCCTCTTCACTCCAATCCATTGCTAAATCTTACAACTTACTCATTCTTCCTCTCAACTCTACTCATCATTTTCCTAATAGTACCCCATCTTTGCTAGACTTGATGTTAGTCTCCAGCCTTAATAACATTGCTTTACATGGTCAGCACTCTGCTGATGAGTTTTCATACCATGATTTAATATTCCTTTCTTATAAAATACAAATAAAATCTAAACCGAAAATTGTCATGCATCGCAATTTTAGTAGTATGGACCATGAATCACTTCTCGTAGACGCCAAACAAATTGATTGGAGCCCCGTTCTTGACGCTGTTTCGGTAGACGAACAAGTTGCCATCTTTAATAAGCTCGTTACTGAACTATATGATATTCACGCACCTCTTCGTAAAATTAAAATTAAACATCTCCCTGCCCTTGGCTCACCGATGAAATTAAGATACTAATGCACAAGAAGGCGGCAGCTAAATCGCGATATAAGTCGCGTCCTACAGAGGTTAACAAAGACAAGTACGTTCAGGCCCGTAATCGCTGCAATAAGGTGTGTAGAGATGCAATGCGCCGACATGTTCACAAATCTGTTCATAATGAGAATCCAGGCAAAGTCTGGAAATTTCTGAAGTCTATGGGAGTCGGCAATTCACGTCAAAATTCTACACCTAATAAATTAGACTTAGATGCCCTTAATCAACATTTTTCCTCTGCTTCCTCTATATCGGAAGCGATAAAAAATTCTACAATTAAAAATCTTTCTGCCATCCCAGCTCCTGACTACTCTAAATTTACATTCAATCGATTCACTGAAAGTGATGTTAAGAAGAGTGTCGTGTCGATCTCCTCCAACGCTGTTGGCGGTGATAGTATCAGTAGGAACATGTTATTGCCCATCCTTGACGCCATCCTTCCCGTCCTATGTGCAATCTTCAATAAATCCATCACCTGTGGTGTTTTTCCGACAATCTGGAAAGATGCACATTTAATTCCTTTGCCAAAGAAACCTAATCCTACCTCCTTTTCTGTCCAAAGTCCTTGAGCGTCTTGTCCACTCACAACTTAACCAGTTCCTAATCAGGCAAGACCTCTTAAACCCTTTCCAATCCGGTTTCCGTCCAGGGCATAGCACCGTGTCCGCCCTTGTTAAGATCACCGACGACATTCGCAAAGGTATGGACGACGGCAGGCTTACTGTTCTAGCTCTGCTAGATTTCAGTAATGCCTTCAACGCCGTCGATTTCGATATCTTGCTGGCGACGCTGCGCTCTATTAACATATCTCCATCGGTAATCAATTGGTTTCATAGTTACTTGTATGGACGCCGACAACGTATTCACCTCGACGATGTTTTATCGTCTTGGTGTAGTACAAATGCCGGCGTCCCTCAAGGCGGCGTGCTATCACCTCTTCTTTTTGCTATTTTCATAAACTCAATCTCTCAAAACCTGAATTCTTCCTACCACCTTTATGCAGATGATCTCCAAATTTATTCTCAAGCCCGACTCTCAGATCTCAAAGTTGCCATTGAACTGGTGAACGCTGATCTTCGACAAATTGTTCACTGGAGCAACTCTTTTGGATTGAGTGTTAACCCCACCAAAACGCAAGTAATAGTGATTGGGAGTCCTTACATGATCTCTAGAGTTGACTGGGCTTCCATTCCAGAAGTTGTTTTGACGGAATAGTAATTCCGTACAGCGAAACGGTCAAAAATCTTGGCGTGATTTTCGATCGCACGTTAAGCTGGGAACATCACCTGAAAGCAGTCAGTAGTAAATTATTTGCTTCTGGTGGATCGTTGAGACGACTACGAAACTTTTTAACCACTGCTACTAAAATTGCGCTTGTACAATCTCTCCTTCTTCCCATTTTAGACTACGCAGATATCTGCTATCTTGACCTTAATGAAGACCAGCTAAATAAACTTGAGCGTCTCCAAAATTATTGCATAAGATTCATATTTGGCTTGCGCAAATATGATCACGTATCTCAGTTCCGTATGCAGCTCAAGTGGCTCCCCATTCGCTTTCGTCGGAATGCTCATATTTTGTCTCTACTCTATTATATTTTATTTAACCCCTCATCACCGCGTTATTTGAAAGATGTTTTTCCTTCTGGAGCGATGCGCACTCCTTGCCTCTAAGGTCTAAGAACAACTTGTCACCCAATCGCCTTTGGCACGCAGCGAAAATTTCTACGGCAAGTCGTTCGCTTTTCGGGCCGTTGAGCTGTGGAACGCTTTGCCTGTAACTACTAGACAAGCTCCATCTGTTGCTGTTTTCAAACAACTGGTAAATCAGATTTATCTGTCTACGTGATATATATTAGTTGAAGTCGTTGCTCTTATTTAAATCGTACCTAAATAATTTATATTACTTATCTCCATTAGTAAAACATGATATTTATGTATTAGTTTATGTCATATTCGTATTTATGTATTAGGATGTACAGTTATTAATATGTAGGTGTATGCTTAATAGTATTGTAGTATATTTATATTAGTATACCTGTAAGTTAATTTTCATATTTACAGACTTTAAATATAACATTCACTTATTGTTTGTACTTCCCCGTCTTCTTATTCTTCATTTCTCCTGTTCCATCCAGCGGTTGCCTGGAAGAGATCGCTTTTAGCGATAAGGTCGCTAATTGTTACTTTGTTTTTTTAAGTTTTATATATTTTTGTAATTTTGTTTACTTGTTAAGTGCAATAAAGACTTTATCTATCTATCTTTATCTATCACTCTAGTTTTTTGTTTTATTTAATAATATTCAATGTTCAAAAACTAAGTAATCCTACCAAAGCGTTTACATATGCTACGTATAGAGTTGGCACAAAGGCTTTACACCGAAATCACGGGTAGGATCTTTCTTGCCTTGTGGAAGTGTCATACTTTTGTCGCGCCACATCACTATTTTGCCATAGAAAATAGACACGTCATCTGCTTACGATTGACACAAAGGAACCGTGTGGAAAATCTAACTCTATACCAAGTATATGTAAACTCTTTGAATCCTACAAATTCAAAAGTTTGGATGTTTAGATAATTGAATGTTTGTGGCTCAACCACATTTTTATCACGAGATACCGCTGCTAATTAATTAAACATTTATTTGTCAGTAAAAGACTAGAATTGCAAAATGACACCTCTCTCATTACTGTATTCGAAATAAAATAAATAAATAAACATTAGTGGACAATTCACACACAACACCATCTGACCCCAAACTAAGCAAAGTTTGGGGTCAAACTTTGCAAAAACCAAATGCCCGTCGTTTGCTCTTCGTTTCTTTTAAATTTTCTTAATAGGCAATTTGAGCTACCTAATGGCAAACCAAGTAGGCACTTTAATAAAAAAAATAGCAAAGGTCCAAAGGGTTTGTGAAACAAAAGTATAAGGACCATAAATCTTCTTAATGTACCGGTTACAGACCATCGTCCTTAATTAACTTGTTAGGGTTCCTTCCGCTGGGCTTTAAGAACCAACGGATTGCTAAGTTTTGATGATAAAAATGTTTTTGAGATTTGAGTTGATCGCGAATCAGCTGATGTGAAACAATCTTCAAATGTAGGTATGCAAATATCTTGTTTGCAGTATTAAGTTACGGAACCCCTAGTCGGGAGAACGGATGCTGCTGATCTGGTGACCCTGGTTCAAATCGGATGCGCACCACCGTTTTTTCGAAGCTAAGTGCGTAATGCCGCTAACTTCAAAAAACGGCCAAGGAAAATCTTCAGGAAATCGACATGTACTAATCTTCTAAGGATCTTCTAAGATCCTAGAATCCTAGAATATATAGGTAATATTCTAGAATCTTTCGAAGTCATGCGTCATCCACCACCCTGTACTGAACTAGTTTTATGGCTGGCCTTAGTTTTCTCTTTGCGAGGAAAAGCCCTGAGTCCCAGTAGTGGGAATATTTGGTGGGCTGCTTATGGTTATGCTAAATCAGGAAGTACCAGAACTTTGCTAGTTATTCTAGCAGCAAGCTGTAATGTGCAAATATCACTTTGTTTCAGTTTAAATGGCAATATTCTCAGTGAAATACAGGACAGAGACATAAATCACTTTAGGTTTATTTATTGTTGATGAGGGCATGCAGTGCTAAGTGATGATTACTCTTCACGTTCCAACAGCTGCGTGTCATTTTCCTGTTATGGGCAGGCGTGTTGTTTACCATCATCAGGCACATGTCCTGATCTAATACATATTTAATTTTAAATATATATGTACTTATGATGTACTATAAATGTTCGTTCTGGGTGGGAATCAAACGCACGACGCAATAGTTTCGGTTCATTGAGCAGATTCGCTACCAATTGAGTCAAGTTGTTCTATATATATCAAAGATATAGATATCACAGGTCTTTGTAATTACTACTAGCATTCCAAACATAAACATCAACCTTGATTTGAGAGTACGGCTGGTGAAGAACAACAATCTGGAACCCCTGGTTCGAATTCCACGCACCACTGACTTTTCGAAATCATGTGTATAGAGCAACTAACTTAAAAAACAGAGAAGAAGGATGCGGACGTGTTACGGACGTGAGACCTTTCGAGGTCATGCGTCATCTATCAACCCGCAGTGGGCGAGCCTGGTGGATTATGACCGTTATTTTTCTCCTTGGGAGAGAAGACGCCGAGTGCTAGCAGTGGAAACATTTAGTAAGCTTATACTGTTAGTTTGCGAGAATAGTGACTGATCTAAAAAACATTTATCTTCGAAAATAGCGTATTTTTTGTATTCCTAATTAGCTGTAGGTAGCCTTTGCGCGTTGCTACGCTATTTATCGAAAATTGGTCATACCAACTCAGAAACCTTTGGCTCATGCATAATTTTGTTAAAGATGAAATGCATAGTCTACGATTCTACAAAGGACATACAGACAAACATCCATTATTATTTGTATGTATAGATTACCAGAAAACCAGTGAACTTGTTTTATTTTCATTCTATATCTGCCGCCCTTAGATCGAGACTCATACGGTCTTTCGACAAATTGAGGACTACTCATTATAAAACTATCGAAGATTTATATTTTTTTCGTCGATTTATTCAATTTTTCACTATTTATAATAATTTCTATATTTTTGAAGAGCAGCGTTGTATAAAAAAATCCAGTGATACCCGCATAAAACGTTAATTGTGTAACTGGTTCATGAATGTCTTGAAATCGAATTATAAAAAAAAACACTATTTCTTTAAGTACCTAATGAAAAGAACCCTTCCAAAAATAAGACCAATCTCGACGTTTTCTTTCGTTTTGCAAGGACTGAAATACGTTCCCTCAGATTAACTTTTCCTCGAAAAGGCAACGGAATGAGTTTTGAAATAAACTTATTAGCAACGTATTTTGCTCAATCTCGACTGCGCTGTTTGTACATGAGGCGATTGCACTCAGTGTGCGTTACTTGGTGCTGAGGTTGTTATTGTCATTCAGCTGGGTAAAACTGCCAGAATTTTGATCCAGATCTTCTTGCCTAACTCCTTTTTGTATTTCGAATTCCTCTCCGATCGATTCCAGTTTTATTTTCGCTCTATTGTTCTTATATATTTGTTTTAATATGTTGATATATTTCTCTTCTATATTTTCTGTCTATCTGTGGTCTCAAAAGGTGGCTCACTGGTATTCTCGAGGAGAAAAGAGAAAAAGAGGGAGACAAATACGCAGATGGGAGGACGATGTGAAGAAGACAGCAGGATCCACATGGACGGGCGATGAAGGCGGGTAACAGAGAGAAATGGAAAACTGGGAGGAGGCCTATGTCTATGCCTAAGACAAACTGGGTGTAAATTATAGTTAGAATAAAATATACTGTAAAAATGTATTCAATACCCTAGAAATAAAAGCTATCTTTATCCTTAATCACGTTAATTCTCGTGATTGTGAAGGTTGTAATTTTTTCTTTCATTTAACATTTCTATACAAATTTAGAGCTTAGAGTGCGATTTGTGTACAAACGACATTCACAAAGATTTATAAGGTATTTTTCTGATTTTATCGAAGTAGTGGTAAAAGAGATTTTCGATTAATTTCTTCCTTTGATATACGAGGTGTTTCTAGATATCTTGTTACATAAGACTCTTAACCTAAACTTCTTCTACCATAAATTAACTAGATTAGTATCTCGAGATTTTTTTGAGAGATTCTTTGATGTTAATAATGTGTAATCTCACAAAAAATCTCATCGAGCTCTATATTTTTTACTTACTTACTTTTAACAATATATTATTATGTTTGTAAATAGGTATCTTATTCGCCCTCTCTTCTGACACCGTCACCTAAAGTCTGAAGCGACGGCACGCTCTACAATGGAGCATTCTTACCTAGACGACAAGAACAAAATTAAAAATTTTGGTTAACCCCCGACTACCTAAGATTTGTTATCTTTACAACATTCTACTAGTCAAGCCCTTTCATTTGATACCCATATTGAAGTAGTTGTGAAAAAAGAAATGTATTTCGCCATTTTGTAGTAGCGGCCATCTTGGATTTCAAATTAGTCACAGTGAAAAGTATTCTACTAGTTAAACCCTTTCGTTTGATACCTATATCGAGGTAGTAGTGAAAAAAATAATGTTACGCGCCATTTTGTGGTGGCGGCCATCTTGGATTTGAAATTTGTTATAGTGTACAGTATTTTACTAGTCAAGCCCTTTCATTTGACACCCATATTGAAGTAAGTTGTGAAGAAATATTTTGTCCGCTATTTTGTGGAGGCAGCCATCTTGAATCGATATTAACTAAACATAGCTAAGAACATCCGCACGGATATTAACCTTCAAATAAAAAAAAACCGCATCGAAATCTCCATCCGTTTGAGCTCTACGGTGCCACAGACAGACACACACACAGACAGACAGACAGACATACATCGACGTCAAACTTATAACACCCCTTTTTTGATCGGGGGTTAAAAACGACTTCACTCAAAAATTGAAGACATCCAAACTACATCCGGCAGGGAAACCCCACAAATGAAAATGAACAAATTGGTTATGAAACAAGAACAAAATTAAAAATTTTGATTAACCCCCGACTACCTCAGATTTGTTATCTTTACAACATTCTACTAGTCAAGCCCTTTCATTTGATACCCATATTGAAGTAGTTGTGAAAAAAGAAATGTATTTCGCCATTTTGTAGTAGCGGCCATCTTGGATTTCAAATTAGTCACAGTGAAAAGTATTCTACTAGTTTAACCCTTTCGTTTGATACCTATATCGAGGTAGTAGTGAAAAAAATAATGTTACGCGCCATTTTGTGGTGGCAAATAGTAAAGTAATCTTGGATTTGAATTTTGTTATAGTGTACAGTATTTTACTAGTCAAGCCCTTTCATTTGACACCCATATTGAAGTAAGTTGTGAAGAAATATTTTGTCCGCCATTTTGTGGAGGCGGCCATCTTGAATCGATATTAACCAAACATAGCTAAGAACATCCGCACGGATATTAACCTTCAAATAAAAAAAGCCGCATTGAAATCGGTCCATCCGTTTGAGCTCTACAGTGCAACAGACAGACAGACAGACAGACAGACAGACAGACAGACGGACGGACGGACGGACGGACGGACGGACGGACGGACGGACGGACGGACGGACGGACGGACGGACGGACGGACGGACGGACGGACGGACGGACGGACGGACGGACGGACGGAAGGACGGACAGAGGACAGACGGACAGACGGACAGACGGACAGACGGACAGACGGACAGACGGACAGACGGACAGACGGACAGACGGACAGACGGACAGACAGACAGACAGACATCGACGTCAAACTTATAACACCCCTTTTTTTGGTCGGGGGTTAAAAAATAAATTTATTTCGCACCATTGTGGTGGCGGCCATCAGATAAATTAAAAATCCAATATTACATTTTTATGTAGTTAGTTAGCTATGTCGCGTAGTGTAGTTGTCATCGTGTTTTAGTTTTGTTAATAAAGGCTCTGCCTCACTTAAAAAATTGGTTGCCTGTAAAGTCGGTATACGGGCGAAAGTTTTACGTGACAACGACTTTGAGTGGTAAAATAATTTTACGGAAGGGACGCGTGCCTTTCACTTTTTATGTCTGTCTCTCTCGCTCTTAGGCGGGCTAACCATGCCCGAGTGGAAGGGACGCGTGACTCTCACTCGCTCGCGTTGTGAGCGCATAACGTGAGTGGAGCGTAACGCAGTTTCTTGAAGTGTCACCCGGCAAACCAATTTATAAGACGTTGTCACGTCAAAAAACTTCTTTAATACGGGTATCAAATAAAACGTATACGTAACGTAACGGCTTGACTAGCCACTATACTAGTAAATAGAAGACTATCCACTATAACAAATTCCAAATCCAAGATAATTAAGGGTAGGGTAGATAGTAAGGGGTTTGCTCTTGTTAGATCACTTGTTGCTTTCTATTGCACAATTTGTGTTTAAAACACACGCAATAAAAAAAATGTATAAATATATAATATAAAAATGTAAAATTGTTACTTAATAAAACGTATACGTAACGTAACGGCTTGACTAGCCACTATACTAGTAAATAGAAGACTATCCACTATAACAAATTCCAAATCCAAGATAATTAAGGGTAGGGTAGATAGTAAGGGGTTTGCTCTTGTTAGATCACTTGTTGCTTTCTATTGCACAATTTGTGTTTAAACACACACGCAATAAAAAAATGTATAAATAAATAATATAAAAATGTAAAATTGTTTCAAATTCTCCTGGGATTTTCTAGTATTAGTTAACCTTTAATAAAACTGAAAACCCAAACAAAAATAATTCTGAAAAACGTACAGAATCTATTATCCCCAGCCAATTTCGCTCATCAACGGCTCACGTGCGGAGAATACAACCACGAATGTTCAGCTTTGAGGTATGTTTTGGTGCTAAGATGATGGACTATTGAAGGTTTGTGTCAGACGCGTCCGGAATTCCAACTGAGGCCCAACACAGAACGCGTCAACGTTCTGTGGAGATACAATTATTTTAATTTTTTGTTGCTCACGGATAAAAAATAAAAATAAGATGTAACAAAACTGAATTCCAACTTCAAATAGATGAGTGAGTAGCACTTGTAATAATGATATTAATTTATTTTTCGCTTTTGAGTGCCTATTTGTGGTTTTGAACTCGGTTTAATTTTTTGTACGAAAATTGTTTATTTTACCCTGTTTAGCGCAAAACAAGTTTTTATTAACGCATTTACCCAATTTCGTAGTGACAGGTTCGAGTTTCATAACTTGTGTGAAACCTACAATAACCTCATCCAGAAAATTGTACAATTTTCTGGATGAGGTTTAGTTTTTGGTTCATATTTCATTGACCGATTTCTATAAGACATATATTGAATAAAAAATATATAATTAAAAAACTCAAAAAACCTGACTGCATAAAAAGTAAACTAAACTATGTCTGTACTAACATACTAAAAACAACTGAAAAGAATAAAACAAGCACTTAGATTTCTGGTGGTCTAGAATTATATAATATGTTATTGAATTAATACTATTGCAGAAAGTAAAATATATTCGAGTAAAGGAACATAACAACTGAACAGTCGGGATCCATTATTATTCTACAGCCAATCTAATTGTTCAATGGATCCCGACTGTTGAGGTGTTATGTTCCTTTACTAGAATACGTTTTATTTATATTTTTTATTTCATACTTTTTGGTTATAAACGATGTTATGACTGTTATTAGGCTCAACAAAATATGCAACTTTTGGTTATTTACCAAATATCTCCGATTCTACTGATAGTAATAAGATATTAAGGTTTTTTGAGTTTTTAAATTGATTTTTTATTTTATACTTTTAGTTATGAACAATGTTATGACTTTATTATGATCAACAAAATAGGCATCTTTTGGTTTTTGGCCAAATGTCTTCGTTTCTGCTGATAATATATGTAGGTTTATGGTTTTCTACTGCATGTAATTTTATAGTTTAGTGTAATAGATTTTCGACCGAAGTAGAGTACCTACTACATCTACAGTCGCAGATGGGCGACCGAGACGGAGAAATCCGAGAGCGATTCCGTGTTCCCACCATCAGCGGCAGATTTGAACCCCCATGAAGGTTTTAGTAGATAGATAGATAGATAGATAGATAAACTCTTTATTGTACTAAATAAAACAAAAACAAAATCTTAAGAAACAACAACTTAAATAAGAAAATTTAGTAACAATTGGCGGCCTTATCGCTAAAAGCGATTTCTCCCAGGCAACCGTGGCAAATAGAAGAACCATATCCATATATGGTATAGAGTGAAACATAACCCGGACGTGTCCCCCGGGCGGTAGGGTATGCGTAAATGCATTTCCTCCACGTACGAAAACAGGTAGTCCAATATACCCACTAAATACTTTTGTTTATACATATGTCCCTCCACATTCACTCGTAAAGCTAGTTTTTTTTTAAGTAAAGAGTGACGAGACGAGCAGGACATTATGTGCCTGAAGGTAAGCAACATGCCTGCCACATACCACTACAGTGACACGCAGCTATTGGAACATGAAGACTCCAAATCTAGCACTGCACTGCGCTCGTCACCCAGACATTTAAGATGTCATATCTCTAAGCCCTGTAATTTATCTGGAAACATTGCCTTTCAAACCGGAACACAGTAATGTTTGTACATTACTGCTTGACGGTAGAATAACTGGAAAAGGTGCGGTACTTCCCCAGGCGGACTCTGCAAAGAGTCCTGCCACTACAATTATACGAATTTTCTGCTACCTAAAAACCTATAATTGTGAGAATGGTTGTTACGCAACTTTAAATCGATACACATCCTAAACGTTCAGTCAAATCAAAAAACGTTTAAAGAAAAGTAAAATTTATTTTTAAATGCCTATTCAACGATATTCTTGACATAGTTTGTTGACTTTCTTTTTTTTTAATTGGGACAATATGGCGTCTCGTATCCGCCATATTGAATTCACACTAATATCATGTATTTAGTGTCACTCGCGTGACTAACAGGAATCGATTGACGTGTGAATCATACAAGAACAAAATTAAAAATTTTGACTAACCCCCGACCACCTCAGATTTGTTATCTGTACAACATTCTACTAGTCAAGCCCTTTCATTTGATACCCATATTAGGGGGTTGTGAAAAAGACATGTATTTCGCCATTTTGTCGAAGCGGCCATCTTGGATTTGAAATTAGTCATAGTGCAATGTATTATACTAGTCAAGCCCTTTCGTTTGATACCCATATTGAGGTAGTAGTGAAAAAAATAATATAATTCGCCATTTTTTGGTGTCGGCCATCTTGAATTTGATTTTTTTATAGTGTATAGTATTCTACTAGTCAAGTCCTTTCATTTGACACCCATATTGAGGTAGGTTGAGAAGAAATATTTTGTCCGCCATTTTGTGGCGGCGACCATCTTGAATCGATATTAACTAAACATAGCTAAGAACATCCGCACGGATATTAACTTTCAAAAAAAAAACCGCATCGAAATCGGCCCACCAGTTTGAGCTCTACGGTGGCACAGACAGACACACACACAGACAGACAGACATCGACGTCAAACTTACAACACCCTTTTTTTGGTCGGGGGTAAAAAAATCGGCCCAGGTGTTTGAGCTGTATAGTGCTTCAAAGAATCATACATATATAGACTGATAAACACATTACCACTCCTTTGCGTCGCGCAGTCGGGTAAAAATTGTTGGAGGTTCAATAAATGTGTCTGAAGCAACTGGTTCCTGCATGGTAGCTACAAAATCCTACGGAATAGTTTAATAACAATTATGTAGAATTGGCCAATCAAATAAACCTAGCGTTCTTATACATCCACATACACACCCACACACGCAAACCCTAACTCTCACACACCCTTTCTCTCTCTCTCTCTCACACACACACACCCTCACACACATCCAAACAAACCCTCAAACACGAACGCACACGCTCTCACACACACACACACACAAATTTAAGTAGATATTCTAAAATTCAGTAACTTGTTTCTTTTTACAATGTATGTACCTACTAAGATTTTGAGAGCGTGGACTCCTGATACAGGCATATGTTTGCTTAAAAGGGCTCCCCAATGTAGGTACTGTAAAATTTGATGTGTTGTAAAATGTGAAATAGATTTTTCATATTTTTTTCATATGGGACCATTCGGGAAGCATATCCATAATGAACATAAAAAGAAATTTTAAAATCGGTACGGGGGTTCTCGAGAAAACAGGTAAAATAAATAAAAAAAACATAGGGATCGAATTGATAACCTCCTCCTTTTTGGAAGTCGGTTAACAAAACTGAATTGGGATGAGGACTGGGTTATTAGTCGATTATATAAAAATATAGAACACATTTTTTTTTATCAAACTATTAAAAATCTACAAAGATAATAGACCATCAAACCTTCGGAGTGACGGGCTGTGACGTCACGTCGACATACAAATTGCATATAGACGTAACGTCACTTGAAACTTCTAAGCGCTATATCTTCGTAATTTTTTGTTTGTCAAACAAAAGAAAAAATACATGCACATTTCTTTTTTATCTAACTGACGGAGTAATTAGGTAATTTTATTTAGACATCATGCCTATTCTAATATTTGTTATAATGATAATTATGTTTTGATAAATAAATAAAAAGCTATTGAATTAATGTGTCTGTGGCTACTACTGTTTTGTAACTGATTTTTTTTCGTTGTGTATATGTCGCAGCTAACTAGCTTAATCAGCCGTTCAATCAGCCTAGCCTCCTTGATTTATAGATGTAGCGTTTGTTACAACAATTAACAGGCTAATGCATAGGCCATTCGTACGACAAGATGAAAATGTGACCCCCCTAAAATTTATTGTTTATTTTTCTGTTTATTGTATGAAAATCTTAATGCGGTTCACAGAATACATCTACTTACCAGGTTTCAATAGTAGGTATAATAGCTCTTATAGTTTCGGCGAAAAGTGGCTGTGACATACGGACGGACAGACAGACAGACATACAGACCGACAAACAGACAGACAGACATGACGAATCTATAAGGGTCCCGTATTTGGCCATTTGGCTACGGAACCCTATATAATTTGTGGTTTTCCAACATCATTTTGACAGTTTGGAGTTTCGGCACTAGGTAGCAGAAAGTGGAATTTTTAAATAGAGTCAGCGCCACCATTCAAGTCCGATAGACGCGGCGTTGTTAGCGCGTAACTAAATGTTGCCAGTAACTTATGATAAAATTACTCATTTTCTACTTATGCTTCAAAACTAAAGTTAGGAATTGTAAAATGATAGTAAAATATTTGTTCTACCCATGAAGTTATATCAGACAATAGCCTAACTATTTAAACGATAAAATAAAACAAATGTTCTGTATCTATTTATTATTCATTTATTATATATTTTTACAATAATTTTATTGTGATCTACTGCACATAATGATTTTATACCAGTCATATCGCAATCGCTGTCACTCCTATCAATTAAGTCACCATGATCCGATTCAGTGTCGCTATCATTTTCTGTACAAATTATAAATCTTTCCATTTCCACATCGATGAGTCCGTCATTTGTAAAGTACTCATCTTCAACATTCTTGACATGATCGCATTGAATGTGCCAGTCGTCTTCTGTGATGCTTGCAAAAGCAGCTTCAGTCAGTTCAACTATTTGTTTGGGATCTTGAGCAACATTTTTCTCGGCAACGCGTCTTTTGACAAGACTCCAAATTTTTTCTATTGAATTTAAGTCACAATAATACGGAGGTAACTTTACAACTTCATGGTTGTGTTGCCTCAGCAACTCATCAACTGCGTAAACTGGTGGCTCCTTGTTTTTTTTATAGTGTCATATAACACTGCTTTGGTCCAGCTGTCTTCAAAGAATTTTTTTTTTTTCGGAGCCATATTTGCATCTCTGATTTCAGGTTTGACATGTTTGGAGCTTTGTTGATCTGCGTGCAGTGGTAGGGTGCGTTGTCCATAACTACCAAAGAATTAGGTTCATGTAAATTAGGTACTACGTTTTCAGTCATCCACTTTAAAAAAATGAGGCATTCATGTCATCGTGAAAGTCAGCAGATTGCGATTGTGGCCTAAAAATCAACAAAGCATTTGGCACGAATCCATTTTCTGATCCAGCATGAGCTATAATGAAGCGTTTCCCAGGAATCTGATATCAGCAAACCATCTTCATCTGCGCTTTGCCAAAAAACTCTTGGCATGATAGGTAGGGTGAATATATGTTTCATCTAAATATACTACAGGTCTCTTGTCTACCAATCTATTTTTTCTCAATCTTTCAATATATCTGGCCCGCCATGCTATAATATCATAACGTTTCATCAACACTTTGCGTTTTGACTGACAGCGTTTGAACCGAAATCCTAACCGTTTTAATATTCTTCGCTTTGTTGTATTGCTTCCTTGAAAGTTTATATCTTCTTTAAGTTCTATTATATATGTAGGTAGGAGCGGAGCTAGTGACAACACGGTGGTTAAATGCGCACTGATTTATTTCGTGAAGTAACTGGCGGTCGCAGCCGCCGCCACACATCTGCCAATGTGTGGGTAGATATATGTACACCTATATAACATCTTTCCCCCCTACAAAAAAGTTCCTATATTGAACATTGGGCCGGTCTCGACGGACACGGCGGCCGCGCGGCGTCGCCGGCGCCGGCTCGCTGCCGTCGGCCGGCTCGGGCGGCGCGCTCTCCTGCGCCGGCGTCCTGAACTCCGGACTGCTCACCGGCACCTGGAGCTCGGGGGTGCGCGGCGCGGGCTGGGCTGGGGACTGCGGCTCGGGGCTGTTGGCCGCGGCCGCGACCGAGGCGGGGCTCGGCTCGACATGCTCGGCTTGCTCGGCGCGCGGCGCGCTCGGCCGCGCTGCTGCAGAGGCGGACCGCTCCGCCGCGCTCGCTCCGGCAGTCTTCTCCATCGGCAAGATCAACTCCCATGCGGCTTCCAAACTCCCGTCGTTTGACGAAAACGAGATGTCCCGTAGCTTATTTTTGCAAATTTGGTTCTTGTGCCGGACGATTCGTTGATTATTATTAACAAGTTGAATTTTATACAGTACTTTTCCAATTTTTCTTATAATTGTTCCTTCTAACCACTTGAATTTACTTTTATTAACATAATATTTAGCAAACACTTTGTCACCTTCCTCGAAATCTGGCCTTTGTTTGCCGCCGTAGTTCTTAGCCTGCGAGCACTGTTTACGTTCGACGAGTTTAGATAACTCCGGTGACGGGGACGAGGTGCGTCGGTGGACGTCAACAAGTCTAGCCTCGAACGAAGTCTGTGACCGAACACTAGGTGAGCCGGCGAGGTCTCCGTCGTCCCGTTACGGGAGTTACGGTAATCGAACAAAAATTTAGACAAATGACATTGGAGGTCATCGACCTTGCTACTCGAGAATAAACATTTTTTTATCCCTTTCTTAACGATTTTTACGAATGACTCCGCCTGACCGTTGCTCATCGGGTGAAAAACCGGTGACACTAGATGTTTGATGTGGTTTAACTCACAGAATTCTTTAAATTTATGTGAGGTTAACGATGTGCCGTTATCAGTCACTAAGGTATTAGGGATTCCAAATCTAGACATAAAATCACATAATTTCGTGATGACAGCTTTCGTCGTGATATCATTGTTCATAATGTAGCACTCCACCCATTTCGAAAACGCATCTACAATTACGAGAAACATTTTATTATGAATTGGCCCCAGAAAATCTAAATGGACACGGGAGAAGGGCGCGGGCGGGTGCGGCCAGGGTGCGAGCGGCGCGCGCGGCGGTGCCGGGCGCAGCGCCGCGCACACGGCGCACGCGCCCGCCAGCCGCTCCAGGGCCGCATCCACCCCCGGGAACCAAACTCGGCCTCGGGCCTCAGCCTTCATCTTTACAATTCCAAAATGTGAACTGTGAAGCTCGTTCAAAATTTTGTCCCGGTATTTTTGCGGAATTATGACTTTGTGCCCTCTCATTAGTATACCGTTTTCTATTGATATCTCGTTTCGGCATAAGAAATACGGTTTTAGGACTGGGTCGGTCACTTTCGTAGGCCAACCTTTCGTTACGTATTCAGACACTCGTTTAGATATCGAGTCAATAGCGGTTTCGTCTTCTAACTGTTTCCTCGTAAGAGGCAAACATCCCTCGACCGCGAAATTAACGTAAGCAGCCAAATCGCGCACGCCGCTTCCGCTCCCGCTCGCGCCCGTGCGCGTGGCCGCGCCCGCCACGGCGCGCGATAAGAAATCAGCTGTGTTAGCGCCGCTCCGCACATACTCGATCGTATAATTGTACGCGCTCAAGAATATCGCGTAGCGTTGTAAACGATTTGCCGATACTTCGGGTATACCGCGGTTTTTCCCGAATATTGCCGTTAACGGTTTATGGTCTGTGCGTAATACGAACGGTTCTGACCGCCCGTATAGGTACTGATGGAATTTCCGCACGCCAAATATAATTGCAGTCGCTTCTTTCTGAATTTGAGAATACTTCAGTTCAGCCGCATTTAGCGAGCGGGACGCATACGATACCGGGCGTTCGACTCCATCGGCACCCATTTGACTGAGAATCGCGGCTAACCCCGAAGACGACGCGTCTACAGTTAGGTACAACTTTGCATTGTTGTCGAAATGAGCGAGCGTGTTATCTGACGCCAGAGATTTTTTATTTTGTTGAACGCGACGGTCTGTTCCGCGCCCCATTGCCACTTGGTGCCCTTTTGTAATAGCGAATGCAGCGGACTCAATATTGTCGCCGCGTCGGGTACGAAAGACCTATAGTAATGTAGCAGGCCTAAAACGATTGTAACTCACTAACGTTCTTCGGCGCCGGCGCATATAATATTGCCTCAACTTTTGTGGATTTTTCCGTATGCCCTTTTATCGATAATGTATCCGAGATATGACACTTCGCTTTGATAGAAAGAACATTTATCTTTGTGTAAGGTAAGCCCGGCTTCCTCCAGTCGCCCTAAAACTTCGTTCAGCCTAGACTTATGGGTTATTTCATTTCCGCTGATCAGTACATCGTCAAGGAAAGTAAGTACCCCCGGAATGTTACCTACTATTGACTCGATCACGCGCTGGAATATTGCCGGCGCACTCGCCAACCCAAATATAAGACGAGTGTAATTAAACAGTCCGCGCGGCGTATTGATACATGTCACGTTCTGCGAGTCCTCATGTATACACAGCTGATTATAGGCCATAGATAAGTCGATTTTGCTGAATATTTCCCCGCCGTGCAATTTAGAAAATAGCTCCCGTGCCGTAGGCGGGGATATTTTCGACGTGAAGTTGCCGGTTAATTGAAACCGAATAATCGGCGCAGATACGTACACTACCGTCTTTCTTCAATACCGGTACGATCGGTGACGCGTACCCGAGTGCGGAACGGGTTTCAGAATACCTAACGCGACTAATCTACTCAGCTCGTTGTCCACCGCGTCTGCCAGCGCAAACGGCACCGATCGCGCTTTGAAAAATACTGGCTTAGCGTCCGACTTAAGCGGCAGTTAGATCTTAAAGTTTTTAAAACAACCTAATTCTTCTGAAAATACCTTCGGATATTGTTTGGTCAGGTCTTCCCGGATACTTTGAACGAATGACTCACTCTGTCCTACATTACTACCGGTACTGCTAGGCATAGTTGAGACAAACCGTAATTTAAAAGCGCGCATGAAATCCCGACCTAGTAACGAGGGGCCACCGTTTCGAACAACAAATACCTGCAACTTTGCCGAATAATTCAAATAATTGACTTGAACCGTCATCACCCCGACTACCTCCATTTTATTACTCGTATACGTAAATAATTTTTTTGTTGGACGCGATAAGGGCACATCTGAAAAATTCATCTTATAAGTGTTTTCTGACACGACTGAAACAGGGGAGCCACTATCGATTTCGCACACAATATTCCTACCTTGCATGCTCACAGTCTCGGTCACAGGTACTTCCCTACTATGACAGTCAATACTACATAAAAACTCACCGTCATCGTTCTCATCACCAGAGCTACCTTACCCGACGTAATTAACTTCCCTACTGGGGCACACCCTCCTCAGGTGACCCTTCCGTGAACACTTCCTGCAAGTATAACTCGCGAATCGACACTCGGCCGCACGATGGCCGTTGTAGCCGCAGGCGGTACACGAAATGCTTCGTCCCTGGGGTTCCTTCCTGGCGGGTCCTCTTCGTTGGTCGATCTTGCAGACGGCCCCGCCGTCGTCGTCGCCGTCGGGCGGGCGCGGCCCCGGGGCGGCGGCGGCGGCGCCAGCGCGCGCGCAACGCACGCTCTCGGCCAGCTCGACGGCCTTCCCCAGTGTGAGGTCGTGCACGTCGAGCGTGAACAGCCGGTCACGCTCGGCGCCGGCCGCCATGCCCATCACGAACCGGTCCAGCAGCGAGTCCTCCAGGTTCCGGAAGGCGCAGTGGGCGGCGAGCCCGCGCAGGCGCGCGGCCCACTGCGGGTGCGTCTCGCCGGGGCGCTGCACCGCGCCGTAGAACTTATACCTTTCGGCGAACCCGCATCGCTTCGGAGTGAAGTGATCGTCGAGGATCTGAAGGATACTCTCGAAGCTCTTCGTATCTAATTCGTCAGGTAGCGCGAGATTAGATGCCAACTGATATGTGTTCTCGCTGAGTGCGCTGAGGAGCACGGCCTTTCTCCTCACTCCCGCTTTGTCCGTTGCCTCGTCCACATTGTTCGCGATGAACCACTGGCACAGACGACTCTTGTAAATTCTCCAGTCTTGGTTCTGATGGTCGAAGTTCGTAACCGCACCAGTCGTTACTCCGAACATTCCTGATTTTTTTTTCTTCTTCACAAGTGGGTAAACCTCGTCGCCAATTATTATATATGTAGGTAGGAGCGGAGCTAGTGACAACACGGTGGTTAAATGCGCACTGATTTATTTCGTGAAGTAACTGGCGGTCGCAGCCGCCGCCACACATCTGCCAATGTGTGGGTAGATATATGTACACCTATATAACAAGTTCCAAAACTAGCTTGTTTACTGTTGGCAATTCTTTTTTTAACCACATAGACTGCATGGATTTTTTGCGTATCGCACAGAGGTCGAAATCGTCCAAATTAATCTTTTTCGGTTGCGGTCGGCTTTTCCCCGGGGTAACAATTTTCTTCGTTGTGCTTGCCGCTACTTGTCCTTCTTTAGTTATACGAGACCCTGTCTTTACGGAAACGCCTGAAATAAAACATCAAGGTAAGTTTTGGTACATTTTCAATCACAATTAAGAATAAGAAAAAAAACACTGAAGATATCGTCAATCAGACAAGGTTACATTAAATTATATCGTATTCATCAATTAGGCAAAAACAAGCAGCTATGGCATCCCTAATATTTACCTGTCATGGCGGCGACTCTCATCTGCACATTATTTAGCGGGATCAAAAAGTCTTTTTTCATCTTTTCTAATTCACAAAATTCTTTCACTTTAAGAATTAGTTCACGAGCTGCACTTTTCCCTACTTTTCGCTGCATTTTCACGGATATTTCAACAAAATCAATAAAAAATCCACAACCTCTACTCTCTACAAGCACTCCGAACAAACGGTAATATGGCGGAGCTGTCAAACTTAGTTCCTGTTTTTTCCGAAAGACTTCAGTGGTGGCGCGGACTCCAGGTACCTAAGTAATGAAATTTCAACGATCCAAGTTATTTGCCTAGCTGTTTCATAAAATAGTCGAATACCATTCAAGAAGCTTGTTAAAGGGCAAGACAAGGACAACAGACAAGGCTAGACTGTTGATTAAACGGCTGACTTAGCTAGTTGGCTGTGATAGATATAAAATAAATATTATTACAGGTTTTGGTTTTCACACATTTATTTATGTAAGCCTTTATTGCTGGTACTAACTTAATACATACAATGTAACTTAACTATTTTTCACTTAATTTTGTTTTAGATTAGTGGTCTGCGTCTCCTGTGACACATAGGCCTCTTCTAGCTCCTTCCATTCATATCTGTTCTTCGCTTTCCTTGTCCAGATTGTACTTTCAATTTTCTTGATATCATCCGTCCATCATCTTTTAACCCGTCCTCCTCTCTTTTCATACATTAATACTTGTCGAACCGATTTCTCCAAGAAAACTGTAGTATGTTTTCTATTCTATACGAGAACATATAAGTTAACTCAAACATAATAACCAAACTGATAACGATCTTGTTCCTGAGTTATTTCCTACCACTTAATATTCTCAAAGGATTTGGGTCAGAATTAAGCGGATTTCAATAAGCTTTAATCGATGGCGAAACCATTTATCAGCTCGACCCTACAGATGATACTGACTTCTAAGACTCGGAGATTTGTAGATCTGGTGATAGAAAATACGACAATAGCGCCAAATTTTTATTAACGATGTTTTCACATTTTCAAACAACTGGAGAAATAAATGGACATTAATATAAGCACAAAAAACAACATACATCATTGTTACAAATTTTAAATCATATGGCCTGGTCTGGTGGCTTAGTTGGTAGTAAGTCTACCTTTGAGGTTGAAGGTGTGGGTCGTGGGTTTGATCCCCATCCAGTGCAATATATGTGTGATGAATTCAAATATTTGTATTAATTATTTGGATTCATCATCATGTTCTGTGCCTGGGTGTTTTCTATGTATAATAAGAATGCATTTACAAATAAATTAGTAATATATCAGCTATCTGGCTTCCATAGTACAAGCTTTCCTTAGTTTGGGGTCAGATGGTGTTATGTTTAAATGTCCGCCAATTATTGATTCATTTTATTATCAGTATGTTCGCAAGTAAAGCAAATACTGTTATGCCACCTGCATTCCTACCTACTGCACCCAACAATAGAACCGATAACTTTAAAGCGCCTAAACCGAGTTTGATGAAAAGTAAGAACACACGGGAGTCTCACCTTTTCTAATCGACCTGTCAAACAAAAAATAATATCAAAATCGGTTCATTTGTTCATCTGTGTTGTTCATCAGCTGTCCATGTTGGAGTCACGAGACTATTTTTTTCGTATTCCTGACAGCAAACCATTTCCTTTGATAAACATATCATGGGGGTGGATTTCAAACGGCCAGTCCGCCATCTTGGGAAGGCCGCCATATTTGATTTGTAATGACGTTTCTTAGCTAGCCATGTATTGTCATCAGAATTCGGAGCGTGTGCATAATTATATCCTATTAGAAATTGAGAAGTGGGTCAAAATAAGATTCCAAGATTTTCTTGCATACATAATATGTAGTTACAAGTGATATTATTATGTAACAGGCATGTTGCTTACAAAGGTCGAAATCGTCCAAATTAATCTTTTTCGGTTGCGGTCGGCTTTTCCCCGGGGTAACAATTTTCTTCGTTGTGCTTGCCGCTACTTGTCCTTCTTTAGTTATACGAGACCCTGTCTTTACGGAAACGCCTGAAATAAAACATCAAGGTAAGTTTTGGTACATTTTCAATCACAATTAAGAATAAGAAAAAAACACTGAAGATATCGTCAATCAGACAAGGTTACATTAAATTATATCGTATTCATCAATTAGGCAAAAACAAGCAGCTATGGCATCCCTAATATTTACCTGTCATGGCGGCGACTCTCATCTGCACATTATTTAGCGGGATCAAAAAGTCTTTTTTCATCTTTTCTAATTCACAAAATTCTTTCACTTTAAGAATTAGTTCACGAGCTGCACTTTTCCCTACTTTTCGCTGCATTTTCACGGATATTTCAACAAAATCAATAAAAAATCCACAACCTCTACTCTCTACAAGCACTCCGAACAAACGGTAATATGGCGGAGCTGTCAAACTTAGTTCCTGTTTTTTCCGAAAGACTTCAGTGGTGGCGCGGACTCCAGGTACCTAAGTAATGAAATTTCAACGATCCAAGTTATTTGCCTAGCTGTTTCATAAAATAGTCGAATACCATTCAAGAAGCTTGTTAAAGGGCAAGACAAGGACAACAGACAAGGCTAGACTGTTGATTAAACGGCTGACTTAGCTAGTTGGCTGTGATAGATATAAAATAAATACTATTACAGGTTTTGGTTTTCACACATTTATTTATGTAAGCCTTTATTGCTGGTACTAACTTAATACATACAATGTAACTTAACTATTTTTCACTTAATTTTGTTTTAGATTAGTGGTCTGCGTCTCCTGTGACACATAGGCCTCTTCTAGCTCCTTCCATTCATATCTGTTCTTCGCTTTCCTTGTCCAGATTGTACTTTCAATTTTCTTGATATCATCCGTCCATCATCTTTTAACCCGTCCTCCTCTCTTTTCATACATTAATACTTGTCGAACCGATTTCTCCAAGAAAACTGTAGTATGTTTTCTATTCTATACGAGAACATATAAGTTAACTCAAACATAATAACCAAACTGATAACGATCTTGTTCCTGAGTTATTTCCTACCACTTAATATTCTCAAAGGATTTGGGTCAGAATTAAGCGGATTTCAATAAGCTTTAATCGATGGCGAAACCATTTATCAGCTCGACCCTACAGATGATACTGACTTCTAAGACTCGGAGATTTGTAGATCTGGTGATAGAAAATACGACAATAGCGCCAAATTTTTTATTAACGATGTTTTCACATTTTCAAACAACTGGAGAAATAAATGGACATTAATATAAGCACAAAAAACAACATACATCATTGTTACAAATTTTAAATCATATGGCCTGGTCTGGTGGCTTAGTTGGTAGTAAGTCTACCTTTGAGGTTGAAGGTGTGGGTCGTGGGTTTGATCCCCATCCAGTGCAAATATATGTGTGATGAATTCAAATATTTGTATTAATTATTTGGATTCATCATCATGTTCTGTGCCTGGGTGTTTTCTATGTATAATAAGAATGCATTTACAAATAAATTAGTAATATATCAGCTATCTGGCTTCCATAGTACAAGCTTTCCTTAGTTTGGGGTCAGATGGTGTTATGTTTAAAATGTCCGCCAATTATTGATTCATTTTTATTATCAGTATGTTCGCAAGTAAAGCAAATACTGTTATGCCACCTGCATTCCTACCTACTGCACCCAACAATAGAACCGATAACTTTAAAGCGCCTAAACCGAGTTTGATGAAAAAGTAAGAACACACGGGAGTCTCACCTTTTCTAATCGACCTGTCAAACAAAAAAATAATATCAAAATCGGTTCATTTGTTCATCTGTGTTGTTCATCAGCTGTCCATGTTGGAGTCACGAGACTATTTTTTTCGTATTCCTGACAGCAAACCATTTCCTTTGATAAACATATCATGGGGGTGGATTTCAAACGGCCAGTCCGCCATCTTGGGAAGGCCGCCATATTTGATTTGTAATGACGTTTCTTAGCTAGCCATGTATTGTCATCAGAATTCGGAGCGTGTGCATAATTATATCCTATTAGAAATTGAGAAGTGGGTCAAAATAAGATTCCAAGATTTTCTTGCATACATAATATGTAGTTACAAGTGATATTATTATGTAACAGGCATGTTGCTTACCATCAGGCACATGTCCTGCTCGTCTCGTCACTCTTTATTAAAAAAAAAAATATAAGTGAAAGTAATAAGTGGCCTAGTGGCTTAGTTGGTAGTAGCTCTGCCTGCGAAGCCGAGGGTCGTGGGTTCGATCCCCACCCAGTGCAAATATTTGTGTGATGAATTCAAATGTTTGCACTGTGTCTGGGTGTTTCTATGTATAATAAGTATGTATTTAAAACTATATAAGTATTATATCAGCTATCTGGCTGCCATCACACAAGCTTTGCTTAGTTTGGGGTCAGATGGTGTTGTGTGTGAATCGTCCACCAATATAAAAAAAAAAAAAAAAAAAAATAAAGGCGTGTTAAAAATATAGCTAATTAAGTACAAAATTAAAAATTTTGATTAACTCCCGACTACCACGGATATGTACAACATTTTACTAGTCAAGCCCTTTTTTTTTCATTGGATACCCATATTAGGGGAGTTGTGAAAAAAATAATATAATTCGCCATTTTGTGGTGGCGGCCATCGAGTATGAAATTTGTTAGTTTATAGTATTCTACTAGTCAAGCCCTTTCATTTGATATCCATATTGAGGTAGGTTGTGGAAAAATATATTGTCCGCCATTTTGTGGAGGCGGCCATTTTGAATCGATATTAACCAAACATAGCTATGAACATCCGCACGGATATAAACCTTCAAATAAAAAAAGCCGTATCGAAATCGGCTCATTCGTTTGTGAGCTCTACGGTGCCACAGATAAACAAACACACAGACATCGACGTCAAACTCATAACACCTTTTTTTTGGTCGGTGGTTAGAAATGTGTGTGCTTAATAAATCGTAGAAAATAAATGTAAAGCGGCCTATGCAAGTAAGCAAGAGGGCCAAGTGGCAAATTATCATGAGGAGGTGTCACGTGAGTGAAACGGTTACTTGCATGGACGTATAAAAAGTCGGACATACTCTTGCTAAAACAAAAACTGTGTCACTAGAGTCGACCACATTTGCACGTGTGCGTTGTCAGGTTGTCACTGATAGACTGAGACGCACACATATACACAAGTAGCGTGTGTAATGACCCACTGGTAGTGCGTGTCAGCCTGTATGTGACAGGCTGACACGCACACGTGCATATTATGTGGCCGACTCGATGGGCACAGTTTTTGTTTTAGCAAGACTACATCCGACTTTTTTTATACGTCCATGGTTTCTTGGAGGAAATATCGTTCCATCAGCACTTTGCATGGGGCGAGGTAGCTATCAAGTGGAAGGTTATCGTTGTTAAAGAAATAAATATTCAACAGTGGACAATGCTCGTAGCTCGAAAAAGTGACATCGTTTCATGGTTGATGTTCCAAAGACACAAAGAGATTTGACTCTACTTTTGTGACAAGAACCTCAATGCTATAGAATACGATATATGAGTGGGTTATTCCCGATGGTTACAATCTTTGTGTCTTCCAATCGAAAGTGAATCGGATACTTCTATGTGAACACGTTCCATCGTAGACCGCATCGTCGTTTAACATCAGGCGAGGTGGTGGTCAAGTGTTAACCTATAAAAGTAAAACATAAAAACTGAAAATTCCTAAAGCAATTTCAAAAGCAACCCTAAGAAATTTCTCATGATCAACAAATTACGGAATGACATATATAGATATGTTAATCTTGCATAATCATCATAAAGCATATGATTTTTTAAAGCAACAACTGATAAAAATGTGTGAAAAGGCAACAACTTGCAATTCTCATGTTGTTCTGTCATCAGCTTAGTCTATTTATGTCGGATAATTATTATTGAAACCCAAAATCAGATAGAAATCATAGAACGACTCCAAGGCTAACTTAGCTGTGTAAAAGTAGGTATCGTCAAAGGCTAGTTATTAGCTTAGCTAAGTTATTTCAACTCTAAACTGTAGGTTTTATTGTACCAATCAGATTTTTTTTGCTCTTGTATGGAGAACTGTTCACTTGTTTGGGATGGATCGGTTAAGTACAAGCTTGAGGTTTTGGAATCCATGTAGGGACGTGCCCAAAGGCTCATAAGCAAAGACACCCTGGTAAAAAAATACTACAAGATTTTGAACATCTCTATGAAATTTCAAGCTTACCAGATACTCTTCAAAAGAAGAGTGCGCCAATGGTCTGCAAGATCCACCTTTCCTTTTTATCTATCGGTCTGTTCATAGCTCGAAAAAGCGACATCATGCCCTTACAAATTCTTGTACTAGGGGATTTGACTTCACATTTGTTATTAGAAAGACTGTGAAATAAGTTACCTAAGTCGGTTTGCCCGATGCCGATGGTTAAAATATTGGTGATTTCAAGGCTAGAGTGAAAAGTTTCTTCTAGGTATGTATGCTCCATCGTATACCAACTTAACATTAGATGATACGTCAAGTGTAAACCTTCAATAGTTAAAAGAAAAACTCGCGAACTGGCGAAATTTCAAAAACAATTAATTTATATTTACATAATACCGTAAAGTTGTAAATACCGTCCGTCGTGTAGTGGGTCTTCCTGTTCTCTCATATTTGGTGAAGAAGTGCGATGGCTGCCAAGTCAAACTTGTGAACGGGTGCTTTTTGAGTTGCACAGAAGGTTTTCAATCATATTATGTGTCTGTAAGTATATCTGTGTGTCTATCTGCGGAGCCAGTTCTTAATTGAATTTTCAAAATCAAAATAGTTGCATACAAACATTTTTTTGCAATAAAAATAATTTAGGCGCCTAAGATATTTAAAAAAACAATAGATCTTGCGACACTGTTCCCGTTAGTGATACCTCTGTATTTAAGTATGTAGATATTATCTTTTGTTTTCGCTCCAATCGACACTCCTAGATTGCCACTTAAAATAGAGTAACGAGACAAGTCAGACGTTTACTTGGTGATACGAGTATCTAATAATACCCAGTGCTACGCTGATACTTGAACATAAAGAGTTAAAAGCATTATGTAACACTGCATTCTCCTCACCCCGAGATATGAGATGATTAATCTTTATGCATTGTTATTTCTTTGGGAACATTGCCTTTCTAAGCAATGGCGGATTAGCCATATAGCAGGAGTAGCAAATGTTACGGGCCCCGCGCGTACTGGGGTCCCGCGCTCCGACGTCAGAAATTAAAATATACCTAGTAGGAGCGAAAATATTTTGCATGCCTTAACCGCGAAGCCCTTAAGTCTACGAGTATGCTTCACTCCCACCTAAATGTCTAAAACTCAAAAGGCAAGAGCCAAATACCTGGCCGATTGTGATGAATACCAGCAACGGATATTAGGTACGACGAATTTTTTTTTATTATTTTATACTTGACCGCCATCTTGTCTGAATGATGGTGAGCGACAATGCTGTCTACGATGAAGTTTACTTAAAAACCGCTTTGTTGCTTTTTCGTGCTATGAGCAGTACAATACAAGGACTAGATAAAAGAGCCAAAATTGGGCATATATGTTTAAGTATCGCCCAAAACCTCGAGATGATCAGTAGTCAGAACCAATACACCTCGAAAATTAGGAGTCAGTTTCCTTTTTTGTAGAGAACAGACACACCTGCATCTTCCCTTCGTTATACTATACTTGGTCATATTGGCATTGATCGCCCCCCACATAGACAGCTTCAAGGGCCGAGTTCAAAGACTCGATCTTAGCTTTCTTAGTGCACGAGTTTGTTGTTAATTGGCTCTCGCGTGAAATATGCAACTCTCTACTACAATAGTGCTGCCATCGTGTATCTAAAGATACCGAGCTTGAACAGAATATGTGACAGAAAGAGCATCGCAGAGAGCACTGACCCTTGAGGGACTCTGGTGTTGATTGCCATTTGATCAGTGGCCAACTGTATCCAAAGGGATTGTTTCTACTGACGTCAATGACTTTGTTGAAAATCAAACACCTAGACAGCGTTTTGAAGTTCAGGTGTTTATCATTATTGATAACGCGGAAGACCCACGGGCAAATGAAAAAGCTAATGAAGGCAGAACTTCCGATTTCCCTGAAACACAAATTGCTCGACATATGCACCTTGCCCATCCCAACCTACTTACACTTGGTCACTTACTAAAGGTCAGAAGTCAAAACATCCAAACATTGGCATTTATAATATTAGTAGGATTAAATAGGTACTCTAATGGTACTGAAACAAAACCCGGAAGGTAAAACTGTCGTCATATTGTTCAGTGTATCAGGCAGAACTTTTTCATAGTAGCGGATGAGATTATTGGGAGTCGGGACAACTCCCTCAAAATGGCAGTGACTCTAAGTCGTCGTTTCAAACCATAACAAACTACTGCTCTTTCTATCCAATCTTTCAGTAGATATCCGAGACCGAGACAGACTCAACAAATATGATCCCAAAATAAAAAGTAGACTTGTGCTGGGTCAAAGCGCACACGGGTCTTGAGGGAAATGAAACAGCAGATGAACTTGGAAAACAAGCCGCATGACATCTAAGAACAGGACTGCATAAACAATTGCCCGGTTTAATTCGTCAAGCGCCAAATCGGGATGGCAACGCTTGACGAATGGAACCGCAGACCGCAGACACAAAACATGTAGCACCGCCGGCTTAACAAAAGTTTTTCTACCTGGCCCGATAGAGGCATTTAAAATTGTTATAAGCATTATAAAACCATTGGAATTCTAACACAGTTAATGACGAGACATGGTGGTTTCTCCCAGTACACAGGTTTAAACTTAGGGATAGCCCATCATGCCGGTGTGAATGTGAACCAAGGAATATTGATATTGGTGGACAATATATATAATATTGGTGGACAATTTAACTAATTTTAACGATTTAATTTAATCGAAAAGATAACGATAGAAACATACAGATAGATAACTGAAGATAACGACATACCTATATCCGCTTGCGCTACTTTCGGCGACTCACGTTTACAATTTTGGCGGGAAAACGGGTGTGAGATTACCTAAGTGCGTATGTTTACGCTTGCATATGAAGTGCCGCGTTACTTCTACCTGTCTCTAAAATCTCTGAGAATAAGTCCATTATTCTCAAGAGCGTTTCAAGACGCTTCTGGCGGTATCGTTTGTTTAAATTAATGTGCTCGAAATGAAAATAAACTAACAATTTTGACACTTGTGTCGGAGTTTTCGTATTCTCAAGTGCTATAATAATTTAAATTATAAGGAAGACTCAAATTACTACTAATAATTTTAAATTATAAAGGAGTAGTGATTTTTATACTTATTAAATTAATTGTATGTATACTATATAACGAACACGGAAAAACAAAAAAACTGAACTCGATAGCATATTCTTTTTATTCTTTTCAATACTTCGGGACCATTTTCCCGTAAAACAATTTATTTGTATTTTTTTTAATTTAACATTTTTTCTATATGAACGAACTTTAATTTTCACGTAGTTTATTTCAAAATAAAGCCTGGTTCAAGCAGACGCCATTATAACCAAATTAATGGGGATACCTTCTCAAATAATAATACTAAAAAAAAAACCCGACAAAAGCCCGACCGCAAAGTTAATTTTGTAAATTTTCGTCATTCAGTGTAATAAGTCAAGTCAAGTCAAGTTACCAAAGTGTATCAAGCGGACATTGAAATTGAAATATACGAGGGTCAAACTGAAAGTTCTTAGAAAATAAAAACTGATTACATTAGCCAGTTATTAGTTTTATTATATCTTTTCAAAATATTGTCCATTCACGTCAATACACCGTTGCATGCGATGGAACCACTGGGAAAAGCACTTTGCCCACTCGTCCTTAGGGGTCTCTTCAATGGCATCGCGATACGCAGCCACCGCTTCTTCAGCATTCATAAACCGCTTTCCTTTAAGTTTTTCTTTAATTTTTGAAAATAAATAAAAATCACAAGGCGCGAGGTCGGGGCTATACGGCGGGTGACCCAGTAATTCAACGTTTGATGTCGCCAAATAGTCGATCGTTCGCTTGGCGGTGTGCGATGAGGCGTTGTCGTGGTGAAGGAGGATCCTACTGCGAGGTCGTTTCTCTCGAACTTTTTCCAAGACAAGTGGCAAACAATTGGTAGTGTACCATTCTGCAGAAACTGTTTTTGATCCTGTAACACAATTGTTGCGAAATGACCTATCCTTCCAAAGAACGAGGCCACCATTTTTTCCCCGCACTTCGATCTCTCTTCACTTTAGTTGGCAACTCCTCGAAAGGAAACACCCACTGAGCAGATTGTCTTTTGGTTTCAGGATCATAACAGTAAATCCAGCTTTCGTCACCTGTTAGTATGTCGAACACAGCATTTGAGTCACCTCCGTTAAATCTTTCAATCATTTTACGGCACCAATCCACACGATGGAGTTTTTGAGCCTCAGTCAAATTATGAGGTATCCACCGGGCGCAAAGCTTCCTGACCGCTAAATGCTCGTGTAGGATTTTGTGCACTTAACTCATACCAATGCCTAAGCTTGTCCGAATCTGCTGATAGGTCACTCGTTTGTCAGTCTCTATCATACGCCGCACAACACAGATGTTATCTTCAGTCGTCGCCGTAGAAGGCCGTCCCTCACGTAAATCATCAGTGAGATTAGTGCGACCACGTTTAAACTCATTAAACCAGTTGTAAACAGTCGCACGAGATGGGGCTTCATCGTGAAAGGCCAATCGTAGTCTATCATAACTTTCTTGTTGACTTAAATGACATCGAAAGTCATAAAAAATCATTGCACGAAAATTTTCTCGTGTTAAATTCATGTTGACGTGACACAGACAATTTTCAATTTGCCGCCAAATCGTAAAACAAATGACAAATGATTGAAGTATATACTCAGTAATATTGGTAAAGAGTTCTATTTTCAAATTATAGAATTATTTTTTTATTATATTGTTTATAAGTGGCCAGTTCTAAGAACTTTCAGTTTGACCCTCGTAATATACATAATTATGTAAATCAAATTAATATTATATTCAGAAATTGAATAAACAAATACATTGTAATTTGTAAGACCTACAATAATTGAAGAAAACTTAGGAAACCAGATAAGATGAAATATGTATGTAGCATATAACAGTTCAAGATAATTTAAAACGTCTTTTAAATAAGTAACCAGACAATCTGTTTGTCAGGGAACTAGCGTAGCAACCCGGGCGTCTGGGTCTGGACAAAAAAAAAATTGGTTGCCTGTAAAGTCGGTATACGGGCGAAAGTTTTACGTGACAACGACTTTGAGTGGTAAAATAATTTTACGGAAGGGACGCGTGCCTTTCACTTTTTATGTCTTTCTCTCTCGCTCTTAGGCGGGCTAACCATGCCCGAGTGGAAGGGACACGTGCCTCTCACTCGCTCTCGTTGTGAGCGCATAACGTGAGCGGAGCGTAACGCAGTTTCTTGAAGTGTCACCCGGCAAACCAATTTATAAGACGTTGTCACGTCAAAATAAAAATAACATGATTGGTTTACTTAGTTTTTGGAAGGGCCTTCCAAAACCTACGTACGTACGACAGAAATTGCTACAGGCCCCGTGCTGCCTTAATCCGGCAAAGTGTTATTAGATCATGCAAATCAGAAGCACACTTTCCAAAGTGTACCCGATAAAAAACCGATAGGCTAGCAATTTTTCGGCGATGTTCAAGACTTGAATTTCTGAGTAAACAAACCAAAAAAGAATACGTAGCAAAAATAAACAAAACATAGTAAATTAGTGCGACAGTGGGCGGCCTTATCGCTGAAAGAAAAACAACTGAAAAACAATATGTGGACAAGTCAGAAAATGGGGTGCGGAAATAAGAAGTACCAACAACATATTTATAATAATAAAAATAAATAATGGAAATAAAAACACATTTGTAATAAAATCAGAAAAACCTAATACAAGAATACTAGTAGGTACTTAAATAATAAATTATAATAGACTAATAAATACGATTAAAGCATGTCAGCTGCATGTTAACTGATGTCGCTTTGTACGAGATTAGTTTCCTTTCATTTTTTCATCCCAATTCTAATTATGTTTTTACAATAGAACCGAGTTTTAGGGGATTAATAACTTGTACGCTCATTTAGGCGTTAACATACCATATATAAGTAAAAACGTTGAAGAGGTTTTCGTAACTGCAATGGACTTTCGCAATCTTCATCCAAAGGCTTAAGTTTTAGATCTAGGTATGTCCCCCAAGGTGCGTACTGCGTACATAAGTACATAACCATCTTGAAGACATAATCCCATCCTTGGCCAACTTTAGCATAAAAAGCGAGCTTAGCAAGCGAAACTATAATTGTGATTTTTAGACATTGTTACACAATGTACTGGGTATAGGTAGCCTGAAAACGCCTTGTGCCAGCCGGTGACCTTTACAGTAGCATATAAAATAACCTAACTCCAAAGTAACAATGTTCTCTATTCTTCTTAGAGCTAAACTAGACGTAAGTCTAAAATATGCCATTTCATATTATGGCTCAACCGGCATCGAACTCTTAAAAACGCAGAAGCGGCAAACGCGCTTCTACTATAGCGATGCAAAATCAGGTGACGTCTCCTGATTTAGTCTCAGTCGCAACAAGGAGTTGTTACGTTCGCTGACAATTGTGTACGTTCGCTGACAATTCAATTTTCAAATTTTTCAAACAAATTCTCGCCACGTTATGTTGTCTTTAGATTATGGCATACCTCATCTTCGTTTCTTTAATTATATCGATGTCAACCGGTCAACTTTTTTTTTCGTCTGTGCAAACCTATTTTCCTTAAAAATTGTTTATTCATGGCATATAGATAACAAACACACATTTTTTTATCAATACTTATTTGATGTAGATAGAGATTAGGACATTCAATTCTTCTTTAAATTATAACAAGTCATGGCTTCAACAAAATCGTATATAATGTTTAAGGTTGACACGTGTTCATCAGATCTACTTCGACCATGAAGCCGGTTCTTGTATTTTTGTCATTAATATCTTTAACTCTGGTTGATTCTGCTAGAATATTAGGAGTTTATCCGACTCCATCTATAAGTCATCAAGTAGTACCTTAGAATTAGTAAAAAGAGGACATGAAGTCGTGGTTATTACACCGGACCCAATTTTCAAAAACAAAACATCTCCAAAAAATCTTCTTGAAATTGATACAAGTGAAGAATATCAGATACAACAGGTAATGTTAAAAGAACCAGACATAAGAAAGTATTATAAGCGAGGAGTAGTTATAAATCCAGTAATTTTGATAGACAAGGATATTTTGTTTAATATGAGTGCAAATGTTTTTAACAATCCTGATGTGAACCGTTTAATTAGCGATAAAAGTCAAAAGTTTGATTTAGTCATGTATGAAGCATTGGCATCCCTACCATTGATATTAAGTGAGATATATCAAGCTCCAGCGGTGATGTTCTCATCGTTTCTTGGAATCCCTCATAATTATGAAACTGTTGGAGCCGCAGCGAGACATCCGACACTTTACCCCTACATGTTCAAAGATAAATTTAGAAATCTCAGTTTCATGGACAAACTGGAACAGCTTTACACGGAATACAAAGTCTGGAAATTCGAACGGAGAACCAAAGAAATAGCGGACGAATTCTTGAAGGCTCGGTTTGGATCAAACACCCCTTCAATTTACGAATTAGAAAAACATGTTGTTCTATTTTTAGTCAACTGTCATCCTATTATTGACAATAATCGTCCTGTCCCACCTGGAGTTGTGTACTTGGGAGCTTTGCATTTACAACCCATAAAGCCCTTACCTGAGGTAAGTTTTTTTTTAATTTAGCCGTTGCTTGTTAGTACAGTTTTTTTGTATTATCATGATATTTTAAGGACTTTTCTGAGTATTTAAATATTTTATCAGCTACCTGACTTCCACCTTTGGTTAGTATGAAAAAATGGATGTAAATTTGTAAACCTATATCTATTTTTAGTAGTTTTTTTAATTCTCTACTTGAATTAAAAGTATAACAATAGGCGTGACGACAGGTTCTGAAATTATATTAAATTATTCGATATAATGACAGTATTTAAATAGAATTAAGTATGTACCAATTTTAATTTTGATATTTTTTTGTTTAACTTTCTTTATGCTCATTAAAAGCTGGATCATCATCATCATCATCATCATCATCATCATCATCATCAACCCGTGTTCGTCCACTGCTGGACATAGCTGGATGGGCAAGCCCATTTTAAAAGTACGAAATTATTAGAAAATGTATTTACCATTGGATAACCCATTCAATTTCAAGTAACTTTTGTTATGAAACCAGTTTCCTTAACGCAATATTTAATATAGCTACCATACAAACTTTACGCGCGACGCATAGAAAATACGACAGCGTGACGTCACGTTTCTGTAGTGATTTGTATGAAGCGTTTTTGGGAGAGTCCAATATTGTGATTTTAAAATCGTGATATCACGGGAAGTTTTTAAGATAACAAAGTGACTCTTTCACCCATGTTTCATTTATTTAGTAGCCTTTTGATGGCACTTTAACTCAAAAATGAGACGACACGCCCATTGAAAACGTTTTACAACTTTAACGTACATATGACAAAAAATATCAATAAATAATAAAATAATAATTAATAAAAGTTTATTCATAAAAAGAGGTACACTTAACTTACGTGAGTAGAATATAAAACAAAAACATTGCCACAGGTTAATAGTAGAGTAGACTTACTCCCTAATAAAAGGGCAAAGCCCTGTAAACTTAGGATGAGTAGTATGCTCCACCCTTACATTTGGTACATAGTTATAACATTTTTATGTATAATTGACTGCTTTTATCATTTTCAGGATTTAAAGTTTTATTTGGATAACTCAAGCCGTGGTGTGGTATACGTGAGCTTGGGAACTAATGTCAGACCTTCTGAAATGGATAAAAAACTCTTAGATGCCTTTTTGGATGCATTTGAGAGAATTCCATACGATATTTTATGGAAGTTTGATGGTGATAACTTGGATAGAATACCGAAAAATGTGAAAATACAAAAATGGTTTCCTCAGCGAGATCTTTTAGGTACGTGAAAAACATAATATGTGTAATGTTATAACGATGTATTAATGAAGTTAGTAATTTTTTTAATCTGTAGTGTATTATTTAAGTTATTTAATTATATTAATAATTTTAGAACAATTGTTTTATATTTCATTGATATTTTCTATTTCAGTTCACCCAAACGTAAGACTGTTCGTGATGCAAGGAGGTATGCAGTCCACAGACGAAGCGATTGACGCTGAAGTTCCTCTCGTAGGAATTCCAATGTTGGGCGACCAGTGGTACAACACCGACAAATACGTTGAACTTGGAATTGGAGTTGCTGTTGATTCGTACACTATGACTGCTGATGACTTAGTAAAAGCCGTAAATAAAGTGGCCTCTAATCCCAGGTAAGGCACGAAAACACGAAAACTACACTAGACTGCAAATATTTAAATCGTAGTGATTTAAACTTTAATAAAATATTTTCACAAATCTATAACTATTGATTTTATATTGCAAATTAAAAAAAGACAGTGAAAGCAGATAGATCGCAGCCGCTGTCGCTCTCGCGCACTCGGCGCTGTGGTCCCGAGTTCACCCGAAGTTTTCTTTCATTTTCAAGCGTGACGCTAAGCTCAATTCACAGCCCTCGAAAAATCTGTATGTGGTGCGCTAGAAGAAGTTTTCTCTTCAAAAATAATGTCTTAGTTTGACATACAATAAAATTCTACCGTACTTGACATTCACTTTTTGTTGCAGTTACAAAGATAACATGATGAAGCTGAAAGCGATAATGCGCGACCAGCCCGAGACGGCCCTGAAACGCGCTGTGTGGTGGACGGAGCACGTGCTACGTCACAAGGGCTCGCGACATCTCCTCGGCGCAGCTGCGCAGGTCTCATGGGGCGACTACCTCATGCTCGACATCTTTATACCATTAGCAATAGGATTTATTATTCTAGCTTACGTTATTTTATTAGGTATTCGATTATTTGTTACTTTAGTATTTCGAATGAATAGTTACGTTAAAGTTAAAGTTAATTAGATTTAGTGTTAACTTACCAAATAAATTTATTTGAAAACTGTGAAAAATTATTGATTATAAATATTCCATGACTTAGGAGTAATAATTAATTCCCATAACAGTTGGTGCCAAATCTAAATTAAGACATTATCATTCTCGGTATACGCCTAACGAATAATATAAAACAATTTGCTGAGCCGATGATTGATCAACTAGTGACTTGACGTCACTAGTCGCAAAACATTGGTCGCGATTCAAGACTGTATGACCAGTTTATGTGTTTTTAACGCCCGACCAAAAAAAGGGGTGTTATAAATTTGACGTCGATGTCTGTCTGTCTGTCTGCAACTACCTACCTCAATATGGGCATCAAATGAAAGGGCTTGACTAGTAGAATGTTGTACAGATGTACAACATTCTACTTGTTATCTAACAAATCTAAGGTAGTCGGGGGTTAATCAAAATTTTTAATTTTGTTCTTGTCTTATCATTGCTAGAATACAAACAATCAAAATCGTCGTCGCTAAAAGATCGCAAACTATAATAAAAATGTAGAAAAGTGAACAATTTAGTCAGTTTTTGTTAGCTTGTTTTGCGGCAAGTGATGTAATAAGTCAAATTGGTGTTTCCAGTCACGTGACAACAGATTAAAAATATAGCATTTACAATTATTTATAGTGGATGAACTACGTAATATTAAATTATAATAATGTGATTTTCCATGTTATATTAATACAAACAATGTAAATCATACAAATTTCTCACATCAACAAATGAGCCGAACAAGAGCCGACATGGGGTACCGCCCCCGCTATGTCACGGCTTCGGAACCGCAGAGCCATGCACGTAACGTCTTCATCGAATTCATAGCCACACTGAGCGCGACACGACAAGTCAAGACCTGCGAAAACATCACGCAGTCCTATCGGCTAGGAAGTGAAAGTCTTTTAAAGGCGAAACTCGAGGAGGCCGAAGCAGCTATTTACAATAATGTCACTTCCCGGGTCATCAAGGGAACCATGATAGGACAGTATATGGCAGATTACAGTGCAGAGCGCGCGTGAGTGCCTGTTTATGCGACACTACCAAACGACCCAATTGTAGCTACCGCCCGATGCACCAAGATCAT
This sequence comes from Ectropis grisescens, assembly GCA_017562165.1. Taxonomy (NCBI): domain Eukaryota; kingdom Metazoa; phylum Arthropoda; class Insecta; order Lepidoptera; family Geometridae; genus Ectropis; species Ectropis grisescens. The sequence continues at coordinate 26,333,221 of CM029781.1, read as the reverse complement.
GCTGAACGATAAGATCCTAGATATGGCCAAGACCATCAAAGGGGAACGGAAACGTCGAAGCGGGTTGGGAAAATTGGGAGGTACCGAGAATACAGTGGGTCAACGGAGTTCCAGAATGTGGAAAAACAACATGGGTGATTAGGCACTTCGACGTGGACAAGGACGCCATCATCACCACAATAACTGAGGCAGCAAAAGATCTAAGAGAAAAGCTATCGCACCGAATCGGAAACCTGGTCAAAACTAGAGTGCGAACCATGGCTTCTGCTCTGGAAAATGGTTTTGGTAGAGAAAGTTTCAGTCGCCTCATGGTGGACTAAGCTCTCATGAACCATTTTGGAGCCATTGTGATGGCTTCAAGGCTGTCTGGTGTTGGTGAAATTGTCCTCATTGGAGACGTCAATCAGTTGCCTTATTTAAACAAGGAAAATCTCTGCGAAATGAGGTATCATCGCCCGAACCTGGTAACAAAGATCAGCCAGGAGTTGCTTTGCACATATCAAAACCCAATGGACGTCGCATATGCACTAAGGAAATATACTCCGGTATGTACTCCTCAGCGTCCCGTATAAAGCCCTTAGAGCAGAGAAGATATAAGGGAGCGCAAATACCCAACACCTTACCAAACACCCTCTTTTTAGTTCACATTCAAGAGGAGAAGGAGACCCTGAAAAACCAGGGTTATGGGTCAGGCACCGGGTCACGCATCCTTACCATCCATGAAGCTCAGGGACTAACATACGAGTCGGTAATCGCAATCAAAACCAAGGCAAACATGAAGCTGCACGAGAGCGTGCCACATGCGGTTGTTGCAATCTCACGGCACACGGGGACCTTCACATACTACGCTGACGACACCGACGACGCCATCGGTCGGTTTGTGAGCTGCATCACCGAAGACCATCCGAGATCTTAGCTTACAGATGGCCATCAGGGACATAAATGCGGCCGTTGTGGAGGCTCTGGGCCGGGAGGAGGCAGTTTAGACAAATGGCAATCAAGCAAACACTCGATGTCGAGTCGATTACTAGCGGAATCCAAACCGGTAGTGATTGGCTCTACAGACGAGCACTAGAATTAGATTTTAAATGTACCCAACTCCCTACTATTTTCCTCTTCTTTTCCTTATTTAAGAAATGCGTAAAAAAAGATAATTGTAATGACAAAGATCATGGACCCCGGAGTCTGTAGAGTGGTTAATTTAAATAAATAAAAAAAACATAAAATTAACATTTAACTTAAATTTGTTTTATTTTTCTGGTGCGTACAATAAAGTTTTTCTGTCTGCCTTCGTTAAGCCTAAGCTTATATTTTAAAAGATAGAAATAAGAGGCTCTGCACTGCAATTAATCAAAAGGTACTTGCCAAAACGATGTTAATGTATAAGCAAAAAAAGCACAACAAAACGTAAGACATTTGAAACAATAGAAACTGCTAGGTACTAAGTGTAGTTTACTTGGAGTACCGCAAGACTGTACTTTAGATACAATGCTTTTTTTTATTTATATGAACGACTTTCTTTAAGTTTGTATACCAAACCAAAATGTCCAATTTATTGCAAAATTTCATGAGCTTAATTAATATCTTCGGTAATAATATCTAATAACTTCCACAATTTGACCACAAAAGGGATGCGCGAATATTTTCTCTAAGACAAACCAGTACTATGAGTAGTCATTTGCAGCTGACCTAAAGAGTTTGCAGGGGACTTGATCCACATTGATCTATCAAGATTTGCCTGTCCTCACAGCGATTCTGATCTACGCCCGCACTAAAGTTCCTATTGATCATGTCGTGATTGTGTTGGAGGAAATCAGAAGTTCCAAAGATGTTAAATAAAAAGCTTGGGTTTTTGAAGTTCAAGAAAAAAAAAATTGAGCTTAAATCATTTTTTATATTTTATATAATACGTACGAGAAATATCAATTCGAAATACTTAAGATAGGATAGGTACTACATGAATTACATGGTACTGACAACAACATAAAGATGTCAAGAATGCATACCTGCATTCTTGACTGCATTCCGTTAATGAAAATACCTACTGGAAATAACTTAATGTTAAACTTAATTTTTTGAAACAACCATTCTCGTATTTTATTATCATTTATTCCACAATAAATTATAGTTTACGTACGATCAATGAGTTCACATAAATCAATTCAACAAAACTATTATGTAATTTAGCATTTTAAATCTAACTTTGTTTAACTTTATCGTAAGTTTCTGTTCGAAATACTAAAGTAACAATAAAACGTATACCTAATACAGAAACATAAGCTAGAATAATGAGTCCTATTGCTAATGGTATTAAAACGTCGAGCATGAGGTACTCGCTCCATGAGATCTGCGCGGCTGCGCCGAGGAGATGTCGCGAGCCTTTGTGACGTAGCACGTGCTCCGTCCACCACACGGCTCGTTCCAGTGGCGTTTCAGGCTGATCTCGCATTATCGCTTTCAACTTGATCATGTTCTCCTTGTAACTGAAAAAAGTATTAATAGAAGTAATAGATTATAGCACTTAAGAATCATGCAAATATCTAACGCTGAAGGAATTTTTAAAATTAGTCCAGTAGTTCCTGATATTAGCGCGTACGAACAAATAAGCTATTCTGCTTTATTATATTAGTGTAGATAATAATCAAAATACAGAAGTCAAAATACCTACATAGTCCTAAGATTACTTATACAAAGATTTTTACCCGGATGAATACATATAAATTGTTGGCGTTATTTTAACAAGTTTATGACACTAGTGTTATTACCAAAATTTTGTGAGCTTTTTCAGAAACTTAAGTTTTCAACAATATTAATAACTAGCTGAACCCGCTACTTCGTTCGCGTAAGCAGATGTTACGGACTTATACATTAGTTGAAAGTACGTCAAAATATTTGTAGAAGTAGCCATTGAAAAACAGAGTGAATTTGTTTTTGCACACAAAAAGTTATTTAATTTCATCATCTTTGCCGCAGATGCCTGTGTGGAATCAAAATGATTAAAATTTTGAGTTTTAATGTTACTCAAGCAAGTTGAACCCGTAAATCTAAGCCAAGTCTTAGTGAAATGTTAATGTAAGGATTTAATTGTAACACACAAAAAGAATCAAAGAACGAAAGAATCTAAATTCAGCATCAAAATCCTTTTAGCAGCAAAAAACTCATTAGTACAATTTGGTATACCAGTAACGCCACCTAGTGATGAAAGAAAAAATACATACCACAATAGCAAAACATTGATTTAAATGGGGTTTAGTGCTTGACATTTAAACTGACATTAGCGCCATCTAATGAGAATATAACGTTGCTTGTTATTTTGATTGTGGACCCAAAAAAATTATCTACCCCAAACGGGGGTGCATATATTTATGGAGTTAAATGAAAATATAGACTTATTACCCCATGTGAAATTTTAGACTCTAAACTATATGCGTTTCGGATGTCAAACCAATTCGTTGTGTCGTTTTGACGTTAATATTTGTTTCCTTAGGGCCACAGATTACATACCTCCTTAGAGCCAATGCTTCTATTCGGATTGAGAGGTAGTATATGTGGTATTTCAGACTATAAGTTATCTCTGTTTCATTTTTCTACCATATTTGCTTAGTATTTCTGACGTCACAGTAACCGATTTGCTATTTTTGAGTAGAAACTAAGTACACTCCGCGAGGTATAAGCTGAACTTTGCATTAGTGTGAGTGATCACCAATCAGGCAGGAGCTTGAAATTTTGTCCGCGAGGTATAGGCGGAGCGTTGCATTAGTGTGAGTGATCACCAATCAGGCAGGAGCGCGGCGAGACAGAATGGTGCCGCGCCTAAGGCCGGTTGTCACACCTACACTATCCATGTACACTCACACAAATGCAAAGCTCAGCTAATGCCTCGCGGAGTGTACGTGTGTTTCGAATTCCTTCCAAATGTGTTCAGCCGTTCCCATGTTGTCCTGTAAATATTATGAATGTCAATGTTTGGACGTTTGTTACTTAATCATGGCGGAACGTATTTAGTGATCGGGTTGAAATTTGAAATCCAATTAGATTATAGTTTGGAAGAACACATAGGCTAAACATTGCTACTTAAACTAAGCCAAGATATAATGTGTTTAAAATTTTAACTCAATATATTCAGCCGTTCCAACGTAATTGAGCAGCAAAAATTTAAACATTGGCATATTTATATAATATTGGTAGGATAGGATTTTACAAAATATTAGAAAAATAAAACCGGTCAAGTGCAAGTGAGACTCGCGCGCGAAGTGTTCCGAATCATTAGCAAATAAACGGCTTCAGTTGTATGGGAGCCCACTTAATAATTTATTTTAATTAATTACATTTAAAGAAAACATAAAACTAAATATTATGTGAACAGTTAAAGCGTCTATGACAGGTACGTTATTAGTATCGAGCAAGAAACGGTAAAAAATATGACGTTGTATGGGAGCCCCTCTTAAATAAATATTTATTTTATTTTTAGTACTCTTTGTTAAACCGGCAATAGAAATACATCATCTGTGAAAGTTTCAACTGTCTAGCTATCACCGTTCTTGAGATACAGCCTGGTGACAGACGGACGGACGGACGGACAGCGAAGTCTCAGTAATAGGGTCCCGTTTTTACCCTTTGGGTACGGAATCCTAACAACGGTCTGCTTCGGTTCCAGAAGCTTTTTAAACACTACCTTTAAATTTTAAACAGTATTTGGATTGAAATAATACGTTTTCTAATAAGTTACGGCTGGTCTAGTAAGTTACAGCTGACCTAGTCGGGAGAACGCCGACTGTCGATCCGGAGACCCAGGGTTCAAAACCACGCGCACCACTATCTTTTCAGAGTCATTGTCGTAATGAAGGTAATTAAAACGGTGAAGGAAAACATCGTGAGGAAACCGAAATGTACCTAGAATCTAAGTTCTAAATCATATGTCATCCACCAACCGACACTGGGCCAGCGTGGTGGATTATAGACTTGACTCTCTCCTTGCGAGAGAAGGCCCCGACGCGACGCCCAGCTGTGGGAACATTTAATGGGTTTTTATGCTGCTACTTATTATGCTAATATGTTTTCTCCTAAAGAACAAAAATCTACTTCATTGACCGGTAATTTACCGATTGATATATGAAATCACCTCTGAAGTATTTTCAACCAAACAAAAAAGCAATTATCAAAATGAACTCACGATTAGCGGAGTTATCGCGTAAAATAAAACCAAATAAAAAAACATACAACTCGATTGAGAACATCCTCCTTGTTTGAAGTCGGTTATAACCGAATGATGTTTGTTTTTCCACACAAAAATATTTTTTTGACAATTCCTTTTTCATTCAAGACGACGCGACGCGATCGCGTGGGCACGTTCTAGAATCTAGAACCTAGATATTCTGTGGATCGTCTGTGATACACAGAATACTTAGAAGTTAGTATGGACCGAACGCGCCGGGCGTGTCGTTATTATTTAATGTTTGTGTAATTTCCAAACCACCAGACCGATAATGTTCAAATTTTGACGGGACAATATAAAAAAATGTGCTCTTTCTAACAAAAAAAGAATTAATGAAATTAAACAACGCAAACATGAGTTACAACTAAATACACATTCTGACTTTCCCGCAAGAAAACCGTTCAGAATTTAGAGATCAAAAGTAGCCTACAGCATTCTCCTTAGAATAAACTAAAGTCATGCCAAGTTTCAGCTGAATTGAATCAGTAGTTTCGGCGTGATGCGTGATCCCTATACAGAAAGACAGACAGACAGACAGACAGACATGAAAGAAAAAAAATGCAGTTTCGCCATCAGTATCGACTATGGAGTTCTCCAAAAAAATTTTTTTCAAAATATCTTCAATGTACAGAATTCGACCCGTTACAGTTTTATTATAAGTATAGATGAAGATAACCATTTCAATTCTGGTGGTTGGTAAAAATATGTTGTTTTAGAGCCTTACCTGGGATCGTTGGCTACTTTATTAACGGCTTTTATTAAATCATCAGCAGTCATAGTGTACGAATCAACAGCAACTCCGATTCCAAGTTCAACGTATTTGTCGGTGTTGTACCACTGGTCGCCCAACATTGGAATTCCTACGAGAGGAATTTCAGCGTCAATCGCTTCGTCTGTTGATTGCAAACCTCCTTGCATCACGAACAGTTTTACATTCGGGTGAACTAAAATAATACATAAAGTTAAATAGGTACAAAAAATATAAAAATCTTTATTGCAGTTTGCAGGTAAGACAAGATATTATAAAACATTTTAAAAGTTGACCCATACAAACAGGCCCCCTTTGAGAGGCACATGTATTGCTCGACTCGTCACTCTTTATTAAAAAAAATATTTTATGTCTAGCAAAACAATTTGTACTGTGGTGAATTTATAGAATGATAAAATATTAGTCACCTGATAAAAGCCTTCTTTTCATTTCTTTTTAATCGGACTTTTGACTTTGTAAACCAAGTATTTTTAATGTTTTCTTATTGGATAACTGTGTTATTATTACATTTGAATACATTAAAATAATAACTTTTACATACCCAAAAGATCGCGCTGAGGAAACCATTTCTGTATTTTTACTTTGTTTGGTATTCTCTCCAAGTTATCACCATCGAACTTCCATAAAATATCGTACGGAATTTTTTCAAACGCATCCAAAAAGGCATTCAAAAATTCTTGATCCATTTCAGATGGTCTAACATTAGTTCCCAAACTTACATACACCACACCACGGCTTGAGTTATCCAAATACAATTTTAAATCCTGAAAATATGATTGCAGTCAATTGATAATAGAATTAAATTTCTAAAACTACTCTAAAATTTCTGAGTAGTCATAGTATTGATATAAAATTAGTGAATAAAACAAGTATTTTCTTTAATAATATATTTCATTATTGTCTATATTTCTTTGGAATATGATTTATGAGAAAGTGATATATCTTTCAACTCACCTCAGGTAATGGCTTTATGGGTTGTAAATGCAAAGCTCCCAAGTACACAGCCCCGGGTGGAACTGGACGGTTGTTCAAAAATAGGATGACAGTTGGCTAAAAATAGAACGATATGTTTTTCTAATTCGTAAATTGAGGGGGTGTTGGGTCCAAATCGAGCCTTCAAGAATTCGTCCGATATTTTATTGGTTCGTCGTTCGAATTGCCATATTTTGAATTCCATGTAAAGTTGTTCAAGTTTGTCTATGAAACTGAGTTTTCTAAATTTATTTCTTAACATGTAAGGATAGAGTATAGGATGTCTCGTCGCACCTCCAATAGTTTCATAATTATACGGCACTCCAAAGAGTGACGAGAACATCACTGCTGGAGCTTGAAATATTTCACTGAATATCAATGGCACATAAATCATTGCTTCAAAAAATGACTAGATCAAATTTTTGATTTTTGTCGTTGATTAAGCGGTTCACTTCAGTATGGTTGAAAACACTTACACTCAGTTCATACATAACATTATTGTCTATCATAGTTGATGGAGTCATAATTACTCCTCTTTTGTAAGATTGTTTAATTGTTGGCGATTTAAACATTGCCAGCATTTTTTTATATTCTTCACTTGTGTCAATTTCAATTAGGTTCTTAGGAGATTCTTTTTTTTTTTTGAAGACTGGATCCGGTGTAATGACCACGACATCATGTCCTCTTCTTACTAATTCTAAGGTAACTGATCGGAATACTACTTGATGGCTTATAGACGGCGTGGGATACACTCCTAATATTCTGGCAGAATAAACTCCAGCCAGAGGTACAGTTATTAATATAAAATACGCAAGGACCGACTTCATCGTAGAACAAGATCTAATGAATACGTTTGATGATTTAATAAATTTATATATTATTTGTGATTTGATAAAACAATGACTCGAAATAAAAATTGATTATCGTTATCTTCAAGTACCTAAAAATGTATTTATTTAAAAAAAACAATGTTTCTTCGCACACAGCAAAATAAATCTTAGTTATATTATAAATTCGAAAGTTTAGATGTTTATTGCACAATTACGTAGGAACACCCTAACGGGAATTTGAAACACAATTAGATTATAATCTATAGATTGGAATATAATCTAATGGTTTTATTATGTAAAAAATACGGGAACGGGAACTACACGTCTGAAGCTACAGATGGGATTAAATAATAACATGCTTTTGAATCAATTCATCATAATGGGTGTCAAAAATAACCGTCAAAAGTGGATATTCTTTCAGAAGTGGAAAACGAAGACAAAAGAGCCACTTTGACTCGCTATTAGACGGAAGAACTGCCTGAAGTCAGGGCAAAATCTTTATGGTTCTTAGGCAACTTAAATAAAAAGACCGCCTGTACTACAGAGATCTTAAAATAGACCCAGTTATACCTAGTTCAAATAAGTATTTAATGGCGTTATCTTCCCAGGGGAAAACTCCAGAGGAGTAGCACAGAAGCGTAGTGACGACTATTCTTCTTCAAAAAAGTGACAAAACCTTTTTTTTTAAAGTATCGCCCCAAACCTCTTCTGCGTTGTGTCAATAAGTTGCTTTCCAGAATTATCACGAAACTTTGCGCTCGAAGACTCAATGAGTTTCATTCAATCCTTGGAACAGGCTGGCTTTCGGAGTGACTATTGCACCACATATCACATTCACACGATGCCGCAGATAGTTGGCCATTGTGAATTCTGATCAAGCGTTTGACTTGGCAACCTAGGCTATTTTTGAGTTCCCCACATCGAAGCAATAGACAAGAGGATGTGATTTCTCCGATTTTCTTCTCTAACGCACCATATGATATTGTTTGGGACACTGGATTGGGCTGAACAGGGTATCAACCTCAAGTGCGATTACATCTCTTGTCCATTATGTGTAGACGATATCTTCATAATGGCTGAATTGCTGAAAAACGCAATGGATGTACGATACCTTGGCTATATCTTCTCAATGTACCGGTCTCCAGATGAACTTGAACAAAACCAAGGTCACATGCATGTTTTGCTCCTGGGCCGATTTCTATAAATGGAATTAGTTTGGAGATTGTTTGAAAATATTTATGTTTATCTAGACGGTCAAACTGGATATAAATAGCTTTAAGAGTGAGATCATGAGGGAAATTCACCTGGCCTGTGCTGTGTTGGGAAAACTTCGTCGAGTCTTCTCATCCCACAGTATCTGAAGACAAAAGCTTCCTACCAGTCACGTCCTACGGTGCTGATCAACAACAAGCTGAAATGGCAGTGGGCTGGTGATATCTGGCGCAGAACCGATAACCGTTAGAGTAAACAGGTTCTGAAGTAGAGATCACGAATAAGCAAATATGGTGTGCGCCGGACGCCCTAATGGAGTGTTGATATATGAAAAACACCAGGTGGTAGTTGAAAACGTTAAACCGAGGGTCGGGCTGATAGGCGTATTATTAGAAGGTCTATGTCCAGAAGTGGACGAGTGAGGGCTGATTATAACGATGACGATAATATTACAATGAAAAAACAGTTTTTGCAACATATACTACCTAGGTACTAATCAGTTAAACTATAAATTAAGTGGTCCGTAGACCACTATTTCCTGTGAAACCTTTTGATTTATTAAATCTTTTATTTCCACATATCTTCCAAACGGCGGGATGGATTTTGGTAACAAAGATATTCTAAGACTAGTCTGACTCGCCAAAGTGTCCTTAGATAGTAGGTAATATTTTTTTACGTGTAGATTTTTTTGTAGTCGGGGTTTTTAAATTAAAGTTTTCTATCATATTGCTCGTTGCTCGAATAAACAGCACCGTTCATCATCATGACTGAAGAGTTGAACGAAGAGTTTGGTCTCCACTTTTGTAATAAGAACAACTAAGCTGTGAAACGCATTGCCAGAGTGGGTTTTTGTCGAAGGTTCGAACCTTGGGGTTACGAGGTACACTGTGCTTGTTTCTATTAGAGAAACAAGTTCCATCGTAGACCACATCATTTACATCCACTATTATCGGCATCATCGCAATCGTATCATTACATGGATTATAAATCGTAAACGGTAAGTTTTACAAAAAATTTACTAGCAACAAAAGATGCAAAATTTTATTTTCTACAATTATTGTCAAAATATATAGTTTCCAAAATATCGGCTAAAATAGTTTTTTTCAATTGGCGTTTGAAGCTCTACCTGGATTTTGTAATACTGCCGTATTACAAAATCTGATAGAAGATCAATTATGTAATTTTTTGTGGATTTGACAACATAAACATCGAAAACATATCAACCAAATTTAATACCGAATTTGACCGTCTGATGTCCAAGTTGGATTTAACAAGTTTGCCCAGGATATTAATATGCCGTTTAGTTTGTGTGTCTATCTGCAGAACCATTTCTTGAACATCTGCACGTATTTAAATATTTTTTTTGTTTAAATTAAAATCTGTACGTAATACGAGTAAGTATCCATAAACCACATGCCAGGGCTTTCATTTTCATTTTAGTTTTATTTTTGTTGAAGGAACTCTAAAATTGATAATGTGCACAAATTTAGAACACTGGTAATACAAAAGTATATGAAGTTCATAATTATCACACTTTTTTCGCACAGTAATTATGACTGACATATTGTTTTCAAATACTATCTAGTGACTATCTACTAATTTTACAACAAATTTTGACCATGATAAAAATAATTAAAAAATGTTGTGAAATATTGTGAAAACGGGACATTTGATTGATTTGACGTTGATTTCATTTTTTTTTTGCTTTTTCTTTCTTTGATTAATTTCCAATTATTTGTTCTCGTGTCTGCAGCAACGTGTATGCACTCCATGAAAAATGCCGCCGGAGGCGGCCGAAACTGGACTGACTGTAGCATATTATACACACACAGCTATGCTCTCTATTGGAAGAGTCTCTCGCGCAAACTGTTCAGCTTAGAAAAAAATATGTTCAAAACATCCATATCATTTGTGAAGACCTATCTATAGATAACCCACACGTATGGATTTGACGTAAAAAAATTGAGTTTCATGTCCTAAGTCCTAAGTATGGAACACCCTCAAAATTGTGTTTCCACATTTTTAGCATGAAAATTTTAATGCGGTTCACAGAATACATACATCTACTTACCAATTTTTAATAGTATTGTTCTTATAGTTTCGAAGAAAAGTGGTTGTGACATATGAACGGACAGACAGACAGACAGGTAGACATGACAAATCTATAAGGGTCCCGTATATTGCCTATTGGTTCATCATCATCATCATCAGTCGCAAGACGTCCACTGCTGAACATAGGCCTCCCCCCTAAATTTCCACAACGAACGGTCCTGCGCAACCTGCAACCAGCGGTTTCCAGAGACCTTTGTGAGTTCATCTGTCCATCTAGTGGGAGGCCGTCCAACACTGCGCCTTTCGGTTCGTGGTCGCCACTTGAGAACCTTTCTTCCCCATCGGTTGTCAGTTCTGCGAGCGATGTGGCCTGCCCATTGCCACTTCAGCTTGCTTACTCTTTGAGCAATGTCGGCCACTTTCGTTCTTTTGCGAATATGTTCATTACGGATTCTGTCGCGCAAAGAGACTCCGAGCATAGCTCTCTCCATAGCTCGCTGTGTGACTTTGAGCTTCGTTATGAGGCTCACAGTGAAGGACCACGTCTCAGTTCCATAAGACATCACTGGCAACACGCACTGGTTAAAGACTTTCATCTTTAGGCATTGGGGTATTTTGGACTCAAAGATGTGCCAAAGTTTCCCGAACGATCCTTCACTCCGATCCGAGTTGGATCCTTCACTGGACCTCTTTGTCGAAGTTGGATCAACCTAATTGGATCTTTTGACCCAGGTAGATGTATTCGTCAACAACTTCGAGCGTGGTGTTCCCAACAATAACCGGTAAAGGTGAGACATGAACATTTGACATGACCTTCGTCTTGTCCATATTCATCCTCAAACCTACCTGTTGGGATACTCTACTGAGGTCCCTGAGCATAGCACCGACCACGGGTATCTGGGGATATGCCTTGAGGGCGTGGCAGTGTGTTCTCGATACGGTTATTATGACCGCATAACTTTGACATTCGTTCAGTCGCTCTAAAGCGCCTAGAGACGACGTTGGCGCGTTAGTGATGGGTTAATGGAGTTTGCCGATGTGAAATTTCTTCGAAAAATTATTCGGTAATTAAAATGAGCGTTTGTATGTATAATATCAAATTAACAACTGTTTACTAAGTTCAAATGAAAGTATGTACGGTACCTATACCTAAAAACTATTTTAAAACTTTTTGTCTATCTTGTTATCGGGTGGCTGGAAGTCGTCAAACCTGCGTGCGAGACAATTCGTGATTACCCTCGAAAACAACTTATAAACGTGGCTCAGAAGTGAGATGGGTCTGTAGTTCTTCAACAAGGTGTTGTCACCTTTTTTGAAGAAGAGCACCACCACACTTCTGCTCCACGCTTCTGGCGTATTACCGTTAAGTATGACGGAGTCGAACAGCTTCTGGAGGACTTTAAGTACCGGTTTCCCACCCGCTCTCAGAAGCTCAGTCGTAATTCCGTCGTCGCCAGGCGCCTTGTTGTTTTTAAGTTGTTTGAGGGCCATCCTAATCTCATACAGGCTGACTTCCGGGATATCTTCGGTAAAGTGTCGGGTCAGCTTGGCTCTGGGGTCTTTTGCCATGCTAACGACAGATTGTGCTTGCGTAGAGGTGTATAAATGCTCATAGAACCTTTCAATTTCCTCCAAAATCTCAGGCTTCGACGAGACGACGTTACCACTATCGGTCTTCAGTTTGGTCAGCTGACTTTTCCCAAGAGACAGATTTCTTGCGAACACTTTTTTTTTTTGACTGCCCTAGTGGCTTAGTTGGTAGTAGCTCTGCCTGCGAAGCCGAGGGTCGTGGGTTCGATCCCCACCCAGTGCAAATATTTGTGTGATGAATTCAAATGTTTGCACTGTGTCTGGGTGTTTCTATGTATAATAAGTATGCATTTAAAACTATATAAGTATTATATCAGCTATCTGGCTGCCATCACACAAGCTTTGCTTAGTTTGGGGTCAGATGGTGTTGTGTGTGAATTGTCCACCAATATTTATTATTATACACGTATTTATTTATTTCCTTAAGTTAAAGTTTTTACAATATTTATATAAAATAACATAAAAATATTATAAAAACCTAAACCTAGTTTGCCGCCAGCAGCGGGGCAGGGCCCAAGCTACCGGTGGTTAGGGCTGCAGACTGAGGAACCTTCTGACGATGCGCGCTGTGTCAAGAATGACTGCCTTCTGCATCTGGCCCTTAACCCAACCGTCTAGCGAAAGTCTCTTGAGATGTTGGTCGAGACTTTTCGCTATAAGGCCGTTTGCCGACACGACTATTGGGACTATGATCGTCGAATCAACATCCCCCATGGCGGTTACCTCGTGAGCCAAGTCAAGGTACTTGCTAAGCTTGTCCTTTTCGGCTTTCACGAGGTTCTCGTCATGTGGTACGGTGATATCGACGATCACAGCCCGGCGCTGAGACCGGTCTACCAGCACGATATCAGGCTTATTGGCGACAATAGTCCTGTCCGTGATGATAGAGCGGTCCCAGTAGAGCAACGCACGACCATTCTCGAGAACTGGCAGAGGTGCGTACTTATAGTACGGCACTCGCACTCGACAAGGCCGTATCGAAGAGCAAGTTGCTGGTGGATGATCCTGGCTACTAAGTTATGCCTGTGCAAATACTCGCCGTTAGCAAGATGCGAACAACCGGAAATAATATGACGAAGTGATTCGCCTGGACGGCGGCATGCCCGACAAATGTCGACCGTACCGTCCTTCATTATGTATTTCCGGTAGTTGTTCGTCTTGACAACCTCGTCAGCAATTGCACTGGCAAAACCCTCGGTTTCTCCGAAGAGGTCCCCGAAGCGCAGCCAGTTCACCGACGCGAGCAGATTCACATCGGGTCCCGTTAGGGCCCGATAGAACCGCCCGTGCAGCTCCTTGCTCTTCCATACTTCCTGCGGTCATCAGTGCTGAGCACCGATGGTTTGCGCCAGTTCTCGTTTGCCATTGAAAGAGGCGTGAAGCTTCTGTCAACTGCCACAACATCGCGATACATCCCGGACTCGCTGTTGCGGAAATAATCCCTGAGACTGCATACCTCGCGGTTGTGAAGGTTCTTGGCATTTAAAAAGCCTCGACCTCCCCATTTCCGCGGGATATACAGTCTCATAAGAGACGAGCGCGGGTGTAACATGCGGTATGTTGTGAGCAGTTGACGGACCTTTCTGTCTAGGGCGTCGAGCTCAGTCTGAGTCCATCTCAGCATGCCAAAGGAGTACATCAGCAGAGGCATTACCCAACCGTTGAAAGCTCGCGTTTTGTTACCGCCTGACAGAAGACTTTTGAGTACTTTTGTCAGCCGGCACAAGAAGCGCTCCTTCACCGATTTCTTAATGTCATCTGCTGATATACCCAATGACTGTGACATACCGAGATATTTGTAGCTCTCGTCTTCGGAGAGAGATCTAAGAGTTATAGTCTCGGAAAGTTGTAAATTCTCTGAATTTACTACCTTCCCTCGCTGTACATGCATGACCGCACATTTTGTTCACACCGAACTCCATCTTGATGGCGTTACTAAAACCTCCGTGGTTTTAATAGCTCCAACAAGTCTTGGCGTTTCGGTGCAAAAGTTTGAGGTCGTCCATGTACAGCAAATAAGATATAACCTCACCTCCTCTACGAAGACGATAACCTAACTCTGAATCCTTCAACAGAGTGCTGAGAGGATTCAGACTTAGGCAGAACCACAGGGAACTTAGACTGTCACCCTGAAAAATGCCTCTTTCAATCTTTATCAAGTCCTCCGAATCAAATGAGCCGTCTACACTACCTGGTTGACGAAGGACTGTGACCCACTGTCCCATGCATGTGCTTAGAAAAGATTTCAGAGTTGGATTTATTTTGTATAACTCTAAAATCCTTTCCAGCCATGAATGGGGCACCGCATCATAGGCCTTCTTGTAGTCAATCCAAGCAGTGGAGAGAGCTCCTTTGTTTCATTTGACTTGCTGGCAAATGGTCGTGTCAATGAGGAGCAGCTCCTTAGTACCACGGGACCCAATCTTACATCCATTCTGAGAGGAGGCCAAAACATTATTTGCAACTATGTGCGCGTTAATTTTTGCTCTCAAATTGGATGTAAGCAGCTTATAGATGGTAGCTAAGCACGTAATGGGTCTGTAGTTCTTCGGTTCCGTGGTACTACCAGACTTATGGAGCAGGAAGGTGACTCCGGTGGTCATGAAACTGGGAAGAGAACCTGTCTCGAGGGCTTCTTGAAATTGTGTTGCCAAACGTTCATGTGAGCATCGAAACCACTTTATCCAGAAGTTGTGCAATCCGTCCGGCCCAGGACTTTTCCAGTTCTGAGTCGTCCAGATAGCACAACTAACGTCTACGGAGTCTATTGTTATAGACTCCATGGGTTCGATAGACTCCCATGCACGTTCGATAACACGCATCCAAGCTCCCTCCGTGTGCTCGACAGGCACCGACCAGATGCTGCGCCAGAAGTTTTTCATAGCGCTAGGATCTGGTAGCTGCCCGTCGTTCACACGTTGACTAGTTACTTCCCAGTTTCGGTACAACTTCCTTTGATCACTCTGAAAGTCGCGATTTTGTCGATATCGATCCACACGCTCTCTGTAGCGGCGAATACGGTTTGCCCACGCATAAACTTTCTGCTTTAGGTAGTCAATACGTTCCGTAGCATTGACAAGATAGTGCTGGGGACGGATACCAGTCCCAGCGAACGCCTGTGCTACGAAACGCATGATTCGGGGACGACTGTTCCCCTGACTGAAGCAGATTAGCTTTGCAATAAGAGTCCTGAATTTGCTGATACGCCGTTCTATTCGTACTTGCCATTCGGGTACATTCCCAGCGGTTCGCGTTGTACGGTCAGTGTTTGGGAACTTGACACGTGCAACGCGACACGCCACGATAGCACCACAGTATAGAATAGAATGGATATCAGTCAAATCTTTGCTAGCTACCAGGTAGGGTACTAGCAAAGTATTCAGGGCTCCCATCAAAGCCAAATTCCGTTTATGGGTGGGCAAACGCGGTAAGCGCGGCCTAGAGTTGGCTGTGGATCCATATCGTAAGATCGCGTCTTCCAAAGCACTCCTCAGTTGCTCTATTACCTGGTCAGATACATTACTACTCGCCGAGTCTTCTTCCTCGATGACGGGGTCGACCGGGGCCGCAAGTATCGTCACTGACGTCGGCACTGAGGTCAGTGTCAGGGTCGATGACGCGGCGGGCGGATCCCGGATCGAGGTAGAAGCTGGGCGAATACGTTGTTCCTCCAGGCGTAGTTGATCAAGTGCCGAGGCATCCAGCAACTTACATCTCTGGATAGCGCGAACCTGATCAGATAGCCGTTGTGCGGAAACGGTGACAGATGGTTCAAGGGCCTGAAATAGAGACAACATTCTGGCACAGTACGCGGTCAGGTTGGTTCCTCTTTCTGTAGCCCTGAAATAGGCGCGCATGCAGTTCTCGTTCATTTGTCGAGTCCATGGCATGCGACGCACTACACCACCGGTAGCGAGGGCCGGGCGCGAGGCAGATTGCCTCACAGGCCCCAAGCGTGCCGGCAGCGGCGGACGACCACGACGTCCAGGTCTTGTGGGCGGCGGGGTCCGCGCCGTGTCGTCATCACTCGTCGAAGTAGTAGTGCCGCGGGGAGTCAAATAAACTTCGTCCTCCGACGACGAACTCGGTGGTGACGCGACACAGGCTGGTGACAGTCTTGCGTTGTTAGTCTCCGCATTTCCCTTCCTTTTTGATCGCGTAATCATTGTTTCATTACCATTTTCGTTTGATTTCTCGGTTTATTTACATTAATTTGAAGGCTCTTGCTTGTCATAAAGTTGTCATAATGCATGTTGTTGGTTATTTATTCAATGTAGGCTGTACTGGATTACTTTTGATATTTTAACTTATTTGCTTAATTTTTCTTTCTATTGCGTAGTAAATAATTCAAAAAAAACTGTAAAAATATCGGCGAAAATGAATAAAATATCACAGCGATAAAAAGGAACGTCAATTCGTGACGGCGGTATTTTTTTTAATTTTTTTTTTATTACTACTTTCGAGCCTTTGTTCTGCTTGATCGCCTCTTCAATACTATTGAAGCAGCGTATGTCGCGTCGCACACAAGTAGAGATCTGTATATTGAGCCGTCTGTATACCGTCCTGTCAACCGAAGATTGTAACTGCATATCTCGTCTAACCGCCATGAGATTTAGAGTTTGATCGGAGAGCTTTTGGGTTCTAATTTGGCGTCGGTTCTTACAGAATTTTCTGCCAACAGCATGAACAGTTTCCACTAGCCTGTCATTTATTTCGTCCGCCGTTACGCACTCATCTAAGGATTCGAAGCGATTTTGAAGTTCAAGTTTAAAGTTATGGGGATCTTCGATCTGAGCATAATTTGGTCGGAGCGTGGACTTCATTCGATGTGATCTTTCGAGCTTAATGTTTAGATTTAACGTGCCTCTTACAATACGGTGATCGCTGCCGGTCTTAACCCTGCTGATCACAGAGACACCGCTGCCCATATCCGAAATTCCCCACTCTCAACTCATCACCGCTACGTTTGCCCAGTTTCGCGTTGAAGTCTCCCATCACAACTGTGAAATGTGTTGGCGAGACATGTATGGCTTTGGAGATGGCCTCATACATGGCCTCAACCTCTTCGTCGGGATGTGTTGAGGTCGGTGCGTATACTTGTATGACCCTCAATGAATACCGGTCGCTAATTTTAAGTACAAGGTATATAACCCTGTTCGATACAATCTCGATCATTATCAAGTTGTTGACGAGAAACTTGCGGACGATAAACCCGACACCCCCTTGGGATTGTTGATCTCCCTCCCGGTTGTAAAACAAGTTGCCGGATTTGAGGATTATCCTGTCCTCGCCCTGTCTACGGACTTCGGATAACCTCATGATATCCCAGCGCAACTTGTCCACTTCTTCTTCCAGCTCCACAATCTTTTCGTCAGCCCTTAGCGTCCGTGCGTTAAACGTTGCCAGGTCGAGTCGTTGGGTTTGATGGCGGGGCGTCTGCCGGGGATTCTTCGCACCCCATGCTCCGCCGGAACCAAGGCTGCCACCAGCGCCTGAATAGCGGAGCCGCCGGGAACTAGGGGCCGTTTTCTATTTGTGTATTTCATAGGGGGGTGTTTGCCATAGTCACCACGCTTGGCAGGCGGGTTGGTGATCGACTATTGGCTACGGAACCTTAAACGGGTTCCAGTGTGAAGGAAAAAGTTTTGAACAAAACCACTGGTCAAAGTGTTAAACCATTTTATAGCTCTGGTTACGAGTGCAGTGCTAGACAGCGATTTGGAGTTTTCATCTAGCATTGGTTTGTGCTGTTGTGGGAAGGTGTGATACTCACCATCATGGAGATATCTTTCTCCGTTTGTCACTCTATATTATAAAAACAAGATTTCAATTAAATCATAATTTTTAAAACACAAGTTGATGTATATCGCGAATCAATTAATTTACACTTTTCATAATACGTCCGCAATGTGAGGTAATACAAATGCTATAAATTTTCGATGTCGATTCAATATTTAATTTTACTGTCTCTAACTTATGTAGATTGCTAAGTTCATCAAACGGTTGAAACCTGAAATAGCTGAAAGTTGAAATCTTATGTATAAAATTCAATAACTTTAAGTTTAATTCAGTCACTTGGTCATTACTACATATATGAATTTTAAGTAACTTTGCATTTCCTATACGAGGTTTATTTTGGATAGCTCAAGCCGACAAGTTGTATCCGTCAGTTTGGATATAAGTGTACCAACAAGGAACTATTAGATACAGAAAGATAAGATAAGAAAACTCTTTATTAAAATCCACATTAAATAAAAAATAAAAATTAAAAGAGGAAAGAAAATCTTATGCTAGACATTTTAATTGACATTCTTAGATCACACATGACAAATTAGAGGGTGTTAAGTTCAAAAAGGCTATTTTTAGAGTTCCGTAAAACGTAAAAACGGAACCCTTATAGATTCGTCATGTCCGTCTATCCGTCCGTATGTCACAGCCACTTTTTTCCGCAACTATAAGTACTATACATACCGTTGAAACTTGGTAAGTTAGTAAGTTAATCTTAGTAAGTAAGATGTATTCTGTGTACCGGATTAAGATTTTTCGCAAAAATTTAGTAAAAAACAATACATTTTGGGGATGTCCAAAACTTAGAACTGAAACTCAAATTTTTTTCATCATACCTATACGTGTCTATGGATAGGTCTTCAAAAATGATATTGAAGTTTCTAATTATTTTTTTCTATACTGAATTAATTCCGCGAGAGTCATTTTCAAAGTGTTAAAATGTATGTCCGGGGTGGACATACATTTAACACATGTAACTTCTAAAATAAGAAAATGATAAAACTAAAAAAATATAATTTACATTACCATGAAATCTTCTACCGAAAATTGGTTTGAACTCGGTTTACGAGTAGTTAGTAGTTTTTTTAGTACGTCATAAACACACTATTATTAAAACATCGAACTACAAGAACTTATGTTACTTGCTACTTCGACTACTCTTACTACTAACACCAGGTTGGAACGAAGTTTCTTCGTATAATATAGAAGCAACACAATTTACAAAATAAAACCTAATTTTATTATTTATGGTACGATCATCTATAAATTCAGACCAATGAAAACTGTGTTGCCAGACATATTGCATGACTCTAGAAGAAGAGGCCAGTTTGTATGGGCCAACTTTTAAAATGTTTTGTATCACCTTATCTTACCTGCAAACAGCTATAAAGATTTTTGTATTTGTGTAATCATACGAACTACGTGAGTGCCGCGTTGACGACGCAAGACGACGTATCATTGTACAAAATAACGTAATTTCATACATATTTTTATTTTTACTTGCAATTAGAATAATATATGAGAGTTAAATTTGTAGTATACGTGCGCGAACAGCCAAAAAGCGACATGACTTAGCTGTTAAATGTCTAAAATTTCTGTGAAAACTCTAAACGAACAACATACATAGGGTAGGAATTCAAAATAGTTTCTTCAATATTCATAAATTTCCGACACATGTGTTGTATTAATAGAAAGAAAGTAAAAAGTATTTTTATAAGTATAATTAATATTTTTAGTTTTTTATTTCAAATCGGTTCATTTGTTTTGAATCCTATTCACTACAAACACAAAAATTCGAAAGTATATCGAATTCACTGATTATTAATCTAACAGTAACAAAAGGAAATTAAGATTAAGTACTTACTGATGATACGTAATCCCATCTTTTTTAACTTTTGGATCGTAGTTTTTGCAGTATTTTAGCACACAATTATGCATTTTAAAGACCAGCAAATACTCGTTCACTCCCGCGTGCTGAAAGCTGTGAACTGAGTCGCACTGGCCCTAAAAAAATATTTTAGGACCAATGCGGTGGTGCCACGGTCGTACGGTTGGCCTGGTCCTTACTTTATATAAGTAAATGTACTCGCAGTAGGTAGGCGGGGCGGGAGAAGCAAAAATAGTGCTGCCGTTATTAATTTATTTTTCATATTTGAGTGCCCTTTTGTGAGTTTGAAGTCGGTTATTTTAAACGTAATTTTTTTATATTTTACTTTTTAGTGTTTGTAATAAGCTATTCTGTTAACTACGATAAGGGTTTTCTATACTTCTAGATTAAATCAAGTAGCTTGCTTGTAATCTATTATCTGCAATAAAACATGATTTTATTGCTGATAATAGATTACATATGGGCTACTTTTTATCACATGAAAATAACGGGAACTAGTTTTAAGAAATAATATAATAAAATAATCAGCCTAAATTAATTTTACTTTGTCACTAGATCTAGTGAGTTTTTAATGCCTGAAGGAACATTATTTGAAGGAATTTAGGCTGATTATTTTATTACATTATCTATTGTAACTAGTTCCCGTTATTTTCATGTGATAAAAGAGATACTGAAGGGCCTCCCAACGGAGGCGTAACAGAGCCCTTAGCCCAAAGCCCAGTATCTCTTGTAGATCCTCCAGCATTTCGACGATATCGTAGGTGAAATACGCCTGTTGCCGTAAATACTTATAAATGTCACGTCCTGTCTAATCCAGCGAGTTTCGAGCTTGAACAGTCATATTTGTAGCGTTATACAAACATCTCATCACCTCGATATATCTCGCCAGTCAATTTGGCATCGCTGTAGGGATTCCAGGAATAACCAGACTTCCACCGAGTTATTCGTCATGCCTTCTCATAGCCCACAAACGCCAAGTAAAGGATCTGATTGTACTCATTGGTCTTCTATACAATTTGCGACACGGTTTAAATAGGTCTACTACTACTACTACTACTAACTACTACTTTGGATTCACATTTAAATTTGAAATAACATGTTTCCCAGGTCTACACAAATATGCCCAGGTATTGGTACGATCTGTCAATACATTTCTTCGGAAGAAATTGGGAGTGATGCCTAGTATGGCCAAATGAACAAGGCGTAATGATTCGTAGAAGAGGCTTACGTTCATTCGTCCTAAATTGAACGATTATTTTTTAATAGGTAGATAACAATAGCTCTACGCTTCCCTAAAAGCCGGGTCACACAGGGGCGGGAGCCGCGAGAAAGCGATCGCGATCCGGGACGGGAATTTTTTGTAATATTCGAATTTGTATGCAACCTGACACATAGCAAGCGGGAGCGATCCGGCGCGATGCGATTTCCCGCGCGACAAGATCGTGACGACAAACAAGAGATCGCTTCGCCATGCTTCGCGGGAAGGACGCGCGACGGACGGCCGGCGCGGGCGCTGTATTCTACGGTAGTCAGTACAAGCTGTCACACAGGACAGAGCGTTCGCGTAGCGATCGCGATCCGATCTCACGAGTTGTATTTTTTTACAACGTAAGGTCGTGAGCAATTCGATCGCTTTTGGTGTCACACCGGCTGTGTTCTCGCCATCTGCCCGCCGCGGGCTGCGGGCAGTAGCTCTGTGTGACATGGTACGGACCGCTATCGCTTTGCACTGGATCGCTATCGGATCGCTTTCTCGCGGCTCCCGCCTCTGTGTGGCCCGGCTTTTAGAGAAGCAAATACCCTTCCTGAATATATATTCTCCAGGATGTCTCTATAGGAAGAAAGGTCAAGTGTTGTATCTATAACAAACCCAAATGTTCAATTCACTGCCAAACTGCATCAGCTTAATATTTTCGTTAAAGGGATAATCTAACAGCTACCACAATTTGACCACAAAAGGGATGCGCAAACATTTTCTCCAAGACAAACTAGTACTTCGAGTAGTCATTTGAAGCTCACCTAAAGAGTTCGCAAGGGACTTTATCTACATTGATCTCACAAGATTTATCTGTCCTCACGGTGATGCTGATGCGCCCCTACTGAATTGACCATGGCCAAGAGGGAGTACAGTAGGAGCGTTGTTGTTTTGGAGAAAATCAGAAGTTCCACAGACGGTCGTAATTAATTATAAAGCGATATTTGGGAAAGACGTAGGAAAAACAAAAATCAAAATCTATGATGTTTGGTTTTTGACGCTAAGAAAACAATTGAGCTTGTCATTTTTAATATTTTGTATAATACGTACGAGAAGTATCAATTCCAAATACTTAAGATATTATACGATGTCTAATACATCGTATAGACAACAACATAAAGATGTCAAGAATGGAGGTATCCGCTAACGAAATTACTGTAAATAACTAAATGAAAAACTTCAATTTTGAACCATTAATTATTTTATTTTTTTGTCATTTATTCTAAAATAAATTTTAGTTTACATACGACCGATAATCTCTATTTATAAAAATGTTATGTTGGTTTGTGTACGCTTCAAAAACTCAAAAAGTTCTGCACTGATCGAGCTGAAATTTTACAATGATATATAATCCGCATCAAGGATTGTTTTTATCTAATTTTTGCATCACAACGTGCCATAGCAAAGCGCGGCAGGGTACAGCAGGTAGTTTCACATAAATTGCAAATCAATTCAACAAAAATATTTTGTAATTTAGCATTAAGTCTAATTTTGTTTAACTTTAACGTAAGTATCTGTTCGAAATACTAAAGTGACAATAAAACGTATACCTAATACAGCAACATAAGCTAGAATAATGAGTCCTATTGCTAATGGTATTAAGACGTCGAGCATGAGGTACTCGCTCCATGAGATCTGCGCGGCTGCGCCGAGGAGATGTCGCGAGCCTTTGTGACGTAGCACGTGCTCCGTCCACCACACGGCTTGTTCCAGTGGCGTCTCAGGCTGATCTCGCATTATCGCTTTCAACTTGATCATGTTCTCCTTGTAACTGAAAAAAGTATTAATAGAAGTAATAGATTATAGCACTTAAGAATCATGTAAATATCTAACGCTAAAGGAATTTTAAAAATTAGTCCAGTAGTTCCTGATATTAGCGCGTACAAACAAATAAGCTATTCTGCTTTATTATATTAGTGTAGATGATATCACTTTGTATATTTTTTAACGCAAATATATTTACTGTATAGTACCCAAACACAATATAATTATACAAAAATTTAACAGGAATGGGTATTGAATCCAGGACGTGTAAAACTTTATTTTCTCTTTTGTATCTTTGAAACATTTCATCAAAATACAGGTGTCAAAACTTCAATTAATATACCTACCTACATAATCCTAAGATTTTACCCGGATGAATAAATATAACCGGTTGGCGTTATTTTAACATGTTTATGACACTAGTGTTATTACCAAATTTTTGAGATTTTTTTGAAATTTTAGTTTTCAACAATAGCATGAAGATAACCATTTCAAGTCTGGTGGTTGGTAAAAATATGTTGTTTTAGAGCCTTACCTGGGATCGGTGGCTACTTTATTAACAGCTTGTATTAAATCATCAGCAGTCATAGTGTACGAATCAACAGCAACTCCGATTCCAAGTTCAACGTATTTGTCGGTGTTGTACCACTGGTCGCCCAACATTGGAATTCCTACGAGAGGAACTTCAGCGTCAATCGCTTCGTCTGTTGATTGCAAACCTCCTTGCATCACGAACAGTTTTACATTCGGGTGAACTAAAATAATACATAAAGTCAAATACAAAAAATATAAAAATCTATATTGCAGTTTGCAGGTAAGACAAGATATTATAAAACATTTTAAAAGTTGACCCATACAAACAGGCCCATTTAAGAGGCACATGTATTGCTCGTCTTGTCACTCTTTATTAAAAAAAATATTTTATGTCTAGCAAAACAATTTGTACTGGTCTGAATTTATAGAGTGATACAATAATAGTCAACTGACAAAAGCCTTTTTTTCATTTCTTTTTAATCGGACTTTTGACTTTGTAAACCAAGTATTTTTAATGTTTTCTTATTGGATAACTGTGTTATTATTACATTTGAATACATTAAAATAATAACTTTTACATACCCAAAAGATCGCGCTGAGGAAACCATTTCTGTATTTTTACATTATTTGGTATTCTCTCCAAGCTATCACCATCGAACTTCCATAAAATATCGTACGGGATTTTCTCAAACGCATCCAAAAAGGCATTCAAGAATTCTTGATCCATTTCAGATGGTCTAACATTAGTTCCCAAGCTTACATACACCACACCATGGCTTGAGTTATCCAAATACAATTTTAAATCCTGAAAATGTGATTTCAATCAATTGATAACATATATTATATATTTAGCTATTCTATATTTTCTGAGTAGTCACAGTTTTGATATAAAATTAATGAATGAAACAATTATTTTCTTTATGGTATCTAGATAAGTTTAATATCTATATAAATATTTTTATAATAAATATATTTAATTATTCTCTATATTTCTTTGGAATTGAGATTTATGAAAAAGTGCTATTTCTTTCAACTCACCTCAGGTAAAGGTTTTATGGGTTGTAAATGTAAAGCTCCCAAGTACACAGCCCCGGGTGGAACTGGACGGTTGTTGTCAAAAATAGGATGACTGTTGGCTAAAAATAGAACTATATGTTTTTGTAATTCGTGAATTGAAGGGGTGTTGGGTCCAAACCGAGCCTTCAAGAATTCGTCCGACATTTTTGTGATTCGTTGTTCGAATTGCCACATTTTGAATTCCATGTAAAGTTGTTCCAGTTTGTCTACGAAACTGAGTTTTCTAAATTTATTTCTAAACAAGTAAGGATAAAGTATAGGATGTCTCGTCGCTCCTCCAATAGCTTCATAATTATTCGGCATTCCAAAGAATGACGAGAACATTTATTTCTAAACAAGTAAGGATAAAGTATAGGATGTCTCGTCGCTCCTCCAATAGCTTCATAATTATTCGGCATTCCAAAGAATGACGAGAACATCACTGCTGGAGCTTGAAATATTTCACTGAATATCAATGGAGCATAAGTCATTGCTTCAAATATGACCAGATCAAATTTTTGATTTTTGTCTCTTATTAAGCGGTTCACTTCATGATGGTTCAAAAAACTTATACTCAGTTCAAACATTATATTATTGTCTATCATAGCTGATGGATTCGTAACTACTCCTCTTTTGGTAGATTGTTTAAAGTCTGGTGATTTAAACATTGCCAGCATCTTTTTGTATTCTTCACTTGTGTCGATTTCAATAAGATTCTTAGGAGATTCTTTTTTGTTTTTGAAGACTGGATCCGGTGTAATAACAACGACATCATGTCCTCTTTTTACTAATTCTAAAGTCACTGCTCGGAACACTACTTGATGACTTATAGACGGCGCGGGATACACTCCTAATATTCTGGCAGAATGAACTCCAGCCAGAGTTACAGATATGAATGTAAAATACACAAGAACCGGCTTCATTGTAACAACACGACAAGATATAATGAATACGTTTGATGATTTGAACCAATTTATATATTATTTTTGATTTGATAAAAGAATGACTAGTAATAAAAATTGATTATCATTATCTTAGTGTACATAAACATGTATTTATAAAAAACAATGTTTCTTCGCACACTGCAAAATAAATCTTAGTTATAGTTGTTATAAATTCAAACACAATTAGATTATCGACTGGACAACCTAATGATTTCATTATGTAACAATTACAAGACCGGAGACTACAAACTACACGTCTGAAACCACAGATGCAATTAGATAACATGCTTTTAATTTGACGTGAATATAGCATATTATACATACACAGCTATAAGATCTATTCCTTCGAAAATTTGTCGACAAACTTCCAAATGACAAGCAAAACTAAATCAAAATTTGTTATGTTAGATGTGAACTGTGACGAGTCACATTTATGATTTGGTTTTCGTTTTATCGGGAAACAAGTATCATAATTATTTGCTAAAATTTTGATCACTGCCACCACAAATGCTTGATCGGTAATGTTTCTCTTACTCACAATGATTCGAGGAAAAAATCAAGTTTCCACTAACTCAGCAGCTTTAGGTTGTGACGTCAGTTTATCGCAAAAATCGTAGCGGCAGTCCCCAGATGGACTCTGCAAAGTTTTCTTTGCAGAGTCCATCTGGGGACTGTACTTTTTAATTTAACTGGTGTGCATAATAAAGTGTCTCTGTCTGTCCGTCTAGGGACCGCAGTTTTGCCAGTTATTCTACCGACAAACGGGTTCCAGTATGAAGGAAAAAGTTTTGAACAAAACCACTGGTCAATGAGTTAAACCATTTTATTAACCCCCGACCAAAAAAAGGGGTGTTATAAGTTTGACGTCGATGTCTGTCTATCTGTCTGTGTGTGTATCGGTCTGTGGCACCGTAGAGCTCAAACGTTAATTTTATTCTAAACGTTCTTTATTTGAAAATTAATATCCGTGCGGATGTTCTTGAAAGGGCTTGAATAGTTTGACTGGCCTGGTGGCTTAGTGGGCAGTAACTCTGCCTGCGAAGCCGAGGGTCGTGGGTTCGATTCCCACTCAGTGCAAATATTTGTGTGATGAATTCAAATGTTTGCACTGTGTCTGGGTGTTTCTATGTGTAATAAGTATGTATTTAAAACTATATAAGTATTATATCAGCTATCTGGCCGCCATAGTATAAGCTATGCTTTGTTTGGGGTCAGATGGTGTTGTGTGAATTGTCCACCAATACTTATTATTTATTAATTCTTCTTAATTTCTAAGTTTTTTACAATAAGTATAAAAATATAAACATTATAAAAAAACTTAAAAACTAGGGTGCCGCCAGCAGCGGGGCAGGACCCAAGCTACCGGTGGTTAGGGCAGCAGAGAGAGGAACCTCCTGACGATGCACGCTGTGTTGAGGATGACTGCCTTCTGGATCTGGCCCTTAACCCAACCGTCTAGCGAAAGTCTCTTGAGATGTTGGTCGAGACTTTTCGCTATAAGGCCGTTTGCCGACACGACTATTGGGACTATGATCGTCGAATCAACTTCCCACATGGCAGTAACCTCATGAGCC
The DNA here is from genome assembly GCA_017562165.1 of Ectropis grisescens. Classification (NCBI taxonomy): domain Eukaryota; kingdom Metazoa; phylum Arthropoda; class Insecta; order Lepidoptera; family Geometridae; genus Ectropis; species Ectropis grisescens. Next base: position 26,305,779 of record CM029781.1, on the reverse strand, counting down.
AAGTCAAGGTACTTGCTAAGCCTGTCCTTCTCGGCTTTCACGAGGTTCTCGTCATCTGGTACGGTGATATCGACGATCACAGCCCGGCACTCGGACCGGTCTACCATCACGATATCTGGCTTATTGGCGACAATAGTCCTGTCCGTGATGATAGAGCGGTCCCAGTAGAGCAACGCACGACCATTCTCGAGAACTGGCAGAGGTGCGTACTTATAGTACGGCACCTCGGACTCGACAAGGCCGTGTCGAAGAGCAAGTTGCTGGTTGATGATCCTGGCTACATCTTATTATTTATTATTATTAATAGTAAAATACTATACATTATAAACAAATTCAAATCCAAGATGGCCGCTACCACAAAATGGTGAATTATATTATTTTGTTCACTACTACCTCAATACGGGTATCAAACGAAAGGGCTTGACTAGTAGAATACTTTGAACTATGAAAATTTCAAATCCAAGATGGCCGCTACCACAAAATGGCAAAATACATTTCTTTTTTCACAACTCCCTTAATATGGGTATCAAATGAAAGGGATTGATTAGTAGAATACTTTGCACTATGACAAATTTCAAATCCAAGATGGCCGCTACCACAAAATGGCGAATTACATTTCCTTTTTCACAATTCCCTTAATATGGGTATCAAATGAAAGGGCTTGACTAGTAGAATGTTGTACAGATAACAAATCTAAGGTAGTCGGGGTTAATCAAAATTTTTAATTTTGTTCTTGTTGTGAAAAATCTTAATGCTGTTCCTGTGAACATATAATATTTGTGTGATGAATTCAAATGTTTGCACTGTGTCTGGGTGTTTCTATGTATAAAGTGTATTTACCAAGTTATTTAATAAATATAAATATAATTCTATACATAAATTATATGTATAAAATATATATATATAATTCTATAAATAAAGTTTATTTTATTAGTAAAAAAGAACTTCTCACGGTTCACCTGGTTGGTGGGGAGCGGTGTAAAACACGTGAATCGTTGAACCAATCAGCGCACACCTCGCCTTCGTCGGGTTATTTAATTGATCAATTTACTAAAATACGTACGTTAAATAATACATTTCAACTGCCATTTGTTATTTTCCGAAAGTTTCATCAACTACTTAGTGAATTGATTAACTAACGTTTCTTGTTATTTTCCGGTGACATATAGGTACATACTTACGTAAATCCTGATGCTCTATTTTACCACTGTGACAACTGATACGATAAAATAAAATAAATAAAAAATAAAATAAAAATTTATTTCAATAACATAGATCTTAACTATACAATATTTTCTTACAGCTATACACAGGTATATTAATTTTATCAGCCTGAACTAGGTAGAACCTGTGTTTCAGGCGCGAAAATTGCCTATTTTAACTAAGAGTTACATTATCGAAGATAATAAAACTAAACAATAAAATCGGTAAATATATGAACTACTTTGCTTATTAAAAAGATAGGTATGAAATTTCTTTACTATTTTATAACTAATATCAAATGTTCAGTTTCCTCATATGACAGTGTTAGCAAATATTCACAGACAGTTTGTTTACAGTTATAAACATTTTGGTCGTAAATAGATAGCAATCTATTTAGTCGGTTGTATAGTATTGGACCAAGAAATATGAAAAATCTGCTTGTGAAAGCATGTTTTGTCTGTGCCAGTGAGCTACATACGATATCCTTACGTCTCTTGTTAGTAACCTCAGTGCAGTAGGAAAGATTTTTGTGCTGTTTTAGTGTCGTGTTCAAAATAAATAGTTGTCTTACTGATAGAATGTTGCAGGCTTTATAGAGCAGTTTCGTAGGGAAGAGAAATGGACGAAATGTTGCGACCTTCAGAATGGCTCTTTGTGCTCTTTCTACAGAAAGCATTAATGTCTTAGTAGCACCTCCCCATGATGTGATACAGTATGTAATTATTGATTGACACAGAGCTTTATACACTTGCTTTATTAATTTAGTATCTACGATATACCGTAATATTTTGAACACATAAATCAACTTACGAAGTCTGTTTACTAGGTTTTTGATGTGTAGCCGAAAGGACAGTGTGTCATCAATAAAAACACCTAAATATTTGATGTCATTTGCTCTTTCTATGGTTGGGCAGTTGTCTAGACAGGCTGTAGGATTTGTGCACGTGTGTGCATATAGATGCTGGTTAGTTGTAGATTGCTTAGATTTACGCATAGAAAAGTAAATGTATTTTGTTTTATCCGCGTTTAGTGTTAGTAGATTATTTGTTAGCCAATTATTTAACTTATCAAAACCTCGCTGAGCAAATTCGTGCAGCTCTATCTTGTTTGGGGCAGAAAATAAAATTGCAGTGTCATCAGCATATGACAGTAATTTGCCATGTTCCAGATTTAAACTGCAAAGATCGTTTATATAAACCAAAAAAGGGTAGAACTGAGGGTCCCGCCTTGAGGAATTCCGAAATTAGTGCTTTTCTGTTCATCGCTGACAACGTTGCCTATTCTAACACATTGGGTACGGTCGCTTATGTAGTCTGTGAAAAGTTTAAGCTGAATTCCCCTTACGCCTATTGCTTCTAGCTTTTGTAGTAAGGAAGGTACACTGTATCATAGGCCTTGGCCAAATCTAGGAATATACATAATGTCTGGTTACCCTTATCGAGCTCTTGGGCTACATAGTCTGTCAGTTGGTGTACCGCATCTGCTGTTGATAGCTTCGATCTAAAACCAAATTGCTTGTTCGATAAAATATCGTTATTTTCTAGATACTTTATAAGGCGGGTGTTGATAATTTTTCAAGGATTTTGACAACGAGGATAGAAATGATATAGGCCTGTAGTTTGTTACTTGTTCTTTACTACCCGATTTATAAATTGGTATGACTACAGCCTTTTTAAGACACTTAGGGAAGATACCGTTAGTAAGACACTGTGAAAAAATATGTGCTAAAGGCGGTACAAGTATATGTTTGAATTTTTTCAGAAATCTATTGGAGATATTATGCCACCCAACGGCACAGTTATCTTTAACCCAAGGATGATACGTTCTACCTCTTTTTCGTCGGTATCTAGCATTACAAATGACTGTACTCGTGGTTGAGAATAAAATTGGTTTTGTGAGATATATTGTTGCGTCTGAAGTTTTTCAGCGAGATTTTTCCCAACATTGATAAAAAATTATTGGCTTTGTTTGCTGAAAGAGCTGGGGAGTCTTCTGTCAGGAGAAGTTTCAAGTTTGAGTCTGATTGTTTCGTCGTGAAAGTGACCTTTTTATGTGATCCCATATGCGTTTACTGTTATTACCGGCTTTTGCTAATTGTTCCCTGTCATAGTTAATTTTAGTTTTTTAATAGATCATTGCAAAAGTTTCGATATCTTTTGTATGTGGTTTGCAGTATATGGTTGTCTAGAGAGGATTTTGCTTTTAGATGCAATTTATCTCTGTGTCGGATACATCGCACTAGGCCAGGCGTAATCCATGGCTTAATATTATTGTATTTCCTGTTTGCTGCTTTGACTCTAGTATTTTATTTATTGCTCGCTGTATGTTTTCAATTAGGTATGACAAGGAGGCGCTAACGTCAGCACAGTTGTAAACTGGGTCGTAGTCAATATTGCATAGATCACGTTCGAGTGTAGTATAGTCAATTATGCTTTTCATTTGAGGGCAGTATTGTTTTGGTTTATTGATATTCAAGGTTGTTAATACAGCATTATGATCTGTGATTGTCGAGTTAGTTACAAATACACGTGATGGTGAGCTGGTTTTTAAAATAACGTGATCTAGGCAAGATCCACTCTGATGAGTCGGCAAAGTGTGGGCTGGGAGTAATCCATGGAATGAGCAAAGATCTAGGTAATCATGTGCAGTGGTGTCGTTACAATCTGGATGAATATTTATATTTTGTCACCTGTTAGTATTATGTTCTTAAATGCTGACAATGTTTGAAACTGTTTACCCAGCGAATGATAAAACCTTCGAGATTTTTAAAGGAAGGTGATCGGTATACTGCCATTATTGCTGTTGTTGTTTCGATTTTAATAATTAGGCAGTTACAGTCATTTAAGCCTGGTTCCTCAACTGTGATATTTAGGGCCGATTTTACATAGACTACTACCCGTCGTTTTGATTATGGGTCATATTACTATAGTACGTAGTGTACCCTTGTATTATAGGTAAATTTCTATCACGAGTTGCCAGCCAGCATTCTGTTAAAACAATCACATCACAACTTATTCTCAGTCTATGTAGGAAAACGAGGAAACTGTTTATATTTTTATATATACTACGAATGTTTTGTGTTAGTATCGTTAATGAGTTAGTGGAATTTTGATAATATTGTATGCAGCTCTCCACGTCGCACACCTTAGATTCTGATATATTAGTCTGGTCTATGTCGTTAAACAAATTGATTTCCATAAAATAAGTTAATTCAAAGGGGTATAAATGCTAATGTAAACTAAGTGATGTGGCGCTCTTAGACGCCTTCATAATCTATTGAGTTTATGTACCTGTTTTCGGCCGTTTTCTTAGCTGGGCAATCGGTGTCGCCTGTTTTGTGCGCGTTTGGTTTTTTAAATCGAGTACAGGTGGCACACTTCGGTGTTTGCGCTTTATTTGGGCACTCATTCATTGCGTGACCTACTTGTGCGCAGTGTCCACAGGTGGGCGTGGGCTCTCTGCACGTTTTAGCTGCATGTCCGTATTGTTGGCATTTGTAGCATCTCGTTACTAGCGTGAAATCTCTAACAGGGCAGGATGTCCAGTTCATAAATACTCGTTCCTGCGTGAGGAGGGCTTTACGAACTGCTGCTGATACTTCAATTATGTAGTTACAGGTCTGAGCGTCCTTTTTGCCTGATTTGTGGCTTAGCTTGATGGTCTTTAAAATGAGTCGCGATCCATCGCCATTTTTTCTGTTAAATTTTGCTCAAAAATGCAGGTAAAACTTCACTTTCTGTCATGTTGGTTGGTACTCCTAGAACTGTAATACGTGGTCTACGTTTGTATGCCTCATCCAAAGTTAAGCCTGAAGAGTTTAGCTGTACAGATTGCTTCAATTTTTGTAGGTCTTCTTTATTTTCTGTGCTGATAATGACCCCTCCATTTTTGGTCTTAAGTAGGCTCCGAACTTGCAGCTTCATTTGTTCAGGGCGTATTATTTTCTGCACAATGCTTTTGGTTTCGTCGCTGGATTTCTTGTCATTGGGGTATATAGCTACGGAGTTCAGAGAATTTGGGCGGATAAAGTTATTAGCTCCTGTTTTACCACACTAGCAAAGGACACATTTTGGTTCGTTGAATTATTGGTATTGGTCTCCTGTATGGTATTTTTAATTCCCGTTAGGCACTCTTGCAGGTTACATTTATTATTGAGGTCTTTGATGGCTTGTTGAGCTTGTATGGCCTTTTGCTTCAGTGACTGGTATAATATATAGCCATTTGTGAAGAAGCACTTCCGATTTTGCGGCAAAGATTCGCCACACGTAGCTTCTGCTCTGAATTCAATTTGCCATCCGATGTTATTGAGCATATTTCATTCAAGGTCTGGTCAACGGTCGTGATCCATTTCTGAATCTCACTTGTAGGCGCCAAATCACATACAATTTGGTTCGGATCTTGAGGTGTTTGCACGGTTTTTGTGGAGTCACAGGCGGCGGGCTATGCCGCATTAGGGTACTTCGGTCAAATGTAAATCTTTGTACCGATTATCCTGAAATGTTTTTTCTTTAAACTAAGTATAATCACAAAGGCGCACTATTCATCTTCCTACGTAACTTCTTATCGAGGTCAAACAATAATTATTTTAACGGAATTATTAAATACTTCAAGCACACGTCCGTACGTGACGAACGCATGTAGATATATTCCATGAAATAATATGTACAATTCCAACGATAAAAATAATATGTACAATTTAAATGATTTCCTTTGATTTACGCAGTCATCGTAATTTTGAAAAGACTAAGATCATCTTCTTTACCCGACTGCAAGAAGGTTTATTATATTAAGTACCTGGGTGACCGCGGCGGTGAAGAACGCGGCCGGTTGGATTGGTTGGACTGAGCTAATATACTGTCGCGCGCTGTCGCGCAATTTACCATCGCATTCTAATCTTTATGCAACAGTTTTTCGTTGTCTAAAAACGCGCATAAAACGGCGTTTTTGTATACATAATTTCATATACATAATTTTACGAAACCCCTTGTATACATAATTTCATGAAAATCGTTCGAGCCGTTTCCGAGATTAAGATTCTATATATATATATATATGTATACTTACAAGAATTGCTCGTTTAAAGGTATAAGATAGATAGATAGATAGATTAACTCTTTATTGCACTTAATATAAAAACAAACAAAAGTTCCTTACAACAAACAAAATAAAGTAGCAATTGGCGACCTTATCACTAAAAGCGATCTCTTCCAGGCAACCATAGGAAGATAAGATTATAACTGTACTGAAATTATTATTTCACAATATTGTGAACATTAGACATTCTTATTGATAGCGTAATCTGTTTGAATCATTATATCTCCCATTTTTTTATCAATGTAATTGTTGCCGTAATATTTAAGCAGGTTTTAAAATGGCAAGCTGTATATCTGTAATAGTTCATTTAAATATATTATGTAAAGGAAAGGGAAATAATTAAATTTTTACTTGGACAAGATGTGCCTAATAATTAATAATTAATTTAAAAAACGTTGTTAAAAATAAACATTTCTAGAACAACTGTAATGTTTTTGGAAAGAGTATTATTATACGAATAGTTACTTTTACGAAAAGTTATATTTGGCAACATTTTTTGTTAAACATTAGTGAACCCACAGAGTGAACCGGATGATTGTGTTGTTACTTTCAATTGCTATTTTAATGTGAAAACTAACGTAGTTTTTACAAATTTTAATGAATACACGTGTAGATATTTTGTTTTTCATAGTATTTTTATGAATGACGAAGTTGTCTTTTTAGAGACTTGTAATTTTAGAAATTTGTCGTGTTCGAAAGTTGTTAAGGGAATTGTCGTTAGAAGTTGTCGTTTTAGGAAATTGTGGTAAAAACAGTTGTTGTTCTCAGCCTGAGAGGTCTATTTTAAATATATATTTGTTGAAACTGTTAGTGTCGTGTGCCACCCCGCGCATTGTTCTTATCACACTTATACTTATATTAAAAAGTGCAAAACTAGTTACATTCGTAATTGAATTATGTAAGTGTTTGTTATCACGGTTCTCTGTAACAGAGGATATTAATGAAATTTAATAAACGCAGTATGTACCATAGTATATATATAAAACTCAAAGGTGACTGACTGACTGACTGACTGACTGACTGACATAGTGATCTATCAACGCACAGCCCAAACCACTGGAGGATCAGGCTGAAATTTGGCACACAAGTAGATTTTATGACGTAGGCATCCGCTAAGAAAGGATTTTGAAAATTCTACCCCAAGGGGATGAAAATAGGGATGAACGGTTGTATGAAACTTTTTATTCCTTGGGCATATTTGCATGAAATTTCATATAAATTGAGTTCGGCTAAAATCATGAGGTACGTATTACAGCGTTTATCGAAATTCAACCCTCAAAGGGGTGAAATAAGGGATGAAAGTTTGTATAGAAACGTTTTATTCTTGGGCATATTTGCATGAAATTTCATATAAATAGAGTTTGGCTAAAATCATAAGGTAAGTATTAAAGCGTTTATCGAAATTCAACCGTCAAAGGGGTGAAATAAGGGATGAAAGTTTGTATAGAAACTTTTTTATTTCTTGGGCATATTTACACCAAATTTCGTAGGTATTTAGTGTGGCCAAAATAATGAGTTATGGATCACATTTTTTCAAAATTCAACCTGTAAAACGGGTTAAATAAGGGATGAATGTTTTATAAATATCAACGAACCGGACAAACCCTTAGGACATACTTAATTTTTTTCACACACGTATTCTTTTTATGACGTAGGCATCGACCAAGGAAGATTTTCAAAATTCAACTCCTAAAGTCTGAAACTTTTATTCCCTGGACAGTTTTGTATAATATTTCGTATTAATTGAGCTCGGCTAAAACTATGAGGTACATATCACAGCGTTTATCAAAATTCAAGGCTCAAGGGGTGAAATTAGGGAGGAATGTTTGTGTGAATATTTTATTCCTTGGACATATTTGAATGAAATTTCGTATAAATTGAGTACGGCTAATATGTATAATGAGTTATGTGTTTCAGTGTTTTTTAATGCAGCGTCTAATGGAGTAAAATAAGGGAAGAAAGTTAGTGTGAACATTTTTATTTCTTGCGACATATTTGCTTTAAACTTTGTAGGATATGAGTACGGGAAAATAATGAGCTATGTAATTTTAACAGAGTTTTCCTAAATTTTATCCCGAACCATGGGGATGAAAATATTATATTAATGCACAGAAGATACTTATATTTTTCCACATGTGTTTATTTTATGAAGCAAGCAAGAAAGAAGGATATTTTCAAATTTATACTACGTAATAGTGGATAAATTTTTGTACGAACTTTATACTCCTTGGACATGTTCTAAAGACTATAACGAAGAGCTTTGACGGATTACTTTTTGTTATAACAACGTCTAGGCTGAGCAAGGCGTTCACAGACTAAGTAGAGAAATACTCTAAGGCATTGCTTGAATGGATTTTTCATGATGATTACAACGCTGGTATATACAAATTGAGACTGAATCGGTTTCTTCTAGGATATCAAGCTCTACCGTAGACCGCATCATCACTTAACTTCAGGCGACATTGCGGTTAAGAGTAAACCTATAGCAGTTAAAACATTTATTTGCATGAAAATTAAATTAATTAACTATGGCAAAAATAATGAGCGTATTAGTTTTCCAAAATTCAACCCCTGAGTTGGTAAAATAGGGAATTAAAAATACATATTAACGCACAAGCTTAAGGGTAGGCCTATTATAGACGAGCATTATTTATGTTATTATTTGACGCACACGCTGTGCGCTATCCAAGTAGGAATCTAAAATAACAAATAACTTACTGAACGCGAGCGAAGCCGCGGGTTAATGCTAGTATATATATATACATAGTATATATTACGATAGAATAGATAAATGTTATATTTATTACACGTATGCTAGCCTTTTTTCCCGTTAAAGTTAGTATCTGTTGTTTTTGTCAGCTGGTCTGATCTAAATTTAGTCGTGGTTCAATGACCTGGCAGCAAATCAGAATTTGCCAGTTCATTCGTTGATTTTATAGACCTGGGTAAGTTTTTATAATCTAAACAAAATTACCGCATTGATATGTGTTCCAAAATGTGGCTTCTCATGATGAATATTATTATGACGGAATATGATTCATAATTTACCAAGCGTCTTTTTATCAGAACTGATACGATAACCTGACAGCAAATCATTTAGTTTATGATAATCACGGGCCTTACAATGAATGTTTAAACCTATTTATTATACTTGGTTAAGCAGACTATCACATATATCATCATCATCATCAGCCGCACGTCCACTGCTGAACATAGGCCTCTCTCCTAGATTTCCACAACGAACGGTCCTGCGCAACCTGCAACCAGCGAGCGGTTTCCAGCGATCTTTGTGAGGTCATTTGTCCATCTAGTGGGAGGCCATTCAACGCTGTGACTTCCGGTTCGTGCCTGAACCTTTCTTCCCCATCGGTTGTCAGTTCTGCAAGCGATGTGGCCTGCCCATTGCCACTTCAGCTTGCTTATTCTTTGAGCTATGTCGGCAACTTTCGTTCTTTTGCGAATATCCTCATTACGGGGTCTGTAGCGCAAAGAGACTCCAAGCATAGCTCTCTCCGTAGCTCGCTGTGCGACTGTGAGGTTCGGTATGACGCCCACAGTTAAGGACCACGTCTCAGTTGCATAAGCCATTACTGGCAACACACAATGATTATCACATGTATGATAAACATTAATTCAAATAAGTTATAATAATATGAGTCAAAAGAGTAGTTACGGTTCTACTAATCCTAATAATATTATAAAAGTCAAAATTTGGATGCTTGTTACTCAATGACGTTGAAACGGCTAAACAAATCGAGTCGAAATTTTAAATTAGCTTAAATTATATAGTTATTTAGACAAAATACAGAAAGAAGAGAGAAAAAGTCGGGGCATCTGATACGACACGACAACTTCATTAGAACAATAATAATGGAAGGTAAATTAGAAGGGAGGAGGAAGAGAGGTAAACCTAGGGAGAAGTTACATGAACCAAATGAAGGAGAAGATAAATGTAGTGTCGTATCAGGAAGTCAAGGAGAAGGCGGAGTGTAGAAGTACGTAGAAGGAACTCCACCGCCAATAGCGTCGCTCTTAAATTATGCATGAGACTAAAATAGTTCATACACTACTTTTTATCATATGAAAATAACGGGAACGAGAATTATAAGGGTAAAACTGCAGGGAGGTACTAGTTAGATACTTTATATTAATAGTCAGAAAAGGTTGGTGATGTATAAGTACAATAAATAACAAAAATTCTTAGCATCTTAAAAAAAAAACATCTGATATTTATTCTATTCTCTTGCGTTGTGTTTTTATATTATAATTGACTACAGGCCCGTGAACAAAAAGTAACACAACACTCTATACCATCTATGGATATGGTGTCTCTATCTACTAAAACCTTCATGAGGTTTCAATTCTGCCGCTGATGGTAGGAACACGGAATCGCTCTCGGATTACTCCGCCTGGGTCTTCTATTTCCGACTTCAAACGATTTAATACGCAACTTCGATCGAAAATCTATGATTATATAGATACTTACACAAAACTATAAAAATTACATGCAGTAGAAAAACCCACATATCATATTATCAGTAAAAACGAAGATATAGATGTTATAGAATTCTAAACCACCAAAAATCTAAGTGCTTGTTATATTCTTTTCAGTTTATATAGTATGTAAGTAAGTAAAGTTTGGCTAACGAAAGTAGATACTGGAATTTTTTGCAAACTTTTTACATGACAACACTTAAGTGTTTGCCATCAAGTATCAACAAGTATTTGCCATCGAGTATTTGCCCTACAAATTGTGATATTTTAAACAGAAAGTACTTAGGGGCACTTGATTCCAAAAAGGCATTTTTAAAACAAATTGATTTAAACATTATTTGAAATAAGTTTAAAAATTCGTTCGTGTTCCAAAATTGTATTCATCAAAAATATGTACGATGTACATGTTGGCGATCATTTCAAGAGCAACACTAAGCCTAGTAAATAGATTAATTAATTACGCTATTTAATAGAGAAAAGCTTATTCAATTTCATTTTTAAGAAATTAATTTTCGACGATAATCAGAAACATTTGGTAGAATCAGAATCAGTGTATGGTATGGTTTTTGATGTTTTGTAGTGGCTGGCTCGTGTTTATTTTTGGCGAGAATTTCAGTTTAGGGATGCCATGCTGATATATTTTAAATTTGCCTCGCTTTGTCAGTACCAACTTTCGTTAGCCAGACTCTACGTAGTTTGGTTCACATTTTATGCAGTCGGGTTTTTTGAGTTTTTAAATTATATTTATTTTATTAGCATTTTGCATGAGTCATGTCTCTAATTTACAAAAATTCTTATGTCGATTACTTTTGATTATTTTAAAAGACAGAAACACAAGAACTAATATGTAAAGGTGGTGATCTTTGACTCTTAAATACCAAATTAACTACACGTCAATTAATTGCCATTTTCAAGTATATTCTAACAGGCGACTGGCAATTACAAAGACTTACCTACACGAAAATCAACTGTTACACAAAGCGTATATTTACACCCACGGCATTTTTGGTCGACACTTAACGTACTAAAAATATGAGTTTTGCACAACAATTTTATATTCTACTGTTTTTAAATACGCTGAGGGCTTGTAATAGTATTTTAAGCTATTTCTTTCTTTGAATGACGGACCTTGTCTGGCTAAGCTATTCTTACTGTTTCGTATTTACATTTCTAAAAAAAAAATACTAGATTTTTTTTGCCGCAATTTTAATTTGTCTAAGGTAAAAGTTGCACCTACATAATGTACATTCTTATTACAACGTCGCATCTAATAGTAAAAACTGTATGTTAATGTCAAATTAAACATCAATATTAATTTTTGTTAACACTTTTCCTTTGCATTTCAAACTTGTCATGACCGTTCGAATTAAAAATTATAATAGGTAGTTATAATATGTTATTTATTATTCATATTATCTTTCGCCGTAACATAATAAGTAAAAGTATAATATTATAATCAATATTGATTTATTAATCTATCAAAATAGAGATAAAAAAATTCACGTGATGAACACGCACTTTTTCGTGAACACACTTACGAAATTATAAGCATATCTGTTAATGATAATATTAATACAGTGGTAAATTTATCATAAAAGTATAAAAGTATATAGTAGATAGATTCCATATTCATTTTAGTTTCTAAATTTCAAAATGGTGCGTTTATTAGCAGTTTTTATACTGGTTTGTACTTTACTTAATGTTAAATGTGCAAGAATATTAGGGGTGTACCCAACACCATCAATAAGTCATCAAGTAGTATTCAGAGCTTTGACACTAGAATTAGTAAAGAGAGGGCATGAAGTGGTTGTAATAACACCCGATCCAGTGTATAAAAATAAAGAATCTCCAGATAACTTAACTGAAATCGATGTAAGTGATTCGTACAAATTTATGTTAGCACAAATGAAAGAGAATAATGGTCCAGAACTGAAACGAGGAGTCATTATGGGTTCTGATTTAATAACATCCATGAATACAAATATGATGGAACTTATGCAGAATATATTTAATTTTGATGATGTCAAAAAACTTATCAAAGACCAAAATCAGAAGTTTGATTTAATTATAATGGAAGGATTAAGTTATACTGGACTAATATTCGGCGAAATATATGACGCCCCGGTAATATTATTTTCTTCATTATATGGAACATCTACCAATTATGAGACAGTAGGAGCTGTATCAAGACACCCTGTGATGCATCCTCATATGTTCAGAAGTAATTTTCAAATCGGATTCGTTAATAAGATTAAACAGATTTATGACGAATATACCTTTTGGAAGTTTGATCAAAGAAACGAAAAAAGCGATAATACATTTTTGAAGTCTCAATTTGGAGATGATGTGAAGTCTATATCTGAATTAAAGAAGCGAGTTGTTCTTCTGTTTGCAAATAGTCATCCCATCTTTGACGGCAACCGTCCTGTGCCTCCCGGTACTGTCTACTTGGGAGCGATGCATTTACAACCCAAGAAAGAATTACCACAGGTAAAACACAAATATTATCATTTAATCTGTATTGATCCATAATATTTAACCTAACTAAATTAAAATTAAAGTGTATGTGTTATCTATCGTAAAATCGTACATTTATGCATCTCACAGCATGCTTAATTGTCAAGAAATACAATTCCATAACTTACACATGTAAATAATCAGATTTTGTGGTTTTCAGGATTTGAAGTCATATTTAGATAGTTCAAGTCGAGGAGTTGTGTACGTCAGTTTGGGTACCAATGTAAGAACATCTTTAATGCACAAAGAATTATTAGACACGTTCCTAGATGCATTTGAAAGGATACCATTTGACATCTTATGGAAGTTTGATGACGATAATTTGTATAGGTTACCAAATAATGTGAAGATTCAGAAATGGTTTCCACAGCGTGATCTATTGGGTGCGTAAGAAAAGATATGGGTTATTATCAGCTAAACGATGCTATTTTTATGTTATCTTAATCAGTAAATGTGTTGTCTTAGGTCATCCAAAAATAAAATTGTTCGTGATGCAAGGAGGTTTGCAATCAACAGACGAGGCAATTGACGCAGAAGTACCTCTCGTTGGAATACCATTTTTTGGGTGATCAGTGGTACAACGTAAATAAATATGTTGAGTTTGGGGTCGGAGTAGCTCTTGATTCTTATACCATGACATCAGATGATTTGGTGAAAGCGGTGAATACTGTGGCCAATGATCCCAGGTGAGGAAGTTTTAATGTTTATATAATTAAATATTTGTTGTAAGAACTGACGGAATTAACCTGAAAGAGAGACGATCTTCTTAGCATTCCATGGATTCACCGTGCGGGTGCCGGGTCCATCGTGTGGCAGAGAGAGAAAAACTCGAGTAGTTCCCGAGACTTGTGACTCGAGCGTAGGTTTAAGGGGCCCCTTTCTGACGTACATCAGCACTCACCTTCACCACTCGCTTTTCTCTCCCTGCCTAGCCAAATCTGATATGAGCCTACTAGTGCAGCTTTAGATATTCGTTCTAGTATAGAACTTACTGCACTTCTGGATAAGCCAAGGTCTTTCAGTAGGTTATAGAGAGATTTTGCTGGTATACCTCTCGCTCCCACTTCTACAGCGTATAAACTAACTACATAGCCGTTTTTTGTTAATTCGTTTAGGAGGTCGTAATACTTATTTTGTTTCATCGCGTGGTCTTTAGGTATATTAGTTTCCCACGGTACGGTAAGTTCTACAAGGACTATGCGTTTCGTAGCTCTAGAAAAAGGAAAATGTCCGGTCTGGATGACGAAACACCCACATCCTCTGGGATTTTGTAGTGCTTTTCATACGTGTCCATTAAAATAGTCCAATCAGGTGCTGTACCCAGGATTGAGTAAGGCTTGTTCCTGGAGTTTGAAGTTGAGCCTGCTTTTACAAAGTTAATTTGTCTTTTGTTTGTCGTCAATCCCTTTTGGGCTCTAGCTACTGAAAGGCTCATGGCTTCACGTATGATTTCAAGTACTCTGTCATGACGCCGTGAGTAATGACCCCCATTAAGGAGCACCTTGCATCCCACCAATATGTGCCTTGCTGTACATATCGCCTCTCCACAAGTATAGCAACATTTTTCAGAGGCTTTTCCCCACCTTACCAAGTTACTCTGGTCAGGGAGGGTCATTTGGAATGCATTTAGATAAAATTTTAATAAGGCAGGAGACCAGTCATAGATCAAGGTGCGCCACTTTAGAGCTAATGGGATACAGAACTCACCTATGGTTAACCACCATTATAAATTGTAATTTCCATCCCGAAAACATACAGAGTTCTTAAGAAAATAGCCTTTTTATCAGTTCTACGTCGACGAAGTCGTAGGCAGATACTTTATATAACTTTGGATGATGAATTCAACAGTGTCAATTAATCTTATTAAGCAACTAATGGGTGGGTACTATACAGATTTTGTTGTCATAAACGTCTAATAGATGATAGTATTGATAATTATTTTGTAACACATTTGCTCGTAAAGGGTCTCTTATTTCACCAATTTCAATATTGTTATGTATCTCATTACGTACTTATGTGTTAATGTTAATGTATTATTGTAAACGCACGGTTTATCAAAATGCTCTATCTAAAACGAACGGTAATTTTTATAATCTTTTCAAAGAGTTTTTATGTCAAAGAAGTTGTTAACATTTTATGTATAAAATTAACTTTCGGAGATAATTAAATAAACATTCAACACTAAAAATTTTGACCATAACTACAACATTACAATAACTGTAACGAAACACAAAAATATGAATTTACTTTATTAGTACGAGTAATACTGGTTGGTTTTGTACCTTTGCTTTAAAAAAAAGCGCTGTCGCGCGCACCGCAAATTTTGTTTTAAAATAAAGTGTGACAAGACGGTCAGGACATGTGCCTGATGGTAAGCAACATGCCTGATACATAACACCACAGTGACACGCAGCTATTGGAACATGAAGAGTCCAAATCATTACCTAGCACTGCACTGCGCTTGTCACCCAGAGATCTAAGATCTTATATCTCTAAGCCCTGTAATTTCTCTGGAAACATTGCCCTTCAAACACAGTAATGTTTGCACATTACTGCTTGGCGGTCGAATAACTGGCAAAGGTGTGGTACTTCCCCAGGCGGACTGTGCCAAGAGTCCTACCACTACAAAAAAAAAGAACAAATTTGTGAACAAGTAAAATTTATTCCGCGCGTTTTTTTTCGCTGTATTGTGTTTAGTTGAAAATGTCGTCAGAACGTTATAAAACGTCGTATGACTTGCATGCGGTAAGTTAATAATTACAACCTCTGCATTCTTGTAGCTCTCGCCTACGGCTCAAGCTAGCAATATCGTCTCGGCTGTAATTATCAACTTACCGCACTTATATCATAATGTACTATTGCAATACTTTATTATACTATTTGGATGCTTCTGTTTTAGATACAAGGAGAACATGACTAAGCTGAAGGCGATAATGCGCGACCAGCCCGAGCTGCCGATGGCACGCGCCGTGTGGTGGACAGAACATGTACTACGACATAAACATTCTCGGCATCTCCTAGGCGCAGCAGCACAAACCTCCTGGACTGAATATCTCATGCTTGACATTCTTATACCGTTAGCAATAGGGCTTATTGCAATAATTTCAATTATAATAATAATTATTATTTATACTGTTAAAGCTGTTCAAAATATTATTAGCGTTAATGTTAAAGTAAAGAAATCATGATCATTATGTGCCTAGTCAAATTTTTTTTTTTGTAAAAAGTAAGCTCAATTTAAGATTATACTCGTAAGTAAAAATCATTGCAGTGTTTTGTTCTAGCTATAGTTTACTGTAGATTATTTAGATAGGCAGGTTTAATAAAAGTAACCTGGAATGAAGTTAACAAAGCCCAAGGAAAAATCATGAAAAAACATGACTACGATTTTTTTTTATGAAATAAAGAGTGATGAGACGATCATGACATGTGCCTGATGGTAAGCAACATGCCTGACACATAACAGCACAGTGACACGCAGCTATTGGAACATGAAGAGTCCAAATCATTACCTCTAACACTGCACTGCGCTCGTCACCCAGAGATCGAAGATCTTATATCTCTAAGCCCTGTAATTTCTCTGGAAACATTTCCCTTCAAACCGGAACACAGTAATGTTTGCACATTACTGCTTGGCGGTAGAATAATTGTCATAGCTTGTAGTACCAAATAATTTGAGGGAAAGTGGAACGTTTCGTAGCAGTTTTCTGGGCTTAAAGTACTTTTAGCAGAAGAATAAGACATAACGTTGTAAATGTTGTAAAATGTAATTCATAATTTGTACACCATACGAACGCACACACACACACTGATACTCATACGGATTTGGTGCTCAATGAGATAAGTTTATAATTATGTATAGGAAAACTCTTTATTAAAAACCACAACAAAAATACAAATTACAAAAGAACTTAAGAACTATTATTATAAACTTAAGGCCAGGTATTTCTGTCAAAGTAGGCATTAAACGCTGTCTTGTTCTCGCGACCGTTCTCATGCGCCGTTCTGTGCGGAATCGGTGCCACAGTGCATAAATAAATAACACTAAAATATTGACTTAGTTGAACAATGAAATTGAAACTCATTTTTGTTCAAGATTTGTTTATAATAGTGAAAAGAGTTTTGTTGCTATATAAACCCAGAAATATTGATCTATACTCGTAGATATACTAAAATAACCCTTTTATTTATTTAAGACGCTATAAGTTGAGAAAAGCTCTTTCAATTTCATTCATCTTTTTAAAATGTTTCCTAATACTCAATAGGTTTGTCAAAAATTAAAAGAATTGAGTAGAAACTTAAAGGCCAGTAAAAATAGACGGTGTTTTGGTCAACTTTGCACTAAATTTCTGATCGATTTTTTTATATAAAATAACAAAATGCTCACAGATCCAGGCGGGGCTTTAAATGCCAATTGAAAAAACTGTTTATTCCGATATTTCGGAAACTATGCACTTTATTTAAACTTTTTCATACGGTTCATATTTGGCTTACAAAAAATATTACCATATTTCTGAATTTTGCCGTAAGCTGAAATGGTTATTATCTATTCGTTTTTACCGTAACGCTCACGCCCTCTTTTTCCTGTATAAAATTTTGTTCAACCCCACTACTCCCCTATTTATATCTGAGAAAATATAGTAAATATAGGTTTTATTTTGTTAAGCCCAACTCCCGTCCTCTCCACTCCACGCGCGTCCATAAACTTAGGTTTCCCTCTTCTACTCATGCAAACCTTACCTTTACCAAATCATTCACAGTACAAGTTGTTTTGCTGTGAAATGATCTTCCTTTTACATAAATACACGGGTAACTCACGTTTAATGTAGTCAGTCCAGTCCGACTCAAGTTTCAAAGTGCTAAACGAGCTGCGAACCCGCGCGCGCACTCTCCTTGAAAAAGATCGCCGGACGCGATCGAAACTTGAGTCGGACTGGACTGACTACATTAAACGTGAGTTACCCGTGTATTTATGTAAAATGTGTAATAACCACGTTAGTTTTCATACTAAAAATGATCTTCCTCTCACTATGAGACAAACTAAGTTTCTTCCCATTTTCAAAAATCTTGTTTACCAGCATTCAATTACCTCTTCTTGATTGGTACGCTTATTTAATTCATTTGACATTTTTACTTCATCGTTACATTCATTTATTTATTTATTTTATAGCCCATGTATGTATGTTTTTTTAAATTTTATGTACCTATGTGTATTGTATTATATGTATTTATCTTAGTAATTACCTAAGCTGTGTCAATTTGTTTATAACTATTATATATTGTTTATGTATTTTGGCTTTATGTATGTTTATTGAATTACACCACCTACGGTACATGATTTCTACAACTGTTATTCCATTCAAAAGTTGCCTGGAAGAAATCACTATAAGCTAAATTTAATTTTAAAATAACGAAGTCAGTTTTGTTTTTTAGCGTCAGCGGGTTATTATAACCTTTGCCAGTTATTCTACCGCCAAGCAGTAATGTGCAAACATTACTGTGTTCCGGTTTGAAGGGCAATGTTTCCAGAGAAATTACAGGGCTTAGAGATATCAGATCTTAGATCTCTGGGTGACGAGCGCAGTGCAGTGCTAGGTAATGATTTGGACTCTTCATGTTCCAATAGCTGCGTGTCACTGTGCTGTTATGTGTCAGGCATGTTGCTTACCATCAGGCACATGTCCGGATCGTCTCGTCACCATTTATTAAAAAAAAAAAATCTTTGCTGAGCGAATTTGAAAACACGAGTACTATCAGTTATTTGACACTAAGAGACAGATTGTACAACGCCAATATCGTATTGACATTCAAAATTTAAAAAAAAATAACCTCAAAATCATATTTAGCGAAAATAAATTACTGTGAAAGACCGCGAAGGTGCGAAGTCGCAGGTCCTGATTCTTGTTGAACTTTTTATATTTAGGGTTTGAAGTGAAAACTTCAAACGGGCTGGTAGTCACACTGGAGTGTATCTGAGCGATAAAGATAATTTCATACGACATTGTTAACTTATCAAATGTCCTGCGTTACTACCTTTTCAATTCTTTGATAGTTAAGTACTTAGGACTTTTATTCTAAGTAAGTTCCTTACTACCAAAAAATTTACCTAACTGGCATATAAATGCAAGTTAATATAAACGTTTTTGAACTTACCATTTTTGATGACATACCCCTATCCAATAGACACGTATGGTGAAGATGGATTTTTTTTTAGTTTGTGATCTAAGTACGGGACACCCCCGAAATTTATTGTTTTGTATGAAAATCTTAATGCGACTTAAGGGTTCCGTATTTTTCCATTTGGTCACGGAACCCTAAAATGAGATTATTATGTCCGATTGGGCATGACGACTGATCCTAGAATTGTATTAAACTAGCTGTACTCTGTACCCTGCCACGCTTCGCTGTGGCACATTGTAATACAAAAATTAGACAAATACAATCCTTGATGCGGATTATATATCATTCTAAAATTTCAGCTCGATCCGATGGTCCGATCGATGGTGCAGAATTTTTAGAGTTTTTGACGCGTACACAAACCAACATAACGTTTTTATATATAGATATTATTTGACATAATGACAGCATTTTAATAGAATAAAATATGTACCAACTTTAATTTTGACACATTTTACCACTTTGGAAGAGTCTCTCGCGCAAACTATTCAGTTTAGAGAAAAAAAATGTTAGAAACCTCCATATCATTTTTGAAAACCTATCCATAGATAACCATCACGTGTGGCATTGATGGGAAAAAATTAATTTCAGTTCTAAGTATGGGATACCCCCAAAATTTATTGATTTTTTCTATTTTTTGTATGAAAATCTTAAAGCGGGTCACTGAATACATCTACTTACCAATTTTCAATAGTATAGTTCTTATAGTTGCGGACAAAAGTGGCTGTGAATATGAATGGACAGGTAGACAGACATGACGAATCCCGTATTTTGCCTTTTGGCTACGGAACCCTAAAAATGAGTCGTCTTGCCTATCGCACTGGCAGTAACGAGTGAAATATAAAAAAATGGAAGCAGTTTACTTTGTCGCCGTAACAAATTGGTAGGACAATTTATATATATGTTATATACCGATTCGGTTTATAAATATTATTACAAAATCTCTGATTAGGTCGCCTATATGTCGCGTATATTTGCCTAATCCATGCTAGCGAGCAAAGAGCATTTACTATAACTGTTACGTCTACGATAATAAGCATTGATAAGCTGCGAAAAGAAAACGATAGAACTGTTATCGGGTTGTATATTATTATCAGTGAGCTAAGATTCCATATTATTCACCATATAAAAATACGTGTTGGTAGATAAATGACTCATTGCAGTTTAGAAATCCCACAATGTATCGATTACTTACAGTTTCAGTGTTTGTGTTAATTTGTTTGGTGAATGTAAAACCTGCAAGAATATTAGCAGTGTATCCTATCCCATCAATAAGTCATCAAGTAGTGTTTCGTGCTTTGACCTTCGAATTAGTAAGGAGAGGACATGAAGTCGTCGTTATTACACCCAATCCTTTTTACAAGGATAAAGAATCTCCAAAAAATTTAACAGAAATTGATATTAGTAGTGGATATAAATTATTGCAATCGTTAAATACCCAAAATTT
Source organism: Ectropis grisescens (assembly GCA_017562165.1). Taxonomy (NCBI): domain Eukaryota; kingdom Metazoa; phylum Arthropoda; class Insecta; order Lepidoptera; family Geometridae; genus Ectropis; species Ectropis grisescens. The sequence continues at coordinate 26,284,847 of CM029781.1, read as the reverse complement.
ACCGGCAATGAAACGTGGTGTCATAATGGACTCCGACACGATAATGTCAATGAATAAAAATATGATGCAGCTTATATATTACCTGTTTAATGTTGACGAAGTCAAAGAATTATTGAAAAACAAGAACCAAAATTTTGATTTGGTAATAATTGAAAGTTTGTCTTATCCATCGTTGATGTTTGGTAAAATATTTAATGCTCCAGTCGTACTATTTTCTTCCATGTACGGTACAACGTCTAATTATGAGGCTATCGGTGCAGTATCGAGACATCCTTTGCTTTACCCTAATATGTTCCGAGACAATTTTCATAACAGTTTCATAGACAGAGTTAAACAACTATATACAGAATACAAATTTTGGAAGTTTGATCAAGAAAACGAGGTGTATGACAATGAAATTTTGAGATCTCAATTTGGGTCTGATGTGCCAACTGTAGCTGAGTTGAAGAAGCATGTGGCGCTGTTGTTAGTAAATTCACATCCAATCTTTGATGGAAATCGCCCGGTTCCTCCTGGTACCGTTTACTTGGGAGCGACACATTTGGAACCTGCGAAAGAACTACCACAGGTTTGAATTATTTATCTTTGTACTTTATTCATACGAGTAGCTTTTAATAATGAATGCTAAACATTGTAATTGGAATTCGTATATTTCAGGATTTAAAATCTTACTTGGACGGTTCAAGCCGCGGAGTTGTATACGTAAGTTTGGGTACCAATGTTAGACCATCATTAATGGAAAAAGACTTTTTGAATGCGTTTCTCCAGGCTTTCGAAAATATTCCATTTGATATTTTATGGAAATTTGATGGTGATAATTTGGATAATATTCCAAAGAATGTAAAAATACAAAAGTGGTTCCCACAACGTGATCTCTTAAGTAAGTGATATAAACATTGCAAAATACGCAAGCAATATCAGTTCATATTTTTATATTATACGTGTATTTAATGTGTTCTAGGTCATCCAAATATTAAAGTATTTGTAATGCAAGGGGGGCTTACAATCCACCGATGAAGCTATTGAAAACGAAGTTCCGCTCATTGGTATCCCATTTCTAGCTGACCAATGGTACAATATCAATAAGTATGCGGAGCTTGGTATTGGAGTTGCTCTTGATTCTTTTACAATGAAAGCAGATGATTTAGTAAAAGCGGTGAACACGGTGGTTAATGATGCAAGGTACGAAATATAAGTTGAGGCAGAACGTAACTAGTGAATGCATTGTAATCTTATAACTATGATAGATTCAATTTTAACAAACTCTGGTCTACCCATGTGAATATTTTTTCTCGTTGACTTTAACTTTGACTTTGACTATTAATTCAAATACAGCAAAAATTTGGATATTTGTTGTTCATTCACGTCAAAACGACCGAACGAATTGTTACAATTTGGAACAAAAATATAGATAATAGTCTGAAATACACAAAGGAAACTTTTCATCGCGAACGATAACTGCATGGGTTAAGCCCATGGTGTTGCTAGTTATATATATTTGTTAAATAATGGGTAGATAAATTGAAAACTCTAAAGTTTTATAACAGAAATATTAGAAATAGTATAGGTACAAAAATATGTTGAGTGGGTTTATGTGTGTCCTGGTGGTTAACTTTATGTCTACATTAAATTAGTAGATTTATATTTTAATTTTATTCCAGTTACAAGGAAAATATCAAGAAGCTGAAGGCGGTGATGCGCGACCAGCCCCAGACACCGCTGGAACGAGCAGTTTGGTGGACAGAACATGTGCTGCGACACAAAGACTCACGTCATCTTCTCGGGCCTGCTGCCCATTTCTCCTGGACCGAATTTCTCATGCTGGACGTCCTTATACCCCTAGCATTGGGCTTCATTCTCATAATTGCAGTTATAATTACAATTTTAATTATTACAATTAGTAAACTGTTTGGTACACGCAAAAGTCCGAAAATTAAGCGTCAGTAAAACAAATAAAAAAAAACGATACATAAGTGATTGGAATTTTATTTCATAAGACTTTTATATGGTAAAGAACTAAGAAAGTTCGCTGTATAATAAAACTGATGGAATAAATACATGGCATGTGCAATGTCTCTGTTTTTAACTCCCGACAATTATTGGTTGTTATAAGTTTGAAGTCGATGTTTGTCTGAGTGTGTGTCTGCCTGCCTGTGGTACCTGTGGCACCGTAGAGCTCAAACGGATAATGTGATTTCGATGTGTTTTTTTTATTTGAAGGTTAATATCCGTGCAAATGTCCTTAGCTATATTTGGTTAATATCGATTCAAGATGGCTGCCTCCGCAAAATAGCGGACAAATATTTCTTTACAGCCTACCTCAATATGGGTATCAAATAAAAGGGCTTGACTAGTAGAATACTATACACTATAACAAATTTCAAATCCAAGATGGCCGTGGGAAATAACAAATTATATTATTTTTTCACTACTACCTTAATATGGGTATCAAATGAAAGGGCTTGACTAGTAGAATACTTTGCACTATGACAAAATTAAATCTAAGGTGACCGCTACCACAAAATGGCAAAATACATTTCTTTTTCCACAACTCCCTTAATATGAGTATCACATGAAAGGGCTTGACCAAAGTGCTAGGCTAGATCCGAGGTAGTCGGGGGTTAATCAATTAAAAAAAAATGTTCTTTTATTTTGTAATTTTGGACTTCTACCTACTGGGAGTTAAGATAAACTGGTTTATACAATTATACTATCTGCAGTCATTATTTCTTTTAAGTATTTTTCATTTTCTGATTAAAGTAACTAATTTTAAGTGTCCGTAATGCCTAAATAGTTTAAACTTGTTACGCTTATATTGAAATATCCCAACGATAATAAGGGAAAAACAAAGATCAAAAATGTCAGCAGAGTAACTATCACCCGTTTACAGTACACCAACTTATCTCTAAAACGACTAAAATTGAAACTGAATTACGAGCACTAAAGAACACAAAAGTTGTCCAGTTTTGTAATAAGTGGCAACACTTTTTGATCGTGGCGCCATCGCTGTATTCTACAAATAAGTTGATCGTACTCCAGCGTTACACTAACCAGTCTAGCAATTTTTTTGTAAAATCAGATTGTTTTGATGCTATCATGAGTAACATGAGCTTACAGATGGCCACCACCCCTCCTGATCTTAAATGGCATTGCGGTCAACAATGCGGTGCGACAATGAAACGTGCTTACCTAGGAGAAACCGATTCACTTTGGATTTGTTAATACCAACATTAGCACAAAACAGTTCTTATTCTATGACGTTGCGAACCCAAATTAATTGACAAGATTGCGCTTGTTCACAAGTTTTTGAAATACAGTGGTTAGGGCAACGTTCCAGTAAATACACGGAAACTATTTGTCAAAATGATATGTTTATAAATATTTCCTAGAAATAATACAAAAAATGTTTTGCTAATAAAACTTTACTTCAAAATTGGCAAAGTTACATAGTTTTAAGTTAAAATCCAAGAAGAAGTCTTGTCTGATGATAATTTACTAGAATGTAAGTGTATTCCAGTCTCATTTTTTAACTACCGTCTTATGCTTAACAATGAAAAACACAAATACTAAAATTTATTACACAACAAGTGTTCTAAAATTACATTCAAATAAATTAAAAAAGTTCATTTCAAAAAGTAGTAATGCAGAATACTTTAACAAACTGTAAACATCAAAAAAACTACTACAAAAACTAGATTCTTCTACTTCAAATAAAGTATTTCCAATGATCCAACAAGAACTCCAAATTGTACTTATTACTTTTGACTGAACTATAGGGTAAAACAACTGTTTCTTTAAACAACAACAAACAACAAAATAGATGTCGAATGCTTATCGCCACATCTTTTTATGCTTGGATTCTCTTCCATTTCCATGATGACTTGTCATCTTGTACGTAAAGTCACTTTGCAGCCTGGGCCTCTCACAGGCCATTTTGTCGTTTTTAATACTACATTTTGAATCTTTTTGTCAAATAGTCTAAACGATATTGTAACGACCATGGTGACACGTTTACTGCAGAATGTGTTGCTTGCTTTCGTAGATTTTATATTCTGTATCTGGCCAATCAAGAAGTGATATTTATTCGTTTTAGTTTTGTGAACTCATGTGATGGATTTCACGTGCTTATCAATATCACGGTTAGACAGATAATAATATATTAAGTTTACATTTTCACGCCTAAATCACGAGCTATACACAAATCATCAGTAATCATTATCTACTTAGTAGGTAAATACACATTAAGGCCACTGCATTGGTTAAATGAACTGATAAAATATTGTCTTTATCTGTGTATTATAAGTAATTATAAAAACTATGTGAACTTTTTTTTGCGTTTCAGATGTGATTGACAAAATTGACAATGTGGTGGTGTTTTAAATTTACTTTGTTTTTGCCATTTATTTTGGTAGAAGTAAATTCTGCCAGGATATTAGGAGTATATCCAATGCCGTCAATAAGCCATCAAGTTGTGTTCAGAGCGTTAACACTAGAATTGGTCAAAAGGGGTCATGAAATGGTAGTTATCACACCAGATCCAGCGTTCAAGAATAAGGAATCTCCAAAAAATTTGATTGAAATTGACACAAGTATTGAATATGAAATGTTGTTGGCAATGATATCTAATCCAGAATTAGCAAAATTAATGAAACGTGGAGTGATTGTGGACGTAGAATATTTTACCGAATCTACCGCAATGATTGATATGTCCCTTAACTTTTTCAACAATTCTGAGGTTAATCGTTTGATTAACGATAAAACTCAAAAATTTGATTTGGTCATATATGAAGGAATTACTTACGGCCCATTAATATTTAGTGAGCTTTTTAACGCACCCGCAATTATGTTTTCTTCACTTTGTGGATTTCTGTATAATTATGAAAGCGTTGGAGCAGTGGCGAGACATCCTATACTATACCCAAACATGTCGAGAATGAAATTTAGAAATCTTAGTCTGATAGATAAAATACAACAGATATACATGGAGTACAAACTCTGGAAATTTGAAAAAGCAAACAAAAATGCTGTTGATAAGTTTATAAACTCTAAATTTGGGCCCCACTCTCCAAATGTTGATGAATTAGAAAAACGTGTAACTCTACTTTTAGCAAATTGTCATCCTATTTTTGACGGAAATCGACCAGTGTCACCAGCAACAGTGTACCTAGGAGCGATGCATCTACAACCTGTGAAACCTTTACCTGAGGTAAATTCTAAAACATTTTAAGCAAAAAAATAAGTAAAACTTTTAATAAGTTTATAATAACATTTATAGTTATACATGTCAATGTTTTAATTTTGAAGTACTAGTATTTAGTTGGGTGGTACAGTTACAGTATATTTTGATGATATATTAATTTTTCCTTACGACTTGTTGGCGCGCCTCGTTTTTTGGATTGTCTATACAATAATTTCCTTTCTAAGGATGTCTGGAAAAGATTGCGTTTAGCGATAAGGCCACAATCTTGTCGTACTAGTTTTAAAATTCATCGTAATTTTTTATATAAAATATATTTTTAATTATATAGATGCTAGCGACCCGCCCCGGCATCGCACGGGTGCAATGCTGATACTAAATATAAGTACCTACTAATAAAACTGCGGTCCGGTGGCAAGACGTTTTGTTTCATATAAGTCACAGTTTTTTGTGATGGGTACTTTTTTGGTGCGAAAAACGCACGTAATGTTTTGATTGATGAAACAAAACAGGCTTCACACTAAAGATGGCAACAGCGGTTTGTTTGTCACTGCCATCAGAATTTAACGAAATTCTCCATAATCCGATTTCGTAGACTTTGTTGTCGACTCAAAATCGTTTTTTTTTTATGTTTTGTTATTTATATAAGGTTTCGATCAAGTCTACCGTACCCCTTGACAAAATTATTAATATAGATGAGAAAGTTGAAATTTATTTTAGATAAAATTTGTTACAGGATTTAAAAAAGTACCTAGACAGTTCAACTCGAGGAGTAATATATGTAAGTTTAGGAACAAATGTCAGACCATCCCGAATAGATAAAGATTTTTTGGATGCTTTTTTGGGCGCTTTTGAGAAAATATCCTATGATATTTTATGGAAATTTGATGGTGATAATTTGGATGACATTCCAAAAAATGTTAAAATGCAGAAATGGTTCCCTCAGCGCGATTTATTGGGTATGCAAATGTTATTACAAATTTAGCTAATATTATAAATATGAGTTAAAACGCCACTATATGGACAGATGACCTCACAAAGGTTGCTGGAAACCGCTGGTTGCAGGTTGCGTATGACCGTTTGTTGTGGAAATGTAGGGGGGAGGCCTATGTTCAGCAGTGGACGTCTTGCGGCGGATGATTATGATGAGTATATATCAATTAAGCATGAATTGTTTTTCAAATAAAGATCTTACAAAAACATATGTTTCTGTTTCAGGCCACCCAAATATAAAGTTATTCGTAACTCAAGGAGGCTTGCAGTCGACAGATGAAGCAATTGATGCTGAAGTACCGCTTGTAGGAATTCCAATGTTGGGCGACCAGTGGTATAACGCAAATAAATACGTGGAGCTTGGAATCGGAGTGGTTGTTGACGCCTTTACTATGGTTGCTGATGATTTGGTAGAGGCAGTTAACATTGTTGCCAGCGCTACTAAGCTGGTGGTATAAAACAAATGTACTCGTTTAATCGCGATAACCCTTACCGCTCATGGTGTTCGAAATTGTTCGAGAAACGGAAACAGTACGTTAATACAATACATATATTTTCAGTAACTTAATACTGTACACTGTATACTGTCTTGTTGTTGATCTTGAATGATATCAGAAAAAATGTAAAAGTGCTAGTAAAAAAATGAAAAAAAACAGTTAAATTGATAAAGTGTCTTTTATGACATCATAGACATCCAAATTAAAAAATAATTAGAACAGTACCTACCTATAGTTTAGAGTTACGTCTAGATAGTCATAGGGATACTGCCTCAATGCCTAAAGTCCAAAGTATATAAGTGCATCCTCCCGGTCCTAACCTATGGGGCGGAAACGTGGACACTGACAAAAGGGCTCGTCCACAAATTCCAAGTTGCACAGCGAGCTATGGAGAGAGCTATGCTCGGAGTCTCTCTGAAGGATAGAATCTGCAACGAGGATATCCGACGGAAAACTAAGGTAACCGACATAGCTTTGAGAATAAGCAAGCTGAAGTGGCAGTAGGCGGGCCACATATATCGCAGAGCCGATGGACGTTGGGGAGAAGGTTTCTGGAGTGGAGACCACGTTCGAAACGTCCCGTGGGACAGCCTCCCGCTCGGTGGACCGACGACCTGAAGAGAGTGGCGGGAAGCGGATGGATGCGGAGAGCCGAGGACCGGATTTGGTGGCACAATATTGGAAAGGCTTATGTCCAGCAGTGGACTAACATGGGCTGACGATGGTGATGATGATAGGGATAAAACGTGTTTATTTATTTGAGCTACAAACCACTTCACGAGCCAATCCGTTATAACATGGAGGTCAGATAGGAACACCCACTCACACGTTTACACATACTCACTGTAACCTGAAATCAAATTGGTTAATGTTTCGTTGCAGTTACAAGAAAAATATGAAAAAATTGAAGGCGATAATGCAGGACCAGCCCGAAACGCCATTAGAGCGTGCGGTGTGGTGGACGGAGCACGTGCTACGTCACAAGGGCTCGCGACATCTCCTCGGCGCAGCCGCACAGATCTCATGGAGCGAGTACCTCATGCTCGACGTCCTTATACCTTTAGCAATAGGACTCATTATCCTAACTTCTATTTCTATTTTCGCTCTTTGCTATATCGTTCGGCAAGTCTTACGGGTAACAGTTGACGTCAAAGTTAAGCAGCACTGATAAAAATGTCTGCAATATATTGAGTAATCCGATAAGTTAGTGAACGCAGCGTGATCGATTTAATGTGTGTTTCCTGTGAGGTTAGATTATAAGAAAAAATAAGATAAGTACGTTATCGTATAAAATATTAATACAATTAAAAAGTATTTCATCCATCATGCCAATCGATCATCAAACTGGTACATTTTTTTAGAGTTTTGGTCCTTCAGCTAGAGCTACAATTTAAGCCTCACTGCCTTTAAGAAAAGAGGAAAGGTTCTCAATTTGCGTAGTGTTTTTTTGTATTGCTTGTTTCGTAGTTCATACATAGTTCAGAGGTATACATTTACCAAAATCGGTGTGGCGGTTTTTGAAATCTGAACAAAACACTGCTTTAGTGATAGATTCTTATGAAATTCGGTCGATTGTCTCAACTTAATTTTAAAATGAAGCCGGTTCTTGTGTTTTCGGAGTCAAAAAAGTCTTCATAGGAATGTCCATACTAACATAACGTTCACAAAGTGAAAAAACACATAATTTAAAACTCAAAAAACCCGATTGCCTAAAAAGTGAACCAAACTACATTCTTACATACTATAAAAACTGAAAATAATAAAACAAGCACTTAGATTTATGGTGGTCTAGAATTCTGTAATATGTTATTGAATGAATACTATTGCAGAAAATAAAATATATTCTAGTAAAGGAACATATATCAACTGAACAGTCGGGATCCATTGAACAATTAGATTGGCTGTAGAATAATAATGGATCCCGACCGTACAGTTTGGTCTATTTAGTGCTTCAAAGAATTATATTATGTATAAAAATTTAATAGGCACATAGCCTATTTTTGTTTTATTTTATTTATGTCTTTTGTCTGTGATTTTTGTTGAAACAGGTATCTGATATTATAGTAAGTTTTATTACCTAATATTGATTATTTTTGTGTATATAATTTTGATTTGTTTGTGTTTCATATTATTTATAAGTATGTAAAGTGTGACATTGAAAATTTTAATTGTTATTAAGTTACGTTACGTTTTTTTTTTATCATGTATCGTTACGTTTACGTTACGTTTACGTTACGTTTACGTTACGTTTACGTTACGTTTACGTTACGTTTACGTTACGTTTACGTTACGTTTACGTTACGTTTACGTTACGTTTACGTTACGTTTACGTTACGTTTACGTTACGTTTACGTTACGTTTACGTTAAGCTATGTTTGTATTCCCTGGTATTACAAAATAACTACGGAGTTATTATAAGAAACATAATAAACAAAACAACAGTGATAAATATTGATTATTTTTGTGTATATAATTTTGATTTGTTTGTGTTTCATATTATTTATAAGTATGTAAAGTGTGACATTGAAAATTTTAATTGTTATTAAGTTATTTTTATCATGTAAGCAACAGTGATAAATACAGAGTTACTACCCACTAAGCCACGAGACCAGTCAGTCCAGTAACAGGTGTGATTATTACTGGACTGACTGTTTACAATTGCAAATCTTGTAAGGCTCCTCACTCTAAATAAAAAATAAGCTTCGCCAATTGTGAATCAATTTTGATGGTTTTATTTTGGTAAATCATAGTTCAGAGATGAATGTACTCGTGTAAATTTTATCAAAATCGGTGTGATGGTTTTTGAAATGTGAAAAAAAAATCTAAAATTTACTTTCTGAATTTAAATGTAAATTAAAGCCGGTTCTTGTTTTTATGGAGAAAATAAATTATTTGTTTGGTAGATCATCATTGGCGTATCGCAATGTACATCCGTAAGACCATACTTCAAAGAGCTTACGTTACCTGCTATCTTGATATACCAAGTGGCTGTGTATGTCAAAAATAATCTAGAATCGTACAACACGCGAGGAGAGAGACATTCTCGTAACATACGCAACGCCGACAAGTTGGATGTTATACCACACTCTCTCACGAGGTCACAGAAGTTGACTCACATTATGGGACCGGAAGCTTATAACACTCTTCCGAAAATAGTTATATCAGCCCCAAGTTTTGGCAGCTTCAAAAACAGATTAAAGTGCTGGCTTATCGATCAAGCTTTTTATAGTTACAGCGAATTTTTAGAGAGTGATGGCAAAGTTCCCACAAAAATGGAAAGAAATAAATTTGACATGGGTCAGTACAATTGTATTAAAGACATATTATACTCGTATAATGCTTGACAGTTTTCTGTGTGACAATTATTATAATACAGTAAAGTAGTCATTTCAAACTTTGAAAATGTATACAATTTGTATGCTCTTTCTTTTATTTTTGTTTTTTATTAATTAACGTGTAAATTGTACATTTATGAATAAAGTACTTTGACTTAGGCTAGAGTCTGGCTAACGAATGTTGATACTGACGAAGCGCGGAAAATTTAAAATATATCAGCATGGCATCCCTAAACTGAAAATTTCGCCAAAATGTATTTCATGTAATTTTTAATTTTAATTTTAATTGGTGGACAATTCACACACAACACCACGATTTGTAAGGTTTAAACGGTTTGTTTTAAAAATGCCTTTTTGGAATCACGTGTACCTAAGTACTTTCTGTTTAAAATATCCGAATTCGTTCGGTAAATACCCGATGGTAGGAACACTTAAGTGTTGTCATGTAAAAATTTTGCAAAAAAATCCAGTATCTACTTTCGTTAGCCAGACTCTATCAACAAAACCACCAAAATTTGCTTTCATTTGTTTAAACGACATAGTCATAGGTTCATATGAAATTAGATTGGGTGTCTGAATTTAGTTCTAAATTGATGTCATTTCATGTTTTTTCTTGATTTTGTTTGAAAAAAAAATTTCAGACACCGGCTCATTCATTTTATTTTCGTTAAAAATAATAAATCAAATGTAGTCAATAATCTCATAACGTTATCAATCTCATCCTATTGTCAGCTATTTGCTAGAATTGGGATGAAACACCTAGTAAGTATCACTTAAGTATCACACTCTAAAAGCTTTTAATGCTAAAATACCTTTATTTTATATTTATTTTGCACAATCACAATACACGCTCTGTAAATATTTATGGTTCGTCACTTGCCACTTAACAAGTGACAGTGCGATTTCAAAAGTTTTAACAGGACTCCCCGGGACGCTGAAGTACCGAAGCAAAAGTAAAACGTAATAAATACATGTCACAATAGATGGATACATTTTACGACAACCGAAATAAAAATAATGTATAACTTGAAATAATTTATAAACTTAAAGTTAGTGTGACGATTGCCGACTTTGTCGCTAACAGTGATCTCTTTCAGGCAACCTAGGGAGGAAAAGAAACGAGTAATGTTAAAAGACAGTAGCTGTATGACACTGTGCTGTTTTAAGCAGTCGTGTTTATTGCCATCAAACAAGTCGTGCTAGTCTCGTAACTCTAAATAAATAATAAAATAAAGATAATGAAAAAAATGGTTGTGATAGGAACTGCTGATAGAAGTGAAAACTTATAAATCAGAATTCAAGGGCGGAGCCATGAGCATGATCATCTAGAAATTCCAAAGCATTTCTAAATGTCCAATGGGAAATGCTGATGCATTTCTAGAGGACCAATGTACCACATCGTTGCTTAATATCAGGCGAGGTGGATATTCAAGCCTGAACCTACGATAGGAAAACAATAAAGTCAATAACAAAATTATTTGAAAGGGCTACCAACTTACAAAAAAAATGACTAAAATTAAATTTATGTTAATTTTAGTTGCTTGACAACCCAGTATACCCAATAGTACTAAATCGTAAACCCTAAGTTTCCTAGTCGTAGATCATAATAAATAACTAGCAACTTTATCACGTACGTATTTATCTAGAGACAGACAGTCAGACAATAGAAACACTGATTTTGTGTCCACCAGAAAAATTGCAACTAAAACAACTCCCTGTCCCGGGTGCCGTCCGTCCTAGGCGAGTTATTTGATTAATGTGATAGTTTTAGTATTTATGTATGCTTTTGAATATATTTACAAATGTAAACTATAATTCACTACAAATTTGTTTATAACTTAATTGTTCAATATCCACTCAATTTACATTGTTAATAATATTACCAATTTTTTATTCACGTGGTCATTAAAAATACAGACAATTAATTACGAACGGCACCATAAAACGAAGAATAATGCAATGCTAGAGCGTTAGAGCGTAAAAACATCAAAAACCTGGGAAAAATAAGAAAAAAATTATAAGCATACTCTACATTACACACACATAAATATACACCTACCTATTTATAGTGCTACCAGGGTTTTTGGCTGATGGCCAAAATGGGAACTAACGCCGCCGTCAAGCCATAAAGGATTGCCAATACCCAATTTCTCGACACCCACGCTCCCCTAACAACGTCACCCAAATACCAAATAAGCCTTGTACAACAATAATGAGATTAATCTTAAAGAAACAAATAATTAAAAAAAATCAAAAACTCGCTACAGCGCTTCACTGCCAAAAGACTTGTCAATACTCAATTCAGTTCTATTACTTACATAAAATAAGTTATTTTGTCATTTTCCTAGCAATATCAAAACCCTTATTTCCGACCTCCGATACAACAATTCAATATAATATTTATGAAATCATGATACTCTTATATTTTATTACCACAAAAGGTCAATAGTCACAAAAGTCGCGAGTTCATTCCTCAGCCCGACAAGGCGATTGAATGACAGATGGACGAAATAACAAACAAATAAACCCTCAATGGAATTTCTGCGAAATACGCAGGAAAGAGGGAAAAGGTGTACAACATATTCCCGGGAAAATAGGAAAGGGTGCGAACAGGGTATCCCGGAAAGGTACATCGAATGTACGAAGAGAAAATTTTAGGACGGATCAATTGTGTTCCCCTCTCGTGGCGTGTGTGATTGAATTAAAGCATGTAGCGGTCTCAAACGTACAGGAAAGTTTTTGTCATTTTAATAGGGTTAGTATCGGGTGTCGTGCGAGCGATGAGAAGCGGCGATATAAGATAGTAAGAACTGCCCGTTACTTTGTCCTTGTAGTACTTAGGTTTATGAAATATCTATTTCCGTAGAAAGTCTACATTTTTAACCCCCGACCAAAAAAAGGGTGTTATCAGTTTGACGTCGATGTCTGTCTGTCTGTCTGTGTGTGTGTCTGTCTGTGGCACCATAGAGCTCAAACGGATGGGTTGATTTCGATGCAGTTTTTTTATTTGAAGGTTAATATCCGTGCGGATATTCTTAGCTATGTTTGGTTAATATCGATTCAAGATCGATTCTTGTACGAATTTGATAAATTATGTTGAGACACTCTCAGAGGCTATCGATAATAATAAGCAAATAGATGTAATCTACACTGACTTCAGTAAGGCTTTTGATAAAATTCCGCATTCTGTACTACTCTACAAGCTTGAAAATTACGGTTACTCTGGACCCATGCTGAATTGGATAACTTCATATTTACATAACAGACATTTTTTCGTGGTAGCCGCAGGGTTTGTGTCCACTATTCAACCTATAATCGACTCAGGCGCCCCACAAGGAACTCATTTTGCTCCTCTATTTTTCAATTATTTTATTAATGATCTTCCATACTGCTTTGCTCATTGTGTGCCCTTTATGTTTGCTGATGATGTTAAAATTTTAAAATTATAGATACATTTGAAGATGTGGAAAAATTGCAGGTTGATCTGAACAATTTCAATACTTGGTGCAAACTAAATGGAATGTTTGTAAACTCAGAAAAATGTTTCTTAATCACTGTTAGTCGAAAAATTTACAATTTCAATGTAAACTACAGACTGGGATCAACGGAATTAAAAAGAGTAAAATGCATAAAAGATCTTGGTGTCACGTTTGATGAAAATTGACTTTTGTACCTCATATAGACAATATTATAAAAAAAGCGTCAAAGATGTTAGGATTCCTAATTAGAAATGGTAAAGACTTTCGTAAACCAAAAACAAAAATGTTATTGTATAATTGTTTAGTCAGGAGCGTTTTGGAATATTGAAGTACAGTGTGGAGGCCCCACTATGCCATACATAGTTTGAGGCTAGAGAGAATCCAGAAACGATTTATGTGGCACTTGACGTTTGCTGCAAAAAAAAAACTAAAATTCTGCGATCATACAAGGAAAGGCTAACGTTTTTCAATTTAAAATCGTTGTCTGATCGCAGAATTTACCTTGACTTAACGTTTCTTCATAAACTGTTGCATAGTGGAACAGACTGTCCTGAACTCCTTTCTAAATTCAAACTTAGAGTTCCATATAGATATCCAAGAATGCCAATTACTCCGTTTGCACCTATATTTAGGAGAACAGTACTTGGTGCAAACTCACCTGTACCTAGGTTGAGTAGACTTGTGAACGAGTTTCAGAAATCTTTGGAAATAGACATATTTGGTGACAGTCTCATTAACATTAAAGTTAAGTTAAAAAATAGTAATATGAAAGTACCGAGCGTTACTGAAACTCATATCCAATTCAATTATAATTAATTATTAATTCCCTACACATAGTTTAACGAATTATCTAAATGCTAATTGCAATGTGTGCTTTGTCTCAACGATAAATACTTTTAACAATAACAGATTAAGAACAATTAGTTTAATAAGCAATGTAATATTGTAATTTATCAACACAAAGCCAAATTAAATAAATAAAAATAAAGATGGCCGCCTCCACAAAATGGCGGACAAAATATTTCTTCACAACCTACCTCGATAAGGGTATCAAATGAAAGGGCTTGACTAGTAGAATACTATAGATTATATCAAATTTCAAATCCAAGATGGCCGCCACCATAAAACGGCGAATTACCTATGTTATTTTTTTGTTCACTACTACCTCAGTATGGGTATCAAAGGAAAGGGCTTGACTAGTAGAATACATTGCACTATGACAAAATTTCAAATTCAACATGGCCGCTACCACAAAATGGCGAAATACATTTATTTTTTCACAACTCTCTTAATATGGGTATCAAATGAAAGGGCTTGACTAGTAGAATGTCGTACATACTACTCGGGGGTTAATCAAAATTTTTAATTTTGTTCTTGTTCCGGATGAAAAGTAAGGTTCAACTCAAAAACCAAACCTATTTGAACGTTTATTATATTTAATACAGAGTGACGAGACGAGCAGGACATATGAGTAAGAGGTAAGCAACACGTCTGCCCATAACAGCACAGTGTGCGCACAGAAAAATATAAGTAATTACATACTGCATCACATCATGGGGAGGTGCTACTAAGACATTAATGCGTTCCGTAGAAAGAGCACAAAGAGCCATACTGAAGGTAGCAACATTTCGTCCCTTTCTACGAAACGGCTCTATAAATCCTGCAACATTCTATCAGTAAGACAACTATTTAGTTTGAACACGACAATAAAACAGCACAAAACACTTTCGTACTGCACTGATGTTACCAACAGGAGACGTAAGGATATTGTATGTAGCCTACTGGCACAAACGGAACATGCTTTCACAAGCAGAATTTTCATATTTCTTGGTCCACTATTCTACAACGAAATAAATATATTGCTAGAATCAGTTGTGTGACTATTGTTCACCTAGCACTGCACTAAGCTCGTCACCCAAAGATATAAGATATTCTGTAATTTTTCTGGAACATTGCCCTTCAAACGTTGCTTAGAAGTAGAATAACTGGCAAAGATGTGGTAGTCGTACTTTCTCAGGTGGACTTTGCAAAGAGTCCTACTACTAATCTTGAAATAATGAGGCAGCAGCTTCATTGGCTTATTTGGCCTAGTAGGGTAACTCATGGGATTCATAATCGTAAGGTCTTACGATCGAATTTTTCCTACACCTCTGAGTATTTTTCCAAGTCTAAATGACAAGTTTGCTATCACCACCAGTTTTAATGTTGAAGAAAAACATTGTGACGGCATGTTCTAAGAAATTTTCATAGTCTTGCATCATCTACCGACGCACATTGTTTCATCTTAATGGAATAGAACCCTGATTCTCTCCCTTCAAGAAAAGGCTCAGAGTCGCAGCAGTGGGAATGTTTAGTAAGCTTTTTATGTTAATAACTTACATTCCGAGAGCTGTCACCAAATTTTTGGGTAAGTACTCTCGGCTAGCTGAAAATGGTCATGTGACAACAAACAGAAGAAGAGCTATGGAATAACACGTAGTTCTCCTATAATACCCGAACAAGTAGCAGACCTGGCTGAAAATAAATAAAGATGTTTTAGTCGGGATTTTAACATTGCCATATGCGTACCAAAATGTTTTGCAAAAAATACAAAAAATATATTTGAGACAATTAGATTTTTTATTTTTATTTTATTTATTATTTATGACTGAAAAATAGGGGGTCTCAAAATCATTTTGGGGGCATACTATCTGCCAGGTGAATAAAATTGAGGGACTCACTTTGACTTTTCACCGGCCTTGTCTGCACCAACCTCTATGTGAGGTAAGAAGAGGTTAGTGACAAATTTTCACCTTAACTTAAATACTGACCCAAAAATGGGCGCCACCCAAAAATACCTACTATTTAAAATTATGCGTGATAATAGAATTTAAACGCAATATTTCATGACTTTGGCCATTTCCCCGCATTCGTCCCTTGAGTGGTCGATCCCTTAAAAGATACGGATTGCCTAAATTCGACTTTTTGACAAACCGTGTGAATGTTCATAACTTTCATTGTGAGTTTCACCGCTTCTATAATAACCAATTTATTTGGTCCACTGTTTAAGCTGAGGAACTAAAAGTTTTTAGTTATTCTACTCTTTCTTCGTTTGGTTATAGTTTGGAAAAAGTAAAAAACTGAGAGAGACTGCCATAGCTCCTCCTGAAAAAAAAGGCAATCATTGGACTGCTGCAGGAATGCGCCGCAGCTATTACTGTTCCGTTTTGAAAGGCAATATTTTTGGGGAATTTCCTGAGCTATAAATATTATTATCTATATATAGTAACGACGATAGTACTGAGCTGGACAGACTCTTCATGTTCAAATAGCTGCGTGGCACTTCAATGTTATTGGCAAGATTGTTTCTTACTATCTGGGACATGTCTCGCTCGTATCATTCTACATTAAAATAATAATATAAATTTTACTGTGGAAAGAAAGTATTCGTTTCATGGTTGGCTGCTCAATTTAATTTATTAATAGAAATTATTACAATTGATCTTTTTCCGTTTATCACAAATTTTCTTCGTATCCCTGTATTTAGAGGCTAAACAGTAAATAAACAGTTTGAAGGGTTTTTTAGGCAATACATTTGCACATTACATCTATATCACCTTATGTTAAGCGATGATGCAGTCCGTAATGGATAGCGATAACCTAGAAAAAATCGATTCACTTGGGAGTCAACTATGTATATCCATCAAGAAATACCCATTAAGGTAGCGCAGTCCAAAGTTTACATGTTTTTTACGAATATGATAAGGATACTCTCCTTATCATTCGCCATCCTTATCATTTTTAAATAAATAAATAAATATTGGTGGACATTGCACACACAACACCATCTGACCCCAAACTAAGCAAAACTTGTACTATGGAAGCCAGAGAGTTGATATAATTCTTACATATTTTTAAATACATACTTATTATACATAGAAAACACCTAGGTACAGTACAAATATTTGAATTCATCACACAGACATTTGCACTGGGTGGGGATCGAACCGACGACCCACGGCTTCGAGACCTACTACCAACTAAGCCACCAGGCCAGCATTGCCACATCAACCATGAAACAATGTCACTTTCTGGAGCTAGGATTAGTCCGATACAGAAAAAGGACAAAATGATATTGGGGCATGTAGATCACATATATCAACCTGCACACTACCTGAAATGCATCTAATTAAAACCGATAAAGTAGAAGGTCCCTGTATTTCAGTTAAATGAACAAATCGCATAGATACGAGAAAACGACTGAGGAAAACAGTGAAATCATACAAACTAAACCTATACGTACAAAAACAAAGCCTATTGAAGACTTTGTTGCTAAATTTTATAATGTTTTCCACCAGATACTCCAAGAGTAGAAAATTTGTTAAAAGTTAAAAACAAAAAAAACAATAGTAGCTCGCTCAGTCGACAGCATAGCGAACTTGGTCGGTAGCTTTAATTCTAGAGTGTACAGTTATGTACTTTTATGCGTAAGTGTACCTTTCCTCGGCGGTATACCAACCTAATGTGATATTAATCTTGTTACTCGCGTCCCTTTTATGTTTATGGTCATAATAAATTGCTTGTTTCGAGATATTTCAGGAGATTTTTCTGGAGGTCTTGAGAGCTGATGTTCATTAATTGAATTAGATTCAAAACAGACGTAGTGGCATAGTATCTAATACCTTCCATACAATGATAGGTTCGAATTTTGCTTGCACTTTTTCTAGACTTCTGCATAAAACAGATTTCATATTACAAATAGTCATAGTCATAGTTTTTTTAAATTACAACGGCAATGTTATATGTGACAAGATTAAAATAGAAATTTTGCACATTTAACACAAAATACAATATAAAATTAATTTGGCAGTGTTCGCTCTAAGTGATGAGTCCGCCAATTAAATTGCTAGAAACATTATTCTTTGTTTTGTAATTTTTTATGTTTTTTTGTTTTGTGGCTTTTTAATAAATAATTATTGTACTGCATTGCTCGTTCACATTTCACACGCATAAATGTCATCTTCATCATCATCAGCCGCAAGACGTCCACTGCTGAACATAGGCCTCTCCCCTAGATTTCCACAACGGTCCTGCGCAAATTGCAACCAGCGGTTTCCAGCGACCTTTGTGAAGTCAGTCCATCTAGTGGGAGGCCGTCCAACACTGCGTCTTCCGGTTCGTAGTCGCCACTTGAGAACATTTCTTCCCCATCGGTTGTCAGTTCTGCGAACGATGTGGCCTGCCACTTCAGCTTGCTTACTCTTTGAGCTATGTCGGCCACTTTCGTTCTTTTGCAAATATTCTCATTACGAATTCTGTTATTGATATCTATACTTAATATTGTAAAGTTGAAGTTTGTTTGTTTGTTTGAACGCTAGGATCTCGGGAAGTACTGCTCCGGATTGCAAGATTCTTTTTCTATTAGATAGTCCATTTATCGAGGAAGGCTATAGGCTATAGAAAATAACGCTACTATTAATAGAAGCGGAGCATGAATCAAGAATGTAACAAAATCGGGAAAAAATATTTCATTTTGAGAGTTTCGTGCTTTGACATGACACATGACAGCATGTGTCTAAGATTGCGTCATTGAATACCACAGATTACATACCTCTTGAATATAAAACCTTTGATATAATTTTTTTTTTCTAAACATTTGTTGGTACAACCAATTTCCGACAGGTGGCGTAGCAGGTAGCTGAAGCGGTGTTTTGTTTGAAAGCGATATTCTCAGGAATGAGTGAACCGATTTCAGTCATTCTTTCACCGTTGTATATGTACGGGATCCTGATGAGTACTATATAATGTACCACGGGCAACGCCGGGGCGGACATCTAGTAATTGATAAGATTGCGCATAAGAATATTGACATACAAATCTCTATCCATGATTATCTGACCTAACTTGGTCATAAAGTCCGTCAAACATATTTATGTTACTTTATAGAATAGCACAACTTTATAGAGAGGACAAACGCTACGAAAATTAGGTTCTATTTTGAGCTGGCGCAAAGTAGAGCTTAGGTCATTGTACCCCTCGAAAGCGGATTTCCAAGTGGATCCCCGAGTCATATTCCGTCGAAACTCAACGAATCACAGTAATATTTCCTCACAGAACCAAGTGAGAGCAATATAAAATTCCATCTTACACAACAATGCCTCGGTTCGAACCGTTTGTGCGACGAGTGGATTTTTACAACGGCAAATATTTATTCTGAAAATAGTGCTGTGACACGTTAAACGACAAAAGGCAGAATTCAAATGCTTTGTATGCTGCGTGAATATAGATTTTCTAGCTTTGTATTGTCGTCAATTTAATACAATTATAAACGATAAGTGTTGTCTCAAAGGCGCGAAGATACTTCTAGTCTGAATTTGCTCAGGTTATATCAAGCACAAAGTCAAAGTTCTTTATTCATAAACTTACAATTAAACACGTCAAATAAGAAAAAAAAAGCACAGATATAGTATACAGTGTTTAAGTATTAACTGAACATTCCATTGTACAATAATAATTATCGTACAGATAAGTGTCAAAGAAACATTATAATGTTTTTATCACAATTGTCAATTTTTAACGATACGAATTTTGAATGTTTTACAATTTTGTCGTAAGTTTACCATCACTCTTTAAAAATTCACTGTAACTTTAAAATGTCTATTCGACAAGTCAGCATTTTAATCTGTTTTTGTAGCTACCAAAACTCTGGGCTGATTCATGTTATGGAATGCTGTTCACACCTTTGTGTTGGGTCGACTAAGTACCACCTGGAGACTATGCCCCGAGTAACAGATAAGATAAAAAAAAATTTCAAAATGAAATCATTGATCACTTTTGGGAGGGGTAAATGATATAGATTAGCTTCATCGACAATGTGGCAGCGTTGCGTTGGAGCGGCAACGGAGCAACGGAGCGGTACATTCGCGTCAAACGCCTTTTGGGTGATTTGTTGTGAGTTCGTTTGACTGACACGCGTAATATCAAAATATCTGTAAGCCAAGTGACGTATGTGTGTTCCTAAGTTATAACTTTTCACTTCCATCGGCAGTTCCTTTAACTGCCAATTTTTGTTTGGTAAATATAATAGTAACAATAATAGTTACACAGTTTAACAACGGGACTGACAGGACATACATATGCCAGTGTGTGTAAGTCTGCCCACAACAGCACATTGTCACGCAGCTATTGGAGCATGAAGAGTCTGAATCACTGCCTAACACTACCTTACGTTCGTCACCAAGACATTGTTAGATGATTAATCTTTATACCCTGTAATTTCTATGAAACCTTTAAACTAGAACACAGTGTTTTTTCACATTACTGCTGGAAAGAAATCCTACTAATATTATAAATGGCAATGTTTGGATTTTTGATGCTCAATCACATCGTAACGTCTGAACGGATCGGGAAATTTGAAACATAGATTATGGTCTGGAGGAACACGTAATGCTTTTATGCACTTTTTATCCCTGGAAAATAACCAACTGAACTACGTGCATAAAACCGCGGGGCGGTGGTCTCACATAAGTGATAACCCGAAAAATTCAATTGAATAACAGTAAATAACGATAGTTTTACCAATTATATACCAATACCAATTTTTTAAGTTAATAAAAAAAGTTTTGTTATGTTTCTTTTGGTGCCGTCTCTATTGGTCGTCCAAGAAATTCTGTTATAAGAATTATTTTAAAGAAATACCTTGCTTTTCAATCCAGTATTCTACTTTTTTTCTTTCACCGCTGTGATTCAAACGCGGTCTTGGCCCAACTTGGAAAGGTACTCATACTTAGAGCATTCTCGAAAGATGGAACGATTATGTGACTGACTCGTAGCATCTTTAGTAACAATATTCTGTCTATTGTGTATTGTATTTGAAGATGTTTTTGTTGTAACTCTAAGTAAGTGCACTCGGAACTTTTTGACTGTGTTGTTATTGATTCGTATCGGTTTTGCTATACCTATATTGTTTCTGTACTCGTAGTATACAGTGAGAGGACTGAAATACAGCCCGTATTTTAGTCTGATGGTAAAAAATACGACTGTTCATTACAGGGAAGTGTCATTCAGATAAAGTCCAAATTATTACCAAGCACAGCGCTTGCTTGACCCACAAATAGGTATATAAGATGGTGCATTTCTATGTCCAGTATTTTTTCTGGCTATATTTCCCTATAAATCATATTTTGTTATTATCCAGTGATGTTTGTACGTTACTGTTTGGCGGTACAATAACTAGCACATGTGTGGTACTTCTCCAGGTGGACTAGGGTAACTTCCATTGTATGTTGAGTTTTTTATAAGGCACCTATAGCAATTAATCTTAGATGGCCTCTATTGCCTGTCGGATATTAGTTTGACGCTACAGATGCAGAGTACTAACGAACTAACCTAATATTATTATCTAGTTATGCTTAGGGTCATGCGTAGAGCATGCATATTTATTATATCAGCTCTCTGGCTCCCATAGTACAAGTTTTACTTAGTTTGGTGTCAAAATGATGGTGTGTGAAATGTTCACCAATATTATTTATTATACGGGGTAAGGCATATCTAAAAATCCTACTCTGAATATTAGAAACTCAAAATAAACGTAGTTTTTTTACTGCGCCTTTGCTATTGTAACTCTTCAAAATTTACGTAATTTGTTAGTGCAACTTTGTTATTGTCGCCCCGTCGATGCTGAAAGTTGGGAGCTATTTAACATGTGACCTACATCTCACGGTTGTGCTTGATAATTTTGTAATGAACGCTGTGGTTTTTAACCCCCCACCAAAAAAAGGGGTGTTATAAGTTTGACGTCGATGTCTGTCTGTCAGTCTGTCTGTCTGTGTGTGTGTCTGTCTGTGGCACCGTAGAGCTCAAACGGATGGGCCGATTTCAATACGATTTTATTTATTTGAAAGTTAATATCCGTGCGGATGTTCTTAGCTATGTTTGGTTAATATCGATTCAAGATGGCCGCCGCCACAAAATGGCGGACAAAATATTTCTTCACAACCTACCTCAATATGGGTATCAAATGAAAGGGCTTGACTAGTAGAATACTATACACTATAAAAAAAATCAAATCCAAGATGGCCGCCACCACAAAATTGCGAACTGTATTATTTTTTCACTACTACCTCAATATGGGTATCAAACGAAAGGGCTTGACTAGTAGAATACATTTCTCTATGACAAATTTCAAATCCAAGATGGCCGCTTCCCCAAAATGACGAAATAGGTACATGTATTTTTAACAACTCCCTTAATATGGGTATCAAATGAAAGGGCTTGACTAGTAGAATGTTGTACAGATAACAAATCTGAGGAAGTCGGGGGTTAGTCAAAATTTTTAATTTTGTTCTTGTGTATGCTATGCAAGTGGGGAAACGAGTAAAATAAATAAGTCTGTCAGATTCGATTAAACCTATACAAGTACAAATACCTGTTTTGCTTTTATTTCACATAAAAAATCATACTTGTTTAATTAATTGCTAAGAAATTTCGAGTAACATTACTCTAAGGTATGATTTTTGCAATAAAGTGACGTCACAGCTCTCGCTATGGAAGTTTGATGATATATTGTATACATATTTGGCGCCATTTTGTAAATAAAAAAAATACGTGTCCCATTTTAACTTTGACTGCCCTAGTGGCTTAGTTGGTAGTAGCTCTGCCTGCGAAGCCGAGGGTCGTGGGTTCGATCCCCACCCAGTGCAAATATTTGTGTGATGAATTCAAATGTTTGCACTGTGTCTGGGTGTTTCTATGTATAATAAGTATGCATTTAAAACAATATAAGTATTATATCAGCTATCTGGCTGCCATCACACAAGCTTTGCTTAGTTTGGTGTCAGATGGTGTTGTGTGTGAATTGTCCACCAATATTTATTTATTTATTTTCAACTTCGATTCTCTCTAGATCTCTAGAACTTCATTAGTCTATCGATCATTTAGATGTGCTTAGTGTAAGTAGTTAGGAGCATAGTATAGTGTAGTTCCCATTGCAATTTATTTACGTAAATCTAACTTACACATGCATAGGATTCACACAAAGTTCCGTATCTTCTCCTTGAAAATCTACAATTATGTATTGTACCTCATTGTACATTCTGTGTTCATTCACTTCACAGTAATCACGTCACACGCAGATGCACACACAAAGCGACTTCAACCACCGCCTTCCATTAAGGATTTGCTCAATCGTGTTCTTATTATTTTATTCTGATTCACTGTTTCTTCTTTATTGCTACGTAGTCTCTTATATTTGTGTTAAAACTTTGTAAATCCTAAAGTAATGTATTATTTTTGAAAAATCATGTATAACGTAATATGTACGTACCTACGTTATACGTAGGCATGTGTGTGCCTTCGTGTAATGTGTGCAAGTGTATTTGGAAGTGTTTTGTCTTGCGTCGATATTGTAGTGTTCTGTTTTAGTGAGTGTTTGTCATAGTTATTTATAAAATATGTATCTAGATAGATTATATCTGCAGACCTTGTAGGTAAATTTCAAAGTATTTTTTTATCTTATAGGTAAATTTCAAACTATTAGTTTGTAAATAGATAAGCGAATGGGTAATATGTCACCGCAAAAGTATAATAATCGACATTTTACCATAAACGTGTAAGATGATAAAGCTATGGTAGCTTGGATTAAGTTAGTGTATAAGTAACGCTTCTACTATGGCGATGCAAAAAAGTTGTTAGAAATGCAACAAAGTTTTACGTTATGATATGTTATACAAAGCTCAAGTTATGTTGTGTAGAAATAACTCATTGTATCGATGTACTTTGTTGAGTTCAAGATATGTAAAAGTGTACAACCTGTGCAGAACTTGTATTAAAAGGTACAATTGTTAGAACTTGTTGATTGTTGATTCGAAATAACAAATAACTCCGTAGAGCGTTGGAGTTGCCAGTTCTGACAGGAAACTATTGTCACGTGGGGGAAATGAACCGACACTGGCGCTAATTGAAAACATCGCGCTGTGCCTCTATCTGACGTTCTTGTGTCCAGGGAAAAAATACAAGAAGTTTAAACCTATAATGAAATAGTTAGCCAGTCTTCTTCTTCGTGTCAATGGTGTTTTTATGTTTTTTGACGTGACAACGTGATAAATTGGTTTGCCGGGTGACACTTCAAGAAACTGCGTTACGCTCCGCTCACGTTATGCGCTCACAACGAGAGCGAATGAGAGGCACGCGTCCCTTCCACTCGGGCATGGTTAGCCCGCCTAAGAGCGAGAGAGACAGACATAAAAAGTGAAAGGCACGCGTCCCTTCCGTAAAATTATTTTACCACTCAAAGTCGTTGTCACGTAAAACTTTCGCCCGTATACCGACTTTACAGGCAACCAATTTTTTTACCATACTATAATTAGGGGTACGACATTTTTTCGAGTGAAAACTTCACAGACAGATTTTTCGTGGGCTGTGAATTGAATTCTAACGTCTCGATCGGGAAGGATCAGAAATTTTCGTGTGAACTCGAGACCATGAAACTACGCAGGTAAAAGTAGGCGTGGCCATGACGATGGTCATCTTGAAAGTCGGCAGCATTTCCAATTGGCAATTGGCCATTTAGAAATGCTGACGTATTTCTAGATGGCCATCGTCATGGCCACGCCCAGTTTTACCTGCGTAGTTTCAAAAGTGAGTTATCAAATTCTGACTTATAAGTTTTCACTTTTATCGCCAGTTCCTATGACTGCCGATTTTTGAATCATAAAAAAATATGTTTATGTACTAATGTACGCATTCTAGAATTTTAATTTGTTTATTTTTAAGAATCATTACTAAAAATAACGTGCAACGAACGCTCTCTTGTGCTAGAATTCGGCTGGTTAGTAGAAGCCACTTGAGACTGCTTTTACTAAAAAATACTGCTTTTATTAAAAAAACGCGCATTTATCTTTAATATGTCAAACTTGAAAGAAACAGTTGGAAACAAAGCAGTAAGTTGCATCAATAATACATGTTTTGTGTACAGAAGATAGTTTCATTGACCATTGCGGGCAGCTTATTTTGAATTTCAGTCCAGTAATTACAGGCATTTCCGTCTACGTCGTTCCTTTAGCAGTGGGAACACATTGTATGTATATGTATGTTTGAGTTTCTTGTCTCAGAAGTATAAGTCGCTTCAGTTTTTTATCAAGTCTAAATCGTTAATTTCTCTGACAATGTTAAAGAAAAAATTTTCAACAATAGTTTAATTTTTTTTATTCCTACATGACGCTGCAAAAAAAACGAGGCTCACGTAGTTCTCTTTCCCATCATTTTCCGCGATTAAAAGCAGTCTATGAACTTTTTTTCTATTACAGGCTATATATAATCCAATCCAGATTCAGACTTTCAGACTTTCCAATGTACACTATTCATTAAAAATCCAATCTTTCACATTTTATTATAAATTAAAATGCAAAATAAGATACCTACTTAGAAAAATGTGAGAAAAAAAGTTAACTTGTATTCATGATTGAGTTTTTATTTTGAATTAGAAATATGATCCAAACTACGAGTAATAACATTTAACAAGAACACAATTAAAAATTTTGATTAACCCCAACTACCTCAGATTTGTTATCTTAACAACATTCTACTAGTGAAGCCCTTTCATTTGATACCCATATTGAGGGAGTTGTGAAAAAAATAATGTAATTCGCCATTTTGTGGTGCCAGCCATTTTGGATTTGAAATTTGTTATAGTGTATAGTATTCTACTAGTCAAGCCCTTTCATTTGATACCCATATTGAGGTAGGTTGTGAAAAAATATTTTGTCCGCCATTTTGTGGAGGCGGCCATCTTGAATCGATATTAACCAAACATAGCTCATCAGAACATCCGCACGAATATTAACCTTCAAATAAAAAAAACTCCAAAAAGGGCTTTACGGTGCCACAGACAGACACACACACAGACAGACAGACAGACAGACATCGACGTCAAACTTATAACACCTCTTTTTTTGGTCGGGGGTTAAAAATAAGTACACAATAATACGCATTCCAGATTAGTTAAAACTATATAGGAATTTCGGTTTTC
The DNA here is from genome assembly GCA_017562165.1 of Ectropis grisescens. NCBI lineage: Eukaryota > Metazoa > Arthropoda > Insecta > Lepidoptera > Geometridae > Ectropis > Ectropis grisescens. The sequence continues at coordinate 26,258,340 of CM029781.1, read as the reverse complement.
TGAATTTTGTAAATTAGAAAAGCAAGTTTTTTTAATAGTTTGTTCATCGTGTTAAGACGAGCAGTGATGAACTATTGAATGAACTATGTTTGTCTAAAATAGACTCGTTCGCTAAATTTCAAAGTCCTAAAATCAAAACACAAATTAGAAATCGCTAGGAATCTACAAACATCCAATATATTTACAATAAAGAAGGTATTTGTGTTAATGCTTAACATAGATACAAAAGACACAACAATCACACATCTTTTTATTTAATATCTAAAACGGATGATGAGCTAGACGAGCCCTTGATGGTTCACACGCTTATTCAGAATAGATAGAGATAAACTCTTTATTGCACATGCGTTGGTCCGAATATGAAATGAGTAAGTACAAAAAAATAATTTAAAAATATGATAACAATTGACGGCCTTATCAGAAAAACAGGAAAATTATGTGAACAAGGACCATGCGGGTAAAATCGCAGGGTGCAGCTAGTTTTTATAAAATGGTCTATTAAAGTACATACGCTCACGTGTTGATTATGCTAAATTGTTTCAAAGAGAAAGTTTGAGCACGTAGGCGAAGTTATGCGAGTGGATAACATTAATTTAATAAGCACCTGGGGCTGATTTTTCAAATCGTGCGCTTGTTTCAGGTCCATACAACAATTTTAGCTATTTGAGAAAAAAAACTATAATTTTAAAAAACTATCCCTATTATGCCCCCTATTTTTAGGAATCTTCGTTTCCTCTGAAATAAAGAAAATTAAAAGTATTTAAAAATATGCCACATGGTGTTATCGTGATGCGTAAGGCGCTGCGCAAACGTCGTTTTGTTGCCCACATTGCACACTATCACAGGGCACCGTATTCGCTGTGTTCTGTAGTGGTGTTCGTATGTTTGTGGAGGGAGGGGATGATTTCATATTGTTTCTATAGAAATTAAATATTGTGTGGATTTATAACGGTAAAAATCTTCTTCTAAAAAATTTGTAAAAATATTGAATTAAGTTAAGTAACTTAACGAGTAATGCCGCCATTTTAGCCTGGGCCGCTCTGTCGAGTGCTTTTCACGTTACCCCTACTCCGCGGCCGACCGTAACGCGACATGCACTAGATGGACGAAAACGTTTGAAGCGATGTAATAAAAGTTTCGCTTTAACAATATAATGTCCAAATATAAGGATTTGACAACATCCTTTGGGCTGGTTGAAGTAGGTACATACATTTACGAATAACTCAATGATTGAATGGTATGTAAATGTAATAATCTTATATCTAATTATACAGGCAATACACGTAACTCAGTATAATAAAAATATATCTTCAAGTTTAGTGTAAAACCATGGTTAAATTATAAAAATATCGTTCGCACAGAAATAATAAAATTACAACCAAAAAATTAAGTGTGAAAGGGGGTGTCCTGAAGGTGAAATATAATTTACGACCTATTTGACTCCCAAATACTTTTACTTATAAAAATGTACTTACAATCAGCCGAGCCGTTTTTTAAGACTACTTATAAACATAAACATGTGACATTGTAGTTTTTTATACAAAATGATACGAATTGCGCCGTAAGTTTTTTTACCAGTTTTTCACAGTGAATTTTTTGCAAGCTTTGAATGCCATTTGTTATTTTTAAGCACTAAATAAATCAGTTTCAAGTTTTTATTATCCAAAAAAACAAAACCCCAACAAAAACTGTTAATTTAAAATTTAACCCGTCAATTTCGTCAAAATAAAAATATATTTGCTCAGGTATTCTCTGGTTCTTGACAATATTTTTACAAAACGTAACTACCAAATAGTTTTTTGAGTTTGGATATAAAAGCGTAATAGACACACACACAGAAGCACAATAGAGATACAGACAGATTTATTTTCGTATTTATAATATTATTATTATTTTTTAAGCAACATGCCTGACACATAAAGCACAGTGACACGCAGCTATTGGAACATGAAGAGTCCAAATCATTATTTCGTCACCCAGAGATCTAAGATCTTATATCTCTAAGCCCTGTAATTTCTCTAGAAACATTGCCCTTCAAACCGGTACACAGTAAAATATAGAATAATCAAATTTCAGGCACTCTGCCAAGAGAATAAATTGTACTAAAATTATGAATTTCACACGAATGATTGAAAAATTGAACCCCAGTATAAATACTTGCTGCCTACGCGAACATGAACTTTATAAGCCAATTTCGTGTTTTAATTAGCTAATAGGTAATGAGTCAGTTTGAATGATAATAGGCTTTGAAGAGGTGGTAAATAGAGTCTATATTGATGCCCTATTTACTCTGTGTGATTTAATTTCCGGTATTAGCTCTATGCTAATTACGGTTGCGGTAATTGAAGCTAGTTTATTAAAAATAAATTTTATTGCAAACTCTTTGAGCGTCACTGTTTTATCAGTTATACTATAGCACTCGTATTTTTTAGCCAAAAAGTTGGTAATGCTTTTTCTGATATTTAAGCCGAGTCCATTTCCTCTTGTTCAATAGTTTTGAAGTGAGAGTGAGTGAATGTTTGGCGCGTCTGATTCTGTACAGAGCCCTCTTAAAGAAGTTCAGCACCTTTGCTGGCTATATACAATAAAGCTGGCTGGTGTGTACAATAAAGAGTATCTATCTATATATAGTATAATTACTATCATGTAGTCAATCATTTCTGGGTTTCACTCTTAAGGGAAATGCTTACGGTATCCACATTTCCCTTGGTCATCGCATCACGCGTGAATAGCTGGACCGATATCGCAATTTTTTTTGTTGTGTTTGATAATGTCTAGAGAAGAATCAAATGAAAGAAAAAATGAAAAGTAAAAAAAAGAAAAAAAAGAAAGAAAATTGCTCAGAAAATTTAAGATTACATTACCACCATACAAAATTATTTTTAATCTAACCTTGGCGTTTTGGACAACAAACTCTTTAATGTAACTTTATGACGAAAAAAATGGCGCTATGACGTACTCGTACATGTCGTCTATTTTTGCTTCAAAAATTTAGATTATATTATTATATTTATACTTGACATTGGCGAAATTGTTTTGCAAATATCGTCGAAAAGAAGTAAAAAACTGAATATCGTTTAAAACAGATACTTCGGACAGAAAATTTAGATTATATTATTATATTTAGTTTACTTGACATTGTGCGCGAATTGATTCACTCTCGAGGCTAACCACCGGAAAAAAATTCCACAGATTAGAAAAGCGTGCACTCTCTTTGTTCACTCTGTAAAAGGTGCTTCATTAAAAGGATAATTCTGCCGACTTATTTACCGGACCTTTAATACAGAGTGAACTCGCCACTGAGCGGCTTTAATACAGAGTGAACTCGCCACTGAGTCGGATTGATTCTGAATTGATCACTTTGTAAATAAGTCTGTGTATACGTGATTGTCCCGTTATACAATAAGTAAACATGCTCCTTCGTAGATCACTTGTAAACTTTAAAACTACACGTTATATTTTTTAATACTAATACTACCTTCTTTTCGAATATTTATTATTTCCACATGACCAATATGATTATCTATTAACAACCACGTTAATTTTAATACTAAAACTACCGATGTTAGACTTTATCTATTAAAACACTCGATTGAACACTATGTATGCAGATCATGGCATTGTGCTATTTTAAGCGGGTGAATTGACTTAATCTTATAAAATACTTACATATACTAACTCTACAGTCTACACTACATTTATTGATAAATATAAACTTGCTTGGAGAAGTTAAACACAAACATTATTAAATTTTGATTACGGGAATAGTTTCACAACTTCGTCGTTTGTGCTCGTCTTTGAAACTTCAAGTAATTTCAAACTTCTGAAAATGCATGTCCGTCAAAATGTTAATATAATAATTAAGCGAAACTTTGTGAATACCTGAAGGAGAAAGTCAAGCATAATATATCATGATGGTAATGTAGACATGTACAGAGAGCTCGCAGACACCTATATTTTAAAGACACGTTTTTAAATGAAAGGTGAAAACTATTCGGTTGGTTTGATGAAAAGTTTTACTAAGCTTTACTGTCATTTTTTAACATTAAAAATCAGATATTATTATTGTTTCGATTTGAATAGTTTCATTTTTTTTTAATTTTGAAATTTCCTTTTACGTAATGAATTCAATAACATGACTATTTAAACATTTCTTTGAGAACGTCTGAGTAATTCGTTTTACTAAAGTTCGTACTAATGTTAATATCTATCCACATTATTTAATCTTAATCTTATTATTATTTATCAAAGAGTTTACAAATACTACGTATAGAGTTGGAACAAACGCTTTACATCGAAAGTACGGATCTGATCGCTCTAGCCTTCTAGCTCTTGTTGAAGTGTCATCATACTTTAACCGTGACACATCACTCTGTTGCTACAACAAGTATGCACGTCATCTGCTTACGATTGGTACAAAAGAACCGTGCGGAAAAACCTGATCTATTTACTTATTAAAATTTTGTATTGACTTCCCTGTTGTAACTACTATTTGTTATAGGGTCAATAAATATTTATTTTTAAAAAACGCTTACAGAAGTTTCCACTTCTTAAAATGTATCTTTTGAACATTCATAAAACATACACCATAATTGTCGGTGCAGAGAAATGTTGATAAAATTATACAAACTGACAGACACATAAAATAGCATCACAAATGTTTATGTCCCACAATTAGCCCCGCCACGGCTCCAATGAAATAAAGCGACAGCTAGAAATCATTTTAAACACTGCCCCCATTGCATACGTAACTCGTCAGAATATGTTTTAAAACAAACTCAATTTAATCCACGGCCCGAGATATGCCGTGGGAGCCGCTGATACACACAGTTCTTAATGTTTTTTTCCAGTTTTACTAAAAATATTAAAGTGCTAAAATTAGAATAGCTTCATATACACACACAGCTTTTACATAATGAAAGTGCAGACGAGATTCTAGAAACTACGTTCTACTATTGTGAATTATACGTTCTGGCGCTAAGCCACTACGGCTTATGAATGAAATGTCCATCGGACACCATGGCGGCGCAATCAGTTGCACCACCGTGGTGCCCGTAAGCTACAAAACTAGACACCATATCACCATACAGACATCAGAGTCGCCACGCCACACTGAAGACAGTATCAAAATTGACCTCGAAGAGATAACACTACTGCTGTATGTACGTAGGAAAAGAGAGTACAAGAGAAAAAAAAAAACAGTGGTGGGTTCATCCTTATTTAGCCGATCGCTGTAACAAAGGACAATTCGTTCAACATATACGACGATCTACGAAGATATCCGGATAAGTTTTTTAGCTATGTGAGGGTGTCCGTGAAGTCCTTTTATGAGTTACTGAATTTGTGTGAAAATGATATGTTGAAGAAAGACACAATATTAAGAAAATCAATCAGTCCTGAAGAAAAGTTTCCGGACTGGCGGCCGAGTGAGTGAGACACCATACAACGCTATAGTAGTTAGTGGTGGCGTGACCAGCGTAACATTCTGTGACCAGTAACATTCTGTGCAGGCGTCCGAGTTGGTGGCGCCGCCAAATTGATTAACAACCAAATGGACCAGGTGAGTATCTTTCTATAGAGCTGTATACATTTTGTTGGTAGCGGCGACTGGTTACGCCGCCATGGTGTCCCGTTGAAATATAGCCTTACGGCAATACTTTTTTTTTTATTAATTTATAGCCCGCGCGGAAACATAGGGTGCCATGACTTGTACGAGTATGATCATAATCGACTAAACTCAAGTTTGAAGTAAAAGTTGGTTGTCTATAAAGTTGGTTTAAAAAAACGCGACAACATCATCACAAAACATTGATGAAATTATTGCATATAATCAAATCAAGTTTACATATACTACGTATAGAGTTGGCACAAACACTTTACACCGAAAGCAAGGGTAGTATCTATCTTGTCGTATCATCGTTGTCGCTCTTATGGAAGTGTCATACTTTTGTTGCGGCACATCAAGTGCCTTAGGTAATTGTATACTTTTCTGTGCATTTAGAGAAAACTTGGAATTACAAACATACATTTCAATTTTGTTCTTATAGACAGATAGATAGGTTTTCGCTACTGTTTCTAATACTACCTTTACTACAAAGTACAATCAACTATTCGGTAATTGTAGCCGGTTCTGCAAAGAAAATGTTGATAATTTATTATATTTCATTGGATAAGAGGCACTCACGTATACGGTCGGTTAATCCGACTCGAGTTTCGGTCACACCACGATCACACCTAGCTTCGTTACCACGCACGCTTATCAACAGGGCGTTGAGACTATGCGATCAACAATATCTGAATACCGAATTAGACCATTTGAAAGGTGTACTCGAAGGCAACGGGTTTAACTGGAAACAAGGGTGGCGTATGGCGAATGAATCGTCGAGGACGCGTCCAGCTTTGGTGGAGAGGTCACCCACGTACCTGCCATATATCAAAGGAGTGACGGATAAAATTGGAAACTTGTTACGCCATAGGTATTGCATCAAGACAATGTTTCGTCCGCTCAGATAGCTAAGGCAAATGGTACGCTCTCCAAAAGACAAAGACCCTTTCGGTGTTCCGGGAGTGTACATGATTCCTTGCAATCGTGGCATAAGTTACGTAGGGGAAACACGGAGAAATGTGTCTACAAGACTCGCGGAGCATATAGGCGCCATGAAAAATGCAGATGTTAACGGCTCTGCGGTGGCGGAGCATGCTCTTAGGTCGGACGACCAACATTTTATTCGTTTCGATAAGGCGGAGGTCCTGGCACGGGAGAAGTTCTTTGTACCCCGTAAGGTCATCGAAATCGGTAAGCGTCCGACCTTTAATAGAGATGGAGGATGGCATGTCCCGCCCGCTTGGAAGCCGTGCCTCCATAGTACTCGGCATGGTGTTCGCGATATGAGTGAAGACACAGTGAGAGATTAGTGACCTACCTATCGGAAACCGACGCGCTGTGTGAACAACAATACGCATACCGCGAAGGGGGGTCTACAACTTCTCTAACGCGTGAAGTGGTTCGTAATGTGTTGGCTGCTCGTGAACGCAAACAGCAAGTGGCTGTCTTGTGCTGTGACTTATCGAAGGCCTTTGATGTCGCAGACCATGAGACCTTGGCTTTAAAGCTGAAACACTATGGCATAGCTGGGAAATCATACGCTGTGTTGACTGACATGTTACGAGGCCGCTCTCAACTGGTGGATGCTGGCGATGGCGATAATAAATCAGACCCATTGTCTTCATCTATGGGAGTGCCGCAGGGTTCGTCAGTTTCAAACATCATGTTTTCATTCCTATTGAACGATCTACCTGACGCCGTAAAGGATGCAGACATATTCATGTATGCAGATGATGTGGCTGCCATAGTAACCGCCCTTTCGATAGAGAAATTAGAAGATAAATTAAATACTGTAATTAACGGGTTAAACATATGGTTTCGTGCTAACGGTTTTATAGTAAACTCCAAAAAGACTCATTTTATTCACTTTTGTCTGTCGGGTCACTGTACAAAATCGTTAAAAGTCTTACTTGACGGGGTCCGGATTGAGCAGGTACAAAGCACAACATTTCTGGGATTCGAGATTGACCGCTGCATGACATGGGAACACCACATCGACAAGATGTGTGCTAAAGTAAGCAGTGCGTGCTTTGCACTAAGACGGGTATCCCGAGTGGTGTCTGCAGATGTATCTCGTTCGTGTTACTTCGCCACGGTGCATTCCCGGTTACAATACGGAGCCGAACTATACGCACGCGCTGCCGACTGGGAGCGTGCTTTCCGCACCCAAAACGTGCCATACGCGCCATCGTGGGCGTGTCGCAATGCACATCCATCAGACCATATTTCAAAGAGCTTGGCATACTTACGTTGCCTGCAATCTTGATCTACCAAGTAGCTGTGTATGTCAGAAACAACTTAGACTCATACGACACGCGAGGAGAGAGACATTCGCGCAATATACGTAACGCTGACAAGCTGGATAGTATACCTCACTCTCTCGCGAGATCGGAAAACTGACTCACATTATGGGACCGGAAGTTTATAACACTCTTCCTAAAATAGTTAAATCAGCACCGAGTTTGGGTAGCTTCAAAAACCGATTAAAAAGCTGGCTTATCGATCAAACTTTTATAGTTACAGCGAGTTTTTATATAGTGATGGCAAACTCACAATAAAGTTGTAAAAATTGACATTGTTCATTACAATTGTAATAAGTACATATATTTTAATTTTTGACACTTATTTGTACGATACCTATTATCGTACAATATAAAGTTCAATTTAAACTTTAAAAATGTATACTCTTTGTATGCTCTTATTCTATTTTTTTTATAAAATTGAAGTGTAAATTGTACATTTATCAATAAAAAACTTTGACTTTGACTTTGGCTCAGTGTGCTGCAATGTTCCCGACTCGCAGCTCACCAGTGATGAAGAGTTCGAGTGTATACCTGCGCAACCCTCTCGCACCCCCTTACCTGCACCCCCGCAACAGCCGTTGAGCTTGCGTGCGAGCCCGCAGCGCCAAACGGGCATCCGTCGTGCGCGTGCACTCTCCTTGAAAAAGGCCGGACGCGGCCGAAACTCGAGTTGGATTGACCGACCGACGTGAGTGTCCCGTTATTCAATTAAATATGTGTAACAACCACGTTAATTTTAAAACTGATAATTTATTGTTAAAAAAAATATATAATAATAATGTTGATGTACTTCTTGAAACCTTAATCTAAATCCAATAACTTGTAACTAATTTTATAAACAGGCGTGTAGCTATAAATTTTAAAAATATCATGTATCAATATCATGAATATGTTTTCTTAGAAATAAAATGTAATCAATTATCAATTAAATGAATCACCTTTTTCCAGTTGTAACATAACCTATAATATTATTACTGCACCCTGCTGCATTAAAAAAATAAATACTTGTAATATACTAGTAATCAGATTTTTGAAATGCAAAAATAATATACCGTAACGTAACGGGACAATGAGCGTTACGGGACAATGAGTCATGCTCTTTCGTACATGCAGCCAACGTTCCTCGGTTTATGACGTTGTCACGTCAAAAATAAACAATATTAATATACAAAAAAAGCGCACCACGCTTAAAATTTTTCAAGATCCTTATTCATCCCAGGGTCGCCTAAAAATTGTTCTATGGTTTTCCCAAATTATATCTATCCTTTTAATGGTGTGAATAATTGAACAATAAAGAATTTTCATTCATTCACTCATTCAAAAACAAAACACGAGTCAACCAAACGTGCTTACTCTGTGTCATCGGTCCCTGTGATTCACCAAATCCACATTTTCAATTTAACCTGTAGACGAATCCCGCAGTTCATTTTAATCATTTTTTGGACGAAAGTGTTCTGTCCTGAGGGATTTTATAAGCGTACCGGATTGAAGCAAATTTCGCTGAGTTTTATGAGTTTCGTAAGTGTCTTCGCCAGTAATAAATTCCTTGGATAATCGGTGGCCCGAATACGTTCAAATTATTACTTTTTGTAAAAAATGGCAGATGTCTACAGATTAGGATTTTCGATTAAAATAGAAGGTTAGAAAGGTTTATTTTCTCTCTCTCTCTCTGTGTGTGTATGTATATATGTGGTATTGTAGCTCCCGGATGGATGAACTTGCTGAACCTGAAATGAACTTTATTTGAATAAATGTATACTTTCTTGTGATATACACAATGTCCATTTTAATCACCAAAAGCTGATTAAATTTTGTGTTGATAAAATTGTTTTTAGGAAAAAACAATGAAACAAAATAAATTTAATGTTTATCGAATTCCATATGAGCAAACGTCTCGAAATTCAAATGTCTCTAAGCGCTCGAACTCGACCGTTATTTCATTTCAAAGAGTTTGAAGTTGGCACTCCAACTAAGTAGACACGTGTAGAAAGATAGGGAAAGAAAAAAGAAAAGGTGATGCAGTGATTTCACCAGAGCTGAGCTCAAACAAATTATACTAAGGATCTGAGATAATTGTTTCCAGATAAATTACAGGGCTTAGAGATACAACATCTTAGATCTCTGGGTGATGGATGAGCGCAGTGCAGTGCTAGGTAAAGATTTGAACTCTTCATGTTTGTTCCAATAGCTGCTTGTCACTGTGTTGTTATGTGGCAGGCATGTTGCTTACCATCAGGCACCTGTCTTGCTCGTCTCGTCACCATAAAAAGAGCACATGTCCTAAATTGCAAAAGGATCCAATTAAATTTACTCATCATGCCTTATCTTTGAAAAGAATAACTAAGTAATCTAAGCTTATAGCAATGTATGCTATTACAGGACACATTCCGCCGATTTTATTAATTTCAAAGAAAAAATACAAAGTTACAGATTCACTAAAAGGATAAGCACGAGAAGCCTAGTAAATGTTCTCACAGCCCGGAACTTGGCACCTTCTCTCGCAAGGAGAGAGTTAAGGCCACGGTTTTTGAACGTGTCGTTTTCTTCACAATGTTTTCCCTCACTGTTAAAACCAGTGGCTATAAAAAACTTCAAACTCTAAATTTGAATACATTCAGAGGTAGATGCGATATTAGAACCTTAGAATGTGACCTTAACTATGATTGTGAGGTCACAATTTTCTAGCCCCAATTAATGACAACAAAACCTCTCAAGCGTCCAGGCACCTAGAACAGTTAATTTTTTTCCGGTTGAGCATTCAGGTGACTTTTCCAGCCCGAAAGAACCACTTACAACTTAAGAAACAAGCATGGTAGTAGCTAAAACAAAAAAAAAAAAAATGCGTCATAAGCCAGTAAATAAAAGACACTGTGTTTAGACCTTGAAACTCACCTTGTAAGCTTTTTCCATCTTCACAATGTCAAAACATGGCCTGTACGAACGCAAAGCGTCAGACCACAAAAAGAATTTAATCTGTTAGCAGCGGCAGGAAAAACAGCGGCCAAGGCAAGGCGGGCTCGATGCGATACCAACTTGCGACTTTATAAAAGTGTTTTAAAATTCTGTTTCAAATCTTAAGCATTCCGATGGGTTCTCGTTCTTATGAAGTTTTTCTATATTACGTCACAATTAAAAAAAACACCTTTAGATTTGATCTAACAACGCCGGATTTATATTACCTCATTGATATAAACCATTAGATGTGCCCTCCGAAACGGCGCAAATTTGTCATCGTTGGGAAAAGTGACATCACTCTTTCCGTTCTAGTCGGTTGCAAGAAGCGGTAAACGCTGAACGTTTATACCTATCACTATTCGTTGTCAACATCCAAAATAAATAGAACCACAACATACCTCGCCGCTAGCGATTCTAGGGGTCAAGTTGATTTGTGGTGTGTAAATCACTAACGAACACCTTGAAATTGGTAATAAACTGCATCTGTGTATCTAGACATACGCAGTTTATTACCAATTTCAAGGTGCTCAGGGCACATCCATGGTTTATATCGATGTATTACCTAACCTACCGTAGGATAACAATCAGATGGCATTTACAGTTTCACGGTGGCATATATAACGCACCTCATCTATGAGGCTTGATATTATGATGATATTGAGAGAACTCGTTGGTGGCATTTAAAAAAAAATGCCTACAATTTGTTATGGTACAAATTACAACCATTTCACACGTATGCTGTATTGATGATGATGCTGTATGAGCCCGGGGACGATCCCCAACTAGGTGGAGCGATCAAGTGAGAGGCTCTTCATCAACTAAATTTTGAACGGTCGTCAGAGACTTGATGTGCAGACACCGGTGGAAGAAGATAACAAAATCTGTGTAAACCAGCCACATCTAGTGATGACCACGATCCTCAGACATGAGGGAGCGATGGTGTACTAGAGCAACAGTTCGCGTTTTTTCGGGTGTTTTCATTCCCGTGATGACATCGCGGTAAAAAGTAGCCAATGTTCTATTCCAGGCGATAATCTAGCCATGTTAAAATTAATTAAAATCAATTATTTAATTAATAAATAAAATAAATAATTAAAAAATAATTAATTAAAATTAAAATCGATCCTTTCAGTTCAAACGTGACAAATGACGATCTGAAAAAACATCCCAACATTCAAACATGGATAATCGTAATTGTGTGCGACAACGACTTAAATTGGTCGAAATTTTGTCGCACGTCTATGTCGTTTCGCCATCTCCGGTATTCATTACGCGTTGTTTTGCCGCGGTAAGTGCATTGTTGCGGCACAAAAGCTCAGGCGAGCGGTGTCTGCGGCCATTGTTGATCGCTCGTCATTGTTGCCAAACACGGCCATTTTCAACTGTTTTTACTAAATGTATTGTTTAGAAGCGTTTTGTAAATAATATGCGGGAGCTTTCACGTAAAATTTATGTTTATGCTATTGGCAACCAAATCCGTTGCCTAAACCAACAAAAATTGAAAAATCTCAGAGATTTACTTTTATTCCGAGATATTATGGACAGTAAATTTGTCATAACAGAAAGAATTTAATTCTAGTTGTATTACACCGCAGCTCGAAAAAATGTCACGTTCTGAAGACTCGAACGAGGTCTCTAAATTGTTATTTAGTTTAATTTAATTCTTACCTCTGGGACTTAGGGCTTGCTTTCATTAGAAGAGAGTCCATAACCCCACCATATTGGTCAAATACTTTCAACGCGCAACGCATACTTTCGAAAGATTACTGTTATGCCAGTTTCCTCGCATTGGTTTTATTCACCGTTAATGCCAGTGCACAAAGTGAATACGTACACAGACACTGGCAAAATACGTAAAGAAGCAGGCGGGATTCGAACATATACCCTTACGACTGTGATTTGACTGTGACCAATTCACGCCTTTAGCAACCACGGCTTTTTATTACGGGTTTTTGCTATGGGTAATTAAATATGTTAAATATAGTGAATTATGAGTTCAATCTTGTAAAAAAGGCAAATCCTAAAAGGGAAACAAAATAGGCTGTTTTGTATAAGTAATATGTTTCCTCTTTACCATAAGCCTACACTTTCCCACAGCCTATCTTAATATGCCATCTGTGACGATTCTGCGCCTGTCGAACCCGAGTTCAACCTGCGATTGCAACAATGTTACATTCGACTAATCGAACCTAGGTTAATGATACCGCTGGATTATTTTTAATACATAGAAAATCTCTATTGTACTTTTTTTTTATTTCAATATAGCAACTCCACAGACTCCGGGGTCCGTGACCTTTGTCATTTGTTTTCTTTTTTACATGAATCTTGGATTAAGAGAAGAAAAGGAAATAGGGGGGAGGGAGTAGGGAACATTTTCATGCTAATTCTAGGCCTATTTTATTTTCTAAATCGCCTCCTCCTGGCTTTGCGCCTCCGCCACGACTGCTTTTCTGTCTCTATTAAATCTGTACTGAAATTATAAAAAAAACAGTTGTTTTACTAAACTATCAAATAGCGATCTTATCAATAAAGGCGATTTTTTTCAGGAAACGTAGGACGGAAAAGAAGATTTTAATATACTCGTAAGAAGACGTAGTGTACATTTGGAAAACATACAACAGACAACAAATTGGCTGCCATAGTAGCTTAGTTAGTATACTGCCTGTGGAGCCGTGGGATGTTCAATTCTCACCCAGGACCAATATTTGTGTAGCTTGGGTGTGTATATATATGTACCTATAATAATTAAATAAAATTATACATTTATAAGCAAACGATCAATTTTGAAATAGACAGCTTGAAAAGGCAACGTCTTGCCACAAAAAAAGCCTTTCACGTTTACGGTGATTATTTACTAATTTCAGTGATGTAATTCCAATAAAGTCAGTAGCAAACCCAGCACAGCACCCAACATTATCTTTAGTGCTCATAAAATACAGTCACAAACAGTTTCGCAAAGTAAACACACGCATTATCTTGCCGAGGGTAAGCCAGCACAAAAAGGATTAACCAACTTGGTCCAATAACTTGAGAACTTTCCCCATATATTCTCTAGTGCTCTCGTGGAAATCTCGGGATATTTTTCTCACATTCCCTTTCCTTCACGTGTAGGCAAACTAAGTTTTGGTTTAAAGGTTGTGTCTATTTTTGTAGTCTGTTGGCGGCCCCTCTCAACTTCATTTGGAGACAATTAATCACACTAATAAGAGTCGGTCAGGTATAAAGCTTACTACCCCCCGACCCCCCCCCCCCCCCGCCCCACAGTAACCCGCGTAAATCCCGTTATCTTTATTTTTACTGGTAAAATGATAGCCCATGTGCTAATTCTATGTTCCAAATTTCAACCCGATCTGTTAAGTTTTAAACATCCAAATTTGACATTTACAACTTTAATATGAAGTAAGGCACGAACTTATTTAACAACTAAATTTATTTTTAACAAAGGCAAGTAAAATATTCAGCTATTACTTTATCAAAACAACAATTTTATCACACGTCTTTTGATCACGCCGCCATTGTCCTGAAACTAGGATCTCGTGACGATGCAAAACTAATTAATCATAATAATTTCTTGTCGAGCCGACAATAGCCCAGTAATGGAGGCTACAGGGTATAATAGTTGAATGAGGTTGCTGCTAGAGTATTTTGACGTAAAATTCTTTATTTTGAGACTGATGTCTTTATTTAGGACGCTATTGAGGTCACCTTTTTAGATAAAGGCTCCTTTTAGGCTTCAGCGTTGTTTTAAACGAGCTAGTTTTTTTTCTAAGTGTTTATAAGGTAAGTGCGTTCTGAGATATCTTGTTGTGTAACCGGTCTCCTGTTCCGGTCTCAGTGCGAACTTGTACCTTTAGGCTGTTTATATAGTGCGAACATGCCTGCTACATAACAACACAGTGGCACACAGCTATTGGAACATGAAGAGTCTGAAAGTTCCTGGGTAATCTATTCCAAGTTAAGGACCAGTTATTCTACAGCCAAGCAGTAATGGGCAAGCATTACTGTTTTCAGGTTTGAAGGAAAATGTTTCCAGGGAAATTACAGGGCATAGAGACATAACATCTTAATATATACCTGGGCGACGACCGCAGTACAGTGCTAGGTAATGATTTGGACTCTTCATGTTCCAATAGCTGCTGTAACTGTGGTGTTATGGGCAGGCATGTTGCTTACCATCAAGCACATGTCCTGCTCGTCTCGTCACCTTTTATTAAAAAAAAAATCTTTTTACCGGTACGAACATGTCTAGCTCACCTCGAAACTTAAAAAAAATATATACTAACCGTACTACAACGCCTAAGTCGTAATGTAATACAATTTACGAATAATTCGGGAGTTTTACAAGGAATTTCCTCTTCTGTACCTTTAGGCTGTTTACATCAGTGCAAACTTGGATCTTTAGGCTGTTTATACAACTTAAACAACTTAAAGGTAGGCACAAGTTCGCACTGAGTTTATTAATATTAAACAGCCTAAAGGTACAACTTCGCACTGAGACCGCGACAGAAAACCGGTCACACAGCAAGATATCTTTTCATGTTAGAATTTTGTTGTATGATATTTAACCCCGGCCGGGGAAGGACCAACTTTTGTAGTCAACCTTGCCTTTCGAAAGCCACGCGCACACTTCTACGAAGTTGTAGAAATTCCTTGTTGAGATTTTCATCTAATAAGAGCCTGGGTGACAGACACAATGCAATACTAGGTTGTGACCGTGCTGTTGCTGTCCTGTTTTCCCGTCACTCAATAATACCTACTACAAAAAAAGTATTTTGTTTATTGTGTATTGTCATTATACAACATTGGTTACTTTGTTTTTGTTAATGTGTAGCGGTAGTTACATCACTATAAAGTAGATTCACTGTTAATTATTCCCAAAGAAACAAATCCCTTATAATATAATACGTATTAGATATTGGTACATGGTTACAATTTCATTTTATACTGATTCATACCCCAGATTACTTATAGGTGCGTACGAAGCTACCCTGGGACAGCTGTACAAGGTCGCTTCCGCCTAATCAGTCCCTCTCGCAAAGAATAATAATAGGATCAGAAACACAACTACACAAAATAAAGGTTATTATTTTAATAAGTTGTAGTGAAACCTTACCTAAACCACGTAGAGCATTACAATATACGTTGTTTAATCTTGGTGTTAACAAATCGAGATTGAGTTGGTTTCTTCTGGGTAAGCGCGTTCCATCGTACACCGGGGAGTCTGCTACCTACCGAACGAAAAATTGCTTAGCTTTGATATTTCTCTCTTTTCTTTTTACTTGAAATGATAGAGATGGCAATGGTAAAGCCAAAGCCGATTTAGTTAGGCGGTAGAAGGCCGAATCTTCCCTAAATATCAGGGAAGAAAACGGTCAAGTCTTAACCTTGCGAGCCACACCCACATTCGTAATAGGAGCAGTATATTTATATACATACAGGTGATAGTGATTTTAAAAAAATACGCGAGTAGCTCACGTTTGATATAGTCAGTCCAGTGCGACTCAAGTTTCGATCGCGTCCGGCGATCTTTTTCACGGAGGATGCGCGCGCGTGTTCGCAGGTCGTTTAGTACTGCGGGCAGCCGCACGGCGCGGCGCGCACGCAGGCTCAACGAAGGGTCTACCGCCTAACGAAAACTGTCTTAGCTTTGATGTCGCCCTCTCTTTTCTTTTCGCTTGAATAGATAGAGACAGCAATAGAGAGGTTAACTATTTTTCGGAACTGATTTTATTTTGAAGATTGGCCCTTGTTTACCTTAAAAAATAACAGTTTATTTCAAAATATTAGTATTTTCGATGAGTAAATATACAATATTAGAATAATTTTGAATTTTGCCACTAAAACACTAACGACTGATATGATGTCACTAGTCGCAAAACATTGGTCGCGATTCATGACTGTATGCCCAGTTTATGTGTTTTGTTATCATTACATGAATTCAAACAATCAAAATCATCGTCGCTAAGATCGCAAACTATAATAAAAAGGCAGAAAAGTAAACAGTTTAATCAGTTTCGACAGTTTGTTTTGCGACTAGTGACGTAATAGTTCAAACTGGTGTTTTCAGTCACGTGACAACAGATTAAAAATATAGCATTTAAAATCATTTATAATAAATTTACTACGTAATATTAAATTATAGTAATGTGATTTTCGAAATTCTATTAATGCAAACTATCATAAAATTAACATTAAACATTAATGTGTGATTAGTGTTAACATCCCTATAGCAAAGCTAAAGCCGATTTAGTTAGGCGGTAGAAAGGCGGTTGTTGCCCGTGTATTCGGTGTATTTATTTAAAATGTGTAATAGCCACGTCAGTTTTCATAATAAAAGGTGACAGTGATGTTTAATACTGAGAGCCAGATGGGACCATACCGAAATTACATGTTATAAAGTTTTCATTTCAATCGGCAGTCTCTATGACTGGCGTTTCTTTTATCATCGGATACCTATCAAGAAATTCTCAGACAATTAAAACTTATGATAAATCCTACTAACTTTAAACCTTACTAGAAATTTCTTAATTTTTACTCTATTCGTGCTCAGATAATGTAATTTGTAGCAAATACTAAATATTAATAATAATGTATCAAAATATAGTACTTAATCATGGTATTCAATAAGAACAAGTTTCAAGTTTTTTTTTTGAGTAATTTTGATGTCAATACCTTGAAAACTTATATATATACTTATTATGTGCTATTTCAGGCTTTAATTTTTTAGGGTGTTACTTTTAAAGTTAATTATCACGGAAACATGCTAGTTCATTATGATTACGTAAAGATTTTTTCCCAAACAAATTATATAAAGTAAAGAGATTGTGTGCTTCACATTTTAGAAATCTCTTTGTGTTGGTTCAATTTCACCCTCTGTGTATTCGACCTGCTTTAATTCTGCTATGAGTAATGACCCGGATTGACGGGGACAAATGTGACTGATCAATATGCTGCGACTTTTTCTCCCTAACAAACATCTGACGTTGACAAACGGCACAACTGTAGTTTCAACTTAACCTTGGGTTAGTTGAAATTTAACGATATTTTAATTAAAATTAACATTAGGAACATAAATAAATAAGAAATTAGAGCATTGATAGAATTTTCTTAGAAATTTAGAGCATTTTCTAACTGCAAATATATAATGGAGTTTGTATCCAAGTTTACAAAGGAGTTACATGCACCATGTTTAGGACCAAACCGTTATCAGGAACACGATGAATCTGTATTTTAGGTTACAACTGCAGGCCCCATTTTGCATTATAACTGCAGTAGTCGTTTTCATCTTGTATATTTATTGTTTACCTTATTTTTAGTCAGTAGGTACCACAGGTAGATATTGCTGCACTCGTGTAACACCAACGTGACTTCTTTTCGTTTTCTACTACGAATCTGTTGAAATTTATTATACCCCTATTATTATGTTTCTTGCCTTGCTCAGAAAATAACATTGTCCATTCCGAGAAATAAAATGTTATGAGATTACCTTGTTCATTATTCTTTATGTACCATTTATTTAATACTTGTTCGTCTCCGTCTAGACCGCGGAGACTTTTAGATTACTCGTGTCAAGACATATGAAGTCCACATTTTTCCTCGTCTTTTATTTTGGCTATCATTTGAAGCAGGCAATATCAGAATTCAATGAAGTGTCACCGTACCGTAGAGTCTGAGGTACCATCTGTAACTGTGGAGAAGAAGTGCCACTGTCGCAAACTTTTCATAAACCAGAATGGTGTCTATGAAGAAACGTAGTTCAGCGATATCGTCACAGAGTTTGAATTGTGGTATGGACTACAGTTTTGCACCTCAGGGAGTAGCATCGCTCATACACTATTCATGAGCTCCGGTAGTCATGTGGGACGGAACAGTGCCCTATTTAAAAAGTTCTTAGATTTTCACAAGAAAAATATTCGTACAAAATAATTTCTGTTATGTTTCGTTAGTAGGTTTCATTTTTTATTAAATTAGTTTAGAACAATTTAGTGCATGGCTCAGTCTGTAGTGAGTCTGGGGAAGTACCACACCTTTGCAAGTTATTCTACCGCCAAACAGTAATGTGAAAACATTACTGTGTTCCGGTTTGAAGGGAAATGTTTCCAGAGAAAATACAGGGCTTAGAGATATAACATCTTAGATCTCTGGGTGATGAGCGCAGTGCAGTGCTAGGTAATGATTTAGACTCTTCATGTTCCAATAGCTGCGTGTCACTGTGCTGTTATGTGGGAGGCATGTTGCTTACCGTCAGGCACATATTCTGCTTGTCTCGTCACTTCTTATTCAAAAAAAAAAATCTGTTCATTGAACTGCCTGTAGTGAATTTAATTTCACCCCAAGACAAATGTTCGCTGTTGTTTTTTTAACCCCCGACAAAAAAAAAGGGTGTTATAAGTTTGACGTCGATGTCTGTCTGTCTGTCGGTCTGTGTGTGTGTCTGTCTGTGGCACCGTAGAGTTCAAACGGATGGGCCGATTTCGATGCGGATTTTTTTATTTAAAGGTTAATATCCGTGCGGATGTTCTTAGTTATGTTTGGTTAATCTCGATTTAAGATGGCCGCCTCCACAAAATGGCGGACAAAATATTTCTTCATAACCTACCTTAATATGGGTATCAAACTTGAAAGGGCTTGACTAGTAGAATGTTGTACAGATAACAAATCCGAGGTAGTCGGGGGTTAATCAAAATTTTTAATTTTATTCTTGTTCATGTATCTGCGTGTTTTATTAAAATTATGTTTTATATCAGCTATTCGGCCAGCCATAGTAAAAATTTTACAGCTAAGCGTCACACTTCCCCGGAATTCCAGACATTTGTACGCAGTTTAACAAAAATCAGTCATAAATTTTTAGTATTACGCGATTTTATTTGTTTTCAAAAATAATGCGCATATATACTAGAGGTCAGATTCAAATTGATTCTTGATTATAATGTTTGTCTGACTTTGTAATTTTAATTTTTATCTAACATTTGATATCCAAAATTAATATTTTTTCACATTTTATAAGTATATTACGTTGATGGCTGTATACGTATGGTACAAACCAATACGTGCCTTAAACGTGCATTTGCTAAGTTTACAATGTAGGCAAGTGTTCAATTAAAGATCAAAATATCAGTTTACAAAAAAGCCTTCTATTCAGTACTTCATATACTGAACAAAACAATGCGACCCATCTTTCCCGTATTCACCACAATAGCATGTCCGCACTTAAATTAAAAAGGTTGGTGGTCGTCCATACCCCATAACTGGCTGTCTACAGCCCTTGCAAAATATGAACAGATCGACCAACTTCTCTTTCAACTTAATTAACCAGACCGACTAAAAAACTACATCGAACATTTTGAGTTTCATTTGGAAAAAGCGATGATAGCTCCATTTTTTGAACGAAAAATCAAAATGGTCGCATTCGGTTTTCCTCTGTTGCATAATTTAAGCACGCTTTGTTTGTCCATTTAGTTGTTAGTTTTACGTGATCTCACCTAGTTTTTTGCAAAGGAACTGAATAAATCATGAAAAATAAATAAAAAGGTTAATGGTGTAGAATAATTAATTTATATAAGGAATAAAAAGTGGTCACGTGCGAGTCGGACTCGCCCATGAAGGCTTCCGTAGCAGCAAGTAACATAACATAAAAGTTATTGTAGTTCGTTGTTACTTTAAATTTATGACGTATTAAAATGATCTCATTCAAACCACTTTTCGTTGAAACATGGTAATGTAAACTACATCATATTTTTTTTTAGTTTTGTCATTTTCTTATTTTAGAAGTTACAGGGCACATTTTACCACTTTGGAAGAGTTTCTCGCGCAAACTATTCAGTTTAGGGAAAAAAGATCTTAGAAACCTCAATATAAATTTTGAAGACCTATAAATAAATACACGTATGGTTTCAATGGAAAAAAATATTTTTAGTTTCAGTTGTAAGTTCACACACCCAAATTTTTTTTTAATTCTATTTTTTGTATACAAATCCTAACGCGGTTCACAGAATACATCTACTTACCAAGTTTCAGTAGTATAGTTTTTATAGATTTGGAGAAAAGTGGCCGTGACATACGGACGGACAGACAGACATGCCGAATCTATGTGGGTCCCGTATTTTACCATTTAGCTACGGAACCCTAAAAACGGAACAAGCTCGACGAATAATTTAATTTACGAAAAATATAAAAAAGATTTTTTGGAAGGAAAAATATTGAGAGAGCTTCATCCTGCCCACAGCAGAACTGGATCTAACTCGCTCTTTATGCAAGTAAACAGCTAGGGATGTACTGCCCTCGTCACTTTTATATTTATGTAGAACGATTTGTTTATAATAATTAAAAGTTGAGAAGGGCTAATGCCGATCCCCCCCTCCTCCCCCCCGTGGTTCAAATCCCACGTGCACCGCTATATTTCCAAAGCTGTGTGCGTATTCAACTTACGGTGAACAATAAGATCGTGAGAAAACCGACATGTACAAAAAAATCTGTAACATTTAAAGTGATGTTACCTTGTGGCCTGAAAGAAATTGGTCTAATTGGGCACCAATTTAAAGGTTATTTTTGTAGTAGTTTGAGTTTATCTTGTTCTCCTGCTTATAGTGAACAGTTTTCTTATTTTATACAAGTCATGCGTCACCTACCAACCATCACTGATCTAGTGTAGTGGATTATGGCCTTGACCACGGCAATATTAATGTTACCCTGCTTTGACTGTCTGCTTGCGAGAGTAGGCCCTGAGTCCCTGCATTTTGTGGGCTGGTTGTAAAACCCTCTACACACGAGCCCTAAAATCAGAGGAAATTACGTAAAGCTAGTAGGTAGAACCCTACATTGCACCATAAATCACCAATCATATGGTGAGATGTAGGCTCCTCCCCACTACTTTTACATCATTTCCTCTGATTTTAGGACTCGTGTGTGGAACGTTTAAGGAACGTTATGTTGACATATTGATATCTAGCTAAATTACTTCCACTTGAATAAAAATAAATGGATTTAAAACTATATTTGCCATAAAATTCATTAACTTATTATTCCTACTAGTATTTTTTTATCGCGTATAGGTCTGCGTTTGACCACCAACTCGCCTGATGGTAAGCGACGGTGTGGTCGAAGATGATGCACGTTGACCTAGAAGGTACCTATTCACGCTGATCTTGAAAAGTTCTAGATTGTATCTCTCAGGGAACAAGGAGGCCGGCAACTTATTCCACTCCAAAGCTGTACGTACGAGAAAAGTGGATTCAAACCGTTTAGTGCGGATTTTGGGAATATCCACAGTGCATGGGTGGTAGTGAGCCGACTTACGACTTGTCCTGTAGTGGAAAAGGGAAGGAAATATTAGGTCGTGTAACTCCGCTGCACGTTCTACACAATGTATCCTATAAAACACTGTCAGACTAGCCACTTTTCGACGATGTTCTAGGCTTAGCAGTTTTTTTAGCTACTAAGCCTCTATCGCCGATTAGCCAAACAGCGCGCCGTTCAACCTAGTCAAGAGCTTCGATCTGGTACTTTGATTTTTCGATCCATCCCATAGGTGGCAGCAGTATTCCACACAAGAACGAACTTGAGCTTGATATAGAGCTAGTAGTTGATTCGGTGTGAATTACTGCTGTACCTTATTGAAAACACTAAGCTTTTTTCCAGCTAATTTGGATTTTGACTCCAGGTAGCCACCGTTATTTAGAGTCGGGCTAAGGGTCAGTCCTAGAAGGTCCAAGTGGTCTGCCAATTGTACAGGCACGTTTTGGAAAGTTGGAAATAGTGTAAAAAGACTCTTTTTTTGTGGAGAATAGACATGCCTGAGTTTGCCTGATTCTCATCGCCCAATTTTACTACATCGATGAGAATCTTATCCATCCGCTCGACCAAGTCCATTCTCAACGCTTCGATGATTCTACAACTGTGCTGTCGTCTGCATCCAAACTCACCCACCCAAAGATACCAGGCTTAAGCAGATCGTTTATGTGTAGCTGAAATAAAGTTGCAGAAAGTAGTGATCCCTGAGGTACACCGGCATTAATTACCATTGAGTCGTGCTAAACCCTGTCTAAGGCCTTAGAGATGTCAAGAGACATAGCTGAAGCCTCGCCGTGTTTTTATATGAGTGGCGTATGCTAGAAGATCCCCAGTCGACCGGTTTCGACGAAAGCCGTATTGTCGATTACTGGGGAGAGAGTTGTCTTCTAGATATGCCATGAGCTTCTTATTAAGGACACGTTCCACCACTTTACAAAGGATGGAGGTTACCGAAATAGGACGATAATTGTTCGGATCGGCACGACTATCTTTCTTAGGAACAGGTTGAACGATCGCAAGCTTCCAACACTTTGAAACTATCCCCGTGTGTAGAGAGAGACGGAACAACCGTGTCAATACAGGAGTCAGTTAACATTGCACATTTTTTTAACACTATTGCCGGTATTCTATCAGGGCCACTTGCTTTATTCACGTCTAAACACCGCAGCGTTTTGAGCACCTCTTTCTGATTGATATGAATTTCAGACATTGTAGTACCACAATGGGGAACTGAAGGTGGCAATTCACTCGATGTACACAGACGCGAATTTTCAGAGAAAAGATTTGCAAATATGTTTGCTTTCTCTTCTGCAGTATGAGCAAGTGATCCATCAGGTTTTAATAATGGCGGCAGTGAGGGGCGACAAAAGTTAGATTCAACAGCCTTAGCCAGGGACCAAAATGCTTTACTACCAGATGGGTACGTAGCCAACTTTGCTCCTACCCGGCCAATATGGTCAAACTTAGCTCTTTATCGCTCTTTTGCAGGACTTGGTGGCTTGGTTTTAGGCTTTCTTTTTTTCAGACACATCCGGAGATTTGTGCTTACGTGCATTAACCCAGTCTAAGTAGATGCCTTAACGCGACTGCTCTTTTACAAGCATAGTTAAACCATGGGTTAGGTTTGGACGCAAGAGGAGCATCTGAGTAATGGTATAAAGTACTCTATTTCTCGGCTCAACACTTCCGTTACGGCTATAGCATAGTCAGATAGATCGTTGGAAGAGAAACACATTTGCCGCCAAGGGTAAGATGCTACAAAATGATGCATCTCATCCCAGTCTGCTAACTTGTATCGCCATATTCTACGCGGACTTTTAGCACTAGGGTCTGGTGGTGAATATGATGACACCGATCGAATTACGCAGTGGTCTTCCGACCACTGGTGGTTCCCCACCAAGAGGTGGGAATACTGACACTGCATACCTGTCAGGATCATTAGTAAACAGCAAGTCCAAGAAATTTGCTGTATGCGTCTAAACATCAGGAACCCTAGTGGCTTCTTGGACCAGCTGTGAGAGATTTAGCGTCAGAACAAGCTCATATGCCTCTCTACCATCGTGGTCAGTCTTTTGATATGGAAACAGCTAATCTTGATGGTGGGCTGGAATCTCCCAGAAAAACCAACTGGGCTGAGGGATATCGTCTCACCTTCCAGATCGGTCGATGCACCGACTTGGTGGCCTTCAAAAGTATTACATTCATACTCATTACGCTAATGATCTACCTATCCTTCAATTTTATATCATCGACAGGCTTAATTATGTTTTTTTTTGCTGATGTTATAAAAACCAATTTACTGATTTTGATAAAATGTATGCCGAACCATACGGGAAGTCTCCGTTTTTGAACAAAAAAATAAAACGAAATCGAAGTTGTGAGGTAACATTTTTTTTAAACGGACGATTTAATAACCTCCTCATCTCAAGGCTTAAATATTTATCCGGTTAATGCTTTAAAAAAATCCCAATTAAAAAGATTTGACAAAATCAGTGAAGCGGTGTTTGTAATATCCACATAAATATAATTTTTTTATGTATTGGTGGACATCTCACACATCATCATCTAGCCCAAAACTACGCAAAGTTTGTACTATGGAAGCTAGAGGGCTGATATAATACTTATACAATTTTACTATACTTACAACTTTACAATTTATTACATACAGAAAATACCCAGGCACATAACAAATGTTTGTATGACTAGACAGAATCCGAAATGAGTACGTCAGAAGTAGTTGCTCCCGTTGTCGATAAAGTCAAAGAGAAGCGTTTACAATGGTATTGGCACGTGCAAAGACGAACAGACGATCACATGGTGAAGCTTGCCCTGGCACTGCCTACGACGACACTTTAACGTGGAAGATCACCTGCCACTTGGCTGACGACAGTTCAAAAAGAAATCAAAGAAGCACAAATCGACACGGACGCAGCACAAGATCGTGCTCAGTGGAGAAAGACTAGGAAGGCTGGCCCCAAGTAAATGATATAAGGTCTAGAAGAAAAAGGACGAAGAAGACCGAACATATATTCAAAAAGACCTCAAAGAAGCACAAATCGACACGAACGCAGCACAAGATCGTGCTCAGTGGAGAAGAAGGACTAGGAAAGCCAACCCCAAGTAAATGGGATAAGGTCTAGAAGGAAGAAGATGAAGGCAGAACAAATATTTGTACTCCTTCATCACACAAATTTATGCACTTGATATCGAACCCACAACCTCCGGCTTCGCAAGTAGATTTACTAAGCCTCTGCCAACTAATCCACCAGGCTAGCAATATATTGATTAATATGAAATTGAAGTGATCTATGATTAAACATACATTCTGTGTACTTATTTAAACAAAAAATATTTTTATCTTTGTGGTATCTACAGCTAAATACTCAATTTGCTCGTCTAAAATTTCATTTAAGTACTCTAAAAAATTATACTTACTGGCGCTATGGAAGGATTTTTCTGACTTATAGAACCATCTAAGAAAAAACCTTATAAGTACCTACTATTGTTGAAGAAGTGTTCATTTGAAATTGTGTTTGTTAATCATCCAAATGGCTCGGCACGACACGGTCGGGTAAATAAACGATACTCATCACATCGGATTGACGGGAAACCATTGGAATTTCAAGTGAAAAAAGTCGAATGAACATAGATAAATAAAACCTTAGATATAGCATTAAGCATGATGATTCATTTTTGTGCCATCAAAAGGCTACTCAATAACTGAAACATAGGTGAAAGAATTACTTTGTTATCTTTTAAAAACTTCCCGTGACATTATCACGATTTTAAAATCACAATTTTGGACTCTCCCAAAAAGCTTCTTACAAATCACTAAAGAAACGTGACGTCACATTGTCGTATTTTCAATGCGTAGCGTCGCGCGTAAAGTTTATATGTGTCAGAAATCTACATCAGAAGATTGGGAGAGTGAAGCAAACAATATTTAAAGGAACGTTAAAACATTTACTATAACCTTAATGACAAAATCATCAATTGGTCAAACAAAGACACGAAGGCAAAACACAGTATGTCCGGCGTGTCCGGCGTCTGGGAGCAAAAGTGCCTCCCTTCTTTTTCGACCCACTACTTAAAGCCAGTTTTCGTCGCCCGATGTTGCCACGCTATGCACCTTTTTCTTGCTTTTAAACGGGGTTGCTAACACGGCCCTCCTGCACCGTGCCTGCCCCAGGCACGATAAAGCTGTAATGTACAAACACTTAACATTACAATCTATTAAAATAATAACAAAGCTCGGCCTATCATGGCATATTCAGTTCATACGAGAACGATAACATGACGTCAATTCAAAGATACCTTTATTCTTAGGCATTCTTGAAACTTCTGTCGTATTTAAGTTGAACAGCCAGAGCGAGGGTTGTTGCCTTTACCCCTACGATTACTCAGTCATTACCAACCAACCAGTGCCTAGTACAGCTCATTTTTCCTTTAGGCTTAGGAAATTTCTGTGTTAAACCAAATAGTAGCTTAAACCTGGTGTTCACACCGAATCACCAAGTTGTGTATTGCCAATCTTTCCCTGCAACAGCGTTCATACCAGATTCCTGTTTCAGATCAAATAGTAAACCTGGTGTTCACACCGAATCACCAAGTTGTGTATTGCCACTTTTCCTGCAACAGCGTTCATACCAGATTCCTGTTGTAGATCAAATAGTAGCTTAAACCTGGTGTTCACACCGAATCACCAAGTTGTATATTGCCACTCTTTCACTGCAACAGCGTTCATACCAGATTCCTGTTGTAGATCAAATAGTAGCTTAAACCTGGTGTTCACACCGAATCACCAAGTTGTGTATTGCCACTCTTTCACTGCAACAGCGTTCATGTCAGATTCCTGTTGTAGATCAAATAGTAGCTTAAACCTGGTGTTCACACCGAATCACCAAGTTGTGTATTGCCACTCTTTCACTGCAACAGCGTTCATGTCAGATTCCTGTTGTAGATCAAATAGTAGCTCAAACCTGGTGTTCACACGAATCACCAAGTTGTGTATTGCCACTCTTTCACTGCAACAGCGTTCATACTAGATTCCTGTTGCAGATCAAATAGTAAACCTGGTGTTCACACCGAATCACCAAGTCGTGTACAGTCACTCATTCATTGCAACAGCGTTCATTTCGGGATCATGTTGTAGTTATAGATATCGGACACTCCATTGTGCATGATGTTTACAGAGATTACATTAGACCATTTTAATGAACGGTGTATACATTAAGCAAATGTAATAGTACTAAAGTGTCAGGTTATAGACAAAAATAATGACGTCTAAATTTTGATCAATTACATAACAAATAACAAAAACATGTAAGTAGTCATACGTACCTAATGGATCAAAATCAGGTATCAATTTTATAGAGGGTAGGACTATTGGCACTTGTACTCACAGTTGTGGCATCGTTTGATAAAGATACCTTCGTCAGTTTCTGGGTAGCGCGCTTATGGTGAAATCCCAGACCAGCTACTGTCACTGCCTTTGAGCTGCTACTTGATGATGAACGACCACGCCTTTTTTACATGCTTGCGTTTACCATTGCGTCTTCGTTTTAAACCCATTACAATGCAAATGATAGACAGGTTTTAACTTCAAAGAACTCTAATGACCATAAAACTCCAGATTAGATGGCGAGCTAGGCCTCGTGGTATCCCACTTCTGATGTCAGAAATCTACATCAGAAGATTGGGAGAGTGAAGCAAACAATATTTAAAGGAACGTTAAAACATTTACTATAACCTTAATGACAAAATCATCAATTGGTCAAACAAAGACACGAAGGCAAAACACAGTATGTCCGGCGTGTCCGGCGTCTGGAGCAAAAGTGCCTCCCTTCTTTTTCGACCCACTACTTAAAGCCAGTTTTCGTCGCCCGATGTTGCCACGCTATGCACCTTTTTCTTGCTTTTAAACGGGGTTGCTAACATATGGTAGCTATATTAAATATTGCGTTTAGGAACCTGGTTTCATAACAAAAGTAACTTGAAATTGAATGGGTTATTCAATGGTAAATACATTTTCTAATAATTTCGAACTTTTAAAATGGACTTGCCTATCCAATGAATGATCATGAAGTAAGTTAAACTAAAAAAATATCAAAATTAAAATTTGGTACACATTTTATTTTATTTAAATACTCATTATATTTAAGTAGAATAAAATGTCTCATTAAATCAAATAATTTAACATAATTGCAGGACCTGTCGTCACGCCTACTATAAACACAATTGTTACATTAAGAATACATTAAATTTGTTTTATGGATATTAATGTAAATTCTTGTCATAAAACCTTTCCAATTATGTTACACCTATGCATAAAAATATAATTTTGATTCATAATAATTACGATCCACAATAGACATACTCTTAAGTAAATATTACAAATAATTAAGACACCATACCATTTTAATCAAGTAGTAATGAGTCAGCCAACATCAGTATGGTAAAACAGCAATGGCAAGTTGCCTATTTGTTATTCTTGACTACCTCTATAATGTAACTGTGTTCCATTTATAATAACCCGAACCGTTCCTACTTGATTGAGCAACAAACATCATCAAACGTCCAAATCTAATCTAACCTAAAAAAATCCAAACTAAAACATTTATATAATTAGTGAAATACTAAGATAGGCTTACATTACGTTCTAAAAAAAAGGTGAACCTGAATCTATATACTTAACTAGATGCCCGCCCCGGCTTCGCCCGTGGTTTATTATATAGCACTCATCGGGATCCCATATGATAGTACATATCCAACGGTGAAATAATGACTGAAATCGGTTCACTCATTCCTGAGAATATCGTTTTCAAACAAAAAACCTCTTCAGCTACCTGCTACGCCACCTGTCGGAAATTGGTCGTACCAACTCAGATTTAGAAAAAAAAATAGCAAAGGTTTATATTCAATGCACAGATTACTGAAATTCAATGACGCAATCTTTGACACATGCTGTCATGTGTCATATCAAAGCATGAAACGTACGAAAACTCTCAAAAGGGGAATATTTTTTCCCGATTTTGTTACATTCTTGTTTCATGCTCCGCTTCAATTAATAGTAGAGTTATTTTCTATAACCCAAAGCCTTCCTCGATAAATGGACTATCCAATAGAAAAATAATCTTTCAATTCGGACCAGTACTTCCCGAGATCCTAGCGTTCAAACAAACAAACAAACTCTTCAGCTTTATAATATTAGTATAGATTTAATTTGACGGCAGACCCTTGGAATATCTAGAGAAAATCTTGTTGTAAAAACTTTTAAAGACTTTTCGCTGTCAACACGAATTTGGGAAGATACGTGCTGTAATAATGAGCCACACATTTAAAATAAGTTATTTGATTTATATTTGCTGTTTGTTTGTTGAGTTCTCTTACATTTTGTACCTGTAAATAGATTTATAGCAGTATTGAAATGAAGAAAAATAACACAATACATTAACTACAACCTTTTTTACATTAACATACATAATAAATAACAATAAGTTTTAAAACAGCTACGCTATTATTACAATTGTAGTTATTTATTAATCGTAGTGATTTGTTGGAGTTTAATAGTTAGAAAACGAAAAAAATCTAAATTTCCTATTCTAGTTTAGGTATTCTATTCGTTTTTTTACCGAAAATATAAAATTTTCTGCAGGTTATATCAAAATACCTATCAATTTTCTTTTTAAGTCTTGAGGTTGAGCTTGAGGTAACTTTTGAGGTTGGCGCTACGTGTTTTAAGATGTCCTCTTCATTTATTAGGAGAACTCGAATTGTTTCTCGAAATTATGACACTAAATATACATAATTTTTTTTAAGAATAGATATGAGCTTGGCTTGATCCTTTTAGTAAGTAACATTCCTGCTACATAACTTAATAGTGAGATGCAGCTATTGGAACATGAAGAACATGATTTGCTGGAATAGTTTATATTATTAACAACCCTTCAAAATCTTCTCAAGCCAAAAACACCAAGTTTTAAAGCGTCTGTTAAGCAAAACGGCCGAGGAAAGTGTCTGGTAGTATAGGGGCCTTATTTTTAAAGATATTGCTTATAACATACGTGAAAATCAGTTATCAGAAAATACGTGAAGTAAGTAATGTATCTTTTGGACCCCATATCTCAAAATTGTTACGTCGCCGTGTAAGCAAGTTAGCGGGCAAACATGTGTTCTTAGTACGTATTAACTCTACTTAATCGTTCACATTTCATCCATCAGAAAATACGTGACGTCTGGCGGCTCTGGGATCTTGGACTATTATTGAAACATTTTATTTCATCCAATGTTTGCTCCATATTCGATGTAATATTCTCAGTTCAAATGAAATGACATTTAAATTCCCAATAAGTTCAGCTTATTTCGATTTCAAAACCTAACTTTCGAAATAATAACATTCTTTTTCCATTTACATCAGAACCATGATTTTGAATAATTGATTTGTCCATTACAAAGTCCTCTTGGGAATCCAAAGCGAAAATACCCTTGATCTGTATTCCTTCATTCCTAAACCGGAAAACGCAAAACTGTTTAATATAAATTGGTCTCAGTCCTCGACGATAAACTCCTTGATAAGAGATCAAAGTATCTTGGTCATTTTATGCTGTGACAGTTATTAATAGACATGCGATTTCGTTGAATCGAGCTGAGATCTGAGGTCAAGTTATATAAGGTATATTCTGCGTAATTAGTTGTGCTAATATAGACTCGGGCAGCTCATAGGAATCACAAATTCAGTAATGTCTTCCTAAAAGCTCTTCGTTATAAGATGTTTGTAAATAAACAATCGATTTGACACGAGCCAATCCAAATAGATTCTATTTTTGGATGTTTTTTTAGACTCTGCGAAGTAAGTAATTACCAGCAAAGCGTGGGTTGTCAAATAATTCCACAGATTGACCGGGGCGTGGGCTGTTATGCCCTCGACTACTAGCCTCCAGCCCCTAGAGAAGGTTCCAGCAATGTCAACTGTCATTGTTTTATTTATGTCTACATGAAATTGGCTAGCTTTCAATGGTAGATCGTAAGAAACTTCGTATTGACCAGAATGTATCATTTACACCAAAGGAAAACGTTGAAACGAGATCCTGCTTCGCATGAGGAAAGTTGGGCCACATCGTTCCCTTCTGCCCGAAGAAGGTGGTCAAAGAAGTCTACGTTTGCAACTGCGAGGAGTACCCTGGCCACATCATTGATACTCCCGAGACGGCGGGTCACTGTCAAGTGGATCACATTTTATAATTCAGGAAGCTGGTTAAACAACCCGTAACAGTCAAGCGTCACGTAGATATTAGAACATGAAGAGTTCAAATCACTTCATAACACTACGCTGCGGTCATCACCTAGATACATTCGATATTTTATCTCTTAATCCGGTAATTTTAAGAACAAGTCGGTTTCTTCACGATATTCAAGCTAGCGGCATTACGGACATGAAATTGGGGTGGTATAAATTTGACGTCGATGTTTGTCAGCGTGTGTGTTCGTATATGTCTGTGTGGCATCGTAGCTCTAATATGGATGGGCCTATTTCAATGCGTTTATTTTTAATTTGAGAGCCAGTTTCTTTGATAGTTCTTAGCTAAGTTTTGTTAATGTCGATTGAAGATGGCCGCCACTATAAAATGGCCCATTCAATTTTATGAAAAGGCTGGACAAGTAGAATACACTAACAAATTTCAAACCCAAAATAGTCGTGGGATTTTTATTTTTATTTTATTATGAGCTTGATGTTTAATTTCACATCATCTATATGACATCACAGATAAGACACGAAGCCTTTGTGTTTTAAAAAAGTGAAAGAAAAACAACAATCGAGCAAGCAAAATCCTAATGACCTCAACATAAAATAGATAGAAAATTACACAGTATATGGTACAGGTTTAAAACTGTTTAATCCGCTCAGGATACATTTACATCAGCAGAAAACATTGCGGAAACCTAGCCCAAAAGTACGCATAACTATAACACATTTCTAGTTTTAATGACCTACCGACCTCAAAATTGCAAGCATATATCAGCAAAAAGCCGCCATGTAACGCTAACTGCCCTATAGTGTTTGACAACTGAGATGTAGCCGGTCTTGGTCTTGTTTTTGTTCAACAAAAATATCATTATGCAGCGTAATGTAAATGACTGTGTTAATATCAAACAAATATTTGTATCAATTACTTAACTATACGTTAACTCTCATTAATATCTGCATGTTTTAATATATTAATATACTACTTAGCTGAAAACCATGATTTTTACCGTCAATAAAAGTAAAATTACTAAAACTAATTATTTTCATCATGAATACCATGCAGCAACAATAGCTTATTGATACAATGATACAATTCTTTATTATTCATATTTAATTTTCTTTATTATTAATTTGTTTTACCCGCCTTGAACTCATGCCCCGATTCATGCTGCTTGGACCCACTACGGACCACTTACACCGAGTAGTTAAATTTTAAGCAGTAGTCTAGTAAGGTTTGACAGTCTAGTGCACGCCACACCACACACGTAGAACTCCAGATTCACAGTCGAAGAATATTTCAAGAAAGATATACTTTGAGGGCATACATACGTCATCCGCCAACCAGCACTTGGTTATGGTGGTTGATTATAGCTGTGACTTTCTCTTTATGAGAGAAGCCCCTAGTCCTAAAAATTGGAACAAAAAGTGGATTGTTTATACTAATACGTGCTCCTAAACTTGGTCTTGTTTTTTGGTAATCTATGTCAGCACTATGGGTAATAAATCCGCGGTCCGCCCAACAGTTCCGACACTGGCATCACTCACCACTATCGGTTCCTAAAAGCGTATTTGTCAGGAAAACGTTCGCGCGGACGATATAAATTGACCTTCTGTAACAGATCCCCATCCTTCACTGCACTCAATGAGCGTTTGATGTTAGGATTCGTCGTCAATCCCATATTTAGTTTATTAAGGGACTACTTATTATATGACTGGCCTAATGGTTTAGTTAGTAATTCTGCCCACTTAACTGGACGTTATCGGTTTAATTCCCCTCCATGACTAATATTTGTGAAATAAATAAAAGTATTTGCTCTGTGTCTGGGTATTAATTCTGGATGTTTGTATTGTTTCTGGGTATTTCTATGTATAATAAGTTTGTATTTAAAACTATACATGTATATCAGCTATCTGGCCGCCATAGTACAAGCTTTGCTTAGTTTGGGGTCAGATGGTGTTGTGTGTGAATTGTCCACCAATATTTATTTATTTAGAGAGAAATTAAAAGGGAAGGAAAAAACCGTTGGATATCTACGGTGATGATACCATGCAGATATGCAGTGATTTACTCATAGACTTTTCGTAATACCTACTTTACTGTTATGGGTAGACGTATGTCTAGTTTGTACCGTCATCTTTTAGTATTAAAAATATTCTTTGTATACAATATCAGCCAAAGTGTCGAAAGTTTAACGATTTTATCGTTAATGTCATGTTTCGTGCTGGTTTATACCCCACGAGTCGATGTTCGCATAGATCTCGACGTCCCATCAAGGTGATCCGACCCATAGGCACAATGGCTTGGCGAGGCCATTTAGTACTCCGTTTGTAACTGCCTCAGATGGGTAGTAAATGAATAGGTCATTCTGGGCATTTGTATATAAAGACACCTCTATTCAGAACGTGTGCCAGCACGGCGAGCATGCTTTTCCCATACACGAAAAAAGGATTATCGAACTCGGCTGCTTATTATGTAGGGACATATAAAAAATGTATTAGGAGTACAAATAAGTTTCCGCCGTTTTATTGTAGATGGTGCGGCACGGAGTTTCGGTTAGCTTTCGCAGGTGATAACCGGCTTAAAAAATTCTTTGGACATTCAAGAACAACATAACCTATTAATATTATTGATTATATATTGGTAAAATGTAATTTTTATAAGTTGAAAATGTCAAAATTTGAGCCAAGTAAGCGTCATTTGCGGGAAATATTAGTTTACTTCTTTAATTTAAAGAAATCTGCTGCTGAGTCGCATCAATTGCTCGTAGAAGCATATGGTGAGGGTACTTTGAGAGAGAGCGTTCTCTCTCTCAAAGTACCCTCAAAAGTGTCGAGAGTGGTTTCAAAAGTTTAAAAACGGTGATTTCGACGTAGAAGACAAAGATCGCAGTGGAAGACCAAAAATGTACGAGGATGCAGAATTGGAGGAATTATTGGAGGAAGATTCATCTCAAACACAAAAAGAACTTGCTCTAACATTAGACGTCACTCAGCAAGCTATCTCACATCGTTTAAAATCATTAGGAATTATTCATAAACAATAAATATTTAATTTGTGTTAAAAAACGGCGGAAACTTACTCGTATTTGGACGTTATTATTGTGTATAAGTATAATATATACATTAACATTAACATATTTATGTCTGGATGTTTTAACGTATGGCAAGTATTTCTATAAAATTATATTTAATAGTATTCTTTAAAATTATGTTTAATAGTATCAGTTATGATGGCTCCCATATCACAAATTTTGCTTAAATTGGTGTTGTGTATAAAAGTCTCGACTACCATTATTATTATCTATCAATCATTAAATTGCCTACTAAAGTTAGAGCTAATGAGAAGTCCAAGGATTCGCTGATTCGTTCGAATAATAACGTGGGTAATAAATTTTTATGAGGTTACCGCCGCCGTGGAATTCCATTAAATTCCCGATTGTCGAGGGACTTTCATGACATTATCTTTGCAATCGAATGTTTAAAAATAGTAAAAGTTGTTAAATTGCTGGTATGAAGCGATATGCTTTCTTGCTAATGTTATAAATGTCAAAGTTTGGATGTGTGTTGTTGTTCAATGACATCATTAAAATAAAAAGATCAAGTTTAAATTTGGAACTGACTTAGACCAAAGTCTGATATAACCCATAGGCTACGTTTTATACTACTATTAGTAGTAACTTACGTGGTGAGTACCACGTAGTTTTGTCATCGATATAAATCAAAAGATGTGCCCTGAGCACATTGAAATTGTTTACAAACTGCGTCTATGTGTGTAGTATGAGTGGTTTACAACTACCAATCACTGGTCCCCTAGAATCGCTAGCGGCGAGTTCTGTTGCGGTTCTATTTATTTTGGTTGTTGACAATGAATAGTAATAAGTATGATCGTTCGCATTTATCGCTTCCTACAACGAACTAGAACGGAAAGAGTGAGCTCACTCTTCCCAACGATAACATGATTTTCCGCAACTGAAGTTTGGGAGAGCACACCTACTAATTTATATCGATGGTTTTTGTTCAGATTGCCTCGCAGCGTCAGAAAGAAATTAGGTAATACGAAATATAACTCCAAGCTGGAGGTAACTCAATTTTGAGTTCATCAAGCTTTGTACGAATCTCGGCTGTACTTAAATATTTTACTTTTCTAAGTTAGCGAAGAAAACTTGCAGAAAAATATTTCGCTCTAAAACGAGAAATTTAAATGAAAAATGTTGGAAGTGTAGAATATTTACAACAGATCCTTCTTGTTACTTTTTTGCAGACAACAAAAAACTAAGCTCCAATTTGCTTGTTACTCTGTGGCTTATGTCAGATTATAATATAAAATAGAATATTACGTTACTTAACATAAAAAATCAGCTTAGTTATAAAAACGTTATCAAGGTGTGAAAGTATCGGTTTATAGCTTATACAGCTACAATTTTTTTTAACTTTTTCAGTAAGTGTTCCTGCTTCGAGATTGTCCAATTTCACAAGCGAAAGAGCGTCGGTTCGAAACTACATTAAAAATTCGAAACTAATAGTTTAACGTGACAATTACATAACAAAACACGTATAGATGCGGCGCAAGCGTACAATAAGCGTAACGGGACATAACGGGACACTTTTTCGTGCAAACAGCCGGAATTCATCGATTTATTAGACGTTGTCACGTCAAAATGTATCAGTTCCTCAAAATATCTAGCTTTATTAACATTGGCGGTAGAATAACTGGCAAAGGTGTGGTATTTCCCCAGGCGGACTCTACCAAGAGTCCTATCACTACTAACTATTTCACACAGGCTCCCGAAACGTCTAGGTTATTAAATGATAATTTAGATCGTGATTTCGTCGCTTGTAATGTTTTTAAAATGGAGAAACTACAGAAATCTAAACAATAAGGTACTATTATTTAGATGTCATGGGAGAAACAGACATTCATAAGATAACTTTCCAGGACATGACACGTCTACCAAAAGCGCACTATATAGGCCAGTGTCAAAATCAAAATCAAAATCAAAATCAAAATATTTATTCGTATAAATAGCTACTCTTACGAAACAAGTATTATGGAGTCTCCTTTTAAGCATATGTATACCTGTAGTAGGAGACTCCGTTAATCTCTACAATAACACACTATGTAGTAGTAGCCTTATGATTTTACAAAAATTAAAAAGTAAAATAAAATAAAAACAAATTAAAAGAACAAGTACATATGTTGAAAGGTGTTTATGTGTGTGTGTGTGTATGTTTGTTTGTGTGAGAGAGTGTATGCTACTTTGCATGTGGTATAGATGAGTAGGTCAGTCTATTACAGATGGTCAATCTGTCAGAAGTTCACTCCTTGAAGGAGTGCTTCTGTTTCATCGTAGCTAAGAGCTTTAATCCAATTTGTTACAAATTGTTTCCATTCATGGTAAGTTTTAGAGTAAATGTCATGATATTTATTTAATTTATTATACAGTTGTGCACTCCGATAACTGTACTGTATACTTGCAAAGTTTGTCTTAGTATGAGGCACTTGCGCCACCGTATTTTTTGTTCTTTTTTTCTTAATTTCTTTGATGCAGGGCAAAGCTTTATGTTTTTTTAGTACTATATGTAAGAAGTATAGTTTTCTAACTGTTAATAAACCAGAAGAACTATATAGGCCCTCAGTCGGGTAACTTAATTTTTTAAAATACATTATCTTTAACAAAGCTCGTTGAGCTCGTTCTATTTCTATAAACCTGGTTTTGGCAGCACCCCCCCAAACAGGAATACAGTATATTAAAATAGACTGAACCAAAGCAATACATATTTTGTTAATAAGATTCTTAGAAGAGCCCGGACTCTGGCCTGTGCATTGGGGTACAACATATCTTAATGTTTTAAAAATCCACTTTAACTTCCTAATTCTGCCAATTACTTGTTCAAGATGTGGGTACCATGTTAATTTTTGATCAATTATAATGCCTAAATATTTTGTTTGGGTGACTTTGCTTATGCTGGGGCAGTCACAGTTTAACTGATTGGAACATGTGTGAACTGTAATACAAAAGTTTTAAGGTTGAGTGTGACTGTAAATGCTAAAGCAAATATAGTTCGTCTTGGCTGTGTTTAGCGTAAGCAAGTTTTTATTTAGCCACATAGCAATCCTCGAAATTCCTGCCTCACCATTTCTTCGAACTTCATCCCAGGAGTTCCCAGAGAAAACAATAGCAGTGTCATCGGCGTAAGAAAACACTTGAGCATTTTAAGTTTCATGTTGCAGAGATCGTTAATATAAATTAAAAGAGCGATGGACCCAACACACTTCCTTGAGGCACACCGAATGATACTTCTTTCTCTCTACTGACATAATCTCCCACTTTAACTCTTTGAGTCCTCTCTGAGAGATAGCTCCAAAATAAATTCAGGGATTCCTCTTATTCCTACTTTTTCCAACTTGTTCAACAGAATTGGGACAGAAACAGTGTCGAAAGCTTTTTCAAGGTCTAGAAAACTGATGCACACTTTTTGCCTCTATCCAGTTGTTCGGTGACCAGAGAGGTAAGGGAAATAACTGCATCTTCAGTAGAATAACCTCTTCGGAAACCGAACTGAAAAGATGATAGTACTTTAAACTTATTTAGATATCTGAGAAGTCGGTCATTTAGTAACCTTTCCAATATTTTTGAGATAGCTGGTAAAACAGATATGGGCCTATAATTGTCTACACTGTCTCTGTTCCCACCCTTATGAACTGGCGTTATTATTGATCGTTTGAGAAGTTTGGGGAAAATTCCGGTTTCAAAGCATAGGTTCGCAAGATGAGTTATAATAGGTACGATGTCACATCTTATGTATTTAAATATCTTGTCGGAATACCGTCGCACCCCGGAGCGCTATCAGTTTTAAGATTTCTCAGTATTTTATCCACTTCTTCAACGTCTGCATCCAAAATAACCATGCTATTGGGCTGCGACGGGTGCTTATCAGAAATAGACGAGTCATTACCTGAGAGAGATGGGATTAGCTGGGCAAGTTGTCGTCCTATATTGGTAAAGTATTCATTAACATGGTCAACTGATTCATTTGCACAAGTCTTAGTATGTAATAATTCCGTATTAGGGTTACTATTTTTATTGGAGTAGGTTATATTTTTTATATTTTTCCACAAAGTCTTACTATCAGTTACAGAATCAGCAAGTAATTTTCTTTCATAGTTTCTTTTAAGTTTTTTAATAAGATTATTACAGTAATTCCTGTATCTTTTATATGTAATTTTAAGTATTTTGTTGTGAGGATCTTTACTGCAATCTCTTTGCATCTTATTTCTATTTTTTATACATCTCAGGACACCTTTAGTAATCCATGGTTTGAGTATACGTTTACTATTTGAAATAGTTGTTACATTAGTATTTATTGTTAAGGATTGGGTCAGCTTATTTATTAATTGTTCTGTTAGTAAATTTGGATCTCGACAGTGGAGTAAATCTATAAAATTTTGTTCCTTTAAATATTTTAACGCTCCTTCAAAATTTACTGTCGTTCTGGTTTTGTTTACATAGTGATTAACTTTAACTTTTGATAAAACAAGGAAAATAGTGAAATGATCAGTGACAGAAGTATGCAAAATGGCAATCAATGCTGAGACAACTTTTTTGTCAATTTTGAGCATAACATGATCCAAACAAGACTTTTCTCTAGTTGGGAAAATATGTCCTGGAAGTAGACCATACGTTGCGAGCACATTAAGATACAAATATTAATATTTATGTCACCAGTTAGAATAATGTTCTTAGAAGAGCTTAGAGTTTCAAGGTGAGCACCTAGTGAATCAATGAAGCTATTTATATCTTTATTTGACGGAGATCGATAAATGCACAGTATTATATTATTTTGTATTTCTAGTTGTAGACAAGATGCCTGAGCTAATTTAATTTCATTAACTTTATGTTTTAAATTATCTTTAATATAAACAGTAACCCCATCATTTTGATTTAATTGGGAAGTAGTGGTATAAGTACAGTAATTATCGAGTTGGGGTACTGGTTTATCATTATTTAGCCAACACTCTGTTAGTACAACTACATCAGTTTTAAATTTAAAGTTCGCCAACATTACTGTTAAATCGTCAAAATTCCTGTATATACTACGAATATTCTGAGAAATTACTGTCAGATCACTATCTTTATTAACACTAACTATTTTGTGGAGATTTGAACCGTCAGATTCAATACTTCGCGCAACTTCAATGTTGTCTAATTCTTGAATAGTTTGCACGATATCACCCATAATTGATTATAATTAAGAATTTAGATGACTTTTTAAAGCAAGTGTCCTTAATTGTAAGCACTAAGTCGATATGAAGTAAAGTTATCAGTAGAATCTTTGCACCATAATTTAGAATTACGTGTTTTTGTATTACGCTATTTGTATGTGTTAGTTTTGTTATCGAATGATATGTGTTAAGTATTAGGTAAACGTGTGTGATATGTGAGGTGAGTAAACCAGTATACGTAAAGATACATATTATATAGAAACACATTGGCATATTTTTTACATAGGTCGATCTCTCCTGATTCTTGACAAATAGTCATTGTTTTAGTATAAGTTGATGTACTTGTTCTTCATTACTTATTCTGATAATAGGTGAATTTTCGTCCTTTCTGACATAAACTTTTCCATATGCAGTCCAGCAAAATTTATAATAAATATATATTTTTAATAATATATATTTTTTGATTTAGCTAGGTCTCTTGCAAGAAAATGGAGCCTAGAACCCTTCAGGGTCAAGTGTTCTCCCAGAAACACTGGGGTTTCTTCCTGTGTTTTGAAACCTAAATGTTTAACAACGGATTTCGGTTTTGCTTCTCTGGAAAGATTTAATGCGCTTGAGGAAATTAGTCTTCAGGATTGTAGAGCCAGTCTCCACAATGATGGCTGTATTTTGTTTATCAGCTTTCTTTGGTCGAATTCTATAAATGTCCTTAATGTCCGTCTCATTCATTTCACAGTTGATATTTTTGGAGAGACACAAAACCATTTCAACGAGATCATTCTTGGTTTCGGAATTCTTTTTTGGGACGTTTTTTATTTCGAAATTAGCTTTGCGACTTCCCATTTGTAATTCCTCGATTTTATCTTCCAGTATTGTAATGTAATTTAATAAGTGCTTTTTGTCCTCTCTGGTCTGTGTCTCTAGATTATGGAGCCTCTTTCCAAACTCATCATTTTGTGCAGTAAGGTACTCTATTGATTTCTCAATAGCAAGATTCGAATTTTGAATTGTTTTTAAAGTGGCAGCTACTTGTTTTAATTCTGTTCCCTGTTGGGCAATCATTCTCTTGATTTCATTTTTAAATTCAGCTAATTGTATAGTAATGGAATCGTCCATGTCCTCTCTGGTTCGTTTTACACGTTTAGCCACAAAATTTGGTGGAGTCTTAGAACTCGAGATTCCCGCTATATGAATTTCCGAATCAGATGCAGATTTATCCAAACTTGTGTTCATTTTTTTTGTTTTATTCCCTTATTTAGTTTACTGCGTTTTATTGCACACAAGCTGTGTTGAGACAAATTTCGAACACCAAAACAACGGTGCACTGTCAGATTCGAACCGGGTCACTCGAAATGACAAAGATGAACTTCTCCAATTGAGCTATTTGGTCGTTGCAAGGTTTGTTGAATTTAGGCAACAGCTTCGCAAGTTTTATCTGACAAAAAAATTTGACTGCAAAAATAGCCGTTTGCACTGAGATTCGATCTCAGTACCTTGGTCCCTCAAAGCGTGGCTTTCCCGTTTGCGCCACTTGGTCTCTGCGAGGACCGTCGAATTTTACACCCAGTATCGTACGTTCAGTTTTACATAAGGAGGGTAATTATTTGTACTTTTGGAATGACGAAATTTACGCCAAAAATATGCGGGTCCTTCAGAATTAAACTCTTTGATTCCTCAACTGTATTCAATAATGTAGCACTTTGTACGTACGTTTTTTAGTCGTAGAAACACATTAATCACTTTTAGAACTTGATTAAATATAAATAATAACGATTTCCAGGCTACTTTGGTCATTTGTTTTCACGAAAATAAATTATTACTTGGTGACAATTTGCAACACGTCGTCACTAGTAACCGCCAATCAATGGAATCAAAAGTGTGGTTGATTAAAGGTTTGATGTTTTCTTTTTGAGAAGAAACCTCGGACAGAATATCACAGTAAAGTTGTTTGTTCATGTAAATGAGTAAAATTTAACATTTTCAACGAAACAAGTGGGAATACATGAAACCTACATTTATGTTTTATAATTTTACATATCTCACAAGTAATATGGATTTACAGTGACGTGCTGTTGAGTTAATGAACAACAAAGTCATTGTCACAACAAAAATCCCAGAGATCTTCGAAGCAGTAGACGAATGATCAGCTTGGACAATGGACAAATTTTATTGTCTTCATTTTGAAGAGTGTGCACTATTCGAGCCAATTCTGATTTTCCGCCATAGAACATCGAGGCAGACATTTTATTCATACGTGGTAATGTTTAGTAATATCAATCTGCTCTCAATGCTCAACCAAATTCCGTGTTTTCTGACAATTAAAATCCGGGTCTCTACAAGACTGGACTGGAACACACAATCACATTCCATCAAACACCGGGCCATTTCAGGAACCAAAATTGAGGATTGTGAAATATCACACTGAAGAGATGTGACATCTATCTATCCGCACTAGGTTCCCAAGATTTTCAATTCACTTTTCAAGCAGTAAATACGGAATTACGTTGTTTAAATATAATTTTTACGTCAAGGTCCCTTATTATCAAAACTAAATTACAATAAGACTTACACTACACGTATCAAAATATACACCAAGATCATATAAATTATGCATAGACCAATGAAAGTCAAAAGGTGAGTGATAGATAACTGAATAACTTTTAATCAGAGAAAAGTTCTAATTAATAGGCCTTGGGCATAGAAAAGATAATAAGAAGTAATCCAAAAATCTGAGCACCCCAGTATATATAGCCTTACATCGCAACTCACTCGTTCAATTAAAACTTCCCTTGTCGGCGATATGTGCAGGAAATTAATATAACTTTTAAATGGAAAAGGGAGTGCAAGTGCTTACTCATCTTCAGTAAGGGTGGAAGGTATTGTAAGACTTAACGCTTCAGGCGGTAATATTCTTTAAAAACGAGTTTTGGACGGATTTTTCCAACCATTTAGCTTTTTATATTACGGTCACCTGTGCGAGCTACTTTTAAATCATGCTCGGCATAACGTATTAGCTTAACCCAGATTACGTAATTATACGAAAGGTAACATGAATTTTGCAATACATATGCACATATTATACTCTCCGGAGTGTCTGATTAAAAAAACCGGCAAAAACATCTGTCAAAAATATTTTGGGGCAATGTCCAATACTTTGAAGTCTTTTTCGAACAAAGATGTTGTTGCCTATGAGCCTTTTGGCACGTGTCTCAATCGACTCCTGAGTCTCTAGTCTCTAGCTTGTACTTAGCCCATGTATCCCAAAATACCCTTTCTAATGTTTTCATAATCCTGTAGATGTAATACCTTGTTTATGTAAATAAGTCACGTACCGCCAAGCTACTGGCATTATTGACTTCTCATTCAATTTCACTCCGTCCCGTAAAATCGCAAAAATCTTGCACCTGTGTCCGCGAGCAATCTCAAATAATAACTCTTATGGGATACCCTTCAAAGGGCGTTCCTTTATTGGGCTCTAGTTATTATGCCACACGCGGTCCCGGCCTTTAGATATCCAATCCAACGACAGCGGATCCGGGGGGCGGCATTAGTATGCTGAATCCGTCCTCGAGATAATTTTCCACTTTTCTGAAGCAAAAGAGACTGGACCCTGTCAGGCGTGCTTATTAGCTGGCACGATTGACGATTACAAATTTTAATTAAACAAATTGTTATTTCGCTTCAGCAGTTATTTAAATAAAAAGTTTGTCGTGTCCATATTTTAAAACTTGAACAAAAACTTGAAGGATTATTTTAAATAGGGTTTTATAGGAATCATTTACCTGTTCCCGTAATTAAGTTATCTTTATTACAATTAAGTATTATAATTCAAGATGGCCATGCTCTTAGCCACGCCCTCCGGATTCACCCGCGTAGTTTCCAAAGTAAGCAATCTAATTCTGAGTTATAAGTTTTCACTTCTATCGGCAGTTCCTATGACTGGGATTTTTTTAATTAGGTCTATTTTAAAAGTTGAAAGAATTTGTGGTCACAAGGACTGCCGATAGAAGTAAAATATATATATTAAATAGTATAAATACAGCTACGAGTATCTATTACCACTAGCCATGTCGGTACAAACTCACAAGTAAACCAGAATAACAATATTAAAAATCAACTTTAAAATATGTATAAATATGTTTTGCAATACAGAGACTCTTTTAATTTTTCATATCTCCTGCTCGACAAAGTCCAATTATGTGTCATGAAACATGCACCACCCGCACGCACAGAAACAAAACACAAAAAAAGAAAATATAAAAAGGCGCCATTGAGTCGAATTTTGTTAGTTTTGAATTGTATGACTTTGATTCTTAAAAAACACCAAAATGTCTTCAAACGATAGTGAATTGACCCCGGAGTTCATCAAATTGGACGCTTTAGTGATTATTAATAATCTACTTCCGGAAAAATCGAAAGATAAATACCTAAAATATTTTACATACTTAGCCCTTTCTTTTAATTGCCTCGAAGAAGATACGAAAAGTAGAGTATTCACCTCTGAAGTAAAAAAACTGTCCTGTGTCAGTGTGTAGCTTCACTCAGGACACTACAACTCCCTCGCTTCGCTCGGGAGTTGACTCGAGTCCCTCGCTGCGCTCAGGATCCAATATGACGCCTATGACACAAGACAGTGCTTTTCCCTTGTTGAATAATCAACTATTATTATTTTTGAACACGGAAAACAAAAAAGTAATACGTGCAATCGTTTGAATTCGAAAATTACAGGAAAGAAGATGAAAATATCAATGTCTTCCGTCTTGAATTCTTTGATCTCATCGTCGCTTCAAAAAACTTAACAATTATTTAGTGTCTTTTGTCTTATTCTGATAGTATAACATGAATAATTAACAGGCTTATATAGTACACTCATACTAAGCCAAAAGCAGCATGTTATAAAGTCTTTATTTCAAGTCTTAATTTAAAAAATCGTGTAGGTACTTTGTATATACGGCAGACGTGAAAACATAATCGGCAATCGTAATTTAAATAGTAATAGTAAATAATATTATGAAGAATTATTATGGATCGTATTAGTAGGACAAATAATCAGGATAAATAAGGAACAGAAGTAATAA
Source organism: Ectropis grisescens (assembly GCA_017562165.1). Taxonomy (NCBI): domain Eukaryota; kingdom Metazoa; phylum Arthropoda; class Insecta; order Lepidoptera; family Geometridae; genus Ectropis; species Ectropis grisescens. Next base: position 26,213,642 of record CM029781.1, on the reverse strand, counting down.
AATTTAAAAAATAATTGAAAGTTACTACGAGTACTTTTTCAAATACTATCGAATTCGAATTATTTAGTTTTGTATACTTACATACTACGAAAGATAAAACAAGGTAGTTATAACATTGATTCTACAAGGTCTGTGATACCTCAAATAGGAAATAACAATAGAATAATTGGTAAGAACAAGTATTACATATAAATGGAATATAGTAAACACAGCAATGAAGAGCACGCTGTATGTGTCTCGCTCGGATACATGGTTCCGAGTTCACCCGAAATTCACCCAAATTGAGCCCATGAAAAAATCTCTGTGCGGTGCGGCAATAAAGATTTCACTTCGAAAATTGATTACACAAACTCGAAGACCTAGCAAATGAATATATATATATATATATGTATTACTATAACTTATAGTAGTAAGTTGTCATAGTGCATAGTATTCTACTAGTCAAGCCCTTTCATTTGTTACCCATATTGAGGTTGTAGTAAAAATTAATGACATTCGCAATTTTGTGGTGGCGGCCATCTTGGATTTGAAGTTTGTGACAGTGCATAGTATTCTACTAGTCAAGCCCTTTCATTTGTTACTCATATTGAGGTGGTAGTAAAAAATAATGACAGTTGCCATTTTGTGGTGGCGGCCATCTTGGATTTGAAATTTGTCATAGTGCATAGTATTTTTTTAGTCAAGCCCTTTCATTTGTTACCCATATTGAGGTAGAGTAGTAAAAATTAATAACAATCACCATTTTGTGGTGGCGACCATCTTGAATTTGAAATTTGTCATTGTGCATAGTATTTTACTCGTCAAGTCCTTTCATTTGACACCCATATTGAGGGAGTAGTGAAAAATTAAATGTATTTCGCCATTTTGTGGTGGCCACCACCATACATATCAGCCGGTGCATATTAAATAAAAAAACACCGGTAGCACTCCGGGAGTGCCTGCAGAAGTGAAAACTTCAATATTAACGTTGTGTTTAATTATAAGTATAAAAGTACTATCATCTATGAGGTAGAATACAATGTTTATTTATTGCGCTATCGTACACAAATATGACAATTTATATGTTGTTATTTATAATATTATATCGTTATTTATATATTACAACTCTCCTCATATAAGTAACTCTATTGTTTTTGCTCTTTACTTATTGCAATATCTTGGCCGACATGCTTGAATGCAATATGAAGAGAGTCCCTAATTCTAATTCTCATTATTTTCATAGCCATGTACAATAAGTGTTGAGGGGTTACTCCACGTCTATCAGATCTCCTTAATTCACTCGTAGCCATCATGAAGGGTGTGACCGCATTCTTAAATTCTCGGAATTGCCCCAAGTATATTTGTGGAAAAGATAATTCTTCAGCATGTTCGTCAAATAACAAACTCTTTGGAACATTACCTAAAAATGAAAGCAAAAGTAAATAATACATACTATGTATCTTCTTGTTCAATAAATTAAAGAAACATGAAGACAAAATAAAAATCTACCTTCGCCTGGAGCGATTTTCAGGTACATATCGTCGCTCCACATCAATGTTTGCTGCTGTGCGATTAAACTTTCCTAGATGGGTATTTGTTCTAAAATATCATTGTCGCCATCTTCATCAAATATGATTTCATCTTCAACGTCATAACTTTTATCGTTCAAAAAACCATCATCAACTAAAACACCGTAGGACTTCTAAAGAGGAGTATCTTTCAAATATCTATTATAGGAGACTATGTAGATACCTAGGTACTTACATACTGAATTTTCATACAACTAATATCTGTTCAATCGTGTCCTCACGATAAAGCATATTTTTCTGATCATAATATTAGTATTCTTCATGTATTATTTCTATTTTAAACTGGTAAAACTTACGTTTTTCTGAAAATTTTATTTATTTACTTTATGTCATCACATTTCAAACATCATTATTGCTAAGCAACCTCTACCATTTTCATAAGGTTGTATAGTTTTTAGGTCTAATTCTCTCTGGCCGCTAATTATAAAATATTCGCGCAAGCGCCCTGTGCCGCCTAAACAGAGCAGCACACTCAGGCGCGGTAGAAAGAGTGGGAGATACTAGTTCCTCTCCCTTTCCCTCGATCTTACGCTTTTTCGAACAGCATCAAGTGACCCTGACGCGAGTTTGAAAGTTTTTACCCATACAAAAAAAAGTGCTCAGCGCCGCTAAAGAAGTTTTCACTTCAAAAAAAGTTGATTTTTTAATAGATAAAAGTTGATTCTTACTGGCTGACTGGCCTTGTGGCTTAGTGGGTAGTAACTCTACCTGCGAAGCCACGACCCTCGGCTTCACAGGTAGAGTTACCTACTACCCACTAAGACACGATCGAGACGGGTTCGATCCCCACCCAGTACAGATATTTGTGTGATGAATTCAAATATTTGTACTGTGTCTGGGTGTTTCTATTTATGACAAGTATGTATTTACAACTATATAAGTATTATATCAGCTATCTGACCGCCATTTTACAAGCTTTGCTTAGTTTGGTGTTTTGTGTGAATTGTCCACCAATATTTATTTATTTATTATTTTACTATAGTAAGAAGTGTGAAGAAATAAGAATTTGACAAAAAAACAGTATGTTGAGCATAACATGTTGAAAACAAAGCACGCTTTAACGTGAGCACGTAAACATTACCTTTACTCGTATAAGAAGATATTTACAGCGCCGCTAGCATCGGACTCTGTCATAGGACTTTAGGTCCTTCTAAAGGTACAAGTTCGCGCTGAGACCGCGACACGACACCGGGACGCGAGACCGAGACACGTGTCGCGAGACATGTGTCGCGGTCTTGGCGCGAACTGGCGTCCATACAATTCCATAGAGTCAAGTGCCTGTCGCGGTCTCCGGTCGCGGTCTCGTGTCGCGGTCTCCGGGCGAACTTGTACTTTTACAAATTTTGCACGGTTGCATGGATCATTTTAAAGATAAAGCCAGCGATTGCTAATGTACTTAAGTTAAACATTTATAACTTAATCAATAGTCTGTCTATCAATCTAGGTACCTACATGTAATGTTTGCGCGCTCGCGTTATAACGCGTATTGTTTTCGACAGAATTTGCGTTCATTAAACCAATTTGTTTAGCAGAACCTCGCATTATTGGACAATTGTCCAAGGAGTTTTCTGACCTCGCTATGCATTTATTGTTTACCGTATCGCATATTATGCGTTCTCCGTTCCGGCTTTAACTAATTTATTCCAAATGTGATTTCATGTGTACGGTAGTTTTTAACCGACTTCCAAAAAAAGGAGGAGGTTATCAATTCGACACCTATGTTTTTTTTTACGTAAAAGATCCATCTATCCATCCATCTTTCCGCCCATTCGTCCGTCTATCCGTCCATATCCTATACACATTTTCGTAATTTTCAACGGTGTTTGTAATTTTTATTACAAAAATTACTTTTACGTTTGCGTTTTCCCGCCGCAAATAAACCCACTTTTAGTGGCAATAACCGGACCCACACTCGGCAGCGTAAAATAAAACATCAAACGCTGAATAAAAGTTTATCTGTGAAATAAAACTCCATTATCATCAAACGCCATCTTAAATCTCATACGTTAAAATGTAAGTCCTTGTTAGTATTATTTAGTAATTTGGTTCATCATCATCATAATCAGCCGCAAGACGTCCACTGCCGAACATAGGCCTCCCCCCTAGATTTCCGCAACGAACGGTCCTGCGCAACCTGCAACCAGCGGTTTCCAGCGACCTTTGTGATGTCGTCTGTCCATCTAGTGGGAGGCCGTCCAACACTGCGTCTTCCGGTTCGTGGTCGCCACTCGAGAACCTTTCTTCCCCATCGGTTGTCAGCTCTGCGAGCGATGTGGCCTGCCCATTGCCACTTCAACTTGCTTACTCTTTGAGCTATGTCAGCCACTTTCGTTCTTTTGCGAATATCCTCATTAAGGATTCTGTAGCGCAAAGAGACTCCGAGCATAGCTCTCTCCACGGATATCGGGGGATATGCCTTGAGGGCGTGGCAGTGCCTTCTCGATACGGTTAATATGACCGTATAAATTTGACATTCGTTCAGTCGCTCTGAAGCGCCTAGAGAGTACGTTGGCGCGTTAGTGATGGGGTAATGGAGTTTTCCGCCGTGAAATTTCTTCGAAAATTTATTCGGTAACTTACATGGACAATGTTCGTTTTTTTCATTTTTAATTAACTACCTATTTTTCTAGATTTTTTTATTTGTTTTATGATTATTATTAATAATATATACAAAGAAATAAAATTGGAGCGTTTGTAATATCAAATTAACAACTGTTTACTAAGTTGTGACAAATGAAAGTATGTACAGTACATATACCTAAAAACTATTTTAAAACTTTTTGTCTGTCTTGTTTGTTACACTAATCTACCAAACAGCTGGACCAATTATGACGGGACTTTCACTACCAGACAGCTGATCGTCTAGGGCATAACTTTTTACGTTTTTTTAACGTGTACTTTTCTCTTGCTTGATGAAAATAAAATGTTAATATTATTACTAGCCTACATTGTCCCACTGCAGGCAAATACTTTCTTCCTTCCTTGCAGATAGTCCAATTCACGGCATTAGGATTTACGGCGTTCGACAGTTTGAGATATAATGTTTTACCTCCCTGTAATTTCTCTGGAAACATAGTCCTTCAAACCGGAATAAAGCGATGTTTATTTAATGTTTATTAAATAAACTGTTTCATTAAAAGTCCCTTAAAATTAGTCCAGCAGTTTCAGAGATTACCCAGTACAAGCAGGAAAGCAAAAAAAATATAATGTTTTTTTGTCATTGGTATCGTAAATCCTAGTACCTAATATTATAAAAGCCAATGTTTCCAAACATTGGCTTTTATAATATTTTGGTTTATAATCGTTTGAAGTAATGCAATAATTCTTTGCAGTTTATTATAATCTGAATATTTTCTGAAAATATCATTGGAATTGTCTGAATTATTGTGTTGTAAATTGCACACATTCTCTGGAATAACAGAGAGCTCTGCATTGGCAGAAATTGAAGCAGCAATATTGTGCTGGAAGTATAGTCTGATAAGAAAGATGGACCAAACCACCATAGCTGGTTGTCCTTTAATTTATGTGGAGCAATGCCCCTTGACAAAAGGTCAGCAGGATTATAGATCCCTTTAACATGTGACCATTTAAAATCTTTAGTAAGAGCCTTAATGTCTCTGACTCTATTAGAGACATAAACTCCTTTTACACTGGGCGAATTAAGCCAGGCTAAAACTACTTGTGAGTCTGTATATAAAATAACTTTTAAGTTGGAATATCTACTCTGTAGAGTGTTATGAACTCGAGAAGAAAGTTCACCAAGTAGCAGGGCACCATTGAGTTCAAGGTTAGGAATGGTAAGTTTCCTACTGATGGGAGCTACTGGGATTTAGAGCACAATAAATTGATTTTAACTTGACCATCATTAGATAAAATTCTAAGGTAGAGACAACATCCCATTGCATTTATAGATGCATCACAGTAGCCTACCAACTCTACCAACACTATATTGTCATTATTTCCTATAAATCTAGGTATTTTTAATTGAACCCATATCATTTAGACTTTTCTGAAAATCTCTCCAATCCTTCAATAAATTACTAGGCAAAATTGTATCCCAGCCTATTTTTGATTTCCATATTTCCTGCATTAACATTTTAGCTTTGACCACTACTGCTCCCATGAGTCCCATAGGGTCATATATTTTTCCAATAAAACTTAAAACTTCTTTTGTCTCAATTTTATTATTGTCAGCTTCTGGACATGAGAATAACATTGTATCGGCAAGTATATCATACTTTAAGCCTAACGTTTTATAATGTTATCTTTATTCAGGTCAATTTGTTCTAAATACTTGACATTATCAGGGATATCATTAAGTGACTCAGGAGAGTTTCAACACCATTTATGTAAGTTAAAGCTGCCCAACTTCAACAACTCTATAAGTTGCCTTTTTAGCTCTTTAAGATTTTCTAGGCTATCGGCCCCGCAAATCACATCATCAACATAAGTGTTACGCCTAAGTGCCTCTGCAGCTAAAGGGTATGTGTCCTGATGCAAATTTGCAAGCTCTATAAGGCATCTTGTGCTTAAAAGGTTGAGGCTTTAAGACCATAAGTAATAGTCTGCAACTGCAAGCATATAATAGGTTTGCTAGGATGATCTCTCCACAGAATATTTTGTAAAGACCTGAATTTTTTATCAACTAAGCACATTCTAAACATTTGTTCTATATCACACATAAGTGTGTACTGGTAAGTTCTGAAAAGCAGGAGTATGTTAAACAATTCATTTTGAACTATAGGTCCATTAAGCATAACATCATTGACAGAAAGTCCATTTTTTGATTTCATATTACCACCAAAAACTACTCGCAGCTTAGTTGTTTTACTACTTTCATTCAGAACTGCATGGTGCGCTAGGAAATACACGGGGTCTTTATATACATCATATTGACTAATGTCAACCTCCTTGGCATGTCCTAGCTCTATGAACTCATTAATGCACAAACAACACACTTGACAAAGTAGCAGAAACTTATGCGGAAGCAAAATTATGGATAACATCACATGGCCTGGACCTGAATGAACGCAAGACAAAACTAATTCAAATGCACCCGTACCAAAAAAACCCACTAAATCTCTCAACACTAACTAACAAACTCAATATAAGTGAAACGCAGACCGCCACGCTTTTAGGGATTACTATAGATACACACCTTAACTGGAAAAGCCATATTAAAAGAATAAAAAGTAAACTGTCACAATTCTCATACGGTTTAACAGTTTTAAAATCGAACACGAATTTAGTATCGGCCAAAACTGCCTACTACGCGTATGCCCACTCTTGGCTAAATTATGGCATAATATGTTGGGGAAACAGCACTGATGCATCTGAATTACTCATTATGCAAAAAAAATGCATCAGAATATTAGTTAACATCCTCAACGTAACAGTTGTAAGCCCCACTTCAAACAACTTAAAATCTTAACAGTTCCATGCATGTACATTCTAGAAGCAGCAACTTTTGTTAAAAAACATCCAAACTTATTTACATTCATCACCAGTGGCCGAAGGCAAAACCAGATTACAGCTCCAGAACCTAAACTTGAGATAATACGAAAAGGGCCTCAATACATGTTACATAAAATATTTAACCACTTACCTAAAAGTGTGAGAGACGAAACAGACATAAAAAAATTAAAAATAACATCAAACAAATACTCAATTCCAAGTGCTATTATAAAATAGAAGAATACCTAGAAGATAAAAACGTTTCAATATCATGAATTGTGTAGTTTTAAATATTTAATTAATAAACACTTAATATTATATAAATACCTACTATGTACAATATTAATCGCAACACCCTAACTACAGGGTATAATTTGTAACATTATTTGTAGTGCATTTTACTAAATGTTTCCTACTCATATACATATTATGTGGCGATGTACACTTCAAATAAATAAAAAAAAAAAAATAATGAATTTTTTATAATAATGAAAATATTGAGGATTGGTCGCAAATATCTTTTCAAGTGAGTGAAACCTTTGTAATGCAAGTGAAAAGGAATCACCAATATTTAATTCTTCTAAAGGAAATTTTAATGGAATATCAACTGTAAATTGATGATTCTGCAATTTTACAGAATCTCTAAAACATTTTTCAGCTTTTGAAACTCTTCATTTTGAATATTTATTTCTTCTGGCATCTTTTCAGATTGCCAGAAGTTTTTCAATATGTTTTCTAAACTATCTTCTGCTTTATCTTGAATAATAAAATTTGTGACCAAATTCACGTTTGAAGTGTTCGGTTCAAATTCATTTTTATACTGCCAGTAACAACATGGCCAAATAATGTGTTTTGCAGAACAAGGCCATTGTCCAATTTGACAATGCCATCAATTATAACTTTAGAATAAAAATTTACCCCTAATAGTAGGGAAATATCTGAGGGTTTATAGAACCCATCATCAGCAAGTACAATGTTCGAAGGAATTTTACATTTACTTACATCAATATAATTTTGTGGCAAGTTTGTAGTTATAGAATCTACAACATGACATCTCGCTGAAAATTTTACATTATAGAGAGGTGATTGAAACAATATGTCAGCACACTCGCTTACTTTGTTTGGTGTATTGCCCAAACCAATAATATTAGAATCTTGAGCCATAGGGGTCAAGTTCAATTGTTTCACAAGTGATCGTTTTACAATACATACTTGGCTACCACAATCCAGTAAAGCCTTTACTTGAATTTCACGACCTGATTTGTCTATGAGATTTACCTTTATAGTAGGCAGTAAAACATTTGTTTGATTGGTAGATAGGTTAGAATGCAAAGCAATGACCTCATCTTGTTTTGGCTTCCCTTCATGCAGAAGAGTGTTGTGGTTTTGTTTGCAGATTTGACATCTAAAAGAATATTTACATTTATCAGTATGAGTTCTCAGACATATAGTACACAATTTACTATCGGTAACAAACTTTGTGCGCTGAGAAACTGGTGCCATTTTAAATTTATGGCATAAATAGATAGCATGATTATCTTTACAAAATGCACAAGTTATAGACTTGGCTTCAGGTTTGATTCCAATATTGGAAACTTTTTCATAATAATTATTTGATTTCTTACCTTCATAGCAGGCATTTTTAAGAGGAGAGCTGTCCTCTAAGGCGACGGCTCTCTTTTCTAAGAAGTTTAAAAACTCTTCCATTGTAGGCAGATTGTCCAGAGTCGTCCTGTCAAGATGGTATGCACGGTTAGTGTAACTGTCAAGCTTCCGTGACAACACAGATAGCAATAGCATGTTCCATGACTCGACAGGCTGCTCCAGATTTTTTAATGCATTTAATTGTTGACGTACGTCTGAAATAAAAGTCCTGATGCTAGGTGCAGTACCCTTCTGCATTTGGGGCAAGTCCAAAGGATGTTAATATGGTTAGAGATAATTCGGGCTGGATTGTCAAACCGTTTTTCTAATAATTTTGTTGCCTCAGGGTAAGATTCATTGACAAGAGGTAAATTTACAATTACTGACAAAGCATCTTTTGTTAAATATTTTCTAAGATAAAATAGCTTTTGCACATTAGACAAGGATTGGTTCTTATCAATGACAGCGTTAAACATGTCCATAAATGGTTTAAATTGAGTAAAATCTTTCCCATCAAAAGATATAATTTCAATGCTGGGTAATTTGCAAGTAGAAATAGAATGCTTCTCAGAATGTACCTGTGTTTTCAATTGCCGCAAAGTGGCATTGATCTTCCTAACACAGAGAAATACTTATCTTCAATGATACCTACCTCCTCATTGTCACTAGCATCTAGGTTCAAGATATCTAAATGTACACTCTCATAGTCCTTCAGTGTACTTAATAGTTTATCACGTCGAGCTTCTAAAGTGTCTATAGTAGACGAAGCTATGTTTATAGGGTCGCTAATAAAGTTCTCAATACGAGTAATTGTGGATTTGCACTGACCACGTCGCGTACGCAAACGTTTTAATTCCGAATCCGCCATTATAACACTTTGCCGCACTGTTTACGCTTAAATCTAACCGTTACTAAAGCTAACACTGCTTATTTCTAGCACTGCACTTCGTAATTTCACTGAAAAGCCGCAATTATATCCATACGCGGGAAACGAACTCGAACAAACAAAATGAAGCGAAAATTCGCTTGTGACAGCTCTTGACAGCGTCACCGCGACAGTGACAGACGGGAAAAAATCTTGACGTATAGACGTTCAAGTGGTGAATTACGTGAAGAAAAGGAACGAACTTACTTCCTCTTGTCTATGGCTGGAAATTTCTATAACCACCGCCTTTTGAAATGTTGAAATTGGTGATGATTTCTTGTGCAAAATTATAGATTTCGCACGAATCACCGCTGAAATCCCGACGATATAGCGTCGAAATAGATGCCTCGCACCCGCATCTAGGCGAGCTATGCGAGAAATGGCTGCATGCAACTTCGCCCGGCGCCGAACAACCCACGCCGACTCGATATAGCAAGTCGTCGTATCTTCCTTTACGACGCACAAAAAGCGAAGAAAACACTTGCACTGGTACTTTTCACTTCGAAGGACCACAAGCCTATGGTGAATAAAAGGCTTATGTTCTTAAAAGTATTAATTTAGATTTATTGAATCTAAGACACTGTTCATAGCACAGTAGAAAAAAATGGAAGCCCGGAGTCAAGTGACAACCGGAAATACAAAAATTTAACCTATTCACATATAGTGTTGCTAGTGCAAACTTAATTAAATATAGATTTATTGTGAATAAGACTAAAACGATCGATTATACATTTCATTTCAAAATTCCATTTCAAAATTCTTAAACCAAGATGAAATTCGGGAAAGAAAGAAACTCATGGATGTACTTATTGCAGAAAGGAAGAAAGGAAACTATGCTGTAATACGCAACACAAAATTGTATATAAATGGACAAGAACACATGCAAACCCAAGAAGACGTTAGCAACGAAACAATTGAGCCAGAAAATTCTCAAGCTTCACAAAGCCTTCCAACATGGGTAAATAGCCCTATTTTCAAAAGATCGGTTGAGTCAAATGTAACTAGATCACACCCTCAAGATGCACCTACTTTCAGGACGCAAACAAAAAACAACAATATGTTTTTTCGTAAATGAATTTGATGTTATTTTTCAAAATGTTCAATGCTTGAAGAACAAGATACATCTCGTAGAAAGTATAACTGAAGATCACAATAACATTCAAGTATTGTGCTTATCGGAAACTTGGATAACAGAATTACAAAAGAACTTAACTCAAATTCATGGATTTAAATTTGCCGCAGCATACTATAGGAAGAAACATCTACACGGAGGTGTAGCCATCCTATTACGAGAAAACATACAATACAAGGAACGCGTTGATTTGACAAATCTTTCTATAGAATTCTACGTAGAAGCATGTGCTATAGAAATCCCAATGGCAAACGTACTTTTAATTTCCGTGTACCGTAATGATCGTGGGTTTGAGATTTTTTTTGAGTTTCTAGACAAACTATTCACAAAACTTAAATTGAAACAAAAAGCACATTATAATCGGTGGAGACTTCAACATTGACATTAAAAGTAAACCAAACGAATATAACAAGTTATGTGACTATATGCTCGAAAATAACTTCCATCAGAAGATAAACCAGCCAACTAGAATAACGTCCACAACAGCCACCTGTATAGATCTGCTCTTCACAAACAAAGGGCGAGATTGTGAAACTAACGTTGTAGACCTAGGTATTTCGGACCATAAAGCACTTGTTTGCACGTTGAAATCCAAAACATACGGAATAAAACCCAAAACAAAACAATACATTAGCAAAAGACTCTTCAACAATCAAAATACAAATGATTTCAAAAATTCTCTATTACAAATTGACTGGAATAAAATCATTAACAGTCACAACGATATTAATACAAACTACAACAAATTTGACCACATAATAAATACATTGCTAAATATTCATATACCTCTCGTCAAAATTGAAATAAAACCTAAAAATAGACGAAAATGGGTTACTGAAGGAATAAGGAAAGCCTGTAAAAATAAAAGAAACCTAAAAATTTTGATTAACAATACAAGCAACGAAATATTGAAACAGCACCACAAATTATATCAAAAAATCTTAAAGAAATGTATTAAAACTTCCAAAAAATTAAGTAATATAAAAAAAATGGATTCTTCAAAAAATAAAACGAAAACAATGTGGACTATAATAAAGGAAGTCACAAACAAAACATCAACTAAAATCAATAAAAATTTCCAACTTAAATACAAAAACACAGTTTCACACGATCCTTCTCTCATTTCTAATGAATTCAATAAATATTTCACGTCCATTGGCAAACCTAATACATCAAGTACTGACGAAAAAACAAATTACTCTAGAGAACCAACTACTAACTCTATGTATCTATTCCCGGCCACAGAAAAAGAGGTATTTAGAATCATTAAAAAACTACCAAACAAACATAGTACCGGGGTTGATGCGTTACCACCTACACTCATAAAAAAATGCATCTTAGAATTAACGCAACCGATAACTAAACTACTCAACCAATCAATAGACGAAGAAATTTTCCCAGAAAAGCTAAAAATTGCTAGAATTAGACCAATCCTAAAAACAACTGGAAAGGCTGATGACATAAATAGCTATAGACCCATAGCATTATTACCAGCGGTTTCAAAAATTTTCGAAAGCTTAATATCAAATCGTATTTACAATTTTCTAGAAAAGTATAAATTACTAAACGAAAATCAACATGCATTCCGAAGAAACTCTACAACTTCTCTTGCAATATACAAATACATAAAGCAAATTTTAAACTATGTTAAAGAAAAACAGCACGGTGTCGGTATGCTGCTTGATATGAAAAAGGCTTACGATAAGGTATCGCATACAATACTATTATCAAAACTCCATGATATTGGAATACGAGGTAAACCCTTTAACTGGATAAAATCTTACCTTACAAACAGAAAACAGTTGGTAGAAATAAATCACCTACACCAAAATAGTGGCACACAACATGGTATTAGATCTGATTTAATAACTTTAAACTGGTCAATACCACAAGGTAGTGTCCTAGGGTGTGTTTTATTCCTCATTTATATAAATGACCTACCGAAAATGTTAGATATCCCGTGTGTACTGTTTGCAGATGACATATCACTACTTTTTAAATGTTCATCTGATACAACATCTATAAATCAAATCAAAGACATATTCAGGCGCATAAAATCTTGGATGTTACTAAACAACCTAGAATTAAATATTAAAAAGTCAAAAATAATTCAATTTCATCCTACCAAAAAAAACCCTATAAGTCTAACTACTATGTCAGAACTTTTAAACATTGACGAAACAAATACTTCTACATTACTTGGTATCGACATCGACTCTCACCTAAATTTTAAGGCACACATTTCCAAAATCAAAACAAAATTGTCTCAGTTCATATATGCGCTATCTATTCTAAAATCAAATACCGATCTAAAGACTGCTAAAAGCGCCTATTACGCGTATGCTTTCTCCTGGTTACGGTACGGTATCGTAATATGGGGAAACAGTTTAGACGCAAACAATCTTTTATTACTCAAAAAAATGTATACGTATTTTAGCAAATATCCACCAAAGCAATAGTTGTAAACCATTTTTATTAAACAACAAATGCTAACATTACCCAGTATTTACATTTTAGAAGCTGCCATGTTCGTTAAGAAGCACCCTAACTTATTCACGTTTAACAGCAACCCCGACGTAAATATCAGCTTATAGCCCCGGAACCAAGGCTAGAAATAATAAAAAAGGCCCAGAGTACATGGTAATTAAAATTTTAACGCATTACCAACCTATATAAGAGAAGAACAAAACGAAAACAATTTTGTGAAAAATTAAAAGAATGTTGCTTACCAAGGCCTACTACAACGTTAAAGATTTCCTAGAAGAATCTCAATATGTTTCAAACACACGTCATTAACGCTACCTACCGGACAAAAACATTTTGATATTTTAGTCTAATAATAAGTTGTTGTAATAAGTTGTTGTTGTGTAATTTTATCGTAATTGATTGTATTGCTACGCCCTGACAGGGTCATGTACACACTAGATTTAAGTTTTTAAGTCAATGTCATGTACATGTTGCAATTAAATAAATGATATGATATAAAGTGGACTGTAGAAAATATTATGTTCTGTACTGAACAATACTAATATTATAAAGCTGAAGAGTTTGTTTGTTTGTTTGAACGCTCGGGAATCTCGGGAAGTGCTGGTCCGAATTGAAAGATTCTTTTTCTATTGGATAGTCCATTTATCGAGGAAGGCTATAGAACATAACGCTACTACTAATAGAAGCGGAGCATGAATCAAGAATGTAACAAAATCGGTGAAAAATATTCCATTTTGAGAGATTTCGTACGTTTCGAGCTTTGACATCACACATGACAGCATGTGTCTAAGATTGCGTCATTGAATATCACAGATTACATACCTCTTGAATGTAACCTTCTTTCTAAATCTGAGTTGGTACGACAAATTTCCGACAGGTGGCGTAGCAGGTAGCTGAAGAGGTTTTTTGTTTGAAAGCGATATTCTCAAGAATGACTGAACCGATTACAGTCATTCTTTCACCGTTGGGTATGTACGGGATCCCGATGAGGGCTATATATGTACCACGGGCGAAGCCGGGGCGGACATCTAGTGAGAATATAATGTTGCTTGTTATTTTGATTGTGAACGCAAAGCACCTGTATTATCTACGCCAAAACGACTGCATATATTTTTCATTTTTGGCATTTACCTTACCATCACATCAAGTTCCTTACGAAAATATATATACTTAAGTATATTAATATGGAGTTAAATGAAAATATAGACTTATTAGCCTATGTGAAATTTTAGACTCTAAACTATCTGTGTTTCGTATGTCAAACCAATTCGTTGTGCCTAACAACGGTCTGCTTCGGTCACCGAAGCTTGTTGAACACTACCTTTAAATTTTACACAGTATTTGGATTGAAATAATACGTTTTCTAATACGTTACGGCTGGTCTAGTAAGTTACAGCTGACCTAGTCGGGAGAACGGTCAGCCAGGTTTTGACCCAGGGTTGAAAATCACGCGCACCACTATCTTTTCAGAGTCGTAATGCCAGTAATTAAAACGGTGAAGGAAAACATCGTGAGGAAACCAAAATGTACCTAGAATCTAAGTCCTAAGTAATATGTCATACACCAACCGACACTGGGCCAGCCTGGTGGATTATAGCCTTGCCTATCTCCTTGCGAGAGAAGGCCCTGACGCCCAGCAGTGGGAACATTTAATGGGTTGTTTATGCTGCTACTTATTATGCTGATATGTGTTCTCCTAAAGAATAAAAATCTACTTCAATGACAGATAATTTAATTCTGTCATTCGACTAAATTTTATAAGAAGCTGTGACTATGTCGTACAGATATATATATTTTTTTTAAATAAAATCTAAGCTGATTTTAGTTTATTGTTGATATTTGAAAAACTACCTCCCTGCTTTCGATATATGAGATCACCTCTAGTATTTTCTACCAAACAAAAAAGGAATTATCAAAATCAATTCTAAATTAGCGGAGTTATCGCGTAAAATAAAACCAAATAAAAAAACACGCAACCCGATTGAGAACATCCTCTTTGTTTGAAGTCGGTTATAACCGAATGATGTTTGTTTTTCCACACAAAAATATATTTTGATAATTATTTTTTCATTCAAGACGACGCGACGCGATCACGTGAGCACGTTCTAGATAAATATTCTGTGGATCGTCTATACACAGAATACTTAAAAGTTAGTATGTACCGAACGCGCCGCGCGTGTCGTTATTATTTAAAGTTTATGTAATTTCCGAACCACCAGACCGATAATGTTCAAATTTTGACGGGACAATATAAAAAATGTGTTCTTTCTAACCAAAAAAGAATTAGTGAAATTAAACAACGCAAACATGAGTTACAACCAAATACACATTCTGACTTTCACCCCCTCCCGCAAGAAAACCGATCAGAATTTGGGGATCAAAAGTAGTCTACAGCAATCTCCTTAGTGTAAACTAAAGTCATGCCAAGTTTCAGCAGAATTGAATCAGTAGTTTCGGCGTGATGCGTGATCCCTATACAGAAAGACAGACAGACAGACAGACAGACAGACAGAAAGACAGACAGACATGAAAGAAAAAAAATGCAGTTTCACCATCAGTATCGACTATGGAGTGCTCCAAAAAAATATTTTTCAAAATATCTTCAATGTACAGAATTCGACCCGTTACAGTTTTATTATAAGTATAGTTTTTGAATACAAAGTTTTTATTCATTGTGTTTTTGTTTTATAAAGGAATAAAATTAGGATTTTTGTTTGTTAGATAAAAAATAGTTCTAAGTAATATTTGTTTACCCACATTGTATTTTGTAAAAATTAGTTAGATTTTATAAATACATATATATTTTTATTAGATTATAAATACATAGTTGTTTACCAGCAATATGTTGTGTAAAAAAAAAATTATCTTTGTTTGGTAGATTAAAAGTACCTAGTTGTTTACCAGTTTACCTACATTGTGCGCTATACATATAAATAAAGCTAGGTGTTTTTGTTTTAAATATATATATCTATATATATTATTTTGTTAGATTTAACTGATAATTTAAAGTTTATATTCAATTTTATATAATTATTGTATCAGTGGTTCAATTAAGACTCAAATTAGTAAGTTATCTATGGATGGGTGCCTCCCTGGCCTGTTAGTTAAGATCAGGCCCTAAACAATTTTTATTTTGCATTTTTTCACCTACAAAATACCTACGTAGAAGTCGAAGCAATGTTTTTATTTTACTAATTTTAAGTTTTTTTCTCGCATAAGTGAAATGTAATGTTTCTTGATGAGAAATAAATTCTTTAACCAGAAATAAAATACAAGTTTCAGATTTTCCTTCCTTTGCGATAAACGCGATACAAAGGATAACAAATACCGAAAAAAAGGGTGCAAAGCAACAAAGTGGACTATTTCCTGAGGTCAGAGAAGAACACATATTATTAAAATTTAGTCTACTTAACAAACGTAGTGTAGGACACCCTGAGACTAGATGGAGTGACGATATACGGAAGACACCAGGCAGTGGATGGAGACGTATAGCTGAGGATAGGGCTGAGTGGCGAGCCATGGGAGAGGCCTATGTCCAGCAGTGGACTAAGATAGGCTGAAGATGATGATGAGTATTTTTTTTAATTAGAATAGGTTCGCACTTGACCACCATCTCGCCTGATCTTAAGCGATGATGCGATCTACGATAGAGCGTGCTTACCTAGAAGAAACCGATTCACTCTCGATTTGAAGACACCAAGATTGTAACCATCGGGGAAAACCCACTCAGGCAACGCATTCCACAACCTAGACGTTCTTATCACAAACGTGGAGTCAAATCGCTTCGTTCGTGTTTTTGGAACATCAACCATGAAACGATGTCGCCCTTTTGTGGAACGAGAAGTCCGATAGAAGAAAGGGCAAGGTGGAATAAGATCATGCAGATCAGTTGCACACTCTCCGAAGTGTATCCGATAAAATACCGATAAGCTAGCAATTTTGCGGCGATGATCACGACTTTGAAGTCTTTTGAGTCTACTTAAAAATGTATTTCTACTTGTATTTACAAATTAATAGCTTTTTCATCGATGTCCTCACGGATATTCGGATGTACTCGTTTAAATTAACTACAAACCTAAAAAAAATTGTTTTCTGTCTGTTTGTTCCTGCTAATCTCTAAAATAGTTAGACCAATTTTAACGAGACTAACATTGAAAGATAGCTGGTGTTATAAGACAGCTCACGCTACTATCATTTTAAAAAAAATAGTTCCTAACAAAATTGGTATAATTTTAAACGGGTAAAAAATACAGCAGTATCTACAAAGTTGGGTCAGCTAGTAAAACAATAAATTACCAAAAACACAAAAAAATAACACGGAGTTTATTAGAATTTTCACTGAATTTGAAAACTAATTATCTAAATGGTTTTGCAAAGCACACATCAGGTCAAGCACGGGAAAGTAAAAACAAATGTGCACTTTTAGAAACAAATTGCTTGCCTGGTTCAGTTTGAACCAAAGTCAAAGTTCAAACGTTGAGATCGATATATTTTCTGTTTTCAACACATTTTGTTTTCATACATTTCTGTCGAACAACGTAGTCGTACTATTACTGTAACTAAAAGCACAATCTGTGCTGTAAAGATTTATAGTTCACGCGACCGAAGGAACCATCGCGAGCAACATGCTACGAGTACGAAGTATATGAAAAATATGCTATCTTTAACGTATTTTATGTTCCTTGTATCGTTTTATTTTGTCCATTTACGTGAGCATTTGTTGTGAGGAATGGGAGCAAATTTGTGTTAGGTTTGTCTGGAGTGGGCTATGAGAGATATATTAGGTTGGTAATATTTTAGACTTATCTAAGTGCTACGTGCCTGTATTTGTACTAAGAAAATGTTGCAGTTTATTGAAATGAAAACTTCTTTAGGTGCGTTGGGTATTTTAAAGAGATTTCCAATATCACGGACTAAAGTAATGTCCGTACTAATTAGGACCTCCTCATGGTTCTACCTTTGCCGCTTGCAGTGGGAACGAGGATACACTCTCGCGTACTTTCTTGGTCTTACTCTGTGTGACTTGTCGGCTTACTGCTTTCGGCTACTGAGCCCTCCTCTCTCGTGCAGGCACGCGTTCGTACCTTGGCTGGTCGTATTCTCCCATAAACTCTACTTGGTTTAGCGTAAACATAGCCTACTTATGATTAAATGTACTAAATGTTCCCACTGCTAGGAGGAGAGAGTTAAGACCTTATTCCATCACGTTGACTAGTGCGGGTTGATAGATGCCACATAACCTCGAAATAATCTAGGTACACGTCGATTTCCTTACGACGATTTCTTTCATTGTTTTTAACCGCACTTGACTTTGAAAATACAGTAGTGAGCGTGGGATTTGAATCCGGGGCTCCGGATCGGCAGACGCCATTCTCCCGACTAGGACAGCCGTAAATTTTGCTTGTTTGATCATGCTTAATTTCCGAAGATGCATTTACATGTGCTTGTTGTAGATGAAAGACAGTCGCAAGTCTTACAAAAGTGTCAGAGCCCGGAATTTCTTGGCGAAATACCTGACCGAAACGATTCTCGTGTGGCGGGAATACTGAACTTCTCTTAGAAAAAATAGCAGTCAGAAATTCAACAGTGGTTTTAAATTCTTATTCAAAATCTAGTTATAGTCACTTACACACTATTTTACTACAACTTTTTGCCTCTCCAAGACTCGTCGCTTACTTAAACCAACCGACAATGGCTCTTGGCAGGACTAAACAGGTATCTACAAAAAATTCTAATATTATTTAACTCTCCATTTTTTTAACTGATTTTGTTTCGCACTTGACCACTATCTTGCGTCGACGATGCGATCTACGATGGAGCGTGCTTACCTAGAATAAGCCGATACACTCTCGATTTCAAGACACTAAGATTGTAACTATCGGGGAAAAATCCACTCAGGCAACGCACTCCACAACCTAGACGTTCAAACGATTTGTAATATCGCGAATATTTAATTGGATTGATGAATTAATAGATAGTTTAGATTGCTCCTTTATGCAAAAAATACTGAAAGAATCTGTATGAAGTTTGGTATAGTGATACATAATTTTTTCTTTCTTATTAACGTATAAATAGAAATAATAATAAAAACAAATGCGAGAACTGATTGGGTTGAGGTTTCAAATATAGATAGTTTTTTTTATATTCTGGAATAGCACGTTCATCTTATCATTACGGGCGCAGCTAGTATTATTTAAGCTCATAAAATATGTATTGATACATGAAAACACAGGCACGTACATAAGGCCTTAAAACATAGGCACGGAACAAATATACAGGTACCTATTTATATTCGTCACACAAATAGTGTGTCCTAAGAGAGAATTGAAGCCACGTCTTTAGCCTTCGCAGGCAGTCTTTCTACGAACTAAGTCACTTAGACTGGTGAATACAATGCGTTATTTTTAACGTAAATTCCGTTTGTGTAACATTATGTTTAAGCCCCCTAAGTTAAAGGTACATAGTTATATATAGGCGACATTTTATGTCAGTTCTTGACCTTTAACATTGTCGGTACCCGAATACTTTAGAGAATAAAACGTAGATATTACACCAGCAGTTATGAGCACTCGTTGTTTCCCAGGGTATATTTTTTTGGTATTTATTGGATCTTTCTCACGTTTTATGTCGATACGAAGTGAAAGTTTATTAGATTTTCTTATTATTTGGTTTTATTAAGTTGTTTGACGTAAGTGATGAGACTTTTAAAGCATTAGTTTGATGATATCTTTCAAGTCGCAATAACACAAGCCACGATAAAGAAAAGTAATTGTATCTGTCGCTGTTAAATTGTGTCTTTTCTGTGTTACATAAATTCCTTCGTTGTGTAGAAAGCTTGTCTTATAGAACAAGTAATCTGTAAAAATAATTGTATCAGTCGCTGTAAAATTGTGTCTTTTCTGTGTTACATAAATTCCTTCGTTGTGTAGGAAGTTTGTCTCATTGAACCAGTAATGTGTGAAAAGTAATTGTATCTATCGCTGTAAAATGTGTCTTTTCTGTGTTACATAAATTCCTTCGTTATGTAGAAAGCTTGTCTTATTGAACCAGTAATGTGTGAAAAGTAATTATATCTGTCGCTGTAAAATTGTGTCTTTTCTGTATTACATAAATTCCTTCGTTATGTAGAAAACTTGTCTTATTGAACCAGTAATGTGTGAAAAGTAATTGTATCTGTCGCTGTAAAATTGTGTCTTTTCTTTGTTACATAAAGTCCTTCGTTGTGTAGAAAGCTTGCCTCATTGAACCAGTAATGTGTGTAAAATAATTATATCTGTCGCTGTAAAATTGTGTCTTTTCTGTATTACATAAATTCCTTCGTTGTGTAGAAAGCTTGTCTCATTGAACCAGTATTTAGAAACCTTATTGATCTACCTTACTGATCTGAAACAATATCATAAACAAGCACACAATTTTCGACAAAAGAAGTCAAAGAATCTTCACCGCGGAAAAGCAACTTTGTTTAAATTTGGATTCTTAACGATGTTTTCAGAATCAACATCAAAATTCAGAGTACTTGATGGAAAATACTCAAAGGAACATTTACGATAAGTTAATACTTGTGAAATTGAACTTTATCACCACCACTGCTGTCTAATACCTAAATAGCAATAAAATGCAAAAAAACACACTTCCTAACAGAACAGCTCAGGATAAATTTATCTCAGACTAACTCGATCAAGGCAAACTAGGAAGATTCGCAATTAAGTTGAGTAGCTTACAAAGCCACTGGATAGCCGTAGTGGAGCCTCATTAGAATAATAGTACCGGAATCCACTTTAAAAATAATGCGGATAAAATTTACTCCAAGTTAGTACAGTTAGGTCATTTTTATCGTAGAGTTACTCAACCATGTAATGAGAAAAAATGAAAAAGGTTAAGTTATCTTCGATTCAAATTATAGGTAAGAAAGACCAACTAAACGTGACTAATCACGTTTAGTCAAAATCGGTCTAATTGTACGTTTTAATATTAAAAAGATAAAATATATATAATGTTTAGATAAATATAAATCAACATACAAATTACCCGCATTTATACAAATTTGTAACAAGCAGCCAAATATACAACTCAAACAAGTCTACGGTTTATCAGAAACGAAACTTGTTCAATGTTCAAGGTTTGGAACAATTTATTAACAATTTGTGAACAAAGCGACCGCGGATCTGATTGTTCGGACAACACTGATTGTAGTTTAATTAACTGTCTTATGAGCTTGCCACAGAAGAAAGATGTAATTTGATATCTCGTCGTATTGTTTTGTCTTTTCTCTTGTCTTTGAAGAGAAGCGGAAAATTAAATTTAACTGTGCATTGTTTATTTGTATATATATTTAGTATCGGACTGAGTGGCGTATTATAAGAGAGGCCTATGTCCAGCAGTGGACGAACACAAGCTGATGATGATGATTGTTTATTTTGGGCAGAATGTATATTTTAGATGTTAAATTTGAAACCAAATATTTTTTGTTCTTGTTGTAATCTTAACGTAATTAACGTAACGTAACGTAGTCGTAATTTTATTAAAACTAACAATCTAACTTGTTTTTATATTTTCAGAATATAATTATGTAAATAGGTACTAATAAATTGAATCGGTCATAAAAAAATTGCAAGCTTTACTTTGTAATCTCAACATCAAAGAAATCGCCTAGATTGAGAGGTTCTAATTATTCATCGTGTCATACCCAATGTATTTTTATATTTATGTTCACAAGATGACTCGGTGGCCTTCGTTGATTGTGGAAAAAAAGTTCGAATCACTTTTTTCCACAATCAACGAACACTTTCTCTCTTTTTTTATTACTGAGTAAAATAACTGTTTTGTGTTCCAACAACATAAAATATGCAAACTTTTTGCCAATAACACATACCAAAGTGATCGAATCTTATACTATAGCTACGAAACAGACAAATTTCTGAAAGCACATACATAAGTAACGATCAAGTGAAAAAACCAATAGATATACATTTTTGTGGCTAAAACTTCCACAAATAGTTGAAGACCAAAATTAATCAAATCGGTTAAACTTTTATTTATTTATTTATTTATATATACATACTAAATCCCACTTTTAGCGAGACAAACAAATAAACATTTCCATTAATTAACATTTAAAGATAAAGTGTCGCGATCCTACTAAATTTCCTATACTGTGGTTACTTGCGAAACTTTTATTGGCAATAAAGTTGTGTCGGAATGAAATTTCTGATAACGAGAATAAATAAATAAATACCAATACCAATAATTTAATACTTCGAAAATTATAAAGGACCTTCATTTCCTTGTGGACTTTTACAAACTTTTTAACTAGAAAGATCACTCTCACGTTGTAACGAATTAATTGATTTTTACAAAATGTTGATGTCTTTGATATTCTAAGCAGGAAATATCTATTACATTGAAGATTTAAAGTACTTCTTAATGAATGAGAAATATAAAGTTTTGTAATTTTGATCATTTCTAAGTTAAACCCTACTTACTTCGCAACTAATATTATAAAATAATATTTGGAGAGATATTTAGACCAATAAAGCATCAAGTCAAGCAGTTTTATAATCAAGCTTCTTTAGACTCCTTCAAGCCGTGGACGACAAAGGAAGTCTATCTATTTCTTATAACTCATAGACCGAATAAGACTTTTTTCACAACCTCAATAGAAGTTTCCATATTAAATCCTTTGAAAGGCAGCTTCAATAGAATCTACATATTCTAATACAGTGTTCATACGACTGATCTGATACCCTTTGTGACGGAGATAATGCAGCGTCTCTTTGCTGGAACGAAAGGAACTAAGTAACTGATATTGCTCGAACGTAACTCTTCTTTATTGGGCTGTGCTTAAAAGAGACTAGACTATATGGGACTAAAATAGTCCACAATCTTATTTTATAAAATTTCGTGTCACGGAGTTTGTGGTGGTTCTTGGAAATGGCTTTTCAAAATTTTATATGTTTACACTTGACCGCCATCTCGCGTGATGTTGAGTGATGATGCGGTCTACGATGAAGCGTGTTTATCTAGAAGAAACCGATTCACTTTCGATTTGAAGACAACACGATTATAACAATCGGGAAATACCTTATCAGGCAACGAATTCTACAGCCTAGACGTTTTTGTCACAAAAATAGAGTCGAACCTCTTTATTCGTGTCTTTGGAATATAAACCGTGAAACGACGCCGCTTCTTCGAGCCCCGAGAAGTCTAATAGAATAATGGGAAAGGTTTGACTGATTTTACCGAATTTCTTTTTAGTTACTACCTTTTTTTTCCAAGAAAACAAACCCCGTTTTTAATTAAAAAAGAAACTCAAGGCATTCAACAAAATTCCATAATTTTTATGATAACTTCATCTATATAAAGGTAAGCACATGATAGTTTTCCTTGATATTTAAAAAACATTCCACCAATTTCGACAACATATATAAAAGCAAATTATATCTGCACTATTTTAAAGGTAGGAAACAAAAACAATACTCGAAATGTACAAAAAAACCTCCTATGTTTTTGGAAGTCGGTTAAAAATGTAGTTCACTCGAAGTTTTTAAAGAGTCGTCCCCCTGCATCTGCTTCTCCTGGTTGACCAGGCTAGTGGCGAAGGTGACAACGAGGCCTCATAACAAAATAGATATTGGACAAAAGAAAGACGCGGTCATAACGGGTCCATATTATAAGGACCCAAACTACGTTTGGGCCTGTGTGCCTAAGGAGCCCGATCCTGGAAGGCCAGCTCATGACCTCCACTAGGAAGGGAGAAAGAACAAATGAAGACGATGAAATTAATATGGCGCGAATGTTACGGACAGTTGAGAGAGTTTGTCGTACCTAAAGAGGTTATTATACTTTATCTAAGGTCGTACCTGTCTAGTGTGTATGCTTGGGTACTTATTTATCTGTAGCATTGTGGCAGCTACTCACTGAGCACGGTAATCAAGGATTCAATTTCAATTATTTATTCATCAATTTTTTACATGAGTACATTTTTGAATGCCAAATCATGAAATATCACCAGTCATACAATTACAAGTGAAATAAAAAAATAATACGAGTATGATGAAAATAGGTAGGAATCTTCTGAAAATTCTATTAAAAAAAATATGAAGCAATGTAGCGCCGAAATACCAATTTTGTTTTAGTTTGTAATGCTGAAAACTATTGTTTTGATGGGGATATTTTTTAAACGATTCGTCAGACGTTTTGTGACATTAATTTAAATTTTTATAAAATTTTGAAAAATTGTGAAATTAATTAATTTTAATAAAATACTATTTATTTACGAGCACGATTCTTATACAGGAACAAAAATCTAGATACAGCATTATCTTATAGTTCAGAGTTCGCTTCACGTCCATTAGACTAGGGAATCCAAGCGACAATTCAGTTACAAAGTTATATGGACAAGTTTTGCTTTTAGAATTTTGTCGTTGTTCTACAATTTAAACCGAAAAGCACCTTCAGTGCACGTTTTAATGTAGTCTGCGATAGTAGAAGTAGTTTTAAATATATAGCCGAATTTTAGTACTTCATGTGCTGTATTACTTTCAAAACTTATATCTGCATTATTTTAAAGTGAAAACTTCATATTAAACATAAAGCAAAGTACAAAATTATATAGTATAAAATTTGACCGCCTGCCCTGCCTTGCTTGCCTTGCCTTGCCTGCTGAAAAAGTTGTTGGTTTTTGTCAATGTAATTTTTTTTATATTCGCCTATTAGAAAATCTAGCTCAATTTCAATTATGTTTTTAAGGACGATTGTTTTATATAAATGTTATAAAGATGAAGTAAAAACTACTCAGTACAAAACACAAAAAATTGGTTGCCTGTAAAGTCGGTATACGGGCGAAAGTTTTACGTGACAACGACTTTGAGTGGTAAAATAATTTTACGGAAGGGACGCGTGCCTTTCACTTTTATGTCTGTCTCTCTCGCTCTTAGGCGGGCTAATCATGCCCGAGTGGAAGGGACGCGTGCCTCTCACTCGCTCTCGTTGTGAGCGCATAACGTGAGCGGAGCGTAACGCAGTTTCTTGAAGTGTCACCCGGCAAACCAATTTATAAGACGTTGTCACGTCAAAAATACACCAATACCTAATGGGATTTATTGAGAGGGAAATATACAACTGAACTCGCAACACTGGTACTGTTATGCCTGGGCCACACTAACGGGGAATGTCATTAATTATCGCGTTAACGGACGTTGACCGTATTTGTAAAATAAACCTTCGGTACACGTTAAGGTGTATTTTACACCTACCGTTAACGTCTGTTAACGCGATAATTAATGGCATTTCCCGTCAGTGTGGCCCCAGCATTACTGAACCCATTTTATAAGTATGTAGGTACATGTATTATGTATGTATAGGTATTATTAAGGGTTGTCTTTTTCTTTCTGCGTAGAGGTGTATTTTTTAGTGTCATACTGACATTTTGAAAACAAAAATTAATTCGCCATTTTGTATCTTTGGTTATCATGGATGGATTTTCATCAAACACAGCTAAGAACACTCCATAATAATTTCCCTTTAAACTAAAAAATCAAAGTTGGTTCATCCGTTCGGCTACGGCTACGGAAATATACGGAGACATATAAAAATTGAAAACACTCCGTCGTTTAGGCGACGGAGGCTAATGCAAACGCTTTAGTTTATATTGGTGCAGTGTAGAAAGGACCATTCGAAGTAAAACTTTTCTCATATAGTGTGAAGCTGTTTTGAACTGACGCGAATTTTAAGCTGAAACAACAATGGACTCGTCGCCTTTGACTATCTGGCTGGAATGTGCCTAAACATTTTAGATTCTATCTGCATAAGTGGCGTAAAGGCTTGCGTATACGAGTACTCGCATCAACATTGAAGTTATCTGGCCAAATTGTTGAACTTTGTTGTTTTTAAACAGTGACTTTTGTTTATCATTGTAGATTGCTTCACTGGCGCCGATCATTGACTGTCGTGGTAAAGATGCAAGGTGTAGTTGTTGGCTTAGCTGTGGCCATAGTAATTGTTTTGTTGCCAGTTTTCAGATATTTTCCAAAAAACTTAAATTGTACTTGAACTAAATGAAGTTAAACAATTACGTTCTGTAGTACTCATAAGAGAACGTTTAAAACAAACTTTATTGTTAGTTTCACAGTTAGTACATAAAATAACACAGAAAAGTCAAATAAAGCTACGCTACATTTTAAATTTTCTCTGCCAAGTAGAGGAGGGCGGGGTTAAGTTGAGCAATTTTTATTTAAGATGTCCTCAACTAAAAGTCTTAATAACTTGGTATGCGTACTAATATATAAGTCATTTATCTTTTTGCAAATGTGTTAATAACAAAACAACAAGACTTTTATTGTCTTTGAATAATGGACTAAAAGTAGAGTTAACAAAACAATTTAATCTTAACCTTTAGGATTAAGTAGATACAATCTCTCGTTTTAAAAGTCAGAGATGTATCCATGTAGTTTCAATATAAATCATTATTATTGAAAATGTGAATAAAATTCAAACTCCTCGTCCGAAACATCCGTGTGATTCCAAATATGTGGTTTTGCATTATGATGGCCGCATTTTATATTTTGAGGACAGTATGATCACCTTTTGTACCCTTATTCTTTTTTCATTCAACCTTCTAAAAACATGTCTAATTATTATCAAAAGATTTCGTTTTTTTTTAATATAACCTGCAACTACTTTACTTTTAGTAAGTATATAATATATAACAGAGTTTTAATTAATTTACGGATAACTCACCTGTGATATACCTACTCAGTCCAATCTGACTTAAGTTGCAGTTGCATCAGGCGCCATCTTTCAGGGATGCATGGCTCGGGAACCTCCACGTGGTGCGCCCTGGGCATCATACAACTTGCCTCGGCATCTTGTTGTGTGATGGCGAATCCCGGCCGGCGCTGGGGACTTCTACACGCTCTCCTCATCCCCTTGAGCAGTGCGCATAGAGGTTGGGGAAGGAGACTGGAAGACTTGGGAAGGTTACTCGGCTGAAATATCGGCCAAGTAAAATTTCTAAGTCTTCCAGATGAGGGTCCTCCACGAGCACTCTGATTAGCAGAGTGCTCAGTGAAAGGACAAGGGCCGCGGCGGCGCCGTCATAGAGGCGGAACCGCGGCTATCTCTATCCGCGATGGTGAGGGTGGACCTCTCGCTGTCGACCATCTTCGCCGTGATGCTTGACAGTGAGAGATCGTGTGAGTTAGAGGAGCAAGAGTTGGAAGCCTCTCGCTCCTTTACTGAGGCGGAAGCGGACACGGGGGTGAGCCTGGAGATGGCAACTCCAGATTCGCGTCCCGTCTCCACTGGAGGACCTGGGGCGTCGGACGTTTAGGGCTGTCCGGCACCCCACCTAGGGATAGACCTTCGAGGAGGTGAAGCGCCGTTGATTTCCGGCGCGTCATTACAGTTCAATGCGGGGGTGCTAACGCCCTTCGCGAGGCGGGTCCGCAAGGGCGGTAGCGAGGGTCCTGACCCTCTGGACGACCCTGGTCGTCGTAGGAGTGCGAAAAGTGACCCGCGACCCTGACCCTCGGCCATGCAGGAGAAATCTGTGGGGGTTCAGTCGGCAGGGGCACCATGTCGTATGGTGCCGAGCCCAACATACCCCCCATATCCCTGCAGGGTGGGTATAAATAAAAGTATTTCTCCCACATAAAAAAAGGATAATTATAAGGATAAGGATCTTTCAAGAATAGTGTACGCGTGTGATCATTGCTGTTATGGCACACAATTGATCCCATCCCATGAATTTACTGCAAAATTAATGTAAAAGCATATTTGTAAGAATTTATTTTCCCCTAAAAAATAAAAACCGACTACAATTTTAAATTAAATTAAAACACTCAACCTTATTTTATAAAACTATCATTATGCCATCTAGATAAACGAAACTACTTGTAAATTTTGTTCATATTTCAAAAAACACAAATTTTAGTAAAGTTTGTGTTACCCGACCTCTAACCTAAGATCCGTTAATTAAAAATAAATATCATAGTCGATTCAAAACTGGCGGAGCTTAAAAAAGACAATTGAGAATCTCGTGTTTTTTTGAGTACACATGTAAAACATGGTACACAAATTAATACCATCAGCATTTACCATGTCCGGAGGAGGGCATTGTTACGCCATAACACAGGCTTAGTCCTAGCTTGGGTAACAATGCTTCTCAACCTGAATTGCCAATCAAGGATAGAACATATGTATTTATCTGTGAACTTGAGACATTTGTAAATGTCTAATAAATTTAATTTCATTTCAAGTTCGTACACGAATCCCTGTCTAATACCTACGATAAAACGTATCAAACCACAGGCCCAAACTACACGAAACCGGACATTATACTAAACAACATAGGAAACTTAATGAACAGTTCGGTACAACTCCTGCCATCTTCCTGGAATCCACGATCTTCCAGGATTTCATTTGCACTTGGATCGCCCACCTGATTACGCACACATGTGGCACGTTAAGTTCTGAGTAGGACACATTTACAGAGATGTAGTTAACCCTAACAGTAACTATAGTCCTCAAAAATGAAATGCCTGTCTTGAAATTTGAGAAATGCTCACAATAAATTATTTTCATACACGGGTGACTCGTTTGATAGGTATAGTCATGGACGTATAAAAAAGTCGGACGTAGTCTCGCTAAAACAAAAACTGTGTCACTAGAGTCGGCCACATTTGCACGTGTGTGTTGTTAGGTTGTCACT
The DNA here is from genome assembly GCA_017562165.1 of Ectropis grisescens. Lineage (NCBI taxonomy): Eukaryota > Metazoa > Arthropoda > Insecta > Lepidoptera > Geometridae > Ectropis > Ectropis grisescens. The sequence goes on along the minus strand of CM029781.1, from coordinate 26,184,723 downwards.
AATAGGCTGACACGCACGCATATACACAAGTAGCGCGTGTAATTACCCACTGATTTGTGCGTGTCAGCCTGTATGTGACAGCGCACACGTGCTTATTATGTGACCGACTCGATGAACACAGTTTTTGTTTTAGCGAGACTGCGTCTGACTTTTTTATACATCCATGGAGATAGTCAGTCAAGTCCGACTTAAGTTTCGGCCGCGTCCGGCAGCCCTTGTCAAGGAGAGTGCACGCACGCACGTCACCGCTGCTTGTTTGACACTGAACGAGCTTCATATTCCCGTGTGTTTATTTAAAATGTGTAATAACCACGTTAGTTTTCATACTTAATATTATATTTAACTATTTAAGGGGGAAAAAATTATATTACGAAGGTTATATATTACGAAAACCCCGTTAAAATATGTACTGTTATGTAATGTTATGCTGCTAACTTAAAACGATTAAGGAAAACATCTTGAGAAAACCAACATGTACCTAGAATCTTTTCAAGTAAAATGTCTTCCTCCAACCCACACTGGGTCAGCATCGTGAATTATGGTCTTCACTCTGTCCTTCCGAGAGAAGGCTCCGAGTACCAGTAATGGGAACATTAAATTAGTGGACTGTTTATGCTTATATATCTAATGCTATATAATATAAATCTTTTCAAATCTAAGAACGGACCCCAAATTATTAATTTCTCGTCCACACAAAGTTCGTTTATTCATAAATCGAATGCGTGCATCGATTTATTACGAATTATAGTACCTAGTTACGTTGATGCAACATAAGTTTTCTGATAAATCACAAGGGAATGAGATAAATCAGTTTACGTGTAGTAATCTCTGGACTCTTCGTGTTCAAATAGCTGCACATGGCTGTCATAGGAAAGCTTCTTGCTTATCATCAGGCACATGTTTGGCTCTTTCCATCACATCTAAATTTAAAATAAAATATAGGTAAGTATACGAAGAACATATTTGTCGTTATTTTATTTAACGTAATGTAATTTGCTTAATGACTCAATGATAGAGGCATTTCGAAGTTGTACTTCTGGGAAATCTATTCTTTGACATTATCGGCACATGAGCATCTAATGGCACCCTTTTAGGCAATAGGCAACCTTCGGAGTCCGTGGTGTAGTCGGAGACAGTAATGAGGTTTTACAGGACAAACTTATCTAGAAACTAAAGCACGAGCGGCACCTTGTAATTTTATTTCGATGTCGAAAAAGAGACGAAGTTTTTTTTTGTCTTAATTGGGCAAATCGTGTGTATTTCCTGGCATTATAGCTCGATAGACGGCAGTGCCCTCCATTTTTGACTGTTTTTTTTCTTATAGTCAATCCTATAATCTTTATCTATATTGTCTAACGTATCGTGCCATGAAAACTACAAACGGCATAAAAAGTATAGGGTACAGCTTTTATTAATAAAATTACAATGAGAACCACACCATACCACGAACCTAATTAACTCATAATACTTGCACATTTGAATTATCCATAGACTAACGAAGATCTTAAGATAAACAAGATGATCAAATCCGCTAGCAGTAGACAGCGTGCCCTTCATGTTTGATGTGGGAATTTCACTGAATAGCAATGGCTGTGCGTTGGGCTAAATAAACGAAATTGGACGCGTCACGTCGAGCAGCCGCTCGGAAAGGCTTTTTAAAATGAGATTATGTAACTTAAAAATAATTTCATTCTAATCCGAGTAGTGTCAGTAGTCCGGTTGTTAGTTCGGTTAACCGAACTACTGCAACTTTTTGGTGTCAGTAGTTCGGTTGCACGTCATCACCGAACTGTTGACACTGCGGAGTGTCAGTAGTCCGGTTGTTAGTTCGGTTAACCGAACTACTGCAACTTTTTGGTGTCAGTAGTTCGGTTGCACGTCATAACCGAACTGTTGACACTGCGGAGTGCCAGTAGTACGGTTGTTAGTTTTTTAGTGTTAGTTGCATTAGTTTTTAAATTCAGATTTTATGGCATTCAGGGTAGCTTTTTCGTAATCTACATGTATTTCCTTGGAATCCCACTCTGGAATTTTGTACTTATTAATTCAAAGACGATGTTATAAGACTCGTGTTTTATAGGATATGAAAGCAAATGCCCGTGGGATCATGTTTATAGCTTCAATTGAACTACCCAAGTCGCCAAGTATGCTGAATAATTAGCAAAATGGAATAGGGCTGGCTTTAAACGTACCATCCATAAAGTACACTTTAATTTAGTTTAAAAAGATCTCGTGCATGATTACTACAAAAAATTATAATTCTAATATCACCATCAAAATAACCTGCCAGTAGAATATCAGAAAACTACGTGGGAACTTGCATCTCGGAAAGAGATGTTGGGCGTATTTTCTCTACTCCCGCATTTGGCGAATCTTACGTTCTTAGATTCTCGAAGAAACTTAAATTGTAGATTTCTTTTGAGAGAATGATGGAATTGGGTTGGAAGTGGCTAAATCTAGGCCCTTATTTTTTAATGCAAACTAAACATTAGCGATATACTCTGGGTGCAGGTTATCTGCCTTTCGCAGCCTCTATTATGCTTTTATTTATCAAAGCATCAATTTCAAAAAATCCGAATTGCAGGTATGGTCACTGGCTTTCTCTATTTTGTCCGTTTCCTAAAACACAGTTCATATGATTCCACTAGTATTATATTATTATAAAGTAAGGAACTACAAACCATAAATGAAAATAAGGAGATATATGCATCAAACGCTTACTTTTGATATTGTAACGTAGCCCTTACATTGCACATTCGGTCTTCTAATATTTGCAACGGCAAAAGCTGCTTTTTGAGGCATATACGGAATTCCTATAAAACTGGTATCCAGAAAAAAGTAACACCCTGCCTCTTCCTCGCTGCTTTATCTTAAAATCATCGTTGTCGTTCATTTTACTATACAAGTTTATTTTATAATTTTAGATTTTAGATATAATCTGTACTAATTATCAACTTGGAAAATAGTTATAATAATATGTACTTACTCATCAAATTGACACCAGCGGTGCCAAATGGGTTAAAGATTGATACAAATGAAACTTACATGAAAAATCGCAAAAAAAATAGTATATTTTTATATACCGCTGAGATGGTGAGAGAGTCGCTAGTTTTCAATCAACTGAAGTGGTGTATCGATAGTTCGGTGCTTAGATGAACCTGAATTTCTATATGTGAGCAATAGTTCAGTGCTTAGATAGAGTCAAAACTAATGCAACTAAAAAAGTTAACATTAAAAACTAACAACCGGACTACTGGCACTCCGCAGTGTCAACAGTTCGGTGATGACGTACAACCGAACTACTGACACTAAAAGTTGCAGTAGTTCGGTTAACCGAATTAACAACCGGACTACTGGCACTCCGCAGTGTCAACAGTTCGGTGATGACGTGCAACCGAACTACTGACACCAAAAAGTTGCAGTAGTTCGGTTAACCGAACTAACAACCGGACTACTGACACTACTCGTTCTAACAATTCAATGTTTGCGTGTTAAACATAAAAACAAACAAGACAGAGACAAACACACAAGCTTTTGCTTTTACAATCCTAATTAGATAAATGTCTATGTTTGGATGTCTGTTGCTCAATAACATCGTAATGTATGAACGGATCGGGTTGAGATTGGATTTTAAAACACAGTTGGATTATAGTCTCGAAGAACGCATAGGCTACTTTTTACACCTGGAAAATAACAGTAATAGGCATTACACAGATAAAACCACAGGATGCTACTAGTATTAATATAATACGAACCAAAATCCTTTAACATATTACGTAACTTAAAGTCTATGGTATCCTAATATGAACCTTAAAGCCGAAGACTAAGTAATATTTTTCAGTGAACTCTAGGGATCGTAGCTTAATTTGATTCGTTTTAACCTAATATTTGGTTTGGGAAGTAATGTAAGGTAATGTTAGGTTTCTTGGATGACTGCAATGCAGTTTGGGCGCGATGTCATGCTATTCGCTCGTAAAAACGTTCGAAACCTGCTAGCAAAACTCGAAATAGGTGAATCTTGCTGCTTTATTCCGAAAATTTACACGTTTTTCCGCTAGGCAAAAACCAATATCTAACTAGAGATGGCGGTCAAGTGTAACCCTATAAAACTCCAAAAACCTGTAATATGTGAGTTATGACGAATCTGTGCAAAAATTGCACATTTACAAAACTAGTGTACTACTGGTGGTATAAGCTGAGCTTTGCATTAGTGTGAGTGATCACCAATCAGGCAGGAGCGCGGCGAGACAGAATGGCGCCGCGCCTAAGGCCGGTTGTCACACCTACACTATCCATGTACACTCACACAAATGCAAAGCTCAGCTTATGCCTCGCGGAGTGTATCAAAAGTAGCCTATGTGCTACTACAGAATCTACTTGAACTGTGTTCCAATAAAATTATAAGTACGATCTGTTTCGACGTTACGACGTGATTGAGCAACAAGCATCCGAACTTTTTTCACATTTACATATACATACCTAGTAGGCTTTAACAGCATGTTAATGTATAATTGAAATTAATATTTATTTATCATCGGATCTTTAATCGAATTATTGTGATTTGGTTTTTTTAAACGAAGTGCCTTACGCCAGGTTCGGAGAAGTTCGGGATTTTGCTAGGCGACTGAACTGTAAACAATATGAGACTAAAAGCGTAAGAAATATTTATATATATATATATGTATACTAGCGGCCCGTTCCGGCTTCGCTCGGATATTGTCATATGTATAGACAAATAATCGGAATAAAAACTATCCTATCTTTCAAGTTGGATCAAACTGCATACGGTGTGCAAGTTTTATTGAAATTGGTTCAGTAGTTTAGGAGCCCATCGCGGACAAACAATATGACGCGTAATTTATATATATTAAGATTATGCTGTTAAAATGTAGCTTATATGACACGTTCGTAGATTTACCATAGCAGCGCCATCTATTGATTACTTACTCAACCCAGTCGAAAGGTATCGACATCTGTTAGAATCATTTGGAGTTAACAGATAATTGTGACTGTCAAATAATAACAGACAAATAATTAGCAATAAATTAAAATTGCGACTATAATTTGAGATATCTTATCTCTCAAGTTAGATCGAACTGCACATGGTGTGCGAATTTTATTATAATCGGTTAAGTGGTTTAGGAGTCCATTGAGGACAAACATTGTGACACGAGATTTATATATATTAAGATATATGTATAATATATTCATCACTTCCGTTATACATATAATAATATATATATAACGGAAGTGATGAATAAAAGGTGCCAGTGACTTATGTTGCAAATTTAATTTTTCAGATGATCGTAACCAAAATTTTTTTGTTGCGTTGCTTCCTCTGACAAATTAAAGGCTAAGTGCTCTTAGGTTGCTTTTGTGTTTTCCGAAGGAACTTTGTCCCTACCTGGTGTCCCGTGACATCACAACTTTTTTTGACGTGACAACTTCTATTAAATCGATGAACGGACAAAAGTTTTCGTTACGCTCATTGATTGTCTCGTTACGCTCATAGTCTCGTTATGCTCACTGTCCCGTTACGCACATTGTGCGCCGCATCTATCACTGTTATGACGTTATCACGTTAAACTATCGTCCGTAAACTAACCGACTTTACAGACAACCAACTTTTTTTTTACCAGCTGAAGCAAAGGATGGAGATAAATGTATGTTAATGTGTGTTTTAAGTTACTTTTCCATAAAGTATTTTATTTAGATTTTTAAGTTTCAAATTATTCCATTAAATATATTTGAATTTCGATATTCAGAATATATTACCATTACAATTTTAATAAATAAATATCAAACGAACTTTTCTGTACTGTTTCTCGTTTAAATAACATCAGTCGGGGATATCGGAATACTATAAAAACCGTATTAGAATCTGATGAAGACGAAAATAGGCAGAAACTTTGTGAAAGTTCGAATTAGCGCCATCGTACACGAGACTACACAAATATTTGGCACTCTATACGAAATCATAAAGCTGAAAAGGTAACAGTTAGCATATGTGTTCAGATGTTATGATGTGATCAAAGAAACAAAAAAAGCAACAAACAATGACATTTATAGAATTATTAGGATTTTGAGACGACTGTCCCTCCTCAGGGTTTTATGAGCATAATTGCACTACTTATACCTGTTTCACACTGAACCTGAGTTCAGTCAGCCAGGCTTTTGATTTCGACCGGAAGAGAGCTTGGGAAACCGAACAAAATATGGGTTTCTGCTCAGTAAAATGGAGCAAAAAAAAAAATCAAGACATCCAGCTTTACAAAGGATGGTATATCATTTCACAAGTAAATAACTTATTGCACTAATTATAAAAACAAAACATCAGTAATCCACAAACTTAAAAACAACAATTTAAAAACGACTTGTACTTTGACTTTTTTTCATATTTGAAAAAAAGTTAAAGTAAATAATTTCTTAAAAAGGCGGTAAAATTGTCGCCCAACGAAAAAAGTTATGTGTACGAAAGACGTTAGAATCCGACAGACTAGCAACTTTAAGCATCTGCGTCTGACAGTCGTTAAATCGTTCTATTCGAAAATCGAAACGATATCACGTTGGTACAGATACAAAATCTCGATTCCGGTCGCTTGTCTGCTCAACCTTATTCGAAGGGTCTGAAAAGGCAAGGGTGACGATAATCAAGTCTTGTTAATGGTTTTCCGTCAACAAACATTTAAGTTAGTTAAGATCCTGTTTATACTATTTGTACCTTGTGTAATCGGACTTAAGCTGTGTCAATGTTTATTTAACTTTGAAGCCGGTAGAGTAAAGTAGTGGATTTACTCGTGGTCAACAAGATTAATCATTTAGACAAACCACGTGTATTCCAATAGTGTGACTATTTTATTGCGTCATGTACTTTATTTTTAAAAAATCCGCCTTTTTGTGTTTAGTGAGGCCATTTAGTGTTTAATAAGATTGATTGGAATTATAGTTTGTACAGGGTTGTTTGAGTAGTGATAAATAACGTCAATATTTTTTGGAAATGTAGGGTGATTTTAGCTTAGCACTTTAAAACAATTTAGGATACATTTTATATATTATTAGCTGACCCGGAAAATGTTGGTCACAGACTAAGTAGATATATATTCTATATTGGTCTGTCTGATTATGAGTATGTCAATGTCAAAGTGACACGATAATTCATGAAGATAACTTCACTTCAGCGATTGACAGCTATTTTTTAACCGACTTCAAAAAAGGAGGTTTCTCAATTCGACCGTATGTATGTTCCTTTTTTTTTTTTTTTTTTTTTTATGTGTGTTCGCGGATAACTTCGTCGTTTATGAACCGATTTTGATGATTCTTTTTTTGTTGTAAAGGAGATATTCCAAGGGTGGTACCATGATAAGGAAACCAGGATCTGATGATGGTATCCTAGAGAAATCGAGGATAACTTTCGAAAATTGTAAAGATGACTAGTGCGTTAGTTAAATTTTTGCTTGAGCATTTTAAAGCAGTATAGTTTAAAGATGGTCTGGAGTCGATCTGATGAGGGAACGGGAAGACGGTCGAGGGAACTCCTCGACGGTACATAGTAGTTACCTTGTGTTTGGGCTCGATGAATTTGTATTGATGAGAACTTTTACATAGATGGGTTGTGACTGTCATTAGTGGTTTGATGATGAAGATAAAGGACAGTCAAGGGAATTTCTTAACGGTTTACAGGAACTACCCAGTGTTTGGGTTTAATTCATGTATTGAGATCTCAACACGAAATCGTGTAAATGCATTAGTGAAAACTTGTTTAGCACTAAAAATACGCGACTATCACTTAATGGTCGCCACATTATCGCTAGATAAGAGTATAAACTATTTTTTACAAAAAATTAAACCGACTTCAACACCACAAATAGGCACTCAAAAGCGAAAAAATTTAATATAGTAATTATTATAACCTCTACTCACTCATCTATATGAAGTCGGTGCCAGCCAAATCTAACAGGTAGTAGATAGATACTACTTACCTATGCCTACATACTTACTACCTCGTACATAATATATCTACTAACTTTTTAACTAGCCTGGCACCGACTTCATATGGATGAGTGAGTAGAGGTTATAATAATTACCTATATTAAATTATTTTTCGCTTTTGAGTGCCTATTTGTGGTGTTGAAGTCGGTTTAATTTTTTGTAAAAAATAGTTTATACTCTTATCTAGCGATAATGTGGCGACCATTAAGTGATAGTCGCGTATTCTGAAATTAAGCGACGATGAGGTCTACGATAGAGCGTGCTTACTTTGAAGAAACCAATTCACTATTAAATCGAAGACACCAAGATTGTAACCATCGGGAAAAGCTCACTCAGATAACTCGTTACACAGCCTAGCCTTCTTATTATGAAAATGGCTCATCTGAATCGAAAGCCAAAAATAACCAATCTTATCAGCTGTCTTCAAAAGCAGCTTCTTAAAAGTTATATATTTTGAAACTAATTTTAATTTTGTAATGGTCCTTAAATGGTTTAATACTCTCCTGTATAAAATAAACAATATAAAAGCTTCAAAAACCCGACTGCATAGAAAATGAACCAAACTACGTACTTACATACTATAAAAACTAAAAATAATAAAACAAGCACTTAGATTCCTGGTGGTCTAAAATTCTATAAAATGTTTTGGAATTAATACTATTGCAGAAAATGAAATATATTCTAGTAAAGGAACATATCAACTGAACAGTCGGGATCCATTGAACAACTAGATTTGCTGTAGAATAATAATGGACCCGACTGTTCAGTTGTTATGTTCCTTTACTAGAATATATTTTATTTTCTACAATAGTATTAATTCAATAACATTTTATAGAATTCTAGACCACCAGGAATCTAAGTGCTTGTTTTATTCTTTATTTAGTTTTTACAGTATGTAAGTACGTAGTTTGGTTCACTTTCTATGCAGTCAGGTTTTTTGAGTTGTTATATTGTTTTTTTATTTTATGTTTCAGTTAAGACTGTTATTATGTTCAACAAAATATGCATCTGTTGGTTTTTGACCAATGTCTTCGTTTCTACTGATAATATGATGTGTAGGTTTTTCTACTTCATGTACTTTTTATAGTTTTATGTAAGTACCTACATATATAATCATAGATTTTCGACCGAAGTTGAGTACTAAATCGTTTGAAGTCGGAGATAAGCGACCGAGGCGGAGTATTCCGATACAAATACAAATGCAAAAATCTTTATTGCTGTTTGTAGGTAAGATAAGATGATACAAAACATTTTAAAAGTTGACCCATACACACTGGCCTCTGCGAGAGGCATGCAATATATCTGGCAAGACAATTTGTTCTAGTCTTAATTTATACAATGAAGAAAATTAAATTATAGTCAGCTGATTAAAGTCTTCTTCTTCCTCACCTTCTTTTCATATCTGGTTTTTTTATCCGAGAGAGCGATTCCGTGTACCCACCATCAGCGGCAGAGTTGAAACCCCATGGAGATTTTAGTAGATAGAGGCACCATATCCATACATGGTATAGAGTGCAACATAACCCGGCCGTGTCGCCCGGGTGGTAGGGTATGCGTAAATGCATTTCCTCCACGTACAATAACAGGTAGTCCAATATACCTACTAGATAATTTTGTATAAATGTTCATCCACATTCACACGTACAGCTAGATTTTTTAAAATAAAGAGTGACGAGACAAGCAGGACATGTGCCAGATGGTAAACATGCCTGCCACATAACACCACAGTGACACGCAGCTACTGGTACATGAAGAGTTCAAATCATTACCTAGCACTACACTGCGCTCGTCACCCAGAGATCTAAGATGTCATATATCTAAGCCCTGTAATTTATCTGAAAACATTGCCCTTCAAACTGGAACACAGTTTGTTTGCACATTACTGATTGGCGGTAGAATAATTGGAAAAGGAGTGGTACTTCCCCAGGCGGACTCTGCTAAGACACCTACCACTACAACTATACGAAGTTTTCTGCGACCTATAAACTTATAAATGTGAGAAAGGTTGTTACGCAACTTTTAATCGATACACATCTTAAACGGTCAGCCAAATCAAAAAACGTTGAAAAAAACTAAAATTTATTTTTAAATAAATTTAAAAAACCCCTCTCAACGTAACCCCTCTTGACATAGTTTGTTCACTTTCATGTTTTTCATTTGGACAATATGGCGTCCGGTAGCCGCCATATTGAATTTACACTAATGTCATATCTTTGGTGTCACTTGTGAGACTAAGAGGAATCGATTGACGTGTGAATCATAAAAATCGGCCCAGGCGTTTGGTCTGTATAGTGCTTCGAAGAATCATACATACATACAAATATAGACTGATAAACACATTACCACTCCTTTGCGTCGCGCAGTCGGGTAAAAAGAAACTGAATTGAACTAGTTGTTGTTGGATGCACATTTTTAGTTTGAAATTATCAATAGGATACATTTCATAGTGAGATATTTCGGAAACAGGAGCTATATGGCTGAAATGACAGTTTAATACTAGTGTTTTGTAAAAATAAATTCCAATTGATGCTTTTAGGCAAATGCATTCTTGTAAAATCGTTGTCAATAGCAACCTGAATAGAAATGTAATTGAATGTTCTGCAACATCTCTTCAATGTGGCCCACGTTAGCAAATTGCCTTTCACGACGCCGGGAAAATGCTGGCTATGGGATAAAAATATCGCAAATTTCAAGGGGACCGAAACAGACGAGTATGTTTGTTTGAAATTGATTCAACTTTTTTTACAGTGGTAAGACTCTTTGGAGAGTGCATCATACACTTGTCAGTTAATTAACCCTCAAGTAGTTGTGTGAAAACTTTATTATGTTCCGGTTAGAAAGGAAATGTTTCTAAAGTAAAAAGCGCAGTGCAAAGTAAAGGTACAAGTTCGCGCGTAGACCGCGACACGAGACCGTGAGAGGAGACCGCGACAGGCAGTTGACACTATAGAATTGTATGGGCGCCAGTTCGCGCCGAGACCGCGACACATATCTCGCGACACATAGTGTCAAGTGCCTGTCGCTGTCTCTGGTCGCAGTCTCGTGTCGCGGTCTCAGCGCGAACTTGTACCTTTAGGCAGTAATTTGGATTCTTTATGTTAAATAACTGTGTTTGCTGGGCAGACATGTTGATTACCATCATGCGCATGTCTTGCTCGTCATGTCCTGCATGACGTTTATATTTTATACAGGTACATAACAATGGGCGCGGTTTCCCGTGCAGTTCTCGGTTCCAATTTTCGCGCAACGAAAAGTAACATAACCAGCATCATACTCGTATTATGTGCTATTCCAGACCTCGAACTGTCTGCTTCGCAAATTGCAACCAGACCCTTTCAGCTGTTGCGATGTGCTTGAGCAAAAACATCTAAGCATCTTAATTTTAGTATTTATATTACAAGCAGCACCCCAGTTTTACTCGCGCAGTTCTCGTCGTTCCAATTAGTTTCTAAGGATAAAAAGCCTATATTTTAGTTTAGCCCATGTACTAACAGCGTTTCAAATTTGAGCCCGACCCGCCCTTCTACCGCCTAACTAAATCTGCTTTCGCTATTGCTGTCTCTATCATTTCAAGCAAAAAGACAAGAGAGAGATAAATCAAAGCTAAGACCGTTTTAGTTAGGCGGTAGACCCCCTGTTCAGCTGCTCTGACGTGATTGAGGATCAAACATCCAAATATCTAAACTTCAAAACTTTCGCAGTTTTTTTTTTTTTAAATATAGAGTGACGAGACGATCAGGTCATGTGCCTGATGGTAAGCAACATGCCTGACACATAACAGCACAGTGACAAGCAGCTATTGGAACATGAAGAGTCCAAATCATTACCTAGCACTGCACTGCGCTCGTCACCCAGAGATCTAAGATCTTATATCTCTAAGCCCTGTAATTTCTCTGGAAACAAAATAACGTTAAGTTATAACGTTAAAGGAGTATGATAGTATTGCTTACTCGTATTCAACCGCCAATCTTTGTTGCATATAAAAAGAATTAACAAAATGTATTTTCTGGAATAGTCCCAGTACAGCTAATACACATTTTTTGTCCTTGTATATTTTGCCTTTGTTGATTAAAATACTACAAAATCGTAGATGTAAAAGGCATTTGTCTCGTGGGACTTGAACTTTAGACCTTCGAATTGTAAATTCCGTGTGTCTCTGAGGCCTTCCCAATAGGCATTTGTAACTTTCGTAGGTCTATTTATTTGGTACTAAACTTTCGTTTCCCGAAATCCGTAGTGGTGGAACAACAGTTAATTCTTGTTTATTTTTGAAGTAAAAACTTTTTTTGGCGCTCCACAGACGTATTTTTTCGTGGGTTGTGAATTGAATTCTAGCTTTACGCTAGGGAATGATAAGAAATCTTCGGGTAAACTCAGGACCATTGCCATTACCATTGAAAATGCATCAGCATTTCTTGACGGCCATGCTCATGGGCACGCCCTCCGGTTTTACCCGCGTAGTTTCCAAAGTAAGTTATCAAATTTTGATAGAAAAAACATTATGACAGACATCGAGACAGGTGAAACTAATTAAAAACTTGTAAAAAATACCACCAGACTGAACAAGCATTTTGCCTCGGAAATTCGCATGGAACATTTTTGTTTATTCCAACTTTCCGTTGCATTTGTTGGAAAGTTTGACATCAAACAATGGATTCCCGATGGATGCAAGTTGCCCTTTACAAATCAGTCCAGACCGTCAGATCGTTGCAAAATGGTTTGAACGGAATACTCAACCGGATTTCGTCCAATCAATAAAACGCTTTAGTGTTGACGCTGACATACGTCCCAGTTTTGCTAGTTTTCTTGGCTTTCTTTTCAAAATATACTGCGAAAAGTCATCTAGCACATATTTATATCAATACTAGCTGACCCGGCAAACGTTGTTTTGCCATATAAATAATTTCCTGGGAAAATGATTAAATAACTAAAATGGCTATTAAAAAATAAAGGTTGATCGTAGAAGGGTGAAAATTGAGGATTGTATGTAATTTTGTATGTTGTATCATAAAAAAATAGAAATTAAAAATTTCGTCTAAAATATAAAAATAAAAATTTTGGGGTGGACTACCCCTAACATTTAGGGGGATGAAAAATAGATGTTGGCCGATTCTCATAGATACCGGATAAGCACAAAAAATTTAATCAAAATCGGTCAAGCCGTTTTGGAGGAGTATGGCAACGAAAACTGTGACACGAGAATTTTATATATTAGATGATTGTTAAGTTGTGTTAGTTTTTTATAGCATATCATCAAAACTAACGCAAGATACATCATTAAAAGGATAGTGTACTGAATGTCAATTAAAATAAAAACAGGTATTATTTTGTGTTATAATTAGATAATTAACAATACACACAAAATTTATCTATACTTATAATAAAACTGTAACGGGTCGAATTCTGTACATTGAAGATATTTAAAAAAAAATTTTTTTGGGGCACTCCTTAGTCGATACTGATGGCGAAACTGCATTTTTTTTTTCTTTCATGTCTGTCTGTCTGTCTGTCTGTCTGTCTGTCTGTCTTTCTGTATAGAGATCACGCATCACGCCGAAACTACTGATTCAATTCAGCTGAAACTTGGCATGATTTTAGTTTAAGCTAAGGACATTGCTGTAGGCTACTTTTGATCCCCAAATTCTGATCAGTTTTCTTGCGGGAGGGGGTGAAAGCCAGAATGTGTATTTGGTTGTAACTCATGTTTGCGTTGTTTAATTTCATTAATTCTTTTTTGTTAGAAAGAACATATTTTTATATTGTCCCGTCAAAATTTGAATATTATCGGTCTGGTGGTTCGGAAATTACACAAACATTAAATAATAACGACACGCGCGGCGCGTTCGGTACATACTAACTTCTAAGTATTCTGTGTATCAGACTATCCACAGAATATCTAGATTCTAGAAAGTGCCCACGTGATCGCGTCGCGTCGTCTTGGATGACAAAATAATTGTCAAAGATATATTTTGTGTGGAAAACAAACATCATTCGGTTTTAATCGACTTCAAACAAGGAGGATGTTTTCAATCGGGTTGCATGTTTTTATTTGGTTTTATTTTACACGATAACTCCGCTAATTGTTAGTTGATTTTGATAATTCCTTTTTGTTTAGTAGAAAATACTTCAGAGGTGATCTTAGATATCGAAAACAGGAGGTAGTTTTTCAAATATCAACAAAAACTAAAATCAGCTTAGATCCATCTGTTACGACATAGTCATAGCTTCTTATAAAATTTAGTCGAATGACAGAATTAAATTACCTATCACTGAAGTAGATTTTTGTTATTTTGGAGAAAACATCAGCATAATAAGTAGCAGCCTAAACAACCCATTAAATGTTCCCACTGCTGGGCGTCGGGGCCTTCTCTCGCAAGGAGAGAGACAAGGTTATAATCCACCACGCTGGCCCAGTGTAGGTTGGTGGATGACATATGACTTAGAACTTAGATTATAGGTAGATTTCGGTTTCCTCACAGTGTTTTCTTCGCCGTTTTAATTACCGGCATTACGAACATGACTCTGAAAAGATAGTGGTACGCGTGGGTTTGAACCCTGGGTCTCCGGATCGACAGTCGCCGTTCTCCCGACTAGGTCAGCTGTAACTTACTAGACCAGCCGTAACTTATTAGAAAACGTATTATTTCAATCCAAATACTGTTTAAAATTTAAAGGTAGTGTTCAGCAAGCTTCGGTGACCGAAGCAGACCGTTGTTAGGTTCTGTACACAAAGGGTAAAAACTGGACCCTATTACTGAGACTTCGCTATCCGTCCGTCCGTCCGTCCGACTGTCACCAGGCTGTATCTCAAGAACGGTGATAGCTAGACAGTTGAAATTTTCGCAGATGATGTATTTTTATTGCTGCTTTAACAATAAATACTAAAAATAAAATAAATATTTAAGAGGTGCACCCATACAACAAACATGCTTTTTACCGTTTCTTGCTCGATACTAATAATAACGTACCTGTCACAGGTAGACGCTTTAACTATTCACATAATATTTAGTTTTATGTTCTCTTTAAAAGTAATTAATTAAAATAAAATAAATTATTCAGGGGCTCCCATACAATAAAATCCGTTTATTTGATAATGGTTCAGAACCCCTTCGCGAGCGAGTACCATTTGCATTTGACCCGTTTTATTTTTATAAAATGTTGTTAAATCCTATGCTTTCCTAATATTATATAATTATGTCAATGTTTTAATTTTGCTGCTCAATTACGTTGGAACGGCTGAATGTATCGAGTTAAAATTAAAGACACATTCTTGGTTTAGCTTAAGTAATACATAGGGTACTTATACATAGGCAATGTTTAGCCTATGTGTTCTGCCAGACTATAATCTAATTCTATTTCAAATTTCAACCCGATCACTTGATACGTTCCGCCATGATTAAGTAACAAACATCCAAACAGTGACATTCATAATAATTACAGGACAACGTTGGACCGGCTGAACATATTTTGAAGGAATTCGAAACACACGTAGTTTGAACTCAGAAATAACAAATCGGTTACTTATAAGGTTACTGTGACGTCGGAAAGACTAAGCAAATTTGGTAGAAAATTGAAACAGAGATAACGTATAGTCTGAAATACCACATTTAAGTATTACCTATCAACCTGAAAAGAAGCATGGGCCCTAAGGAAACAAATATTAACTATCACGTCAAAACGGCACAACGATATGGATTGACATACGAAACACATATAGTTTAGAGTCTAAAATTTCACATGGGCTAAGAAGTTTATATTTTCATTTAACTCCATATTAATATAAGCATATATTTTCGTAAGGAACTTGATGTGATGGTAAGGTAAAAGCCAAAAATGAAATATATATGCACCCGTTTTGGCGTAGATAATATAGGTGATTTGCGTTCACAATCAAAATAACAAGCAACATAATATTCTCATTAGATGGCGCTATTGCCAGTTTAAATCTAAAAGCACTAAAGCCCCATTTAAATCGATGTTTTGCTATTGTGGTATGTATTTTTTCTTTCATCACTAGGTGACGTTACTGGTATTCTAAATTGTACTAATAAGTTTTTGCTGCTAAAAGGATTATGATGCCGAATTTGGATTCTTTCGTTCTTGGATTTTTTTCTGTGTTACCTACAATTAAATTCATACATTAACATTTCACTAAGACTTGGCTTAGATTATCATTAAAACTCAAAATCTTAATCATTTTTATTCCACACAGGTTTCGTTCAAAATTTTACGCGGGCGAATTCGCGGGTAACAGCTAGAAAACAGCTTGCGGATAAAAGAGATAAGTAGGTATCAGATCATGAACATTCGCTTCAGACTTTTCATAATGTATCCTATGAAAATCCTACAAACTTAACACTTGCGGCTATGTTCGATACTATGAAACCTTACTAAGTATGTTTGATATTGTTTAAAAAAAGAAAAATGAAGATGATAAAATTAAATATATTTTTGTGTGGAAAAACAAATTCATTTAAACTCAAAGGGTTTTCAATGACTACTTATCCAAATATTTGACGTACGATACTTCCAACTAATGTATAAGTTAGTAACATCTGCTTACGCGAACGAAGTAGCGGGTTCAGCTAGTACTTATAATAAAACTGTAACGGGTCGAATTCTGTACATTGAAGATATTTTGGATTTTTTTTTTTGGAGCACTCTATTTTCGATACTGATGGCGAATCTGCATTTTTTTTCTTTCATGTCTGTCTGTCTGTCTGTCTGTCTTTCTGTATAGGGATCACGCATCACGCCGAAACTACTGATTCAATTCAGCTGAAACTTGGCATGATTTTAGTTTATACTAAGGAGATTGCTGTAGGCTACTTTTGATCCCCAAATTCTGATCGGTTTTCTTGCGGGAGGGGTTGAAAGTCAGAATGTGTATGTGATTGTAGCTCATGTTTGCGTTGTTTGATTTCATTAATTCTTTTTTTGTTAGAAAGACCATATTTTTAATACTGTCCCGTCAAAATTTGAACATTATCGGTCTGGTGGTTCGGAAATTACACAAACATTGAATAATTACGACACGCGCGGCGCGTTCGGTACATACTAACTTCTAAGTATTCTGTGTCTCACAGACGATCCACAGAAATTCTAGATTCTAGAACGTGTCCACGTGATCGCGCCGCGTCGTCTTGAATGAAAGAATAATTATCAAAAATACATTTTTGTGTGGAAAAACAAACATCATTCGGTTATAGCCGACTTCAAACAGGGAGGATGTTCTCAATCGGGTTGCATGTTTTTTTATTTGGTTTGATTTTACGCGATAAGTCCGCTAACTGTGAATTGATTTTGATAATTCCTTTTTTGTTTGGTAGAAAATACTTCAGAGGTGATCTTAGATATCGAAAACAGATATCAAATATCAACAAAAAACTAAAATCAGCTTAGATATATCTGTACAGAATTAAATTACCTGTCATTGAAGTGGATTTTTGTTCTTTAGAAGAAAACATATTAGCATAATAAATAGCCATTTAATACCCATTAAGTGTTCCCACTGCTGGGCGTCGGGGCCTTCTCTCGCAAGGAGAGAGTCAAGGCTATAATCCACCACGCTGGCCCAGTGTCGGTTGGTATGACTTAGAACTTAGATTCTAGGTACATTTCGGTTTCCTCGCGATGTTTTCCTTCACCGTTTCAATTACCGGCATTACCAACATGACTCTGAAAAGATAGTGGTGCACGTGGTTTTGAACCCTGGGTCTCCGGATCGACAGTCGCCGTTCTCCTGACTAGGTCAGCTGTAACTTACTAGACCAGCCGTAACTTATTAGAAAACGTATTATTTCAATCCAAATACTGTTTGAAATTTAAAGGTAGTGTTTAACAAGCTTCGGTGACCGAAGCAGACCGTTGTTAGGGTTCCGTACCAAAAGGGTAAAAACGGGACCCTATTACTGAGACTTCGCTGTCCGTCCGTCCGTCCGTCTGTTACCAGGATGTATCTCAAGAACGGTGTTAGCTAGACAGTTCAAATTTTCACAGATGATGTATTTCTATTGCCGGTTTAACAAAGAATACTAGAAATAAAATAAATATTTATTTAAGAGGGGCTCCCATACAACGTCATATTTTTTATCGTTTCTTGCTCGATACTAATAACTAATAACGTACCTGTCACAGACGCTTTACCTATTTACATAATATTTAGTTTTATGTTCTCTTTAAATGTAATTAATTAAAATAAGTTATGAAGCGGGCTCCCATACAATTAAAGCCGTGTATTTGCTAATGGTTCGGAACCCTTCGCGCGCGAGTCCCACTTGCACTCAACCGGTTTTATTTTTTCTAAAATTTTGTAAAATCCTATCCTATCAATATTATACAAATATGCCAATGTTTACATTTTTGCTGCTCAATTACGTTGGAACGGCTGAATGTATTGAATTACAATTTGAAACACATTATATCTTGGCTTAGCTTAAGTAGCAATGCTTAGCCTATGTGTTCTTCCAAACTATAATCTAATTGTATTGCAAATTTCAACCCGATCACTAAATACGTTCCGCCATGATTAAGTAACAAACATCCAAACATTGACATTCATAATATTTACAGGACAACGTGGGAACGGCTGAACACATTCGGAAGGAATTCGAAACACACGTACTTAGTTTGGACTCAAAACTAGCAAATCGGTTACTTATAGGTTAATGTGACGTCAGAAATACTAAGCAAATTTGGTAAAAAATGAAACAGAGATAGCTTATAGTCTGAAATACCACATACACTACTTACCTATCAACCCGAATAGAAGCATTAGCCCTAAGGAGGTATGTAATCTGTGGCCCTAAGGAAACAAATATTAACGTCAAAACGACAAAAGGAATTGGTTTGACATACGAAACGCAGATAGTTTAGAGTCTAAAATTTCACATGGGGTAATAAGTCTATAATTTAACTCCATATTAAGTACATTAAATGTATGCGCCCGTTTTGGCGTAGATAATACAGGTGCTTTGGATGCACAATCAAAATAACAAGCAACGTTATATTCTCATTAGATGGCGCTAATGTCAGTTTAAATCTCAAACACTAAACCCCATTTAAATCAATGTTTTGCTATTGTGGTATGTATTTTTTCTTTCATCACTAGGTGGCGTTACTGGTATTCCTAATTGTACTAATGCGTTTTTTTGCTGCTAAAATGATTTTTATGCCGAATTTGGATTCTTTCGTTCTTTGATTCTTTTTCTGTGTTACAATTAAATTTATATATTAACATTTCACTTAGATTTTGCTTTGATTTATAGGTTCAACTTGCTTGCGTAACATTAAAACTCAAAAAAATAAATCATTTTGAAGGCTTCATTCAAAATTTTACGCGGGCGAAGTCGCAGGTAACAGCTAGAGAAAAAGAGATAAGTAGGTATAAGATCATGCACAACAGCTTTTCATAATGTATCCTATAAAAATCCTACAAACTTAATAATTGCGGCTGTGTTCGTTACTACGAAACCTACTTATTAAAGTATGTTAGATTTTAAAGAAGAATAATAAAGATAATATAATTAATTATTTTTTTGTGAAAAAAACAAGTTCACTTGGATTTTCAATAGCTACTTATCCAAATTTAGTTAATTTTGACGTACTTTCAACTAATGTATAAGTCCGTAACATCTGCTTACGCGAACGAAGTAGCGGGTTCAGCTAGTTTGTAATAGAAATATATTTGTTTTTAAATATCTATTTTAAATCCGTATAAGTTGAGCTAGTATTGCATCTTTATCATAAATAGGTAAAACTCATACGTGTTGCGAAAGGGTCAAAAATGGTTCAATCTTTTGTTTAACAACATTTACAATAATAATGATAGACATTGGTTTATTTACAGACATGGAACTAATTACAAAACATTCAGAAACTCAAAACAAAATCCCAGAAATAACATCAGCTATTAGTTATTAAGCAATGTATTAGTTCTATTTCAGAAATAATATACGATACTTTTCCAATTAAACCTATCAACGCCAAGGTCCCGATACAATTTCAGTACAATAATATCACAGACATCTGTCATTTCTCATTGAACAAACATACTACAAGTACAAAATGTTTGAGAGGTAAAAAATAGATAATTTCAGTACCTACAACACTGATGTGTTGTTGACGTTTATTTCAGGCACTGTTATATTTATATATTCATTTTAAATTAGTATGTTCACGTCATCATCTTTAGCCTTTTTTCGTCTACGATACAATACACAAAACAAAAATAATCTACTACTGTTAGACATAATTATGTAATCTGTCAATAGTTAGAAAAAAAATACTCTCTTATGACTCGCCACTAAGCCGTAACCTCATACGTTTCTACCCGCTGCTTGCTGTCTTCCGTAGATATATGTTTTTTAAATCAGAAGTGACATGACGAGCAGGACATGCGCCTAATGGTAAGCAACATGCCTGCCACATAACAGCACAGTGACACGCAGCTATTGGAACATGAAGAGTCCAAATCATTACCTAGCACTGCACTGCGCTCGTCACCCAGAGATCTAAGATATTATATCTCTAAGCCCTGTAATTTCTCTGGAAACATTGCCCTTCAAACCGGAACACAGTAATGTTTTCACGTTATTGCTTGGCGGTAGAATAACTGCTAAAGGTGTGGTACTTCCCCCAGGCCGACTCTGCTAGAAGTCCTACCACTACATGTTGTCTTCCGTATATCGTCACTCCATCTAGCCTCAAAGTGTCCAACATTAATTTTGGCGATTCGCAGTATTCACTCAAGAGCACGTCTACTCCAATGGCCATTTATTTTGCGAAAGATATAACCAGCCTATTGTCATTTTTGTTTGGAAATGCGTTGGTAACTTTGATTCTCTGACGGATCACTTCGTTGCAAATACGATTCCTCATTATAAGTTCAAGCATATCATATTTATTATCTGCACGTATTTGTAATGTGCAATTATTTAACAAATAAATTTAATTTTTTTCGAAACCTATTAAACAAAAAGTAAAACAAATCAAAAATCAATGCTTACTACAAAAATACTTTGTAATGAATGTATTTTTACACTGCTAATCTTTTCAAAGCACTTTCTTTTAAAGTCGTTACTCGCTTTAACTATAGCATTTGGATTCGTTTTCTAAAAAGAAACCACAAAAAGTTTGTTCTCATTGGAACCTCTGTTAAGTTTTCTTAACTCTTGTTTCTTCATTTTCCTCGGTCACTAAAAAATATCTCTATTCGATCGTCAACTTGAAAATTACCACTAATGGGCTATTAGTGTCCCAGAGTGGAACAAGGGTTGGAAGGGTTGGGCCTGAAGCGATTTATGGCAACAGAAACGTGGGACGACACATCGGCGACGTCTTATTTGAAATTCAATCGATTTACGCGATTGCTTCGATTGTCTGAGAATTTATTTTTTATCGATAAGCGTTTTTCTTTTTACTTTGATGAATATACGTTGTTAATACATTTAATTTTGTTATATACGGTTTTCATTCTAGCTGTTTGGAAGGAATCTAATTAAATAGTAATAGCAGTGCCTCAATGCCTAAAATGTAATACATTCTAAAAGCATTACATACTTTAAAAAAAATAAAATTCTTCATACCTGTTATGAAGTCAAAGTCATTCCAGTCTATTGTTATTATCATTATTATTTTTAGATGTTTATCACTGTTTCTAAGTGTTTAATCCCCGACCAAAAAAAGGGGTGTTATAAGTTTAACGTTGATGTCTGTCTGTCTGTGTGTGTGCCTGTCTGTGGCACCGTAGAGCTCAAACGGATGGGCCGATTTCGATGCGGTTTTTTTTATTTGAAAGTTAATACCCGTGCGGATGTTGATAGCTATGTTTGGTTAATATCGATTCAAGATGGCCGCCTCCACAAAATGGCGGACAAAATATTTCTTAACAATCTACCTCAATATGGGTATCAAATGAAAGGGCTTGACCAGTAAAATACTTTGCACTATGACAAATTTCAAATCCAAGATCCGCTACCACAAAATGGCGAATTACATTTCTCTTTTCACAACTCCCTCAATATGGGTATCAAATGACGAGACTTGACTAGTATAATTTTGTACAGATAACAAATCCAAGGTAGTCGGGGGTTAATCAAAATTTTTAATTTTATTCTTTTTAAAAGAGCTTATGGCTCGTAAAACAATGTTTATTATTACTAAGCTGTACTACTAGGATTTAACTTACACTAGTATTTGTACATGTTATTATTCTTGATGTTTTGATAAAGAACATTTGAAATTGTAAAATTAAAAAATAGCAGTGCCCCGCGGTTTTACCCGCGTAGTTCCCGTTACTTTTCCGGGGTAAAAAATAGTATATATATATGATATTACATATTTTTTTATTAGACCATTATCTATGTATGTACGTACATTTTATCCAAAACCCTTAAATTATTTTTACGTGAAAGAGTGGCAAACATAATATCCATCTACACACTTTCGCGGTTTTAATAGAATTCCCAAGAATTAAAAGACCATTGTGACATTTGTCATCGCAACATAACTAGTGATGTAACCTATACTAAATAAATCTTGTAATATTACCCAGTCTATGCTAGTGACTTATTGATGTAAAAACACTTAAGACAATGACTTATATGATTTTTTATTTTAGTTTCTTTAGTCACATTCAAGGTTGTTTTTTTACCTTTTATAGGCTCACAGTTGACCGCCATCTCGCCTGATGTTAAGCGACGATGCGGTCCACGATGGAGTGTGTTTATCTAGAAGAAACCGATTCACTCTTGATTTGAAGACACAAAGATTGCACCCTCGGGGAAAACCCATTCAGGCAACGTATTCCACAGCCTAGACGTTCTTATCACAAACGTAGAGTCAAATCTCTTCGTTCGTGTCTTTGGAACATCAACTATGAAACGATGTCGCTTTTTCGAGCTACGAGCATTCCGATAGAAAAATGGGCAATGTGGTAGATCATGCAGATCAGTAGCACACTCTCCGAAGTGTATCCGATAAAAAACCGATAGGCTAGCGATTTTTGGCGATGTTCAAGACTTTGAACAAGGGTGTTTCTAAAATATCAAAATGCGTCTTTTATTTTTAGACAACTTCTTCTTTTGGTTAACATTTAAATAAAAAATCGAATTTTTAAAAGGATATTGTTTTTAGCGATACGGTTTTTTTTTAAGTTTTTGATATTCATCATCATTTGCATTTTGTATTGATGCACTGTTGGGTTTTTCTTTCCCTGTGGCATTGATTTCTATCCTGAGTGGATGTCATTCACGTGATTCCTACGATGATTTACCAATAGAGCGTTTACCGACATTCGGAGGCGACTCTGTCAGAAATCTTCTACACTACCATGTTTGAGCAAGTGATCCGCCCAACGCTATTTGTCTTGAATAATAAAGTTATTATTATCAATTTCAGTGCCTTTCGTACTTCGGCGGTATTTCCAGATTCCATACTCGATCTCTGAACGTGATGTAATAGCTTGTAACGCTCCACTACACCTTGGACAACTTTCCTTCTGCTTGTTCTCTTGCTTCATGATAATTCTCATATTCGTGTAAATTATTATTGTTGATTTTGCCTAGCAATTATGTTGTTTTGTTGACTTGTGACGAATTATTTCACAATTCGTTTTTTATATTAAATTGTCATTTATTCATACATCAAGTGTCTGTACACTTGTATAGATAATGCACATAAATTATTATGATTTGTGTTGAACAATTTGTAGCTAAATGATAAATTGTTGTTATTTACATGGTATTATTATAATATGGATATTGTAATTAACATCGTTTTATATTCTTCATTCTATAGTCTGAGTATGTAAGTCTTTCACGCAAAAACTACTTAAAGGATTTGAATAAAATTTGGTACATAAATAGACAATGGTCTGAAATAACACAGACAATGTACTCTACGACTGCCCAATCGTAAGCCCAAATCCCGCCTATACTTCTGATTATTTATTTTTCGTTTCTTTTTTTGTAAAGTGCCATGTTTTTTTTTATATAGGTTTCCACTTGACCGCCATCTCGCCTGATGTTAAACGACAACGCGGTCTACGATGGTGCGTGTTTACCTAGAAAAAACCGATTCACTCTCGATTTGAAGACACAAAGATTGTAATCATCGGGGAAAACCCACTCAGGCAATGTATTCCACAGCCTAGACGTTCTTATCACAAAATTAGAGTCAAATCTCTTCGTTCGTGTCTTCGAAACATCAACCATGAAACGCTGTCGTTTTACAAGCTTTGCTTAGTTTGGGGTCAGATGGCGTTGTGTGTGAAATGTCCACCAATATTTATATTTATTTATTTTCGAGCTACGAGCATTCCGGTAAAAAAAGGGCAAAGTGGTATCAGATCATGCAAATCAGTCGCACACTCTCCGAAGTGTATCCGATAAAAAACCGATAGGCTAGCAATTTTTCGGCGATGTTCAAGACTTTGAAGTCTTTTTCGCACAAGAGTATCATTGCCTATGAGCCTTTTGGCATGTTGCAAGAATCGTTTTAAGTGATGCATTTTTACCAACCCGCAACTCAACCAGTGCGGCTATGGCCTTGAATGTCTCCTTACGAGAGAATGTCCCAAGTGCCAGCAAAGATACCATTTAGAACGCTGCTTACGTGTGGGTCATTTTCACACAAATAAGTTCATTAGTAGAGTTTGGAAATGAATCGAGATGTACAGTAAATACTCTGTTCGTTAAAAAAATCAAATGTCTACCATCGAATCATACCAATCAAAAAGCCGATAATTTTCATCACGTAAGTACTCTGAACACGCAATGCATGTCATCCCGGAAAATTCAGGAATCGTCAGGAAATTTGATTGCTATCCATTGGAAATGAATTGTGGTTTTCACCATTTAATGTTCTGATCCGAATCAGGTAGACGGCCCTTATTGTCAAATGGCAACACTTGGTAGTTACTGAGTGGTAAGTGAATGTGAGATACAAAAAAATCCTTGAACATCTTGATTATCTCTAGACCTACAGTGGTCTATGGATAATTCAGGTGTGCTTAGTGTAAGTAGTTAGTTAGGTAGGTTTGTAGTGTAATGTAGTTCTCTTTGTATTTTAGTTTTTTAATAAAAAATCCTAGTAATTTCTCTAGAAGTATTTCCCTTCAAGTCGCAATATTATTATTATTTTTTTTTAATAAAGAGTGACGTGACGATCAGGACATGTGCCTGATAGTAAGCAATATGCCTGACACATAACAGCACAGTGACATGCAGCTATTTTTACATGAAGAGTCCAAATCATTACCTAGCACTGCACTGCGCTCGTCACCCAGAGATCTAAGATCTTATATCTCTAAGCCCTGTAATTTCTCTGGAAATATTGACCTTCAAACCGGAAATTATAATGTCTTCATATTACAGCATGGTGTTAAAATCTGCCAAACTATGGTGTTTTCAGATGGACTTCGCAAACAGTTCAACCACTGTAAAAAAAAAATTGGCTATCTGTAAAGTCGGTTGGTTTACAGACAATAGTTTAACGTGACAACGTCGTAATAAAACAATGATAGATGCGGCGCAAGCGTACAATGAGCGTAACGGGACATAAAGGGACACATTTTAAGATATGCAGCCCGCGTTCATCGATTTACTATGTTGCCACGTGAAAAAAATGTGCAGAATATAAAAGCACACTAATAAATAGTTGGGTAATATTTCAAATGTGAAAGTTTGCATGGGATATTTGTTGCTCAATCACGTTGGAACGTCTAAACGGATCGGGTTGAAATGTGAAACACAAGCAGATCATAGCACATGGATTAGTTTTTAACCCCCGACCAAAAAAAGGGTGTTATAAGTTTGACGTCGATGTCTGTCTGTCTGTGTGTGTGTCTGTCTGTGGCACCATAGAGCTCAAACGGATGGGCCGATTTCGATGCGTTTTTTTATTTCAACGTTAATATCCGTGCGGATGTTCTCAGCTATGTTTGGTTAATATCGATTCAAAATGGCCGCCTCCACAAAATAGCGGACAAAATATTTCTTCACAACCTACTTTAATATGGGTATCAAATGAAAGGGCTTGACGTAAAATACAATACACTACTTATAACAAATTTCAAATCCAAGATGGCCGCCATCACAAAATGGCGAATTATATATTTTTTTCATTACTACCACAGTATGGGTATCAAACGAAAGGGCTTGACTAGTAGAATACTTTCCACTATGACAAATTTCAAATCCAAGATGGCCGCTCCCACAAATTGGCGAAATACATTTCTTTTTTCACAACCCCCTTTTTATGGGTATCAAATGAAAGGGCTTGTCTAGTAGAATGTTGTACAGATAACAAATCCGAGGTAGTCGGGGGTTAATCAAAATTTTTAATTTTGTTTTTGGGAAAGCGGGAAAATAACGTAAAAACGCGGGTAAGCCGTGGGACACCGCTAGTATAACGGTAAAGAGATATGTTATAGTATAGGCGTAAACAAACCAAATCCAAAACTTACCAAGAATTTTCCCTGAGATTTTAATAGAGGCACGTACTAGTCACGTAATGAAAACGTCTAGTCCACATGAATTATGAGTTTTATCTAACAAACAAGACGATGTATCTTCATTCAAAAACTATTAAAAATACAAAAACTGTAACTTCTACTACTTTATCAAGAAAATAAAGTTAATATTTACCAAATCCACACCAAATGGTACTTAAGTGGACTAAAACTGCGAACGTTTTGAGCTCATAGCAAGACGCGAAAAGTTGTAAGTGCTGTTTTCGCGATTTATCTATCGAGTTAGCCCTTGAAATTGGCTGAATTGTTAAGTGCTGGACTGAAACATATAAAAGTTGAATATACGACGTTACTTGTAAAATATTCTGCCATTATTACCAAATTTAAATGGAAATGACAACTACAATATAATAATACTATAGAGTACATCTGTACTTAAAAACCTTCCTACACTAATCACATCCGAATTAAGCGCAGAGCGATCTCTAGAGCGAGGTCGAGAGATAATCAATCTCACATTCTCACAATCATGCCCAGCATGCTTTCGGCATTACAAGGCTGAATAGACTGACATGTTGTGCCACATACACACCAGTACCTCTCTCTCTTATTCTCACTCCGTGAGATGACGGTCTCGCAAAAGAAAGGTGTTGGCTCTCACGACCTCTCACTGTCTAGCATCTTTACTAAGCTGGTCGGCAGTGAGAGGTCCGCCCCATCCCACCCACAGAGGTCCAGTCAACAGCCTCTCCAAGATTAAAAACCAAGTTAAAATATCTAATGTACTTTACTTTTTGTACGGTAAAGTAAAACCAATTTCAATGTTTTATTGTCTATCATTCAACATAGAACACCATCGTTCAACTTCAGAGCGTATCTATATGTTGTATCTCTTTGTGGCCAGTTTTGCAGCTTGAATAGCACAATATCTGACAAAGCTGCACTACAAACCAACAGGAAATATGTCTTACAAACGGACAAACAATCCAGCTCGGGATATAGTTTACCTCTTGTCATACTTTGTGTTGGAAATGTGGCTCTGGGGAACAAAGAGCTTCAAAAAGCCTGGCAATAATCCTTTGGACAGCTTAGACCGTTTTTCGTCGGTCGACGTACATCACCTGTGTTTCATTTGACGTTAAAATGAATTGTTTGGATTTTGCTGAAAAAGGCAGATATTTTTAGTACGATTTTAATGTAAACGAAAAGATTTTGTCAGTTAAATTTTATTTTCATTTTGCAAAGCATGGACATTGTTATTTCGATTTGACGGCCAATGTTTCCAATGAAATTACGGGGTAAAACACACGCAAACACACAAAAAACAGTGGCTGGAATTGCGTGTTTTCTATGCATCATAAGTATATAATTAAAAATATACAAGTATTAAATCAGACATATGGCTTCCATAGTACAAGCTTTGCTTAGTTTGGGGTCAGATGCTGTTATGTGTGAAATGTCCACCAATATTTATTTATTTTCATATTATGCAGACATAAGTGAAAACAAAACATAAATATACTTTCTGTACGTTGTCTTTTTCCGACTTTAAATATGGCCAACGCATCAAAAGAAGCTTTGACTTGAAAAAATAAATCTTATACCTATCTCAGGATGACGGTCGCAGAGATTCACTCTTCGTGTTCAAATAACTGTTTTGCATTGTGCTGTTATGGATAGACAATTCCTTGCCATCACGCATATGTCTAGCTCGTCGCGTTACTTTATATTATATTAAAAAATCATTGCCCTTCAACATAGTAAAGCCGGTAGTGTGGTGGACAAGTTTTCAAATGATAGTGAAAAGATGATGAGAAAGAAGATGAAAAGATGCTAATGATCTTAATGATCTCCAGACCATCATTTTTTATCAGATTAAAATGAATTTAGACATTTTCTGTTTGTTTGGCTAAATAGAAAGTGCTAGAACTATAATGAACAAAAACTCATAAAAAAACAGGAATGTTTTGAAAAAATCGTAAGTATGTATTTACATCGCCGTCAATTCAGTTATAACCAAAGATTTCCAATTTTTTTGATACGCAAATAACTGTTTTACAATCTCTTTTATAACTATTTATAAATTTTTATATTTTTCTGTTATCTTCAAACATCAACAAAGCCTCCTTTCAGCTGCATTAAACTGAGAAAAGTGACATTATACAGTCGCTACATTATAAAGTTTTGTTTTTCATATTATAACATAATTTTATCTAAGTAATTATTAGTTTTATTTTAAACTATACTTGAACTTTGTAACAGGAGTCACCAAGTGTTTACTTGTTATACTCACTAGAAACTATTAAATCTCAAAACTGAGTTAATTATTTATGAGTTTCTTTTCTTTACCAATTTTCATTAAAAACCACCACATACTTAGATCTATATCTCTATATAAAAATGTTACGTTGGTTTGTGTACGCTTCAAAAACTCTAAAAGTTCTGCAAAGCTGAAATTTTAGAATGATATATAATCCTCATCAAGGATTGTTTTTATCTATTTTTTGCATTACAATGTGCCACAGCAAAGCGTGGCAGGGTACAGCTAGTACTATATAAAACTATATGTCGGGGAAACATTACTTTTGTGAGTTTCCCATCGACATCAGGAAGGCCTTTTCATCAAATATAGGATTCTGGTTGTGGGCGTTAATGGTCAGTGCTAGCATAAATGAAAACCATTAAAGTCTTCACAATGTTATATTTAGCGTCACAGTTCCATATTTTAGTAAGTAGTAAGTATAGTTGGAATTGAAGAGCAGCGAATTCATGTTGAACATCATGGGATTCTCTCAACTGTACTAGCACACTCTCGTATAGGTACATCGAGTACTCTCTAAACAAAGAGAATGTAATATGTCTCCAAAAACCCTGCTGCTGTCGCTGTTCTGTCCACAATACCACAGACTAAGTAGAAGAGATACACTCACAATACGAATCCAATGATGTCACCACGACTACGCTCAGACATTGACAATGCCCTCTGCTCGATGTGTAAACAATTTGATTTGAATTAACGCTTAATGCTAAAGGAGGATTATATGCGCGTAGCATGAAAGTTCTGCGTAGATTTCCCTCGTAGACTCTCTCATGTATATCTTTATATCAGTATTAGTATAGATAGAATCTATACTATGAGTAATATTGTAAAGGGGCGTTTTGTTTGAACGCGCTTAACTCTGGAACCACAGAACCGATTTCTAAAATTTTTTCACCGTTGGATACACAAAGTACTACTTATTTTGTTCCAGTAATATGTGGCTGGATATATACATGCGTGATCCCTGAGTACTACGAGTATTAGGCTATATGTTACGCACCACGGGCGAACCCCGGGCGGACCGCTGGTAGTGATTGTTTACTGGCCTTCTATTTTTACTGGCCTTTAAGTTTCTGCTCAATTCTTTTAATTTTTGACGAAAAAGTGTAACAAAACATTTGAAAAAGATGAATGAAATTGGTAGATCCTTTCTCAACTTATAGTGTCTTCAAAACAAATAGGTTCATTTTTGTATATCTACGAGTATAATTAGATAATTTTTCTTGGTTTATATAGAAACAAAACTCTTATCACTATTATAAATAAATCTTGAACACAAAATGAGTTTAATTAGGTACTTTGTTCAATTAAGTCAATATTTTAGTGTTATTTCTGCACTGTGGCACCGATTCCGCACAGAACGGCGCATGAGAACGGTCGCAAGAAGAAGACAGCGTTTAATGCCTACTTTGACAGAAATACCTGGCCTTAATCTTTATATGTATACCCTGTAGCTGTATTTCAAGCCGAAAGCCTTCGACTTGTAATCCGTCTCTTAAGCGAGCGGTAGATTGCGGGATATACTCATATTACATACCAGTGTCACGAAATTCATGCCGCAATCACATATGTAAATCTTTCCTATTGTCGTTTTAAGAATACGTAAGTAACCACTTATAAATTATATAAATGTTTTGATCTTACGATGATTAAAAACCATGCCATAGATACGAGTCATCCTTTAGATTCATTTTGGCCAGCTTCTCACCAGCCAATAAGTCTGCACTGCCATGTTAGAGTGTAATAGGACAATTATATGACAAGTTTTCAGCTTCCCTCAATACGGTACCTACCCAAAATTAACTACCAGATCTCGGAATACTCGTATTAGAGTCAAGGTTAGATAGATAATAAGTAAATAGACCAGGGTTTTCCGCACGGTTCCTTTGTACCAATCGTAATTGATGACATGCATACTTGCTATGGCAACAGACTGATGTGCCGTGACAAAAGTATGTCACTTCCACAAGAGCGACAAGGCAAGAGCGATCAGACCCGTGCTTTCGGTGTAAAGCGTTTGTTCTAAATCTATAATATGTAGTATATGTAAACTGATTCAGATGATGTAGTTACGTGAAAGTCATGTACTGTATTGGTATTCCTCGAATTTCTCGCTGTATTGTGAAACATGATTGGGAAGCGTACAAGCTTACATATAGATTGAGATACCTACCTTGTGTCTCTACAGAATAAAGCGTCAGTTTGATGTTACTTTACTTTGCTATATACCTTGAACATCACCGGAAAATTGCTAGCCTATCGGGTTTTATCGGATACACTTCGGAGAGTGTGACTCTGATTTGCATGATCCATACCACCTTGCCCTCTTTTCTATCGGAATGCTCACAGCTCGAGAAAGCGACATCGTTTCATTTTGATGTTCCAAAGACACGAACGAAGAGATTTGACTCTTCTTTTGTGATAAGAACGTCTGGGCTGTGGAATACGTTGCTTGAATGGGTTTTCCCCGATGATTACAATCTTTGTGTCTTCAAATCGAGAGTGAATCGATTTTTTCTAGGTAAACACGCACCATCGTAGACCGCATCAGGCGAGATGGCGGTCAAGTGTACACCTATAAAAGTTAAAAAAAAATCAGGCAATAGATTTAGTTTTAAGTAGTCACGATGCGTTTTACGTCATACAACATGTTTGAGGTAAAGATGAAGACTAGTTTTTAACGATACCTACAATATTTTATAAAAATAATAAACTTAATTACTAACGCCAATAATTGAAATTCGTTCGTTTGACAAAAATAGGACTAATTTAGATAGAATAGATTAATAAATAGATTTTACGATATTAGATAGCTATATTCTGTCTATATCTAGTAATCAATACAATACAATTCAATGCAAGGCAATGCAAAGCAACGCAACGCAACGCAAAGCTACACAATACAATACCCTTTATTATACTACAAAATGTTACAAAAAACATGGAATCAAAGCAAAATATGTGAACATATTACGAGTATGTAAAACATTATTCTGAAATTTTAATCAAATTACGAGTATTGCTTTGTTTTGTACTGCAGTTGATGTAACAGAACCAGGAGTATCTTAAATTAAATTTTGATTAGTCCTATTTTACTCTTAAAGACGAATTTCAATTGGATTTATTGATTACGATATCTGCGGGAACCTTCAGGAACCGCTGCGAGTGAATAGGCCTCGCGAGGGACTGATGACGCGACCCTTCGTGACGCGATTCAGAGTGACAACGGTTCTGTCCGATAGATTTATGGGGAGTGGACATTGACTGTATTGTAATAGAGTAGGATGGGATCTTCTTGATACCTTCATGCATAAAAGACGGTTTAGATGCGACAAATCATTTGAACATAAAAATGGCAGTCATAGGGACTGCTTGTAAAAGTAAAACTAATTACACTCCGCGAGGCATAAGCTGAGCTTTGCATTTGTGTGAGTGTACATGGATAGTGTAGGTGTGACAACCGGCCTTAGGCGCGGCGCCATTCTGTCTCGCCGCGCTCCTGCCTGATTGGTGATCACTCACACTAATGCAAAGCTCAGCCTATACCTCGCGGACAAAATTTCAAGCTCCTGCCTGATTGGTGATCACTCACACTAATGCAAAGCTCAGCTTATACCTCGCGGAGTGTACTTATGGCTTAGTGGGTATTAACTCTGCCTGCGAAGCTGAGGGTCGTGGGTTCGATCCCCACCCAGTGCAAACATTTGTGTGATGAATTCAAATGTTTGTACTGTGTCTGGGTGTTTCTATGTATAATAAGTATGAATTTACAACTATATAAGTATTATATCAGCTATCTGGCCGCCATATTACAAGCTTTGCTTAGTTTGAGATCAGATGGTGTTGTGTGTGAATTGTCCAACAATATTTATTTATTTATTTTATTTACTTATGCCTGAGCGACACGAAGATAGTTTTTCAAGCTAGGATAGGAGGCTAGTGTAAGCTACCGAGCAAGCCAGTATTTCTAGCTTCGTGTAGACGCTACGCAACACTAGTTTTGTGTACATGAATCTAGAAGTACTTCCTAACTTACTAACACTAGCTTGACAAACTAGCCTCGTGTCGCTCGGGTATTAATGTCGTATTGTATTCAATTTATACGTCACCTGTAGTAGCCACAGCTACAGTTGATTAGTGATATTACGTGTGCTGATGACGCGACTTACAAAATTTCATCATCATCATCATCATCATCAGCCGCAAGACGTCCACTGCTGAACATAGGCCTCCCTCCCCCCTAGATTTCCACAACGAACGCTCCTGCGCAACCTGCAACCAGCGGTTTCCAGCGACCTTTGTAAGGTCATCTATCCATACAAAATTTCACCCATCCACAATTGTCTAAGACGCACGTTACGCTCCTCTGCTGCTACGACACTACGCCACACGCCGCTCCGATGCTACGTTACTACGCCACTACGCCGCCACATTAGCATGTAGGTGACGCAAATTTACACAATTGTTCCCTGATAATAAGTGCTAAATAAGGTTTCACTTCAATAAATAAATCTCATGTCTTATCTAAATCTGTGTAAATTCCTCACACAAAATTATCGAGCTCCAAACTACGCAAAGCTTTTAAGGAACCATACAAGTAATAAACGCCTAATTATGTTATTGTAGAAAATACAGTAAGTATATTATAAATATAGGCATTCAGATATGTCAATTTTGTTATTGTAATTACAGTCTTATACATGGAGACCTCCAGCCCTGGGTGGAAAACGAACCCGCGACCTTCAGTTCTGTGGTTAGATTTATTAACGATCAACTTCCAGTTTTCTAGTGGACACAGAGATAAAACATCTTATATCTCTGAGTGACGAGCGCAGTGCAGTGTTAGGCAATAATTTGGACTCTTCATGTTCCAATAGCTGCGTGTCACTTTGGTGTTATGGGCAGGCATTTTGCTTACCATCAGACACATGTCCTGCTCGTCTCGTCACTCCTGTAGTATACTAGGGGCCCATCCCGACTTCACCCCCGTGATACATTAAATAGTTTATAGCACTTAGGGATCGCGAACAATTCAACAATGAACAATTTTTTGAAATCGAGGTAATATGTTAATGTGAGTTTATAGCCGTCGTGGTCTAGTGATGAAAACGTTCCTTCAGTGGGGTGGGATCATAGGTTTGAACACTTCCTCACCATTGAGTATTTATTCAAGCGCTTTCCTTACCTCCAGTATTTATCCCAACTAAATTCATTTAAAATTAATAAACCAGTGTAAGTGGAAAGTAGATTTAAGATGCTAATTAATTTTAATAATTACAAAGTTAAATATTTAATTAAAGAATTTAGTCAAAATTTCGTCCCATTCTGTGCTACAAATCCTTAATTAGCTCAAGTTACTCCTCAAATTATCAATTCCGCTTTCATCTCCATACGTAATTCCCAAGCAGCGGCACTCGCGCTGTCATTACGAAATTAACTCGTCCATTTGTGGCGTCGGATGCTGATACGAACTCCGCCCACGAATGGCGGCGAAGACACGGACAGGTAAAGCTAGATGTGACACAATGATAACAGGCTGGGGTAGATCCTCAGCCTGTTTTACAGTGGTCATATAATACATACTATAATTGGTACAGCGCAATAATTTCACGGCACAGCGTAGTACAGGCGCAGGCGCCTCCAACAAAATGGACCAA
This sequence comes from Ectropis grisescens, assembly GCA_017562165.1. NCBI lineage: Eukaryota > Metazoa > Arthropoda > Insecta > Lepidoptera > Geometridae > Ectropis > Ectropis grisescens. The sequence continues at coordinate 26,150,285 of CM029781.1, read as the reverse complement.
CGATACCTAGGAGTTGCATCTTCTTCTTCTTCAGCCTGTTAACGCCCACTTATGAGCATAGACCTCTCTTCATGTACGCCACTCGTCTGGATCTTGTCCATACATGACCCGCGACTGTTCGAATGTCGTCAACCCATCTAGCCGGTGGACGCACAACACTTCTCTTGGTGTTCATCGGTCATAATATTCGGATATTGCATCACTGAAAAATATCAAATTAAGTTAAAAAAAAAGTTAAGTAAAAAGAAGACTGTGCTGAAATGGGACTGGACGAGGCACATCTGTTGTATGCCAACGATGGACAAAAACTACCACTGACTGAGTCCCGGAGGATAAACGGCTACCAAGCCCAGAAAGAAATAGAAAGCAGGGACTCAATAGCTTTCAACAAAGACCGTTGGAGAGACGAAAGAGAAACATTTGGCTCAACGTTGGGACAAGACAAGCTAGTAGTAGTAGTACCCATGACCACGCAAATCGGTGGGGGTTTTAGTCGACAGGGGCACCACGTCGTATCCCATGGTGTCGAGCCCGACATACCCCACCATGCATGCATGCATGGTACATAAAAGTATTTCCCCCACTTAAAAAAAAATGCGTTAAAAAGTAAGAATCAGAACGGTCTGTAAATAAAAAAAATAACTTAACCCGACATAACATCCCTCTTCACTTCGCTGTCTCCTCATACCTACTTCATGGATGCAACACATTTTCGAGTGCTATTTAGGAAGTGCTGAAACTGGTTTCTTATAGGAAAAGTATCTAACACATTTCCGGACAATATTACAAATTACATACATTTCATCGTTATTGACAAACTAATGCTTTTTTACTTTAGCTTAATTTATTGTATTTCATTTTGTTTTTAACACAATGTACTATTTCTTTTGTTTTAGTAAATAAAGCATTTACGTAAAACATAATTTATATCGTTACCAGTAAAGCGGTTACCTGCTTTATTTTAAGTTCCCTATCTTTTGCTATAGTTATACAAACTGTGTTACAAAAGGCTGTTTCTTCCATTAGGTTATAATGATATAAATATTTAATTAACATTTATTACATATACTAGCGGCCCGTTCTTGCTTCGCTCGGATATTGTCACATAAAGCCCATTAATCGAAATAAAAACTATCCTATCTTTTAAGTTGGATCTATCTACACCCGGTGTCCAAATTTGATTAAAATCGGCTTAGTAGTTTAGGAGTCCATCGCGGACAAACGTCGTGACAGGAGATATATATATTATTAAGATTGTGTACTGTTATTGTCGTGTGCTGTATGTGTGCGCGAGTGTATGTATGTGTGTGTTTGTGTGTGATCTCTTATAATGGTTACGGTTGTAGTAATCTGTTATTTGTATTTCATATGAATGATATGTCGAACCACACATATTTCCGTTAACATGTACACCAACACATTGACAAATCAATCAAACATAAACAGTTTAGGGCTGTTACGTGATAAATTTGTATTATAACAATGAAGTACCAAATGCCTTATCCAGTAATTCGATTTAACGTATCACCGTGCTACATCGACGTCTATAAATCAAAAAAGGGGGTGCTAGTTCGCAGATGAATTATGAGTAAACGGAAACCAAGTTATTGGCGGTGGCACATTTCCTTGAGGCCCGGAAAGAGATCGATTGTTTCACCCTATTACTGGAATTTTCGATTGATAAATAAGCGACCCAATTCAATTCAGAATCTTAATAGCTATCATTATTGGATGTGATTATTGTGTTATTAATTTTCAATTGAGAAAGTATTTAACACAGATTTCTAAAATCTGTGGTATTTAAACTATGCTTTAATATATGATGAATCTGCAAGTATACTCGTTATTTTAAATTTCCAATGACACATTTTATAAAAAGAAAAGGCACCCCATTGGTAAATTTATGAATAGTTTAGGAGCAAATTGGTTAATTGCATGGTGTCGAAACAAAGTAATTTTATTATATCATGAGATTACTATGGTAGTTTTAAGGAACGTTTGTAGGACTAATGAGATGAGATGCGTTAACCGACTCATCGTTTTGCAAAATTTTACATCAGCGAACCACTTTATGTTTACTTTGCTGGAACTCTGGGCTATCTCAAGGAGATAGTCAGCATCATAGCCCACCGCACCACAGACAGGTTTTTCGTGGGCTGTGAATTGAATTCTAGCGTCACGCTTGGAAACGATAAGAAATCTTCGGGTAAACTCGGCGCCAATTGGCCATTGACGTGGTCATGATCATGGCCGCATAGTTTCCAAAATAAGCTATACAATTCTGAGTTATAAGTTTTCACTTCTATTGGCAGTTCCTATGACTGCCAATTCATGCTGTTTAGCTTCTCCTTTAAGTCAGGGACGATGACAAACTGGAACCTCTATTTAGTGTTTCCCCAAAATATGTCTTGGAACATGCCAGGTTCCTCAGAATGTTTATTTCCCCCTTTGAAGGCAGTGGAATGTCCACAAATATATATTTATGTTTACTCTATTTTATCTTCCCCTAAGTGCAAGTACTTTATATTTCATTTCCGGTTCCCCCTTCATCAAAATGACAATACAATACAAAGCAAAATGATAATTTTCAGAGTAAATCCTAAGGTTTCACAATTATAATTGAATCTTTGGAGGGGATGGGACATTACATTCATTACAGCATGGCTTAACCCGATTGAGACCCCAGAGGTGCGGCCCATTGAAGCACAGGTGAGGTCACAATCGCATTAAGATATACTAGTATCGCCAAGTGGTTGAAATCTAAACTAATAATACTAGTATATTATAAAGCTGTAAAGTTTATCAGTTTGAATCCACTAATCTCAGGAACTTTTATAGGTTTACACTTGACCGCCATCTCGCCTGACGATGCGGTCTACGATGGACCGTGTTTACCTAGAAGAAACCGATTCAGTCTCGATTTGAAGACACAAAGATTGTAACCAACAGGAAAAACCCACTCAGGTAACGTATACCACAGCCTAGACGTTCTTATCACAAAAGTAGAGTCAAATCTCTTCGTTCGTGTCTTTGGCACATCAACCATGAAACGAGGTTGCTTTTTCGAGCTACAAGCATTCCGATAGATTTCAAAAATTATTTCATCGTTGGATATGTACGTGGTCCTGAAGTGGTATAGGCTATATTTTACGTGTATCACGGGCGAAACTGAGGAGGACCGCTTGTTATTATTATTAATATTAGTATAATAAAGCAATATTAATAATTATATTCTCCATTTAATTACATTCTATAACAACAAACAATAGAATATATTACGCGTGTGACAAATACATTATAGTGAGTATAGGTAATGTTTTTTAGAGTTAGTCATCATCATCAACAGCCCACTAAATGTTCCCGCTGCTGGGACTCGGGTCTTCTCTCGCAAGGACAGAGTTAAGGCCATAATCCACCACGCTGGCCCAGTGCGGGTTGGTGGATGACACATGACTTTGAAAGATTTTTATCACATCGTGGTACATCTCGGTTTCCTCACGATGTTTTCCTTCACCGTTTTAAGTTAGCGGCATTACGCACATGACTTAGAAAAGACAGTGGTGAGTGTAGGGATTGAACCCCGGGTCTCCGAATTGGCAGGCGCCGTTCTGCTGACTAGACCAGCCGTAACTTAGAGTTTTTAGTATTTTATGCATATTTTTTTGAATAAAATTATCATTTTTTATCATTTTCTCTGCATAAACTACAAGCAGAGCCTCGCGGTTTTACCCGCGCAGTTGCCATTCCCGTTATTTTCTCGTGATAAAAAATAATAGTTGATAAAATGTGCCAGTTCACTTTAACGTCGGGAAATCTTAAGACAGATTTACATAGTTAGAATTTTAAACAGTTATATGTATAGTATAGGATATAGATAGTTTAGTCTGGAATGGGGCTAGAAAGTTATGTAGGAGACATATCCTTAAATATTTACTTTTTTTACAGTATTGACTGACGAGATGCGTAGATCAGGTGTCTGATGGTAATCAACATACCTGCCTATAACAGTACAGTGACACGCAGCTATTGGAACATGAAGACTCCAAATTATAACCTAGCACTGCACTTCGTTCGTCACCCAGAGATACCAATAACATATTTTATTTGTGCCATGTAAATTCACTGAAACCATTGCCCTACAAACTTTACACGGAACACAGTGATGCTTTCACATTACTGCTTGGTGGTAGAATAACTGGAAAAATGTGGTACTTCCTCAGGTGGATAGGTGGATTCTACACAGAGTTTTACTAGAATTACATTTACAAACTTACGTATATATTTGAAGTGAAATGCACTAATATTTTTAATTTATTTGAGAAAAGACCATTCAGACAGTCCAAATTTATTTGGCTTTTTGTGAATACGAAATTAGTTAAAGTCTAATGCGTTGTGACCTTTAATCTGTAGCTACTCTCTGTAGAAGTTGTGCGTACAACACTGCGTAAGGAAGCCACAATCATCTTCGCGAGACCAAGAATAATACCACTACCATTTATATGTATTTCTAAAGATAATATTAGTATTCAGATAACTTATTATTTAATAATAATGTATGTGTTATTATATTGTACGAGTACTCTTAAAAGACTTGGCAGAAGATCAAGAACGATATAGAAAAATACAATTAACAGTCGTATTGGCTGCTAATGGAATATTATTATTTGTGTTATTGTTAGTATTAAAGTAACACTAACGTTGCACAATATGTATTTGTTGTTAATATTACTGTTGCTAATAGTGTTGCAATTAATAATCCCAATAAATAAATCCAAACACAACCATGTTTAATCAAGTTGGCAAAGATTGTGCATTTTTAGGGATTGAAGTATTCAGAGTGTATTCTGAATAACTGGTTAAGTGTCTGAATAAACTGACGATTAAAATGCAACAAAAAACAATCAAAAATTGATTTCAATTGATAATTATATTAAAAGTATCTGTCAACGAGTATATAAATTTGAAAAGAAATTAATGCGCGCGCACCGACACGGCGATGTACGCGCCCACATCGCGGGCTCTCCACCTCTCGCTCAAAATCCAACATTAGACAAATTCTATGATAAATTTAATAATGTACTAGCTAAACCCGCTACTTCGTTCGCGTAAGCAGATGTTACTGACTTATACATTAGTTGGAAGTATCGTACGTCAAATATTTGGATAAGTAGTCATTGAAAACGCTTTGAGTTTGAGTGAATTTGTTTTTCAAAAATTTATTTAATTTTATCATCTCTATTTGTCTTTTTTTAACAAAATCAAACATACTTAGTAAGGTTTCGTAGTATCGAACATAGCCGCAAGTGTTAAGTTTGTAGGAATTTTATAGGATACATTATGAAAAGTCTGAAGCTAATGTGCATGATCTGATACCTACTTATCTCTTTTTATCCGCAAGCTGTTTTCTAACTGTTACCCGCGACTTCGCCCGCGTAAAATTTTGAACGAACCCTGTATGGAATCAAAATGATTAAAATTTTGAGTTTTAATGATATTCAAGCAAGTTGAACCCGTACCTAAATCTAAGCCAAGTCTTAGTGAAATGTTAATGTATGAATTTAATTGTAGGTAACACAGAAAAAACATCCAAGAACGAAAGAATCCAATTCTGCATCATAATCCTTTTAGCAGCAAAAACTTATTAGTACAATTTAGAATACCAGTAACGCCACCTAGTGATGAAAGAAAAAATACATACCACAATAGCAAAACATCGATTTAAATGGCCTTTGGTGCTTTTAGATTTAAACTGGCATTAGCGCCATCTAATGAGAATATTATGTTGCTTGTTATTTGGATGGTGAACGGAAGTCACCTATATTGTCTACGCCAAAACGGGTGCATACAATTTTATTTTTGGCTTTTACCTTACCATCACATCAAGTTCCTTACGAAAATGTATGCTTATATTAATATGGAGTTAAATGAAAATATAGACTTATTAGCCCATGTGAAATTTTAGACTCTAAACTATGTGTTTCGTATGTCAACCCATATCGTTGTGCCGTTTTGACGTGATAGTTAATATTTGTTTCCTTAGGGCCCATGCTTCTTTTCAGGTTGATAGGTAATACATAAATGTGGTATTTCAGACTATAAGTTATATCTGTTTCAATTTTCTACCAAATTTGCTCAGTCTTTCCGACGTCACAGTAACCTATAAGTAACCGATTTGCTATTTCTCAGTTCAAACTACGTGTGTTTCGAATTCCTTCCAAATATGTTCAGCCGTTCCAACGTTGTCCTGTAAATATTATGAATGTCACTGTTTGGATGCTTGTAACTTAATCATGGCGGAACGTATCAAGTGATCGGGTTGAAATTTGAAATAGAATTAGATTATAGTCTGGAAGAACACATAGGCTAAACATTGCCTATGTATAAGTACCCTATGTATTACTTAAGCTAAACCAAGAATGTGTCTTTAATTTTAACGCGATACATTCAGCCGTTCCAACGTAATTGAACAGCAAAAATTTAAACATTGACATATTTATATAATATTAGGAAAGGATAGGATTTTACAAAAATTTTGAAAAAATAAAACGGGTCAAACGCAAGTGGGACTCGCGCGCGAAGGGCTCTGAACCATTAGCAAATAAACGGATTTTATTGTATGGGAGCCCCCTTAATAATTTATTTTATTTTAATTAATTACTTTTAAAGCGAACATAAACCTAAATATTATGTGAATAGTTAAAGCGTTTACCTGTGACAGGTACGTTATTATTAGTATCGAGCAAGAAACGGTAAAAAATCAAGTTTGTTGTATGGGTGCACCTCTTAAATATTTATTTTATTTTTAGTATTTTGTTAAAGCGGCAATAGAAATACATCATCTGCGAAAACTTCAACTGTCTAGCTATCACCGTTCTTGAGATACAGCCTGGTGACAGACGGACGGACGGACGGACTGATAGCGAAGTCTCAGTAATAGGGTCCCGTTTTTACCCTTTGTGTACGGAACCCTAAAAACGGTCTGCTTCGGTCACCGAAGCTTGTTGAACACTACCTTTAAATTTTAAACAGTATTTGGATTGAAATAATACGTTTTCTAATAAGTTACGGCTGGTCTAGTAAGTTACAGCTGACCTAGTCGGGAGAACGCCGACTGTCGATCCGGAGACCCAGGGTTCAAAACCACGCGCACCACTATCTTTTCAGAGTCATGTTCGTAATGCCGGTAATTAAAACGGTGAAGGAAAACACCGCGAGGAAACCGAAATCTACCTATAATCTAAGTTCTAAGTCATATGTCATCCACCAACCGACACTGGGCCAGCGTGGTGGATTCTAGCCTTGTCTCTCTCCTTGCGAGAGAAGGCCCCGACGCCCAGCAGTGGGAACATTGAATGGGTTGTTTATGCTGCTACTTATTATGCTGATATGTTTTCTCCAAAATAACAAAAATCTACTTCAATGACAGGTAATTTAATTCTGTCATTCGACTATATTTTAGAAGAAGCTTTGACTATGTCGTACAGAAGTTTTTTTGTTGATATTTGAAAAACTACCTCCCTGTTTTCGATATCTAAGATCACCTCTGAAGTATTTTCTACCAAACAAAAAAGGAATTATCAAAATCAACTAACACTTAGCGGAGTTATCGTGTAAAATAAAACCAAATAAAAAAAAACATGCAACCCGATTGAGAATATCCTCCTTGTTTGAAGTCGATTATAACCGAATGATGTTTGTTTTTCCACACAAAAATATATTTTTGACAATTATTTTGTCATCAAAGACGACGCGACGCGATCACGTGGGCACGTTCTACAATCTAGAAATCTAGATATTCTGTGGATCGTCTGTGATACATAGAATACTTAGAAGTTAGTATGTACCGAACGCGCCGCGCGTGTCGTTATTATTTAATGTTTGTGTAATTTCCAAACCACCTGACCGATAATGTTAAAATTTTGACGGGACAATATAAAAAATGTGTTCTTTCTAACAAAAAAAAGAATTAATGAAATTAAACAACGCAAACATGAGTTACAACCAAATACACATTCTGACTTTCACCTCCTCCCGCAAGAAAACCGATCAGAATTTGGGGATCAAAAGTAGTCTACAGCAATGTCCTTAGTATAAACTAAAATCATGCCAAGTTTCAACTGAATTGAATCAGTGGTTTCGGCGTGATGCGTGATCCCTATACAGAAAGACAGACAGACAGACAGACATGAAAGAAAAAAAATGCAGTTTCGCCATCAGTATCGACTATGGAGTGCCCCAAAAAAAAAAATTTCAAAATATCTTCAATGTACAGAATTCGACCCGTTACAGTTTTATTATAAGTATAGATTATGTGTATGTATTGATTTTTGTAGTGATTAAGGTAATCGTAATATTTTGTATTAGGTTTGTAAAATTAATATTTTGTTTTGTAATGTGTTTTAAGTTAGCTGCATGTGCGTTTTGGCCTTGCTGTAAGCGCATGCAAGCAATTGATATAGAAAATAAATAAATACAATCTTACACTAGCATTAGCGTACCGACCCGGCTTCACCTGTGGTTTATGTTTAACTTCAACCCATAGCACTCGAAGAGTCCGTACATTTATTTCCAACGGTGAAATAATTTTTAAATTCAGTACGGTACTTTCTGAGATTAGCGCGTTCAAACAAAAACCTCTTCAGCTTTATGATATTAGTATAGATTGAACTAACATCAAGTTTTTTTTTTTTTTATAAAACGTGACGAATCGAGCAGGACATGTGCCCGATGGTAAGCAACATGCCTGCCACATAACAACACTGTGACACGCAGCTATTGGAACATGAAGAGTAAAAATTATCACCTAGCACTGCACTGCACCCGTCATCCAGAGATCTAACATGTTAGGTATATCTCTAATTTCTCTGGAAACAAGTTATGTAGGTTTGCTACTGCGTACTGCGGCAATATCATAATTAATATAATAAACGTAAAAGTTTGTATACGACGTTTATGAGGATGTTTGTTACTCCATAATACGAAAGCTACATAATGGATCTAGATGAATATACAATTTTTATGTAGTCATGACGTAAAGTAACGCCTGTTAGTGGCCTGGTATACCTACTGCTAATTATAGTTTGACATTTATTTTAATTTATCGTATAATTTTAATACATTGTATTTTAATTAATGATTGGCATGGTTAACATTTTAAGTTATATCTTTAAGTAATTGATACGTGGGATTATTTGTATTGAATCAATTACATTTTGTGTAAAAACCTAATTTTTATGTAGTCGTGCCGTCGCAATCTTACATTTTACATCTATTTTAATCTAAATTTTTAATTTCAATGTTGATTTTATTATGTATTACTTGTGAATCCTGGTTTAGATTTTGATTGTAATTTTGAGCTCCTATTAATAATGTTTTTCTCAACTAGTTAACATAGTGCAATGATTAATTTTCTCATGTGTATTTTTCTTTGACTTATGTACATAGATTGATATAAGAACGAATAGGACTAATACCCAAAATACAGGTGTTCTATACACCTACTTTGGGAAATTAGAAATGTAATTATTGTAGAATGTACAGATCTTATTGAAATAAATAAAATCTCCACTCCGGAAGTTATGTGAATAGAATAGAATAGAATATGCTTTATTGTATAAACTGTGTACAGGTAAATGATGTTACAATTTTTTAAATACTTAGTTCCAACAGTTTTATCCATTACGAATATACAATGTTTTTGTGCATTAAAAACACAATAGTTTTCAATAATTGTACAATTTCACATTTTTGACATTATATACTTACACAAATTTAAATAGAATGGCACAATACGAATATACAATGTTTTTGTGCATTAAAAACACAATAGTGTACAATTTCACATTTTTGACATTATATACACAAATTTAAATAGAATGGCACAAAGAGTGGTGGATAATTACTATTATACATTTTCACTACTAAAATATTCTTTGAGATCATAATATCCTTTAGAGATCAGCCACTTCTTTAGACTGTATTTAAACGTATTTCCAGTTAAAGTTTTCAGTTTCAGTGGCAAGTGGTTGAAGACCTTAATTGCGCTTGCGAATGTACTTTTTTTCGTACATTGTATTGTTTATTTGATGTACACATAAATTATATCTGTGTTTTGTTCGTAGATTATCTGAACGAGTCGATTTGTCCATAAAATATGATTGTCTGTTATTTTGAACAAACATGCACAATTCTAGAATGTAAATACTAGTCAAAGTTAAAAGTTATTGCATCTAAATACCTCACGTAGTGTATCAGTGTTTTTCATCCGAAATATGTTGCGTAAACACCTTTTTTGGAGCACAAATATGGACTGTACTTCCACAGAGTTACCCCAAAAGATTATTCCATAACTTAATATCGGATAAACATACCCATAATAAGCGTTTATTGCTACAGTTTTTGATGCAATACCACTTAAAACAGATAGTGCGTAACATGAACTACTTAATTTGCATCTAATTTTGCTGAGATGAGCTTTCCAGTTTAGATAATGATCTATCGTGATCCCCAAGAAGTTTGCCTCATTTACCTCATTTATACTGACATTTTTATGAATAATATTTAAATTTAATGGCATTTTTTTACGGCTTCCGAATTGCATATATTTGGTTTTTGTAGAGTTTAGACAAAGATTTATGGAACTCAAGAAATTAGAAGTTTTATTCAGTGTATTATTGATTTCTTTTTCAAACTCTGAGGAAATTTGATCATTTTGCGGTATGAAAATTGTTGCGTCATCGGCAAACATGACACACAAGTATTCAGTAATAGATGGTAGGTCATTGATATAAATAAGGAACAGCAAAGGCCCAAGTATACTACCTTGTGGCACCCCTAAGTCTATGTTTTGAATTCTGACTGGATTTGCTCGATAGTCTTTTTCCTTTGTGATAGGATTCTATAACGGTGGCTTGACATCTGTTATTTAAGTAAGAACCTATTAATTCTAAAGCTTTACCTCTAATTCCAACGGCTTCAAGTTTCACTAGAAGAGTTTTATGTACAACGCAATCGAATGCCATAGATAAATCTATGAAGAGTGCAATGCCAGTTTTTTATTATTTAATTTATCCCAGACTTGTTTCAGCAATTTGAAGATTGCAGAAGTTGTATTTTTCCTTTACGGAAACCAAATTGGTTAACGTTTAGGATATTATTTTTATCTAGGAATGAAATTATTCTGCTGTATAATACTTTTTCCCATATTTTTGAAAAACTCGGTAATATGGCTATGGGCCTGTAGTTACCCATTTCAAGCGTAGAACCTTTTTTGTGCAAAGGTAAAATAAGTCCTTTCTTTAAACTATCTGGGAAGCAGCCGGTTTCTATGGACATGTTTATTATGTAAGTTAGTGGTTCTACTATAAAGTCAATGCTATTTTTATTGCTTGAACAGAAATGCCGTCATATCCGGCAGTTTGTTTATTTCTTAACTCTTTCACGACATTTTTATTTCCTGGCGGGTAACTGGCTCGAGAAATATAGTATTACAGTTGTGATTGAGTGTTTTATGTTGTGTACCATTATTATGTGTTTGTTTTGCCTTATTTACGAAATAGTCATTGAAAGTTGAAGCTATTTTAATTGGATCTGTTATTTCTACATCATCAATCTTGAGTTTTTCAACTGACGTTTTTATATTGTTAGTCTGAGATGTATGACCTTTAATTATCCCCCACGTTGCCTTATTTTTGTTGGTACTTCTGTTTATGTATTTAATATTAGCAATTTTACGGGACATACGAGTTACTTTTTTAAAGGTGGAGGAATATTTTTTATAAGCTGCCAAATTATTTTGGTTTCTATTTTCGCGACATTTTAGATACATATTGCGTTTAGTTTTGCTTGCTACATTAATACCCTTAGATTTCCAATTCGGATTCTTTTTATGTGTAATTTTTACTCGTTCTAAAGGGATACATAAATCAAATATTAGGCTATATAAGTGAATAAACTCATTGTACGCTTCGTTGGCATTGTTATGAGTGTAGACTTTGGCGAAACTGATTTGAGATAAGTATTTTAAGAATAGACTCATGTTTGCTTCCACTTTCCTTTTGTGTTTAAACCAGTATTTTTCCCTGAAACTTAAGTTACTAGGGACGCTGAGTAGTTGAACAGTGTGGTCAGATATACCAACATCTAATATATTGGCCTTATACCTTTTCAGATTAGTGAGGATATTATCTATGCATGGTGGTCTATATCTTTGTCAAATAATTTGATAGAACAAAAAATACGTGTCCTGTATATTTTTCCTCCTCTTTAATCTAGCCGATGAAATTAGAATGGTATTATTTTGTCCCAGTCATTGGCCCAATTTATGTCTGTATTCTTTTCCCCCAAGGAATCAATTACGGAACCTCTGACGCCACCCGATAGTTAGCTATTAATGTGTGTTTATGTGTTTACGTCACATGCAGGTTAATCCGATTACGGCGCTGGTAATTGTAGTATGCTTGCTCCCAAAGTGATTAGTGATTACTAAGTCTGTTTAGCATATCACACTGATATAATATTAAAGCCTAAAGTTTATATGTAATATCTATGCATTATAATAAAACTATTTAGATAGATTATTGCAACACTAACAATTTAAAATATTACAAATAAACACTTATGAACTAGTGCCACAAGTGGCGGCCTTATTGCTAAGAGCAATCTCTTCCAGGCAACCAGCAAAAAAGGAAAATAGCCCACATATACTCGTAGGCGGGGGAAGCGACATCAATTTAATAATACTACTACATATCTATAACTATAACTATATAAAATAATAAATATTAACCTATAAACATGAGACTAAAAATTTAACTGATAAATACTAAACATAATAAACACTTACAAACAAAAGTGCGGACAAGATGAACAATAGATCAATAATGTAATCAGCGGATTACAGCTTCAATCAGCAGATCGGATAGGTACTATGTTCCATGTTTTGTCGTTTCTAATGTTTTGTAGTGGTAGGATAAGTATAGTGGTAGGATAACTCCAAGCACAATCTGCCTGGGGAAGTACCACACCTTTGCCAGCTATTCTACCGCCAAGCAGTAATGTGCAAACATTACTGTGTTCCGGATAGAAGGGCAATGTTTCCAGAGAAATTACAGGGCTCAGGGATATTACATCTTAGATATCTGGGGGACGAGTGCAGTACAGTGCAAGGTAATGATTTGGACTCTTCATGTTCCAAGATTATAGACGCGTGTTGCTGTGATTATATGTGGCAGGCATGTTGTTTACCATCAGGCATATGGCGTGTTCGTCTCGTCAGGCTTTATTTTAAAAAAATGTACGAGTACGCTGAAGGTTTCCTAAATTGCGGTGTTTACGAAATTACACCTCAAAAAATATTATTTTTGTAACTATGTACATATTACTATGAGCTTTATTCGGCTTTTGATCAATTTTTTGATATTATTGCTCCCAGTGACACATTTAGGATTGATTTTTCATTGAATTATGAATGATTACTGTATTGTTACATTGAATCATGTTAATGTTATTGAATTAATTCGATACATTATATTGAATATGAACAGCATTAACATGAAAAATTTAAACAAATAAAGTTAATGTTAATAATCATGTTAATTAATTTATTCGTAGATTTAGTTGTAAAGGCAGTGTGTGGCGAACTACGCTAACGTATTCCGTATATTTGTGTACCCATGCTACACAAATAAATTTATATATTACTTACAATTTTTTATGTATTATTTTATATTATTAATTTATTAATAAATTTATATATCACTTACAAAATTTACCTATGACTAAAAATACAGAAATCACACTAGTCTCGCCCCACATAAATATAAAATAAAAAAAATGTCAGTCGCAGGGATTGCCTCTAAAACTGAAAACTTATAACTTAGAATTTTTGTACGAAGCGTCACCTGTAGAGCTACAACAGATAAGGTATACCTACTGCTATTTAGTGTTTGACATATCTTTTAATTAATTGTAAAGTCAAAGTCAAAGTCAAAGTACTTTATTCATAAATGTACAATTTACACGTCAATTAATAAAAAATAAAAACAAAAGAAAGAGCATACAAATTGTATACATTTTCAAAGTTTGAAACAACTACTTTACTGTATTACAATAATTATTGTACAGAAAACTGTCAAGCATTATACGAGTATAATGTCTTTATAGCAATTGTACTAACCTATGTCAAATTTATTTATTTACATTTTTATGGGAACTTTGCCATCACTCTCTAAAAATTCGCTGTAACTATAAAAAGTTTGATCGATAAGCCAGCACTTTAATCTGTTTTTGAAGCTGCCGAAACTTGGGGCCGATAAAACTATTTTGGGAAGAGCGTTATAAACTTCCGGTCCCATTATGTGAGTTAACTTCTGTGACCTCGTGAGAGAGTGTGGTATAACATCCAGCTTGTCGGCGTTGCGTATGTTGCGAGAATGTCTCTCTCTTCGCGTGTTGTACGATTCTAGATTATTTTTACATACACAGCCACTTGATAGATCAAGATAGCAGGTAAAGTAAGTATACCAAGCTCCTTGAAATATGGTCTGACGGATGTACATTGCGATACGCCAACAATGGCACGTACGGCACGTTTTGGGCGCGGAACGCACGCTTCCAGTCGGCAGCGCGCGCGTATAGCTCGGCGCCGTATTGTAACCGTGAATGCACTGTAGCGAAGTAACATGCACGTGACACTTCCGTAGACACCACTGGGAAACTCGTCTTAGCGCAAAGCACGCACTGCTAACTTTAGCACACATCTTGTCGATGTGATGTTCCCACGTCATGCTGCGATCAATCTCGAACCCCAAAATGCGGTGTTCTGTACCTGCTCAATCCTAACACCATTTAGCGAGACTTTTAGCGGTTTTGTATGGTGTCCCGACAGACGAAAGTGAATATAGTGAGTTTTTTTTTGAATTTAGCATAAAACCGTTGGCACTAAACCATGAATTTAAGCCGTTTATTACAATATTTAATTTCTCTTCTAATTCCTCTATTGAAAGAGCTGTGACTACGGCAGCCACGTCATCCGCATACATGAATATGGCTGCACCCTTCACGGCTTCGGGTAGATCGTTTAGTAGGAGAGAAAACATAATATTAGAGACTGACGAACCCTGCGGTACTCCCATAGACGAAGGCAACGGGTCTGATTTGTTCTCGCCATCGCCAGCATCCACTACTTGAGAGCGGCCTCGTAACATGTCAGTCAATACCTCGTATGATTTCCCAGCTATGCCATAGTGTTTCAGCTTTAAAGCTAAGGTCTCATGGTCTGCAACATCGAAGGCCTTCGATAAGTCACAGCATAAGACGGCTACTTGCTCTTTACGTTCACGGGCAGCCAACACGCTACGAATCACTTCACGCGTTAGAGAAGTCGTAGACCTCCCTTCGCGGTATGCGTATTGTTGTTCACACAGTGCCTCGGTTTCCGATAGATAGGCCACTAATCGCGAACTCAAGCCATTTTCGAATACTTTGGCTATTGCTGGTATAATCGATACTGGTCTATATCCATCAATATCGTCCCGTTTGCCTTTGCCTTTAAATATCGGGGACACTTTCGATATCTTCAGCGGCGACGGGTACGACCCCTCCCTAAGACACTTATTAAACAGTGTGGCGAGAACCGGAGCTAGAGGCAAATTGCTAGTTTAATTAGCTCCATCGACACACCGTATATGTCTTTTGACTTTTTTGGAGGTATTCTGGAGGAGACTATGCGAAATACCTCATCAGCGGATAACTTGTTAGTCTGAGGGAACGGTCAGACGCCTGACGCGCAGATACTAAATTTTTTCATACAGTAGCAGCATTAGCTTTAGGCGCCCCACAGGCAGCAGCTGCATTTAAAAACCGAACGTTCATAGCATTTACGGCATTTTTGGCGAACTAAACTTACTGCCGTTACAATCTTTTACGATCTCGGAAAAGTTCAACCTAGGCGAATTGTTTTTCCCCCTCTCCGTGTTCACGATTCCCCACATAGCTTTAGATGGATTCGTGCTTCCATGTATTATGCTATTGTAATGATTTGTTTTAGACACATTCAAAGTAGAATTGTATTTCCTGTTGAGATCGTCAAACATAGCTATTAAGTTCTCTTCTTCAGGAAATTGGTCAACTAATTTCGAAATATCAAACAACAATGATTTTAGATTTAGAATATCAGGCGTAACCCACGAAGCATCACGTTTGTTATTTGGTGTTCGTTTTATCGGGAAACAAGTGTCATACTTATTTGCTAAAATATTGATCAGTGCTACTACAAATGTTTGAGCGGTTTTGTTTCTTTCACTTACTTCAGACCAATCTATACTGTCAATAGCCATCACAAAGTTTGCGCGGTTATTCTGCGATAAATCACGAGTAAGACGAGTGAGCTGTGCTGGCGCTGAACAAGCGAATGTTACCACTCCACGTACGGCTAAGTGATCTGACAGAAGCGTATTTATTGAGGTTGCCGAAGTAAGTTCTCGCGCTACATTTGTAAAAATTAGGTCGATCGCTGTTTGTGACGTTTCTGTTATACGAGTAGGGAAGTTCACAATCGAACTCACATCATGAGAGTTGAGTATGTCGAACAGATTTTTAAAGTCAGTGCTAGTGCTGTCTAAGATGTTTATGTTTATATCACCGAGAATCATAAATGTTTTATCGGTTTCACTGAGCTTATCGAGCAAACGTTCCAGGTCACTTAAGAAACCTCTAACATGAGCTAGGCCTGTGCGATAAATGCAAATGATAGTAATGTCAAAGTCCATAACGTCAATCGCGGAGATTTCACAAAACCTTTCTTCTGACAATGCTGATAACTCAACGTTTTCGACACACTTTAGTGCTTCATTTACAAAAATACAGGATCCGCCATGGATAACATTATTTCTACAAAAACTAGACACCAACTTGTAGTCTTTTAAATGAATACATTGTAGATTTGGGGCGGTAAGCCAGTGTTCTGTTAATGCAAGAACATCGCACTTAAGGTCAGTTTCTAAGAGAACTTCTAATCGTTGAGTCTTGTCATTTAGCGAGTTAATGTTTTGGTGACATACTGTCAACTGTCTCGGAGTTAAGCACTGCGCGTTCATACTAAACACTGCATTTTGAACTACGCCTGCCAGCTGTCGTCGCAGGGGAGCCGCCGGCGGAGCGACGGGGCGGTGTTGCGTCCACCGCCCCACGCCTGCGGCTTCGGTCGCTCCGGTGTTGCCCGCAATGCCTGCGGCGTCGAAAGACGAGCGCACCGCCCGCCGGTCGCCGCGTCGAAACCAAGGACTAACTTCGACTCTACTTGGCCAATTATCAGCTTTCATGAAAACTCATACTTGCTTGTTGGGACGGTCACAGCAAACGATGCGTAGTGCGTATGCTTCAAAAGAATTTTCTCGACATGATACTCGGTACATGGATTTTTCTTGTTCATGTATGTTTTAAAGTTTCTGGAGTGGTTGTCGGTTTCAGGAAGAATACATGCATAATTTTTCCACTCGTTCTATTGCTTCTAACTCAGCGTCTGAAGTACCACTTCCGCGTACGACTTGTCTCGTATATGTGTAACGATCTTTACGCCGCGTCACAGTCTGCCACGATGAATCTCGAGCCGACGATTGTCGTTTAGTCGTTTTGATTCTAAAATCGATGGCGTGTCGTTATCGGTGGACGACTCTTGGGTTGATGCTTGTGCGCGTTTGCCGCGTTTCCGCTGTGGCGCCGATGGAGCTGTAGGCGCTGGTGCTGCTGCGCGCGGGGTGCGGCCTGCTGGAGCGGCGGCGCAGCGGCTGCCGGCGCGGTCTGACCCGTCGGTGGTGTTAGGTTCCGCGGCGGTGTGAGCTGGCTACGCGTCGACGCAGTGATAGCTGGCGCTGGCTGGCTCGCCGGTGGTGCGGGGTTGCGCGGCGGCGTGAGCTGACCAGACGGTGGTGCGGGGTTGCGTGTTGGCGCGGAATTCATCGCGCGCGCCGGGCCGGGCCTCGCTGCGCCACTGACGCATACTGTATGGGGACCGGCGGCGCAGTAGGTGACATGTTCGCACTCGCTCGATTGTCTCTTCTCTCGAACTTCTCTATTTTTTCGAAAAATTGTTCCATTCGGGAGGAGTATGTAGTCATCTTTTTTTCATAGCTCGCTATGGTCGTCATAGAACAACTTAATTTTTTGTCGTAATCGGTAATAACCGAGACGGATTGTTCCAGTTTCGTCTTGTACACATCGATAAGGGAACTTGACTGCGCGAGTTGTTCCCTGACAGTCGTCATTTCGTAACGTAGTTTTTGAATTTCGTGTTTCAGTTCTCGCGTGTCCTCGTTGTTTGGCTCGTCCACGTTCTGGACCCGCGCTTGTTTGTTACGGATCGTTACGTTGGGGTCTCTTTGTTTCTTAGAGACGCCAACCGGAGTTAGAGTGTTGTCACCTCCTTTCCTAGCCAAACATTTGCACTCGGGACAAATGTAACTCGCAAAATCTACGTCCTCCACATTTCTTTGACCGGTACATAACAGGTGATAGGGCTTTTTGCAGCTCAAGACAGTGCAACGTAAATACTTTTCATGATCTTCAGTAATCTTACCGCAGCACGCAGCACAATTCATAGTGAAAAAGTGCTTTTGCAAATAGTTACACAAAATTAATTAAAAAAAATAATTCAAAAAGTGAGCAAAACGAAAATATTAATACGGACCTCAGTCAGGATCGAACCCGGTATAGAACGATCGTTCGAACGATTGTATTTTGTGGTTTTATTTTTATTTATTATTGTCTGACATTTTAAGTTATTTCTTTAAGTAATTGATAGTATCTACGTACTCGTAGGATTATTTGTATTAAATTAATTACAATTTGTGAAATTTTGAATTTTTAATCTTGTGCCATGTAATATTTTTTCATGAATAAAAATGATTAAGCATGTCGGTGAAGCAAACTCATAAGATTTCAGCCACAAAGTGTCTAAAGCGCACATCCGACCCGCTGCTCAGCCGCCGTTCTGACGCTACGCCGCCGCCGCTACAGTAAGATGTTGTTGACGCTATAGTCCGGTCATTTTAATAGGTAGCATTTGACGTTTGTCAGTTATGTCGTCACAGTGAGGTAACCTGGTTTAAACCTCGATTAAAGCGAATGAATCGATACGGACTTGAAACATCAATATGTGAATTTTAAAAATCATCAGGTAAATCCTTCCCCATAATAATATTTTTTTCGTAAATTTAAGGAGCAATATAAGACAAGTGCATAATTTAGTAAAAAAATGCATTTATTAAGCATTATCTTAACAACTGTTAGGATTGTCATCTTCATCATTGATGTCAGCACTCAAAGAAATTATTAATTATGTTAAATAATATTATCTATTCTCACAGTTATTTTTTGCATTTTTATCTATGTATATATATATAAAAACGAAAGGTCACTCTTCACGAAAACTCAGAAGTTTTGCAATGAGGTGTCTTTTAGCACACAGGCGCACTAAGACGGGGTTTTGTGAAATTCAACCCCTAAGAGGGTGAAATAAGAGATGGACGGTTGTATGAAGATTCCGTAATTTTCAAAGTTATAAGCATGAAATCCACAGAATCGATTTTAATGAAAGTTGATACACAGATAGAGTTAATTGCAAAGAAGGCCGTAGGTTACTTTTTAGTACGGAAAAAGAGTTGAAATGAGGGATGAAAGTATATGGAAACTCGTAATTTTTCAAGACAAAACCATGAAACTTCGTGTCTAGACATTTAACGCAAAGCATATATCTGTTTTATTTTTAGCAATTTCGTAATTTATTTATTTTATTGTACGGGGATGAAATGGGGTCTAAATGGGGTCGGTACTCTCTGCGACGCTTTTTCTGCTACATATCAACGATCTGTTGAAGCCCGGTATCTTTGGGTACGCAGATGATAGCACCGTTGTAGAGAGTTACATATCTAGCGCGAGAGCCAGTGGACAGCATACTAAGGTACTGAGAGAGAGTATGATCGATCGTTTGAACATGGCCCTTGAGGAAGTCTCTGAATGGGGCGAAACCAATCTGGCCAAGTTTAACGAGAGTAAGACGCAGGCGTGTCTGTTCTCCGCAAAAAGGAGTCAATTTCAACTGACTCCTACTTTTCGAGGTGTATCCGTGCCGGTTACTGACCATCTTGAGCTTTTGGGCGTTACCTTGACTTCTACGCTCAACTTTGGCTCGTACATCGAGTCCAAGGCTAAATTAGCTGCCAAAAACTAGGTATCCTCTCAAAGGTGCGAAAGTACTTCAAATCTGAACAATTACTTTTGTTATACAAAGCACAGATTCGCTCTTGTATGGAGTACTGTTCGCACCTTTGGGATGGATCGGCTAAGTATCAGCTTGAGGCTCTGGAATCGATTGAGAGGCGTGCCAAAAGGCTCATAGGCAAAGACACTCTAGCGCGAAAAAGACTACATAGTCTTGAACATCGCCGCAAGATAGCTAGCTTATCGGTTTTTTATCGGATACACTTCGGAGAGTGTGCGACTGATCTCCATGATCTAATACCTCCTTGCCCTTTTTTCTATCGTACTTCTCGTAACTCAAAGAAGCGGCACCGTTTCATGGTGGATATTCCAAAGACACGGACGAAGAGGTTTGACTCTACGTTTGTGATAAGAACATCTAGGCTGTGGAATGAGTTGCCTGAGTGGGTTTTCCCCGATAGTTATAATCTTGGTGTCTTCGAATCGAGAGTGAATCGGTTTTTTCTAGGTAAACACGCTCCATCGTAGACCGCATCGTCGTTTAACATCAGGCGAGATGGCGGTCAAGTGTAAATATAAAAGTTGAAAAAAAAAAAAAAGTTTTATATGAAAGTTCTTAACTGTTGTAGATAAAACCATGAAACTTCGTATCTAGACACTTGACGCAAAGCAATCGCTTCGCTATATAATAAGCTTCGTGTAGCAATTTTATAATTTCAATTTCTTAATTATTAATTAACTAAACGGAGATGAAAGTTTTGTGTGGAAATTCGTCATTGTTGAAGATAAAACCATGGAACTTTGTATCTAACACTTGAAGTGGAGAAAATAAAGGTTTGTACTAGCAATTTTGTAATTTCAAACCGTACGGGGATGAAATAGAAGTTGAAATGGGGGATGAAAGTTTATATGGATGGATGGAAGTTCGTCAATGTTGAAAACCGTAAAATTTTTAAGCTAGACACTTAAAATGCATACTATTTTATAGTATAAATGTGAAAGCAACTCTGCCTGTCTGTTAAGTTTTAACGTCTAAAACACTGAACAGATTTTTATGAAATTGTAGGTACAAAAATGTTTTAATATTAGTAAAAGTAAATTTGTACGGGTGTACAACTGTTCAAGTAAATATGTACCTACTCCCTCAGTTACCTTATGTAAAAAGTCGCGGGTAAAAGCTAGTAGTTAATAAAACAATAATAAATTTAAGAATGTTTTATAGTCACAACGTGGTCATTAATTTATGGTGATATTTCTTCACAAGTAATCATTGCATTCGATTCAACTTATCAGCTTACGATTTTACAGTAACATCCTTAGTTGTTAAAAACAAAAAAGGTTGACTGACGCAACATTGTGGCGACGTGCAGTTCTTTAGATCAGATATTGTTTATTATCTTTAGAATGGTTTATAAGTGAAAACAAATCGTAAAATTGCTCGGATCAGTCATTAATATAATAAATATGTAGTCGTAATAGAAAAAAAAAATATTATTTTATGCCCACCGTTACGAGGTTACGTTGTCGTATTTTGATGAATTGTCAAATGTTACCTATTAAAATGGCCCGACTATAATTGTTATAATTTTTCCTTTACCAATAAGTGTTCCAAGCGAAATAAGAAGTTTTCTCTTCAAAAATACATAATTGAAAACAATGTGTCGCGTCCACACAATTCTGCGAATAATCCTGTCAACCATATATCACTTAGGTTGACTTTATACGCCAAGGAAGTCGCATAAAATTCGTGCCTAAAATATTTTGGACTTTATTCATATGCCGGTAAGAATCAAAATTGTCTGTAAAATCATCAGTTAAATCATTATTGGCTGGCATGTATAGATAGAGACTGACAGGATGATCAGGCTTGTTCATTGTGCGGCCATGTTAATGAGTTAGAATAAAACGGTCGCTGGCTTGATTTTAACCGATTTCTAAAAGGAGTAAGTAGTTAGGTAGGGTAATCATTTATTTTTCGCTTTTCAGTATCTACATATATATGTGGTTTTGAAGTCTTAAAGAAGATTAATTTTTGTATAAAAATAGTTTTGATTCTTTTTTTAGATTATAGGTCTCTATAGGGCTAGTTATATGATAAATATTACAATTAATTAAGTATATATGTATAAAAACTGCATAACAGAAGTGTTTTTTTAAGTTTATGTAACATAAATAAGTTAATAAATGGTTCATAAGCAGCCCATTGAACATTCCCACTGCTTTGGATCGGGGTTGGATACTTCAATCTCAATGATACTCGTCAATGATACTTCAATGATACGACCCCATTTTTTTTTTTTTTTTATTCGTATGTTACCTGATTTCTCGAGAACCTCTGAACCGATTTTAAAATTTCTTTTTGTGTTCGAATGGGTATGCTTCCCGAATGGTCCCATATAAATCTTTTTGAAATCGGTCAAGTAGTTTTTTGAAATATGAACCAAAAACTGAAAAAATTGCGTATCTGGATGACGTTGTAGATTTCACAAAAGTTATTTACTTTAATAAAAAAAGTAGAACTCAAACAGATGGGCCGATTTCGATGCGGTTTCTTTTATTTCAAGGTTAATACCATAGCAGTGATCAAAATTTTAATTTTGTTCTTGTACACTAAAAAGAGTAAAATAAACAATTTTCGTACAAAAAAATTTTACAAAACTCAAAAGCGAAAAATAAACTAAAATTGTGTCAGAGACAGGTCAAAAAGAGAAATGCTATGTTCGGTAGTTTCTATACCTGTTAGATTTAGCACAGACTTTTAGATATATACATATTTTCGTGTTGCCTATTTGTTTTGTGTTTTGATAAACATAATGTGTCAGAGACCAGAGAAACGTTCGCTAGTTTCCACCACAGTTTGGTATACAGACATTTCGTGTTGTTTGTGTTTTGATAAACATAATATGTACACAATAAGTATTTAGAAAAGTGTTACCTTTTTACATCATCTCACAGCAAACCAGAAACATCAATCACATCGTATACATAACAATATTGCATAGGCAGTCGATATTAAAAAATAATTGGCAATCTAAACACAGAATTCAATTCACGATCACAAAATCACAATGCACAAAATGTTAATAAGCCAATGTCAGATTCAGATTGTCAGAGTCAATGAGTCAATGAGTCCAGATAAGAAATCCACCATCCTAGCTCGATACAAGTTGGTGGATGACGTATAACCTCGTAACGACCTGATTACCACACGATATTTTCCTTCAGCTTTATAGCTAGATAACAAACTTGTATGTACATTTGCACCTGGAATGCAGCTGGTATTCGAACATAGGACGTTCTAGTCGCTATAGCTTCTAAATTTATACTTTAATGCTCTTATTATAAACTTGATAAATATTTAAGCACGACAAAATATTCATCCCCCGTCAAACAAAACATCACTCTATACAAAGCGCGGGCCTGTCGCAACAAACAATACCTACCATCCATAATCTCGTCCATTCCGCTTATGTAAATAAAAACAGCAGATTTAGGGAAACATCGCACTGACACGTTCGGAGCTGTAGATCCTATAAACGCGGATTTATGACTGGCACCGATCCAATCCAATAGATTGTTTGTTCCCAACATCTATCATCGAACGTCAACGAAGCGAGGGCAACACGGGACAATTTTGCCTTTTTTTCTTGTGAAAATAAAACTAGATATAACCAAAACCAATGTTTGTTTATTAAAGATCGTAATAGTGAGAGATGGGATACACAGTTCCGTATAAATTATCCAATTATTGGTCTCTTTTTTTTGTAGGGTTAGTACTCTTTGTAGAGTCCTCCTGGTGAAGTACCATGTTGTTCAGTTATTCTACCACCAAGCGATAAGTGACACCATCAATGTGTTCCGCTTTGAAACGGTATTATTTTGACAAATTACGGGGTTTTTTTTAAAATAAAAAGTGACGAGACGAGCAGGACAAGTGCCTGATGGTAAGCAACAACATGCCTGCCACATAACAGCACAGTGACACGCAACTATTGGAACATGAAGAGTCCAAATCATTACCTAGCACTGCACAACGCTCGTCACCCAGAGATCTAAGATGTTATATCTCTAAGCCCCGTAACTTCTCTAGAAACATTGCCCTTCAAACCGGAACACAGTAATGTTTGCACATTTCTGCTTGGCAGTAGAATAACTGGCAAAGGTGTGATACTTCCCTTGGCGGACTCTGCCAAGAGTCCTACCACTACTAATACTACTAGGTACCACTACTACTACAACTACTACTATGTTATAGAGACAAATCATTTTAAATCTCTGTGTAGCGAGGGCAAAGCAGTGTTGGGTAACAATTTGGACTCTTCATATTCCAATAGCTGCGTAACACTGTGCTGTTATGAGTAGGCGTGTAAAAAATACCCATAATAAGCTGAAAGCCAAATAGCTGATTTAATAAATGGCTGCTTAAGGATCCTGCAACTAAATAGCTTTCTGTCACTACGTTGATTCTTTTTGTAAAAACTTACTGGAATTGATTTATTGAAGAAACAGTGATCAGTAGCTTTACCATGTCACGTCGGCGTTTGAGGCTATCAGTGTGCGCCTGTATCAAAAAAAAATTGGTTGCCTGTAAAGTCGGTATACGGGCGAAAGTTTTACGTGACAACGACTTTGAGTGGTAAAATAATTTTACGGAAGGGACGCGTGCCTTTCACTTTTTATGTCTGTCTCTCTCGCTCTTAGGCGGGCTAACCATGCCCGAGTGGAAGGGACGCGTGCCTCTCACTCGCTCTCGTTGTGAGCGCATAACGTGAGCGGAGCGTAACGCAGTTTCTTGAAGTGTCACCCGGCAAACCAATTTATAAGACGTTGTCACGTCAAAAAAATTCACGCACCTCATTTTACTACGTGCGCCAAAACAATTGAACTTCAAAAATTCTCTTGACCTTAGTGCGTGCTCAAATATTTTTTTCCTACGAATCTTTCATTCCCTAAAACACAATACGTTTTAAACAAATGAGTGTGACATCCTCAAGAACCCCAAGAGATTCAAGTCCGTCCAGTTTATTAAAGTGTTTAACGAAGACCGCCCCTGAGACCGAAAAATGACGGTACCCGAATATTCCCACAATGTTTTACGCTTTTCGTCCTTAATACAAGAATATCTGATTAAATATGAATGTCGTTATTTACTAAGGGTCTGCCAGTTTATTGAGCAAAAGGTAGGCATTTCCTCGGATAGTACAGATTGGCTACATTTATCGACGCCGAAGATGAAAAATAACAAACAAGAAAAAAATCAAAAATTTTGACTAACCCCGACTGCCTCGGATTTGTTATCTGTACAACATTCTACTAGTCTACTGCCCTTTCATTTGATACCCATATTAAGGGAGTTGTGAAAAAAGAAATGTATTTCGCCATTTTGTGGTAGCGGCCGTCTTGGATTTGAAATTTGTCATAGTGCAAAGTATTCTACTAGTCAAGCCCTTTCGTTTGATACCCATACTGAGGTAGTCGTGAAAAAAACAATATAATTCGCCATTTTGTGGTGGCGGCCATCTTGGATAAGGTTATTTTTATAGTATTTTACTAGTCAAGCCCTTTTGTTTGACACTCATATTGAGGTAATAGTGAATAAAATTATATAACTTGCCATTTTGTGGTGGCGGCCATCTTGGATTAGATTTTTTTTATAGTGTTATAGTATTTTACTAATCAAGCCCTTTCATTTGATACCCATGTTGAGGTAGGTTGTGAATAAATATATTGTCCGCCATTTTGTGGAGGCGGCCATCTTGAATCGATATTAACAAAACATAGCTAAGAACATCCGCACGGATATTAACCTTGAAATAAAAAAACGCATCGAAAACGGCCCATCAGTTTGAGCTCTACGGTGACAGACAGACAGACATCGACGTCAAAATTATAACACCCCTTTTTTTGGTCGGGGGTTAAAAAGTGGATGACAGTACTTGAAAGAAAAAAAAATTAACTAGTGAAAGTGCACCACATCAATATTATATAATGTTTGTAGGTTTGTAAGTGTGTATAGGCCGAAGGAAATCTTAAGATAAATATACAATATTATGATTAGGCCACTTCCAGTTGGAAGCGTACCTAGTATGCAATGCTCAACACAACCTTAAACAGCTCCCCTTGCATTCCCATTGCTAAAGGTGGCAATAATAGTTCAAAATTTACTAAGTCTAGTCGAGTTCGGGTTGGCGAATGCAACAAACATGTCCGCCCGATTCCACATAGAAAACGTCGATTTCCTCGCTATGTTTTCCTCGATCTCTAATATAATCTTATAATAAGTATGTATTTAAAACTATATAAGTATTATATCAGCTATCTGGCCGCCATAGTACAAGCTTTGCTTAGTTTGGGGTCAGATAGTGTTGTGTATGAATTGTCCATCAATATTTATTTATAATATAGGTAAGCCTTGAGGTAATAACGTCATAAATCTGCTCTTGGGAAAATATTAGATGTGCAAGTGGAAATCGAACCTGCGACCCCACTACTGTGTAATCTGAGTTTCTATCCACTACCTCATAGCGACTTAAGGGCGTGTAGGCCGTAATTTTGAATTTTTAAAACAACTTTAAGACTCTTAAAATAGTGTATTAAACTCTGAAAAAAATATATCTATTAGTTAAGGATCTAATCTAGTGCAATTCGCAGTCAATAACACGATTTAATGAGTTTTACTTGATAGAAAAAAATCCCAAAGTTACCCCTTTTCAAAAAGGTTTTTCAAGTTTATGACTAAACTAATGATTATTTTTACTAAATTTTTGTACTCAACGAAAGCCACTAAAAAGTTATAGATGCATTCGCAGAGTTTGACTTGATAAAAAGTATCAGTTATTCACTATGTTTTAATATCTACCATATATATAGCGCGCCGTTCGGCAGGCCTGATCAGTCGCGTTTCGGCGCTCACGGACGACGGGCCTGTGCTTGATTTTGCAATTTTGACAACCAATAAATTTTAAATATTACGATCATAGTGCCACAGTATAACAATCTCAGTAGGTATTACTAGTGAAGCACGCTATGATCATGATTTGTGATACATTGGAATTGCAACGCTGATACTAATTAGTACGCTGTTTACTTTATGTTGTAGACCAATAGGGGTCTCAAAAAACTGACGTCGATACCACATCAGTAAAAAATTCAATCCGGATGCAATGGAAATAGATAAGTATCGGTAAAATATTCGTCCGTCAAATCAGTGATCGGGATAAGGAAATAATGAAAGGGGAGAAATCCCCTTCGTAAATCCCCTAATTGGAATGATGAAACTTGCATTTATATGCCCGTTAGGTAAATTCTTTGGTAGTAAGGTACTTAGTACTTGGAAGAAAAGTCCTCACATATACATTTTATCACTTTGGAAGAGAGTCTCGCACAAACTATTCAGTTTAGAAAAAAAAAATGTTAGATACTTCAATACAATTTGTGAACACCAATCCACAGATACACGTATGGTTTTGATAGTTTTTTTTTTGAGTTGCAGTTCCAAGTTTGTGACACCACCAAAATTTATTGTTTTTTTTTTTTTTGAATGGAAATGTTAATATGATTCATAAAATACATGTACTTACCAAGTTTTAATAGTATAATTCTTATAGTTTCGGAGAAAAGTGGCTGTGACATACGGATGGACAGACATAACGTATATAGGGTCCCATATTTTGAAATTTGGCTACGAAGCCAAAAAATAAGATGTGAATTCTGTTCCCAGTAGCATAAACATTTCCTTTTTTACCCGAATAGGAACAAGGGTCATGTTTTTCGCGCGTATCTTTTATGTTTGTAAAACTTTTATTTCCACGTATCTTCCAAACAGCTGGATGGATTTTGGTAACTAAGATATTGTAAGACTAGTCTCATTCGCCAAAGTGTCCTTAGATAGTAGGTAATATTTTTTTAAGTGTAGATTTTTTTGTAGTCCGGGTTTTTAAATTTAAGTTATTCTATCATATTGCTCGTTGCTCGAAAAAACAGCACCGTTCATCATCATGATTGAAGAGTTGAACGAAGAGTTTGGTCTCCATTTTTGTAATAAGAACAACTAAGCTGTGAAACGCATTGCCAGAGTGGGTTTTTGTCGATGGTTCGAACCTTGGGGTTAAGAGGTACCTACACCATGTTTCTATTAGAGAAGCAAGTTCCATAGACCGTATCATTTTCATCCACTATCATCGACATCATCGCAACCGTATCATTAAATGAGCTATACATAGTAAACGGTAAGTTTTACAAAAAAAGTATACTAGCAACAAAAGATGCAAAAAAAAATATTTTCTACAATTGTTGTCATAATATATTATAGTTTCCAAAATATCGGCTAAAACAGTTTTTTTTTTAATTGGCGTTTGAAGCTCTACCTAGATCTGTGAGAATTTTGTAATTTTATGCTCAGTAAGTGATCTTTACCTCATACAAAAAAATTGGATTAGAAATTTAGTGCAAAGTTGAACAAAAAACCGTCTATTTTACTGAACTTTCACTACTTTTCAGCACATTTTATTTAATTTTTGACGAACTTGAGATATTAGGAAACATTTTAAAAAGATGCATGAAATTGGAAAAGCCGGTCTCAACTTATAGTGTGACCAAAAAAGAAAAGGTTCAGTTATGTATACTCGTACCTACAAGTATAGATAAATTTAATTTCTTCATTTATATAGCAACAAAACTTTATCACTAGTATAAACAAATCTTGAACAAAAATGAGTTTAAATTACATAGTCCAATATTTTAATGTTATTTCTGCACTGTGGCACCAATTCCGCGCGTCAGAACGGTCGCGAGTACAAGACAGCATTAAATGCCTACTTTGACAGAATTACCTGGCCTTAACTTAATTCTTATGATGTTGTATCAAATAAACGTCACCATTTTGGTTACATATTGCGTTAACCAAGCAAATTTTTGGCATACGGCATTGAAACTTCACTTTATGTAGTATAATAATAAATAATAAGAAAGACCGCTGTCACGCAATGACGTCCTTTTTGTAACGATTTATAATTTTAATAGTTTTAGCCCGTTTTCTGGAGTTTTTAGCCAATATTTATCACACAACAAGAAGGAAAATACACGGAAAACAATAAAATATTAACGAAAATCCTATTTCATCAATAATCCTCCTAATTTAAAAGAAAACCAGCAACAATGCATTTTGACAATTTTGTGACAAGCCTTCAAACTTGTGTAAATACAAGAAACGGAATGAAATTCTTAAAATAATGATCACGCGATCAAAAAGGAAACAACAAGCGGATACGAACAACGCACGACCATCACCAGCCCGTGTCCCGTCACCACCGAGTTCGTCGTCGGAGGACGAAGTTTTTTTGACTCCCCGCGACACAACTTCTTCTTATTCGACGAGTGGCGAGGACGCGGCGCGGACCCCGGCGCCAACAATAACCAGACGTCGTGGCCGTCCGCCGCTGCCGGCACGCTTGGGGCTTGTGAGGCAACCTGCCTCGCGCCCGGCCCTCGCTACCGGTGGTGTAGTGCGTCGCATGCGATGGACTCGCCAAATGAACGAGAACTGCATGCGCGCCTATTACAGGGCTACAGAGGAGGAACCAACCTGACCGCGTACTGTGCCAGGATGCTACTTCTGTTTCAGGCCCTTGAACCAACTGTCGCCGTATCCGCACAACGACTCTCCGACCAAACCCGGGCTATCCGACGCTGCAAGCTGTTGGATGACTCGGCACTTGATCGGATACGCCTGAGGAGCAGCGTACTCGCCCGGCTTCTGCTTCGACTCGGGATCAGCCTGCCGCGTCGTCGGCGCTGACACTGGCCTCATTGCCGACGTCAGCGACGACACTTGCGGCGCCGATCGACCCCGACATCGAGGAGGAAGACTCAGCGAGTCGTAATGTATCCGACCAGGTAATAGAGCAACTGAGGAGCACTGGAAGACGCGATTTTGCGGTATAGATCCACACCTAACTCTAGGCCGCGATTACCACGTTTGCCCACACATAGACGTAATTTGGCTTTGATGGGAGCCCTGAATACTTTGCTAGTGCCCTACCTGGGAACTAGCAGGATTTGACTGATACCCATTCTATTCTGTACTGTGGTGTTATCGCGGCGTGTCGCGTTGCACGTGTCAAGTTCCCAGACACCGACCGTGCAACGCGAACCGCCGGAGATGCACCCGCATGGCAAGTGCGAATAGAACGGCGTATCAGCAAATTCAGGACTCTTATTGCAAAGCTAATCTGTTTCAGACAGGGAACAGTCGTCCCCGAGTCATGCGTTTCGTAACACAGGCATTCGCTGGGACTGGTATCAGTCCTCAGCACTATCTTGCCAATGTTGCGGAACGTATTGACTACCTGAAGCAGAAAGTTTATGCGTGGGCAAACCGTATTCGCCGCTACAGAGAGCGTGTGGATCGATATCGACAAAATCGCGACTTTCAGAGTGATCAAAGGAAGGTGTACCGAAACTGGGAAGGAACTAGTCAACGTGTGAACGACGGGCAGCTACCGGATCCTAGCGCTATGAAAAATTTCTGGCGCGGCATCTGGTCGGTGCCTGTCGAGCACACAGAGGGAGCTTGGATGCGTGTTATCGAACGTACATGTGAGCCTATCGAACCCATGGAGTCTATTACGATAGACTCCGTAGACGTTAGCTGTGCTATCCGGCCGGCTCAGAACTGGAAAAGTCCTGGGCCGGACGGATTGCACAACTTTTGGATAAAATGGTTTCGGTGCTCATATGAACGTTTGGCAACGCAATTCCAAGAAGCCCTCGAGACGGGTTGTCTTCCCAGTTTCTTGACCACCGGAGTCACCTTCCTGCTCCATAAGTCTGGTAGTACCACGGAACCGAAGAACTACAGACCCATTACGTGCTTACCTACTATCTACAAGCTGCTTACATCTATTCTGAGAGCAAAATTAATGCGCATATTGTCGCGAATAACGTTTTGGCCTCTTCCCAGAATGGATGTAAGATTGGGTCCCGTGGTACTAAGGAGCTACTCCTCATTGACACGACCATTTGCCAACAAGTCAAACGAAACAAAGGAGCCCTCTCCGCTGCTTGGATTGACTATAAGAAGGCCTATGATGCGGTGCCCCATTCATGGCTAGAAAGGGTTTTAGAGTTGTACA
Source organism: Ectropis grisescens (assembly GCA_017562165.1). Lineage (NCBI taxonomy): Eukaryota > Metazoa > Arthropoda > Insecta > Lepidoptera > Geometridae > Ectropis > Ectropis grisescens. Next base: position 26,118,936 of record CM029781.1, on the reverse strand, counting down.
AAATAAATCCAACTCTAAAATCTTTTCTAAGCAAATGCATGGGACAGTGGGTCACAGTCCTTCGTCAACCAGGTAGCGTAGACAGCTCTTTTGTTTCGGAGGACTTGATTAGGATTGAAAGAGGCATTTTTCAGGGTGACAGTCTAAGTCCCCTATGGTTCTGCCTAAGTCTGAATCCTCTCAGCACTCTGCTGAAGGATTCAGAGTTAGGTTATCGTCTTCGTAGAGGAGGTGAGGTTATATTCATTTGTTGTACATGGACGACCTCAACTTTTGCACCGAAACGCCAAGACTTGTTGGAGCTATTAAAAACCAGAGAGTTTTTAGTAACGCCATCAAGATGGAGTTCGGTGTAGACAAGTGTGCGGTCATGCATGTACAGCGAGGGAAAGTAGTAAATTCAGAGAATTTACAACTTTCCGAGACTATAACTCTCAGATCTCTCCGAAGACGAGACCCACAAATATCTCGGTATGTCACAGTCATTGGGTATATCAGCAGATGACATTAAGAAATCGGTGAAGGAGCGCTTCTTTTGCCGGCTGACAAAAGTACTTAAAAGTCTTCTGTCAGGCGGTAACAAAGCGCGAGCCTTCAACGGTTGGGTAATGCCTCTGCTGATATACCCTTTGGCATACTGAGGTGGACTCAGACTGAGCTTGACGCCCTGGACAGGAAGGTCCGTCAACTGCTCACAACTCATCGCATGCTACACCCGCGCTCGTCTGTTATGAGACTGTATATTCTGCGGAAGTGGGGAGGTCGAGGCTTTTAAATGCCAAGAACCCACACAACCGCGAAGTATGCAGTCTCAGGGATTATTTCCGCAACAGCGAGTCCGAGATGCATCGCGATGTTGTGGCAGTTGACAGAAGCTTCACGCCTCTTTCACTGGCAAACGAGAACTGGCGTAAACCATCGGTGCTCAGCACTGATGATCGCAAGAAAGTGTGGAAGAGCAAGGAGCTGCACGGGCGATTCTATCGGCCCTAACGGGACCCGATGTGAATCTGCTCGCGTCGGTGAACTGGCTACGCTTCGGGGACCTCTTCGAGAAACCGAAGGTTTTGTCTGTGCAATTGCAGACGAGGTTATCAAGACGAACAATTACCGGAAATACATAATGAAGGACGGTACGGTCGACATTTGTCGGGCATGCCGCCGTCCAGGCGAATCTCTTCGTCATGTTATTTCCGGTTGTTCGCATCTTGCTAACGGCGAGTACTTGCACAGACATAACCTAGTAGCCAGGATCATCCACCAGCAACTTGCTCTTCGACACGGCCTTTTCGAGTCCGAGGTGCCGTACTATAAGTACGCACCTCTGCCAGTTCTCGAGAATGGTCGTGCGTTGCTTACTGGGACCGCTCTATCATCACGGACAGGACTATTGTCGCCAATAAGCCTGATATCGTGATGGTAGACCGGTCCGAGCGTTGGCTGTGATCGTCGATATCACCGTACCACATGACGAGAACCTCGTGAAAGCCGAGAAGGACAAGCTTAGCAAGTACCTTGACTTAGCTCATGAGGTTACCGCCATGTGGGAAGTTGATTCGACGATCATAGTCCCAATAGTCGTGTCGGCAAACGGCCTTATAGCGAAAAGTCTCGACCAACATCTCAAGAGACTTTCGCTAGACGGTTGGGTTAAGGCCAGATCCAGAAGGCAGTCATCCTTGACACAGCACGCATCGTCAGGAGGTTCCTCTCTGCAGCCCTAACCACCGGTAGCTTGGGTCCTGCCCCGCTGCTGGCGGCACCCTAGTTTTTAAGTTTTTTATAATGTTTATATTTTTATACCTATTGTAAAAAACTTAGAAATTAAGATGAATGAATAAATAACTGAATAATAAGCATAAGCAGTCCACTAAGTGTTCCCACTGCTGGGACTCGAGGCCTTCTCTCGCAAGGAGAGAGTTAATGCCATAATCCACCACACTGGCCAAGTGCAGGTTGGTGGATGACACATAACCTCGAAAAATTCTAGGTAAGTACATGTCGGTTTCCTCACGATGTTTTCCTTCACCGTTTTTAAGTTAGCGGCATTACGCACCTCGAAAAGACAGTAGTGCGGATCGGCAGTCGTCGTTCTCCCGACTAGATCAGCCGTAACTTACTTGCTACGACTCTTTGCATCGTCTACCTGGGGAAGTCACAGATCTTTTCTGGTTATTTTCATCATGCAGTTATTTGCCAATATCACTGCGTTTTGGTATGAACAGCAACGGTTCTAGATAAATTAAAGGACACAAAAAAGAAACAAAATTATCAGTCGCATATCTTTGGGTGACGGTGTTGATCGCAGTACTCTGACAATGTCCTAGATGGTGTTGTATGAGATGAATGGCTTTCAACAACAGTCCAATCCCTCAAGTTGGATCAGATTTGTTTCTTACATAGTACGATTACGTTAATTTGTACGATTTCTTTTTACTGACTTTTGACTGAATTACCTTACTCAATCCTGGGTACAGCACCTGATTGGACTATTTTAATGGACACGTATGAAAAGCACTACAAAATCCCAGAGGATGTGGGTGTTTCGTCATCCAGACCGGACATTTTCCTTTTTTCTAGAGCTACGAAACGCATAGTCCTTGTAGAACTTACCGTACCGTGGGAAACTAATTTACGTAAAGACCACGCGATGAAACAAAATAAGTATTACCACCTCCTAAACGAATTAACAAAAAACGGCTATGTAGTTAGTTTATACGCTGTAGAAGTGGGAGCGAGAGGTATACCAGCAAAATCTCTCTATAACCTGCTGAAAGACCTTGGCTTATCCAGAAGTGCAGTAAGTTCTATACTAGAACGAGTATCTAAAGCTGCACCATTCCGGGACTAGGTTGTTGACACGTCTGAACGTCCAAGTGTAATATTGTGTAAGTGACAAAAAAGTACAACACTTGAATAGTTAGAATGACGTAGTGTCAAAATGACTAAAATTGAGATTATATTTACGTTATATCGTGCCTGTGTCAGAATGTACAAATTTTAATATGTGTTTATGTCAAGTCATGACAATGACAAAATTTTTAAATGTTAAAATATTTTAGTAACCAATCACGTTATTGACTAAATGTCTGAATCTAACAATGCCAGAAAATATACCTACCTACCCGTAAACGAAGGTTAATGAAAATGTAGGTATCGTGTCTTCTTTTTTAAAAAAAATAAGTGAAATAACACATACATTCATTTATATTAATCGTAGTTATCTTTATATTTATTATCATTGCATTTTTAATAAAACAAAACAATTAATTCTTTACTTAAAAATAACTTCACATATTCATTTATATTAATCTTAGTAAAACAAAACAATTAATTTTTAACTTAAAAATAACTTATATGTATATATAGATATTAGGCTTGTAAATACTTTGTAAGGCTTAATTGTTGTATTGTTTTTCATTACGTTTAAGCTTTGCAATGTTTTTCAAATAATTAAGCGGACTAATTTGCTGATTGTCCAGTTGGTTTAAGAAATATTGTTTTTTTTGATCAAAAATAATATCACACTTTCTACGTTTGATCTGCTCAAATAGTGCGTTCTTAATTTTTGATTCTTGGTATTTTGCTTCCTTGCGTAATAGATGAACAAATGTAAATAAGTTTGGCTTGCACCGCATCCTCTTCATTAGCCGATTGTGCCATCCCTCCAAGCTATTATTTGTTCGGTGGCGTTGATTAGCACAGCTAATTAGTTCAATACAATTTTTCGACAGCCATTGCTTAACAAAATATGTTTCAAATTTTTCTATTTCGTCACTTTTCTCTGAAATGCTATTTAAAATTTCTGACCATCCAACCGTTAACAAGTGTTTAGGCAATAGTGGTAAATATGATGCTAACTCTGCAAGTTTTCGTCCATCTTTAATCTCTAAAAGTTTTAACTTCTCTGCTTTTCGCCATATAGCTTTGTTAAAGTGGAAGAAACATCCGTTCAATTCACACTCTGGGTAAACTTCTTTAATGGCATTTATTTGGGCCTTCTCAAAATCCGATTTATATTTTTGATGTCAACATTCAGGTTATTTTTAAGTATGAATATAAACGTATGTAAGTATCAGTTTTTTATTAGGCAACAAAGCATACAGCACTGGTACGATATTGGTGGTTCTCTTCTGTGCTGTTGACATCCAAATGAATAGTGAACAATTGTTCCCAAGGCGCCGGAGCTGCTTCGAATGTACCGTCTCCAAACCACATTCTATCATTATCAATACTATGTAATATATTTTGTGTAAAATTTGTGCCAAATAATAAAATTTTATCACTTGTCCCGTCTTCCCACAGTAAAAAGTTATCCTTTAAAATCTTTGGTAATTCTACTTCTTCTAATGTTCTAAATGACGTTTTCTTAACTTCCAAAAATCTTTTTCTTGCTCGATATAGGGACCGTTTTTTATTTTCAAATACTGGCATTGAGATCGAATCGACAGAATCAGAATCATATTCCTCTATTTGAGGAATGAAGCATTCTTCATATATTTCTTGAACTGATTGATAATTTTCACATACTTTTCTTTTACAAAGTTGAGTTGCAACGTGAATCTTATTTTTCGATGACGATGGAGTACATGTATGCACATTTTCACGTAATTTTTTAGTTTCGGTTATGTCTATTGTCATTGACGCACCACAAGAAAGCCGATTTATACATTTCCAAAGACTAGTACCACTTCTATTTTTCACTGACAAATTGTACCTGTGTATGCCGTATAATAATGTGCGATTACCTTTTTGATTTGTGCAAAAGGAAAATCGTTGCTCGGGTGATTGTTCTCCCATTTTAAAATAATTATCCTTTTCCATACACCAAATACGTCCGGAATGAATGAAGGACGAAGCTGACATATCTGACAACCAATTTCAATTTTCAAGTGGAAGGTGGGTTTAGTCATTTATAGTAGCACTCGAAAGAGTGTTTGAGTACCTACTATGTGAATAGCAAACTCCTTGGATAACAAACAACACTCGTAGATGCAATATTAGTGCCTGACATTATGACACTGACACAAACTGTACATTTTGACTCTTACTCGTTTTAACAATGATGTCGTGATGAATTTTGTACATTCTGACACTCGATCGTTCTAACATTTGGGAGGAAATTACTTAAAAGTAGTGGGGAGGACCCTACGTCGCACCATAAATCACCAATCATATGGTGCGAGGTCGAGTCCTCCCCACTACTTTTACGTAATTTCCTCTGATTTTAGAGCTCGTGTGTAGAGGGTTTAAGACTCTTTGCAATGTTCACCTGGGGAATTACCATACTTTGCAAGTTACGCTACTACTAAGCAATAATGTGCAACAAACAAGAATGAGTGAAATCTTGCAAGTTCGCTCTACCGACATTCTTAATAGCAATGTACCCGCAGCATAGGTCACGTTTTGTCTAAATTAAGCCCTATTATACAATAGTTAAATTCTAAGTCGTGAATTTTCAATTTTATGGACTGATATTTTTTTATTAATGATAGTATTTCGAGATATCGTAGTGACACGAAATAGTAAACAACATGGCTGCCTAGTAAAACAGCTCATTATACATTTGACCGTTAGTAGAAGCTTATATATATTGAGATAGGCAGCACCATTTCCCGTTGTAGCAGATATCTCTTTCTACTGATATAGCTCTGTCTCTTTCGCACACCCCTCCCCTCTCGCCAGGCGCACGAGGTAGCTGGAGGCTCCGAGCTTGCTCGTCATTGGCGTGACATTTCCCGTGCAGTTCACTTGTTTCAAGAGAAACTCAATTCTCTTATTAAATTCTGTGATTTTTCCAGAGAAAACCACGTAAGTGCTTACACTTTTTCTGCAAAACGATATTATCGTTCGATTTCTTACTTGATTAAAATAAATGTAAACCTAATAATGCTTGTCGAAGCTTGCTTTTGCTTCGAGATTGTATTATATGCTCAAAAATTTTGTCTCTTTTTAAAATTTTTTTTTACGTGCAGATTATTATTGATCATATAATTTCTAGTCGATTCTACTACATAACTACCTTCAGATAATACTAATGTCTTTGTAATTTGCATGCAACCTTTGCATTATTTTCTTAGGTCTATGTTTTTCTTTCCTAGGAGTATGTTAATAGTTCCTAGGTAAATTTCAACGAGATAATTAAATTATGGAACCCAACTGCCAAATTGAAACGGTTCTAGTACCAAATTAAAGAAACGTGAATCGCGTTCACGCAAGCTTCATGCATCATCTAGATTCTCGATCTAGATCTGATAGCAGTAGCAGGTCTTCATCGACCTCTTAACTCTAACGCTTTGCTGACGGCAAAGGTAAAAGAAATAACCCTCAACTCCGTTGGTCTAAAAAAATATAACAAAATCCATGCTTTGGAATCTTAATGAACACACTTTTGTGTTAACGATTATGAGTAACTCATCAGTCGAGATGTAGGCCAAGATCTACATTTACAGCAAATATCCTGAAATCGGTCCTAATAGTTTGGACGATGTGATCCTAACATTCGCTTCCGATAATTTGGGGGTACTTTGAAAATGTTTCTCCGATATCGAGACAAATTAAAAGATCCACGATTGCAAAAACTCCGGAAACGTGTATGATTTTACACCCAAAAAAATGTATGATCAACATTTTTAGCCTAACCAATAACCAAGTTTGTAAACCCCAGGGTTTACAAATTTGGAAACAAACGAATAGGTAAAAGGACGTAAGTCACCTTACACCATCTTCCCTACTCTGCCAAGTCCTATGCGGCAATTACATTTATTACTTTAAACATTTTAAAATTTGGTAGATATAGCCTTAGATAGTTAGTCAAGTTAGTCATTAATCCGTGAGATGCGACTTAAATCAAACCGGAGGTTAACACTTTAGTTTTGGATAAAACTGGCGGCGTCAGGAAATGGACGGAAGGATAAAGGAAATTATATTGGCTGATAAATAAAAAATACCTTGCGAAGAAAACGCAATAATTTCACATATATCCCCTCGCAGGGGCAACTACATCCCAACGTGCCTTGACACTTGGTGCTGGAACAATAGTTATAATTTAAATAAGAATAGCAATACCTCCATAATCCGCCCGCGCAGGGCTACTAATACAAAGTGAGACGTCAGAACGTCAATATAACGTTGGTCTAGAATATATAATATTTATAACCTTAACCACAGAAGTACTCTATCTTCGATCTCGCAGATCGAGGCCTCTACAGAGTGACACATCGTCGATCTCACGGATCGAGACCGCCATAGAGTGGACACAGGTAAATGCTATAATCCACCTGCAAAGATTATAAAAGACAGCGATAATGACAAGCAGCCTTTTTGGGCCGGCCCATATACCACGTTATATAAATCGGTGGAAAAAGCAGCATCAGACTGATGATAATATAAAGGTACCGCATACCGTTTTTGCAAATATCTCCTTTAGTAATACCGGACTCAAAAGACAATGTCTTTGTACTGTGGAGTCTGAAGAGATTTCCTCACTCGTCCTACAAATGAAAAATTGGTACTTACTAAAAGTAGCACTCTTCATTCGAAAAATCTTGTGTCGTCCCTATTTTCGGTATAAAAAAGCGATAGCTCTTACTCAAACTACCCGCGCTCAACAGATTTGTGCAAACTGAAAGATTGCAATTAATAAAATGTTTCGTGGGCTGGGCTTCCTCCAAACCCATGATCGGATGTGCAAAATTGATTTTTCATAAGCTCACTTCAATTTGCCTATAGCTAGTCACTCACGACGAGTTTTACGCGCTTTTTACAAGAAAGAATAGCTTGAGATAACTCTTTTCTGGCCTAAGTATTACGCCGAAAGTCTGTACCTACCTAACAAATTGGATTACGCAAATCCTTAAAAAACAAAACAAAAAAATAAATAAAATAATAATAGCTTATAATAACAAACCAGAATCCAAATACATTGGTTCATCACGTAAAAACCTTACTGGAAAAGTTAGAAATCCTCGGATTCCATGTACATATATTGCATAGGAAGTTCTGCTCTCCCCGCGAAAATATATTGCTCATCTCGGCTTATGTGGGTAGGTAGCTCTGGAAGAACTGCAAACATCTTAAACGGGTCAGGCGTCCCTGATAAAACCACAAAGTTTAATGGCTTAATGTATTCTGCAAGCTTCGTTGACCTTCGACGAGAGCTAAGTCACTGAGGTCCTCAGCAATTCATAATATGCTTCTCCCAACTCTTTTTTTTTTAATAAAACGCCTCGAATTTTGCCAAGGCAGGCCAACTTAACAATCTACCATGTCGGGTGGCTAGGCACCAGAGGAGGAACACCTCCATTGCAATACAAAATAATTGTTAGACATCTTGAGGATAATGGAGTATCAGCCATCGAGTATGGCACAAGTTTTCGTGCTAATTTAATCCAACGACCATTCAGCGATAGCTCACTTCCGCAACGTATTGGGGCAAGTACTAATTAAGTAATTTTGCTGACCCTGGCGTCGGATCCAATTCAAAATGTATCACATACCAGGACCCTTAACAATCAGTTAGGTTGTTCATCCAGACACAGACAAATCGACGAGTGGCACTAACTTGGAGATGTACAGAAATTATCTTTGCAAAAATAGAATCACACCGGTGATCAATCTTTTGGCGCCCAAATTTGCAACGGAGGTAATGAACTATGTAATATATATGAACATTTATAATAAGAACGACCGCGAAGCGTTGACATACGATGCATTCAGCATATCTTGGAACGTTTATCTGGCGTGGGTGTTCCCGCCACCATTCCGCATGCCAAGTGTATTGATGTTGAGTATTGGAGATCTCGGTCAAGCAACAGAAACCTTCCTCATGATAGCTCCTCGTGGGAGCCGGTATTTTGTCGAGCGGACCTAAAATCATGAGCTGTCACACACAGCCCGTTCACTTTTTAACGATTTGACTATTGACAACTTATTTACTTTAACAACCTTACACTATGTCTAGTCGACACAACAACTGGATTACAACCATCAAAAGTTAAAGTCATGGTTTCTGGAGGTGCCAGACCTCCAGATATGAGGGATGAAAAGACAGAATAATGACATGGGATGATAGTCAAGTATCTTTTTTATTTAGTCGAATCGTAGCGGCCCTCTACCCAGAGAACGAATAAAACAGTCACGAAAGCGCTGAATATCGGAAACCAAATAATATAATATAGATCCCATATACTACCGAATAAGACGGGTCGAATTTGCAGCTGTTGCTAGGTGACAGTATATCAATTTCTCCTAAAGCAAATGTTTTCTTAACAAATCATGGTAGTGAAATTCTAAACGCAATCTGAATGGTTCAAATTCGGAATCACAATCCCTGTCTCTGTCATTCTGAACAAATAAGACAAAGACCGAGAGGTCACATTCCGTGTCGGATCAATTCGACTAGATTCAGAAGGGCTCTGTTATGCAGTTGATTCCACACGATCTAATACAGAATAACTGAACTAATAACATGACACATGTATTAAGGCCATAGCCCTAAAAATGAGAGATGGTCGAAAACTATCTATTTGGCATATAAATATTCGGACAAAATAATATGCGTATACTCTAAACATTTTTCTAATGCTTTTTAAATTGTTCGGGGTTCCGTTGCCCCTCTGTGCCTGTGTCCAAGCCGCAGGAGCCGTGATTTGTCTCCTTGACCGTTGACAAAGATAAAATGTACCTACAGATATTTAGGTATATACGATCGATATTATGTAGTGGCGTCAAACTGGGTTTAAGCTAATAAGATGATAATGAGAATATAGAGATTCTCGACACCTAGGGTAAAAACTGTTGGCAAACACTCTCAATCAAAATCTGTATTCTGTCCTGTATTTTGGACACATGAAACGATAACGATTTTAAACGAATGGCGCCGTATATCTAACAGCTCAAGGAGTCCAGTATCGTCATCTCCGGATGGTAGGTACAAGTCTCTTCTGAAGACCGCTGGCATCAAACGCTACACCATGAAGTGCACGGTCAGCTGTAACTTCAAAAAGTTGGGTTAACAATCTCCTCTTAGACGAAATTTTAAACAAGGGCAGAAGGTATGCGATACTAAAAAAAAAAAAAAAAAATTTTTCAAAAGTACTATTACTTTGAAGAAGTGTCAACTAATTCTTTGTCACTTTATAATAACGATATTAAACGTTTCTACCCGTTTCATACTAATTCATTGATTTTGGATACAAACCCTTGTACAAATATCTATCAATGCTCGTAAGAAGGTGTGTTACAGAACATTTGGATATTAGAAATGTACTCTTTAATTTTGCTGCCACCCTTCTGTTCATAAAAATTTTGACGTGTGTAAGTTCACATTCAATACAATGATAATTATATTGTCAATGATGACTATTTAGTCTTTAGTCCAATTATAGCATAACAATCAGTGGTTCGTCACACACATTTTTTGTTGCAATAGAAGAGTACATAATTAATAATAAATAAATAAATATTGATGGACAATTCACACACAGCAATAATCACTGTTCTTTCCATATACAGCTTGACAAGAATTTCTAAAAATAACTAATTATGTAACAATTCTACCAGGTCTTGAAAATAAGATGGCAGATCCATTAATAATCAGTTATTAAATTAGTGTTCTTATAATTATATATAATGGTGATTTCTGCCAAAACTGTATACTTTTCCTAATATCACATTGGCGTTCCTCTCACCAGGCGATAACAAACAGGTCTCAATATATATAAGCTTCTACTAACGGTCAAGTGTATGATGAGACCGTTTTACCTGAAATAAAACGGTTATTATATACTTACCTTAGTAGAAGCTTTTTATCTCTGCCTGGTGATATTTCGACACAATGACGAGCAAGCTCGGAGCCTCCAGCTACCTCGTGCGCCTGGCGAGAGGGGAGGGGTGTGCGAAAGAGACAGAGCTATATCAGTAGAAAGAGATAACTGCTACAACGGGAAATGGTGCTGCCTATCTCAATATATATAAGCTTCTACTAAGGTAAGTATATAATAACCGTTTTATTTCAGGTAAAACGGTCTCAGTACTTTTCAGCGTGCTTGCAGCTATGAAAACTAACATCTTGGCTTCGGACAGTAATTTTAATTGTGGAAAGATATTTCTTATATTGTTAATTGCCTGAAAGCGATTGCTCTCAACAGTAACGCCATTTTTTGTTGAGCGAGTCCATTAGTGTTTAACTGTATTATTTCTGTTTTTGTATCACAAAACGTTTTCTCTCTATCTATCATCCGCATCTTATTATCTCATATTATAACTCTATATAGTTTGCTGCAAAGATAAATGATAATCTAGAATAACACTAACCTACCTTACTAATAATAATTATACTAATAATACTTACCTATATTACTGGTAAATTGCGGAAATAGATTGCAGGCACAACCGTGTAGCGCTTCAAATATTAAACAGAACGTAATTATGCGTTGAAAAATAATTAAACCAAATAAAAATACCCATCCAAGATTAGCAAATACAATCAAACAGAGACCAATCAAAGTACAAAAACCGTTTAAATTTTTCAGAGAACCGCCGCCGTTTCAATTTAATCTCTGTTATGGTAGCTGTTTAAATATTCAAGCAAAATTAATCCGATTCCGTTAATTGATTCTACAGAAACTTGAGCATAGATTGAACTTAACGAAAAAGTTTTATTGTATCGTAAAAGTTTTTAATCTCATTTGTTTTCGACGCTTCTGGTAAACTGAGGAGTCAGTTGATCAAGTTGCGTTAGTAGGCGTGCGAGATGTGATACTCGTCGCTGAGACCGCGACACGAGCCCGAGACCGGAGACCGCGACTGGGGACCGCGAGTTTTGTATGGATGCCAGT